>CM077676.1:2410000-3900683 GCA_039707655.1 Elymus sibiricus
GCCATCCAAAGTGCTAAGACCATGGCTCCCGCTCAAGTATTGCGTGGGAGTTGAAAAGCTAAAGCAAGAAAAGTATGACTTAAGTGCTTGGTTTGGCGCCGGGGTTGTTCATGATTTGGTATCTTTATGCTACGAAGACTGAGCGTGCTATGCTTATCGTGATTAAGTGTGTATAGATCACATTCTTTAGCATCTTTATTTTCGAAAGGCAATGATTGTTTATTTGCATGCCCATGTATTATTATTTTGATGTCAAATTGATAGAATATTGCCTTGAAGCATCCATGTCCTGAATTCATGCCATGATTACATCATTTGATCAAGAACATGCTAGGTAGCATTCAACATCAAAAATTATCTTTGTTTATCATTTACCTACTAGAGAACGAGCAGGAATTAAGCTTGGGGATGCTGATACGTCTCAAACGTATCTATAATTTTTGATTGTTTCATGCTATTATATTATCACTTTTATATAATTTTTATATTATTTTTCTGGACTAACCTATTAATTTAGTGCCTAGCGCCAGTTCCTATTTTTTGCTTGTTTTTGGTTTCACAGAAAATTAATACCTAGGAAGATCCAAACATGATGCCAATTTTTGATGATTTTTTATGGACCAGAAGGAACGTAGGAAGCTTCGGGAGACGTCGAGAGGAGACACGAAGCTCCCACACGGACAGGTGGCGCGCCCTGGGGGCGCGCAACCCAGGCTTGTGGGGCCCACGTGCATCATTTTTTACCTAATTCCACCATCATAAATTCTTATAAATACCAAAACCATCCGTCGTTCCAGAGAGACAAATTTTCGTCCGCCGCAAGCCTCTGTTTCAAAGAGATCCCATCTGGAGCCCTGTTTTGGAATTCTGTCGGAGGGGAAAGGCATTGGAGGAGCCTCTTCATCAACCTTGTTGTCTCCATGATTATGTGTGCGTAGTTCCTTTAGGACCTACGGGTCCATAGTAGTAGCTAGATGGATTTTCTCTCTCTCTTTCGGATCTTCAAAACCATGTACTCCTCCGAGATCAATCTGATGTAATTCTTATGGTGTGTTTGTTGGGATCCAATGAATTGTGAATTTATGATCAGATTGTTCATTGAATATTATTGAATCTCTTGAAGTTTCTTTGTTGTATAATTGAGTATCTATGTATGCTTTCCGATCTATTTGTCTTCTCTGGCCAAGATAGATGGGTAGTTCTTCGGAGAGAGAGGTGCATAGTAGTGGGTTCAACCTTGCGGTGCTCTAATCCAGTGACAGAAAGGACAAAGACACATATTGTATTGTTGCCACTAAGGATAGAACGACGGGGTTTAATCTTATTGCTAGATTTCTTTCTGCCTACATTATGTCATCTTGCTTATTGTGTTGCTCTGTTTTTCATTAAACTTAATACATTGAGATGCATGCAGGATAGCGTTTCGGGGTGGAGTAATAGTAGTAGATGCAGTTGGATAACGGTCTACTTATCATGGACGTAATGCCTATACATGATTATGCCATGAATGATCATAGTTATAAATTGCTGCTTTTCTATCAATTGCCCAATAGTAATTTGTCTACCATGCCATTGCCTACTTTCGACAGAGATGCCACTAGTGAACCTATGGCCCCCGGGTCTATTCTCCATTATATACTTGCTTCTACAAAGTTGCTATTCTATTTGCTTTTACTATTTTGCCATTTTGCTATACCACCACTGTCTATCCATTATTTGCTTTTAACCTTGCATCTAGAAAGACGAAGGGATTGATGACCCCCTTACCAAGTTGGGTGCAAGCTTTTATTTTGTTTGTGTGCAGGTGCTGCTTATCTTGTTAGCTTGTTGACTCCTACTGGTTTGATTAAACCTTGGTTCTTAATGGAGGGAAATACTTTCTACTGCTATGCTACATCACCCTTCCACTTTGGGGAAATCCAACAACTCCTACAGGAGTAGCAGCCACCACATAATGGTGTGGAAGAAGAACTTGTCCTGGCACATGTGCGTCAACTACACCGACCTCAACAAGGCATGCCCGAAGGATCCGTCCCCTTTGCCCCGCATTGACCAGGTCATAGACTCAACCGCGGGCTGCAAGTGACTCTACTTCCTAGAAGCCTACTTCGGCTACCACAAGATCCGGATGAAGGAGTCTGACTAGGAGAAGACCTCCTTCATCATGCCTTTCGGACCTTTCTGCTACATCACCATGACCTTCGGTCTCAAGAATGTCGGGGTAACATACCAGTGAACAATGCAGAAATGCCTCCACGACCAGATTGGCGTCAAATTCGAAGCATACATCGACGACATAGTAATCAAGTCAAGGCATGGCTTCAACCTCCTTTACGATCTCGATCAGACCTTCACCAATCCTACGCCGCTTCAGCATGAAGTAGAACACTGAAAAATGTGTCTTCGGGGTGCCCTCCAGGCAGCTCCTTGGCTTCATCAACACCCAATGAGGGATCTAAACAAACCCGGAGAATATACAAGCCATCATTAACCTAAAATTTCTAGAAATGATTCGGAAGGTACAGAAGCTCGCGGGGTGTGTTACAGCCCTCAGCCAGTTCATATCCCGGCTCAGGGAAAAAGCCCTACCACTTTACCGGCTCCTTTGCAATAACGATAAGTTTTATTGCAGCAACGAAGTGAAGGACGCGTTCGTCGATCTCAAGTGCCTCCTGCAATCCAACCCATTGCTGGCTTCCCAGACGCAATTAGAGCCACTATTTCCATACATCCACCGCACAAGTCGTCAGCGTAGTCATGGCGGTGGAGAGGGAGGAGCATGGAAAGGCACAGCGGGTCCAGCACTCGGTATACTATATTAGCGAAGTGCTTACCCCATGCAAAACCCATTACCCGCACTACCAAAAGATCACATATAGCGTGTTCATGGCAGCTCGCAAGTTGCGCCATTACTTCGGAGCAGACCCCATCACAGTCGTCAGCCACATCCCGCTATCAGACATCGAAATCAAATACAAGCCCCGCTCGGCCATTAAGTCCAAGGCGATCACCGACTTCATCGTCGAGTGGACCTAGGCACAGCAGATACCACAAAATGTTGATCTCGAGCACTGGCTCATGTACTTCGATGGCTCCATAACCGTCCAGGGATTGGGAGTCGGCATCGTCCTTATCTCCCCACGCGGTGACACGATGAGATACATCTCAAACGTATCTATAATTTTTGATTGTTTCATGCTATTATATTATCACTTTTGTATACTTTTTAAGCTAATTTATATTATTTTTCTGGACTAACCTATTAATTCAGTGCCCAGTGCCAGTTGTTGTATTTGGCATGTTTTTGACTTTACAAGAAATCAATATCTACGGAGGTCAAAAAACCATGAGGATTTAATACGATTTTTTTGGGGCATGAAGGTTCCAAAAAGCCCGGAGGGAGACTAGGGGACCCACAGAACCTCCACTCGGTCTGGTGGTGCAGCCAGGGCCTATGCCGCCCCCATGGCCATGTGGGCGCCACCTACACCACCTTATGTCCATTCTTTCGCCTATAAATTCAATATTTCGTGAAACCCTTCGCAAGATTTTTCTCTGAATTTTTCTGCCGCCACAAGTTTCTGTTCCGAGGAGATCAAATCTGGAGGCCTATTCCGCACTCTGCCGGAGGGGGAATCCACCATGGGAGGCTTCTTCATCAACCTTGCTGCCTCCATGACCATGTGTGAGTAGTTCCCTTAGGACCTTATTGTCCATAGCAGTAGCTAGATGGCTCTCTCTCTCTCTCTTTGATTTTCAATACCAAATTCCCGTGAGCTGCCTCACATGATCAGGATCAATTCGATATAATCGGTGGTGTGTTTGTTGGGAAATGATGAATTGTCACTTTATGATCAGATTGTTCATTGAATTCAATTGAATCTTTTGAGGTTTATTTGCTGTATAATTGAATAGCTTTGTATGCTCTATGATCTATTTGTCTTCTTTGGCCAAGTTTAATAAGTAGTTTCTTCAGAGGGAGCGGTGCATTGTAGTGGGTTCTAATCTTGCGGTGTTCTATATCCCAGTGACAGAAAGGGACAAGACATGTATTGTATTATTGCCACTAAGGATAAACGATGGTTTCTTGTCATATTTCTCGATATTTTACTGTCTACATTATGTCATCTTGCTTATTGCAATGCTTTGCTTCTTGTAAACTTAATACTTTGAGATGCATGCTGGATAGCGGTCTTAGAGTGGAGTATTAGTTGTAGATGCAGTTGGATATCGGTCTACATATCACGGACGTAATGCCTATATGAGATTATACCATGAATGATCGTAATCATAAATATAAATATTGCAATTTAATCGCAGCCCAACTGTACCTTGTCTTTTCATCGGTTTTCCTTGTTTCTTTCTCAGTTTTCCATGGTTTATTTTTCTTTTTTTCTTCGAGTTTTTTTTGTTTCTTTCTCAGTTTTCACTGGTTTTTCTCCCTTCGCCTGAAGCGTTTCTCCCCTCGCTACAGTACTGGGCCGGCCCAGGACTATAGCCTCGTTTTCACTATTTTGTAATGGTTTTATGCGATTTTCATTTGTTTCCACTGCTTTTGCCATGGTTGGGTTTCACTGTTTCCTTTGTTTTGTAGCGGTTTTACTTCGATATTCTTTGGTTTTTCTTTTTCTTTCCTTTTTTTCTTTGTTTTCTTTGTTTCTTTCTTCAATTTCATTGGTTTTTTTTTCATTTTTTCACACATGCCTATTTTTTTCACGCGCAATGTACAATTTTCGTATACATCAGGGGCATATTTTTATACATGTTTAACTTTTCTTTTAAATACATGTTTTCATGTGTACTATTTTTCATACACATTGTACATTTTTCGTATACATCTGAAATTTTATTTTTATACACGTTTACATTTTTCAAATGCATGATTAAGAATTTCTTGAAAGAGATGTTTTGATGTCTATTCTTTTTCATACTCATTGTACATTTTTTTGTATACACCGGAAACCTTATTTTTATACATGCTTAGCATTTTTGAAATACATGAATACTTTTTTTTTTCCAAATACATGTTTTGATGTCTATTCTTGTTCATACACATTTGTACATTTTAGTATACATCTGAAACATTATTTTTATACAAATGCAATATTTTTCAAATACACGATTAACATTGTTTTTTCAAATACTGTTTTGATCTATTCTTTTTCTTATACATTTGTACATTTCTTGTATACATGGAAACCTTATTTTTATACACATTTAACATTTTTCAAATACATGATTATCATTTTTTTAAATACATGTTTTGATGTCTATTCTTTTGCATACACATTATACATTTTTTATACATCTGAAACATTATTTTTATACACATTTAACATTTTTTCAAACACATGATTTTTTCTTCAAATACATGTTTTGATGTTAACTTTTTTCATATGGATTGTACATTTTTTGTATACATCTGAAACATTAATTTATACACATTTACATTTTTCAAGTACATGATTAACAATTACTTCAAATAGATGTTTTGATGTCTATAATTTTTCATACACATTGTATGTTTATTGTATACATCAGAAACATTATTTTTAAACATGTTTACCATTTTTCAAATAGATAGTTAACATTTTTTTTCAAAAACATGTTTTGATGTCTATTCTTGTTCATACAAATTTGTACAGTTTTTGTATACATCTGAAACATTATTTTTATACACATTAAGCATTTTTCAAATACACGATTAACATTGGGATTTCAAATACTGTTTTGATGTATAATCTTTTTCAGACACATTTTTGCATTTTTTTTATACATCGGAAACATTATTTTTATACAGATTTAACAATTTTGAAATACATGATTAAAATTTAATTTAAAATACATGTTTTGATTTCTATTCTTTTTCGTACACATTATACATTTTTATATATATATCAGAAACATTATTTTTATACACATTTAACATTTTTCAAATACATGATTAAAACAAATTTACAAATACATGGTTTGAACACTTTTTTGAATACAAAGTAACATTTTCCAAAATATGCGTTGGTACATTTTTTTAACGGCAATAAACAATTTTTTATACTACAGGATTTCTTTTTGCATTGTATAAACATTTTTTTAATGTCATGAATATTTTTATGAAATGCAAGAATATTTCTTTCAAATGTCATGTACATTATTTAATTGGCAATAAACAATTTTTTAACCTACACGAACATATTTTTCATTTGTATAAATATGTTTTTAATGTCATGAACATTTTTTTTGAAACATGAACATATTTATTTAAAATGTTAAGTACATTTCGTTAATGGCACGAATCATTTTTTATATTACGCAAAAAATGTACATTGTATAAACATTTTATGATAATTTCACGTATATTTTTTTGCAACACGGGAACATTTTTTCATTGTCACCAACATTTCTTTTAAAGCTACCAACATTTTCGAAAATTGCATTAACAAATATGTTTTACTGTATTAACATTTTTTAATTTCAGGTTTAAAAAAATTAAATACATTTATTTTTCTAAATATATCCATTAAAAATAAAAATAAAATGAAAATAAAAGGAAAACAAAATTAGCGTGAGGTCAGCACGATGTCAGCTTTGCCAAACCAGGTCCCTACTGGGCCGGCCCATCATCGGGTCCTGTAGGCAGCCAAGCGCTCAAGGCTGGCTTCTGCCTCGCTATAAGCGAGGCATAGTCGCGCTCGTCGGTTGAAACTGTTGGAGCCGTATGCAGAGACCACCTTGGAGGTTTTCTGGGTGCATCTGCTATAGTTTTTGTGGGGATGGGGGGTCCAACAACTTTTGAAGCTCTAGCTGTGAGGTAAGCTTTGGCACTGGCTGATGACCTATATGTTCATCAGATCCATGTTGCTTCAGATTGCAAGGTGGTCATAGACGATATCAACCAAGGAAGTGCAGTGAGTTATGGTGCAATTATACAAGAAATCATTGATCGTTCTAGGGATCTTGTTAGGTGTAATTTCATACATGAATTTAGGAGCTCGAATGTCGAGTCTCACATTTTAGCTAGGCATGCTTTATCTTTGGGGGCTGGCCGCCATGTTTGGTTAGGTCAGCCCGGATTCCTTACTTTCATCCCTGTAAACATTGTGATGATTTAATAAAGTTTCGCGAGATTGTCTCAAAAAAAAACTAAGAGCTTACAATAGGAGTTCCCTGCCTTTGGTGGCTGAACTTGAGGGGATCATCGCCTCAGGCTGAGTCCCTTATGTTTTT
Source organism: Elymus sibiricus (assembly GCA_039707655.1). Lineage (NCBI taxonomy): Eukaryota > Viridiplantae > Streptophyta > Magnoliopsida > Poales > Poaceae > Elymus > Elymus sibiricus. The sequence goes on from CM077676.1 coordinate 2,417,225, forward strand.
TTCTCTAATAATAATGGGCTAGTTGCTACATTAACACAATACGTAGTACCATGTTAAAATGACCAGTCGTCCTAGGGACGGTGTGTTCTTTGTACGGTTTTTTTGTCCACGGTGTCTAGTGAAGGCCAAGGGAGACAGACACACGAGCACAACACTTTCAACACCATTCTGGTGCCCCTCGCAAAAAAAAAAAACACCATTCTGGTGGAGCTATAGCATTTCACCTGGAAACTACAAGACGGCCTGTCCCATTTTACTTTTGATATACATTTTGAAGAGGATTTTTTTTGCATTTTTAAATAGTGGATGAACACGGCCAGGAGAGCGTCCGACTCCCTTCTTTTCGGATCGTGCCATCCCACGGTCAGAGGAGTGCAGGGCGTGGTCACCGTGGCGACAGACGCGGCGCTGGCGTAACAAACCCGCCAGGCACCTCAACAACCTAAACGCAGCTCACGCACGGATTGTGGGCTTGCCGTTATTTCATGTGACTAAAAAACAGGAAAACAAACTAACTAGACACGATGCACATGATTTATTCAACAAGGTGACTAGCTTGTGAATCCATCCGGGCAATGGAATAAGATGTTTTCTTAAGCTATGTAGTTAGGTCTAAAATACGGCCGGTCAGCAACGCGCACAACCCATCTCAAATTTGTTTTCTTAGGGTGACGGAAGCAACACCAGAATTTGGGTTGACCCTTGGATCCCTGAAAGCAACAGCAAGCGGCCATTGGTTAGGTTACCAACTACAACGGTGTCCTGAGTGGAAGAATTACTTCAAGCAGATTTGAGTGGCTGGGACATGCAGAAGTTGGAAGTAAATTTTGTTGAACCGGATATTTCTATGATTGCTAGAATCCCAATTGGTATAGTCCAAAAGGACTTCTGGGCATGGCATCCGGATCGACTTGGGAATTTTATAGTGAGATCGGCCTACAAGCTAAGAGTGTAAATTAGAAGGGATGATGAACCGCCTGCTGGTTCTGGAGGACCAGACAAGAAATTTTGGAAGAAACTGTGGAGGCTACCGGTTCCTCCCAAAGTCCGCAACTTTTGGTGGCGGGTCATCAAGGGGTTTGTTCCAACCAGAGGTGTACTATGTCAGAGGCATATTGAACATATTGGTTTCTGTCATGCATGCGGGCAACAGGAAACCATTCGACATGCATTGTTCGAATGTACATGGGCGCAGTGGCGGAGCTTCTCAGGGGCCAATCTGGGCCGTTGCCCCGCCCCCCCCCCCCCCCCCCCCCACCCCCCACCCCCACAGCCAATGAATTTTTTCTGAAATACCCCTTAGTATTTGACCCATATGTCAAGGAAAATCAGCCCAGAACACATATTGTTTGCCCCGCCCCCCCCCCCCTCCCAAACAGCCCATTGCCCCCCCTAGAATTCAGCCCAAGCTCCGCCACTGCATGGGCGAAGCTTTTTTGGCAGGAGATCAAGCACATTACATCGACCAAGGTACCTGCTCTGCATCCTGAAACTTGGGCGATGGACATAGTAGAAGGAGAGAAGGTGAGCCAGTCAGCTGCATGCATCATTTTATGCGGATCTTGGGCAGTTTGGACGGAGAGAAATGCACGTACTCATGGCAAATGCACCCAGTCCATAGCACAATCTGTAAAATGGGTAATTGATGTAGCGACGGATCTTTCAGTTACAGGAACACAACAAGCAGTTTGCGTGCTCAAGGAGCATCAGAAGTGGAAGCCCCAAGAGGTTAGCTTCATTAAAATCAATGTAGATGCTGCATTTTCTGAAGAAACTCATGAAGAAGGTACTGGCCTTGGTGTGCGTAAGCGTAACCATGAAGGAAATCTGATCAGAGCGCAATCTATATGGTATGAAGCTGGTCTTAGTGCAAACTCACTTGAAGCATATGCTATCAGAGATGGCATACAATTGGCTGCAGACTTGGGGTATCGGAAGGTTATTATTGAATCAGATGCCCAACAAGTTGTCAAACAGTGCAATTCTCCTGGTGTAGACCGATCGGAGATAGCGACCACTGTGAACGAGATACAAGTGCTTTGCAGGAATTTCGAGGAACTTCATCTGGTCTTTACAGCAAGAGAAGCAAATGAATTAGCGCATCTTTGCGCTAAGCAATGTAGTTCCTCTAGGAGAAGATGTATTTGGTTAAACTATATCCCATCCTTCCTTACGGCCTGTGTAATGAAGGAGTGTAATCCCGCTGTCTAATCAATAAAGCTCTTGAATTCCAAAAACAAAAAGTTGTTTTCTTAAGCTAACTAACATCAAGCTCCGTAACGCGCACCCTCAGGCACTTGAGCAAAGCTCGGTCCTAAACAGCGGGAACAACGTCATATTGAATGGTAACGGGACATGGGCTTTTCTTCTTTTCACCATAAAAAGAACATCAAGCAGTTTTCAAACTGAAAGTACGTGCACAAAGCTGAGCTCGGGGGCATGCAGATGGTGGTGACAGCGTGGGATTATTCCTCGGAGGAAAAGGTGATTAAAAAGCCAAAGTTCACGTGATACCAACCTACTGTGTAAGGATAGCTGGTCGCATCCGACAAATTGCGAACTCGCTTTCACGGTTTGACGTGACAACAACCAACGGAAACTGCATGGCGGCCTGTGCCAAATTTTCTTTTGATATACTCCGTACTTGTCTATTTGCGCGCGTGCTGTGCCTTGAATGCCGCGCTGGTCCCATTGTCTTCTGTACAGACTACTACAGACTACGGAGTAGTATAGTAGTATTTGATTAGAAAGTGGCAATGAGACCACCATGTTCTCCACTCGATATATACTGCTATTTGATTAGTGTTGTAGTTAACCGAGGAAGCAGCGTGGTTGTTGACCCTTCCGCTGTCTTGCCTGTTTGTGCTCTCTCTGCCCGCATATTCTCTACTGTACACACAACTTTTTTTGAAGATTATAAAGGCGAAAGGCATATTGATGTGAACCTATAAAGCCAATCATACTACTATTAGAGTATGGTTAGAGTTGTAATCGATGTGATGCTAATGATTCCTTTTTATCCTCCACGAAGCAGGCACGAACCCACCCACCCAGATACTTTTCTAACAATACAGATTCCATACTTCAAGATGAATGCTCCTGTTTGTGCACTTTGTTTCAATACTCCATTTGCGCTCGCACCAGTTCATGCATTCAATTGCATGTATATGTCTATGTGTAGTGTTGGAGGAATGGACTGGTTCGGCTCGAGGTCCATGAATAAAGCTAGCTGGACAGCCCTTCACCCAAAACAAAACAAAAATCTCCGTGGTTCGTTCAACCGCAAGTGAATGATCTTACATTTTTAGCAGCTAATTAACAGGGTGAACCGCGCATTTGCGTGGCTAGACTTACTATATATTGTTATGTTTGGTGTTTTGTCTATATCAGATATTTAATCTTAAGCTCAATTATTGTTCGAGCTGATTTATCGTGATACTACTCTATAGCTTTCCCCATTCTACTCTATCACATTCTCGAGATCGATCTTCTTGTCATTATTTTGCAGGAATTTTCACCACAATTAAATGCAAATATTAGTGGATTGTACTTGAACTTTGTTATCCATTACAGCGCCGGCCAAATTATGGTCGTGTTTTTTTTTGTTTGGTTGAAAGCCATGCCTCCATATTCTTCCACGTCTACTCATTTGACTCTCATTGCCTATGCCGCTTCTAGACTAAAAGTATATTATCGACATATAGTTTAGAAATCCTGAAAATATCTTCTCTATTCAGTGTAATGTTATTGGTAATGACATTAGTGTTAGGACAAACATATGATTAATAACAATGAGGTCAATGACTTGCTGTGTAAAACAATAAAATTCCAACCTAATCTCCATATTTTTCATCTTCTACTCATCTTCGTATGACTTTGTATATATTACCACATATAATCTTCTAAGAATCTTTCCACCAAGATACAGATCTAAACATTGGTGCCACAAAGGATTGTACCTAGCTATACCTTATGCTCTCTTCCATCATCCGCCTCTAGACTGGCACTGTGGAATTGTGCTTTCTATTAGTATAGTATCATGCCTCCGATTGTTTTTTATATGCTGGTCTTATCTAGCCATCTATATTTCTTTGTGACTATCTAAAGCTGTGCAATTATTGGCATATATTATTCAAAATTTTCTGTAATATTTTCTCTCACTTACTATCGACATAGATTTCTCCTTTCTCCTCACTTCTGTTTCCATTGACTTATATTTTTATCAAACAAAATCACATTGTTGTATTTAAGTATTCCTCCGCATTTTAATTTTAGTGTTGAATTTTGGTATTTATAACGCAAAGCTAAATTTCACATGAAAACTTTGTTCTAAATTTTGCTAATTATGAACTTATATGGAGTTCCTGTTTGTTAATTTTTAAAGTTATTTTTTTGAATTTCATATACAAACTCAGATTGCATTCGTTATCCATGTGATAACATTGTATTCACTATTGTTTATAAAATAAGCTTGAATTTATTTACCTACACATTTTTGTATGTCATCCAACTCATATGTATGTTATTTTTAGATTCAACTCACCTCTATGTTATTTTAGCATAAAGTGCCGAATTTGGGTGTTACTATGTTTATTAGATGGGATGGAAGTCATTGCCCGTGTCTTTGATTCGACATGTCTACCTACCATTTTGGAAAATCATTAAGTAAATAATTGACATGAATAATGACCCACCCTAGGTTTTGACTGGCTATATATATTTTAGCTTACGTGAAGGAACATTGTATCTTTTTGGCTACATTTTCTTATATTATTTATTATTTGTTCAAATTCCCATGCATGAAACAAAGTTATATTTTTAAATGCATCATAAATATATATATCTGAAAAATACTATTCCTAAATTTAGCAATTTATGAACCATATAAATTTTTCATACCAACAGATTTATTAATCAATATCATCTTATTTTGAAATATGAAATTTAGATAAACGAAATAAGCACCTTTTCCGGTAGTTCATTGGAAATAATTTCATTTATCACATGAAATAGTAGAATTCCTACTGCATGTATTTTTTTTCTGGTTAGAGACAATGCATAAAGGAAAAAACAGAACGAAAAGACAAAAAAGAACCGGGTGCAATCCACTCGGCGAGTGGAATGCATTAACCCAATCCTTGAAAGAGATATACTTCTTGCATTTAGCCGTATAAACAACAAAATGCAACTCCTCCTTGGACTTCTTATCACAGAGGTTGGGAGCCAATCCTTTGAAGATGAAACTGTTCCTCGTTGTCCAAAGTGCCCAACACGGACCACCACGTAAAGGTTGCTAGTGTAGCATGGACATCCGGGTGGCTATGAGTCTCATGGGCAATGATTTTCCATGATATATCGCCGTTTGTAAGTCAGATATGGGCGGCGGTTTTCCATTTTAATAGTGTGGGATGACTGTTGGATCAGCCCCAGGATAAAACTGTGTTCATACATGAACACGTTACTGTGTGCCCTGGGCTTCAAACGCGATATGCAAGACACACCAGCGAAGGAGCCTCGCGGGATCGTGATAGGCAAGCTACGCCGGTGAGGTCGCTTGAAGACACGAAACCTCACATGCCCAGGCGACAGCCCGTCAGGGAGTGCGGTAGATATTGGATACCCTAGGTCGGCCTAACCTCCCCTAGAACCTTGAGGTTTGCGGCCATACAACAAGAATAACATCGAGGAATGAGGACCAAAAACTATGAGGAGGAAAAATAGTAGATGAAAAGTAGTAAATTGATTTGATCAATTGTATGTTGTCGTTTAATCGACCATCACCTCTCATCTATATATGAGGCATTTGGTCTTTCCATACAAGAAAATGACTCAAAATTCTGTGCAAACCGTAAACCTAGCTTTACAATGATACGAAACCTAGGTACGGTCAGCGAGGCCAAAAGTCAGCCTAGCGAACTTGGTGTGGGACGGACTAGCAACTTGGGGCCCCGCTCCTGGACAGGATGCCTGATTATGATGAAGGGCAAGGCAACCGACAAGCTCACCTGACACGCTAGGGTACGGCTGGACCCCGTAGCACAGACTCATCTGCAAACCGACCCGAGCCATGTATATAAGGGACAGGGATTCCCATGAGTCGGGGACGAATTCATTACAAACTGATTCAGATCAATCCTCTCAACCACTGCCAGCTGCAACACCTTGTAAGCAAGAACCCTATTGGAAATATGCCCTAGAGGCAATAATAAATGTATTATTATATTTCCATGTTCATAATTAATTATATATTTTTGTGCTATAATTGCATTGATTCTTGAATATGACATTCGGAGGAAAACACAATTGCATGTGTGGAAACATAAACAGCAATATGGTCCCTAGTCATGCCTCGAAGACAAGCTCATATATTGATGTTGATCTTGTTTTCCTGATCATGAGCATTGTTAGGATGCTATCAATAATGAGAACACCTTGTTATTAGAAAAATGGACTTGGATAGACCCAACTTATGAATTACTGCGAGATCACATCGTTGTTACGTTATCAGTATTTTCATATAATATGTTAACAGTTACTTAATTCCTTAGACCATGAGAATATTGTATGCCAACATACCGGATGGTGACTTTGGGGTTACCAAATGTCACCCCGTAACTGGTGAGGGAGTCCTGGACTAAGGGGTCCTCGGGAGACCGACCTATCTCATATGGGCCGGACTATATGCGCCGTTCGCCGGCACTGGATTGATTGAAGGCCCGGACTCCAGGAAGGAAGCTTCGAGAATCACGGCTTGCGCTCCACGTTTAAAGTAGTAGATAGGCATGTTGATCCCTTGGACGTGTAACCGACCCTATGTAAACCCTAGGTACCCTCGGCGTCTATATAAGCCGGAGGGTTTTAGGTCATAGAACAAGAGGACTCATCTAGGGTTTTAGTCATACGATCTCGTGGTAGATCAACTCTGTAATCTCTATACGATCAATATAATCGAGCAGGACGTAGGGTATTACCTCCATAGGAGGGCCCGAACCTGGGTAAAACCTTGTCCCCTTTGTCTCCTGTTACCATCGATCCAAGTATCACAGTTCGGGACCCCCTACCCGAGATCCGCCGGTTTTGACACCGACATTGGTGCTTTCATTGAGAGTTCCACTGTGATCGCCAGAAGGAATCGATGGCTCGCCTAGTCGCCAACGAAGAGGTCCGCAACACAGGGACTTTTGCCCCTGGACAGATCTTCGCTTTTGGCAGCATAGTGCTGCACGCCGACACGGCCGGCCGTCTTAGCCGCGTCGAAAGTTTCGCCCCTGATCAGGAGGTCAGATTCGGGAACTTAGAGTTCTCCGTAGACTCCCGCGGCGATCTATCACTAACCGGGCCATGCCCGAGGACCCTGAGGCTTTAACCTCAAACCTATCTTCCGGCTCCGCCCATGGGATTTGCCCTGGCAAGGGCCCGATCTTAAGTTCGGATCAGGCCATAGCGCCTGACAACCGAACATCCGTTCTCACCGCACACACTCCCTGCACGGACGCGTCGGAGGTTAACTCCGGAAGCTCTGGGCAGACCGGTCCGATCGAGCTCTCGGTACTCGACGAAGCTCTGGATCGGATCTCGTCGATGAAAATCAACGACGACCTAACCCCGATCTGTTCTCAGATCGGTCTTCAGACGGGTCGGTATGCCGGACTCACCTTGGCTGAGCAGAACCCGAGAACGCCCTCGCGCGACTCTGGAACAGCGACGCCGCATACCGACCCCACTCGCTTCAGCGACACGCATCCCACCATCGCCTCGTTTCTCAACGAGTTGTTCGATCAGATGGAGATTATGCGAATGGCCGACGACCAGACCCCGGTATATGACCGGCTCGGTCTTAAACCCGATGACAGGGAAATACGCGTCCCCACGGTCACCCACCTTGTCGCCACCGTCGAGTGCCCGGCTGGGGGCTCGACCTTCCAATTACCGGAATTAAAAACGGTTTATTCTCCGATTTCCGATCACCGAGACCTTGCCCGCGACCCAGTCACCGGCGTCCGCTCAAGCAACAGTCCGGTGTCGGTCCCTGACATATTACACAGTTCGGAATTCATAAACCCGAACTCCCATCGTGGTGAGGGATCAACCTTTTTCCCACCCACCTCCCAAGCCGATGACTCGATCATCGCATCAGAGCCCAATCCTTCGGAACTGCTGGACATTGCACATCTGTCAGGGGAGTCGGTCCACCATTACTGGGCCAGACTACTCCTCGCCCGACACAACGTGCGGGGCCTTAGCGATAAAGACATAATGGCAACCATCCAACGAAATTGCCACGACAAGGGAATCCTTAATGCCCTGGCGCGGCGGCACATTACTGATTTTTCCGAGCTATCCATCTTGGTACAGAAGTATTGTGCCATGGAAAGTGCTTGGCAAACAGAGCGGCTATTTTCGGAACAAAAATTTGCCGAATACCCTAGAGGAGATCGGCAAAAAAGGATACCCCCGAACCGGCCAGCCCAACTTGAGCCCGCCAAAAAGAGAAACGGATCCCTTCCAGGGGTCAGTACTGTCCTGGATGGACTACTGGACAAACCTTGCCCCATACACTCAGTATTGCTGAACACAGCTCCGACCCACAGCCTTAGAACTTGCTGGGTCGTCAGGCAGATCGCAAAGAGTGGCGAGGCCATTCTTGAGGCATCACCTTCTAGAAGGCACCCTGCAGCGTCATCGGAATACAACGCCGAAGTCCTGACGATCTACGAAACGTTCCCTTCAAGGAACAAGAGGAAAAGAGCTATCAAAGAACTCGAACAGGTATTTCACGTGGTAGCAACAAGTGCATGGGCAGATACACCCATCACCTTCGGAGAAGCTGACCGACCAGCCATTCTTTCTGGCCATTCACCGGCCGCACTAGTCCTGAACCCCATCATTGACGGCTTCAGGTTACACAAGGTGCTAATGGACGACGGTAGCGGTCTAAACCTAATCTATGAAGATACTCTAGAGAAAATGCAATTCGACCGATCTCGGATCGAACATAGCAACACAACCTTCCGGGGAATAATCCCAGGGAAGGAGGCACGCTGTTCAGGATGTATTACCCTGGACGTAGTGTTCGGCACGCCCGACAACTACCGATCTGAAGAGCTCCTCTTCCACATCGGGCCCTTCCCCAGTGGCTATCACGCCCTGCTGGGACGTGAAGCCTTCACAAAATTCCAGGCTATACCACATTACGGGTATATGAAACTTAAGTTGCCAGGACCAAACGGAATAATCACAATTGTTAGTGATCCGAATACAGCCCTACGGGCCGAAAACAAAACGGCAGCGCTTGCCCTCGAGGCTCTAGCCGAGACCTTTGCTGCAGAAGAGCTGACCGCACTTCGGTCCACAGTGGACAATGACGACGTGATCCTCAGCAAGAGGCCCAAATCCACATCCTTCAAGCCATCAAAGGAAATCATTAAAATTCAGGTACACCCGACGGACCCTAACAAGACAGCGTCTATCGGAGCTCAGCTCGACCCCGTCATGGACGAAGCGCTGCGAGCTTTCTTGCAAGAAAACTGGGACATATTCACCTGGCATCCTTCTGATATGCCCGGCATCCCACGATGATTGGCAGAACACAGTCTGAACATCATGGCAGGTTTTAAGCCCGTCAAACAGACTCTGCGCCGTTTCTCCGACCCAAACGACAAGCTATGGGTGAAGAATTAGCTAAATTGCTAGAAGCCGATTCATTCGGGACATTAAGCACCCCGAATGGCTGGCAAACCTGGTCATGGTACCAAAGAAAGACAAATCCTGGCGGCTGTGCGTCGACTTTAAAGACCTCAACAAGGCCTGCCCCAAGGACCCTTTTCCTCTACCGCGAATAGACCAGATTATTGACGCCACAGCCGGACACGACTCGCTGTGTTTCCTCGACGCTTATTCCGGATACCATCAGATTAAAATGAAGGAATCCAATCAAGCGGCAACCGCATTCATCACCTCCTACAGGCCGTTCTTCTTTAACACAATGCCTTTCGGGCTAAAAAACGCTGGGTCTACATACCAGCGCATGATCCAGACCTGTCTCGAAAAACAGGTCGGCAAAACAGTCGAAGCATACGTGGACGACGTGGTCATCAAGACCAAACACGTTAGCAATTTGATCGACGATCTAAGGCAAACCTTTGCAAGCCTACGCGAATACGTTATTCGGCTCAATCCGGAGAAGTGTGTCTTCGGAGTTCCCGCTGGTAAGTTGCTCGGATTCATTGTTTCCCATAGAGGAATAGAAGAAAATCCGGCCAAGATCCGCGCCTTGTCAGAACTTGCAATTCCCACAGAGCTAAAGCATGTCCAAAGATTGGCGGGTTGCGTGGCGGCGTTAAGCCGCTTTATCTCCCGCCTCGGTGAAAAAGCTTTACCGCTGTATAAGTTGCTGAAACGGACCAAGAATTTTGAATGGACCGACGAAGCAAAGGGCGCGTTAGAAGATATTAAGACACTGCTGGCAAGTAACCCCATACTCACAGCACCAAGCGCCGGTGAGCCCATGTTATTATACATATCGGCCACCAACCAAGTGGTTAGCGCAGTGCTCGTCGTCGAACGAGAGGAGGAGGGACACAAATTCCAGATACAGAAGCCGGTCTATTACGTGTCAGAAGTGCTAACGCAATGCAAGTCAAGATACCCGCACTACCAGAAGATAGCCTATACGGTATTTATGGCATCACGAAAACTAAGACATTACTTCCAAGAGTGTTCGGTCACGGTGGCATCGGAAGTACCACTGAATGATATAATCAATAACACGGACGCCACAGGCCGTATAGCCAAATGGGCGATTGAGCTCCTTCCTTTTGAGATCACGTACAAACCACGCCGAGCTATTAAATCTCAGGTATTAGCGGATTTCCTCGCCGAATGGACAGAAGCCGAACTCCCCTGGGAATACAGTACATACTCCCATTGGACGATGTACTTTGATGGATCCAAAACCTTGGCCGGACTGGGGGCTGGAGTCGTTCTCACATCCCCCACAGGTGACAACGTCCGATACGTGTTACAGATCACGTATGCCGACTCCAACAATGCAGCCGAATACGAAGCCCTTCTACACGGTCTTCGGATGGCAGCCTCAATGGGCATACAGCGGCTGGAGGTACGGGGAGATTCTAATTTGGCCATCTCTCAAGTCAACGGCGAGTTCGACGCCAAAAATCCGAAGATGGCGGCATATCGAAACGCCGTCCTCAAAATATCACCACGTCGCTAGAGACGACAACCAAGCCACTGATATACTGGCCCGTTTAGGAGCCAAACGCGACCCTGTCCCGCCGAACACTTTCCTGGAACGGCTCTTCAAGCCATCCGTGGTTTGGCAGGACGATCAAAAGGGCGCCGATCTCTCAAGCGCAGACATGGTTGTTCCCCCTGTAGACGAACCAGACGACAAAATCATCGGCGGCTCCGTAATGAACGAGACGCCCTCGGCTCACGAGGTCATGGCAGTAATCGCGCCTTGGACCGAACCCTTCCTCGCCTATCTCCTTCGCAAGGAACTCCCCGATGATCAAACGGAGGCCCGACGTATAGTCCGGCGCTCCAAAGCCTTTAAGGTACACGAAGGAGAGTTATATAAAAAAAGCACCACTAGAATACTACAGCGGTGCATATCTGAGGAAGAGGGGCGGGAGCTTCTAGCCGAAGTACATGCAGGAATGGGCGGTCATCATGCCGCAGCAAGAGCCTTAGTAAGCAAGGCCTTCCGGGCTGGGTTCTTTTGGCCCACAGCTCGGGCGGACGCCCAGTCACTTGTTAAATATTGCGTAGGGTGTCAACTCTTCTCAAACCAAAGTCACATGCCCCCAACAGCTCTTCGAACTATTCCGATCACCAGGCCTTTCGCGGTCTGGGGGCTAGACATGGTCGGACCACTTAAAGGGGGGACCAAGAAAAATAAATACCTACTGGTCATGGTCGACAAGTTCACCAAATGGATAGAGGCTAAACCCGTTAAGTCAGCCAAATCCGGACCAGTAATCGACTTTATATCCGGCGTGATACACCATTACGGTGTCCCGCACAGTATAATAACTGACAACAGATCCAATTTCACCGCTCAGGAAGTAAAAGACTGGTGTGCAAAGATGGGCATTAAGCTCGATTATGCCTCGGTTTATCACCCGCAGACTAATGGACAAGTTGAACGAGCAAACGGCCTCATAATGAGCGGCATCAAGCCGCATTTGGTCCAGTCTCTGCAAGAATCCGATTGTCAGTGGGTTGAGGAGCTCGACTCCGTACTATGGGGCTTGCGCACCACCCCGAATAGATCAACGGGTTACACACCGTTCTTTATGGTCTACGGGGCCGAAGCGGTCCTTCCTTGTGATATCATTCACGATGCGCCAAGAGTACGCATGTATGAGGAAAGAGAGGCCGAGTTAGATCGGCAGGACGACTTGGACGCCTTGGAGGAAGAGCGAGACATAGCTCGGGCCCGTTCTACTTTTTATCAGCAGCAGGCCCGGCGTTACCAGAGCAGAGAGGTGAGGGCGCAAGCATACAACGTGGGCGAATTAGTTCTACGACTCCCGGAGAAGCAGAAGCATAAACTCAAGCCCAAATGGGAAGGCCCCTTCATAATCGACGAAGTACTCACGGGAGGGGCTTATCGTCTTCGGAACCCGTCGGATCACCGCCTCGAACCAAACCCATGGAACGCAGCTCGCCTTCGACGCTTCTACGGATAAACCGGCCGGTTTGTACCATTTTTCTCCCAACTCTATGTTCGGCTGAACCAGTCTTGTCATAAGATTTTTTCGGCTCACACCTTCAAGTGTTGAATCCGAACACAGAAACTGGGGGCTTCTTTTCCGAAGCCAATGTTTTTATATTCTCAGCACTTATTCACATTCATTGTGTGTGCACGTTTTCCTTGTCGTTTTCAAGCCATCATATGCATCAATTCGAACTAAGACTTTGCCAAGCTGGGTTGCCTCGCTCCTGTGGTTACCCTCTACGTTCCCGATTGTTCGGCTAGAGGGTAAAGGGAGCACCTCTGCGATTGTTACGACCGGGTCATCCGGATACGTGCCTCAGACGGGTGAAGCCAAAAGCTAGCTATCTTCTGTAGACAATTGATCGGCCACGACGGAATTAATCCATGATATTATGGTCGTCATGACCTTTACCAAGGTTTGTTTTCTTACAATAAACCCTTAGCCGTGTACTAAAAAGGTACGGGCTCCAGTCTACGATTTACGTAGCAACCTGACGAAAGGTATCGATAGAGGTACTATTTTCTTCAGAAGATGTTTCTTACGCTAAGCAGTAATATAACATACCTCCCTGCCTGCTTTTTGTCTGTTCGCACCACATGGCCGGATTGCCTGGTTCCCCGAACATAGTTCGTCCCTCAAGGGTGATAGTTTTTGCGGAACACTCCCAAGCGTATAGCACGGGAGGTCAAAGCCGATGGCCGGTTAAGACAAAGTTTACAAAACAGCGGAGCAATTTTTTTATTATGAGTACATAGCTACATATAATCATTCATCAGGCCTCTGATCGAGATTATCGATTATTGTATCGAGGGAGCAATCTTCTTGTGAGAGACGGGCGGCAGGCATCACCTGATTGTATGCCAGGTGAAGCGGCACTTCTTGTCCATCTAACCCCACGGGCCCAACCCGAGCCATACGCTCAGGGTCAAGTCCGGTGTAACGGGTCTTGATCATCGCCCACGCCTCTCGCGCTCCGTCTCGGCACGCCGATGTCTTCCACAGCTCGAACCTATTTCGGGCTCCCTTGAAACGATCGACTAGCTCGGTCATCCCCTCTGGAGGCTGCTCAGCGGGCCAAAGTGCTTTTACCATGCTCTTCATGGCCTTCCGAGCCCGCTCGTGAAGAGCGGACAATTCTTTTAGCAGGCTTCCCTGGTAGGATCCGATTTCCTCTTCGGATCGTCCGGTCAGGAGACCTACACATGAATTGCGGCATGCAGGTTATATTACATCTATATAGGACAAATACATTCTAATGTCAGAATCGTACTCACCAAACATGCCCCTCTGTAAAATTTGGTTCTCTCCCTGGGCCTGGGCCAATTGAGCTTTTAAGCTTTCAATTTCCTCGGCCTGCTGCTTGTTCTCCTCCTTGAGGCGGTTCTTTTCTTCAATGTGTCGTGTCATAACGCGACCTCCAGCCTCATGCTGGGACTCGGCATATCGCTGAGATTCTCGGGCTACATCCAAATCTTTTTGTAATTGCCCTATTGATTCAGCTGCTACATAGTACCCTCGCGTTAGCATGGGGACATGTTATCTATTAGCCTAATAAATATACTCACCGTGTGCCTCCCGAGTAAAGCTCTTCACTTGCTCTAGCTCGGCCTTCACAGATTCGACCTGTGTTCGGCTGGCTTTAAGCTCCTTGGTCAGTTGCTCGCACTGTTGCTTCGAGGCCTGCATTAGCAGAAAGGGATCCTTAATTCGGTCGTGCCGACCAATTTAAGGCTCGGGGGCTACTGGGTTTACATGAGTGTTCGGATTTTAATAAACAACTTACCTGCAAGCTGGACGATATTAATTTTATGGCCTCCCCGAACCCAGTTCGGGCGGCCCCGAGGTATGCATCCACCGTGCGCAGTGCAAGGAACTCTTGTTCGGAAAAGACCGGATGTTGCAGGACTTTACGTCGCTGCCGATGACGCATAGCACTCCCAACCTCTGATTTGGTGACAGATATAGCTTCACCTGAATTGGCTGGGGCGGGATTGACGGTGGAGGCTCCGGCGGCAGGATTTGCATGGGCGGAAGGCCCGGAACCTTGGGCACCGGTGGATGTCTTGACGGCGTCCTCGGCAGGAGACGGCCTAACCGTTTGCCTGAATATTCCGGCAGAATAATCTTTCAATGGGCTTTATCAAATCATGATGGTAAAACCTGTGGGCAAGCGAAATACCTTTGGGGTGAACTCATAGGCGCACTCGCCCCTGTGATCGGCTCATCTGCCGGATCCTTATTACTTTCCGATCCGGCTACTGCTGCTGCGGCCGGTGTAAGTCACGCGGACCTACGGCGTTTGGGGGTAGACGCCGGTATGTTAGGGTCAGTGGCGGACACTTGTCTCTTATGGGACGTCTTCTTCTTCTTCTTGCTTGCAGCAGGGGAAGGGAAGGATCCAGGGTAGTCGGCAACAATGGCCACTTTGAAGCCATCGAGGCCTTCCTGGTAAAAAAACCCGTCTTCAAATTCGATCGACAGGTCCGGATCTTCGTGATAGCTCGGATCGTCCTCGCAGGAATAGTCTTCGGGCTGAGGAGCCGGACAGTTGACTGTCTCGATGTAGCTCCTCCATTGCTGTTCACATAAGTTTAAAGGCTTCGGTCAAAAAAGGGACATATTGAGAAACCGAACTGTGATTACAGGGGGTAGAAAGGCTGACCCATTCGATGGGATTATGGCTTGAATATCCGTCCTTTGTTGACCGCTAGATAAAGTCTTCTTGCTCCCCTTTGAATAGATCGGCAAGTGCGGCGGCTAATGCTGTCTGGTCGGCAGGACCCAGTCTTTGGGAGCGAGTGGTGTCACTTGTCCCGTTATAGCGCCACAGAGGGTGTACCCTCTGTTGAAGGGGTTGGACACACCGAGTGAGGGCAGCGGCCATGACGTCTATCATGGTCAACTTATGGTGGGCCAATAGCCTCACGCGGGTTGCTAGGCGCTGCACTTCGGCACTTTCCTCTTGGGGCAGGCTCTTCGGACGCCAGTTGTACCTCTTCTTTGAAAGAGCGTCGGAGTATTCGGGCAGACCCCTCCGAGTTGGATCAAATAAAGGAACATCTTAAATATAAAACTATTCCGAAGTCCACATTTCGGATTCCTTTGGTGTTCCCACGGGGTAACCCGTCCCCGCTCTGCGGCATACTTCGGCTCCGCCAACCTCGAAAGATTTCCCATCCCTAGTACGGGGAACAAGGCAGAAGTACTTCCTCCACAATTCGAAATGTGCCTCGCACCCCAAGAACATCTCGCAAAGGGCCACAAAGCCCGAGATGTGTAGTATAGACCCTGGGGTGAGATGATGGAGCTGGACCCCGTAGAATGCCAGTAACCCTCTCAGGAACGGGTGGATGGGAAATCCGAGCCCTCGCAGGAGGAACGGAACAAAGCATACGTGTTCTCCCTTTCGCGGGTGGGGGAAGTTCTCCGCAAATACCTCGCCGTTGAATGAGGAGGGGAGGTACCCCTGGGTCTCGAGGTTGCGAAGTCGAAGGAGCGACATGGAACAGCTTGCCCAATCCCCTGGGCGGGATCCGTAAGGATTCGAGGAAGAACTGGGGACGCTCGCCATTTTTGGTGGAGGTCTTTTTGCCGGAGATTTCGTCTAAGGAGGAAGATGAAGATGTGGTTTGGATCATGATCCGGGTTGTTTAAATGGATAGTGCCTATTTTCGGGGAGGGGTAGCCTTGTAAATCCACTCATCTCCCCCGCAATGCGCGAGGTTCGAGAAACATTATTACAATGGACCTAGCGATCCCGCGGTGTTTGGGATCTCACCGATCACAGGGAGGTTGCCGAACTAAAGGTGCTGCCGATTATTATCCGGAGAAAGGAACTCGCCTCGCAAGCCGAAGACTCTGATCATTTGAAGCAGCTGAAGCTTGGACCCTTGGCGTTGGAGGCTAGTTCGGGGGCTACTGAGGGAGTCCTGGACTAAGGGGTCCTCGGGAGACCGACCTATCTCATATGGGCCGGACTATATGCGCCGTTCGCCGGACACTGGATTGATTGAAGGCCCGGACTCCAGGAAGGAAGCTTCGAGAATCACGGCTTGCGCTCCACGTTTAAAGTAGTAGATAGGCACGTTTATCCCTTCGACCTGTAACCGACCCTATGTAAACCCTAGGTACCCTCGGCGTCTATATAAGCCGGAGGGTTTTAGGTCATAGAACAAGAGGACTCATCTAGGGTTTTAGTCATACGATCTCGTGGTAGATCAACTCTGTAATCTCTATACGATCAATATAATCGAGCAGGACGTAGGGTATTACCTCCATAGGAGGGCCCGAACCTGGGTAAAACCTTGTCCCCTTTGTCTCCTGTTACCATCGATCCAAGTATCACAGTTCGGGACCCCTACCCGAGATCCGTCGGTTTTGACACCGACAACTGGATGTGAACAAAAGTAACTTACGGGTATACCGAAAACATATGTCTCGGTATCGATAGTTCAAGACTGGGATTTGCTCCTTTTATGATGGAGAGATACTCTTTGGGCCCACTCAGTATTACGGTATCATTTTTGTCTGGCTAGACAGATGTGATGAAGATCACGGGATACTGGAATACTTATACGAGTAAAGAGAACAAAACTGATAACGAGGATAACCGGTATAGTGATCGAAGTGTTGATCACAGGGATACCGATAATATCTTACCTCGGGTTTTGTAACATAGCGTGAAGCAAAGCAAATAGTATTCATAAACAAAAGTTTCACTCAAGAACTTCATGAATATGCGGGAGTTATCAAGGGTGTCCAGATTCCGCTGTTAACTATTGACCGGAAAGTGTTCCGGGTCATGTCCGCTTATTTCTGAACCAACAGGGTCACACGCTTAATGAGTAGTACTTAAGATGGGAACTAAAGTCTGGGAGAATGAGCACCGAATGTGTTTCGGATCGATCCGGAAGTGTTCCAGTTGGTCTCGGAATGGTTTCGGGGATTCCGGAAAGGTATAATATGGTTTCAGAAAAGTTTTGATCTATATATGGAAAGTTTCGAAAGGTTCCGAAATGGGTTCCGAAAAATCCAGGATTCTATTTTGGAGAGAAGTCCCTCTTGGGACGACCCAAGAGGGTAGCCCCTAGTGGGCCATATAGGCCCAAAGTGGGGTGCCCCCAATATATGGAATGGGGGGTGAATTGGACAAGGAGGGGAGTCCTTCCCGCCTTGGTTCGACCGAACCAGGGGAGGACTCCTCCTCCTTGGTGCGCCCCCTCTCTCCCTCTCCACCTATATATATGTGGGGAGAGATCCCCCTAGAGGCACAACAATCCTAAGGGGATCTCTCCCACATAGCTATGCTCTAATCCCGGTTTAATTGGTCTAAAGTTTAGACTCCTAATTAGATGGGCTCTAATCAAGGTCTAGTTGGTCTAATTAGATTAGACTCCTAATTAGATGGGAACGCCGCTAGGCTTTCTCTCTCTCTAGTTATCTTGAAGCTCTTCTTCCTGGACGTCAGAGTGCTGCCAGATTGCTACTTTGGAACGCATGGATACCTCGGAGGGGTCGTCTACTTTGACTCTTGATCGGTGGATCGTCTCAGAGAAATTCTCACGGCTGGGAGGTATAACCTAGCTGTGGGAATCATCGCGCTTCACCAACTTCTTCACTGCTTCCGCTACTCTGCTCGTTGGTGAGTTTGATCCTTACGGCCATCTTCATAGTGTTCCTAGGTGCGATCGTGGAGCGTAATTTTTTTGGTGCGTAACACGTTTCCCTACAAACCCTAGCCTGAGATCTCTCTGATCTCAAGCACGCATACCAGGAATACAATTCTTGTAGTAATAGTAGGGTGATACCTCTCTCGAGAGGACCCGAATCTGGGTAAATCCTTGTGTTCTTGTGTGGAGCCATCCAGATCTGCCATTCATACACCCCTTCGAACAAATATAGTTGTCTGATCATAGTCCCCGATAGCTACTGCCCAATCAAAACACCGATAGTTGGCGTGCCAGGTAGGGGTAGTGTGTGTGTGGATCCATCTGAATAGATCTGGATGACTTCTTCGACCTTCAAGATCGGCGGCTTAGCTCTTGGCCGAGCCATCTGCTATGGCTACCTGGACTTCATTTGCCAATGCGGTTGGGGGGGTTCATCGAGGGGCAGATCTTCCAGTTCAGTGATTTCTGCTTCATCACAAATAAACTCGGCAAGTTGTGGCTTTGTGACGCGGCTCCCAGCTGCTTAGCGGGATCTGCATTGACCCTCTCCTCCATAGGTCAGGGCTCTCATTTCATTGACATGCTTGAGTCTATCCTGGCTATCCTCGACTCTGACTCAGACAGCAGTGAGGGTTCGAGGAGCTATGTTCCTTTTTGGTGGGTCTTCATGGTCAGTGCCGAGGTAGATGGGGTTGACCACGACGGCATCCTCCCGCTCCCGACACTGATCAGACTCATGAGGTGCAGTAGTTAGAAGCCGTTCGGCTCCATCTCAACACTGATGACGGTGTCCTGGACTAGGGGGTGCCAACCTAGTCAGCCCATAGTCCACAGGCCGAGCCAATGGCCCACTGATCTCTTAAGGAAGGACTCCAGAGGCTCCAAAACCAGGGCGTGGTGAAGATGGACTCTGCCGAAGACTTGGCGTGTACCCCAGGACCTAACCCATGGGTAAATATGTAATTCCCGGCCAGTAACCGACCATGTGTAACCCTAGACACCCCCAGCATCTATATAAGCTGAAGGGTTTAGCTCGTAGGGGGAGATTCATTGATCATTCACCTTAGGGTTAGACCACAACATACAATCTTGACGTAGATCAAGCCTTGTACTCGATACTCCATCATCAATATAATCAAAGCAGGATGTAGGGTTTTACCTCCTCGAGAGGGCCCGAACCTGGGTAAACATCGTCTCCTTCATATCCTGTTACCCCTCAATCCAAGATCAACAGCTCGAGGCCCCCTATCCGAGATCTGGCGGTTTTAGTACCGACACTGGTGCTTTCATTGAGAACCCCATTGTTTGATCAAAAAGGGTTGATGGCTTGTCTGCAGATCAACTGCAATGCTGGCCGCGATGACACTTTCGTCCCCAGCCAGCTCTTCTCCTTTGGCAGCATGGTCTGGCACGCCAACCCGTCTGGTTGCCTTGTCCAAATCGAAAACCTGGCCCCCAACCAGGTGATCACGTTCGGCAGCTTCGAGTACACCGCCGACGTTCGAGGTGATCTTGTCCTCTCCGGTTGGACGCCAGATCGGCTTAGGAACTCCTCGGATGCCGTGATCTTAACCCCGGAGCCGAACCCCGATCTGACTCCCGGAATCGATCTCCTCCCGGAGCCGACCCCGGGTATGGACCAAGCCGCTGTCATGGTGCACGCGACCTTGAACGCGGACCCGACCATGACCTCATCGGATCTTGACCTCGAGCCAAGTCCGGCCTCGGAACCGATGCTTGACTCGGATCCGATCTCTTCGTCAGCCGACTAGGTTTTGGCCTCAGTTGGCCAAGACTCTGGAGTCGCGTCAAGCAAGCCCCAAAGCATATTCCACATCAACCCGGCCTACACCCACGCCATGGACATGGAGGGTCTTTCACAGATAAAGGAGATGCTGGATCGAATCCAGAACTTAGCCATTTCGTCCTCGGTCTATGACCAGATCGGATGTAGAGCCGATGCCAGGGAAATTTACGTCCCACCCACCACCCACCTAGTCGCCACCATCGAGGATTTAACCGACGTGATGGACTATGCCTCAGAGGAAGCTACTGACATGGATGACGACGGTCAGGGAGAAATACCGCCGCCCATGCCCATACCCCGCACAGGAAACTGGGCCGCAATGGCCACCTACGACGTTTACATGGTTGATACGCTCGAGGACCCTCCCAAGCGCCGCTGCCATCGCAAGAAGCCGAAGGGCACCGGCGGGGGCAGAAGCCAAACCAATAATACATGGGCCACGGATGACAGCCCCACCCCAGAAAACGCCGATGAGCAGGCCGACGACAACGATGCCACGCCATCTCCAATCAACGGCCCCATAAGGCGTCGAACCATGAAAACTTCGAGGACCCTATAGACGGGGAAGACAATAACTACCTCCCCGAATCCGAGGATGACGTTAGTCTCGGGCCTGAGGACTTCATAGTCCCCGAGGACCCGTACTAGCTAGAAATATTCCGGTGGCACCTTGTCGCTACCGCCCGGAGTATGAAAAAGAAGCAGCAGCAGCTCGAAGCTGATCAAAACACCCTTAACGATAAGTGGGTAGAAGTCCTCAAAGTCGAGCAAGATCTCGAGGATCGACGCGAGGGGCAAACTAAAACCTACCCACGTAAATGTCTGCTACCAGAATTCGACGACGAAGTGGCCGAGAACATGCCATTAAAGCACGGCCGAGCCGAACTACAGGACTGCCCTCCGCGGGGGTGGGACAGACCAGCAAGCGAGGATAGAGACCCTCCCATAACACGTCGACGATATGGCAAGGACCCAGTCCAGTATGATGAAGCATACGACCTGCGATAGAAGCTGGACATAAATCCGGCCCCAGCGCGATCCATTTACGGGTCGCAAGGACATGCGCCGGCCGAACGTGCTGGCTACGTGGCCTGGTTGGACAGGCACAGAAGAGCTCGGGAGCAAACATATGCTCAGATGCAAGCCGACGCCCGGTACGAGGTCCCTCGCTTCTGAGGACCCGCGCACCCGATATGTTTTACCGATCAGGTCATGGAACATCAGTTCCCCGAAGGGTTTAAACCCATAAATATCGAGGCATATGATGGAACGACGGACCCGGCGGTCTGGATCGAAGATTTCCTTCTACACATTCACATGGCTCGGGGAGATGACGTCCACGCCATTAAATATCTCCCATTAAAGCTCAAAGGATCAGCAAGGCATTGGCTTAACAGCCTGCCCGAGCACTCCATTGGGAGCTGGGAGCAGCTCGAGGATGCCTTTAGGGCGAACTTCCAAGGCACCTACGTCCGACCTCTCGACGCCGATGACCTCAGCCACATTATCCAGCAGCCCGGCGAGTCAGCCAGGAAGGTCTGGAACCGGTTCTTAACTAAAAAGAACCAAATTGTGGATTGTCCGGATGCAAAAGCAATTGCCGCCTTTAAACATAGTATCCGGGATGAATGGCTGGCACGACAGCTTGGACAAGACAAGCCGAGAACCATGGCCGCCCTCACTTCTTTGATGACCCGCCTTTGCGCAGGCGACGATAGCTGGCTGGCCCGCAGCTCTCATGGCGGCGACGCAGGGACCTCAGAGGTCCACGATGGAAACAGCGAGCCCAGGTGCAACAAAAGTAAGCGCCAGCACAAAAACAGCGGCAATGATCCCGATGACGCAGCGGTAAACGCTGGATTCAGCAATGCCAAGGCTGGACAAAAAAGGAAGCCCTTTAAAGGGAACAAGGACGGCCCAAGTGCGCTGGATAGAATCCTTGACAGGCCATGCCAAATCCATGGCACCTCGGATAAACTAGCCAATCATACCCACTAGAACTGCTGGGTAATCAAGCAGGCCGGAAAGGTGGCGGGCGAGGGCCAGAGCAAGAGTCAGTCTCGCAGCGACGACGAAGATGAACCTCGAAGGCCCGGTAATGGAAGCCAGAAGCAGTTCCCTTCCGAAGTAAAGGATGTGAACATGATCTATGTCACCCAGATCCCAAAGAAGGAAAGGAAGCGAGCACTTCGGGATGTCTACGCCTTAGAGCTAGTAGCCCCAAAGTACAATCCGTGGTCGGCTTGCCCGATCACCTTTGATAAACGCGACCATCCGACCAGCATCCATCATCGAGGACAGGCGGCGCTGGTCCTCGATCCCATTATCAATGGGTTTCACTTGACCAGGGTCTTGATGGATGGCGAAAGCAGTTTGAACCTGATCTACGCCGATACGATCAACAAGATGGGGATCGACCCATCAAGGATCAAGCCCAGCAGCACAACCTTCAAGGGTATAATACCAGGTGTTGAAGCCCACTGCAGAGGGACCATAACCTTGGAACTAGTCTTTGGCTCGCCCAAAAACTTCCGAAGTGAGGACTTGAACTTTGACATAGTTCCCTTTCGCAGTGGCTATCACGCACTGCTCGGGCGCACGGCCTTTGCCCGCTTCAACGTTGTCCCGCATTACGCATATCTCAAGCTTAAGATGCCGGGACCCAACGGGGTTATTACAGTCAATGGTAACACCGAACGATCCCTCCGCATGGAGGAGCAAATAGCGGCTTTCGCAGTCGAGGTTCAGGCGGCCGAAGAGGCATCCATGGCCCTCACCAAGTTACAGAAGTGCTCTTCAAAGCACGCCCGAGGTGTACCTAACACCCCTAGTCCGCCAGGCCGCACCCCTAAATAGGGGTACGTGCTCCACATGTCTCCCCTATCAGCCGAGGACTACGTACCTCGGGTACACAACTTCGTGCTCAAAATTCCATGGGGACTGTGGAGCATTACAATCAAGCGCACTGCTCGGCTCAACTGGACAGTGGCTGATCACTATCCTGGTAATTATAAAGGTACTGTTATAGACCCGCCAGGACCGAGCTCTGCGGCAGCATAAAGCTGCCCGAACACGGCTATTAGCGCAACCTCTTCAAGGGCCACGCTAGCCGAAGGCATCATGCATTTCAACAGTGGCTTGGCACGCAACGTTGATGAACCTCGGACTTGACGAGGTATCGTTGTTTAACAGCATGGAGGCGTAGATGTGTGACAGGGCCAATTACGGGTGTCTAAAACCCATTGCAAGTTGCCCTGTATTAGAACTCCTTATTCTTATGTATCTTTTAGAGTTTTCTTTGACAAAGCTCGGCATGTACGGGTTGACCATATGAAATTAATGAAAGATGACCCCTTACGCTCGCTGCGCATATCTTTTGTGCCTATCTCTTTCAAAGCTTGCCTCTGAGCCAAAGTTAAAACCATAGTGATACAGTTCATTTTAGATTATACCCGCTTTAGACCGGGGGCTCGGATTTACTGCCTGCCAAACTTAAACCGATACTCATATAAAAGTATTCGATGTCTTTGATTTTGCATTATATGCATCAGTTTCGAAATCATGTCTTTGGTCAATAGATGGGTTGCCCCGCTCCTGTGCTTACCCCTTACGTTTCCGAATTATTCGGCTAAGGACGTAAAGGAAGAACCACTGCGATTGCGCTTCCAGCTCGAATGATTAAGCGCCTCAGTGGACAAAGCCGGAAACTGACTGTCATGATAGGCGTAAACTGGTCGGCAATCCGATGACTATGTCAAACTAAAGATCGATAGTGTGTTAAACGAGGGGCTCCGGTCAAATGAGCCGAAGTGATTAAATTGGATTAACCTCGGCTCAACGAACACTTGAAAGTGCCGGGGGCTGGTCATCGGCCCCCATAGTCAAGCTCCTATGACTAAGTAAAAGTTATAAAACCAAAATAGTCCGATTGCCTAGTTATTATTAACAACTATGCCTTCGGGTTCCGAGACGTCGGTAAGGTATTAGTTGTTATAAAAACACCCCTTGTATTCTGTGCAAGAGGGGTGAAGCCGACAACTGGCCGCTTTCAGTTTAAAACAGTCGCACAGGAGTCAAAATAAAAATTGCAATCAGGAAATTAAATCATTCATAAGCAAAACACTTGTTTTTACATAGTGATAAACTTCGGCATTCCGAAGTAAAAACCTAGAACATCAAGTTCTCCTTGGTACATACAGCCTCGGTGACCCGAGCACCCTCCACCACTTCAGCCATGTACTTTTTAGGAGTTCGATCCTTCCCGGCAGGAGGTCCTGAAGCTACCTCCGTCACATTAATGCACGGATAGTGTGTCTTCATGCAGGCATATGCCCGTTGTGCGCCCTCCATGCAAGCCGACCGCTTCCAACGCTGTACCTGGGGACTGGCACCTTGGAGCCGAGTTACCAGCCCGAAGAAGCTGCTCGGCAGGGGCTCGGCTGGCCACAGGTTCACGCAGATGTCTTCCATTATCGGCCTTGCCACCAGATAAAGCTCCATCAATTGCTTCATCTGATCGTTGAGCCTCGGGGGATGTGATGGCACCTGGAATTGGCTCCAAAAGGCCTTGTGCTGTTCATGCCCCTCCAGGGCCCCAAAGCAGCGGCCGGTGTCCAATGCACTCCTCGGCAGGTTAGTGAAGGCGTCTGAGGCATGCCAGATTTGGTTAAGCTAGGTGTACCTGTTATGGCCAAAAACGCATCGTAGCAAATATTGCTTACCGGCGGCGATCTGCTTCACTTGATGAAGCTCCTCCCGATCCGACCTCACCTGGGTCCGGGCTTCGGCAACCGCCGAGCTTAGTCTCTCCAGCTCGGCGGTCTTCTTCTCCTGGTGGGCCCGAAGTGTGCTGCGTTCCGTGTACACTATCTTCAGGTCTTCTTCGACCTCGACGACCCGGGCTTGGTCCTTGCCCCGAGCCTTTTTCTCCTCGGCCAGCTCTTCGCTGGCCTTTGCAGCCGCAGCCTTGTGCTGCTCGGCTTCCCGCTGAGCATTTTTCAGCTCAGCATGGAGGGCCTCAAGCTCCGTGGTAGCAGCTGAAACAAAACATTTTCGATCAGCAACAACTTGCATCTTTCGCCACTCAATGTCGTCGGAACATGCGAAATCGATTGCTTACCTTGGGCCTGCTCGATATCTTTCTTCATGAGATCGAGGTCCTCCTCAGACCATGCCAATTTGCGGTTCATCCCCGCCAACTCTTAGGAGTTAGTAGCTGGAGACGCGTCCGACGCCTGCACACATTATAAACTAATTAAGGTCCGAGGTTGATGTCGATCCTCTGGTAGGCTCTGGCAAGCCAACCATAGTTTTGGGCGGTACTGCATATTTGCTCGTTAAATGGAACATGGAAAATACAAGGACGACCCCTGAGTCGGTTTTTTAGAAAACCAGCTAAGGGCTCGGGGGCTACTGCCTGCTACGCTCCTATTGTATGCTTACAGTTGACAATTTCTTGCGGAAAGTCTTTGGACACATCCTTTTAACCATGTCTGTTAAGGGCTACTGGGTAGGATATGTACGCGATCACGGAAATATTTCATATAAAAAGGTGGAAATAACCAAAATGTGTAGCGTACCTCAAAACCATTGAGGAGGCCTTTGAATGCCTCGCGTATTCCGGTCTCTGCAGACCGGAAGCCGCTCAACACCGTGCCGATCAGGGCACGATGTTCTTCCATTGATGGAGGAGCTCTTTAAAGCTTCCTCCATCTCCTCGGGCCACCCCTAGTAGACCCCTTTTGGTGCAGGAGGGGTGGGTGGAGCCACATCGGCCCCGGCCACTATGGAGGTGGGGATGGAGGCCTCCGGCGACTGTTGTTGCGCCGGAGTTGCCTGGGCCGAGGACTCCGTCCGGCCTGGCCCACCTTCTTCAACCAAAGGGATTCTCTCCCTTTGGTCCTCGGGAGCCGAGGTTTGGACCTCGGCCGAGGAGATTTCCATGCCGGCCCCCATGTCGTCGGCGGTAGGGGCCGGGTGTGATGCTGCCTCCCCCACGTCACCATGGGTGGGAGAAGGCACGACGCGCTCGGGAGTCTCACTCTTCGCCATAGAAGGCGGGGGAGCCCATCATCCGAAGTCCACTCGCCGATAAAGGCGCGTTGCAGGCTGTAATTGCAAAAACAATATGTCATGTATTAAAGCATGCATGCTTTAAAATGAATTATAAGTATTCGAATGGGAATACCTTCGGGGCGCTGGTTTTACCCTGCGCTTGCGGGGAAGGACATCCTCCGAGGAGTCGGAGAGGGTGACCTGCTCGGGCGCGTTCGGCTGACTGGTTGGGTCGGCCAAAGCATGCCGCAATCTTCGGCGGGCCCGAGGTTGCCTCTCCTCCTCTGCGTCCTCGGACGCTGACCTTTTCCTCTTCAGAGAAGGGGCCCTGCTGCCGGAGTCCTCCTCCTCTTTCCCCTCCTCCTCGTGAGTAGAGGAGGCATGGGTTTCTTCGGACCTGGCCTCCAAGGGGTCTCGGATGCGCAGGCCGCCCTTCCCCTTGGGCTTCTTCTGCTCCTTGGCCGGAACCACGTAGGGTTCCTCGACCAAGAGCGCCTCAAGCTGGGGGGATCTTTCGCCCCCAGGCAACGGCGCCGGGCACAACATCTTCTTCGCCCTGGGGATCCACTTCTGTGGAAAGAAAGGATCAGTTTGACTACACTCATAAAGATGGACTGCAAATGAAAATTCGGAATGATTGACGAAAATTACCTCGCTGGCATCATGCTCAGCGTCGAGGCCGGGGTCCGGCCCCTCCTCGGGAAATTGATTCTTGGACGGCTTAAACAGCACTGCCCACATCCCGGCTAGGTCGGAGTGGTAGAAGTGCCGCAGTGTCGGCACGTCCTCGGGCTTATGGGCCCACATCGGGTTCACCCCGAACTAGAGTGGCAAGATGTGGCGATGGAGCATGACGTCGACCATGTTCACCAGCTTGATCTTCTTCTTGTCTGCCAGAGTCTTAATCCTCGACTGCAGCAAGATCTTCAGGATTGCCCCAGTCTAGGCCCTTCCTTAGCCAGGAGGTAAGCCTCCTGGGAGGGGCCCCCGTGAACACGGGGACCTCGGCCTGGCCTTAGGCGAGTGGCTCGGTGATGTAGAACCATTCTTTCTACCACTCCTTGACTATTTCCATGAAGGTGCCTTCAAACCAGGCAACCTTCTGGATCTTGCTAATCATGGCTCCACCGCACTCCGCCAGCTCTTCGCCGCTGCTCTTCAGTTTGATGTCGAAGGTCTTCAGCCATAGGCCGAAGTGTGGCTCTATTTGGAGAAATGCCTCGCAGACGGTGATGAACGTCGCGAGGTGGAGGATGGAGTTCGGGGCTAGATGATGGAAATCTAGCCCGTAGTAGAAAAGGATCCCCCGCATGAAGGGGTGCAGGGGAGGCCCAGACCTCTGATGAGGTGGGGAATGAAGATGACCCTCTCCCCTTGCTTGGGAGTGGGGACGCGCTGGTTGGGCTCCGGGGGCTGGCAGGTGACATCCGCGGGGAGGTAGCCTGCGGTCCGGAGCTCTTGGATTGTGCTCTGCTTGATGATGGACGCGGCCCACTGGCCCTTCAGGGTGGCATCAGCCATCGCCGGAGGTGGACTCGCGAGAGGCTGTGAAAGACTTGCGAGGGCTACGGAAATTGATCTGGGCGCTGGAGCTCAAGGGACAGCGAGCAATCGCAATGGATGAGGGCGTGGGGAAAGTGGCCTAGTCGTCTCACGGCTTTTATAAGACAGTAAAAAAGGCCAAGAATCCCTTCCACCCAGCCGGGTTAATTGCCATGCTTCCGCCCTTAATGCTGCTACACGCGCATGGGGAAGCCAATCTTGATGATATCCCCTAAAATACGGAGCACGATCCTCGCCTTGATAAGACGTGCTAATGAGAAAACTGCCTCGGGCCACGTTTAGAGTAACAGTAACTGGCCTATCTGGCTATAAGCGATGGCGCTTTGAAAAAGTTGTCAGGCTTTTGACGCTGTTCACACTCGAGTGGCAGGCCTTCGAGGCCAACTTATCTGAAAGACCTCGGTTAACGAGGTATGATTCTCTAAACATATGGTCGAAGGACAGTCCCGTTAGAGGGAAGGCCCGAAAAGTTATTTTTGCACCGAAGACCTGGGATTCGAACGGACAAGCATCAAGGGGACGGAACTCGCCTGTCAAGCCGAAGAACACAAGCCGGGGTTATCAGTCCGAGCAAGATTGTCGTCCTCGGCTCTGAAGACACGTTCAGGGGCTACTGATGGTGTCCTGGACTAGGGGGTACCAACCTAGTTGGCTTATATTCCACGGGCCGAGCCTATGGCCCACCGATCTCTTAAGGAAGGACTCCGGAGGCTCCAAAACCAGGGCGTGGTGAAGATGGACTCTGCCGAGGACTTGGCATGTACCCCAAGAACTAACCCATGGGTAAATATGTAATTCTCGGCCAGTAACCGACCATGTGTAACCCTAGACACCCCCAACATCTATATAAGCTGAGGGGTTTAGCTCGTAGGGGGAGATTCATTGATAATTCACCATAGGGTTAGACCACAACATACGATCTCGAGGTAGATCAAGCCTTGTACTCGATACTCCATCATCAATATAATCAAAGCAGGATTTAGGGTTTTACCTCCTCGAGAGGGCGCGAACCTGGGTAAACATCGTCTCCTTCGTCTCATGTTACCCCTCGATCCAAGATCAACAGCTCGGGGCCCCCTACCCGAGATTTGCCTGTTTTAGTACCGACAACTGAGTAGTAGGAGCTCAATGAGGAAAAGTCAGAACTCACTCACCTGCAAGATTGCCATCTGTGTGCTCAGGCATTGTGAAGCCACGAGCGAGCGGCTAACAAGGCACTCTGCTTCCGGGAGAAGGATGATGTTTCAGTGTCACTACTACAGGACAACCTATTAGTGGCGTGCCCTACACATTCCACTACTGTCTCACTAATGGTAAGTGGTTACAAGTGGCATGCCATGGGGTACGCACGCCAGTAGTACTTAATATACTAGTGGCTTTCCGTCGGGCAAACACACCACTAGTACCTTCCATACTAGTGGTGTGCCACTATTCCTGCACGCCACCAGTAACTTTTTCCAGCATTTAGCAAAAAAGTAATATTAACTTATTAGTGGTGCTAGAAGGGGCACACGCCACTAGTACCTTACATACTAGTGGGATTTGGAGTGTGTATAAATTTTATGACAAGTTAACTCTTCAAAGTTCAACCCATCAGTTTTAGGTTCAAGGTAGGGCCAGGTTAGGGTTCAAAGTTTGAGTTCAAACTTGAACAAGGTAAAAGTCTAGGATTTTAGGTTATAGGCTTTCCAAAGGTTAGGGTTTGATCAAAGATTCAATATGCAAAGAAGTATCATTTGATTTGGATCAACAACATATAGGCATCATGTGAGTACATCTATAGACCATTAACAACAACTATAGCTAATACTCCACCCCAAGACCGCTATCCAGCATACATCTCAAAGGTATTAAGTAAAACAGAGTATTGCATTAAGCATAATGACATGATGTTGATAATATATTGTTTTCACCCCACGTTTAAGGGACAACTACTCAACCATCTTTTTATCCTTAGTGGCACCAACACAATACAAGCCTTTTGCACTTCCTGTCACTGCGGTAGATTACTTGCAAGATTGAACCCAACTAACATACACAACTCCCTCTTAGAGATCATTCATCTAAACATGGTCAGTGCAAGTCTAATAGATCGGAGAGCATATATGTCTATAATTTATGCAGCAAAGAACTCATATGAATTCATTAATAAAGCAAGTATAAATCTGATCGCAAAGTGACAATTCATCACACCCCAACAAACACACCATAAAAATTACATAAGATGGATCACAATCATGTACGGCAACTCATGTCATCATTGTATTGAAGAACAAGGGAGAGATTGCTATCCAGCTACTGCTATGGACCCCTAGTCCAAAGAGGACTACTCACACTTGGACATGGTGGTAGCAAGGTTGATGTAGATGGTCTCCATGATGAACTCCCCCTCCGGCAGAGTAACAAAAAAGGTCTCCAGATTGGATAGCAGCGGCATAGAGAGGTGCGGCGGTGGAAAAAATCCTTGATACTTAATTTTGGGTTTTTGGGAGTATATAAAGGAGGCAAAAGAAAGAGGCGGTGGAGGCGCCCCCTGTGGGGCCCATGCCCCCCCCCCCATGTGCCTAGCCCTTAAAGACTAGATTGTTCTCAAGGACGGCGAGCTATTTACTAGTTATCAATTCCATACACATTTGCTTTCCTTCTTATTGTTTGATTGCGGTCATGTGGGTTGCATGCTAGAGAGGAGAAATATAAGAAATATGCTATGATCCCACGAAAATTAGAGGATGGTTGGGAACCAATTTTAAAGGTTAGTATCAATAACTTTGATCGCTATGCTTTATGTGATCATGTTGCTGGTGTTTCCACCATTCTGAAATCATTGTATGAAGTTCTAGGATTGAAACAATATCCACCTTGTCAACTAAACTTGCATCTTGTTAATTCCACCATAAAGAAACTTGTGGGAAGAATTTATGATGTTCTCATTAGTGCTAGCATGTATTATGTTCCCATGGATTTTACCATTATGGACATAGAAAGTCACCCTCTATGTCAAATTAGTTTTGGAAAACCATTCTTGAGAATTCTTGGTGTTATCATTGATATGGAAGAGGGAACCATCAAATTCCTAATTTGCCATGATAAAAGGTATGCAACACTTCCCAAGAAAGAGAAGAAAACCTAATGACACCTTATTAAGGAAACGTTATACTTTGGGGAGTGGAGATGGAAAACTTGAGCCATCAAAAATTAACAATGCCTATCTTAAAGGAATTAAGGAAAGTTTTTGGGAGGCACCCCATAGATATCATTTTATTTTATTTAGTATCACATTACTATTCTACTGTAAGTTTTCCCTTTCTTTCTTTAATAAAGTTCCAAGATTTACTTTTTGCATAATTAGATTACATGTGATTGCTAGACTAGACTGCTTTCAGCAGCTTTGCTGCACTTTGGAAATTAAGTGCTCCCTATTGGAATGTCAATAAATATTGAAAAATTTATGCAGTATGCAATAATAAGTTCCCTGTATGTGATAATGTTTTTCAGAATTTTTTTTGCTGTCTAAGTCTCTGAACAAAATTAATCTTTGTTGGTTATGCTGCTGAAACAGAATTGATTTTCACTTGTTTTAGAGCTACAGTGCTTTCTATTTTACTTCTTATTAGGACATAAGAGCTCAATTAAATTGGAAATTACTATAGCTATTGATGAGTGGTTTCATTATGATTTTTCTACAGCCATTCATCCCTTGATTATAATTGTTTATGGACTAGCTGACTCACATATCCGTCTATGTTTTGTGAAAGATATACTTTTTTAAGATATGGGGAAGACTTGATCAAAAGTGGGAAAGCAAGACCAGACAAAAAACCAAGATTGGGGATGCCCCCATGCATCCCCATTATGTCCAACAAGGTCTCATGCTCTAACCTTGAGGATGCCAAACATCTCCCTCTTTGTCAACATTATCATTCCTAGTTTTTTTTTGGCTTCATGATAAGTGTAAATCTTCGATCATCTTTTAATTTTGTTTTGAATAATATTATCATCACATCTGAAAGACAGTGTTAGGAATGAGAGATTTGCATGTCTATTAATATTGATTTACTCTATGTGCTTCATTTATATCTTTTAGAGTAAATTTGGAGCAATCTGAATAATGATCTGTGCTTCACTTATATGTGTTGGAGAATAAGCACTGAATGCCTTTGCTTTAATTGGCATATCATTATGGTAGATTAATTAGTGGATTGGAACTAGAAATGTAAACTTGCATAGAACATAAGAACAACTAAACTAGAGAAACTACTAGAATCTTAAATGTATAGGACTGGATACTTGGCAATTATTTTGAAATAATTTGACAACTATTTATTTTCATTATGATAATGGACCTTGTACCTTTATATGGTTGGTGTTGCTCTTGTGCAATTGAACCAATTGCCTTTCTTTCACTTAAATACAAAAAATTGGGATTCTAGTGGTTGCCTGACTAGCAATAGTTTGTTTTCTTGATAATCATTTGATACACTAGCGACTTTGGTAGAGCCAGGGCGCCGCGATGGTTAACTCCTACCAACATTTCCCTCGGGGTGCATAGTTTTTGAGTCTTATGCAATATGATGCCATAATGATTTCCATGTAGTTTTTTAGTTCTTTATGATTCAAGCAAGTTTGAAGCCTTTACACTTCCATTTGATCTTTGTTTGATAGCCTCTTTAGTACTCAGCATTGCCCACTCTCAAATTGAAACATGATGCCTTTACGCTTACATCCAACCCCGTGGGAGATCTTCCTCTTTATGATTCAAGCAAGTTTGAAGCCTTTACGCTTACATCCAACCCCGTGGGAGATCTTCCTCCTGTTCTTCTCCCACATATAAGGCTAATTTGTTTTTCAAAAAGTCCACCATACCTACCTATCATGGCATTTCAATAGCGATTCTAAGTATAGTGCCATGCACTAACATCATCATTCCATTACATTGCATAAATAGAGACTTGTTTATTGTCAAATGATTTACTTGATCATATAGCTAGCTTTTCTTTGGCACAGTTGCCACCATGATCATCATTATCATATAGCTAGCTTTCACATGGTACACTCCCATGCCATTGCATATAGTTATTACATTATTTGGCACAATTCCATTGTTCATCATTGTCATATGCTATGTTTAGACCATGTATGTCTGATACACTGCCAGAGCATCATTTATAGTTTCTTTCATGTTTAGAGATTGAGTTATGATTACATTCAGTAGAAGTTTGTCAAAAATGTGTATTGGTCATCATTGTAAGGTCTAGCCCTTGTCAAAAAATAAGAAGATGATGCTGAGGTGTCAAGGCAACATCATTTTCCATTTTAGTATACACAAAAGTGCTTCATTTTATAATTACTTCAAGCATTGGAAAGTTGAAAGTTCATGAGCTTCTTGCTATTATCACACAAGTGGGGAATTTAAATTGTAGAACTTGGCTTATATATTTCAAGGATGAGCCTCCTCATGTGCTCTAGGTTCATGCGCAAGCATGTTGGATGCACCCCGACTGAGTCCATACGAGAGCTTTCACATATTCATACTCCTATGTGCATCCTAGTTGCATGGGAATCCCTACTCCTTGCATTAAATTCAATTATTTGGCCTTCTTTGTTGCCTAATGATCAACTGCATTGATAAAAGACTTTCTTTAGTTTTAACTTCTCATCAACCCCCATCATTATTCTATTTCCCTATATGTGTTGGGCCTAGAGTTGAGCTCCATTCTGCATATCAATTGTTTGGTTGACTGCCGCAGACAGACAATTTTGCTATTGTACTTAGTTAGACATCGGGTTGGTGTTGATGTGATGGCCAATGCTGAACTACTTTTGTCTATGATGATCATTGATTTTGTTCCCAATATAATTTTACTTCTTCTAAACCTCTAGCATTGGGACTTTTGGCCTTGCACATTGCTTTATGGACGAGTACTTGGAAAGTTGTCTATGTGCTTTGAATAGCAAATGGTTGTTAAATATAGACAATTGCCTTGTATCCATCACATGTGGTTTTAGATTCATCACAAGAGAATTACACATAATAAGCACACTCTATGTTAGGGTAGCAATCAAATTGTAGAAATTATCTTTTAGGTTATCATCCTACCTGCTCGAAGACGAGCATGGAAGCTTGGGGATGCCGATACTTCCTAAATGTATCTTTAATTTTTTAAGTTTTCATGAAAATTTCTTATCATTTTTATGCATTATATTATATGTTATTGGACTAACCTACTATTTACTAGCTAGAAGGCAGTTTTGATGTTTTAATTTTTGTGGGTGGAGGAACCTTCCCAAACTCAAAAAACTGTCATGAAATTCCAGAGATAATTTTTTGCCGAAGGAGGACACCTGCCAGAAGATGGACCTAGGGGTCCCACAGGGCCCACATAACTTAGCAGCACGCCACTGGGGCATGTGGAGCCCACAGGCAGCACTTGGTCTTGGGTCTCGTGCCTTTGCCTATATATTGCTCCAAAGCCCTCGTCAGAATTATCGTGTATTTTTTTGTCGCCGCGACTTCGCGATCTGAGGCAAAACTCATCTACCACCTTGCTCCAATACTCTGTAGAAGGGGTACTTCTTCACTGTCTTCATCAACAATTCACCCACCACTGCTCCCTGATGAGGTGTGAGTAGTCCATCCACTAGATTATGGGGTCGTAGTAGTGATGAGTCGAAATTTTGCGACGATTTACGTCCTTTGTTTAGTACCCTTGTGTTAGTTTTCTATGGATTTTACCGTGCTCGTGCACCCTTTTATCTGTTTTCGCTAGGATTCCATCTACGGAACTATTTGGAGGCACAAGGAAAAAATCCGAATAATATGTTGTTAAAATCATGTTAATTGGGATAATAAAAGATTACCATAAAAGAGAGAAATAGAGGGAAGAAGAAAGAGGCACAATAGAAAGGTCCAGGGCGATCGACGGCGCTCGTACCACCGGCTGTACCACTTGCCACCGCTGCCGCCTACTCCAGTACTTTTACCTCGTGCGGGTGGATTGAGGAGGGAACACCTACAAACACCAGAAACCACTTCAGAATGATGAACCCTAGCCTCCAGATGGGATCCGGAAGGGGAATCGATAGAAGGGCTTCACCAGGGCATCATCTCATCAAGGAGGCGGCATCATGATCCTTCTATGCCATCACCATCCCATCTCAACCTATTTGTAATACAATTGCCCTTGTGGATGCATTTTTGTATTATTTAGGCACTTCATCCATGTTCATCGTAAGTCATCTCATGATGCTTATGACCTCGATTCTCATGGATATGGAGGAAGCCTAGTATGTTTAGGAATTGAACGATGATAGGATTTTAGAACCTCTTTATATGTTTATGTTAATGATCTTATTGATGTTGGGTGAAGTGGACCATCCAACATGTGCCACCTTTGGATGAAAGGTCATTACTATTGGTGTGACGGTGGGTTTGCGGAGGTTGGCAGTGACAGTACTTATCTCCCTCCTTCCCTAATCATTGCAGTAGGGGATCAATGGAGACTGCCTTAGCTGCGTCCATGGGAAACCCTTAATCACCATTCGGTAACCAGAGTGGGGATGAACGGTGGTGGCGTATCTGTAGTTGGCTCGGCTCACTTATAGAAACATATAAAGTGGCTTAGGAATTCAAACCTCAAATTATGCTTAGGCATAGGTCGCCTTAGATACATACTAGTGGGGAATCCGGACTCCCTAAGAACACCTTAGCCCTATTGATTCCAACAACCGTCATTTCACGTTTGCACTCTTTTATTTTATTCTTGCATTTTATTACCATGTTCACAACCACCTTGTAATATTTCAACCTTATGTTTCCACTTTGCTTTGGATCGCAACTAACTCACAGACACAATATTATAATCCACTACAAGAGACAAAGACCATTTCTTGTGCTCCCCGTGGGATCGATACTCTTACTTCGAAAAGGCAACAACCAAAGACTGTGCACTTGCAGGTCAGCAAGATTTTTTTGGCACTGTTGCCAGGGAGCTAACCGCATTTGGTCTTTGTTTTGAGTTTTGGTTTATTTTTGTGTACTAAGTTGATTGCAGGTTGTGAGCAACCATGGTCGAGTATGGGCACATTTACCAACTCGTGGCAATGAAGCTCTCGGGGCCTCCTATCGGAAATATATTTACATCATTGGGCTTGACACCTAATGGTGTATCCTATGAGCTTAATCCAAGCTTATTAGAATTAGTGCACGGTAAGCAATTTAAAGGTACTGATGATGAAGATCCTTACCGACATTTGCAATTGTTCGATGAAATATGCGGGACATTTAAACTTAATACCTTCACTTATGATGATATGAAGTTAAAATTGTTTGGGCAAACAGTAACCACCGAAGCGAAAGCATGGCTACTTTCTCACCACGCGGGTACCTTTGACACCTGGGATAAATTATGCAAGGCATTCTTGACTCGCTATTATCTAGGGAGGAAAACATATAAAGCCAGGGGTTGGATTATAATTTTAGCTCAGAGACCAGGTGAGAGCCTAGTAAAGGCATACCGAAGGTACCATATTCTACTTGATGATTGCCCCCATCATAATATACCATCTTGGTTAGTTTTAAATTCTTTTATGCAGGGCTTAAAGATGAATATAAATCTGAATTAAACCTTGCTTCTAGAGGGGCCTTTACTGAAAATGAAGTATCTCGAGCTTGAGAATTAATAGATAATATACAGGCCAATCACGAAGCTTGGGGACTGATGAAGGTGGAGAAGGTGGAGTAGACATAGATTATAATTGCATCAAAACTTATC
Organism: Elymus sibiricus; assembly: GCA_039707655.1. NCBI lineage: Eukaryota > Viridiplantae > Streptophyta > Magnoliopsida > Poales > Poaceae > Elymus > Elymus sibiricus. The sequence goes on from CM077676.1 coordinate 2,453,832, forward strand.
TTAAGGCAGGAAGAGTTGATAAAATAAGTGAAAACTTTTATCTTGACTCTGACATTGTGTTGCAGATCGTCAAATGGTATGCTAAGTTTTTGCAGGTTCCAAAAGAAAAATGGGAGTGTTACGCTGACAAGGAGCCTAAAGAGGAAACAGTGGAAGCATCAGCAATAGAACCTTTGGAGATACCCATTGAGGACACATATGAGCCGGTTTCGCAGCTACCATTTTTGGAGGGAATGGCACGACTCGAGTACGAGCACAAAAAGTTACTCTAGAGACAAGAGGAGGAACCAAACATTTGTGCAGTTCAAGTAAAGCCAAAACTGGCAAAGAAAAATAAAACTCAAAAACCGGTAAGTAATAATGTGGTAGAGATGAAAAAAGGAACAACATCTCTTGTCAAGGGATGCATAAAAGCTACGGATATAGGTAAACCTATAGTGCCTTGCTACTTTGGGAGTACATGTTATTATGGGCTTTGTGATATTGGTTCCTCCATTAATGTCATACCTTATACTCTTTATGCTAAGATACGTGATGAAGTTTATTTTAGCGACCTCCAAACCACAGACATGATCATCAAATTAGCAGATGGTACATTTAGAACACCCTATTGTATTCTTCCAGATGTTCATATAGTCCTTGGCACTTTTACTTACCCAGTTGATTATGTTGTTATGGAAATTCCTAAGGATGACTTTTGTCCAATTTTATTTGAAAGACCTTTCTTGAACATTGCAGGAGCCAAAATAGATTCTAAAAGAGAGGTGGTCTCTCTCCGACACCGGGAAGAAGAAGGAGAATTTCACTTCTCTAAGTTCAAGAATCATCCGCAACAAGATGAGGATAGATGCAGTGAGGAAAAAACTACAACACAATTTGCCCCTATTTATTTTGGGACGCCAGAAGAAGAATTAATAAGAAGCCTCACAGATTATGAACAGGGCACCGAAGATTCCAAAAAGATGGGGATCGATCAACGTCTCAATGAAGCACTTCCTTTGGACCCCCAGATGAATGAGACTTATGAGGTGCCTGAGAAGAAAGGAGATGAAGAACTCCCACCTCCTGAATTGAAATCATTACCAGATGAACTTCGGTATGATTTTTTAGATGAAACTAATAGGTATCCCATTATTATAATCACTAACCTTTCAGATCAAGAGAAGGATAAATTGATGAAAACCTTAAAAAACCCACTGCAAGGCATTTGGTCATTCCATGGACGATGTTAAGGGAATTAGCCCCTCTATATGCATGCATAGGATATATCATGTGGTTGAAAGTAAATAGGTAAGTCCGATTCATTGTGTTACTAAGAAGGGAAAAATTATAGTTGTACCTAATAAAAACAATGAGATAATCCCCACTAGAACCATATTTGGATACAGAATGTCTATTGACTTCAGTAAATTGAATAAGGAGACACGAAAGGATCACTACCCGCTGCCCTTTATCGAACAAATGCTTGAATTTTTGTTACCATGACGGATATTCTGGATTTTCTCAAATTGTAGTTCACCCTGAAGATCAAGGGAAAACAACGTTTACCTTCTCCTTTGGTATGTTTGCTTATCGCCGCATGCCATTTGGACTACGTAATGCACCTGCTACCTTTCAATGGTGCATGACTGCAATATTTACTAATTTTGTTGAACAAATTATAGAAGTATTCATGGACAATTTTTTTGTCTATAGAACATCATTTGATGATTGCTTACCTAACCTTAACAAAGTTTTGCAGAGGTGTGAGGACACCAATCTAGTCCGAAACTGGGAAAAAATGTAATTTCAGGCTGAATGAAGGAATTGTGTTAGGGCATAAAATATCTGGTAAAGGTATCGAGGTTGATAGAGCAAAGATAGACGCCATAGAAAAGCTACCGTATCCTCATCATATCAAAGAGGTTCGGAGTTTTTTAGGGCATGCAGGTTTTTATAGACACTTCATTAAGAAATTTTCTAGTATCACGAAGCCTTTAGCTTACCATTTACAGAGAAGTGTCCCTTTGAACTTTGATATAGAATGTATATCTTCTTTCGAATAATTGAAGCAAGCTTTGATCACAACGCCTATTATTAAACCACCAAAGTGGGAACAACCCTTTGAGGTGATTTGCGAGACTGATAACAATGCGGTAAGTGCTGTTTTGGCACAACATGAAGGTAATGAGCCTAATGTTATTCATTATGCAAGTCATACTCTAAATGATGCTCAAAGAAATTATGGTAAGGATGATCTGGCAAAAGTTAGAATTTATACGGATCATCTGGCAATAAAGGATGTGTTAGCGAAGAAAGATTCAAAGCCAAGATTTTTCCGATGGGCTCTTCTATTGCAAGAATTCGATATGAAGATATTGAATCGAAGCAAAATAAAGTATGCAAAGGTGGATGTCTCATTTATAGCACTAAATGAAGAAAAGAACCAGGAGGAAAACTTTGTATTCATTATGGTACTACCGTGTCTCTTGATGGGCTCATGAAACGAACCTTTGGGAATACCGATCAGCCTGCAATCCACCCATGTGCATCTTCTTTGAGGGTAGATGTAAGAAAGGTACGTGATTTCAATAAAAATAATTATCCTAACGATTTGTGTCCAAGTAAGTTGGTCGAGATAGAATTTCTGACAAATCCATCGAGAAGAGAGAGGAAGATGGGGACTAAAGCATTTCTCAAGAACAAGTCTTGGACGAAGCGTAAAAACAGCCCCTATCTTCTGTACAGGTTCCACTAAGGTAGTTAATTTCATTTTCATTATCTTCAGCTAACAAAAATATGCAAGGAGAAGGTTTTGGAGTGGAGTACAACCATGGGTATGAGTGCTATGCTCGTACTCAACGCCACCGTGGTTTTATGGACTTTCTGTTAGTCCTGCCCGAGCGTACTACAGCCGCGAGTATGAGCGCTAGCGCTCATACCGAAGGCCGGCAATCGCTCTGGACTCGAAAGTCTAATACTAGTTATGATTTTTTTATTATATTTCATAGGTGCGAGATCATAGTATGACCAGCAGTACGAGCGTTTGGGCATCTTCCACTCTGGAAGGTAAAGAGCAGGCGATGGGAACAGTTACGAGATCTGGTATGAGTGAGCCCGCTCATACCATGCATCGTCTGTTGCCCCGACGGCATGATCTGGTGCAGATTTGATCTGATTTCATCTGGTTTGTTTCTTATTCTTTTTCAACTAACCATATCTCAAGAAACCCTGCGACCTAACCTTCTTACATACCCTTCCAAGGTCATATCTCTCCTCACAAATAACAAAATCAATCTCTCTAGACCTTTGTCAAGTTTGTGTGAAGAGAAGAGATCGTGAAGCCATGGCGTGTTCCTGGGACGAGAGACAGACTTCTTCTCAGGAGGAGGAGGAGGAGGACCGTCTCATCGAAGAAGGGAGCCCTCCTCATGGTTCATCACCATACCATGAGGAAGACTCTGAGTCTGAAGATGAATATCCACCGCACGAGAAGAAGCTAGCACACCACATGGAGAGCAGCGATTATTCATCCGGCGAAGAGCCGAAGGAGGTGATCTTTGAAGATGAAGAGGAATAAGTAGAGGAAGCAAACAAGAAACTGGGTGAAATTCCAATAGAATCGGTAAAAATTATTAGTACTGGTGACCGTCTCTGTTTTGTCAAGAACACTTCAACCACCATGGCTAGTTGCAGTATGGAGGCTGCACTATCCATGGGTTATTGAAGAACCCTCAACGGGAGAACCTGAGCCACACAAGAAGTTCACCATAGGTGCTCACATCACTATTGGGTCCCCAAGAAGGAAGAAATTTCTTGCATATCCTGACTACGCCCCGGATCCTCATCCTCGTACCATGGGTGATCGAGTCCGTTAACTTGAGGCACACGCTAATGGCTCACTAGTTCAACATGAGCTCTTACATGATCGCATCAAGGGGATAGAGGAGAAGCTTGCTGAGGGCGCTAAAACTGCCCTGGCTACAATCTTGAGGATTATTTCGAGGAAACAAGAGATGATGGAGGTACTCAAGCTTCGCATCACCAACATGGAAGAGACCAATGAACTTCTTCGTGCGATGATCGCTCGCCTTTCTACACCCGCGCCTGCCAAGAACCCCAGTACCAATAACAAGAAGGACGAATAAATCTCGTCGGCTTAGAATGTTAAGCTTGGGGAGATTTTGAAGCATTTGTATCTTTGTTTACCGCTTTGCATGGTTAATTTTCAGTCCAAGTTTAGTTTGCTCTCATTTAATAAAGTGGACCATCTAGTTCCTTTTGATCAAGGGAAAACTCTTTTATTCTATGAGTAATGGATATTTTTAATGAGTAGTGTCATTGCATCCTATGAAAATTAAATTAGATGTACGATCGAATACATGTGTTAGTGCATTTTCACTAATTGATAATGATGAGTCTCCACATCTCCGGTGTCCATTGGTTAATAAAGGTGAACAACTATATGGGATAGGTTACTATGATTTCAATTGTTCTCCTTAAAAGAAAAGACGTTGAAAGATTTATTTAGAGCTAGTAGCAGTAAGGTGAAACTCTCTAAAATAAATTAAGCCTTTTTAAAATCCCGATCTTGCATGAGGGATGCATTCTTAGCTTACATGACACAGGTTAAAATAAAACAATTGTGACATGGGAACATCAGCTTGCCTGTCATTGACTGTCTGAGTAACAATGTAGCCAGACGACTGTCGCACACGCCATCCCAGGATATCACACTAGCGCACACGTTTACAGCATGGATCATGAACATAGGCACATCTACAAGAAGGATTTATAAGCCATTGTGGCTTGAATGGTGTAGCATAACCATAAATGGTACTTTACAGAGATTGGGGCACTGAAAATATCATCTAAGACAGCACGGACTTGAAATGGCTCCAATCCATAGGGATCTGACTGGGTTACTCTTCTAGCTCACGAATGCTCCGGCCTCTCGCTAGTGGAGGACAGATTCTCAGCTGGATCTGGCCATGTGAAAAGCCCGTGAGTACTTTTGAATGTAGTCGCAATTAAATCAAATAACATATACTCCCAGCAAAGCAATCCATGGCATTCAAGCATGTATCAACTATCTTAACAATACTAACTATCATGTCATACCAGGATTATCTAGCAAGTTAACCACTAAAGTAAATACAGTATGATAAAGATAAAGCATAATAATTAAATAGTCCATAATACATTTACTCTCATGATCCATTCCAGATGATATCCAAGTGCTACGGTCATCCGACCGTCTTTCTCACAGCCATTACATGGCTATATCTCAAGCTCTTGACATCACCTGATGTTCATGCACCTGCACTGCAAGTCTATTAAATCTTACTTTTTTTGGTTCATTCTTAGCAACAACATTATATGGTTTATACCTCCAATCTAAACACAGACCAAATAGTGTGACCAAGTATGAACTATGTCCATAACCGAAGACGCGACTATTCGAATGGATTTGACACTCTGTAGAGGTTGTGCACTTTACCCACACTATGGAGCTGCCCTGGTTGACCGAACTGATTTCTCAGGGCGGGCCAGGTTGACTCCAATAAAACCCACCTACCATATGACACTCTTACCATATCACCGACATGCCCTCAGGCCATGTACTTGGTGAGAGAAACTGGGCCTCGTGTCATCTCATGGCACTGCCACCTCATGGCACAACTATCCCATCTGTGATTCAAACTTGAGTACTCGATAACCGACCCAGGCTCCTGATGAGTCCTTTTAGTGATCCACTAAAGGAGCGGAATGGATTCTCGCCTTTTTCCCCAGAGGTGACCCTGAGTTATCGAACCCATGAGAGGAAGTGTACCTTGAAGACAAGGGTTTCTAACAAACTTTGCAAGAGTATTAAATTCTAGTTATTGGACCGGACTGAAATCAAGTTGCACAGTTTAACACTTATAAATAAAAATAGGCATGGGTATGAGGACTTATTCTTACAACCATATATTTGTGAATGGGATCATTGTGATATTCATTTGTGCCTTGGAAGACACCCGTCAAGATGTGTTTGCAACATATCAAAGTGGGGGATGTGTCCAAATTATATCTTGACCGAAACACGCCCTGCATCAAGAGTCATTTATCGAACAAAAGGCCCTATCCGTCACATGGGGATGTCTCAGTAATTAAGATAAAATCAGACAAAAGCATTGGGCATTTAATGACTACACCTCTTGTGTCTCTAGAGATAGGATTCACTTTACCATACTAAGCCTTTCTGTCACTGGTGTTCAGAATAGCGTTTCACGGAATCTCTACCCTTAGCCCCTCTGTGGCTCAATCTTTGTGATCTGGGGTACTTGCAGGGACAAAGATCGCGAATGAGACAAGACACAACTATGAAACAATTTAAGTTCTCACATACGAGGTGTTAATTCAAAGTACTTCCATTGATCTCTTCAACAAATACATAGGGTTGTAGGGCTATGCCTCAACCCATGACCTTACCGAATTACTCACACATAGCAATCAGATCGCAAGAAGAAACCATTGAAGAACACATCAAAAGGAATGATTGATTGATAATATGCCATACAATTGTTGCTAGATGCATTACATGATGACAAGGTGTGGCTAACTAGGATGAATGATGCGGTGATGGTGGTGGAGATGGCTATGGAGATGGAGATGGAAAATGGTGGCAGCCAGGGTTGCTGGATGCTGTGGATGATGAAGATAGAGGTCTGTGCATTGTTTTGTTGCTCATCTGGCATTGGTGCCTTTACAATAGTTGTAGGGTTGGATGAGAGGGCGCTATAGGCATCTCATACGACCACTCATATGAGCGCTTACGATCCTATGGATGGTCATTTTGCGCTCTATTTCTTCTCCTGCGTCTCCCACTTGATTCTCTTATCTCCTCTTTGCTCCTTTCCATATATATGCTTTATTTTATCCATGTATGGCCCATTTCCTGTGGAAACAAATTAAAGAGAGGATTTTGGAATCCTTTGCATTCATTAGTCATTAGTAGCAATATTGGAGTGGATATCTTGGGTTTTATGAAATAAACCGGTTTAAACTCAGGTGTGATGAGCATAAAAATAACACTCATCAACTCCTCCAAGCTTAAACTTGATCGTCCTCGAGCAACATAGATAGAAATCCAAACCGTTTGGAACTCAGTTGTTTAAACCGAAATAACGAGAAGGTTTTGGTTCACTTACGATCAGTACGCCTAGATAGCCCTCCACTTATTTACCTGAAAACTTAGTATAGCTGTAGCAGTGGCATGGTTATTATGCAATTTTTAGTGAAGCAAAGATAATTAACACAAAACTCTTGCTCAACTAGACAAAATAACAAAGTAACTTCTATTCCACTTACTCTAGTTAACACTTGCCTGCCGGGAATGCACGGAAGAGAATTTTCTTTCTTGAGAAATGAAAACATGAATTAGGGAGTGAAAGGAATGTAGAGACAACATGGTTCTAGAGTAACTCGCTACACACTCATGAGTGTCTCATCATCAAGGCTCTCAAGCACTTTACTTCAATCATTGCTTGCTGAAACTTTTGTTGTCTGGTGACAGGATTATGCCGAAGAAATGATCATGCATAGGGTTTCGCAGTGCGTTAATTTTGAGTACTATGGAGCAATATGCTATCTCTTTCGAGCTCTTGTGATCAGTACTTGGTTATTACCACATACACACACATTTAAGAGAAAGCTGAATAATATTCGATGTAGTGTTGCCACTACATACGGTAACAAACTCATAGCCAAAATCCGAGCTGAAACTCTGGTGGATCATTCATTGCCAGCGGAGTTCTCAGCATAACATCAAGAAAGGTGATGAAGCCACATTTACACACGTAAACGTGTATAGAGTGACAAGGCCATAGCACCACCGAGCAGCTGAAGCACCATGTAAAAATGCAACACAGATTTTGGCATAATCTCATTCACCTTTCAACTAAGTTCCTCTGGACAACTTTATCCACAAGGGCTATTGAGTCTATTAAAATTAACACTATGGGGTTGAGTATATCTAACATCATCTTCTCTACAATTTTTCTCAACACCCAAGTCTTTTGAGATACTTTCTCTTATGCATGCTTATTCTTTGTTAACATCACTTTCTTTAAAAACTAGTCCCACAGCAAGTCTTGGTTATCTATATTAAACTGAACAAAGGTCACTAAATTATTTTAGCTACTAAAAAACCCTTTGTTTTAACTATCAAGACCTACTCCCACGTGAATACATCGCACATACTACTACTAGAACTATTCTAAGTAATTCAAGTGCAAAAGACGGGAATCGTAGGACATACCTTCATGATCATGAATTTCCACAGTCCTCTTCCTTCAGATTGCATTCCTCGTTGTCCAGCGTAGATCAACTCCTCTGAAATATAAACAAGATTGCAGAGGAAATCTAGGGGTAAAAAGAAAGAGCAAAGCAAAACCTTATTCTATTTTTGGGTTTTTGAAAGCTAACCTTGCAAATGAAAAAAATTACAACTAGCGAAAAGAAAAACGAAAATCAAACCAAATAAAAAGCAAAGTGTTGGAACAAACCAACATGAGTGTTTGAAGCTCAGGGAGCCGAAGTACAACCTCATTACAACTTATTAAATAACATCGCCACATATTGATTTGGACATGGTAGTAACCTCCCCCAAGCTTAAGCTTTTGCAAGCCCAAACCAGTTAGATCATTGTGGCAGCGGTCGGTACAGAGCCCATCCTTGGCTCCATTCAGAGAAGCCGTTGTTCATGTACATGGACGTGTGTCGAAGGGTGTGACGCTCCCGTACTTGACCGTGCACTAAGCATACACGCAACATCCATGATCACGAACGGTGACTCCATGTTAATATCACAACACAACTCTACAACACAAATTTAAACATAAATCTTCATTTTACGATCCAGGGTCACGAGGATCCGATAATACACCAGTACCAAGTAAATATTATCTGGGTACAGACAAGTTAAACAAGTTTTGCCTTAAGAAGGCTAAGGAAAACAACGACACAAGAACGAAAGGCAAGGCCTCCTGCCTAGGACCTCCGAACTACTCCTGGTCATCAGTCTCCACGTAGTAATTTCCTCCATCGGGAACACCTGCATCCACGGTACTACCAGCTATTTCAGCAACCAGGTTGTATGAAAAGAATGGCAAGGCAACCGTGAGTACTCATCCAAAGTACTCGCAACACTTACATCAGATCTATACTAATCATGCATCGGTATCAAGAGGAATGGGGCTATATCTTTGGACTATACTGCAAAAATGCCAGAATAAGGGGGGAGAAGCTCAACTTAACGAAGACTATCCACTCTTGCAGCAACAGAAAAGAAGAGCGCATTTAGTACCAACTTGTATATATATAAATTTAGTAATATCACACCCGGGGATCCTCTCCCGGCTCCCGACGAGAAAGTGAACCCGGGCCATCCATCTATTATCTAGGTGTGTTTTATTAAGTATCCGGTTTGAGTTATAAGAGGTCATCATACAACTCCAAGCCGTCCTTTAACCATGGACACGGCTATTCGAATAGTTTTGTCTTCCCTACAGGGGTGCACCACATAGCCCGATACGCTCGATTACCCTATGGCCGGACACACTTTTCCGAGGGCCTACCCAGCCATCGACAATTGACACACCAAAGTCCTACCTAAGCTCTCCAGAGAGGCCAGCACGCCGGTCTACATCCTAAGCATGAAAGGGTTGTTCGGCTGCTCACCCTAACTGCTTCGCACGTTGCGTGGACGACCGGGACCAATCCTACCTCTGTATACACAGCAGGCATAACCGACTCACCTGAGCACGTGCCGCAAAACGGTGACATCTGACAGAGCTTTCGGGAGGAACTAACGATGTAGCGGGCCCCATAAACCATTATCCCATGCGGCGGTTAGTGCGTATATGCCAGTGGCAGTCTTGGATCAAATACCCAAAACTCGTTAAGCGAATTTTATTAAGTTACCATGGCCGACAACCAGGTCCCAGGCCCACCTCTCTCCTAGATGGTCTCCGCCTGCCCTGTCATTCCGCCATCAGTGAATCACTTGCGGGTGCTCTCCGAGCCAACCCGACTTTAGTATGAAACATGTATAGTGTAATAGTATAAGTATATCCGTGATCATCGCCCAAATGGGATCACGGCCTGATAGTATAGCATGGCAAATGGACAAGGGTGTAGGGCCACTGATGTGACTCAAGGATATCTAGCTAAGCATAATAGGATAGCAGGTAAAGTATCAACAGTGGTTAACAACAACAGGCTATGCATCAGAATAGGAGCTACCGATAAAACAATAACTGCAACTCTACTCTAATGCAAGAAGTAGAGGGCAAGAATGGGAAATATCGGAATGATCAAGGGGGTTTGATTGCCTGGGAGCTCTGCTGGAGGGATCGTCGGCGATGTAGTCATACTCAGGACCAACTTCGGTCTTGGGGTCTACCGAAAGAAGCAAAGGAGGGGGAAAACAGATAAATAACGGGCATACAAATGGAACATAGATGCATGTCATGGTAGTATGCGTTGGTTATGTGCTCTAATGCATTACTACACATTAAATGAAGAGGGAAAATATTCAAGCTCCAGGTATTATTGTCTGTATTGATCCGGGTGCAAATGTTCAATGCTCAATATGCTAGAGGTGTTTGTCATGGATGATATGCTCATATTTGGATTCGTTATATTTTTCTAATCATCTGTCATATATAAATTATTTTCATCCGAGTGACTGTTTATTTTGTATGAATTTCCAAAATTTAATTGATTTTCTGGATTTTCTGAATTTATTTTAATTAAAATCTTGCTTAAATGGGAAAATGCTATAGGTACCCAAAAGTGTACCCGGCAGAGTGTACTGTGAGGCTGACAGTGGGTCCCAGCTGCTAAGTCAGCAGCTGACCAGTCAATCTTATCCACAGGAACAGTGGAGGGGGTCCCACCTGTCAGTGACTATAGCTAATCTAGTGTTTAATTTTAAACCAGAGTAATTAGTGCCGGTGGGGCCCGTTGTCAGGGAACAAAAGAAGGACCTGCATATGGTGTTCATTGACTTGGAGAAGGCCTATGATAAGATACCGCGGAATGTTATGTGGTGGGCCTTGGAGAAACACAAAGTCCCAGCAAAGTACATTACCCTCATCAAGGACATGTACGATAATGTTGTGACAAGTGTTCGAACAAGTGATGGCGACACTGATGACTTCCCGATTAAGATAGGACTGCATCAAGGGTCAGCTTTGAGCCCTTATCTTTTTGCCTTGGTGATGGATGAGGTCACAAGGGATATACAAGGAGATATCCCATGGTGTATGCTCTTTGCGGACGATGTGGTGCTAGTCGATGAGAGTCGGACGGGGGTCAACAGGAAGTTGGAGTTATGGAGGCAAACTTTCGAATCGAAAGGTTTTAGACTTAGTAGGACTAAAACTGAGTACATGAGGTGCGCTTTCGGTACTACTAGGCATGAGGAGGAGGAGGATGTTAGCCTTGATGGGCAGGTGGTGCTGCAGAAGGACACCTTTCGATATTTGGGGTCAATGTTGCAGAAGGATGGGGATATCGATGAAGATGTGAACCATCGAATTAAAGCCGGATGGATGAAGTGGCGTCAAGCTTCTAGCATTCTCTGTGACAGGAGGGTGCCACAAAAGCTAAAAGGCAAGTTCTATAGGACGGCGGTTCGACCCGCAATGTTGTATGGCGCTGAGTGTTGGCCGACTAAAAGGCGACATGTGCAACAGTTGGGTGTGGCGGAGATGCGCATGTTGAGATGGATGTGTGGCCACACAAGGAAGGACCGAATCCGGAATGATGATATACGAGATAGAGTTGGGGTAGCGCCAATTGAAGAGAAGCTTGTCCAACATCGTCTGAGATGGTTTGGACATATTCAGCGCAGGCCTCCAGAAGCCCCAGTACATAGCGGACGGCTAAAGCGTGCTGATAATGTCAAAAGAGGCCGGGGTAGACCGAACTTGACATGGGAAGAGTCCGTAAAGAGAGACCTGAAGGATTGGAGCATCACCAAAGAACTAGCCATGGACAGGGGTGCGTGGAAGCTTGCTATGCATGTGCCAGAACCATGAGTTGGTCGCGAGATCTTATGGGTTTCACCTCTAGCCTACCCCAACTTGTTTGGGACTAAAGGCTTTGTTGTTGTTGTTGTTGTTGTTGTTGTTGTTGGGCCCGTTGTCAGGGGCTATTAGCAACTTTAGTTAGTGTGGCTAATCCTGCGGGCCCACATGTCAGTGACCCAGAGAGGTCATTAGTTTAGGTTTTAACCGGCGTTTAACCGGAGTTAAGCCACCGGCGAGGTGCAGAGACGGTGGCAGTGCTCGGAAATCCTCCACAGGGCACGGTTCAATGCACTAATGGCACCGTTGGAAAGTTGGGACTCGTCTGCGTCGAACGGTGGCTATTGGAGGTCCTGTGGTGGCCGAAGTTGAGCACGGCATCGACTTTGGCGGTGGCCGGAGTACGGATGCAGGAGAAAACTGCGTTGTGGCTCGCAAATGAGCAAACGGTGTGGCTAGCGAGGCTCTACGTGTTGCGGCAAGGGTGATGGACACACGCGCATGACCATTTGGTCACCAGAGCGTCGTCGGCGATGAGCTGAGGCGGCGATGGCCGTCGGTCACTGTGACACCCTGGTTTTTGGCAACTTTTTCTTTCCAAAACCTTTTTGGTTTTATTTGCAATTTGGTTGATTTTCAAACCTTTTCAGTTGAATTGGACTTATGAACCCTTTGACTTTTTCCCAAAACTCTCATCACCCTGTCCAAATCTTGCCATCACCATGCCATACACCTTCTGGACCCCAATCCATTTTTCTCATAGTTTTCTATTAATTCTTTTATCCTTTTGGGAATTAGGTCATCACTATGGGTTGTGAAGCAACCTATAGTATGGATGATCTATAAATCCCCAAACTCTTGCCACACCTTCTTATCATCATATGATTCCATAATCTCCAAAAATATTCCATTGCCCAATATAAAATTTTGGCCAGATTAATTATTTTATTTCTGACCAGAATTTGTCCATTGTGAAGCAACCTCATTTTTCCTACCTCAGAAAATTCTCAATAAATTCCCTGAGATACTAGGGATCCTATCTTGCCACAATATTCAAAAATATCATTTTGGCCAGTGCAAATTTTTAGCAGCAGGGCTCTGACAAGTTTCTGCCTTTCTGAAACCTCTGTGAAAGAAGTGCTAGCTAGAGTTGCCTTCTTGCTCTGAAATTTTTATGGCATCTTCCATGAACCAAATGACCCCTCTCCACCAATTTTCATCATCAGGAGATCATCTATGTGAGTGCATCCTCATCAACAAGTTTTTGGACCAGTAGGATAGTTTACAAAGGAACTATGTTCAAATCTCTTTCAAATTCTTCCAAACCTTGCCAGTTTGTAGTACTTCCAACATGGATCATCCTAGACATCTCCACTGGCTTCATCCTCATCTCTTTTCTTTTCTGGATCTCTCTCAAACCTGCTGCCAGAAACTATAGTTGATGCTACGCTTCGTCTCAGTGGGTCTTTGGGCAAGTTAGTGGCACGGGAGGGTTCTAGGGTGCAAGGTCGACGCAATGGACAGGTTTGGGTAGGCTCGCGAGGCCTCCAGACAAGAATAGTGAGCTTCGGCCACTGTTGTTGTCCGCGAGCTCATTATGGCACCAGAGCCGTCCCGTCGCCTCCTCTGTCCTCCTCCATCACCTCATCTAGCTCCACGACGGCCAGCTCACCCCCAGCTCCAGTAGTTTCTTCCCGCGGCGCTATCCAGATCGGGCACCCGCCGCCCTGGCTATATATAGCCATGGCCAGCCTTCAGAGCTCGCCACCACCCCTAGCCATCATCGAATCGACCTCCAGGAGCGAGCCAAGGCCAAGAGGCCATCTGGCCTCGAGTTCTGATCGAAACCCCGCCGCCACCCGTAGCTGCGCCCGCCGGAGAGGAAGAAGACGACCCCGTCCGGCCGCCTCTGGAGACACTGCGGGTCTGTGGAGGACCGTCGTCGTGTGCTCTTTCCATTCCCACCCTCGCCGGAGCCAGCCACCCTCTCCATCGCCAGCGACCACCGCCGGAGCTCCGCCATCTCTCTGGTCCCTCTCTTCCCCTCTGTTTTAAACCGAGCCGGGCCCGCACGTCAGTGGCTCAACAGCCCACGGCCGAAGCGGTAAGTGGAGGCGCCCGGGCAAAATGCGCCTTCGACGTGGCCCCCTGGCAGTTTTTTCTTTTTCTGTTTATTTATCCAGTTTGACCAGTACTTTGACCTTGAATAACATTTTACCTATAAGCTCAATTCATTTGATTCTTTTTGCATTGTGTCTGTCTTAAGCCCCTTTATTTTCTAACCAACTTTGGTATTTTTCCAATACCCACAGAATTTCTGGTGAACCGAAATGCATTATGTGATATTTTGTTTTACTATTTGAAAATATTTTCAGAAGGAGATCTTTGTGGATTTGAAGACCAGGAGTGTTTGAACAACCCAACAGAGCAAGGCAAGCCAGGATACCCATTTCATGTAACATTTCAATAGCATTGCATACTTTAATATACATTATGCTTAATTATTTGCTATAGGATAATTCATAACAATTAGCTAAATGATTAGTTGCTTATTGTGATAAACCACTATAATTGCTAAATGAATGTAGTGGTTGATCTTGAGTCACCTATCTGGGCTTATCCGTGCAACCACATTTGTCGGTATGGGATGGCCTTGACTTGGTCTGGCTCCGTGCTCTTTCACCGGTACCTCCAGATAAGGAGGGTTATGCGTGCGCGCTACCCTGATCAGGTAGGCGGCGATAACCATGTGAGCCCAGTTGAGTTTTGTGCCGGCGTCCCCGTTTGGGACAGTTTAGTTTGGCCACGACGGTGGCAGGTGTCATGAGGACACAGGGGCCACCCAGGGCAGGACTCCGGGGGAGAATGAATGCCGGTGGTACGATGGAAGAGTCACGAGTCAGGCAGGTTTCGTTGGAGCAACGCTGGTCCACCCGAATGGGATCACGAGGTCAGGTGCTCCATGGTGTGGGTAAAGTGCGCAAGCTCTGCAGAGTGTAAAATCTATTCGAATAGCCGCGTCCACAGTATTGGACAGCCCGTCCAGACCTCACTAGATAGTCAACCGTAACAGTAATGATAATGATGGAAGAACTTGTCATATGTTCGGAAGTACTCGATGGTTATGAGTATTCCGAGGGTTGTGGGATAACCCGAAAGAGAGTAAGTTGATGACCGGTAACAGTAAGTGAATCACTTAAGAATTTAACTTCTTGATTGCCATGCTATTGTTTGCTGCATTACTTGGTTGTCGTGAGCTTGCGAGTACATTCCAAGTACTCACCTGGCGTATCATGCCAGATGCAGGAGAAGCCGAGGACGGAGGTCCCGAAGGTTCGTGCTTCGCTAACTAGGATGTGTCCATAGCAGTGTCCCTGTGGATGGAGTATTCCGCTATGTTCCGCTACGCTATAGAATTACCTAGTAGTTCCGAGGCCCAGCTATATGTTTCATAAATAATGTAGATACTTTTGTAGCATCGAGTGTGCCTTTGGCCTCGCTATCTTTGTAAATATGAGCTTGTACTCGAAATCTATCAATAAAGATCAGTTCTGTTCTGTTCCAAGTTGTTGTGTGTTTCCAGAGGACATGATCCTTGGGCTGGAAATACTGGTAAACCGGTTCTCTGAGCCGGGGTGCCATAACGCTTGGTATCAGAGCCGTACTGACTGTAGGACACCCTAGTTAACCCGCGCTAGAACCGCGATTAGTGTAGGGCTTTGAGTGTGCATATTGCTTGCTACATTTGATTGTTGCATGGCATGCATCATAATTCATTGTTTTACTAACCGTTGGCTTGTGAGTGTAGATGGCACCAGTTCCATACCAGTTCCATCATGAGCCTGTACCATTCACTTTTCCAGTACTGCTCCGTAACGTCTGGCTTCGACTGTACCCCAACGGCGAAGATCCAGCGTACCAGGTGTTTCGGGACCAGCTTGCCGAGTCAGTGTACGAGTATCATGCAGAGGCTTATCTGATCGTGAGCTCGGATATTGGCAGCTACTCTCGCTCTTCCAAGGGCGGAACGGCTTCCACTCTGGAGCTGGCGATCCAGTTTGCTGCGATGGAGGCTCTCACTGACTTGCGCTTTCACGAGGTCGAGATGCAGACTCATCCAGGTTTCTTTCATTACCCCACCATGTCACCTATGACAGGGCAAGTCATTTTCGCGCCAGTTGACCCGGCGAGTGATCGTGCGACTGGTGTTTTATCTCGCTATTTGAACGCCAGTTATCGTATGATCATTTCCTTGGCTGAGGAGTTGTCTCGTGTCCAAGGGGCACTTGCAGCTGCGACCTCTGTTCCACCTCCACCACAGCCTACATTTCCACCTATGTATCCACCACCAGTTCCACCTCCACGTAGGCTTGCTACTCCTTCTAGTTCTTCTGCGCCACCAGGCTTTTCGTCTGGTAGCCGTCGTGAGACCCCGGCAGAGTGGGCCTCACTCCTAGCCACTCCAGCTGCTCCGATGCTGAGGCGTCGTGCTTCTTCTTCCGTGGAGGGAGAGCCGTCCCAGCAGCGTCGTCGTGTTTCCTTTGATCCGGAGGATGCGATCCACATCATCAGTTCCGATTCCGACTCAGGATCCAATGACGAGGAGTCTTCAGCCTGGCAGTGTTCGTGCCATCAGCGCCACTAGAGTGGAGGCTTGAGTTGTAGTGCATGCATCTTTGCATATGTCAACTGCCGTATGAGCAGTCTAGCCATGATATTCCCCTACTAGCTTGCCATGTATGATGTTGGGTTATCTTGTATAATTATGTTGTTTGCTTTATTCGTCTTTTTCGTGTATTTTCTTTCTGGTGTCATATGACTGTGTTTCCCTTATGGATGTTGCTCATCGATTCGGTATTTTGCAATGGGAAAAATTTAGGATGAAGAGAAGTTGTAGCCAAGGCGGCGATGGAACCCCTGTCCGTCGATCCGCCAGACAAGCAGGACAACCACCAGAAGATTTACCACCTCCACCACCTCAAGCACCAACTACTGATCAGATCATGAGAATGTTTGAAGAGAAGAGAAACCAGGACCTTATGGAATTTCTGAAAAGTATGCAAACCATGATTGGTCAGAACCACAACCATAATGGAAACCATTCTAGGTTGTCCGACTTCCAGCGCATCAAACCACCCAATTTTGGTCAAGCTGTGGACCCGATAGAAGCGGATGATTGGCTAAGTACTATAGAAAAGAAGCTGGAAATCGCCCGTTGCGAAGAATCCGACAAGGTTCCTTTTGCCACCCACTATCTGGAAGGGCCAGCAGCTATCTGGTGGGACAATACAAAGGCAACATGGTCTTCTGAAGAAGAAATCTCCTGGGAGAAATTTAAGGAGTTATTCCGCAAATACCACATTCCTACTGGCATAATGAAGGTGAAGCAGAGGGAGTTCCTCACTCTGACACAAGGAAATATGTCAGTAGCAGAGTACCTAAACAAGTTCAACAATCTGTCACGGTACTCTACATATGATGTGGCCACGGAGGAAAGAAAGATAGATCAGTTCCTGGGAGGACTGAATCACGCCCTCCGTTGTCAGCTTTGCATGCTAGATTTTCCGGATTTCCAAACTCTGGTAAACATGGCCTTTATAGCCGAACGGGAACATCAGCCCAGATATGACAACCACAAGAGGAAGTTTGAACCCAAGAAGGACAACCGTGAGCAGTTTGCGCAGAAGCCGCGCACTTGGCAGCCAGGCCCATCTGAATATAAGCCCACATGGAGCAATGGCAACAACAATAATAAGACGGTCAGCCAGAACAAGACCTTCGGCAAACAGCCTGTGATAGAAGACTGCCGCCGCAATAACACCTGCTTTACTTGCGGCCAAAGTGGACATTACTCCAAGCAGTGCCCTGCCAACAACGGGAAGCCAGTATCCAACCCCAAGTCAGAAGTCAACAGCATTGGACGCCGCCCCAGTCATAATTTCTGCCACGGATGCGTCCATCATATCTCCGCTGAAGAAGCCTGTGAAGCTACAGAAGTAGTCCTTGGTATGTTTTCTGTTAATGACATACCTGCAGTAATTTTATTTGATTCTGGGGCTTCCCATTCGTTTATTTCGCGGAGTTTTGCCACCTTGCACAAATTTTCTCCTGCGCTTTTGGATAAAATCATGGTGGTACAATCCCCTGGCTCCCTGCTCAGAACAAATTTGATATATAAAGATCTGGAAATTTCAATACATGGAGTTAAATTCCCAGCAGCCCTCGTTGCCATTGAATCCCCTGGATTGGATGTAATACTTGGGATGGATTGGTTGACACCACATCAGGTGTGTATCAACTGTGCCACTAGGACAGTGACACTGGTTAACCCGGCAGGACAAACAGTTCAATTCCTTGCTAGCAAGATGAAGTCAAGAAAGGGAATGGCATACCAAGCTACTGGTATAGACATGAACTTGATTCCGGTAGTTTGTGAATTCCCGAATGTATTTCCTGAGGAGTTACTGGGGATGCCACCCGACCGGGAATTAGAGTTTGCCATTGAGGTAGTTCCCGGTACTGCTCCGATCTACAAGAAATATAATCGTATGCCGAGCCCAGAGCTGGTGGAATTAAAGAAGCAATTGGATGAATTGCTGCACAAAGGGTATATTCGCCCAAGCATCTCGCCATGGGGATCACCCGTACTGTTTGTCAATAAGAAGGATGGAAGTCTACGAATGTGCGTAGACTATCGCCAACTGAATGAGGTCACCATCAAGAATAAGTACCCGCTCCCTCGCATTGATGATTTGTTCGATCAGCTGAACGGAGCACGAGTATTCTCCAAGATTGACCTCCGAACCGGGTACCATCAGCTCAAAATCAGAAAACAGGATATACCCAAGACAGCTTTCACCACCCGATATGGTCTGTATGAGTTTACAGTCATGTCATTTGGGCTGACGAATGCTCCAGCATATTTCATGAGCATGATGAACAAGGTCTTCATGGATTTCTTGGACAAATTCGTGGTGGTGTTCATCGATGATATCCTGATATACTCCAAGGATGAAGAAGAGCATAAACAACACCTCCGTGCCGTCCTGGAAAGGTTAAGGACCGATCGTCTGTAAGCCAAGTTCAGTAAGTGCGAATTTTGGCTAAAAGAAGTGGGATTTCTGGGACATATTCTATCAGAACAAGGAGTAGCCGTCGACCCCAGCAAGGTAACTGCAGTACTGAATTGGAAAACACCAGCCTCGGTAACCGAAGTCCGTAGTTTCTGTGATTGGCAGGCTATTACCGTCGTTTCATAGACGGCTTCTCCAAGATAAGTACGCCACTGACAGAATTGCTGAAGAAAAACCAAA
Organism: Elymus sibiricus; assembly: GCA_039707655.1. NCBI lineage: Eukaryota > Viridiplantae > Streptophyta > Magnoliopsida > Poales > Poaceae > Elymus > Elymus sibiricus. The sequence goes on from CM077676.1 coordinate 2,473,201, forward strand.
GGTTCGTCTGGACAGCGGAATGTGACAGCAGCTTCCTAGAACTAAAGACAAGGCTAACTACAGCACCTGTCCTAGTCCTACGGGACATCCACAAGAGCTTTGATATATATTGCGATGCTTCCAGACGTGGAATTGGCTGCGTGTTAATGCAAGAAGGAAAGGTTGTAGCATATGCATCCAGACAGCTACGACCCCATGAGGAGAACTACCCCACGCATGATTTGGAATTAGCAGCCGTAGTGCATGCCTTGAAGATTTGGAGGCATTACCTCATTGGGCAACGTTGTGAAATATACACGGACCATAAGAGTCTCAAGTATATTTTCACACAACCTGACCTGAATCTCAGGCAGCGAAGATGGCTTCAACTAGTCAAGGACTATGACGTTGGAATAAACTATCATCTGGGAAAGGCTAATGTGGTCGCTGATGCTCTAAGTAGAAAACAGGGCACATTGAATGCATTAATTGGAAGTCTCCATCCAAGGTTACAAGAAGAGTTCGCCAAACTTAATATGGTGCTATGCGGCCCAATTAACCCGGATACTTTGGAGATTACTCCAACACTCATGGAAGAAATTAAGAAGGCCCAAGAGCCAGATGAAGGAATAAAGGAGATCAAGGAGCTGATTCCGAAAGGGAAGGCCAAGTCCTTCCGCGTGGATGACCAAGGCACCTTATGGTGTGAGAAACGGATATGTGTGCCTGATCAGAATAATCTGAGATAGCAAATACTCAGAGAAGCTCATGAGTCTGCATACTCTATCCACCCGGGAGGCACAAAGATGTATCAGGATCTGAGAGAGACATTTTGGTGGCCAGGAATGCGAAGGGACATAGCATACTATGTCGCCTGCTGTGACATTTGCAACAAGGTCAAGGCCGAACACCAGAAACCCGCTGGGCTACTGCAACCCTTACCAGTTCCTCAGTGGAAGTGGGACGACATATGTATGGACTTCATTGTTGGACTACCCAAGTCCACAAGAGGAAATGATGCTATCTGGGTCATTGTGGATACCCTCACGAAAGTGGCTCACTTTATTCCGGTAAAGACCACTTTCAACGCAAATCAGCTTGCACAACTCTACATGTCTCGGATAGTCAGTCTTCATGGAGTACCCAAGTCTATCACCTCAGATAGGGGCTCCTTATTCACCTCAGCATTCTGGTTGGGACTGCACCAAGCTTTAGGAGCCGTGCTGAAGCATAGCACGGCATATCATCCACAGATAGATGGACAGACCGAAAGAGTAAACCAAATATTGGAAGATATGCTCCGATCCTGTGCTCTTACCCATGGATCCAAATGGGAAGATAGCCTACCCTATGCGGAATTCTCCTACAACTACAGTTATCAGTCAAGTTTGAAGATGTCACCGTTTGAAGCACTATATGGGCGGAACTGCCGCACCCCGTTGAATTGGTCTCAGACAGGAGATAGTCGTATCTTTGGCACAGACTTAATGCTCGAGGCTGAGAAGCAAGTCAAGGATATTTAGGAGCGTCTTCGAGCAGCCAAGTCCCGCCAAAAGAGGTACTATGACCCAAAGCACCGAGAAGTGACTTTTGAGCCCGGAGAATATGCTTACCTCCGAGTAACCCCCATGAAGGGAGTAAAGATGTTCCATACCCAGGGAAAACTTGCACCAAGATACATCGGTCCCTTTCCAGTGGTTGCCAGAAGAGGCAGAGTAGCATATCAGTTGGAACTACCACCGGAGTTATCTGATGTTCACGATGTTTTTCACATATCGCAGTTGAGAAAGTGTATTGCACCACCGGTTAAGCAGGCAGATATGAGAGAGCTAGAACTGGCTAAGGATCTGACCTACGAAGAGAAACCTGTCAGAATCTTGGATGAGATGGAAAGGACTACCAGGAGTAAGGTGATCAGGTTTTACAAGGTGTTGTGGGAACACCATACTGAAGAAGAGGCTACCTGGGAAAGAGAAGATTTTCTAAGATCCGCATACCCATACTTGTTCCCTGAGCAACCGAATCTCGAGGACGAGATTCATCCTAAGGGGGGTAGGTTTGTGACACCCTGGTTTTTGGCAACTTTTTCTTTCCAAAACCTTTTTTGTTTTATTTGCAATTTGGTTGATTTTCAAACCTTTTCAGTTGAATTGGACTTATGAACCCTTTGACTTTTTCCCAAAACTCTCATCACCCTGTCCAAATCTTGCCATCACCATGCCATACACCTTCTGGACCCCAATCTATTTTTCTCATAGTTTTCTATTAATTCTTTTATCCCTTTGGGAATTAGGTCATCACTATGGGTTGTGAAGCAACCTATAGTATGGATGATCTATAAATCCCCAAACTCTTGCCACACCTTCTTATCATCATATGATTCCATAATCTCCAAAAATATTCCATTGCCCAATATAAAATTTTGGCCAGATTAATTATTTTATTTCTGACCAGAATTTGTCCATTGTGAAGCAACCTCATTTTTCCTACCTCAGAAAATTCTCAATAAATTCCCTGAGATACTAGGGATCCTATCTTGCCACAATATTCAAAAATATCATTTTGGCCAGTGCAAATTTTTAGCAGCAGGGCTCTGACAAGTTTCTGCCTTTCTGAAACCTCTGTGAAGTGCTAGCTAGAGTTGCCTTCTTGCTCTGAAATTTTTATGGCATCTTCCATGAACCAAATGACCCCTCTCCACCAATTTTCATCATCAGGAGATAATCTATGTGAGTGCATCCTCATCAACAAGTTTCTGGACCAGTAGGATAGTTTACAAAGGAACTATGTTCAAATCTCTTTCAAATTCTCCCAAACCTTGCCAGTTTGTAGTCCTTCCAACATGGATCATCCTAGACATCTCCACTAGCTTCATCCTCATCTCTTTTCTTTTCTAGATCTCTCTCAAACCTGCTGCCAGAAACTATAGTTGATGCTACGCTTCGTCTCAGTGGGTCTTTGGGCAAGTTAGTGGCACGGGAGGGTTCTAGGGTGCAAGGTCGACGCAATGGACAGGTTTGGGCTGGCTCGCGAGGCCTCCAGACACCAGCCCGCGTGGTGAGCACGCTACTGGCATGCCAGTACGCGCGCTCTGCACCGCGCCCATGTCTGCAGCGATCGCCCGAGCCGTCCCTCGTTGCCCCCTCCTTGTCCTTGGTGCCGGCATCTTCCTAGCCGCACGCGTGGACTCTCCTGAACCCTCCTGGTCGCCGGAGAAGCCCGCCACCGCTCACTGCCAAGCTCCGCCACGGGCAGAATAGTGAGCTTTGGCCACTGTTGTTGTCCGCGAGCTCATTATGGCACCAGAGCCGTCCCGTCGCCTCCTCTGTCCTCCTCCATCACCTCATTTAGCTCCACGACGGCCAGCTCAGCCCCAGCTCCGGTAGTTTCTTCCCACGGCGCTATCCAGATCGGGCACCCGCCGCCCCGGCTATATATAGCCATGGCCAGCCTTCAGAGCTCGCCACCACCCCTAGCCATCATCGAATCGACCTCCAGGAGCGAGCCAAGGCCAAGAGGCCCTCTGGCCTCGAATTCTGATCGAAGCCCCGCCGCCACCCGTAGCTGCGCCCGCCGGAGAGGAAGAAGACGACCCCGTCCGGCCTCCTCTAGAGACACTGCGGGTACGTGGAGGACCGCCGTCGTGTGCTCTTTCCATTCCCACCCTCGCCGGAGCCAGCCACCCACTCCATCGCCGGCGACCACCGCCGGTGCTCCGCCCTCTCTCTGGTCTCTCTCTTCCCCTCTGTTTTAAACCGAGCCGGGCCCGCATGTCAGTGGCTCAACAGCCCACGGCCGAAGCGGCAAGTGGAGGTGCCCGGGCAAAATGCGCCTTCGACGTGGCCCCCTGGCAGTTTTTTCTTTTTCTGTTTATTTATCCAGTTTGACCAGTACTTTGACCTTGAATAACATTTTGTCTATAAGCTCAATTCATTTGATTCTTTTTGCATTGTGTCTGTCTTAAGCCCCTTTATTTTCTGACCAACTTTGGAATTTTTCCAATACCCACAGAATTTCTGGTGAACCGAAATGCATTATGTGATATTTTGTTTTACTATTTGAAAATATTTTCAGAAGGAGATCTTTGTGGATTTGAAGACCAGGACTGTTTGAACAACCCAACAGAGCAAGGCAAGCCAGGATACCCATTTCATGTGACATTTCAATAGCATTGCATACTTTAATATACATTATGCTTAATTATTTGCTATAGGATAATTCATAACAATTAGCTAAATGATTAGTTGCTTATTGTGATAAACCACTATAATTGCTAAATGAATGTAGTGGTTGATCTTGAGTCACCTATCCAGGCTTATCCGTGCAACCAAATTTGCCGGTATGGGACAGCCTTGACTTGGTCTGGCTCCGTGCTCTTTCACCGGTACCTCCAGACAGGGAGGGTTATGCGTGCGCGCTACCCTGATCAGGTAGGCGGCGATAACCCTATGAGCCCAGTTGAGTTTTGTGCCGGCGTCCCCGTTTGGGACAGTTTAGTTTGGCCACGACGGTGGCAGGTGTCATGAGGACACAGGGGCCACCCAGGGCAGGACTCCGGGGGAGAATGAATGCCGGTGGTACGATGGAAGAGTCACGAGTCAGGCAGGTTTCGTTGGAGCAACGCTGGTCCACCCGAATGGGATCATGAGGTCAGGTGCTCCATGGTGTGGGTAAAGTGCGCAACCTCTGCAGAGTGTAAAATCTATTCGAATAGCCGCGTCCACGCTATTGGACAGCCCGTCCAGACCTCACTAGGTGGTCAACCGTAACAGTAAGGATAATGATGGAAGAACTTGTCATATGTTCGGAAGTACTCGATGGTTATGAGTATTCCGAGGGTTGTGGGACAACCGGAAAGAGAGTAAGTTGATGACCGGTAACAGTAAGTGAATCACTAAAGAATTTAACTTGTTGATTGCCATGCTATTGTTTGCTGCATTACTTGGTTGTCGTGAGCTTGCGAGTACATTCCAAGTACTCACCTGGCGTATCATGCCAGATGCATGAGAAGTCGAGGACGGAGGTCCCGAAGGTTCGTTCTTCGCTATCTAGGATGTGTCCACAGCAGTGTCCCTGTGGATGAAGTATTCCGCTATGTTCCGCTACGCTGTAGAATTACCTAGTAGTTCCGAGGCCCAGCTATATGTTTCATAAATAATGTAGATACTGTTGTAGCATCGAGTGTGCCTTCGGCCTCGCTATCTTTGTAAATATGAGCTTGTACTCGAAATCTATCAATAAAGATCAGTTCTGTTCTGTTCCAAGTTGTTGTGTGTTTCCAGAGGACATGATCCTTGGGCTGGAAATACTGGTAAACCGGCTCTCTGAGCCGCGGTGCCACAACGCTTGGTATCAGAGCCATGCTGACTGTAGGACACCCTAGTTAACCCGCGCTAGAACCGCGATTAGGGTAGGGCTTTGAGTGTGCATATTGCTTGCTGCATTTGATTGTTGCATGGCATGCATCATAATTCATTGTTTTACTAACCGTTGGCTTGTGAGTGTAGATGGCACCAGTTCCATACCACTTCAATCATGAGCCTGCACCATTCACTTTTGCAGTACTGCTCCGTAACGTCTCGCTTCGACTGTACCCCAACGGCAAAGATCCAGCGTACCAGGTGTTTCGGGAGCAGCTTGCCGAGTCAGTGTACGAGTATCATGCAGAGGCTTATCTGATCGTGAGCTCGTATATTGGCAGCTACTCTCGCTCTTCCAAGGGCGGAACGGCTTCCACTCCGGAGCTGGCGATCCAGTTTGCTACGATGGAGGCTCTCACTGACTTGCGCTTTCACGAGGTCGAGATGCAGACTCATCCAGGTTTCTTTCATTACCCCACCCTGTCATGTCTGACAGGGCGAGTCATTTTCGCGCCAGTTGACCCGGCGAGTGATCGTGCGACTGGTGTTTTATCTCGCTATTTGAACGCCAGTTATCGTATGATCATTTCCTTGGCTGAGGAGCTGTCTCGTGTCCAAGGGGCACTTGCAGCTGCGACCTCAGTTCCACGTCCACCACAGCCTACATTTCCACCTATGTATCCACCACCAGTTCCACCTCCACGTAGGCTTGATACTCCTTCTAGTTCTTCTGCGCCACCAGGCTTTTCGTCTGGTAGCCGTCGTGAGACCCCGGCAGAGTGGGCCTCACTCCTAGCCACTCCAGCTGCTCCGATGCTGAGGTGTCGGGCTTCTTCTTCCGTGGAGGGAGAGCCGTCCCAGCAGCGTCGTCGTGTTTCCTTTGATCCGGAGGATGCGATCCACATCATCAGTTCCGATTCCGACTCAGGATTCGATGACGAGGAGTCTTCAGCCTGGCAGTGTCCGTGCCATCCGCGCCAGTAGAGTGGAGGCTTGAGTTGTAGTGCATGCATCTTTGCATATGTCAACTTCCGTATGAGCAGTCTAGCCATGATATTCCCCTACTAGCTTGCCATGTATGATGTTGGGTTATCTTGTATAATTATGTTGTTTGCTTTATTCGTCTTTTTCGTGTATTTTCTTTCTGGTGTCATATGACTGTGTTTCCCTTATGGATGTTGCTCATCGATTCGGTATTTTGCAATGGGAACAAATTTAGGATGAAGAGAAGTTGTAGCCAAGGCGGCGATGGAACCTCTGTCCGTCGATCCGCCAGACAAGCAGGACAACCACCAGAAGATTTACCACCTCCACCACCTCAAGCACCAACTACTGATCAGATCATGAGAATGTTTGAAGAGAAGAGAAACCAGGACCTTATGGAATTTCTGAAAAGTATGCAAACCATGATTGGTCAGAACAACAACCATAATGGAAACCATTCTAGGTTGTCCGACTTCCAGCGCACCAAACCACCCAATTTTGGTCAAGCTGTGGACCCGATAGAAGCGGATGATTGGCTAAGGACTATAGAAAAGAAGCTGGAAATCGCCCGTTGGGAAGAATCCGACAAGGTTCCTCTTGCCACCCACTATCTGGAAGGGCCAGCAGCTATCTGGTGGGACAATACAAAGGCAACATGGTCTTCTGAAGAAGAAATCTCCTGGGAGAAATTTAAGGAGTTATTCCACAAATACCACATTCCTACTGGCATAATGAAGGTGAAGCAGAGGGAGTTCCTCGCTCTGACACAAGGAAATATGTCAGTAGCAGAGTACCTAAACAAGTTCAACAATCTGTCACGTTACACTACCTATGATGTGGCCACCGAGGAAAGAAAGATAGATCGGTTCCTAGGAGGACTGAATCACGCCCTCCGTTGTCAGCTTTGCATGCTAGATTTTCCGGATTTCCAAACTCTGGTAAACAAGGCCTTTATAGCCGAACGGGAACATCAGCCTGGATATGACAACCACAAGAGGAAGTTTGAACCCAAGAAGGACAACCGTGAGCAGTTTGCGCAGAAGCCGCGCACTTGGCAGCCAGGCCCATCTGAATATAAGCCCACATGGAGCAATGGCAACAGCAATAATAAGACGGTCAGCCAGAACAAGACCTTCGGCAAACAGCCTGTGATAGAAGACTACCACCGCAATAACACCTGCTTTACTTGTGGCCAAAGTGGACATTACTCCAAGCAGTGCCCTGCCAACAACGAGAAGCCAGTATCCAACCCCAAGTCAGAAGTCAACAGCATTGGACGCCGCCCCAGTCATAATTTCTGCCACGGATGCGTCCATCAAATCTCCGCTGAAGAAGCCTGTGAAGCTACAGAAGTAGTCCTTGGTATGTTTTCTGTTAACGACATACCTGCAGTAATTTTATTTGATTCTGGGGCTTCCCATTCGTTTATTTCGCGGAGTTTTGCCACCTTGCACAAAATTTTCTCCTGCGCTTTTGGATAAAATCATGGTGGTACAATCCCCTGGCTCCCTGCTCAGAACAAATTTGATATATAAGGATCTGGAAATTTCGATACATGGAGTTAAATTCCCAGCTGCCCTCGTTGCCATTGAATCCCCTGGATTGGATGTAATACTGGGGATGGATTGGTTGACACCACATCAGGTGTGTATCAACTGTGCCACTAGGACAGTGACCCTGGTTAACCCGGCAGGACAAACAGTTCAATTCCTTGCTACCAAGATGAAGTCAAGAAAGGGAATGGCATACCAAGCTACTGGTATAGACATGAACTTGATTCCGGTAGTTTGTGAATTCCCGGATGTATTTCCTGAGGAATTACCGGGGATGCCACCCGACCGGGAATTAGAGTTTGCCATTGAGGTAGTTCCCGGTACTGCTCCGATCTACAAGAAATATTATCGTATGCCGAGCCCAGAGCTGGTGGAATTAAAGAAGCAATTGGATGAATTGCTGCACAAAGGGTATACTCGCCCAAGCATCTCGCCATGGGGATCACCCGTACTGTTTGTCAAGAAGAAGGATGGAAGTCCACGAATGTGCGTAGACTATCGCCAACTGAATGAGGTCACCATCAAGAATAAGTACCCGCTCCCTCGCATTGATGATTTGTTCGATCAGCTGAACGGAGCACGAGTATTCTCCAAGATTGACCTCCGAACCGGGTACCATCAGCTCAGAATCAGAAAAGAGGATATACCCAAGGCAGCTTTCACCACCCGATATGGTCTGTATGAGTTTACAGTCATGTCATTTGGGCTGACGAATGCTCCAGCATATTTCATGAGCGTGATGAACAAGGTCTTCATGGATTTCTTGGACAAATTCGTGGTGGTGTTCATCGATGATATCCTGATATACTCCAAGGATGAAGAAGAGCATAAACAACACCTCCATGCCGTCCTGGAAAGGTTAAGGACCCATTGTTTGTATGCCAAGTTCAGTAAGTGCGAATTTTGGCTAAAAGAGGTGGGATTTCTGGGACATATTCTGTCAGAACAAGGAGTAGCCGTCGACGCCAGCAAGGTAACTGCAGTACTGAATTGGAAAACACCAGCCTCGGTAACCGAAGTCCGTAGCTTTCTGGGATTGGCAGGCTATTACCGTCGTTTCATAGAAGGCTTCTCCAAGATAGCTAAGCCACTGACAGAATTGCTGAAGAAAAACCAAAGGTTCGTCTGGACAGCAGAATGTGACAGCAGCTTCCTAGAACTAAAGACAAGGCTAACTACAGCACCTGTCCTAGTCCTACCGGACATCCACAAGAGCTTTGATATATATTGTGATGCTTCCAAACGTGGAATTGGCTGCGTGTTAATGCAAGAAGGAAAGGTTGTAGTATATGCATCCAGACAGCTACGACCCCATGAGGAGAACTACCCCACGCATGATTTGGAATTAGCAGCCGTAGTGCATGCCTTGAAGATTTGGAGGCATTACCTCATTGGGCAACGTTGTGAAATATACACGGACCATAAGAGTCTCAAGTATATTTTCACACAACCTGACCAGAATCTCAAGCAGCGAAGATGGCTTGAACTAGTCAAGGACTATGACGTTGGAATAAACTATCATCCGGGAAAGGCTAATGTGGTCGCTGATGCTCTAAGTAGAAAACAGGGCACAATGAATGCATTAATTGGAAGTCTCCATCCAAGGTTACAAGAAGAGTTCGCCGAACTTAATATGGTGCTATGCGGCCCAATTAACCCGGATACTTTGGAGATTACTCCAACACTCATGGAAGAAATTAAGAAGGCCCAAGAGCCAGATGAAGGAATAAAGGAGATCAATGAGCTGATTCCGAAAGGGAAGGCCAAGTCCTTCCGCGTGGATGACCAAGGCACCTTATGGTTTGAGAAACGGATATGTGTGCCTGATCAGAATAATCTGAGACAGCAAATACTCAGAGAAGATCATGAGTCCGCATACTCTATCCACCCGGGAGGCACAAAGATGTATCAGGATCTGAGAGAGACATTTTGGTGGCCAGGAATGCGAAGGGACATAGCATACTATGTCGCCTGCTGTGACTTTTGCAACAAGGTCAAGGCCGAACACCAGAAACCCGCTGGGCTACTGCAACCCTTACCAGTTCCTCAGTGGAAGTGGGACGACATATGTATGGACTTCATTGTTGGACTACCCAAGTCCACAAGAGGAAATGATGCTATCTGGGTCATTGTGGATACCCTCACGAAAGTGGCTCACTTTATTCCGGTAAAGACCACTTTCAACGCAAATCAGCTTGCACAACTCTACATGTCTCGGATAGTCAGTCTTCATGGAGTACCCAAGTCTATCACCTCAGATAGGGGCTCCTTATTCACCTCAGCATTCTGGTTGCGACTGCACCAAGCTTTAGGAACTGTGCTGAAGCATAGCACGGCATATCATCCACAGACAGATGGACAGACCGAAAGAGTAAACCAAATACTGGAAGATATGCTCCGATCCTGTGCTCTTACCCATGGATCCAAATGGGAAGATAGCCTACCCTATGCGGAATTCTCCTACAACAACAGTTATGAGTCAAGTTTGAAGATGTCACCGTTTGAAGCACTATATGGGCGGAAGTGCCGCACCCCGTTGAATTGGTCTCAGACAGGAGATAGTCTTATCTTTGGCACAGACTTAATGCTCGAGGCTGAGAAGCAAGTCAAGGATATTCAGGAGCGTCTTCGAGCAGCCATGTCCCGCCAAAAGAAGTACTATGACCCAAAGCACCGAGAAGTGACTTTTGAGCCCGGAGAATATGCTTACCTCCGAGTAACCCCCATGAAGGGAGTAAAGAGGTTCCATACCCGGGGAAAACTTGCACCAAGATACATCGGTACCTTTCCAGTGGTTGCCAGAAGAGGCAGCGTAGCATATCAGTTGGAACTACCACCGGAGTTATCTAATGTTCACGATGTTTTTCACATATCGCAGTTGAGAAAGTGTATTGCACCACCGGTTAAGCAGGCAGATATGAGTGAGCTAGAACTGGCTAAGGATCTGACCTACGAAGAGAAACCTGTCAGAATCTTGGATGAGATGGAAAGGACTACCAGGAGTAAGGTGATCAGGTTTTACAAGGTGTTGTGGGAACACCATACTGAAGAAGAGGCTACCTGGGAAAGAGAAGATTTTCTAAGATCCGCATACCCATACTTGTTCCCTGAGCAACCGAATCTCGAGGACGAGATTCATCCTAAGGGGGGTAGGTTTGTGACACCCTGGTTTTTGGCAACTTTTTCTTTCCAAAACCTTTTTGGTTTTATTTGCAATTTGGTTGATTTTCAAACCTTTTCAGTTGAATTGGACTTATGAACCCTTTGACTTTTTCCCAAAACTCTCATCACCCTGTCCAAATCTTGCCATCACCATGCCATACACCTTCTGGACCCCAATCCATTTTTCTCATAGTTTTCTATTAATTCTTTTATCCCTTTGGGAATTAGGTCATCACTATGGGTTGTGAAGCAACCTATAGTATGGATGATCTATAAATCCCCAAACTCTTGCCACACCTTCTTATCATCATATGATTCCATAATCTCCAAAAATATTCCATTGCCCAATATAAAATTTTGGCCGGATTAATTATTTTATTTCTGACCAGAATTTGTCCATTGTGAAGCAACCTCATTTTTCCTACCTCAGAAAATTCTCAATAAATTCCCTCGGATACTAGGGATCCTATCTTGCCACAATATTCAAAAATATCATTTTGGCCAGTGCAAATTTTTAGCAGCAGGGCTCTGACAAGTTTCTGCCTTTCTGAAACCTCTGTGAAGGAAGTGCTAGCTAGAGTTGCCTTCTTGCTCTGAAATTTTTATGGCATCTTCCAGGAACCAAATGACCCGTCTCCACCAATTTTCATCATCAGGAGATAATCTATGTGATAGCATACTCATCAACAAGTTTCTGGACCAGTAGGATAGTTTACAAAGGAACTATGTTCAAATCTCTTTCAAATTCTTCCAAACCTTGCCAGTTTGTAGTCCTTCCAACATGGATCATCCTAGACATCTCCACTGGCTTCATCCTCATCTCTTTTCTTTTCTGGATCTCTCTCAAACCTGCTGCCAGAAACTATAGTTGATGCTACGCTTCGTCTCAGTGGGTCTTTGGGCAAGTTAGTGGCACGGGAAGGTTCTAGGGTGCAAGGTCGACGCAATGGACAGGTTTGGGCAGGCTCGCGAGGCCTCCAGACACCAGCCCGCGTGGTGAGCATGGTACTGGCATGCCAGTACGCGCGCTCTGCACCGCGCCCGTGTCTGCAGCGATCGCCCGAGCCGTCCCTCGTTGCCCCCTCCTTGTCCTTGGTGCCGACATCTTCCTAGCCGCACGCCTGGACTCTCCTGAACCCTCCTGGTCGCCGGAGAAGCCCGCCGCCGCTCACGGCCAAGCTCCGCCACGGGCAGAACAGTGAGCTTTGGCCACTGTTGTTGCCCGCGAGCTCATTATGGCACCAGAGCCATCCCGTCGCCTCCTCTGTCCTCCTCCATCACCTCATCTAGCTCCACGACGGCCAGCTCACCCCCAGCTCCGGTAGTTTCTTCCCGCGGCACTATCCAGATCGGGCACCCGCCGCCCCGGCTATATATAGCCATGGCCAGCCTTCAGAGCTCGCCACCACCCCTAGCCATCATCGAATCGACCTCCAGGAGCGAGCCAAGGCCAAGAGGCCCTCTGGCCTCGAGTTCTGATCGAAACCCCGCCGCCACCCGTAGCTGCGCCCGCCGGAGAGGAAGAAGACGACCCCGTCCGGCCGCCTCTGGAGACACTGTGGGTACGTGGAGGACCACCGTCGTGTGCTCTTTCCATTCCCACCCTCGCCGGAGCCAGCCACCCTCTCCATCGCCGGCGACCACCGCCGGAGCTCCGCCCTCTCTCTGGTCTCTCTCTTCCCCTCTGTTTTAAACCGAGCCGGGCCCGCACGTCAGTGGCTCAACAGCCCACGGCCGAAGCAGTAAGTGGAGGCGCCCGGGCAAAATGCGCCTTCGACGTGGCCCCCTGGCAGTTTTTTCTTTTTCTGTTTATTTATCCAGTTTGACCTTGAATAACTTTTTATCTATAAGCTCAATTCATTTGATTCTTTTTGCATTGTGTCTGTCTTCAGCCCCTTTATTTTCTGACCAACTTTGGTATTTTTCCAATACCCACAAAATTTCTGGTGAACAGAAATGCATTATGTGATATTTTGTTTTACTATTTGAAAATATTTTCAGAAGGAGATCTTTGTGGATTTGAAGGCCAGGACTGTTTGAACAACCCAACAGAGCAAGGCAAGCCAGGATACCCATTTCATGTAACATTTCAATAGCATTGCATACTTTAATATACATTATGCTTAATTATTTGCTATAGGATAATTCATAACAATTAGCTAAATGATTAGTTGCTTATTGTGATAAACCACTATAATTGCTAAATGAATGTAGTGGTTGATCTTGAGTCACCTGTCAGGGATTATCCGTGCAACCACATTTGCCGGTATGGGACGGCCTTGATTTGTTCTGGCTCCGTGCTCTTTCACCGGTACCTCCAGACAGGGAGGGTTATGCGTGCGCGCTACCCTGATCAGGTAGGCGGCGATAACCCTGTGAGCCCAGTTGAGTTTTGTGCCGGCGTCCCCGTTTGGGACAGTTTAGTTTGGCCACGACGGTGGCAGGTGTCATGACGACACAGGGGCCACCCAGGGCAGGACTCCGGGGGAGAATGAATGCCGGTGGTACGATGGAAGAGTCACGAGTCAGGCAGGTTTCGTTGGAGCAACGCTGGTCCACCCGAATGGGATCACGAGGTCAGGTGCTCCATGTGGTAAAGTGCGCAACCTCTGCAGAGTGTATAATCTATTCGAATAGCCGCGTCCATGGTATTGGACAGCCCATCCAGACCTCACTAGGTGGTCAACCGTAATAGTAATGATAATGATGGAAGAACTTGTCATATGTTCGGAAGTACTTGATGGTTATGAGTATTCCGAGGGTTGTGGGACAACCCGAAAGAGAGTAAGTTGATGACCGGTAACAGTAAGTGAATCACTTAAGAATTTAACTTGTTGATTGCCATGCTATTGTTTGCTGCATTACTTGGTTGTCGTGAGCTTGCGAGTACATTCCAAGTACTCACCTGGCGTATCATGCCAGATGCAGGAGATGCCGAGGACGGAGGTCCCGAAGGTTCGTGCTTCGCTAACTAGGATGTGTCCACAGCAGTGTCCCTGTGGATGGAGTATTCCGCTATGTTCCGCTATGCTGTAGAATTACCTAGTAGTTCCGAGTCCCAGCTATATGTTTCATAAATAATGTAGATACTGTTGTAGCATCGAGTGTGCCTTTGGCCTCGCTATCTTTGTAAATATGAGCTTGTACTCGAAATCTATCAATAAAGATCAGTTTTGTTCTGTTCCAAGTTGTTGTGTGTTTCCAGAGGACATGATCCTTGGGCTAGAAATACTGGTAAACTGGTTCTCTGAGCCGGGGTGCCACAGTCACCATGGAATCGGTGGCTAGAGCTCGAAATCGAGCACGTGAAGAGGTGGAAAAGGAAGAGTAGCTCACCGTGAACTCAGGGAGGTGCTTAGCGGGCTCGGGGGAGGCTCGATGACGCCGAACGGGCGACGGCGATCTTCGGCGCCCGAGGAAGAATATGGCAATGCTGGCGACGTTGTGGTGCTCCCAAGCTTGCGTGCTTTGATGGAGAGGAAGAGGACATCGAGGTGCTTCTTCTTGACACGGTGGAGCGGTGAATGGAGCATGGTGGCTACGCTGGCGGCAAAGCAACAGCGATGGCAGAGGCGGCCATGGCATGAGAGAAGAGAGCAGCGTGAGAGGAGGGGGGGAAGATCTTGGGTGTGTCCCCGAGGTCTGCGGTGGAGTTCTTGTCCCCTCCGTGGCAACTGTAGCGACGCGGACGGCGAGCTGACTCGGCGGGGACGACGAACTGGCTCGGGTGCGCGCGCGACAGGTGGAGGAGGGAGGTTAGGGACGACGCGGCGACACTGTTGCTCTTTTCCTTTTCTTTTCTGTTTTCAGTTTTAGTCTCTATTTTGCATTTCTTTCTAATACTAAATGAATGTTGTTAAATGTGAGACTTGTCATATAAATATGATGCAATACATTGAACATGTCCGCAAAGTTTCAGGTCATTTTGAACTCATTTAAATTATGTTTGCATTTAAATGGGGTGGTGCAACACCCCAAATTTTAATAAAAGGTTTTTGCAAATAAAACTTTGACAAGAAATAATTTTTGTTAATTAAAATGGATCTTTTAATAATTTTAAAGTCTTTTCTCTTGCCTTCTTCTTCCTTCTTACAGAAACTTTTGGGAAAGATATTAATGGTCTTAAATTTTTGCCCAACTCTTTAATTACTCCAAAAAATCAGTATGAAATATATTCATAATAAAATTTGCCCAAAAATAATTATTTTAATGTCATTTTCCAACTCTGAATTGCTCCTGTTACACTAAAACTATTTCAAATAAATTTTATAAAATTGCTACAAAATTTGGGAGACCCTCTTAGACCTATAATTAACTTTTATGCAAAAACCCATCATGGTCATTTGGATATTTTGACAACAACACCGTCTTTTCAATTCTGGTCCACCTTGAGCATTGAACTACAGCCCCATTAAATAATGCACAAACAATTCTCAAATTTCTCCTCATCCTAGTCCTTCTTAAGAAACACTTAAGTCTAGAAGGTCAGCCCCATTTGAATCTTGGAAGTCCCCCAAATGATGCCCTGGATATTTTGGTCAGAACTGAATTCCTCCAAAAATTTCCTTAACAAGTTTCTCCTCTAGTCTATCTAACCCTGCCACCTCCTCTAACATATAATGAGGCATTATCCTGTTATTTTTCATTACCAATAGAAATCTCTAGGTCACCTTTTCATTTCATCAAACACCTAGAGAGCATGGCAGAATTCTGCCAAAACTTGAGCTACACAGGACACTAGCTCATCTTGCTTAAACAGCATGTCCAACATCCTTCCCACCCAAGCATGAGCCACCCTGCCAAAAATTGGCTCATTTGGACTAGCCTAGCTCCCTTTGGCATTTCGTCGAACGCTCTGGGAGCGTGTCCAGAGCACGACCGGAGTGTGCAAACCACACACCAGGACGCTGCCCGCAACCACACGCTCCCGACGCCACAACCCCGCTGCACCTGGCTCGCTCCTCTCTCTCCCCGCACCTCACCAGCACCAGCCGCAACCTCCCCGCCCCAGAGCCTTCCTCCTAGAGCAGCGACCCCGCTGACCTGCACCGTCTGCCTCTCGGGCACAGCACCGCCCGAGCCACCTGGCTCGCGTTCGAGCCAACCAGCTCACCAGGAGCTTGAATCCTAACTACCATCACCCTCACCAACCTCCACCGACCACGCCGACCCCAGCTACCTCTTCAACTCGCCATGAATGGTGATCGCCGCCGTGTTCATTTCTGGAACACGCGGAACCGCATCGCCCCACCCTATTTAAGCTCCCTCGAGCTCATCCCACTCCTCGGCACTCCTCAACCTCTCTCTGAAAGCCACCTAGAGCGGCGAATCAACCACGAATGGCCGTCTTCCCCAATTCCGGCAGCTACGGCCACCACCACTCTCCGGTCGAATCCATCGCAACCCAAGCCTCCCCCTCTTCGTTTTCTCCACCAAAAGCTTCACCCAACCACCACACATCCATTCCGCGTCTCAATTTCACCAGGGGAGCACCGTAGACGAGAGCCCTCTCTTGCCTCCGCCGGACCTCTTCGGGTGAGCTCGCCGCCGGCAACTTGGAGATCTCTGGTGGTCAAGGCACAGCTCTACGGGATTGCCTCGGAGTGAGGAGCACGCCCGTAGGCTCTGATTCCCGAACGGCGCTACCGTTCACCAGCGAGGGCCGTCGGAGTCCCACCTCCGTTCGGACACGGGAGAGAGAGGGCGCGGGCGACCAATCAAACCTGACTGGTGGGCCCGTGGGACCCTCTGTCAGCGACCCGGCGCCGTACCCGTTCGTTTTAAGTGAAGGCGGCTTTTTCAAAGTACGTCTTCCCTACTGAAAAGCGTATTGTCAGCCGAACCGTTTTCTTTTATAGATTTAAATAAAAATCAGAATTTGACCAAACTTTGACTGCCTCTAGTTTTTAAACCACAACTCCAGATCACTTGATTCTTTTTCTGAAACTCTTTATTTTTAATCTAGTTTATTTTTGTATTTATTTCAAAATTTTCCAAACAACTTTTTTGTACTGTTTTGAATTTATGGGATGATTGCATTATTTTGAAAATAGGAAACAAGGGGGAAATGATTATTTCAAAATTTGTGGAGAATACCCAACCCTTATGCATACTCAAGGCAAGCACTCTTGAACACTGGATATAAGGATAGCATGGTTGTCTGCTTGCTAGTAATAGTTTGCATGAATATGTTATTCCCAAAAATTAACTCCGTGGCAAGAATTGTGTGCCTGGTTGCATAGCTAGTAATTCTGGTTGTAGGGAAGCATGTGTTGTGGTGTGGCATGTTTTCCCTTGTACTTGTCATGACTAACTTGCAGGAACATGAATAGGAGAAGTCACATTGTCGTGTGATCGGCAGAAGGGTGATCACGTCGGTGCGTGATCATGCCCTGGTTGTTATGCATGTTGGGACATGGTAGGGCTGTGGCCCTGTTTTGGTGTTGCTGTTAAGAGGAAACTTTATTGTGCTAACCACTGCAGGAAACATAAGCCTCCTGAGTCGACCGTAGATCGAGTCTTGTACCATTAACCCCAAGCTAGTTTCATGCTACCACAAGTCCCTCCGTAAGGGAGGGTATGGTTCAGTAAGTTGATAACCCCTTTCCTGCACACACTACATAGAGGGACCAACATGGAGGTGCCAACTGATCAGTGGGTAATGCCTGCCACTTGGTCGGAGGGGACAATGGGTGTTTCGGTGAGAAGCCGAAGAGGGGGGCACCCCTGGTTGCGCACATTATAAATACGGTCGTCTGCCCATTGCTACTCGAGGTTGTAGCCTCCTCGGCTTAAGGTTTTATTTTACCCAAAGCTTTGGGTGATACCTGGCCCGGGCAAATAAAGCCGGTGTGTGTTGGTCAGGTGTGTTTGCTTCCCAAAGGCCATAATTGAAACTCATCAACATTTCGATGCTGGCTAAAGAAATTCTTTACTTGTAGGTAAAGAGTACAACCTCTACAGAGTTAAACCTATTCGAATAGCCGTGTCCATGGTCAAGGACGTCAGTTGGGAAGGGTCAAGATTCAGTCTTAGTGTCGGTCTTCGGAGGAAATAACTAAACAAAGAATTGATCATGAACCACTGGACGGTTATTATTGATGCTATTATTATTGACGGTTGTTGTTACTTTTGTTGATGCTATCTTGAAAATTATTATTGTTGCTGTTATGGACTAACCCCTCTCTTTTATGTGTTGTTGAGTATTCCCTGGGAAGGTTCTACCTCCTGGATACTCGTTATACTCCGTTATTTTCGTGCTTTTACTTTTCTTATATAAGCCCATTATGAGGCGTCGCTCCAAACACCCGATTGGCATTTCTTTGTTATTTTCTTTTGGATTCTCGGGACGGTCCTACCTCCTAGAACCCACCTTGCCTTTGGTTTTATTTGGATTAAAGCCCTTTGTGTGGCGTCGCGAAGACACCCAACTATGGCATTCTTTTATATTTTTCTCTTGGGTTCCCTTGGGATGGTTCTACCTCCTCAGACCTGATTTATATTTTGGGTAACATTAATAACTACTTATACCTTGCTGAAATATTTGACTAACCTTTATTCCCTATGCATATATAAGGTTCTCATATGACTGCATACTAATATGCTTGGGTTGATTGCTGATACGTCTTCAATGTATCTATAATTTTTTATTGTTCCATGCTATTATATTATCATTCTAGGATACTTTTTGGGTGTTTACATACCAATTAATATTATTTTTGAGTACTAACCTATTGACCTAGTGCCCAGTGTCAGTTGCTGTTTTCTGCATGTTTTTTGCTTTTCAGGTTTACCATACCAAACGAAGTCCAATTGCCATGAAACTTTAATATGATTTTTTCTGGACCAAAAGAAGACCTGGAAGCTTTGGAAAGAGACGAGAGGCCGCACGAGGGAGCGGCAAGCCAACAGGGCGCGGCCCAGTGGTAGGCCACGCCCTGATGGCTTGCCACCCCCTCGACTGCCCTCTCGTGCCCCTCTCTGGTCTATAAATTCTAATATATTCCAAAAACCCTAGGAGAGCTCCCGAAACACTTTTTCCGCCGCCGCAAGTCTCTGTTCCACCGCGTACCCATCTGGCGAACTTTTTCAGCGATCTGCCAGAGGGGGAATCGATCACGGAGGGGCTTTACATCACCCTTGCTGCCTCCGTGATGAGTTGTGAGTAGTCCACCACAGACCTATGGGTCCGTAGTTTGTATCTAGATGGCTATCTCTCTCTCTTTTGATCTTCAATACAATGATCATCGCATCTTCGCTTTGATCTATTAGATGTAATCCTTTTGTGCGGTGTGTTTGTTGGGATCCGATGAATTGTGGGTTTGTGTTTAGATTATTCATGAAAAGTATTTGAGTCACCTTTGATTATTATGATTCTTATTTGCATGATCATTATAGCTTCGTAAATCTCTCCGATCTATTAAGACAGTTTGGCCAACTAGATTGATATTTCTTCAGTGAGAGGGGTGCGTTGTAGTGGGTTCAATCTGGCGGTGCTCTATATCCCAGTGACAGAAAGGGACAAGACACGTCTTTGTATTGCTGCCACTAAGGATAAAATGATGGGGTTAGTTCATATTAATTGAATTCTCTTTGTCTACATCATGTCATCGTTCTCCAAGCATTACTCTGTTTTACTTAATACTCTAGATGCATGCTGGATAGCGGTCGATGGGTGGAGTAATAGTAATAGGTGCAGGCAGGAGTCGGCCTATTTGCTTATGGACGTGATGCCTATATATACATGATCATTGACGTGAATAAAGATTTCATAACTATCCGCTCTTCTATCAATTGCCCAACAGTAATTTGTTTACCCACCGTATGCTTACTTTATGAGAGATGCCACTAGAGAAAACTACGGCCCCCGGGTCTATCCACTTATAATTTGTAATTTGTTTACAAACGCTATCATTACCTTGCTGCCATTTATTTACTTTTATTTTATTTTGCGATTTACAATTATCTACAACTATCTACACATCTCATTTACTTGCAAATAATGAGATCAAGGGGATTGACAACCCTCTTGCCGCGTTGGGTGCAAGTGTGTGCTCTTTTGTGTGCAGCCGCTGAAGACGGTTGATGACCGATATTCCTGTTGGTTCGATAAAACTTGGTTCTTAACTAAGGGAAATACTTACCCGCATTGTGCTGCATCACCCGTTCCTCTTCACGGAAAACCCAACGCATATCACAAGCATCAGGAAGGATTTCTGGCGCCGTTGCCGGGGAGTATCGTCATCAACTATCAAGTAACTTCACACAAATTATCATTCACTTGTTCTTCTTTTTATTTGCTGTTATATTTAGTTTGCATTATAAAAATCAAAAATACAAAAATATTTATCTTTGCTTGTTGCTAGTTTACTTTGTCGCTTGCTAGTTTACTTGTCATGCTTGATACTTTGCTTGCTTGGTCACCATGTGTCAAGATACTACTAAGTTGTGTGACTTCTCAAATACTAATAACAATGATTTTATTAGTACTCCTATACCACCCACCACTAGTGCGGAGGCTTTTGATATTAATGCTACATTGCTGAATCTTGTGATGAAAGATCAATTTTCGGGAAGTCCTAATGAGGATCCCGCTGTTCATCTTAATACTTTTGTTGAACTTTGTGATATGCAAAATAAAAAGGACATGGATAATGATATTGTGAAATTTAAATTATTTCCTTTTTCACTAAGAGATAAAGCTAAGGCTTGGTTTTCATCTTTACCACGTAATAGTATTGGAACATGGGATAAGTGTAAAGATGCTTTTATTGCCAAGTAATTTTCTCCTGCTAAGATCATCTCCCTTAGAAATCAAATAATGAATTTTAAACAACATGAGTAAGAACATGTTGCAAAAGCTTGGGAGAGGGTGAAATTGATGATTAGAAATTGCCCTACTCATGGTTTAAACTTGTGGATGATTATCCAAAATTTCTATGCTGGACTTAACTTTGTGTCTAGAAATCTTCTAGATTCTGCTGCAGGTGGTACCTTTATGGATGTGACCTTAGGGGAGGCCACCAAACTTCTGGACAACATCATGACAAACTACTCTCAATGGCATACCGAAAGAGCTCTAACTGGTAAGAAGGTAGATTCTGTTGAGGAAATCGCTACTTTGAGTGAAAAAGTGGATGCTCTTATGAATATGGTTGCCAGCAAAAATACTCAGGTTGATCCAAATGATATGCCCTTGTCTACTTTGATTTAGAAAAATGATGATGCTATTGATGTGAACTTTATCTCGCGAAACAATTTCAACAAGAATGCTTATAGAGGAAATTTCAATGCTAGGCCGTATCCCGGTAATTCCTCTAATAATTATGGAAACTCTTATGGAAATTCTTATGGAAATTCTTCTAAAAATTCTAATAGGATACCCTCTGATCTTGAGAACACAATTAAAGAATTTATTAGTTCTCAAAAGATTTTTAATACTATGGTAGAAGAAAAGTTGCATACGATTGATGCTTTGGCTAAAAGCATGGATAGAATTGCTCTTGATGTAGAAACTCTTAAAAGTAAAATTTTGCCACCCAAGCATGATTTTAATGAGACTATTAAATCTATCCAAATATCTATTAATGAAAGTAAGGAGAGGACCGCTAAGTTGAAAGCTAAGCGGGAATTCTTAGAAAAAGCTCTTCCACCCGGTTTTTACCGGAATCATGATGAAGATCTTACAATGCTTGGCACTTCTCCTATTGAATCTTTGTTTACTTCTCTGAATTTAAATGATAAAGGGACTGGAGTTGAGTAAACTCTAGCTAGAGAGAGACATGTTTGCTTGGAGGGTGATGATTCTAATGCTAAAACTGAAAAAGTGGGTTTGAAGAGATTAAAACTTTGACTAGTGATGTGCCGACTATTTTGGATTACAAGGATTTTAATTATGAGAGCTGCTCTTTAGTAGAATGTATTTCCTTGTTGCAATCCATTATTAGCTCACCCAATGCTTATGAACAAAATAAAGCTTTTACTAATCATATAGTAGAAGCTATGATAAAAGCTTATGATGAGAAACTTGAGCTAGAAGTTTCTATTCCTAGAAAATTGCATGATGAATGGGAACCTACTATTAAAATAAAGCTTAAAGAATATGAATGCAATGCTTTGTGTGACCTTGGTGCTAGTGTTTCAACTATACCTAAATCTCTTTGTGATGTGCTTGGTCTCACGAATATTCAAAATTGTTCCCTAAACTTGCATCTTGTGGATTCTACCATCAAGAAACCTTTAGGAAGAATAAATGATGTTCTCATCCTTGATAATAGGAATTATGTACCTATAGATTTCATTGTGCTTGATATTGAATGCAATCCTACTTGTCCAATAATACTTGGAAGACCCTTTTTGTGAACTATAGGTGCAATAATTGATATGAAAGAGGGAAACATACGATTCCAATTCCCATTAAAGAAAGGGATGGAACACTTCCCTAGAAATAGAATCAAACCACCTTATGAATCTATCATGAGGTCCACTTATGGGTGGAGTGTCAAAGATGAGAACACGTGATCATACACGTTATGCCTAGCTAGGGGCATAAAACAATAGCGCTAGTTGGGAGGCAACCCAATAGTTATCTTATTTTTCTTGTTCTACTTTCTGTTTGTGTGTCATAACATGATTATTGCCTCTGTAATTATTTTGTTTTTATGTTTTAATTAGTGTTTGTGACAAGTAAAGCCTTTGGGATAATTTGCATGATGAGTATAGTTGATGCTGTGCAAAAACAGAAACTTTCATCTCCAGTGCAGAATTTTCAGTTCTCTGATGGAGCGTGGTAAATTCCTGAAATTTTTAAATAGTATTGTTATACAAATTCCCCAGGTTGTCCTAATTTTTCAGAATTTTTAGAGATACATAACTATAGATTTTCTTCTGATCTATACAGACCGTTCTGTTTTAGACAGATTCTGTTTTTGCTTGCATGTTTGCTTGTTTTGATTATGCTATGGATTATATTGGGCCACATAAATGATGGAGAAGTTAGAATACAGTACCTTATGCAATAATAAAATGTGAATCAATTTATAACAGTACCTAAAGTATTTGATATGTTTATTATACTAACGGATCTCACGAGTTTTCTGTTGAGTTTTGCGTGCTGAAGTTTTCAAGTTTTGGGTGTTATCACGATGGACGAAGGAATAAGGAGTGGCAAGAGCCTAAGCTTGGGGATGCCCAAGGCACCCCAAGGTAATATTCTAGGAAGACTCAAGCATCTAAGCTTGGGGATGCCCCGGAAGGCATCCCCTCTTTCGTCTCAATCCATCGGTATGTCTCTTGGAGCTATATTTTTATTCATCACATGATATGAGTTTTGCTTGGAGCGTCATTTGCTTTAGTTTGGTTTTTGTTTCAGTTTCCCACAATCATTGTTTGCTGCACACATCCACTTGAGAGAGACACAATATCATCATAATTTATTAGAATACTCTATGTGCTTCACTTATATCTTTTGAGCTTGGCAGTTGCTCTAGTACTTCACTTATACCTTTTAGAGCACGGTGGCGTATATATTTTATAGAAATAATTGCACTCTCGTTCTTCACTTATATTTGTTTGAGAGTTAATAAACAGTGACGGTAATTTGCATGGGTCATAAGACTAGTCCAAAAATAATAGGTATTCAATGAGTGCATAATCAAAACCTATTACACTGTTACACTTGATCATTGATATCATACACTTGATCATTGATATCATACAGCAAAGCCACCGTTCATCATTAATATCATACATGTTACGCTTGATCATTGCACATCCTATTACACTGCCAGAGGCATTCATATAGAGTCATACAGTTTTTCATGTTGAGTTGTGAGTAAATAAAAGTGTGATGATCATCATTATTAGGGCACTGTCTCAGTGAGGAAAGGATGATGGAGACAATGATTCCCCCACAAGTCGGGATGAGAATCCGGACGAAAAATAAAAGAAAAAGAAAAAAAGAAAAAGAAAAAAAAGAAAAAAAGAAAAAGAAAAAAAAGAAAAGAAAAAAAGAGAGAAAAAAAGAGAGAGAAAAATAAAATAAATGAGAGAAAAGAGAGAAGGGACAGTGCTACTACCTCTTATTCCACACTTGTGCCTCAAAGTGGCACCATGTTCTTCATATAGAGAGTCTCTTGTTTATCAATTCCATATGCTAGTGGGAATTTTTCATTATAGAACTTGGCTTGTATATTCCGATGACGGGCTTCCTCAAATGCCTGAGGTCTTCATGAGCAAGCAAGTTGGATGCACACCCACCTAGCTTCCGTTGAGCTTTCATACACTTATAGCTCTAGTGCATCCGTTACATGGCAATCCCTACTCCTCGCATTGATATCTATTGATGGGCATCTCCATAGCCCATTGATACGCCTAGTTGATGCGAGACTATCTACTCCACTTTTCACCCCTTTGAAACCTACCACCATATTCTATTCCACCTTTAGGCTATGTCCATGGTTCACGCTCATATATTGCGCAAGTAATAAAAAGCTGAAGCGCGTTAAAAAGTATGATCCAATTTCCTGACTTGACACGGTGGTGCTTGACATTTGTATTTATGTGGTGAAGACGGAGCCATGCTATTTTGATATGATAAAATGAATAGGGGGTGAACATTCTTTTTGGATCGTATACTTTGAAACTTGATGATTATGTTTCTTATGCTTATGAATATTACTATGTTGATGTTTATTAATTCATCGTTTCTCAATGAACAAACCTGCAATAGATTACATGTTGGGTAGCATGTCACATCAAAAATTCTTGTTTTTATCATTTACCTACTCGAGGACGAGCAGGAATTAAGCTTGGGGATGCTGATACGTCTCCAACGTATCTATAATTTTTTATTCTTCCATGCTATTATATTATCATTCTAGGATACTTTTTGGGTGTTTATATACCAATTAATATTATTTTTGAGTACTAACCTATTGACCTAGTGCCCAGTGCCAGTTGCTATTTTCTGCATGTCTTTTGCTTTTCAGTTTTACAATACCAAATGAAGTCCAATTGCCACGAAACTTTAATATGATTTTTTCTGGAACAAAAGAAGACCTGGAAGCTTCGGAAAGAGACGAGAGGCCACACGAGGGAGCGGCAAGCCAACAGGGTACGGCCCAGGGGTAGGCCGTGCCCAGATGGCTTGCCACCCCCTCGTCTGCCCTCTCGTGCCCCTCTCTGGCCTATAAATTCTAATATATTCCAAAAACCCTAGGAGAGCTCCCGAAACACAAGTCTCTGTTCCGCCACGTACCCATCTGGCGACCTTTTTCGGCAATCTGCCGGAGGGGGAATCGATCACGGAGGGGCTCTACATCACCCTTGCTGCCTCCGTGATGAGTTGTGAGTAGTCCACCACAGACCTACGGGTCCGTAGTTTGTATCTAGATGGCTATCTCTCTCTCTTTTGATCTTCAATACAATGATCATCGCATCTTCGCTTTGATCTATTAGATGTAATCCTTTTGTGCGGTGTGTTTGTTGGGATCTGATGAATTGTGGGTTTATGTTCAGATTATTCATGAAAAGTATTTGAGTCACCTCTGATTATTATGATTCTTATTTGCATGATCATTATAGCTTCGTAAATCTCTCCGAACTATTGAGATAGTTGATGACCCACAAGTATAGGGGATCAATCGTAGTCCTTTCGATAAGTAAGAGTGTCGAACCCAACGAGGAGCAGAAGGAAATGATAAGCGGTTTTCAGTAAGGTATTCTCTGCAAGTGCTATTAGTGACAGTAGTAGATAGTTTTGTAGCAAGATATCTCATAACAAGTGACAAGTAACAATAGTAACCAAGGTGCAGCAAAGTAGCCCAATCCTTTTTATAGCAAAGGACAGGCCAGAAAGTATTCTTATATGAAGCAAGTGCTCCCGAGGACACATGGGGATTTTTGTCTAGTCATGTTCATCATGTTTTTTTTTACTATGACATGTTCATCATGTTGAGTTGATTCGCGTTCGCTACTTTGATAATTTGATATGTGGGTGGACCAGTGCTAAGGTGCTGTTCTTACTTGAACAAACAACCCACTTATGATTACCCTCTCTCGCAAGCATCCGCATCTATGAAAGAAGAATTAAGATAAATCTAACCATAGCATGAAACATGTGGATCCAAATCAGCCCCTCATGAAGCAACGCATAAACTGGGATTTAAGCTTCTGTCACTCTCGCAACCCATCATCTACTTGTTACTCCACAATGCCTTCCCTTAGGCCCATAACATGGTGAAGTATCGTGTAGTCGACATTCACACGACACCACTAAGAGAAGCAACAACATACATATCATCAAAATATCGAACGAATGCCAATTTCACATGATTACTTATAACAAGACTTATCCGATCTCCTCAGGAACAATAGTAACTACTCACACCTCATCAACATGTTCAAGATCAGAGGTGTAACGATGGTGATCAAGGATCTGAACATAATATCTTTCACCAATTAATCCAACAAGCATCAACTACAAGATGTAATCAACACTACTAGTAACCCACAGGTACCAATCTAAGGTTTTGAGACAAAGATTGAATACAAGAATCAACTACAAGATGTAATCAACACTACTAGTAACACAGCCTGAACATAATCCCAGGCTTCAAGCCCGTCAAACAGGCTTTACGCCGATTTTCCGAACCTAAGCGTCAAGCTATGGGCGAAGAACTTGCCAAACTACTCGAAACTAGATTCATTAGAGAAATCAAACACCCTGAGTGGTTGGCAAATCTGGTTATGGTACCAAAGAAGGACAAATCTTGGCGGCTCTGCATCGACTTCAAAGACCTCAATAAAGCCTGCCCCAAGGATCCTTTCCCCTTACCCCGCATAGACCAGATCATTGACGCTACTGCCGGACATGACTCACTATGCTTCCTCGATGCCTATTCCGGATACCATCAGATCAAAATGAAGGAGTCCGATAAAGCCGCAACCGCCTTCATCACCACTTATGGGCCATTCTGCTTTAACACAATGCCCTTCGGGTTAAAAAATGCAGGCGCCACATACCAACGCATGATTCAGACATGCCTGGAAAAGCAAATCGGCAAAACAGTCGAAGCATATGTGGATGACGTGGTCATCAAGACCAAACATGTACGCCAGCTAGTTGAGGACCTCAGACAAACTTTCGCTAATCTACGGGAATACGATATACGGCTCAATCCGGACAAATGTGTCTTTGGAGTCCCCGCCGGTAAACTACTCGGATTTATCGTCTCCCAAAGAGGAATAGAGGCTAACCCCGCTAAGATCCGAGCCCTATCTCAACTAGCAATCCCTACGGAGCTAAAACACGTTCAAAGACTGGCAGGCTATGTGGCGGCTTTGAGCCACTTTATCTCCCGCCTAGGTGAAAAAGCTCTACCACTATACAAACTGCTGAAACGGACCAAAAACTTCGAGTGGACCGAGGAAGCAGCGGACGCATTGGAAGAAATAAAAACACTGCTGGCCAGCAACCCCGTTCTAGCAGCACCCGGTGCCGGTGAACCAATGTTATTGTACATCTCAGCCACAAATCAGGTGGTCAGTGCGGTCCTTGTCGTAGAACGAGAGACCGCGGGCAATAAATTCTGGGTACAGAAGCCAGTCTACTATGTATCTGAAGTGCTCACTCCGTGCAAGTCCAGGTACCCTCACTATCAGAAGATAGCCTACATGGTGTTCATGGCATCACGAAAGCTCAGACATTACTTTCAAGAGTGTTCGGTCACAGTGGCATCCGAAGTACCCCTGAATGACATAATCAACAACAGGGACGCCACCGGCCGCATAGCCAAATGGGCCATTGAACTCCATCCGTTCGAAATCGTTTACAAGCCACGACGAGCTATTACATCTTAGGTTTTGGCTGATTTCCTTGCCGAATGGACAGAAGCTGATCTCCCAAGGGAATACAACACATACTCCCACTGGACGATGTACTTCGATGGATCCAAGACACTTGCCGGACTGGGGGCTGGAGTTATCCTAACATCCCCCACCGGGGTCAATGTCCGATACGTATTACAGATCATGCACACCCACTCAAACAACGCAACCGAATACGAGGCACTGTTGCATGGACTTCGGATGGCGTCATCAATGGGGGTACAACGGCTCAAAGTATGGGGAGACTCTAATCTTGCCATCTCTCAAATCAACGGTGAATTCGATGCCAAAAACCCAAAAATGGCAGCATACAGAAACGCCGTCCACAAGATATCCGCACGGTTTGAGGGGTTAGAATTTCACCATGTCTCCAGAGACAGCAATCAAGCTGCCGACGTCCTCGCCCGCATGGGCGCCAAGCGTGACCCCGTTCCTAAAAACACCTTCCTAGAGCGGCTCTTTAAGCCATCTGTGGTATGGCAAGACGAGGACAAGGATACTGGAAATACCGGTGCAGAGCAGGTCGTACCCCCTATAGTCGAACCAGATGAGCAGATCATCGGCGGATCCAAAATTGAAGAAACACCTTCGGCGCATGAAGTCATGGCAGTAATCGCACCATGGACTGAGCCCTTCCTGGTCTACCTTCTCCGCCAAGAACTCCCCGACGACCAGACTGAGGCAAGACGCATAATTCGGCGATCCAAAGCTTAGATGGTCCATGAGGGTTAATTATATAAGAAAAGCACTACGGGGGTCCTCCAACGGTGCATATCTGAAGAAGAAGGGAGGCAGCTCTTGGCCGAGATACACGCAGGGATGGGCGGCCACCACGCGGCAGCGCGGGCATTGGTAAGCAAAGCTTTTCGAGTCGGGTTTTTCTGGCGCACCGCTCGGGCAGACGCCCACTCACTAGTCCAACATTGTGCATTGGTAAGTTCAGCTAAGTCCGGACCGGTCATCGACTTTATATCTGGCGTGGTACACCGTTACGGTGTCCCACACAGTATAATTACAGATAACGGATCCAATTTCACCGCCCAGGAGATAAAAGAATGGTGTGCTAACATGGGCATCAAGCTCGACTACGCCTCGGTGTACCATCCGCAGACAAACGGACAAGTCGAAAGGGCCAATGGCCTTATTATGAGTGGTATCAAACCTCGTCTGGTCCGATCTCTTCAAGAATCTGACTGCCATTGGGTGGAGGAGCTTGACTCCGTACTTTGGGGTTTGTGCACCACCCCAAATCGATCAACGGGATATACACCGTTTTTTATGGTTTACGGGGCAGAAGCAGTCCTCCCTTGCGATATCATCCATGATGCGCCTAGGGTGCGCATGTACGAAGAAAAAGAAGCCGAGTTAGATCGGCAGGACGACCTAGACGCCCTGGAAGGAGAACGCGACATAGCCCGGGCTCGCTCTACCTTCTATCAACAGCAGGCTCGGCGCTACCAAAGTAGGGAGGTTCGAGCGAAGGCATACAATGTGGGCGAACTAGTCTTACGCCTCCCGGAGAAGCAGAAGCATAAACTCAAGCCCAAGTGGGAGGGCCCTTTCATAATTGATCAAGTGCTTGCAGGTGGAGCTTACCGCCTCTGTAACCCATCGTACAATCGCCTCGAACCAAACCCATGGAACGCAGCTCGTCTCCGGCGCTTCTATGGATAGACCGGTGTCGTCACCTTCTTTCAAACCCTTTCTCTTTTTATTTTTTCTTCCTTTTTCCATTCCTTCTTTCTTTACTTTTTTAGGATTGGTTAGACTTTCCCAGGCTATGTTCAGCTAAACCGAACCATGTTATGTTTTCCATCGGCATACATTCTCAAATGTCTTACCCGGTAACACCTAGGGGCTTCTTAACGAAGCCAAACAATATATTCTGTGTGCATCCACCTTTCATGTATGCATCCTTCCAGTATCATTTTTAAGCCAATATATGCATCAATTGGACTTAAGATTTAGCCAAGCTGGGTTGCCTCGCTCCTATGCTTACCCTCTACGTTCCCGATTGTTCGGCTAGGGGGTAAAGGGAGCACCTCTGCGATTGTTATGACCGGATTACCCGGGTACGTACCTTAGATGGGTGAAGCCGAAAGCTACCGTTCTTAAGAAACAAATTGGTCGGCCACGATGGAAATGAATATAATTGGTGATTTTTGCCACACTTTGAGATCATTCTCCCAAAATAGCAACTACCCGCATACTTCGGGTACAAAGCTATGACGTCTACGATCTACATAGCAACCTGAAGAAAGGAACCTATGAAGGAACTATTTTCTTCGGACGATGTTTCTACGTAGCAATCTGATTCAAGGGATGATTCTTATCAACTCTTGCTTGAACTCGTGGTAGCTTTTGCTTGTTGGATGGTGGAGCATCATCATCATCTTCTTCTTCTTCGTTGTCGTTGGAGGTGTCGTTTGCTTGAGGTGGTGGTGAAGGTGGTTGTGGTGGATCATCTTGATATACTTCTTCCACCTCTTCATCTTGTCGTGTTCCACTTGTGGATGCCTCCATGTCATTTTGTGGTTCGCTTCGACGTGAGGTAGGAGCTTCCACTTGTGTCGATGAAGTACTTTCCTTCACCTCCATGGGACGTATCTTGCCGATGGACAAGTTTTGAATGGCTTCCAAAGGATCCTTATCTCCTACATCATTTGGCAATTGTTCGACTTGTGAACCATTAGTCTCATCAAACTTCACATCTACCGTCTCTTGAACTTTTCGAGTGTAGTTGTTGCAGACACGGTAAGTGTGAGAGTTTGATCCATAACGAAGTAGGAATCCTTCATGAGATTTAGGAGCAAATTTAGAACGATGATGCTTATCAAGAATGTAGCACTTTGAGCCGAACACCCAAAAGTATCCAACTTGGGGTTTGTTACCGGTGAGTATCTCGTATGCAGTTTTACCGAGAAGCTTGTGTAGGTAGAGTCGGTTTGTTGCATGACAAGCTGTTTCCACGGCTTTCGCCCAAAAGTGTCTTGGCGTCTTGTATTCGTCAAGCATCGTTCTTGCCATCTCAATAAGAGTTCAGTTCTTCCTCTCAACAACGCCATTTTTTTGAGGTGTGTACGTTGCCGAGAACTCATGTGAGATACCCTCTTCATCAAGATAAGTATCCACATTGGTGTTCTTGAACTCCGATCCGTTGTCGCTCCGAACTTTCTTGATCTTCACTTCAAACTGGCTTTGCGCTTTGCGAGTGAAGTTCTTGAAGATCTTTTGTACCTGCGACTTGTCATCGAGAAAGAATACCCACGTAAATCTGGAAAAATCATCAACTATAACTAGACCAAAGGAATTTCCACCGAGGCTCATGTAAGCATTGGGACCAAAAAGATCCATGTGAAGCATCTCAAGTGGTCTCCTAGTAGTCATGATGTTCTTAACGGGATGACTTCCACCTACTTGTTTTCCTGCTTGACAAGCACTGCAAAGTCTATCTTTGTCAAAGATAACATCTTTAACACCAAGTATGTGGTCACCTTTAATGAGTCTATCAAGATTACGCATACCAACATGTCCTAGCCTTCTATGCCATAGCCAACCTTTAGAAGATTTTGCAATAAGACAAGTACGAGGTTGGGCTCTTTTAGTGAAATCAACAATGTATAGATCACCTCTACGGATACCGGTAAAGACCATGTTATGATTGTCTCGACGAAACACTTGGCATTCTACTTCGGTAAATAGCACATTGAAACCGAAATCAGCTAGTCTAGATACGGAAAGAAGATTGTAGCCAAGGGATTCAACAAGCATGACATTTTGAATAGAACTGTCATGGGATATGGCCACCTTACTAAGACCAAATACCTTACCTTTGGAATTGTCTCCAAAAGTCACATACATGCGCTGTCCATGATTAGGTGTGATCTCATGAAACATGTTTTTATCTCCCGTCATGTGGTCAGTGCATCCACTGTCGAGAATCCACTCTTTTCCACCGGACATGTAATCCTTGAAGTTTGCCATGAGACTTAGGCTCCTCATTGTCTTTTCATACTCAATGTCAAACTCCTCATCTTCATCATAGTAGCCATGTTCCACATTGTCATCATCAAATGGTATGTCCTTATCACAAAAATCAAGAGATTCGTGAGAGTTGTGATCATGACAATGTTCAAGTCTATGAATACGAATGGCTTCAACAATGAGGTTATTGATGGTGATAACATCTCCTTTAGCACGCATGAGGTCACGAAGCTCAAATAAGCATTTATCAAAGTTAGGATCACTAGGCTTCATTTTGTGGAATGCAATAGTTTTACGAAGAATGATATCAAGATTTTTCAAAGAATAATTTGGATATCTTTTCTCGAGATCTTTCCACAAAGTATAAGCACATTCAAAGTTTTTCATTTGATCAAACACAACTCTAGGCAATCCTCTAATGATGAGATTAACAGTTCTAAGATTGCGAAGCATGTCAATTTCTTCTTCATGATAAGGGTGTAAGGGATCAATAGGAGGCACATAGGGGTTCTCAACATATTTGCTCAAATGGAATTCATCAAATAGATCAAGCATTTTGTCTTTCCATTGACTATAGTACTCTCATTGAGAATGGGCACTCTACAACTAAGACTCCCCAAACTAGACATATCCATCTTCCTCCAATGGTGATAAAACCAAAGCTATGGAGACCAAAGCTCTGATACCAATTGTGGGATCGAGAAGAATGCGTCTAGAGGGGGGTGAATAGACTACTTGACAAAATTAAAATCCTAGCCTTTTCCCAAATTTTAGTGTTGGCAGATTTTAGCAATTGTAGCAAGTCAAGTACACCCTACACATGAATGGCATCAAGTATGTGTTGGGGAACGTTGCATGGGAAACAAAAAATTTCCTAAGCACACACAAGATCTATCCATGGTGATGAGCATCTACGAGAGGGAGAGTGAATCTACATACCCTTGTAGATCGCTAAGTGGAAGCGTTAAGAAACGCGGTTGATGTAGTCGAACGTCTCCGCGATCCAAATCGCAAGTCGTCCCTCGATCCGATCACGAACTAGTGCCGAACGGACGGCACCTCCGCGTTCAACACACGTACGGCTTGATGACGCCTTCACCTCCTCGATCCAGCGAGCGATGGTGAAGTAGTAGATGAGTTCCGGCAGCACGACGGCGTGGTTATGGTGGTGAGGAACAATCTCTGCAGGGCTTCGCCAAGCACTACGGAGATTATGACGGGAGAACTAGAGGGTTAGGGTTGCCGACACACGGCTTGGGAAATCTTAATGTGTCCCGTGTGCTAGCCCTGCCCCTCTATTTATATGTTGAGCCTTGGGGTCTAAACTTGGAGTAAAAGCCTCCTCCAGGTCTGTTTTGCCCGCACAAGGTCGGTTTGGCCCGCAGGGAAAGAGTCCAACTCGGATCCCTGCAGTACTGCGCACAAGCGGTAGTACCGCTCACGAGCGGTAGTACCGCTTCACACAACCGGTAGTACCGCTTATGCGGTAGTACCGCTTCACACAAGCGGTAGTACCGCTTACGCGGTAGTACTGCCTTACCAGCGGTAGTACCGCTTAAGGCAGCAGCAAAACTTCCTTTTGCACTTTCCAATACCTCGTGGGCTTTACCCCTTTGGCTCATATAAAGTGTTGCTGCACCCGAACACTTCGGTAAACATCCGGAACCCCTTCCGGTGAATTCCGGAACCCTTCCGGAGATCAAAACACTATTATCACATATATCAATCTTTACCTTCGGACTCTTCCAGAGATCCTCGTCATGTCCGGGATCTTATCCGGGACTCCGAACAACCTTCGGTCACCAACAAAATAACTCAACTATACTAATCGTCACCAAACGTTAAGTGTGTAGACCCTGCGGGTTCGAGAACTATGTAGACATGACCGAGACACTTCTACGATCAATAACCAATAGCGGGACCTGGATGCCCATATTGGCTCCTACATATTCTACGAAGATCTTTATCGGTCGAACCTCTATGTCAAGGATTCAGTTAATCCCGTATACTGTTCCCTTTGTTCTTCGGTATGTTACTTGCCCGAGATTCGATCGTCGGTATCTCTATACCTAGTTCAATCTCGTTACCGGCAAGTCTCTTTACTCGTTCCGTAATACAAGATCTCGTGGCTAAAACTTTAGTCACATTGCTTGCAAGGCTCATTGTGATGTTGTATTACCGAGTGGGCCCTGAGATACCTCTCCGTCATACGGAGTAACAAATCCCAGTCTTGATCCATGCCAACCCAACAGACACCCTCGGAGATACCTGTAGAGCACCTTTATAGTCACCCAGTTACGTTGCGACGTTTGATACACACAAGGTACTCCTCCGATGTCAGGGAGTTGCATGATCTCATGGTCATAGGAACAGATACTTGACATGCAGAAAACAATAGCAATGAACTGACACGATCATATGCTACGTTTACAGTTTGGGTCTTGTCCATCACATCATTCTCCTAATGATGTGATCCCGTTATTCAAATGACATCTTATGTCAATGGCTAGGAAACCTTAACCATCTTTGATCAACAAGCTAGTCAACTAGAGGCTTACTAGAGACACAGTGTTGTCTATGTACCCACACATGTATTTGAGTTTCCAATCAATACAATTATAGCATGGATAATAAACGATTATCATGAACAAGGAAATATAATAATAACCAATTTATTATTGCCTCTAGGGCATATTTCCAACAGTCTCCCACTTGCACTAGAGTCAATAATCTAGTTCACATCACTATGTGATTTACATTGTAATGAATCGAACACCCATGCAGTTCTGGTGTTGTTCATGTTTAGCCCTTGGAAGAGGTTTAGTCATCGGATCTGCAACATTCAGATCCGTGTGTACTTTGCAAATATTTATGTCGTCCTCCTTGATGTAATCGCGGATGGAATTGAAACGTCGCTTTATGTGTCTGGTCCTCTTGTGAAATCTTGGTTCCTTGGCTAGAGCAATGGCACCAGTATTATCACAAAACAGAGTCATTGGGTTAAGCGCACTAGGCACTACTCCAAGATCTGTCATGAACTCCTTCATCCAGACACCTTCCTTCGCCGCCTCCGAGGCAGCGATGTACTCCGCTTCGCATATGGAATCTGCTACCACGCTTTGCTTGGAACTGCACCAGCTAACCGCACCCCCATTAAGAATAAATACGTATCCGGTTTGTGATTTAGAGTCATCCGGATCAGTGTCAAAGCTTGCATCGACGTAACCCTTTATGACGAGCTCTTGATCACCTCCATAAACGAGAAACATGTCCTTAGTCCTTTTCAGGTACTTCAGGATATTCTTGACCGCCGTCCAGTGTTCCATTCCTGGATCACTTTGAAACCTTCCGACCATACTTATGGCAAGGCTGACATCGGGTCTTGTGCACAGGATTGCATACATGATAGAGCCTATGGCTGAAGCATAGGGGATGACACTCATCTTTTCTCTATCTTCTGCAGTCACTGGGCATTGAGTCTTACTCAACTTCACACCTTGCAATACAGGCAAGAACCCCTTCTTGGACTGATCCATTTTGAACTTCTTCAAAACTTTGTCAAGGTATGTGCTTTGTGAAAGTCCTATTAAGCGTCTCGATCTATCTCTATAGATCTTGATGCCTAATATGAAAGCAGCTTCTCCTAGGTCCTTCATTGAAAAACTCTTGTTCAAATATTCCTTCACGCTTTCCAACATTTCTATATTGTTTCCAATCAGTAATATGTCATCCACATATAATATTAGAAACGCTATAGAGCTCCCACTCACTTTCTTGTAAATACAAGCTTCTCCGTAAACTTGTATAAACTCGAACGCTTTGATCACCTCATCAAAGCGAAGTTTCCAACTCCGAGATACTTGCACCAGTCCATAAATGGATCGCTGGAGTTTGCCAACTTTGTCAGCATTCTCTGGATTGACAAAACCTTCTGGTTGCATCATATACAACTCTTCCTTAAGAAAACCGTTAAGGAACGCTGTTTTGACATCCATCTGCCAAATTTCATAATCGAAAAAGGCAGCTATTGCTAACATGATTCTGACGGACTTAAGCATCGCTACAGGTGAGAAGGTCTCATCGTAGTCAACTCCTTGAACTTGTGAAAAACCCTTTGCCACAAGTCGAGCTTTATAGACGGTGACATTACCGTCCGAGTCCGTCTTCCTCTTAAAGATCCATTTGTTCTGAATGGCCTTACGCCCTTCAGGTAATACTTCCAAAGTCCACACTTTGTTTTCATACATGGATCCCATCTCGGATTTCATGGCCTCTAACCACTTCTCGGAATCCGGGCCCATCATCGCTTCTCCATAGCTCGTAGGTTCATCGTTGTCTAACAACATGACCTCTAAGACAGGGTTGCCGTACCACTCAGGAGCAGTACGCGTCCTTGTCGACCTACGAGGTTCGATAGCAACTTGATCCAAAGCTTCATGATCATCATCATTAACTTCCTCTTCAGCTGATGTAGGCTCTACAGAAACATCTTTCTGCGCTGCACTACTTTCAGGTTGAAGTAAAGGTTCAACAACCTCATCAAGTTCTATCTTCCTCCCACTCAATTCTTTCAAGAGAAACTCTTTCTCAAGAAATGTTCCGTTTTTAGCGATAAACACTTTGCCTTCGGATCTGAGGTAGAAGGTATACACAACTGTCTCTTTTGGGTATCCTATGAAGACACATTTCTCCGCTTTGGGTTCCAGCTTTTCAGGCTGAAGCTTTTTGACATAAGCATCACATCCCCAAACTTTAAGAAACGACAGCTTTGGCTTCTTGCCAAACCAAAGTTCATATGGTGTCGTCTCAACGGATTTCGATGGTGCCCTATTTAAAGTGAATGCAGCTGTCTCTAATGCATAACCCCAAAACGATAGTGGCAAATCAGCAAGAGACATCATAGATCGCACCATATCCAATAAGGTTCGATTACGACGTTCGGACACACCATTATGCTGTGGTGTTCCAGGCGGTGTTAGTTGTGAAACAATTCCACATTGTCTTAAGTGACTGCCAAACTCATAACTCAGATATTCTCCTCCTCGATCAGATCGTAGGAATTTAATCTTCTTGTTACGATGATTCTCAACTTCACTCTGAAATTGTTTGAACTTTTCAAATGTTTCAGACTTGTGTTTCATTAAGTAAATATACCCATATCTACTTAAGTCATCAGTGAAGGTGAGAAAGTAACGATAACCACCGCGCGCCTCAATACTCATCGGACCGCACACATCAGTATGTATGATTTCCAACAAGTCACTTGCCCGTTCCATTGTTCCAGAGAACGGCGTTTTAGTCATCTTGCCCATGAGGCATGGCTCACATGTGTCAAGTGATTCAAAATCAAGTGACTCCAAAAGTCCATCAGCATGGAGCTTCCTCATGCATTTTACGCCAATATGACCTAAACGGCAGTGCCACAAGAAAGTGGTATTATCATTATCAATTCTACATCTTTTGGCATCAATGTTATGAACATGTGTATCATTACTATCGAGATTCGATAAGAATAAACCCCTCACATCGGGTGCATGACCATAAAAGATATTACTCATATAAATAGAACAACCATTATTCTCTGATTTAAATGAGTAACCGTCTCGCAATAAACAAGATCCAGATATAATGTTCATGCTTAACGCAGGCACCAAATAAAATTTATTCAGGTTCATCACTAATCCCGATGGTAATCGAAGAGCGAGCGTGCCGACGGCGATCACATCAACCTTGGAACCATTTCCCACGCGCAACGTCACTTCGTCCTTTGCCAGCCTCCGTCTATTCCGCAGTTCCTATTTTGAGTTGCAAATATGAGCAACCGCACCGGTATCAAATACCCAGGCACTACAACGAGAGTTGGTAAGGTACACATCAAATAACATGTATATCATATATACCTTGTTTGTTGTTGGCCGCCTTCTTGTCAGCCAAATACTTGGGGCAGTTCCGCTTCCAGTGTCCAGTTCCCTTGCAATGAAAGCACACAGTTTCTGGTTTGGGTCCAGCCTTGGGTTTCTTCACGAGAGGAGCAACTGCTTTGCCACTCTTCTTGGAGTTACCCTTCTTACCCTTGCCATTTTTCTTGAAATTAGTGGTTTTATTGACCATCAACACTTGATGCTCCTTCTGAATTTCAGACTCGGCGGCTTTCAGCATTGCAAACAGCTCGGCGACTGACTTGTTCATCCCGTGCATGTTATAGTTCAACACGAAGCTCTTGTAGCTAGGTGGCAATGATTGAAGAACTCTGTCAGTGATACCTCTGGCGGAAGGGGCATCCCCAATTCAGCCAGACGGGTGGAGTACCCAGACATTCTGAGTACGTGATCACTGATAGACCCGTTCTCCTCCATCTTGCAAGCATAGAACTTATCGGAGATCTCATATCTCTCGATCCGGGCATTCTTCTGAAAGATAAACTTCAACTCCTGGAACATCTCATATGCTCCATGACGTTCAAAACGTCTTTGAAGTCCCGGTTCTAAGCCATACAATATTGCACATTGAACTATTGATTAATCTTCAGAACGAGCTTGCCAGGCGTTCACAACGTCTAGAGACTCAACTGGAGCGGGTGGATCACCAAGCGGTGCATCAAGGACATAAGCCTTCTGGGAAGCCGTAAGGATAATCCTTAGATTACGGGCCCAGTCCACAAAGTTACTTCCATCATCTTTCAATTTAGCTTTCTCTAGGAACGCATTAAAATTCAGGGGTGCTACTGCGCGAGCCATGATCTACAACATAAATATTGCAAAGACAACTTAGACTATTGTTCTAGATAATGAGTTTAGTTAATCATATTACTTAAAAACTCCCACTCAAATTGACATCCCTCCGGTCATTCGAGTGTAACATGATCCAAATCCACCAACTCAAGTCCGATCATCACGTGAGTTGAGGTGGTTTCAATGGTGAACATCTTCATGTTGATCATATCTACTATATGACTCATGTTCGACCTTTCGGTCTCTTGTGTTCCGAGGCCATGTCTGTACATGCTAGGCTCGTCAAGTTTAACCCGAGTGTTCCGCACGTGCAACATGGCTTACACCCGTTGTATGTGAACGTAGAGTCTATCACACCCGATCATCACGGCGTGTCTCGAAACGACGAACTTTCGCAACGGTGCACACTCGGGGAGAACACAATTTATCTTGAAATTTAAGTGAGGGATCACCTTATAATGCTACCGTCGTCCTAAGCAAAATAAGATGCATAAAAGGATTAACATCACATGCAAATCATAAGTGACATGATATGGCCATGAACTTGTGCTTTTGATCTCCATCTCCAAAGCACCGGCATGATCTCCATCGTCACCGGCATGACACCATGATCTCCATCATCTTGATCTCCATCAACGTGTTGCCATGAGGTTGTCGCGCCGACTGTTGCTTCCACGACTATTGCTAAATCATAGCGATAAAGTAAAGCAAAACGGCGAAAAATAATTAAAGACAACTCTATGGCTCCTGCTAGTTGCCGTACTCATCGACATGCAAGTCGTGATATTCTATACAACACATGATCATCTCATACATCACATATATCTCATCATGTACTTGACCATATCACATCACAACATACCCTGCAAAAACAAGTTAGACGTCCTCTAATTGTTGTTGCATATTTTACGTGGCTGCTACGGGTTTGCAAGAACCGTTCTTACCTACGCAAAACCACAACGTGGTGTAGTGATTGCTTTTTGATCTTCTAAAAGAACCCTCTTCATTGAAATCGATTGAACTAAAGTGAGAGAGACAGACACCCGCTAGCCATCTTTATGCAACGAAGTTACATGTCAGTTGAAGGAACCGGTCTCTCGTAAGCGTACGAGTAATGTTGGTCCGGGCCGCTTCATCTCACAATACCGTCGAATCAAGTATCAACTAGTAACGGCAAGCAATATGTATACACCCACGCCCACAACTCGTTTGTGTTCTACTCGAGATCTCATCTACGCATAGACCTAGCTCAGATGCCACTGTTGGGGAACGTTGCATGGGAAACAAAAATTTTCCTACGCACACACAAGATCTATCCATGGTGATGAGCATCTACGAGAGGGAGAGTGAATCTACATACCCTTGTAGATCGCTAAGCGGAAGCATTAAGAAACGCGGTTGATGTAGTCGAACGTCTCCACGATCCAAATCGCAAGTCGTCCCTCGATCCGATCATGAACTAGTGCCGAACGGACGGCACCTCCGCGTTCAACACACGTACGGCTTGATGA
This sequence comes from Elymus sibiricus, assembly GCA_039707655.1. Taxonomy (NCBI): domain Eukaryota; kingdom Viridiplantae; phylum Streptophyta; class Magnoliopsida; order Poales; family Poaceae; genus Elymus; species Elymus sibiricus. The sequence goes on from CM077676.1 coordinate 2,513,352, forward strand.
CGCCTTCACCTCCTCGATCCAGCGAGCGATGGTGAAGTAGTAGATGAGTTCCGGCAGCACGACGGCGTGGTGATGGTGGTGAGGAACAATCTTTGCAGGGCTTCGCCAAGCACTACGGAGATTATGACGGGAGAACTAGAGGGTTAGGGTTGCCGACACACGGCTTGGGAAATCTTAATGTGTCCCGTGTGCTAGCCCTGCCCCTCTATTTATATGTTGAGCCTTGGGGTCTAAACTTGGAGTAAAAGCCTCCTCCAGGTCGGTTTTGCCCGCACAAGGTCGGTTTGGCCCGCAGGGAAAGAGTCCAACTCGGATCCCTGCAGTACCGCGCACAAACGGTAGTACCGCTCACAAGCGGTAGTACCGCTTGAGCGGTAGTACCGCTTCACACAAGCGGTAGTACCGCTTATGCGGTAGTACCGCTTCACACAAGCGGTAGTACCGCTTACGCGGTAATACTGCCTTACCAGCGGTAGTACCGCTTAAGGCAGTAGCAAAACTTCCTTTTGCACTTTCCAATACCTCGTGGGCTTTACTCCTTTGGCTCATATAAAGTGTTGCTGCACCCGAACACTTCGGTAAACATCCGGAACCCCTTCCGGTGAATTCCGGAACCCTTCCGGAGATCAAAACACTATTATCACATATATCAATCTTTACCTCCGGACTCTTCCAGAGACCCTCGTCATGTCCGAGATCTTATCCGGGACTCCGAACAACCTTCGGTCACCAACAAAATAACTCAACTATACTAATCGTCACCAAACGTTAAGTGTGTAGACCCTGCGGGTTCGAGAACTATGTAGACATGACCGAGACACTTCTACGATCAATAACCAATAGCGGGACCTGGATGCCCATATTGGCTCCTACATATTCTACGAAGATCTTTATCGGTCGAACCTCTATGTCAAGGATTCAGTTAATCCCGTATACTGTTCCCTTTGTTCTTCGGTATGTTACTTGCCCGAGATTCGATCGTCGGTATCTCTATACCTAGTTCAATCTCGTTACCGGCAAGTCTCTTTACTCGTTCCGTAATACAAGATCTCGTGGCTAACACTTTAGTCACATTGCTTGCAAGGCTCATTGTGATGTTGTATTACCGAGTGGGCCCTGAGATACCTCTCCGTCATACGGAGTAACAAATCCCAGTCTTGATCCATGCCAACCCAACAGACACCCTCGGAGATACCTGTAGAGCACCTTTATAGTCACCCAGTTACGTTGCGACGTTTGATACACACAAGGTACTCCTCCGATGTCAGGGAGTTGCATGATCTCATGGTCATAGGAACAGATACTTGACATGAAGAAAACAATAGCAATAAACTGACACGATCATATGCTACGTTTACAGTTTGGGTCTTGTCCATCACATCATTCTCCTAATGATGTGATCCCGTTATTCAAATGACATCTTATGTCAATGGCTAGGAAACCTTAACCATCTTTGATCAACGAGCTAGTCAACTAGAGGCTTACTAGAGACACAGTGTTGTCTATGTACCCACACATGTATTTGAGTTTCCAATCAATACAATTATAGCATGGATAATAAACGATTATCATGAACAAGGAAATATAATAATAACCAATTTATTATTGCCTCTAGGGCATATTTCCAACAGTATGGCAGCAGAAAGTAAAACACATGCATATGTAAGTAAGAGTAGAGATAGGAAGATCAAATGCAATAGGGGACACGAAGATTTTTCCCGTAGTTCCGATAGGTGGTGCTATCGTACATCCACGCTAATGGAGACTTCAACCCACGGAGGGTAACGGCTGCGCGAGTCCACGGAGGGCTCCACCCACAAGGGGTCCACGAAGAAGCAACCTTGTCTATACCATCACGGTTTACGTCCACGGAGGACTAGCCTTACTCGGGGTAGATCTTCACGAAGTAGGCGATCTCCTTGCCCTTACAAACTTCTTGGTTAAACTCCACAACACGAAGTACGAGGCTCCCAAGCAACACCTAACCAATCTTGGAGGCACCACCCTCCAAAAGGTAAAAGATGTGGTAACAATGATGAACTCCTTGCTCTTGTGCTTCAAGATGATAGTATCCTCAACACACAATCACTCTCTCACAGATTTGGCTTGGTAGGAGGGATTGATTGGGTGGAAAGCAACTTGGGGAGGCTAGAAATCAAGATTCATATGGTTGGAGTGGAAGATCTTGATCTCAACACATGAGTAGGTGGCTCTCTCTCAGAAAAATGGATGGGGCAAGTGTTGGGTCGTTCTGAGTGCTTCCTCTATGAATGAGGGGTGGTGGAGGGGTATATATAGGCATCTCCAAAAATCTAGCCGTTACAACATTATTGCCCAACTCGGTGAAACCGAAGTAAAAACTCGGTCTTACCGACTAGTGCAAAATGTGGCAACTTTAGGCTTTTCGGTGAAACCGATATATAAATCTTGGTCGGTCCGATTCTGGTTGGCCTAATCAGTTTCAAATGTCGGTGGGACCGATTCTTAAAACTCAGAAATTCTGATTCTTAAAAATGGCTTAACCAAAAGTTGGTCACTGATTTTGGCGTCACCGAAATGGGACTTGGTGTCACCGAGATGCTAGGGTTTGGCTTAGGTACTGTCTAGGGTTAAAACTCGGTAGGGCCGATTTTGGAAACTTGGTGGCACCAAATTTGACTTTGTGGGTTTGGACAGAATATTTTGTGGGAGAAGTGATGGATATTTTTGGTGGCTAACTGTAAGCACTTGAGCAACCAGATCATCATAGATACCTCATCCCCTTTTAATAGTATTGGCTTTCCTATGGACTCAATTGTGATTACTCACATAAAAGTAAAATGTAGAGTCTTGAAGCTTGAAGCTTGTTGCCAATCCTATTCCTTTCCTTCTTCTTTCCATGGGGTTCTCCTCACAGCTTAGCCAATCCACAGCAATCTTCTTGGACTTCTCTGAAATACTTGATAAAACCATCAGTCCAAGAGAAAATGTATGTTGTCATGAATTATCAAAACCACCAAGGGAGCAAATGTGCTTTCACCAAACCTGAGACTGAGTGCTTCTATTGCAAGGGGAATGGCCATGGGAAGCGGAACTGCCCCAAGTATTTGGCGGATAAGAAGGCTGGCAACGTCAACAAAGGTATATTTGACATACATGTTATTGATGTGTACCTTACTAGTGCTCGTAGTAGCGCCTGGGTATTTGATACTGGTTCGGTTGCTAATATTTGTAACTCAAAACAGGAGCTACGGAATAAACGAAGACTAGCTAAGGATGAGGTGATGATGCGCATTGGAAATGGCTGCAAGGTTTATGTGATCGCCGTCGGCACGCTCCCTCTACGTCTACCTTCGGGATTAGTTTTAAACCTAAATAATTGTTATTTGGTGCCTGCATTGAGCATAAACATTATATCTGGATCTTGTTTATTGCGATACGGTTATGTATTTAAGTCAGAGAATAATGGTTGTTCTATTTATATGGATAATATCTTTTATGGTCATTCGCCCAATGTGAATGGTTTATTCTTGTTGAATCTCGATCATAGTGATACACATGTTCATAATATTGATGCCAAAAGATGCAAAGTTTGTGATGATAGTACCACATATTTGTGGCACTACCGCTTAGGTCATATTGGTGTAAAGCGCATGAAGAAACTCCATATCGATGGACTTTTGGAATCACTTGACTTTGAATCATTTGATACATGCGAACCATGCCTCATGGGTAAGATGACTAAATCCCCATTAATCGGTACAATGGAGCGGGCAAGTGACTTGTTGGAAATAATACATATCGATGTATGAGGTCCAATGAGTGTTGAAGCATGCGGTGGATATCATTATTTCCTAACCTTTACAGATGACTTAAGTAGATATGGGTATATTTACTTAATGAAACACAAGTCTGAAACGTTTGAAAAGTTCAAGGAGTTTCAGAGTGAAGTAGAGAATCATCATAACAAGAAGATAAAATTCTTACAATCTGATCGTGGAGGAGAATATTTGAGTTACAAGTTTGGCACATATTTAAGACAATGTGGAATTGTTTCACAACTCACTCCATGTGGAACACCACAGCGTAATGGTGTGTGCGAACGTCGTAACCGTACTCTATTGGATATGGTGCATTCTATGATGTCTCTTACCGATTTACAACTAGAGTTTTGGGGTTATGCATTAAAGACAGCTGCATTCCCTTTAAATAGGGCACTGTCTAAATCCATTGAGACGACACCGTATGAATTATGGTTTGGCAAGAAACCCAAGCTGTCGTTTCTTAAAGTTTGGGGATGCGACACTTATGTCAAGAGGCTTTAGCCTGATAAGCTCGAACCCAAAGCGGAGAAGTGCGTCTTCATAGGATACCCCAAGGAGACATTGGGTATACCTTCTATCACAGATCCGAGGGCAAGATCTTTGTTGCCAAGAATGGGTCATTTCTAGAGAAGGAGTTTCCCTCGAAAGAAGTGAGTGGGAGGAAAGCAGAGCTTGATGAGGTAATCGTACCATCGCTCAAATTGGAGAGTAGAACATCACAAAAAGAAGTTCCCGTGATGCCTACACCGACAGGAGAGGAAGCTCATGATGATGATCATGAAACTTCGGATCGAGTTACTACTTGACTTCGTAGGTCGACCAGGACACGTACCACACCAGAATGGTACGGTAATCCTGTCTTGGAAGTCATGTTGTTAGACAACGGTGAACCTATGAACTATGAAGAAGCAATGATGAGCCTGGATTCCGACAAATGGCTAGAGGCCATGAAATCCGAGATAGGATCCATGTATGAAAACAAAGTATGGACTTTGGTGGACTTGCCCGATGACCGGCAGGCCATTGAGAACAAATGGATCTTTAAGAAAAAAAACATACGCCGATGGTAATGTCACCATCTATAAAGCTTGACTTGTTGCAAAGAGTTTTAAACAAGTTCAAGGGGTTGACTACGATGAGACTTTCTCACCCGTAGCGATGCTGAAGTCTATTAGGATTATGTTAGCAATTGCTGCATTTTACGATTGTGAAATCTGGCAGATGGATGTCAAAACAGCGGTCCTTAATGGTTTCCTTAAGGAAGAGTTGTATATGATGCAACTGGAAGGTTTTGTTGATCCTAAGGGTGCTGACAAGGTATGCAAGCTCCAGCGATCCATCTATGGACTGGTGCAAGCATCAATATATGTTTTGATGAAGTGATCAAAGCATTTGGGTTTATACAAACTTATGGAAAAGCTTGTATTTACAAGAAAGTGAGTGGGAGCGATGTAGCATTTCTAATACTGTATGTGGATGACATATTATTGATTGGAAATGATATAGAATTTCTAGAAAGCATAAAAGATTATTTGAACAAGAGTTTTTCAATGAAAGACCTGGGTGAAGCTGCTTACATATTGGGCATTAAGATCTATAGAGATAGATCAAGACGCCTAATACGACTTTCACAAAGCACATACCTTGACAAGATTTTGAAGAAGTTCAAAATGGACCAGTCAAAGAAAGGGTTCTTGCCTGTGTTGCAAGGTGTGAAGTTGAGTAAGACTCAAAGCCCGACCAGGGTAGAAGAAAGAGAAAGTATGAGTGTTGTCCCCTATGCCTTAGCCATAGGCTCTATAATGTATGCCATGCTGCGTACCAAAACTGATGTGTGCCTTGCCATAAGTCTTGCAGGGAGGTACCAAAGTGATCCAGGAGTAGATCATTGGACAGTGGTCAAAAATATCCTTAAGTGCCTAAAGAGGACTAAGGACATGTTTCTCATTTATGGAGGTGACGAAGAGCTCGTCGTAAAGGGTTACGTCGATGCTAGCTTTGACACTGATCCGGATGACTCAAAGTCACAAACCAGATACGTATTTATTATGAATGGTGGAGCAGTCAGTTGGTGCAGTTCCAAGCTGAGCGTCGTGGTGGGATCTACATGTGAAGCGGAATATATAGCTGCTTCAGAAGCAGCGCAAGAAGGAGTCTGGATGAAGGAGTTCATATCCAATATAGGAGTTGTGCCTAGTGCATCGAATCCAATGACTATCTTTTGTGACAACACTGGTGCAATTGCCATTGCCAAGGAGCCCAGGTTTCACAAGAAGACCAAGCACATCAAACGCCGCTTCAACTCCATTCGTAATTACGTTAAGGATGGAGACATAGAACTTTGCAAAGTACATATGGATCTGAATGTGGCAGACCCGTTAACTAAACCACTTCCATGGGCAAAACATGATCAGCACCAGGACTCCATGGGTGATAGATTCATAACTATGTAAACTAGATTATTGACTCTAGTGCAAGTGGGACACTGTTGGAAATATGCCCTAGAGGCAATAATAAAATGGTAATTATCATATTTCCCGTTCATGATAAATGTTTATTATTCATGCTAGAATTGTATTGACCGGAAACTTAAATACATGTGTGAATACATAAACAACACCGTGTCCCCAGTAAGCCTCTACTAGACTAGCTCGTTGATCAAAGATGGTTATGGTTTCCTAACCATAGACATGAGTTGTCATTTGATAACGGGATCACATCATTAGGAGAATGATGTGATGGATAGACCCAACCGTAAGCTTAGCATCAGATCGTTTAGTTATTTGCTACAGCTTTCTATCTGTCAAGTATTAGTTCCTTAGACCATAAGATCATGCCACTCCCAGATACCGGAGGAATACCTTGTGTGCTATCAAACATCACTTCATAATTGGGTGATCATAAAGGTGCTCTACAGGTATCTCCGAAGGTCTTTGTTGGGTTGCATGGATCGAGACTGGGATTTGTCACTCCGTGTGACAGAGAGATATCTCTGGGCCTTCTCGGTAATACAACATCACAAGAAGCTTCATGTGACTAACGAGTTTAGTCATGGGATCTTGTATTACGGAAACGAGTAAAGAGACTTGCCGGTAATGAGATTGAAGTAGGTATGGAGATACGTACGATCGAATCTCGGGCAAGTAACATATCGCTGGACAAAGGGAATTGTATACGGGATTAACTGAATCCGTGACATCGTTGACGCATGGGCCAGGCGCACCAGCCCCCCACTTGGCCCATGTGTCTGCCCCCCAAGGGATAAGATCAAATCCCTTAAAAATAGGAGATAAGATCGAAAGGGAGGCTTTACTTGGGAAAGAAGTACTGTTCACGAGTGTACTGTTCATGTGGTATTGTTCACATGGCACTATTACTCCTCCTCCAAGTTTCCACCTTTATATATAGTGGGGAGGGGTGCGGGGGGCAGCACCCTTCCACCCTTGGCCGCCCCCTCCCTCTCTTCCTCCTCCACGTTCCGTCAGTGCTTGGCGAAGCCCTGCCGGATTTCCGCTACCACCACCACCACCTTGTTGTTGGGCTGGTTCCAATCTCATCTACCTCCTCTCCCTTGTTTGCTGGATCAAGAAGGAGAGGACACCATCGAGCCACACGTGTGCTAATCTCGGAGGTGCCGTCCATTCGGCGCTAGATCGGATTGGATTGTGATTGGATCGCGAAGAGTACGAGTACATCAACCGCGTTATGTACGCTAACGCTTTCAGTCTACGAGGGTACGTAAGACACACTCCCCTCTCACTGCTATGCATCTCCTAGATTAGATCTTGGGTGTTTCATAGGAAATTTTTTGAGTTTCATGCAATAATTCCCATCACCTATAAAGGAAGCCTCGTCTCGACTCAGCACATCACAGCCTTCATTCCCACTTTGATATCCAAACCACGAAGATGCCTGGTGCCATCGTTTGCAATGAGACCACCGCAGTTGAGCTTGGAAACTTTGTAGCCATCCTCGCCAACCTCAGTCGTCGTGCTTTTGGCATAGAGGAGCCCCCAAAATATGTTGTATATCGGGACTTGCGAGTGATGCTAACCATCACTTCTGGGCCACGGTGCACATCTACGGGAGGGGCACCACCTTAGAACGCCCCTACTGGTTCACCGGAAGGACGACCTCCGAGGAACCCCTAGCCATCCAGCTTGCACCCCGAGAGGCTGTAGTTCTCATCGAGGGTGAACATCCGCCCTTTCTCCTACTACCCTAGTCATGATGGCTATGGTAGCCCGACCCAAGTCGCCAACGGAGACCAGGAGTCAGATCCTGCTCTTGTGCATCTGGTGCGCTATCTGAGAGCGCAAGAGGCACTCTTCGATCAGGTCACCAATGATATGATTGCTAACCGCGGGACGCTTGCCCTCCTCACCCATGAGAGAGGTGAAGCTGCACCTGCCACCGACACTCCAGTAGTGCTACTCGGGAGACCTGTCGAGCCTCCCAGGTCTATTCCTGTTGTCTAGCCGGGCAACGCGTTCGTCCACCCAGAGGAACTTTGCCGCCTGTTGGAGACCTACTCCAATGGGATTGTGGCTACGACATCTCGTGGGAGGCACCGTCGTTACCATAGCCCCGTGACTCCTGCTCCTACCCCAGCCAGCTCTGAGGCTGAAGGAAATGGAGAAGCCCCAGCATCCGCCAGGCATCCCCGGCTAGATGTCAACCAAGTGGACTGAGTCCACTGGAGTAGTTGTCGAGCCCTTGGTGGCCCTGTTATTTCTCTCTGTATCCTGTACCCTGGAGATCATAGTAATCCGCTCGCTGTACGATTGTTGGAATGCTTGTGAGCTACCATTTTGATTGTGCTCGTCTGGTTTTACATAATTTTGTTGTGTGGCATGCTTGGCTGCGTAATAGGTTTCGAGACCCCTACGCCATAGCTGTCATTACTCCTCAAACCTAATCGATCGCTACAGTGAAACATCAATTCTCTTTTGACGATCGAGGCCCGACCCAAGTTGTACCGGCACTGCGTCATGTTTTCCATCCTAGCTATATAAGAGCCACTCTCATACTCAACACCAGCAACCATAGATCATTTTCTCCGCGAGCATAATCCAATCACTCCATGTCTCACTCAGGAGCCTACCCAAGAATTCTAGAGGCAAACCCTGGTACACTACTAGGGAAAACCCTACCAGTAGCGCTGGGTTTGTAGCTACCAGTAGCGCTGGTAGGCGCGCTACAGGTACGGAGCTACAGCTATTTTTTAGCAGTAGCGCGCTTTTTTCCCAGCCCTACTGGTAATATCCTATATCAGTAGCGCTCCTCTGCCACGCGCTACTGCTAACTATCTGCAGCGCGTGTAGTGGGAAGCACTATTGTTATACAAGCGCTGCTGGTAATTTTTGTCCCAGCGCTACTACTAATATGTTTATGTTTTTTTCGATTTTTTGCTCTATTTATACAAATACAGCTTCTATACAATAACAACATGCATATTCATTGAAATAGATATGATACCAAAATGTCTAATCGTCGGCATCGATGAATAAAAGGTCTTTCATCTCATAACATCATCATCGCTAATAGTCGAACACGTTCATGTCTCGAAGATATAGCGATACAGGTTATTAGAAGTACATGCAACTACCCATGGTCACACTCATGTTTCATCATCTATGTAACCTATCTATGATCTGATCGCATACAAGAGAAGGACGATCACGATGAGCACAAGCGGGATTACGTAGTTGTTCTTGAGGCGTCGGTTCTGATTTCTCTCGCGCGCTAGCATCCACCTCAAGTAACTAGCTTCCGCCTCATTTCTGGTATCAAACCCTTTCTGGCTGCCGCCCGGGAAGCGATACACTTGGGCCTGACACTCTGGCCACTCCTCGTACACTCCTGGAATCCTCCCTATGTACACGGCATACCACCTCAGCATCGATGATCTATGTACCTGTCAGAGATGCATATATCATCAAGTGAATTCAACGTTAATATGCAACATAATATACGACGTCGGCCTGCGAAGAGAAAGAGTTAGCAAATAGAAGCAACATAAACATAGTTAACGACATTCCTCGTACCGAAACTAACTAACTAGAGTGCGGTAGCGTTTACATCTAATAGTTACGTCGTACATATAAATTTCAAGTTTCGGTTGTAGAGAAAGTAATAACTAAACATACACATTATCATCGTTAATTTAAGCAGTGCACTCGTGCCATCCGTCCATATCCGGGAGGATGCACCCAAGCTTGGTGAAAGGCGTGGTGTCCTGACGTAGTAGGGCTATGCGGGTGCGGACGTCACGCCGCGATATTGGACCGCCGTAGAACATCCCATTCTCTTCAATGACGTCTTTCATGATGATCGACGCAATTTCCTGCTGGATGCGGTAGAAGTCATTTCGTAGTTGATGATCCGGTACGGTTTCTAAGGCTTCGGCCCATCTCTGGATATGGGCATCAGATGAAGATGTCATCCGAAGTAACTGTTGATCCCTTCTGTACTCCAGCATTAGATGGATGACGTAGAATCCATCCTTACTACTACTTGTTTCGGTTGCTGGACGCAACAGAAGTCAGTCTTATGGCCGAAACACACCGTGCCCCTAAATGTCTTCTTGAATTGGATGCTGCCACCCCGCATGCTGAAGCCCAGGAGAGCTCTGTCCAGAACATACTTGATGTGTGTGTAATCTTTCTTCTGTATGGTCATGGACGGGTCCAAATACAGAGCGCGGGAGCAACGCGGGTAAAGAACGATGAGAATGGCGCTCTCGTGGCTGCGCAAAATAAATACAAGATCAACTTAGTGTTCCTGCGTGCAAAGTAACGATTGAAATGCACGAAAGGATATACCGCAGATGACTTACCTAGGATGATAAGGTACGAGAATCGCTTCCTTGTCCTTATTGTTGACCATGAACTCTTCGATGTACTGCATCGCATATTTACGGTTTGCTTCATCGACTGACAGGAAGCCCTCACGCATGTAGTACGGGTCCGCGACCGCAAGAGCACTGATTTGCTCTCTCCTGACGATGTAGTTCATATGAAGCGCATAAAGATGGACGAACGTCAAATCGAGCCACCTCATTAGTAACATCTCGAAGATGTAGTCAAATCGCAGGAAGAACAGGTCCGCAGGGCAGTCATGGACGTACTCCTTGTCATGACACGGCACATGGACCGTATAAAGAGGGTATCCTGGATCATTCAAGGAGAGAAGGCTTCTCTCCGTCAACAGCACATGGTCATGTAGTCTCCTGAGATCCCCTGTTATGGTGGCTAGCGCATCCTTCGGTAACATTGGCTTTCCCGTGATATGGATAGACGGCGCACCTTTGATTGGTACACTGTCTGCAACCCGGGTCTGCGGAGGTAGCTGGCTGCTAGAAGCCACTGTGGCAGCTTTGGCGGCAACCGGGACTTTCTTCGCCGGTCTCTTCCTCTGCTTCTTCTTGGTGTACCCAGGTGCTGGTGGATCTGTCAGACCCTGTCTAACCACCGCCCCCAGTGTCGTCGGGCTCAGCATTGCACGACCTTGGCTTAGTTGAGCTTGGGTTGAGGCGAGATCTGGAGGGGTGTCCTGTGAGGCTTGCATGAACAAAGACTTCTTGCACTCCCGAGGACATTCCGGCTCCGTCTGTTGCTCATATGGCTGACTCATCACTACGTCCTCATAGGCGCTGGTATTGAGCCACTGGAGAGGGTCGTCGACATCCATTTCATGATCCATATTCTCATCCATGTGGGCGACATCATCAGCCGGTGCCAGAACGGTTGGACCCCCTTCCTCGTGACGCTCGCCCTCACCCGGCAACACAGACGGTGCTCGTAATTACGTAGGTGGGGTTGTGGTCATGCCTTGCTCAGGTCCCGTTGGTGTGCTCCCGACCACCTCCAAACGAAGAAGATTCTTCGGCCACAGGATCGCCCAATTTTTGGATTCGCCAAGCTGCGTCGGTCTCTCGTCATCCTCTGCACCGATTTGTATGGGAAGACATAAACCCTCGTAGCCCTGTTCCACACTTGCCACAGAGACCTTTAAGGCGTTATCAGGCATCTGCCGGCCATGGAACAAGCGATCCTTGGGCTTCATTATAGTAGCCTTCCCCACAACCACCAACCCGCCGTTCATGTGGTAGAGGAGGGTGCACAGAATGGAGTCGGCCTACAAAGACATGTGTGCAGCGTAAGAGATCCGAAAGGCAACGGGAACTGATGATTAGTTAGTTATGTTGATGAGCGTGCGACGCGTATTTACCGTGAGGGCATCGAGCTCGGCCAATGTCGACGGCCCGACATTTAAGCCAGAGACGGAGCATGGGCTGCTATCAGAGGGTGCAGGTGCGGGAGCAGGAGCAGGTGCTGCTGGAATAGGTGCGGGTGCGGTCGCCATAACAGGTAAGGGTGCGGGTGCGAAGTTCAACGAGTTGCTCCCGGTGAAGCTGGGCATGGGAAATTCAGTTGGGGGGCGGTGTGGATTTTGTTGCACCCAACTGACCATACTTGGAATCAAGCTTATCAATGCAGCTGCCACATCATTTCTGCAGGCCTCTATCGCTGCCCTTCTTGCCTCAGCTACGGTTTCAGCTTTGTTTCTCTCCAGCGCCAGCACCACCTTCTCGTCGATAGTCACTTGACTTAACTTCTTTCTCTGCTTTTTGGCCTTGGGGTCCTCCCTATAGTAGTACTTCCACGTGGCGCCATCTCCGACGGCGTGCACACGTCCATATGAAGGCGGCCTATCCAGCGGTTTTCCATACATTACGTTGATTGCCCGGTTGAAAGGGGTGTCCCACTTGTACTTCGCCGACGACTGAGTCGACTGAGTCGACGAGTCGCTTTCGGCTGCAAGCTTGTGTTGCTCTCTCTGCAAAATGAGCGTGAATCAATTACGAATGTGACTAGAACGTAGTCGACTTGATCAGAAGCTAATATAAGGTGGTAAAATGATAATTACCAATATTCTCATGAATTCCCTCGTAGGCCCGTCCGTGTAAAATTCCTTTTTTATAGGGTCCCACTTGAACCGGGCCCTGATGAAGTCATGCTCCTACTGGTCGGTGAACTTAGCCAAAGGGTCTGGGAGCCCCAGACGTTCACATTCCGCGTCCTCCTTAGCCCACACGGGCCTCTTGCCCATGTAACCACGACTTCTAAGGTGGTGGTTCCCCATGTTCCTTGCCTGAAGCTCCTTGCCTTTCTCTGATCTGGCCTTGGCAGCTTCTTCAGCGCAAGTCGCCTTGAACTTTTCAAAGTCCTCTTCTGAAATTTTTGGATTGTCTTCTTTTATCTGGGCGTAGGTTTGATGGTCTACTTCAATCGCCCTTTTCACCCTTGTTTTCCAGGCGCTCAATGCGTTGCTGAACTTTCCTAGGGCTTTGTTGTTTATTCTCTTCATGGCAAGATCATCCCATGGGTCATTGATCTTTTCATCCCGACCGGGGAACAAGAATCTTGCGTGCACCCTAGTTAGGAGCAGGTGTTGCAAAGGTTTATTCTGCCGTATTTTTGTGTCATTGATGTTAGCGGTATCCCGTAAGATGCATGCTAATTAGTTGCCGTACTTCATTGCCACATCCCGCAGCTCGGTTGGCTCGAAATCGCCTTCATGCACCACCGTGATCATCTCTCTTCCGGTGCCAAGCTGATTTGGGCGTCATGTCCTCTTTCCCTTCTTTCCTTCACTGGCTTGGGAGGCACCATCAGTGGCCATCTCTGTCTCAGTGCCGGTGTTGGTGGCATCAGTGTCGGCGGCGTCAGCGCCATCGGCGTTGGCATCAGTGGCCGTCCCCATCTCCTGTGTAGCGAGATAGTTGAGGAAAACGTGTGCTTCTCCTTCTTGGGTGCGAGAACCTCCGGCTTCATCGTTGTCGGCCATGTTTCCTAGGGTTCAATCTAGTCGTTTAATTCTTGAGCTTTATATAATAAAATGAATAATGACTCTTGGAAAAATGGCCTATGTTTTGCCTGGCTGTCATTTCATCCCCGTCCTGGCAAATCTCGGGCACTCGATATGTCTACTTTGAAGCACACATAATGTCAAAATTCACGGTAAATTTCGGCATGACCTATGCTAAAAATGGCACATATCGAGCGCCTGAAATGTGCCGGAACGGAAATGAATCAACATTCCAGAAAAACATAGGCCACTCAGAATCAGTTTCCCTACAAACAAGAACGGCCTCAGGCCCACAACACATTGTATCTGGTCCAATTTGAGTGTTTGGACAGCAACTCATCTTCAAATGGACAACAACTCATCAAAACTTCAAATGGACAGCAACTCATCTTCAAATGGACAACAACTCATTTTCAGAAACATAAACTATTAACTATTAACTGAATTTTTTCAGAAACATAAACTATCTGAATTTTTTTAGAAACATAAATGGACAGCAACTCATCTTCAAATGGATAGCAACTCAGGCCCTAATTTTTTTCTGTTTTACAAGAACCCTAATCAGCCCTAATTTCAACCCTACAAGCAAGCATCTCATTACAATGTCCTCACTCAGCAAGCATCTCATTAACAATGTCCTCACTCAGCAAGCATCTCATTAACAATGCCCTAATTTCAACCCTCCCCAATCCACCAAAACCCTAGCAAGCAAGGGAAGGGATGGAGAGCGTGCTCACCTAAGACGGAGATGGGCGGAGGAGGCGTGGGGATGCGAGGGACAGCGGTCGGAGGAGAAGGAGAGGCCTGGGACGAGGTCGGGGACGAGGTCAGGGTCGGGGTCGGGGTCGAGGTCGCTGCAGGGCAGCAGAGTGGTCGGGGTCGATGTCGAGGTCGGGGTCGGGGTCGCCGAGGCAGCAGAGTGATCGGGGTCGCCGGGGCAGCAGAGAGTCGCCGGGGCAGCAGTGGTCGGGGTCGCCGGGGCAGCAAAGTGAGAGAGAGAGAGTGGGGGATTGGGGATGAGATCGAGGAAGAACGGCCGGGGCTATAGCTCAGTTAGCTATAGCGCGTTTCTCTAAAACGCGCTATAGCTAACTTAGCTATAGCGCGTTTCTGTAAACACGCTATAGCTAATTTAGCTATCGCGCTTGTGTTGCCAAAACGCGCTACTGCTAACTGTTTTGTTTATTTTGTAAATTCTGTAGATAGGTTACTGTTTTTGCTTTTATTTTTCTTTTTTCTTTTTCTCTTTCTTTTACATTTTTTTTCTCTTTCCTTTTTCTCTTTATTTTTCCTAATTGGTAATTAGGGTTGTTTATGTAGTAATAACACCCGCCCCCCGGCCCGTATATATATGATCGAGCACCTCCGGACGACGCCTCCTCCCACTATGAGCACCTCTGAATAATAATTAGTGCATAATATATATATATTACATCATTTGACCGATAACGGTGTTAAGTACTTATATAAAATAGGAACACACAAATTATGATCGTTTGTTAATTAGCGTGCGGGCGACGACGCTTGAGACTGATCTTCTTCTTTCCTTTTTTGTTCGTTGTCGAATAATTGAGCCCCTCGTCATGACTTTTCCTTTTTCAGGGAGTACGATCTTTCTTAGGTAATGTTGTCCTGCTTCTTCTTTTGATGTATGGTTCATCATCATCATCATTTTCCCTCATCGGGTCACCGTACTAGTCGTAGTCTTCCTCGTTGGCGACTCCATCCATTCCGACGATGCTCCTTTTGCCTCTCCTCACGACAACATGGTTGGGATTGAGAGGGTCTTCTATGAATAAGCATTGTGTCACGTGCTTAGCATGTACCCATGGCTCATTTTTGGCGGTGGCGTTCACGGTACGGCTATTGGCGTCGGGTATACACATGGTAGTGAAAAGTCGGTTTTCTCTTTGTACGTTCTTAGACCATCTGACATGGAACATCGTCGCGCTATGCAATCCAGAGTATTCAAGCTCCCAGATCTCTTCGACCCTTCCGTAGTATCTTTCAGTTACATCGCCGGTCATGGCTTCCATCGTCACCCCTGAGTTCTGGTATTCACTGTTCATATCTTTGGCCTCTGTGTAGAATGTGTATCCGTTGATATCGTATGCCTGATAGGTCACGAGGTTGACCGCCGAGCCATGTGCTAAGGCGTATATCAACTTTTCGTTTGGATAGCCCTCTTCCCGGGGATTAGCCACAACTCGCTCTTTGAACCAACGCAAGAAAGTGGAGTTGTGCTCTCTAATAACTTCAGCGTCCGTCCTGTGCAGCCCACGGTCATGGTAGTTCTTTGCGATGGTCTCTTTGTGAAGTGCCATGAAAGGATCTACCTCGTTTAGGTGTTGTAGCACTACTAAGTTAGCTATGTCAAAGTCATCCTGTCGGCCCGAGCGGTACACATTCAATTCCCTCCGGCCGTTGATGTGACCTTCTCCTTTCAGCCTTCCACAGTGCTTGTTGACGGGCAAACCAACAACAGGTTTTCTGATGCCTAGATAATTCTCGCAGAAGGAGATGCACTCTTGGGTCAGATAGCCCTGCGCGATGCTTCCATCCGGACGGGACATGTTACGAACGAATCCTTTGATGACCCAATTCATCCTCTCGAACGGCATCATGCTGTGTAGGAATGTCGGCCCTAGGTCTATGATGTCGTCCACGATGTGGACACATAGATGCACCATGACATCAAAGAACGTGGGCGGAAAGTACATCTCTAGCTCATTTAGTATGACAACAATCTCTTCCTGTAGCCTTTTCAGTTGCATCACACTGATCGACTTTCGAGAGATAGTGTCGAAAAAATGGCATAGATCAGTAAGTGTATCACGGACGTGTGTGTCCAAAATCACTCTAAGTGCAACCGGGAGTAACTGCGTCATCATCATGTGACAATCGTGAGACTTCATCCCGCTGAACCTTTTTTTCTTGGTGTCCAGATATCTGCTTATCTTCCCACAGTATCCGGAACTAACTTTGATTCCAGCAAGGCACTTGAAGAATTGATCGACCTCCTTCGGATCTAAGGTGAAGCAAGAGGGGGGCAATACTCTTCTCCCTTCTTTTTTGCTTTTTTGCCCCTATCTTCCATCTCTGTCTCCGTCTCCGTCTCCTCTGATGACTTTTTATAGGGCATGTGGAGATCTTTCCTGATATCCAACAATTCCAAGTCTTTTCTTGCCTTCGGCCCATCCTTGGTCTTCTCCGGCATGTTCATCAATGTTCCAAGCAAACTCTCGAGGATATTCTTCGTGATATGCATTTGATCAAGGCTATGAGGCATGTCTAGTTTGGGCCAGTACTTCAAGTCCCAGAAAATAGACCTCGTTTTCCATACCTTCAGCAGCGGCTCCGGCACCTTTTTATTCGCCTTTCCCGGCGAGGGGCACTGTTCCTAGTTCTTCAACAACTCATCAATTTCGATGCCGCTCTGCTTACGTGGAGGTCCTCAATGCTCGACCTTACCATTGAATAGATCTCCATGCTTTCTTCACGGGTCATCCTTCTCGAGCCATCTTCAATGCCCCATGTACACGATTTTTGAAGACCCGCCATCTTTCGATTGCTGCTGAGATGTTGTATCATCCATGCACCTGGTGCATCCGCAATATCCGTGGCACACCTGGCCTGCGACATATCTGTAACCGAGATAGTCATGCACCGTCGTGATCAACGTGGCTCTCATGTCGAAATACTCTCCTGTGCTGGCGTCCCATGTCTTGGCCGGCGTTGTTCATAACGTGTCTAGCTCCTCTTTCAGTAACCCGAGATACAGATTAATATCATTTCCCGGTTGTTTTGGCCCTTGAATAAGCATAGTCATTTGTATGTATTTTGCCTTCATGCACTTCTAGGGGGGGAGGTTGTACATCCATACAAACACGGGCCATGTGCTATGGTTGGTGTTCTGCTTGCCAAACGGATTCATGCCATCAGTAGTAGCGCCAAGCACGATGTTCCTTGGATCATATGTGAAATATTTATATTCAGCGTTTAATGCTCTCCACTGACTAGCATCTGCGATGTGTCTCAGCTTCGGATCATCTCCATCGTCTGGCTCCACCCTATCCACGTGCCATCGCATGAGCTTTGCTTCCTTAGGATCTACGAAATACCGCTGCAGACGGGGAGTGATGGGAAAGTACCATACGACTTTTTGTGGAGCTTTCTTTCCGGCCTTCTTATATCGTGAAGCATTGCACTTTGGGCAGATGGTTTTTTCCGCGTGCTCATTCCGATATATGATGCAATCATTGATGCATGCGTGGTATCTAATGTGCGGCAGATCAAGAGGGCACATGATTTTTTTGGCCTCCTCGACACTAGTGGGACACAGGCTTCCCGCGGGAAGAACCTTCTTTACATACTTCAAAAGGTCATCCAAGCTTGCGTCTGTCCATTTGTTTTTTGCCTTCGTCTTGAGCAGTTCTAGTGTGAAACTCAAGCGGGTCACCTCAGGATCGCAACCATCATACAATGGAGTCTTCGAGTCTAGCTCTAGTTGCGCCAACTTGGCCTCCTCTCTAGAAGCAACTCTATCTCTAGTCGTCCTCTTGCGAAGCAGTTCTCGAACATGCGGGTCCCCCATGGCTGAACTTAGTAGGGACGAAGACTGCGGCGTGTCCGCGTCTTCTCCGTCATGTCCGGCTTCTTCTCCGCCAGGTCCGACCTCTTCTGCGCCATGTACGGCGCCATTTCCCACACCCTCTTCTTCGGGCCCATTTTAGATCATCTCTTCGTCTCGGCCCATGTCGTTATTGCCTGCCCCGTCGACGTCCTCATCATCATCGTCTTCACTTATCCAACGTGTATGGCCATCCATGAAACCATGCATGAGCAGGTGCGCCTTGAATTTGCCAGCCTTAAAGGGGTCGAGCCATACTCTTCCTTTGCATCTACGACACGGACATAAAACCTCCTTCCGTTTGTTTTCATACATGTCGTCCACCGCGGATTGCCAGTATGTTTCCACCTTCCTTCCATTGACCTTCATGATTGCTTGCGCGATGCCAAATAATTATAACCACGTACATGCATGCAACAAATTCATACAAAAATTTGACATGACCTTCCCTAAACATAGGACATGTCGAGTTTGCCCGAAATTGACCGAAACGGAAATGAATCGACATTTTGGTAAAACATAGGCAACTCATGTCACGCACATTTCAATAAATACACAATATAGGCAACTCACACATGCCACACACACAATCACATAGCTCGGTCCTATCGCGCGCGCGCACAAACACATACACATATTACCATTATTGCACGTTATCTCTTCTTTTTCCTCACCTATGTCGAGATAGATCAAGCCCGGTACGAAGATATATATTCAAGTCTCTTTCTTAATTAGCTAGTAGATCTAGATAGTAAGGTAACTAGGAAGAGAGAGAACAAGCTAGCTAGTGGAGGGCTAAAATATTAAAGAGAATGGGTAGGTAATTAATTAATGGAGGTGGTGGTGGATGGCAAAGAAAGAGAGAGGGGGGGGGGAGGGCATTAATGGAGGTGATGGAGGGGCAAAGAAGAGAGAGAGGGAGGAGGGGGAGCATTGAAGGAAGAAGAAGAGGATGTGGGGAAGAAGGAAGGGAGAAGAAGAGGAGGTGGGGAAAAGGTGGCATATATTTATTGGCTGGCGACCATAGCAGTAGCGCTGGTACGGGAAACACGCTACTACTAGATAAACTAGCAGTAGCGCCGTTTATTACCACGCGCTACTGTTAACTGGGGCCCACCAGCATAACCGTTGGAAATTAGCAGTAGCGCCTTTTTCTAACAGCGCGCTACTGCTAGATAAACTAGCAGTAGCGCTTTTTGTAGCCACGCGCTGCTGCTACTTGGGACCCACCAGCTTACCCGTAGAAATATAACTGTAGCGCTCTTTAAAATAAACGCGCTACAGATATGGTATTAGCTGTAGCGCTTGTTTTTATGGGAGCGCTACTAATTTATGCCGACCCTGGGGCACCCTTTGGCCCACTTAGCAGTAGCGTGCATTGACTAACCCAACGCTGCTGCTAAATTGTACCAGTAGCGCCATATTTGGGGCGCACTACTGGTAATTAGTAGTAGCGCCTAGCCCATAACCAGCGCTATTAGTAACATTCTACCTATAAGCTTTTCCTGGTAGTGGTAGTTTTGTCAAGGTTTTGTGGGATTTTACCTGCGATACCCTTGGTTCCATCTACCCACCCCAGTATGAGTTGTACAAATTGAGGATCACCCCTGATTCCTCGAAGTACTGGGCAGTTGTGCAAATCCCACCAACGGATTTAAACCAAGGCCCTCCATACATTATCTTCATCGGGAGATCCATGCCAACCTCAGGCATGGCCATTGAGGTTGCTGTTTATGAAGCATTTACCCGCCTTCGATTCTTGGTACCCTGTGCTAGCGAAAGGAAGTACTGCTACTTCCCGAGCCGCGCAACATCCGGGGCAGAAGCTACGTTCCATTGTGAACGTATAGAAAGAGATCCAGCACTGGCCAATATCATTCAGTATGTGATGGCCCGGGAGCGTTTAACCCAGCAAGGCAGCAACTAATGGATTATCTCTATTATCTTGCTGTCCTGAATCCCAGATCGCCGTTGGCGGACCACCCTTGCCAACCCAAGAAGGACATGTTCTTCGTCTTCTTCCTCCACTCCCTCCAGAAGAAGAAGAATGTGCTCCAGCCCCGAGAACCCTTCCGCAAGACCCTGTAGATCTCACCTTTGGACCGTAGACAGTCATGAATGTGTTCATTGCAGTATGTAATGCTTGTTTGCATGACGTGATCTTTGTGTTGTTCCTAGGGTGTATGTCATGAATATATCGCCATGATTACATATGAGCATTGTGTCTTTTGTGTTCCGTAATTAGTTTTTCTGCCCTTAACAAATCTCGAGGACGAGATTTTCTTAAGGGGGGAAGGCGTTGTAACACCCCAAATTTTAATAAAAGGTTTTTGCAAATAAAACTTTGACAAGAAATAATTTTTTTAAGTAAAATGGATCTTTTATAATTTTAAAGTCTTTTCTCTTGCCTTCTTCTTCCTTCTTACAGAAACTTTTGGGAAAAATATTAATGGTCTTAAATTTTTTGCGAACTCTTTAATTACTCCTAAAAATCAGTATGAAATATGTTCATAATAAAATTTGCCGAAAAGTAATTCTTTTAATGTCATTTTCCAACTCTGAATTGCTCCTGTTGCACTAAAACTATTTCAAATAAATTTTATAAAATTGCTACAAAAATTTGGGAGACCCTCTTAGACCTATAATTAACTTTTATGGAAAAACCCATCATGGTCATTTGGAAATTTCGACCACAACACCCTCTTTTCAATTTTGGTCCAACTTGCGCATTGAACTACAGCCCTATTAAATAATGCACAAACAATTCTCAAATTTCTCCTCATCCTAGTCCTTCTTAATAAACACTTAAGTCCAGAAGGTCAGCCCCATTTGAATCTTGGAAGTCCCCCAAATGATTCCCTGAATATTTCGGTCAGAACAGAATTCCTCCAAAAATTTCATTAGCAAGTTTCTCCTCTGGTCTATCTAACCCTGCCACCTCCTCTAACATATAATGAGGCATTATCTTGTTAATTTTCATTACCAACAGAAATCTCTAGGTCACCTTTTCATTTCATCAAACACCTGGAGAGCATGGCAGAATTCTGCCAAAACTTGAGCAACACAGGACACTAGCCCATCTTGTTTAAATAGCATGACCAACATCCTTCCCACCCAAGCATGAGCCACCCTGCCAAACATTGGCTCATTTGGACCAGCCTAGCTCCCTCTGGCATTTTGCCGAACGCTCTGGGAGCGTGTCCAGAGAACGGCCGGAGCTCGCGAACCGCACGCCAGGACGCCGCCCGCAACCGCACGCCCCCGACGCCATAAGCCCGATGCCCCTGGCTCGCTCCTCTCTCTCCCCGCACCTCACCAGAAACAGCCGCAACCTCCCCTCCCTAGAGCTTTCCTCCTAGAGCACCGATCCCGCCGACCTGCACCGTTCGCCGCTCGGGCACAGCACCGCCCGAGCCACCTGGCTCGCGTTCGAGCCAATCAGCTCACCAGGAGCTTGAATCCTAACTACCATCACCCTCACCAACCTCCACCGACCACGCCGACCCCAGCTAGCTCTTCAACTCGCCATGAATGGCGATCGTCGCCGTGTCCATTCCTAGAACACGCGGAACCGCGTCGCCCCAGCCTATTTAAGCTTCCTCGAGCTCATCCCACTCCTCGGCACTCCTCAATCTCTCTTTGAAAACCACCGGGAGCGGTGAATCAACCATAAATGGCCGTCTTCCCCAATTCCGGTAGCTACGGCCGCCGCCACTCTCTGGTCGAATCCATCACAACCCGAGCCCCCCCCCCCTCTTCGTTTTCTCAACCAAAAGCTTCACCCAACCACCACACATCCATCCCGCATCTCAATTTCACCAGGGGAGCACTGTAGACGAGAGCCATCTCTTGCCTCCGTCGGAGCTCTTCGGGTGAGCTCACCGCCGACAACTTGGAGATCTCTGGTGGTCTAGGCGCAGCTCTACGGGATTGCCTCGGACTGAGGAGCACGCCCGTGGACTCGGATTCCCGAACGGCGCCGCTGTTCGCCGGCGAGGGCCACCGGAGTCCCACCTCCGTTCGGACACGGGAGAGAGAGGGCGCGGGCGACCAGTCAAACCTAACTGGTGGGCCCGCGGGACCCTCTGTCAGCGACCCGGGGACGAGGAGCCGTAGTGTTCGGCTGTCCACGTTGAACTCGTGGCTGTCTCGGTGGTGGAGGCAGACGAGTTGAAGCATCAGAAGGTCTTGGTGTAGGGGCAGTTTGGTGATAAACACTGTGAGGAATCCATATCCTCACAGTGCTTTTAGACATCATCTTTAGTCACTGATCACTATTGCAGAGTGGAAACATGTAGAGAAGCGTCTAGAGAAACGGTTGAGCAGTTGGAAAGGGAAGCTGCTCTCAGTTGGAGGACAGTTGGTTTTAATTAACTCTGTCCTCACAAATATGGTTCTCTATATGCTTTCTTTCTTTCAATTCCCAAAAAGGGTCCTGCAAAGACTGGACTATTTTAGATCCAGATTCTTTTGGCAAGGACGCGGTGAAAAGAAAAAATACAGGCTGGCCAAACGGAGCGTGGTTTGTAGGCTGAAAGACCAAGGTGGCCTTGGAATTCATGACCTGCAGGTCAAGAATGAGGCCCTACTTAGTAAGTGGTTGTTCAAACTTCTTACCGAGGATGGTGTTTGGCAAACCATACTGCGCAACAAGTATCTAGGTCAAAAGGCGGTGTCTCGGGCATATTGGAAACCTGGAGACTCACACTTTTGGGGAGGCCTAATGGCGGCAAAGAAACATCTCTTTCGTTTTGGGTCTTTCGTGATAAAGGATGGGTCGGAGATTTGGTTCTAGGAAGACATCTAGCTAGGCAATGCCACTCTCCGAGAACAATATCCAGCCCTGTACACCATTGCCCACGATAAGAATAATACTATTGCGCAGGTGCTCAGTTCATCCCCACTGAATATTTCGTTCAGGCGAGATTTGATTGGGCCCCGATTTATGTCATGACATAATCTTTTATCCTGACAGGATGCGATTATGCTGACACAAGGCCGGGATGTGTTTCGCTGGAACCTTACTACATCGGGGTCTTTCACAGTAGACTCTATGTACCGTGCGCTAACGCATTCTGAGGTACATGTGAATAATAACAAGAAAATTTGGAGGTCGAAGATTCCACTAAAAGTCAAAATCTTCATGTGGTATCTTCGTAGGGGAGTGGTGCTAACAAAAGGCAATCTCGCACGGCGCAACTAGCAAGGGAGTAAGAAGTGTTGTTTTTGTACTCATGACGAGACAATCAAACACCTCTTTTTTCAATGCAAGTTTGCACGTTCTATGTGGTCAGTCATTCAAATAGCGTCAAATTTGTATCCGCCCACAAGTGTAGCCAATATTTTTGGTCACTGGTTGGACGGTGTTCCAAATAGGTTCAAAACGCTAATAAGGGTGGGAGGGTATGCCTTAATTTGGTCACTTTGGCTATGTAGAAATGATTTGGTTTTCAATGACAAAAATGCTTCTCCTATGTAGGTTATTTTTCGGTGTACGCACTCGCTTCGTATGTGGTCTATGCTACAATGAGCGCAGTTCCAACCGCTGTCCAGGGCGGTGTGTACGTGGTTGGAGCAGGTGGCTACGGAGGTTTTTCCCCTACATGGATGGCAGCATAACCTCCGGATCGATCTACCAC
Source organism: Elymus sibiricus (assembly GCA_039707655.1). NCBI lineage: Eukaryota > Viridiplantae > Streptophyta > Magnoliopsida > Poales > Poaceae > Elymus > Elymus sibiricus. The sequence continues at coordinate 2,537,297 of CM077676.1, forward strand.
CACTTTCGACATAGGCATAGTATCGGTCTATAGGACTCTACTGTTGTCGACTTGTCGGTTTTGTTTCATTTTCTTTTTTGTCAGACTTTTGGTTTGTGGCTGTGTGCATCCTAGGTATGCAGAGGCTGGGTGTTACTCATAATGTCTTGTATCCGCTTGATGCTACATTTTGAAATAATAAAAGCGCCCTTTATCGAAAAAAATCTTTAGTCATTGACAAGAAATGACTCAAGGTTCATTTGCGAGCTCCACTTATCATTGGTTAGGGCATCTCCAACTCCCAATCCGCTCCTAAACGTCCGGACCATGATGTTCGGACGTATTGTGCCATCCAACGTCGTGCCATGAACGTCTGTGGTGGACACGTCCGAATCCCCGCTAACCGGCACCAAACCGAGGGGAGGTTTGCGGGCATCCGGACGTCCGCCACATTGGACTCCAACAATGCTAACCCACCCAAAGCCCCTCTCTCCCCCCTGCTCTAGAACCCTCTGCCCCTTATTCATGCCGGTCAGAGGGGACGTGACCGGACAACCGCCTACCCGCATTCATGCCGGCTGACAAGCGAGGCATTCACACTGGCGCGGCGACCGAGAAGCCTACTCCGCCCGCTGTCCGCATTGAAGCAGCGCCAGTCCATCGGCCCCGGCTATTTAAGCCGGCCGCCCACGAACGCAAGCCCTACACCACCACACTGACGCCTCTCCTCTCCTCTTCCAAATCCGCACACCTCCACCACCGGCCGCCTCGATGGGAAACTTCGCCGCCTCCAAGTGGTTCCTGACGCGCTCCTCTGGATCCTGGCGCAGCAGCGCAGGTCTCCGGGCCCCTCGGCGTCCATGGCTCCCTTGAACGTCAAGCCGGAGCTGATCTCCTCAGACGACAGGGAGCAGAAGCTGTCCCTCCTCACCGAGTCCGCCGCAACGGACGAGTAGTTCGCGTGGCAGATGGAGATGGTGCTGCAACGGTCGATCATGGACCGCGGTCCGGCGCCGCCGTCCACTGCGCCCCACCATGGCATCCAAATCAGATGCCACATGGAGGAGGAGCCGTCATCTCCGCCGCAGAGTCGCGGCGTCCAGATCAGACGCCGTGGCAAGGAGCAGGCGTCATCGTCGCGTCGCCAGTGGGGCAGCCAGTGGCACCCGGTCGCTATGAAGAAGGATCTGTGCTCCCCCGGTGTCCTCCATCTCACGCGATCGCCTCGACTACTACGTCAGTGGCGGCGGTGTGAAGAAGGAGGATCCGTCCTCCTTGGCGGCCAACAAATGCCTCGCCTGGCGGCGTTCCGAGGATGGACATCGCGCCGGCCTGGGTGCTCGCGGACCCTACGCTCATGGAGGCCTGTGCCCTAGATCGGTCGAGGACCACCGAGTAGATCGCCGCCCGCCGCCGGCGCCGGTTCAAGAACTTGCTCCCCCAAGTGGGTCCGGCCGAGTCCGAGCGCTTCGGCCGGCTCCAAGGCAACGACGGGCGGCGCAAGACGGAGTTCGCGGCCGACTGTAGCTGCTAGGCGGAGGTGGCCGAGCGGTTGCACCGCGAGCGCGCTGCAGCGGCCGGGCAAGGATGTAGCGGCGCCTATGATTTGAATCGTTTGAAATGGGACGGACATTTGGTGCGTACAATTGGATGGAGTCCACGGACATGTCCACGGATATTTGATGCCGTTCATTTGGTGATACAAGTTGGAGTTGCTGGCAGTGAAGTTGAAGAAAACAAAAGTGAATGCGAATTGATAAAGATAAAAAAGTGAATGTGAAAAAGAGAAAAGTAAATGTTTAGTCTCACTTTCCCCATCTCGCCGCCGCCGAGCAGGGCAGGGCCTCTTCTTCGCCTCTCTGTTGTTTTGGCTAGCTGTTCACGTCGCCTCTTCTTCTTCTTCTTCTTCTTCTTCCTTTCCTCCTACCGCCGCCGTCCTTGCCGCCTCCGTCCTTGTGCTTCTGCAATCAGGCAGCCGTCGCCGAGCAGCGCAGGTTGGGGCGAGACGAAAGCAAGCGGCTACCTGTCGTTTCGCCTCTTCTTCTTCTTCCTTTCATTGCCGCTCAACGCGGCGACCTCAGAGCACTGGAGTCAACCTAGCCGTCCTTGAGCTTCAGCTTCTGCAATGGCTATTGCAAAGGTATGCCTGCCGTTTCCCCTCCTCTCCTCTCTGTTCTGTTCTGTTCTGTTCCCCTTTTTGCAATGGAGATTGCATCTTGGATCTAGTAGAGGTCTTACAACAGTAACAGTAAGAGGTACCAATCTAGTAGAGGTCTTACAATCGATGTCTGCTCTTCTCTGTGCAGGCATCGATTGGAGCAATTCCAGTTCGTGCTTCCTAGACCACTACATACAGATACAGTACAGGACTAAATCTCCAGCAGGTACCAATTTCTGCAGGCCTCTTTGTCTCAAGCAAACTAATTTGTTTTCATGCTCTAGTTCTGAATAACACCGTGTAGCTAGTTCTGAATGGGGGACGAAACTCTGCTGGAGCGTATACTCAATGGAGATGAGGACCCCAAGGATCTGCCATTAGCACTGTTACAAAGCATCACCAATGATTTCTCTCAAGACAGAAAAATTGGTCAGGGTGGATTTGGAGTGGTTTACAAGGTACAGTTTACCATTGAGAACATACATAAATATCTGAAGTTCAGTATAATATCGCCAGTTCGACTAAAAAGTACCACCGATTCATCTTGTTTTGTTTTGTATCCTTTAATATTAAGTACTTGCATTTATTGATAAAATTACAGCGGGAAACTCACCTGCTGTAAATGCTGACCATCATTTAAATGCTGACCAATAGGGTGAACTCCAAAATGGGATTATTGTTGCTGTTAAGAGGATTGAAGTCAACCAAATCACTATTGATGATGTGTCATTTCGCCGTGAGTTTAATAGCCTCATGAACACCAATCATCAAAATGTTGTCCGGTTTCTTGGCTTCTGTTCTAATACACATCATACATCGAGAAAAGAGGCTGGAGAAATTAACCTTGTCAACGTAAGAGAAAGATTGCTCTGTTTTGAGTACATCCGCAATGGAAGTCTTGATAAGCATATTACTGGTAAGGTCTTATTGCAATTGATGCAGCTCTTCTTTCTTACTTCTTTACCTTACTGCCTGGACTAATGCTCAGTTTTCAAGTCCGGATCAACCTTAGTGACAGACTTGCATCTAAAATGTTCCATCATTGCTCGGTATGAAGTTTAACATAACTTCTTACCTTTTTGTGTATTTATTATTCTACAGATGAATTAAGGGGACTGGAATGGGAACCACGTTATGCAATAATCTCGGGAATTTGCAAGGGTCTGTTTTATCTTCACGAGGAAAAAAAAATTGTTCATATGGATCTTAAACCGCCAAATATATTACTTGATGATCATATGGTTCCAAAAATTACTGATTTTGGGTTGTCAAGATCAAATGAAATGTCGTATACTACGGGTCAACGTTTTGGAACACCGTAAGCTACGAGGAACCATTATTTACAGTTTCTATCATTACAGCCCCACATTTACTTTGTGTCATAATGCATCACACTGTTGTATTTTATTGCAGAGGATATGTCGCTCCAGAATACGAGAAAGATGGCAAAACTTCATTCAAGTGTGACATATACAGTTTGGGTGTCATAATCACAGAATTGGTAACGGGGCGTAAGAGCGTCCCTCACAAAAATAATGTAAGTGTGATATCTCTCACTTTTTAGAACAGCAACAATGTTTTGCCTGCATCTTTTGTTCATGCTTTAATATGCATAGTATAGTACTGAATGGCATATATCTACTTTAAACAACATCTTTTTTTCATACATATCGCACGTGGGTGGATGGATTCGTTTACGGTGCTGTGGCGAACACACACTATGGGTCTAATGTTTGGCCTTGAACTAGAAAATGGTACTGTAAGATTCTGGGATTATCATAAATAATTAGCCTTTTGTTAAATGTAGGTACTTCGAAGGTGGAGACACAGGTGGAATAAACCACCGACGTTACTACAATACCGGCAAGTAACTAGATGCATTGAAATATCGGTACGCTGCAGGAAACAAGAATCAGGACGTAGACCTTCCATATTGGAGATAATAAGCATTCTGGGTGAATCTGAAAGTACGGATGGGCACACTGACCAGGTAAGCTAGCTAGTTTAAGATACCTTGTAATCAAAACTGTGGAAAGGGATGCATCATTTGAAATCAAAGGAGATAACAGTGTTATTGAGATCAGAGAGCTAATGAAGTGTGGAATAGTCAACTATTCAACTCTCGGGCTGTGTTAGTTTGGTTCTAGATTAAAATACATTGGTTAGCTAATCCTAACCCTGCTAGGTTAGCATAATCCCAAATTTGCGTCTGACAACTATCCTAGTAGCCTAAATTATACATATTTTCCGATTACGCATCTCTCTTTTCTCGCAGGAAAGCGCCTATCTGGACGATGACATGCTTCGTATTGAGCCACTCGAGCTTAAGCTTAACGAGGAGATGTCATGGTCAGTTAAGCTAACCAACAAGACAAAGGCCTCTTTTGCCTTCAACATTGAAAGACCAAGCCAGCAGTACACCATATGGCCAGACAAAGGCATTGTGACACCAGGATGCAATGAGTATCTTGTTCAGATAACATTGCAGCCACAGCAGAGGGCACCGCAAGTTACCCAGAATGCTGACAAGTTCATCTTCCAGAGCACGAAAGTGCCCGAGGGTCTTAGAGACAAGGATATCACTGAAAATATATTCCATGAAGAGGCCGGCAAAGTGGTTGATGAGGTGGATTTGATGATTGTATATGAGCCTACGAAGCCCAAAGAAAACTGCAAGAGTAGAGAAGACACCAACATGCCAGCTGAGGAAGTTCCCGAGGTGATCAATTGCGACCCATCTTAATGTGTTTGTATGCATCTTCTGTCCCTTTCTTCTGACTGTTTCTTGACGAATCAATTTCTATGCTTCCAGGCGAAAAGGAGAAAGATTGTTGAGTCTGCTTTCGGAAAAGGCAAGCTTGGTAGCAGCGAAAAAGCAGAGGCAGCTTCCATGGTAAGATTAGTCCGATCGATAATCCAACAAGCACTATTGCAGAAATGAGTTTATTTAATCTAAGTACATCATTATTCTGCATACAAGGACATCAATTCAAGCGCGCGAGGAAAATGTACCAAGCAAACAGAGCAGTGTAATTTGTACTCACTACAAAGCTTTTCACGCTGTTGTCCTACCAGCATGAAATACCTAGGGAAAGAGAGCGACCGAGCCGTGGATGTCACAAGGGGGGCTATGGGCAGTCTGCTCAACAAGCTGGGCAAGCTCGTCACAGAGGACTACAATATAGAGAAGAGCATGAAGAGAGATATCGAGTCTTTCTCACAAGAGCTGACGAAGATTCACCTAGATCTCCCCAAGCTGGAAAAGCTTGATGGGGTCAAAATTTGGGTTAACGAAGTCAGGGAGATGTCTTATAACATTGAGGATATGGTCGACAGCTTCCTGGTGCACGTCGAGCCTGACTCCAGTAGGAGTGGCTTCAGGGAGCTCACACATGAGGGGCTAAAGCTCTTGGAGAATGACACGATGACTCATCGTGAGATTGGTGATGTGATCAGAGACATCAAGAACCAAGTTCAGGCTGTGCTCGACATGCAAAAGAAGTACAACTTCAGTGTCAACAATGTCATAGCTGATCCAACTGCCAAAGCTCCCATTGACCCTCGGATGGCTATATGCATAAATAAAAAACAGCTCGTTGGCATCGAGGCGCGAACAGACGAGCTAATAGGGCTGTTTGAGGAGGATGGCGATGTATCAAAGCAAGAGCTCAGAATAGTCTCCATCGTCGGATTGGGAGGACTGGGCAAGACCACACTTGCCAAGACAGTGTATGACAAGCTTAAGGCACAATACCATTCTAAAGCTTTTGTTCCGGTGGGCCAGAATCCCGATGTGAAGAAAGTTTTGCTGAACATTCTCATTGCAGTTGGAAACAACTTCAATGCATCAAATTTGGAAGTGTGGCAGCTCAAAGACAAACTCGAAGATTTTCTCCAGGATAAGAGGTGCACATCCCCCCCCCCCCCTCCCCCCACCCACACACAAAATAAGCCCATGGTGATGGGGATACATAAGCAACCTACATTAATTGAAGAATTCAAACTCAATATTTTCTTGATGACTTGACATGCCCTTTTACTTTGTCCTAATTTGCATGCATATATGGCTGTGTCATCCACTAATCCACATGTAATGGGTGTGCTTTACATAGATATGTATGAAATTATAGTTGACCCTCTGATAAGTTTACTAAGATTTCACTACTACTTTGTTTCTTGCCTGTGTGGTATTTTTTGCAGATACTTCATAGTAATTGATGATATATGGGATTCCAAAGCATGGGATCTTATTACATCTGCTATTCCAAGAAACAACCATGGCAGTAGAGTGATAACAACAACAAGGATTGAACCTGTTGCTCGTGCTTGTTGCGAACATGAAAGCAAATATGTTTATAGGATGGAACCACTCAGCGAAGATGACTCAAGAAGACTATTTCCTAGAAGAATATTTGGTCGTGGAAAAGATTGCCCTGATACACCCAGGAAAGAAGAGATTTCAAAATATATTCTGAAAAAATGTGGTGGTATGCCACTTGCTATTAATAGTATAGCAAGCCTTCTAGCTGGTGAGGAAGAGTCAACCTGGGAGTATATATGGAAATCTTTGGGTTCTATGACTGAAGGAGATGATCTTGAAAAGATGAATCAAATATTGGATCTTAGCTACATACATCTTCCTGATCATCTCAAGACATGTCTGCTTTATGTTTGTATGTATCCAGAGGATCGCGAGATAGATAAACATGATTTGTTGAAGAAATGGGTAGCCGAAGGTTTCGTGCACGTGAGTAGAAACAGTGGGCTGGATGCAGAGGATGTTGCAGAGAAGTATTTCAAAGAGCTCATCAGCATGTGTATGATCCAACCTGGGAAGATAGACGTTTACAGCAATGAAGTGTTGTCTTGCAGAGTACATGATATAATTCTTGATCTAATGAGATCCAAGTCAAGTAAAGAGAATTTTATTCATGTAATTGATGGTTCGAAAGATGGGACAGGGGAGATCCGTCGAGTCTCGGTCCAGTACAATGATGAAGAGGATACGAGAATTTCGGAAACAATCAACAAAAGGTCACTATCACATGTTCGGTCAGTCTTACTTTGCCGGATATCACTTGTGCCTTATTTTCTGGAGTTCAAGTATGTCCGAGTGCTACACATTGAACATCAGTATTTTTCCCAGATCTGTGGCCTAGACCTCACCTGTATCAGTAGGTTGTTTCTCCTAAGGTATTTAAAGGTTGCACGCGCTTATTCTACCTATGACTTGAAGCTACCGAATCAAATTGGGGAGCTACAGCAATTGGAGACAATAGTTATAGATGGAGGTATACTGGAAAATCCCCCATCAGATATTGTTAGTTTGCCATGGTTATCGCATCTCAGCTTGTGGAGATTAGTGTTGCCTGACGGGATCGACAGGTTGAAATCCTTGCGCACCCTAGAAGGTGTATGTTTGCATAGAAGCTCGGTAGAGAATATCAAGGGGCTCGGCAAGCTGACCAACTTGAGAAAACTTGGGATCTCTTCGAATGGGAGAAATGAATCGGTGGAAGAGACCACCATGGATGCCTTGCACTATTCCATCTGCAAGCTTTCCGCCAACCTTAGGACCTTTACTTTCTTTGGAGGATTGGATTGCATACCAGATGTCTCTGGCTGGATTACCAGAACACCATTCCCTCGGGGTTCTCATATTCGGGAGCTCGATCTGTTGGGCTACAAGTTTGAAAGGTGCCCCGAGTGGATTGGTCAGCTCCACGGCCTCTACAAGTTATGTATTAGTGTGAAGGGGGAGGTGGCTGATGGTGTCAGCATTGTTGCACGGTTGCCTTCACTTGCCTACTTCTATTTGAGTATTCCTGGTATGGGTGAAGAAGAAGGGAAGGAAGAAAGTCTAGTCATCCCTGGCATATGGGAGATTCCTGGTATGGGTGAAGAAGAAGAAGGGAAGGAAGAAAGGAGGTTGCCTTCATTTGCCTACTTCTATTTGAGGAGTATTCTTGGTATGGGTGAAAGTGTAGTCATCCCTGGCACTGGCAGCGGGGCATTCAAAGCACTCAAGCACCTGGTTTTCGGCTGTGAAAAGGTGTCACTGACCTTTGAAGCGGGGGCTATGCCCAAGCTAGAGAAGCTTGAGCTATGGTTCCGTCACCACATGGCTCCTGAGTTCCTACCAGTTGGCATCCAGCACTTGCCAACTGGCACCCTTAAACAAATCAGTTTACATGTGGCCTTTCAGCTGGGGGGCTGGGACGCTTATAGAGAAGACAAGACAACATATGTGAGGCAGCTGTTGGAGGGAGCATTTAAGCCACATCACCCTGCCGCCGACATCACCATTAACGGCACGAAACTTTGATTGATGTCAACAATTATATAGTACATGCTGCGGCTAATCTCTGCTTCATTATATTTCGTTTTTCATTTCTAGTTTGTACTTAGAATTAATTCATGCCACCTTTAACTTATTCGAAAATCATATATAGCTCCTATTTACCGTGCCTATCATCATCTGTCTATTGATATGCAGTATGTATTTTGTAACTTGTATTAATCGTGCAGGCTACAAAATAAAAGCTTAATTGCTGTGGTTGTCAGTGTATTTCCATATGTTGACTGATGTAGATGAAATATATCATGTCCAGCGCCGAGCTTCAACAACGTATTAGAACTACAAATGCTGAGAGTGATCTATGCGAGTATGCCACCATGAAGCAAAGAGTATGATGTCATCCTTCCTAATTGCCAGTCAGCTTCCCTCCCTGGAGCGTCTCATGCTCTCGTCCATCAGCTTGAACGTCGTCTTCTTCACCAGCTTCTGGTCCAGCGCCGTTGTCCACGCGGTCGGGCTTGCTGCTCTGGAAGTAGAAGACCTCTTCAAACTTCTTCTTCACCAACCTGTGCGTACGTAAAACAAAACACCAGAAGCTAGCTAGCTCACGAATTTCTTATGTGCTGAGTGGCAGGGTTACAGCACTCACTCATAGGCATATTCCACATCATGTTTGTACGAATAAAAATATGAAAATCACCACCGAGCCCAAAATTGGCCAGAAATACCATAACATACTACCTCCTCATGGGACCCAAAATTGCCATGAAGCAATGAGTGTGATCCAAACTGCAAAATCTGCAAAAGTATTTTATCGCCAAGTAGGATGCAAAAAGACAGATCCAAACTGTGCATACTGGTCATCAGATTTCTTTCCTAGCTTGTGAAAGCACAAAGGGATCAAACCAGTGTTCTTCCTCTTCTAAACTGAAGAATGAATTACAATACGGAGCTGCGACACCGTAAACTTTCCTAATTGCCATTTTTTCTCTCCTGTGGCTCACAACAACCTAGCCTCGATCATGTTCCCGTTCCCTCCCTGGAGCGTCTCATGCTCTCGTCGATCAGCTTGAACGTCTTCTTTACAAGTTTCTGGTCCAGCGCCGTCGTTCTGTAGATCTTGAACACCCGGTCGACGCGGTCAGGCTTGCTGCTCTGGAAGTAGACCTCCTCAAACTTCTTCTTCACGAACCTATACGTACGTGCATAAAACAAAACACCATCAGGCCAGCTATCTTCAGAGGTCTACTCAGCCATATTGTTTATTGTTATTGGAAGCCTATTTTTATTCTCAAACAAAATTTTAAAACAAAACTGCTCTGAAACAAAACACCATAAAACAAAACTGCTCTGAAAGAATTACAATACAGAGTTGAGCTCACAGATTCCTTATGTGGTGAGAGTGGCACTCACTCATAGGCATGTTCCACATCCTGTTTGCCAGGTGCCATCGGCTCGTAGTCTTTAAACCACTCGCACACGGTCAAAGGAGCCTACATACATACACACAGAAATGTGACAACATGCTTGAGTATTATCACTACCAAAGCCCTCGGTGGGTATAAAAGGTGCTCCCTCTTTAGTCGTTACCTTTTGTATTTTCCTCTCAAATATGTCGAATTTGTTGAGGAACAGCATGAATGATGTTTTCTGGAGAGTAACATCGCATCAAGTAGGACCGGAAATCAAAATAGAATGAGGTTAACATAGGAAGTTTGAGATGGATGGATGGATACCTCAAAACATCTCTGCTTTAATACCCAGTCGAACAGCTCCTTGGTCTCCATCATCCTGTTCTGTGTCTCATCCTCAAATAACAACTGATCGTACCTGACATTCACAGCCTCAAACATTAGACCAAAGGCTGTGTGTCTCCGGCACACTCATTCTTGTATTCGCAGGCACAAGCATCATGTATTTGCACGCACAAGCACTCGGTGCACACAGAAATGCACACGCTATCGCTATATTAAGCAAGGCATAGTTGAAACATGCTTGTTGATTGCTTTTCTTACAGTGAACACTGTTATAAGATGGGTTTTTTCAAGTGAAAGTTCACCAGGAAGCATCCATAAATCATCTTATGTCCCAGACCATCAAACTGAACTAATGGAACAAACTGACAAGAGCTCATATTTTTATTTGTATGGGAGTATTTAAATTCTCATGGCATGTTGGTTTTAAATTCAAAATGTTAAATTACAAGTAAAGCTAAAGTCAAAGCACCACAACTAAACCTGACTAACAAAATGACATAGGAAGCAACTTTTACATGCTGGCTTCGGAATATCCTAGCAATTTAGAAATCGTACATACTCGCTAATGGCAGCACAAAAGATGACGGCATCAACGCCTTCAAAAAGATGAATCCACTTCCTCCTCTCATTCCTTTGACCTCCTACATCGTACAACCTGTATACCTCCCCACCTCTTTTGCTCTCTCCAAGGGAGCTGCAGAGAAACTACCCAGTTAACTTCAGTCTGTCATTCTGCATCGAGTAGATCGAAAGAAATATGCAAACCTCAGGCAAACATACTACCTAAACTGAATTTCTACAACCCCAGTTGTCCGTACTCTTGCATGGAGCACATCCTCCTGCAAAATATATCCAAATGATAAACAACATACAACTTTCAGCTTGAAAGACAAATACTGCAGATGTATTCTTGAGTAAGAAAGGCAGAACAGCCACCAGCAAATTGGCGTTCATCATTGAACAAGCATAAGTGCATAAGCCTATAGTAAAGGTTCTGATCTGCAGTTTGGTGTTCATCGTCTGAACAGCATACTTTTGATCGACAGTTAAAGTTTGGTTTCTTTAATTTGGTGCTCGTCATTCTACTGACCCTAGTTATATACACCATTAAATATGGTCGCAGTTTGGTGTAATGGTCGCTCCTCCATTAAATATTCGATTTTGAAATATTAGCTTCCAACAGTTTACAAAAGAACAAGGAATATCATCACATGTCATATACTCATATCTGACCATAATTATATCCATCAGATGAAGATTTCAGTACACTGACAGCCAATATCAAACAGATGATGCTCCAGACAGGAATTAGATTATGGACAATTGCAGACCTTTGTTGGTACGTAATCTGCTTCAGCTAAACGGTCCAGATTTTCCATGAAGTACTGTGCACAGTCGGGAACTTGCAGCACACTTCCACACAAGTAAGTTTCCTACAGATGCATTTCTTTATAATTAAGTTGGTTGTTTGACGGTACACACATTTACAGAAACCGAAATAAGAAATTGTTTTCACCTGAATGGCTGGATCTTCCCATAATTTTCTTACATCCTGTACGAGTTCTTTGTTAAGCGACGGGTAATCCAACCTGCCACCGATTTCTGATAGTGTTTCTCCAATCTCCTGAAGATAGGAGAGCAGTACACTATAAATAAACAAACTTCATAATCTCATTGATATTGTATGGCATACGATGTGAAGCTGGTAATCAGTATCCTTTACATAAAGAATGCAACACTTCTTCTTATAAAAAAATTAGTTTCAGTACCATCAAACAAGGTATTTTCAGTTGTAACTGCAATGCTGCTTCAGTTGTAAGTTGTAGCAGATCACGGTTATCATGTTGCGAGATATCGATGTTTATTCCTTAGCATAACTCTATTTACTGAATAAAATAGGATGTACAAACCTGGTTATCCGGGGATATAACATGTTTTGAAGACTCGGGTTCCACTTGGACAAGCTCTTTAGCTCCATCATATAGTATCTGTGCAAATTAAACTCATTACTCAGAAAAAGATGTGCAAACACACTCCCATAAGAACATTGTAAAACTGCCTACATAATCCCTACTAAGCAATAAGTGGGAAAAAAAATTATGAGACACACCCTTTCCAGTACTAGCATACCCTGCTTTGATTGTTACTAGCATACCCTACTTTGATTGTCTGGTACACGTTGGCATGGATGACTGGCGTGTAGCCCTTGAGTTCCGCCTCGTCAAAGCCGGTTCAGAAAAGAAGCTTTATCTGGAGATAAACATTCAGAAAACATAAGGCATACTATTTTGTCATAGGGAGGGAAGAATACAATGGAGGGATTCTTGCCTGCTTAAATATCGTGGACTTTCCTGATTCTCCAGCACCTTAAAAAGAAAGCATCACCTATTAGGAATCAGCCTTTGCTGACTCTGAAATAATATTTTGTATGTAGGATCATCATTGTTTCATTGATCTATTAATGACAAAGCTTGCATTTTTTTTTCAAAAACAAAGGAGATACACAGATGAACTTGACTAGAAAGATTTAGTTCAGTGAACCAGTAAATTTTGAAGATAGAATTGATAATTTGGCAAGTGAGTCGGCAGTTGGCAGTACCGAGAAGTAAGAGCTTGTGGATGTGCTGATCCGCCTTTGTCTCTTGCAGAATCCGCTGGTCGATGTCTGCAGACTGTCACGATCGAGGTGTGTGTATCAGGACAGGAGGAATCAAAATCAATCAATGAATCAAGTGTGGCAGACATTTCAAGTGGATTGGAAAGAAGCTTACTCTTCTGTTGTCGGCTGCCTCGGCCTCGTTTATGGTTTGAAGCGCGCACGCAAGCATGGACATTATTATTCTAGACACGCGGTTGGTGTCATGCTTCCGTTCCGAAGACAGACGCCTCGATCCTCCTAGTTTGGTTGATGAGCCAGATAGCTGCACACACACAGAAGACGAAAGATGTGGGTCAGTCAGATAAAACTAAAAGCAAGTATTGCAGCAGAACAAGACGGTTGAGTCAAGATGGTTGGTATGGGTACGCAGAAAGGGAGGGATGTAGTTTAGGCCTAGATTCTAACTGAGTGCAGCGCAACTGCACATTCTATTGGCTAACTAATGTTGAGGCAATCAAAATGTTTAGGCAAAATTGTACAAGCGAATCCTGGTGAAGGAAGCTAGCGCGTAGCAGCTAGTGGCATTGTTCATTCAACAAGCGAATCCTGGTATGGTATGCATATGTATAATAAGAAAAGAAGAAAAAAGCAGATCAGATGAGATGAGATGTACAAACAAACAAACAAACTGACGAGCAAATTAAGCATAGATAGTGATTTGGTAGTGGCGACAAGTAGCAGCTACCGTACCTAGCAGGGCGGCGGGCGGATCTAGCTAGCTAGCTACCCACAAGCTGTGACTGATTCATTCCTTGTTCTTTTGACAAAAAAAAGATGAGAGATTGAATGAATGTGGTAAGGCAGGTAGCCGCTTGTTGCTCATACATACTCCCTGAACTGAATCGATTGAATCGAACCCAAGGGGACCCAACCCAATGGCGGGCGGGCGGGCGGGGCGCGGTGGAGACGGCAGGAGCAGGAGGGACGAACGGGGCCGCGGAGTTGTTGGGGGCGGCGGCGGCGGCGGGTGGTAGACGAGGAGAGAATTGGTGGCGAGCGAGGTGGGCAGGTCAGTGAGAGTGAGGAACCAAAGGGGATGCGGGTGCCGCACTGTCACTGGCAAGAGCAACAAATTGTTTAGGTTTTTTTCTCCTTCCTACTCCACCCAAACTTGGCATCATCAAACCTGCCTAGGTCCAACATAACATGTGAGAAATACAAGAATATGTCAAACCAGGTCCTCTATGTTCAACTTGGCAACTAAATGTATGTTTACAAACATGCTTCTTTCTCGGTTGGCTATGTTGAGGGTTGTTCTATATGTGTTGGCAAGGTGAAGTCCATCGGTGTCGTCATGGTCGGCTGCAATACCTAGACCCGACTACGTTTTAATAAATTTGTACAAGGTCTTGTGTGCAAGTTTGAAGGACTTGTTTGTAATTTTGATTTTACTTGGTTTTAATAAATAGATACCGAGCATTGAAAGCATCGCATCGAGATTTTCATTTAGTGCACGTGATACAACCTCAAGATATGATGCATTTTATCTTGTGCTAAAATAGATGCAGGGGTTTATTTTTATAGGTTTGGAAACAAAACAGTGAGAGAGTTGAAAACAACCAGGAAAAAGTGGAGTGTCTGGGTTGGTGAGTGGTGTGCCGCTGCTTCCCCTCTCCTCTCCTCTCGGACAGAAAGCAGAAAGCAGAAAGCAGAAAGCAGAAAGCAGAGGAGAAAGGGAAAGTTTTTAGCTAGCCAGCGATGACGACCGCGGCGGAGCCCTCGTCCTCCTCCTCCTCGTCCACCGTGCTGCCGGTGGGGTTCCGGTTCCGGCCGACGGACGAGGAGCTGGTGCGGCACTACCTCAAGGCCAAGATCGCGGGGCGGGCGCACCCGGACCTGCTGGCGATCCCGGACGTGGACCTGGCGGCGGTGGAGCCCTGGGACCTGCCCGCCCGCTCCGTCATCAAGTCCGACGACCCCGAGTGGTTCTTCTTCGCCCGCCGCGACCGCCCCAAGTACCCCGGCAACAAGGCCCCCCGCTCCTGCCGCTCCACCGCCGCCGGCTACTGGAAGGCCACCGGCAAGGACCGCCTCATCCGCGCCCCCGGCCCCGGCGGCAGGGGCAAAGGCGCCCTCATCGGCGTCAAGAAGACCCTCGTCTTCCACCGCGGCCGCGCTCCCCGCGGCGCCCGCACCCCGTGGATCATGCACGAGTACACCGCCACCGAGCCACACCCCCAGTCCCAATCCCAATCCGGCCCGCTAAACGTAACCCTATTTCCCCTCTTGTTTTCCTCTGCTTTGCTCTGCTTCCATTTCAACTTGAATAATTCTTTCTGCCATGGATGTCAATGTGCTAGCTAGCTTATTAGCACTACTACCAGTTTGCAGTCAGCCATTCTAGCTGGCTCAGTACTTGAAAGGATTCGCTTGCAAATTGGTTGTCAACTTGTCATAACACTAGTTTCTATAGCTCTAGGACTGTCGAAATGCGTTCCTCTGCCTCTAGTTTTGCTCTGCTTCCATTTCATTTCATCTATTTTGTTCGTTGGACAAATATTGAATCTCATTCAGTTGCTTGTTTCTTAATTATTTCTAGTATGAATATAAATGTGCTAGCTAGCTTATATAGGTACAATTTGCGGTCAATCACCATATACCGCTCAGTTCTTGACAGGATTTAACACTAGGACAGGGCATACTTGCAGGATGAATATGAATATGTGTTCGAAATGACTAGTGTCAAAATGTGTTCTTCTTGTTTCTTCACGGTGGCTTCTTTCTTCTATGAACATGAATGTTCTAGCTAGCTTAGCAGTACCATTTGCAGTCAGTAAGGTGTAGCTCACTCAATTCTTGGGCCAATTCTGCCATAACAATAGGACAGGGCATACTTGCAAAATGATGAAACCATGTATATATAGCTTGACGAATATCCATTGTGCAGTCAGTCAGTCAGTCAGTGTACCTCGCTCAGTTCCTGACATGATTCCATTGGAAATCGTTTGTCAACTTTTCATAACACTAGGACAGGACATGCTTGCAAGACGATGAAACTATGTATATATAACTTGATGACTGTCCAAATGTGTTCTTTGTTTGTTTCTTCAGGATAGCTTCGTCCTCTACCGCCTATTCAACAAGCAGGACGAAGAGGCCCCGGCGCCCAAGTTGGAGTCCCCGTCCACGTCGTCTGCAGGCAATCTGCCGCTACAAGCCGACGACACGCCCAGTGCCTCCATGGTAGAAGACAAGGCCTCGCCATCTGATTCGAGCCAGCTGACTCCGACCAATGTAACTACCGATCACTCCTCCACGGCTCATCTTCTTGCAGCCGCCGGTGACGCAGAGCAGACACCGGATCAGGTCAACTGCTTGTTTTCCCTTTCCTGCATGCATTATATCTTCAGCCTGTTCCTGTCTTTTATTTGAATGAGAAACGTTTGTGTGTTTTCTTATCCATAAATTGCAGGAAGCTTCTTTTCTCAATGTGTTGGCGCAGCTTCCGGACATACAGGCCGAGCATCAAAGATACGATGAATTCCCTACCATCAGTTCCCCGATGCGTCCTTACACGGATCTCCCTTTCATTGGCAACATGGGTGATGAGCAGGACTTCTCGATGTATCTGGACAGTATCATAGGTGAGCAGGATGCGCAAAACATGTTGCTCAATCCAGCCTATGATGAAACGGGCGCTGGGAATGCCGTGTCCAATCCTACTACAGCTGCTGTTCCATTCTGCTCCACCAGCTCAGACTCATGGACTCCTTATCCCGAACATCTGTTGAACTCTATCATAGAACCGGGCAGGAGCGACGTAATAGATTCAAATGCCTCGAATGGCCAAGGGGGCTGGGCAGCAGCACCTTCGACGCAGCAGCCCACAGCTCCAGAGTTCATCGACCCGCAACAAGGGATTGCAGCAAGAAGGATCCGCCTTGCATGTGCTGTTGAGAGGGCATCGGCCTCTCTGCCTATATTAGCTTCTCACTCGGAAAGCGGAGATGCAGCCGAATCAGGCTGTAGCACAGAAAGTTCATCCAGCAACCACGAGGAGGATCATGTCAATGCAGTTTCCCAAACTATGGTATGGTTCTGACTTGCCTTGATTCTATCTGGCAGTAGTATCTACTCATGATAGTACTCGGTGGATTATTAATAAATTCTTTACTTAGGCTGGAGATCTGATGCATATTCAGGGCAGAGTGCACAACATTGCTCCTACTCAAGCAATAGATTCTTCGGTGGAAGTTGCAGACAAGCTCCAGCATCTATCATTTAATAATGGTAATAAGCCTTCAGTTCTGAAGCAGGATAGTTTAGTTAGAGTCAAATAATCCATGTTCCACCCGTATCCTGAGAAGTGGCTGAGCTTTTGGTAAATTTGTCGTGCAGATAGCATATTGGAACAGCATGTCGAGCTGCCTCGTGGAGCCGGTCTGAAGCAAAGGGTCAAGCAGGATTCTGTTGAAAATGCGCACGAAGGGCTACTGCACAACAGTGACCGTATGACTGATGAGTCATCTAAAGAAACAAAGAGACGAGCAACCGGTTCCGCCGTGCGGTCGCTCTGGCTGGCTCTACTGGTGATGGCCCCTCTGCTTGTCTTGGTTGGTGTGTGGAGGTCCCTGAACTAGCGGCCGGTGTAAACGGTTCCTCCTCATCGTTCGTAGGCTCTATATATGTCGCTTGTGTATATACTTGCTGTCTGTCTCATTTAAGCTTAGCAGTCCCAGGAGCCGGCTTTGTAATGTAGCCATGAGTTGATATTGACATATTGTAGCGACTTACAAACTTCCCTATGCAAATGATTCAGTTAGCAGTTCCATGACCTTGGAAGAGTGTTTATGAACTTGTTTTTCGCCATCATCAGTTGAGTTTCAGTGACAACAAGGCGGCCATATTGTAGCCATGAAACCTGAACGTTGATCAGATCCAAGCTCTACTACAGGTTGATTCTTTCTATGAAGTCCGTACTACATTGCGTTACATGTGCTTGAGGACGAATTCCCCGAAGCTGATGCCGAGGAAGGTGGCGGCAGCGATCTTCCATAGGGCATGATGAAGCGTGAGGAGGACCTGAACAAGGTGGTCTTTGAGGATCAAGTTGAGAGCAAACTAGATGGATGGCGGTTTGAATCCACCTCAGGACGAACAATGAAAAAGACCAACCCTTTTTCTGGTCCTTCGAGCATGGCCCAAAGGCTTTCCCATTCACCCTTTTTCTTTTGGGAAACGTTCCCTGCCGGCTGGCCGGTTGAAAGTTCGGCCGGATGCGCGCTGATCGTTTGATCAGGCCTGATCCAACTGACCAGAGCGACACGCAACCACGCGTGGCTACTTTGCACGCGTCCTCGTGCGGGCCCCACGAGGAAAGCGGCGGCGAGGACGCGTGCTTCAACTCTCCCTGTTCCCATCCTCTTGCATCTTCTCCGTCACTCAACTCTCCTTGCCGTCTCTCTCTCCGTCTCTCGACGGCGACGAAAAATGCTGGAACCATGAATCTACTTTGCCAAAACCAGCATCTCAGCTTGCTGGAACCACGTTTTTGGCCTGCTGTGGCCGGTGCCGTTTTGCTGGAACCGGCATCAGTTCCGGCAAGCTGCGACGCTACGACGGCGAGCGACCACCGATGCGACCGGAACTGTACGAGGGACTGCAGGGTCGTGCGACGGCGTTTGCTGCGTTGGCATCAGGTGCTGCAATGGCGACGGGAGCTTCGAACACCTGACCGGGATTCGCGACGCCGGCGCCAGGTGCTTCGATTCGATGGCGGCCGCGGGTGAGCCGTGCCTCCCTGGATCAGAGTCGCGTTTTAGAACGAAGCTGTTTGGACAGAGGGAGCAATCGAACTGTGTTTACGTTAATCAAGGGGTGCACGTCTGACCGGCCGAAAGTTTGGGCCGGTCGGCCGGCGCCTAGCACGGCCCTTTTCTTTTACACCGCCTCGCCTTCCCTAATGAAACAAGGGAGTTTTTTTCCGCCCTGCTTTGCTTCTTTTTCCAATAATGCAATTTATTAGGACGTGACTCCCAGCCCTAAGCAGCCGCCGCCACAGTTTCCCTACAAGCCGCCGCCTCGGTCCCTCTCCTCTTCCCCATACGGTGGTTTACTTTTCCTTAGGTTTTTGCTTCCCTGGCGACATTGACGAGGTGGTGGCGGCGATGGCATGTCGGAATAAGGTCTCTTCGGTCTCTCTCTACCTCGATGACATGCGATTCGACACCAACGAAGGCCCTGTGAGAGTTTGTGTCTCCAGATCTGTTGGTTTCCTTCAGATCTTGGCAATTGGTGTGTCTTTCAAGTAGAGCTATTGGCTGACTATTGGTGCGGCGACTTCGACATCTTCTTTCGTGTTGTTCTGTGACATGGTTCAGTTTCTCCACCCCTCTGAACCGGTGGTGATTGATTGCAAGCATGTACTATATGGTGTGATGCTCCAACCGATGATGCTTCAGCAATTTTTAGATCTCGTCTCAAGGGGCAAGTGACTATTGCGGTCTTCAAAGCCTGGTACGGCGAGGACATTTGCAAGTCTTTTCCCTTCATTGTTGGTTCAGTGCATTTTTCAATCTCCAGTGGGCGGCGTACAGTCAAAGAAAGAAGAAAGCTAGTATGATTTTCAGTGTAATTTTATTTTTTACTGGTTGTTCTGCGTCCAGTTGTCTGTCCATTGTACTGACATTTGTTTTCCTTAATATTAATCAGATCTAAGATGCTCTTTGGGCGCCTTTATTTAAAAAATGCAATTTATTGATATCAACATGAATGACCCCCCCTGAAGTGCACCCCTGACATCTGTAGACACGGTTCTGCTTCGTGCCTTCAGAGGTTCTTCTCCTAACCTAATGCTCCACACAGATTCAAGACCCACACCACGTGACCCGCCTGTTCGAAATATATGCCCCAGAGGCAATAATAATGTTGTTATTAATTTCGAAACTGACCCAAAATGCATGATTAATTCAACTATCCTTAATGTAGTCTTTCATATGTTGAAATTACTCTTTGACTAATATACAATATTAAACTAGTAAACCAGGACAGAGATAGTAACTGACATGAGGCACCATATGTATAATGTATAACTGAGAGGCGTGGAAAGCTTACTGGCCACATGGCACTGCTAGTTGCAAGCAAGCCTCCAACAGATAATCAATAAAGTACAAAGGCATAAACCAACAACTTTTACCAACATGGAAAATCTTTATATTGAGAAAATGAGGATTAACTACTTTATTGTATAATGACAGTGAAGCAGCAAAAGAAAAATATATTTTAGTGAGAATAAAAAAATATATCTTTCTATTTTGAAGAAAGTGCTCAAAAACATTGGTATAATTTACAAACGACATGAAAACCATTTATTTTCACAATTTAAAAAGACACCATCAGTTTTACACAAAACATAGCTATTATTTGCATTAACCATGACCAACAAAGCCTTCGGTGTTGGTAAAAGTTGAGAAGAGGCACCTCACCAAGAATCCAAAATAGTTGAGAAGAGGCAGCAGCAAAGAGAAGACAGGAAAACCCAATCCCACGACCTCAACGCACAGGCACAGCACAACCGCCATCCAGGCGAAGAAAGGTGCAGGAAACCGAACGCATGTCCACCCAGCAGCCAGGCCCAGATGGAAGCGACTCCACCGCCCCCACGAACCGACCAGGAAAAGTCCGTGGCACGAAGCTCACGCTTACAGAGAGGACCCACACGCCAGCCATGGTAACGCCCGCGATAAATTTGGAGGAGATTATTAATGATGATATGGTTCTGCTAAATCTCAGTCTGTTGGAAGCGGCGGTGCTGGCTCTCGCAGCAACAACAACAACAATGGCGGCGGCAGCGCTCGCTTCTCCAACAACTCTGATGGTGGTGCGCCGCGCCAAGGAGGTGGTGATCGGGACAAGTGCCAGATTTGCAAGTATGAGGGACATGGTGTGTGGCGGCGCTGTAGGAAGCAACTTCAACGTCAAGCATCCAGGAGGAGGAGGTGTTGGCGGAAATCGTTCTGCCAATGCTGCCCACACATATGGAGTGGATACCATTGGTATCTCGACACCGGAGCGACCGATCACGTGACCGGAGAGTTGGAGTTCACGACCGCTACACCGGCACCGAGCAAATCCACACTGCGAGTGGTCAAGGTATGGACATTGCCCATGTTGGTCATACGCTTCTCTCTACTCATGGCTCCTTGAACTTGAACAATATTCTTCATGCTCCACGTGCTGCTAAAAGTCTCCTTTCCGCTTATCAACTTTTGAAAGATAATCATGCTTACCTTGAACTTCACCTTGAATTCTTTTCTGTTAAGGATCAGGCCACCCGGAGAACAATTCTTCAAAACAGGAGTAGGCGGGTTTTGTTCCCCGTAACTGGTCAGCAGGGTGCTCCTCGACATCAAGTGCTTGGCGCAATCAAACCATCTAGCTACCTCTAGGTTGGTAAGTACTTTTTTAGATGCAGATTGGGCAGATTGTCCTGATGATAGAAGATCAACAGGAGGCTTTGCAGTTTTTCTTGGGAGTAATCTAATCTTCTGGAGTGCTTGTAAGCAAGCGACTGTATCTCGATTAAGTACAGAAGCTGAGTATAAAGCCTTAGCCAATGCTACTGTTGAGATTATTTGGGTTCAAAATCTTTTGACAGAACTGAGTGTAATCCATGAGGTTTATACCCACAGGTGACGAAGTTGCAGATGGATTTACCAAGCCACTTACAGTGCGACAGTTGGAAGCATTTCAGCGCAATCTCAACTTATATAGTTGTGATTGAGGGGGAGTGTTAAATATTGTATTAGGTAGCGTGCGTGTTGTGTCTGTAAATGTATGATCCTAGTAGTTAGGATTGATCTCTATCTGTATAGCTAACGTAAGGGTCAAGCCCATAACAACCAGGACCGTACCTTCCTCTGTAATCTACGCATCTTTGCGCTATATTAACACACACGCGTCCCTGTATAACACATACGCTTCAGCCTCGCTTTTCACACTACTCACAATAATTTAATACTAACCCGTTAATGAGAGATGTGGACACACACACACACACTTCTCAATTATTCGTCTTCCAGGTATACATGGGTGCTGTTAATACTAACCCGTTAGAGTAGCAATGTTCAATGTAGTACTAGTAATGTAATTTTACTGTCCATTTCTTAGCACTGCACAATTACGGTTCCAAATCATATCCGGAAGTCGGAGACAGCAGTCATCACATCGAGCGCGATGGATTAGTAATGTTTGATTTAATCCCTAACGAGAGTCTCCCTGTACAATGGCGGATTCTCATCGGACAGGAGCTCCTTGATAGGGCCGTACATCCTCGTCGAGGCCGGATGGAAATGCGTGCTGGAAAAGCACGTGATGGGGACCCTTGTGCAGTGTTCTTTGCCACCACTCTATGCTCCACGCTCTGGAACCCGTCGCTAGAGACGCGTTGAAAAATTTGGAACAAAAGACAGTCAATTCAGAATGATCAAGCACGGTATGTACTCGTGTGTCAAAAATAATTCAGTTTTGGCTGATCACAATATATATACCTGCAGGAGATCGCTGATGTTCACGATGAATGCTCCGGGCATCGGCGTGACGTTAGCCCATCGATCCTCGTGGAGGATCTGGAGGCCACCGATTTCATCTTGAAGGAGCACGGTGAGGAAGCCGGAGTCCGAATGCCGGCTTGTGCCAATGGCAAGTTCATGCTGGGGACAGGGAGGGTAGTAGTGACAGAGTATGATCTGTCCTTGGTTGCACTCAATATTGGTCAGGTAGCTCAATTTGAGCCCACGAGCCTCCGAGAGCAGCTCGAACAAAATGCTCCCCAAATTCTTCACCTGTTGAGCGTACCCAAACAGCGCATCGCTGCAAATCAATACAAATAACAAGACAATCTCCCTCATTAGAAACAAAACATAACATATAGTCTCGCTCATTAATAAAAAGATGATGATAGATATTATAGTAAATCTCATCAACCTACTACGGATCAACAGAAAGTAATTATTTCATAGTTTAGCTCTTGTAGATAACAAGTAAGGAATAACTCACTTCAATGGAAGTAGCTAGTATCCTTATATCCACCCCGTTCAGCCATTTCCATAAAAACTAACAGGAAATATACAGCCAATTCCACCAAGAAATTTATAGCATCAATACTAACTGTGGATTACTCCAATTCCAAAAAACAGAGAGAAGAGCAAAGACATCTGTCACATGGTTGTCGATTCCAAAATATAAACACATGCTTACAACGAATTAATCTATCAGAATTGTATTCTTCTCAATTCACCATGGCTTGTATGTAAATCTGTAGGAACTAGGAACTCAAATGTAGTTTGTTTTTTCTTTGGAAGGGACAACTCAATGGGAGATTGAAATGCAAGCTTGCTACAAATCATTTTACTTGAACATGTACTTAACAAATTGTACCGAAACACTATTGTCCTGCCAGCATTGGAACTCACGATATCTATCAGGCATTCAAGAAGCCTTCCGTTTAAGCATCAACATTTTCTCGTATTTTGGAATGGAAGAGGAACGACAATTTCTCTTTTCACTGACTCCATATTGATTTGTTGATCAGCATGAAGTGCTCTGTCTATCTGTACAAAAACAATATAGTTTGAATTTGAATAATAATGGAAGGTAGTGGTTGAGAACTTGAGATCAAAATTTCAAGCCTTCATTTTGTGTTTATAAGAAATATTACTTTTTGTCCTCTTTTTTTGTGGTTGCACTACCCATATGTTGTAATCATGCTCATTTTACTAATCAGTAGTAGCACCCAGAATTCTAAAGTAATTCTACAAGCTAGGAGAAACGACTGCGGTGGTGAGGTACTAGTCGTCGGAGCGCTCACCGGCAGCTTTCCGGCAGGTCGCCGGGCGGGTCAGGGGCCATGCGGAGGTAGAGCGTGTCGCCCCAGTTGGCCACCGGAGACTTCACCGCCCTTACCGGCTCACACGAGTAGAGCCTCGCCTTGTCGCTACCCTCGCCGTCGCCGGACTCGTGGAATCCACCGCCGCGGCCATCGACACCAGAGGCACGCCGTGGCCCGTCACCTGGAAGAAACCCCACTCTGCCGCGGCTCGCCCGATGGCCGCCGCCACGACCACGCGGTCCCCGCTAAGGTCGATCACGGGGACGGACGTCGACGAGGACTTCCTCGCGGTCGGCAGAAGATGCGAGGCAGGTGGGTGACGCCGGAGGCGGCGAGGCCGCAGACGCCGGAGAAGGTGGCGTCGAGCGCGCGGAGCTCGGCCGCGCGGAGTCCAGGTGTCCTTGGCTCAGGATGCGGGTGTGGCACGCATGAGAACAGAGTCGGCTTCCATTTGTCTCCTCTCTGCTCTGCTTCCTCTGCATTTCTCTCTAGTGTACTTCACTCTCAACTTTCACCAAAGTTTCAAACTCTGACTACTTATTTTTACTACTATGATATTATGAAATGCTTCGATATCCCTTTTGTCCCGCAAACTGTTGACCATTGACTGTTAGCTTCAAAACTAGACAAATCAGACACTCAACACAGCAAACTGAACAAATTTGGTCCTTCTGTATGATGTGACAGTCAGGTGACAACCACATAAAAAAAAGAAAATACGGCGAATGACAAATTTTAAAATAAAATCATGAATTTTTGGGATAAAAGAGCAAAGTATATAAGGTTAGACCCTCCTCCTTTTTCCGGGCTTGGGACCGGCTATGCAATAATATTAAGCGTAAACTTAACATTAATATCATAGGCGGAGTTCCCCCACCTCCCACACCCCTAAAAAATCCACCCACAGACCGAACCCAAATAAAAATAAAACTAACACATGCAAAATACTCATATAGAACTAGTAAATACCATAAAATACAGCTAACACACACACACACACACACACACACATATATATTCCTTGAGACAACATATGAGTACATGCTACAAAAGCAAGCAAAAATATTTTTAGCTTTTTTGGGAAATAATCACTAGTAATTAAGCAAAATAAAAGAGCACGGTAGGCTCTTTTTTTTTTGAAATAGAGAGTAGTACTGAGCGAGGAACTAAGAATCATATATAGATGAAGCAACCACAAACATTTTTTTTGTTGTAATTTTTCATACCCCTGTATTTTTTTCATTTTCCCTTTTTTTTTTTGGGTCTAAGCCAAGAAACAAGCTCAGAGAGTAGTAACACGTTGTGATGGATGGATGTTAATGTTATGGTCTGGTCTGCAGACGTGCATCTCCAACAAACAATGACAGCCTATATATAGGAAAAAATAATGTAAGCATGGCTATATGGGTAATTAAGAGAATGAGAAGAAGAAAAAAAGGGTACATATCTATATTCTGGAATCTTTAAACGGGAAAGAAATAGTATGTAACCTGCAGGTTCTTCAGAACGCTCCATCATCGTAAGGATGATCGGGCGTCAAGGATGCGGACGTCGTCGTCGTCATCGCCCGATGGTCGTCGTCAGTGCTGCAGACGTCGTCGTCGACATGAGCGCCTTCCAAAGAAGGAAATAGTAAAGGTCAATCAGACCTTAGCTTTTGCTTTCCTCGTCGTCAGAGATGCATAAAAGCGTTAGGAAAAGGACATGAGCATCATGGGAGGTTTTTAATTGCGTACCTGGTGGCATCGAGAGGGAGTAGATGCGAAAGTTGGGACGGTTAGGATGGGGGGCTTTTTCACTGTTTTTGACCCATTTGCTGAAGTTTAGCACGATTTGACCCGTGTTTGAAAGTTTTTTCGGATCTGACCCATTTCAAGACGTCATCAACCGTGGCGTCTTGCTTGCACTGAAGACGCCGCCAACCATGGCGTCTGCCCCTGGCCCACCGCCCTGGTCAGCCCGTTTGACCGTCCGACGTGGCAAAGGGGTAAACGCCATGGTCCTTGGCGTCTACCCTAGGAGATGTGTTGCGTGGGCAGCAATTTTTAATCATTTGACAGTACCAAAACCAATCGCTAATAGCGCGACCAGGAAAATAAATCAGAGGCAGCCAGTTCTATGCCTTGTGGGCCTCGCCTGTCACATGACAACCATACTATTCCATGCGAATTAGCACAAGTATTGAAGTGCTGCTGCACGCAGCCATGTAACGTGGTGCACGCCAATTACAAATCTTGCTAGCTTTGCATGCACGTATTTCTCTCTTCTGGTAATTATTTCTCTTAGATCAAGGTGTCAAATTTTAATCTATTTGCACCACTGTATTGTACATGATGAACTCTACAAATAGAGTCCAATATTGAATATATTTTCTCTTATGAATATTTTGCAATACGTGGGACCCGCACGTCATGTGAAGGGTCTCCTAACGTGAACCGAGTCTGGACTTTTTCTTGTATTTGGTTTTCTCACTCAAACCTCATGATCTCACCAAAGCGAGTTCATTAACACATATAATTTTCATAGGGGCCCATATGTCATGGAGCACTGCCTTGTTAATATTCATATAGTACATAAAAAGGAAAACTATTGGTGCAACTACATGTCAGCTGCATTGGCACATGCAAAATTCATATATGAGGTTAACAAGGCAGTGCTCCATGACATATGGGCGTCTCGTAAGCATTGCATCCGCATCATCATCATCATCATCATCATCATACGGGGTTAACGAATAACTTCGTTAATAACTTCGTTAATAACTTCGTTAATAACGGTGAATTGACATGTTGGAGTTAATAACTTCGTTAACCCCGTATGATGATGATGATGATGATGATGATGCGGATGCAATGCTTACGAGACGCCCATATGTCATGGAGCACTGCCTTGTTAACCTCATATATGAATTTTGCATGTGCCAATGCAGCTGACATGTAGTTGCACCAATAGTTTTCCTTTTTATGTACTATATGAATATTAACAAGGCAGTGCTCCATGACATATGGGCCCCTATGAAAATTATATGTGTTAATGAACTCGCTTTGGTGAGATCATGAGGTTTGAGTGAGAAAACCAAATACAAGAAAAAGTCCAGACTCGGTTCACGTTAGGAGACCCTTCACATGACGTGCGGGTCCCACGTATTGCAAAATATTCATAAGAGAAAATATATTCAATATTGGACTCTATTTGTAGAGTTCATCATGTACAATACAGTGGTGCAAATAGATTAAAGTTTGACACCTTGATCTAAGAGAAATAATTACCAGAAGAGATAAATACGTGCATGCAAAGCTAGCAAGATTTGTAGTTGGCGTGCACCACGTTACATGACTGCGTGCAGCACTTCAATACTTGTGCTAATTCGCATGGAATAGTATGGTTGCCATGTGACAGGCGAAGGCCCACAAGGCATAGAGTTGGCTGCCTCTGATTTATTTTCCTGATCGCGCTATTAGCGATTGGTTTTGATACGGTCAAATGATTAAAAATTACTGCCCACGCAACACATCTCCTAGGGTAGACGCCAAGGACCATGGCGTTTACCCCTTTGCCACGTCGGACGGTCAAACAGGCTGACCAGGGCGGTGGGCCAGGGGCAGACGCCAGGGTTCGCGGCGTCTTCAGTGCAAGCAAGACACCACGGTTGATGGCGTCTCGAAATGGGTCAGATCCGAAAAAACTTTCAAACACGGGTCAAATCATGCTAAACTTCAGCAAATGGGTCAGAACAGTGAAAAAGCCCTCGAGGAGTGCGCTCCTTAGCGCTGCAGCTGCTTTCCTGACCTCCCCGTACATAACTCCTCTACAGAAGATTTTAACAACGACCTCCCGAAGGGACAGCAGGTTCCCCATGCCTTCCGAAGGGTCAAACCGATCACCACCGTTGCCAGATGCTTCCTCGTTTGCGACCCGCAAGCCTATATCGAGCTCAACTTTTTCAGCCTTGGGGAAAGCTCCTGGCTGGAACACGACAGGGCCCGGCGACCAGGAATGCAACTTCAATGATGTGAGACAACGGAACCCATCGGCGCCGACGAGTAGCAGCCCACTTTGGCGGCGGCTCGACAAGTCGAGACTAACAAGAGCCGGTAACCTTCCAAGGATGTCCACATCCTCCTGTCGCACTTCCTCCACGTCGATTGTTAACACGGAGAGCTGCGACAGATGCGCGGGATCCCTCCTTATCCATGCTGGCAGTGTAGAGAAATTGTATCCAATCATGACAAATTCCCGGAGACTTCTTCGAGGGAGCACCAAACGTTCCCCCAAAACATCCATTGCTTCAACATCATTATATTTGCACTGAATTCTTAAAATTTGGATGTTGGACATTTTACCCAGTGACTCCACAAAAGCTTCCCCCAACTCCAAGCTCAGATTATTAAACACAATTGCAAGCTTCCTCAACCTTTTCATGCTGCCCAGCTCTTTCACGGTACATAGAGAGTCAACCGTTATCTTACTCAGCACTTCTATTGATGTCAGGTTTCCCATTCCGTCTGGAAGCCTCTTGTGGTCACTATCAATGAGTAGGCACATCAATCTTCTCAGCTTAATAACAGTCGATGGCAGCTCTACCATACAATTCCAATTTCTCACTACTAGAAAAACGGCTATAGATAATATGGACATTAATGACGCACCATGAATGTGGTGCGCCACTGCTATATAGCAATGGCGCACCAGAAGCAGGTGCGCCATTGTTATTTTTTTAATAGTGGCGCACCACCTGAGCAGTGCGCCATTGCTATTTTTTTAGTCCATCCCCCCACCCCACCAGACATAGCAATGGCGCACCACACCAAGGTGCGCCATTACTATGTAGCATAGTAATGGCGCACCTTGGTGTGGTGCGCCATTGCTATGTCTGGTGGGGGTGTGTGCCTGCGTGTGTGAGACGTTAGTAATGGCGCACAGCAATGGCGCACCAAGGAGGGTGCGCCATTACTAACGTCTCACACACACAACACACACCCCACCACACACACACAAACACACACCCCACCACACACACAAACACACACACACACGTGGATCGTCTTTTCAGTTTAAAAAAAAATAAAAGAAAATGATAAAAGATTCAAAAAAAATTCAAAAAAATAGATGCCCAAGTGTTATGTGTTCTAGTTGTTAGGAAAATTAACAAACATGAATTTCGAATTTTTTTGCAAAAGGCCGCCGTGTTTCGGTAAAATGGCCGTAACTTTTGCATACGACCTTCGATGAAAAAGTTTTTTATATGAAAAAGCATCTACTCGAAAAATTACATCCGAATTCAACATGTTACGCCCGTTATCGATTTTTTAGAATCCTCAAAAACCCCACAGAAAAAAAGTTACGATGCTTTTAAGATCTGGAGGCAAAAAAATAAAAAATTTAAAAAAAGTTAGCAATGGCGCATCAGTGCATAGTGCGCCACTACTATTTCCCGCCTTCAAAATTCAAAAAAATTTAAAAATAGTAATGGCGCACCACACCTAGGTGCGCCATTACTAATTTAAAAATCAAACTCACTAATGGTGCACCTGCCCATGGTGCGCCATTACTATCTTCCCGCCTTCAAAATGCAAAATAAATTAAAAAAATAAAAAAAAGTTAGTAATGGCGCACCTGCCCAAGGTGCGCCATTACTATCTTCCCGCCTTCAAAATTCAAAATAAATCAAAAAAAAAAAGTTAGTAATGGCGCACCTGCCCATGGTGCGCCATTACTAATTTAAAAATCAAACTCAGTAATGGCGCACCTGCCCATGGTGCGCCATTACTATCTTCCCGCCTTCAAAATTCAAACTATATCAAAAAAATAAAAAAAAAGTTAGTAATGGCGCACCTGCCCACGGTGCGCCATTACTATGCCGTATATATGGCTGGGCGGGGTCCTTCTCCTCCTTACCTCTTCATTCTTCTCCTCCTCTCCTCCTCTCCTCCACTCCATCTCCTCCTCTCCTCCACCATACTCCCCTCCTCCTCTCCGGCGACATCCTCTCCGGCGACCTCCTCACGGTGCTCTCCGGCGACCTCCTCCTCCTCCTCTCCGGTGACCTAGGTGACCTCCTCCTCCTCCTCTCCGGCGACCTAGGCGACCTCCTCTCCGGTCCTCTCCGGCGACCTCCTCCTCCTCTCCGGCGACCTAGGTGACCTCCTCCTCCTCTCCGGCGACCTAGGCGACCTCCTCTCCGGTCCTCTCCGGCGACCTCCTCCTCCTCTCCGGCGACCTAGGCGAGCTCCTCTCCGGCGACCTCCTCCTCCCTCCTCTCCTCCTCATGGTCTCTCCTCCCTCCTCTCCGGCGACCTCCTCTCCGGCCACATGTGGAGCTCCCCGGCACAAAGAACGTAGCAGAACGAAATTTGAAAAAATATCACAAAAAAAATCGCAAAAAAAAATCGTGCCAGATCCGGATCTAGAATTCAAAAAAAAGTTAGCAATGGCGCACCAGTGCATGGTGCGCCACTACTATTTTCCCGCCTTCAAATTTCAAAAAAAAAATTCAAAAAAATTCAATAAAAAAAAGTTACCAGTGGCGCACCTGTAGCAATAGTAATGGCGCACCACATGGTGCGCCACTAGTATTTGGATTACTAATGGCGCACCAGAGGTGCGCCATTACTATTTGTTACTAATGGCGTGATAATAGTGGCGCACCTATAGTGCGCCATTAATAGTCAAAATAGGTGCGCCACTAACAACCTTTTTTCTAGTAGTGTCTACTCAAATCAAGCACCTGCAAAAACTGCAACTTTCCAACTTCTTCCGGGAGCTCGGAAATTTTCGTCCCGGCAAGACCTAGGTACCTTATGTGCAATAAACTCCCCAACTCCTGAAGGTTAAGATGATTATGATCACTAAGGTCACATCCATTCAGTTCCAATACTCGTAAAACAACAAAGCTCGAGAAAGGCAGCATTAGCTCAATACCAGGTTTAAATGCAGCAACAGACCTCACTTGAAACATAGTCACAGATTCGAGAGGCGTGGTTTGAAGTTCTCCTTTTCTAGCATTCTGTAGGGACAACCTGCGGACATTGCTCCGAGAAGACATGCTATCACCAGTACCATTCAATACAGTAACAAAGTTGTCCTTGCTTGACAAGGAAGAAATTAGTTCTAGAACCATATCGTGTACTCGGCAAGCTACTACTGTACTGCCACTATAATCATATATCGGCAGGATCATGTTTCTATTCACGAGCTCATTGAAATAAGTCTCTCCGATCTCAAAGAGACTAGTTTTTGCTTTTTCAAATTGGACAAAACTTTCAGCAATCCACATCCATATCAGCCCTATCTTTTCCAATCTTGTAATCCTCTGGAAACATGCTTAGATATAATAAGCATGTCTTCAGATGAGAAGGTAGATCATAATAACTAAACGATAGTATCCTTAGCATCTCCTCTACACTGGGGTCTTCTGTAAGCCCACGACCAATAGACAGAAGCAAAGCATGCCATTCATCCACATGTTTTACTTGCTGATCACTAGCCAAAAGACTAGCTATAGTAATGATGGCTAATGGCACTCCACCACATTTTTTCAATATATCTATGGACAGTTCATCAAATTCATGAGGACATCCATCCTCGTGGGAAAATATCCTTTTATAGAAGAGCCTTTTGGAATCATCATCACTAAGAGGTTCCATTGGGTAAATAGAACCATTAGTAGATGAGCAACATAATTTAGACACGCTCACTATACGAGTTGTCGTTATTAGCCGGCTGCCAAAATTGTTGTTGTTCGAGAATGCCAAGTTGATAATTGTCCACAGTTTTTCATCCCATATATCATCAATTACAATGAGGTACCTATATCAATTATGAGATCATTAATAGAAAGCATGATCATCTGCCTTTCACGGTAAAAATATATTAAACATTTCTAACAATTGCAAAGACCAATCCTTGAGCTCAAAAGAGACAAGACATGGAGCCCCACGGTAGTATCATATAATACCTTATTAAAACACGCCATTACAAACTTGGTAATAAAAAAACAATGATGTTTAGATTTTCTTTTCTTCTAAACAATAGGGGCCTATTTTATTAACAGGATTCACAAACTCATGAATAGGACAAACGCAATATTTGAGTGTCGTGTTCACTCTATCGGAATGGAAAACTACAAGATTGGCATCAAATATTGTTTAAAACCAACTAAAAAATAAAGAAAATGCCACAAGAGGTGAGTGGATGAAAATGTCCCTCCTAAATATGGTAAAACAGATTTTTTCTGAATATTTCTAAGTATTTGAATCATACGGATCAAACGACCTGCTTAGGAAAAAGAATCTGTAGGATTTATATTCGCCACAAATCCCATGGAATTTCTTGAATCAAAGGAGCCTGAAATTTGTTGAATCAAAGGAGCCCTAGAATTTATGGATATTTTCATAGATCAATGTGCATTTACAAATATCCTACCAAGACATACCACTGTCTCAGGATGATGTGGCTGATACCTAGATGGCTAATTTAGTTCCATATTTGTTAGGGGTGTATCGGACATAGAGCAGGAGCAGTATGTTGTAGCCAGTGGCCCTTCTCTGGCAAAAATGAAATAATTTCCTAGGATTTGAATAAATTTGTTGAAATCTGACATAACTCGGCACACTCCCAATGTATACATACTTGTGCTATCTACCTAGTTATCTTCCTCATTGTCCAAACAAGTTGATCTGGCTTTTTAGTTTGGTTGAAAATAAATAAATCAGGTGAAATATGTCTGATTGGTAGAACTAAGGGTAATGTATGACAATATTTTTCTAAAAGTCATCACAGGGTCACAACGAGGTAGAAAGTGAAATTACTCTAAAACGTTCAATATTTTGTAACTCCACAATTTACACTTTATTGCAAACTACAATAGCAAAGAAATTATCAAGGTATGCTGGTTGCCATCACTAAGTGGGTGACATGTGACATGTACGTACCTTTTGTTCTCGAGGCTTTCCCGGAGTTTGTCGATGAGTTGTCGTTCATTCAACATGGTGAAATGACTTTGGTATTTACCAAGATCAAGGAGGATGTCAATGAAAACCTTCTTTGCGTCAGCACTTCGAGCGACAGGAACAAAAGCCCTACAATCAAAATCTCCTTTGATCTTGTCATAAACCATTTTGACAAGCGTGGTCTTGCCCAAACCTCCAAACCCGACAACGGAAACAATCTTCAACTTCTTCTTGGTCTCGTCGTCTCCCTCTGAGAGCAATTTCATTAGCTCTTCATCCCTTTTCCCAGCAACGCCAACGAGCTCTGTCACTTCCGTGTACAGAGCCCCAAGGCGGGGATCGATGGAAGTCACGGCTGCAGGCTTAACGACAATATTGTCGACGGTGTACCTTCCACGCCTGTTAGCGACCTCTTGGACTTGCTCATTGATTTCCTTGATCGCGTCGGCGATCTGATGGCGAGTCTTGCGCTTAGAGAAGAAGTCGGCCATCTTCTCGAGGAGCAGTTTAAGCTTGTTCGTGTTGGCGTCGGGCTCAGAGTCATCATCGACACGCACCAGGAACTTGTCGACGACGTCCTCCATGTCGTAGGAGAGCTCCCTCACCGCCCCTGCCCAGAGCTTGACCTGCTCGTCGAGCTGGTCCCGCGGCACCTCAGCCACCACGCGGAGGGCAGCGTGCATGCTCTGCATCTCCTCCTGGAGAGACTTGATGCCTTTCTTGACACCGGCAGCTTGTACTCCTCCTTGAGGAGCTCGGCCAGCTTGGGAAGCAGGGAGCCCATGGCGCCCGTCACCAGATTCATGGTTTCTTCTCTCTCAAAAAAAAATATTTGCTTGGATGTGTGGTCGACAATAATCGTTAGTGGTTTGGGTGCTGCAGCTAGCGCTGCTCTTTATAGAACCCGGGCAAGTTGACAGCAACTTCCAAAAGGTAATACAATCATGAGGATACCTGTCGAGTAAATTAATGATTTTCTCCCATCCATATTTATCATGCATGCCTATAATCATGTACTCCCTCTGTACACATGTTTTTGCAGTTTAAATTGAACTGCAAAAATCGTCTTATATTAGTGGACAGAGGCAGTACTTGTTATTCTCTCGTCTCCATTTAAAACTAGCTTCCTTGTAGTAAAAGATAATACCGTATATATGGTTACGGTTTCCTTGTAGTAAAAGACATGATGCTTAATTAATTAGTAACACTTGAAATCATAAGCTTCTTTCGTCTCCAAGTCAAGTCAAGTCAAGCTGCTGCCTCCACCCACATGGCTCATTTATCGGTGGGGAGCTTCATGTGGCCTTCCGTCTCCAGCCCCACACGCTATCCTCAGTACACCTCACTCCCTTTCCAGTTTCCACCCCTTGAGTTACCAAATGAACTCGGTAACTCAATAACTGCTAACTGGACCAGACTGGCCTGGCTTTTAAGTCCAAAATTGGATAAATCGGTTTGAAACAAACCATGGGATAATCCTAATTAATTTTTGGATTATCCACATCCGCGGGCTATTTGCTATACCATTGTCGGGGTTTTTTACTCCGGCAATAGATTTGTAGGTTGGTATGAGGTCAAAGTCTTGATGTGGGTTAGCACACACGAATAGGAATCACATGAACACGAGAATGTGAGCAGGTTCTGATGATTTGATGAAGTCCCGGGATGTCGCCGGTAAAGACCTCTCAATTATTTGCTTCGATGCGTGGTCGACAAACATTGCTGTACGTCTGGATGTTGCAGCGCTGCTCTTTATAAAAGCCTGGCAGGTTATTCAATGTCCCTCCAAGTCAAGTCAAGTCAGTCTTGTGTAAGCAAGATAAGATGTGTGAATTGGCTACGTCGCGGAGATCACCTTTCCTCCCAAATGGCTCGTTTATTGGCGGGGAGCTTCATGGACATGGGCTGGGTGGGTGGAGGCAGCCTGCACATGGGAGTGGGACCTCGTTCTTTAGCGAGCCTGCCAGCATTAAAGTTAGCTCAAAACGAATAAAGTTTCAAAAGCAATAAGAGCTCCGCTTCGCTACACCCCCCATTAAACGTACAAGGGCTGTATGGACTTTGGGCAAAAACGTATACACACCTCCGTATGGTCTCCTTCCGAGGCGTACGAGCGGTACGTACGCGTTTGCCCACCCGATCCACCGGCCCCACTCGATCCGAAGCCCCCCACCCCCTCCCCCCGCGACCCCGCGCGCGCCGCCGATCGCCGCCCCTACCCTAACCTGTGTACTTGAAGGCAGCCGCCGCCGGTTCTCGGCCCTCCCGCCGCCTGGCTGCCTCAGTGCCCCTCGCGGCCCTAACCAGTGCCCCCCCCGCCGCCAGCGGCGCCGTTCTCGCCGCCATCCGCGCAATAGGCTAGGGCAAGCAGGCCGTCGTAGGCGCCTCCCTTCCCGCAACCCCACCCCCCGCCCATCGTAGACGGACTTCCCGCCTGACGTCGACCCCCGCCGCTGTCGGAACCGAAGAAACTGAAGGTTTGCCATCTATATTCTTGTCTGCAGCTTGTGCATCACACAATGTCACCGAATTTGCATTTGAACTGAGAGACTGTTGATGTTCTGCGGTGTTCGTAGTGATCGGGGACTCTAGCTCAAGGTGTTTGAATGGAGCAAGAAATTGGATATGCCGGCGATGAATCCAGTAGCGATAATGGTTCTAGTAGCGAGAATGAATATAGTAACGAAGATGAATATAGTAGCGAGAATTAATCGTGGTCGTCATATGAAAACTTACCTCCCGAGGACTTCCAAATTAATGAGGATGGTGGAGACAGTGAAAACATTGACGTGTACAACTGCATAGCAACTTACATGTCTTTGTTTTAAAATCTACAGGAAGATGTCGATGTTCAGAATGAGCACAATGATTTTCAGGAATCTTATGCCGATATCGTGAGCTAGGTATGTTGAAGATTTTGTATGGCACGCAATCATATGCCAATTAAGTGATGAAAACTTACATGTGTTTATTTCTAATTTTGTAGGAGGATGTCGGTGGTCCTAGTGGGCATCATGGCCATGACGATGATGGTGAACCAGACATGGACATTGGGCCTGCTGAATACCAGCAAGAGGCGCTGGATAGGCATTGGAAGATAATGGCTTTGACTTTTGATTCACAAGCGGAGGCGTACTCGTTCTACAACAACTACGTGAAAGAGTGTGGATTCAACATAAGAAGAGGGAAGGTGAAACTAGGGAAAGGTTCTTCGGGAAGTATACGCTTGAGGTGGTTTGTTTGTTCCAGGTCAGAGAAACGGCAGAGCAAGTTCTTAACCATGGATGGGCGCAGCCGTAGGCTAAGACCTGAGACTCGGTGCAACTGCAGTGCACATTTGGTGGTGAAGTTGGATAGATCCCGTGGGATTTGGTTCGTTGGGAGATTTGTGGACGATCATAGCCATGTCCTGGCTAGACCCGACGAAGTCCCATTTCTTCGGTCTCATAGACAGATAAATGCTTTCCAGAGAGCAGAGATCTTAGCAATGGAAGGAGCTGGGCTCAGAAAGCACATAATCATGGATAACTTCATCAGCAGATCTGGTTCGTACGATAAGGTAGGCCTTGTGAGGCGGGACGTTTACAACCTATGCTGCAGAGAGAAGATGAAGTTAATTGCAAAGGGTGATGCTGACACAGCAATTGGCATTATGAGGAGCAGAAAGGAGAATGACCCTGATTCCTTCTTTGAGTACCAGCTTGATGCGGAAGGATGGCTAAAAAGCATGTTCTGGTGCGATTCGTAGTCACGGCGGGACTATCAGGATTATGGTGATGTGACCGTTTTTGACAGCACTTACAAGATGAATCGGTATGGTATGCTGTTCGTTCCCTTCATCGGTGTGAAAAATCATCGTTGCACTACCGTATTCGGTTGCGCCATCGGATCAGAGGAGACCGAAGGTACATATGTTTGGTTGCTCCAGGCATTCATGAAAGCAATGTGGCAGCAGAAGCCGAAGTCAATAATCACAGACGGAGATGCTGCCATGATCCGAGCCATTCGGAAGGTCCTTCCTGATGTGTGGCACCGTCTATGTTCATGGCATATACAAAAAAAATATCCAGAGACACCTCCATCATAGGTCATTGAAGGAGTTCAGGTCGCTGTTGTACTACTCCAATTCACATGCCAATTTTGAGGAGAGATGGAATGCGTTTGTCGGAAAATGGCAAACGGAGAAAACATAAGAATAGCTGAATAGGATGTACAGGAAGAAGAAATTTTGGGCAGCCTCATAGCTGTCAGATGGCTATTTTATTGGTATGCGAAGTAACCAGAGGAGTGAAAGTCTGAATTCGTGCCTTCACTTTCACCTTGACTTTGGTATGACCATAGTTGATTTGGTAGTGCACTATGAGAACTGCATAGTTTGCCTTCGTGAAAACGAGGCGCGAGATGACTGCACAGCTTCACAGTCTGTACCGGTGGCAGTTACTGATTATAGGGAGATTGATGAGGCTACTTCCCGTGTATTCACTCCGGCAAATTTTTATATTTTGCAAGAAGAGCTGGAGAAGATCGGAGAGCTTGAGGTTTTTGAAACACTGGTGGGAATTGAGTCTTAGACCTTTATCGTGGCATGGAAGAATAACCAGAAATTCAGGTTTAGTGTGGAATATACACCTCGAAACTCTGAAGAAACGATAAAGTGCAGCTGTCGAAGGATGGTTCGGAAAGGACTGCCTTGCAAACACATTCTGCATGTACTGAATCATCTCAAATTATCTGAAATACCTAAGTGCCGTGTCCTTCAAATGTTCTCCAAAATGGCGAGAGATGGCCTGCCTGCCAAGCGCGGGAGCGATCTGTTTGGTTGGGGTTGGTCAGGGGCAGGGGGGCGAGCAAGGTATAGTGAGCTGAGGATATTAGGGGCAGAAGCTTTCCATGTTACAGCCAATGACCCATTTTTGTTCGATAAGTTGAAGGAATCTCTCCAGGATATAATATCCAAGAAAAAGAGCCCCGAAAATGAAGCAGATGGTCACAGAAAATTTGTGAATGAAGACGCCCGGGAGTGTCAACGAGATGCAGTTGTTATTGGTGATCCTCTGAAAGTTTCCACGAAGGGCGCACCTAAGCAGAACCAAAAAGGTCGGGCTAAAGAGGGCCCAGAATTGACGAAAAATGGTAGACCAAAAGCATTCAACGAGAAAAGTGGTTGTTTGTACGATATTCTCAGGATAGACTTAGGGGAAGTAGTTAACTGATCTCTCTTTCGCCAGACTCAGGGGCTGCATCACGCAAAGTGGACCTCCCCGTAGCCAGCTAAGAGGTTGCATCAAGGTTCTCACCCTAATGTCCGGACCCGGGGGCTGTATCGTTGTTATTGACCTCTCTGAGTAAACTACCGGGGGCTGCATCGACGTAACAAACCAGTAAACACACTGGGAAACATATCTAAAATTACTCCCCTTGCTATCAAAGACCGGGGGCCATACCAATGTTATGCCTCTCACGATAAAACTTTGAGGTTGAATCAAAACCGACCTCTCCGTCGGCACCGCCCAGGGGCTGCATCATAAATTTAGCCGACATCCCCGGTTTCTCTTTATTGCTTATTATTCGCATCGGGGTAAAATAACTTCATACACTAGTACAGAACCCCCTCATTAGCAGCGTTCGAGAATGGCTTCTGGCAGCGTTCGAGAGGCGCGCTGCTACTACCACACCGCTGGTAATAGGTTACTTGCAACGTCTGCACCAAACGCTGCTAATATGTGCTCTGCTAGCAGCGTTCCACTCGAATGCCGCTAATGAGCACAACATCAGCAACGTTTGCTATTGAACGCCGCTAAGTTGGTCACTTCTAGTAGCGTTCGTTCTCCCTCCCGAACGCTGCTAATTGTAAGCACAAGTTCTGTACCAAAATTTGCTCTGGCTGCATTTGGTTATTAATTGGGGCAATGTCAGCAAATAAGAATCCTAGTAATGAAGTTTAACATCGACTTCAAACAATAATTAGAAGTACTTGCAAACATCGACTTGAACTAAATAAATGTTGTTACTTATACTTAACAACACAATTCCGATCCAAACAACGTTTTGAAAACAAATTACTTAGTACAATTAGCGCAATATGGTAGATGGTACGCATGAAGTACTACAAATCACACGGAAGTACTTAACACATTGTACTATGAAGCCTACTCGCCAACCTCCCACCTAAAGATGGTACGCATGAAGAGGACCGGCCCTTCTTGTCCTAGGTGGAGCATGACTATCAACTTGTCACCTTCCCTGCAGTAGTAGTTCTCACGAATTTCCTTCCACCCATTGACGACCAGACGTCCATCTTCTTGCAACGTGGAGTACGTGGTTGCAAAGTCAATTGTGTCAGAGATGACAATTTGAATTCCACCACTACCCTGAATCTGCATTTGCATAGGCACCACAGCACGTGCGAGTTTCTGTTGCAAAACACAATTAGTCAACATATATACATGTATATCAAGTAAGCAAACACTATATTTGATTTAATTAAAATTTTAATACAATGCAATCTTACTAGGAGTGGCTTGTTCTGCTT
This sequence comes from Elymus sibiricus, assembly GCA_039707655.1. NCBI lineage: Eukaryota > Viridiplantae > Streptophyta > Magnoliopsida > Poales > Poaceae > Elymus > Elymus sibiricus. Next base: position 2,576,459 of record CM077676.1, read on the forward strand.
AACATTGCTCTTGTTCAACATGTGCACTAATGGCACAAAGGACCCATTGTACGGTCCAGCATTGGCATTCACACTAGTACAAAACGGGCCTTTAGTCCTGGTTGGGAAGGGCCTCTAGTCCCGGGTCACCAACCGGGACAGCCCAATCGGGACTAAAGGCCCCCACCCTTTAGTCCCGGTTGGTCACAAACCGCGACTAAAGGCCCTCCACGTGGCCGCGCTCGTGCGCTGTGGCTGGGGACCTTTAGTCCCTGTTGGTGACACCAACCGGGACTAAATCCCTGCCACTATAGTCCCGGTTGGTGACACCAATCGGGACTAAAGGTTTAGGGGTTTAGGGTTTATTGTTTATTTTTCCTTTTCATTTTGTGTTTTCCATTTAATTCTTTTTCATTTCAAACATATTTTATGCTACTACGTACTGTACACGTTATGCATATATAATAGAATTTCTCGTAGAACCAATCATATATCATAGAATTTCTCGTACGACCATGCATACACACACACACACACACACATATATATATATATATATATATATATATATATATATATATATATATAATTTGGTATATATAATTTCTCCTACAATTTACAGATCATTACATGCAGGCATTAGGTGAAATGGTATACTCCGTCGGGAGATATGACCTGCTCAAGCAAAAATCCCGCCATTTCCTCTTGAAGTGCTCGTATGCGGTCCTTTGGTAGGAGCCTATCCCGCATCTCCATCATCTTTAAAGAAGGAGATCAATATGAATATATTAGTTGTGTGTATATATATTAGATCATGATAAAAAAATGTGAATAGTGTTTACGTACCCAAAGATGTTTTTCATCTATGGTCTTTTCGGTAATAGAGCGAATGAACTCGAAAACGTAGTATGCACATAAATTTGTCCCCTTTTCCTGCCTCATACAGTACTTTACGAGAATAGAATTCAATCAGATAATAATCAAGCATGATAATGGTATTGAAACTAGAATTAAAGAGATGCGCGGACGTAGCTAGTACTACTTAATTACCTTGCCCCGTCGCCATTTCAGCTGTGGTTTCCATTGACCGACAACCTCTTGGATGAACTTTTTCCAAACCCTGCCCGGCAAAGAAAATGAATAAAGGAGTTATTAATTACTTGATATCAGGAAATGAACTAAAGAGGCCGACATAGTGCGATAATGATTGAAATTACCTGTCGAGCATCAACTTCAGGCTTCTGTATTCTTCAGGGTCTTTACCTAGTGAGTCCAGTACTTCAACAGTTCCCTCGTCCACTCTAATGATTAGCAGGATCCAGTGGAATCTGCGCACACATTTGTATAAGCGGGCATGCATAACTCGTCAACTACACTTAACATCGAGTAAGCAAAAACAGAATTTGTAGTACAAGACAGTAACACTCACCTGAAGTTGTAAGGAAAGAGTATTTCTGGTCTGGTATTTAGGTCCTTCAAAAACATTAGCAAGCTATTCTCTATGTCTTGTGGGTGGTTATTTAACACATTTTCATGAACGGTATTTACGTCAATGAATCCAATGCCATAGACTCCATCTCTGTTCATTTCAAAAATCTTCATTCTGCATATATAATACCACAGAAAATAATATAGTGAGGATAATTACATGCAATGAACGAGCTGAGCTAGAGACTTAAATTACAGAAAGAAATCACATACAGACAATAGCAACTGACGAGAGATTTGTCGAGTGCGTCTTGATTGAATAACTGAAAAATTTCTGGAAATTCAATCCGCACATCATTTCCATGGAAGTAATGCTCTGGCTTGACTTTCACCATGAGGCTCTCTCGCCCGGCATTTACTTCTCTCAGGTACCACTGATGCAATTTGCGCATTTGCGTTGGTAGAAGCTCCTCCTCATCAGGCCTGACCAGAGGCTTCCCGGGGACATATTTCCATGCTAGTTCCTTCGGATCCATCGTGGGAAATTCCTCGATGCCTAGGAGTTGTTCAACAGTGACACCCATCTCTCTAGCCATCTCTCTTTCAGCGTCGGTTACCGCCTTATCGGTACTCACCTTGAGCGGGGGGATCGATTGCACTGCCTGTTCTCCGAGCTGGGGAATAGTTTTCCCACTTTTATTACTACCTGTAAGGCTCGACTGCTGCTTTTTTTGTTGATAATATGACTTGCTAATAGAGGGTTCATAGTCTGATTGCCTTTCCTCCACAGCCGGTTTAGCATTATCCAGAAAGTGTTGTACGATTTTCTCAGGTATTTTCTCCTTTGGCGGCGGGGGCGGTTTCGGTGCAAAATGGGCCTGCAATTCGGAAGCCACTTGGGCTTTGGTTTCGTCCTCAGTCATCTCGTAAGCCAACTTCTTTTTGGCAGGAGGCTCGGGTTTCTTCTTTGGTGCTCTCTTCCGCTTTGGAGTCGGCCCACGCGGCAGAGATCGATATCGCATACTCGCGCTGGGCTCCGTCTCGAGGTGGGGTGGATTCGGCTGACGCGGCGGAGATCGATATGGTGGCGGACTCGCGCTGCGCTCCGTCTCGAGGTGGGTTGGAGTCGGCTGACGCGGCGGACTTGGAGGAGGAGTCGGTGCCCTTGGCGTCGAGTTTGGAAAGACGATGCAATCCTTTCTCCATACAATGATACCACGTATGGCTTCTCCCAGTGTCTGCTCCCCTTGACCTCCAGGAAAGTCAAGCTGTAGTGAGTCATATGCCGACATAACTTCATCCACCCCGACACGAGCATAGCCAGGTGGAATCGGATTGCCGTGGAAGGTTGCTTCAGGGGGATTTGGTAAAGCATAGCCGTCCGCCACCTTCATGGATATGTTCTTCAGTGGAAGGTGTAGCTCACAACTTGTCGTCTCTTCGATATCATCCACGGGGTAGCGAGCCAATAGTGCATCATCGGCCGGGACCCCCGTGGAACCCACACTGCTTTTCGGCATAGATGGGACGGTGCTATCCAATGCTGGATCTGCTTGCTGCTGCCGCTGAGACGCCCTTTCCAGGCTAAGTGTGTTGATCTGCTCCTGCTACCGCATGAAAGCGCGTTCGAACTCCGCGTGCTTTGCTTCTAGCTGTTGAAGCCGGTCTGCATCCTGCTTCTTATTGTCTTCCTCCTGCTTCTTCTTTCTCGCACGACTTCTGTAACTGACGTTCCAGTCCGCAAACCCCTCAACCCACGGAACAACGCCTTTGCCTCGTGTTCGTCCCGGGTGTTCAGGATTACCGAGGGTGCGTGTAAGCTCGTCGTTCTCTCTCTTGGGCTGGAACACCCCCGTTCGAGCCGCTTCTATTGCATCAAGTAAAGCGTCCGAGGCTTCTTTAAGACTTGCCTGCTCAATAATCTCCCCTGTCTTTGGGTCCAACTTTCCCCCATGCGCATAAAACCAAGTCCTGCACCTGTCGAGCCAACCCAATGTTTTTGGAGTGACCCATGCAGCAATCATCTTTTCCTCAGATTCATCCCACTTAGGCCGACCAGTCTTGTAGCCACCTGGCCCTAGAACATGGTGAAACTGTTTCTTCTCACCATTGATCTTGTTTTTCCTCGACCGTTCCTTAGCTGTTTCCGATTCCTTGAACTCCACAAATAAGTCCCAGTGATCTTTTGCCTTCTCCAGTGCTCCAGTGAATTCTGGAGTCTGCTTTCCTTCTTCGACGTACCAGGCCCATAATCTTTTCTTGTGGTTGCGGAATTGTGTGGCCATCTTCTGAAGAGCACTCTTCTTGACTTTCTCCCGTTCTGCATCTGTTAAATGCTCTGGTATGGTGAAATGTGACATGAGCGTTTCCCAAAGCAGATCTTTTTCTCTTTCGTCGACAAAACTAACTCCTCGATCTCCCTTTGGCTTATTCCATTCTTGAACGGAGATCGGGATTTGGTCCCTAACAATAACTCCGCACTGACGAGTAAATTTGTCCGCATTCTTTTTAGGAGCAAGCGGTTCGCCATTTGGTTTGATCTCATCGATGTTGTACTTTATGCCAGCCTGCAACTTTTTGGCCAGGCCTCGTACTGCCCTGCTTGTAGAAGATTTGCTCGATCCGCAGGGCTAAAAGAAGAACGATTCGTTAATATATATATACAAATCAATTAATACATGTAATGATCACCAGAGGCCTTATATATACCTCGCCGGTCTTTGTTAATTGAAGATCATTGCCTTCGCCATCGTTGTTTGTGTGGCCTTCGTCTGTTGGTTCTTCCTCAAATATTCCCTCTCCGGAATTGTTCAGATATTGTGAGCCGTCATCTTCAGGTTCACCCTCTGGGTTTCGGATCATGTCGAACATGATATGCTCTTGATCATGGTCGTCTCTGCCGCTAGCGTCCATAGCTTAACTAATCCAGAAGAAAGATAAAACAATTTAGTATTCAAATTAGAATGCATCTCGAATAATCCAATTAATGCATCATCGAATATTATCGAATATAATCTCGAATACATCTCGAATATTATCACTAATACATCTCGAATAATAATCCAGTTAATGCATCATCGAATATTATCGAATATAATCTCGAATATTATCACTAATACATCTCGAATATTATCTCGAATACATCTCGAATATTATCACTAATGCATCATCGAATATAATCTCGAATACATCTCGAGTATTATCACTAATACATCTCGAATATTATCATATAACAGCACTAGCTAATACAGATCGAATACTATCGAATAATCCAGTTGACTCGCAGTTCCTGACGCGCGGACGGTGGACACCCAAAGAGAAGGAACCATCACAGGATCATAGCTCGGGTGAGATCCCTGAAGAACCTGCCAGGTATTGGAGAACCTGACGTCCAACGCAACCATGTAGCGACTTATGTGCTCGTCCTCCTCCCTGACACGGCGACGTACCACCTCCTCGGGGGCCGGCTGCCTCCGCACCAATAGTGGCCCACGCGACCGCCACCAAAGAAGCTCCGGGTCGACGATGGGAGCCCGGTTCCTCACCAAGTTGCGCGCCCCGGAAGGTAGCACCTCCCAGTGCCAGCCCGACGGAGCCCAGTCCCGGACATGGTGCCACTCAAGCAGGTTCTCGCCACCGAGTCGACGACGAGGATGCGGGCCGGGCATCGTCGACGCCAAAAATGTTTCTATGCAAATTTAACATTTTTTAAATGCTTGATTATGATTTTTGTAATTCTTGTTCACTTGATTTTGCAAATACATGACAAACTTTTGCAAATACAACATTAAGATATTAACATTTTCCAAATAAGATATTAATATTTTCCAAATAAAATATTTTTAATACATGGTCAACTTTTTTCTATGCAAATTCCACCGTTCATCTACATACATACATACATACATTGTATACATACATACATATACTAAGCATCTACAACATCTAGTGAAAAAAAAACAATCTATGAAAAAAAAGATGGACAAAATGAAGGAGGGAGAGGCTCACCGGCCGGGATCGTCGGGGCGCGCGGAGGGAGGCGGGGAGGACGCCGGAGACGGAGGAGCGGCGCCGGCGCGGGCTTGGGCCGCGCCGGCTTGTGGAGGAGCGGTCGTCGATCGCGAGGCGGGCGCGCGCGGAGGAGCGGCGGCGGCGGGCAGCGTGGCGGCGCCAGAGCGGGCTCGGGCGGTGCTTGGGAGCAGAGCGGCCGGACGGCGACGTCGAGGTGCGCGGCAGCCTGGCGGCGTCGTGGTCTTCGGCGCCGTCGGGGGAAACTAGATGGCTTTTGGAAAATTTCGTAAGTGCCGCTTATATACAGAGACCTTTAGTCCCGGTTGGTGGCTCCAACCGGGACTAAAGGCCCCCCTTTAGTCCCGGTTCGAGCCACCAACCGGGACTAAAGGTGAATTTCACCAGGCCAAGCGGCGGGAAGCCCAGGCCTTTAGTCCCGGTTGGTGGATCGAACCGGGACTAAAGGGGGGCCTGGCATGGTGGAAGTTTAGTCCCACCTCGCCAAGCGAGAGGCACTCGCACCTGTTTATAAGCCCCGTTGCGATAGCCATCTCGAGCTCCTCTCTTAAGCAGGCAGTACATGCCTAACGTTCGCCCTGCCCTGTGGGCCCTGCTTGCCCTGCGGGCCTGCATCCTGGCCCATATATATTTGGGTTTCTAGTCGTATGCAGGCCGTGGTGGCCTAGTAGGCGGGCATTTTTTTTATTTTTTGCAAATTTTTTTAGTCCCGGTTGGTTGCTCCAACCGGGACTAAAGGTCTTTACCAGTTTTTTTTGTTTTTTGCTTTATTTTTTTATTTTGTTTCTACTTACAGCCAAATATTTAGAGTTTTTTAGTGAATCTTTTTGGTTTAGGTCACAAAAATTATAAACTTTCTGTTAGTGCCAGTAGTTTTCAAATTTGAATAGTTTAAATTTGAATTCTTTGAAATTTGTGTGAATCACTAGTTTGTGAATAACTTTACTTTAAAAATAGATTTTTGAGTGATTCTTTTTCTTGCTGTTTAATATTAGTGTGTTTTATCAGTATGTTCAATTTGGTAATTTTTAGGTTATTTAAATAGGTGTTTTAATCAAAAACAGATTCTGTTTAGCTCTTTTAGTTTTATAGCTCAAAAAAATCATTAAATGCATGAAAAATAGCGAATGAAGTCAGAAAGGGTTGAAAATTTATGATGTGGCTTTGAATGGTGCAAGTTGAATGCACAAAAAGTCTGGAGTTAAAATAAGTTTAAAAAAATGAAATGCCTTTGTAACAGATGAGTTTTCGTCCGAACCCCTGATACTTCGAAAGAGATTGTCCAGTTTGTACATGAAGTGCATCCAGTTTTTGTCGTAACCCTCTCAACTTTTTAGCACATGCTATGTGGGTGAAATGATGATACCATGCCAAGTTTCAACCTTTTTAGAGTTCATTTGTAGTGCTTTTCAATTTCAGGGTCATTTAGCTCAAAAAAATCAATAAATGCATGCAAAATAGCAAATGAAGTCAGAAAGGGTTGAAAATTGACGACGTGGCTTTGAATGGTGCATATTGAACGCACAAAAAGTCTGGAGTTAAAATAAGTTTAAAAAAATAAAATACCTTTGTAACAGATGAGTTTTCGTCCGAAACCCTGATACTTCGAAAGAGATTGTCCAGTTTGTACACGAAGTGCATCCAGTTTTTGCCGTAACCCTCTCAACTTTTTAGCACATGCTATGTGGGTGAAATGATGATACCATGCCAAGTTTCAACCTTTTCAGAGTTCATTTGTAGTGCTTTTCAATTTCAGGGTCATTTAGCTCAAAAAAAATCAATAAATGCATGAAAAATAGCGTTCCTTCGCGTTTCAAATGCCAAAACACATATATATACCCTTACTATTACAAAGATTCCCTCCGGTTTGTCCGAAGTGGGACTTTCCAGATAAGTCCGGAAACTCACTAGAGAAGAAAGTGATGACGGTGAAGCCGGTCACATCCCAGAGTGGGATATTGGGGTATAAAACTTTTTCTTCGCGTATGTCCCTTTGCGCCGTAACCATGGACAGTCTTCATCATTTAACAGGATCTTTGGGTCAGTCTTCACTGTGAAGGGAGCAATTTCATGAAACTTTTCATAATCTTCTAACATGTCTGTCTTGTCCTCCACTCCCACGATGTTTCTTTTCCCCGAAAGAACTATGTGGCGCTTTAGCTCATCGTATGATATCTTTGCTTCCTTATCTTTTCTTTTTCTCGGCTTGGTAGACATGCCCTTCACATAGAAAACCTGCGCCACATCATTGGCTAGGACGAATGGTTCGTCTGTGTACCCAAGATTGTTGAGATCCACTGTTGTCATTCCGTACCGCGGGTCTTCCTTTACCCCGCCTTCAGTCAGATTGACCCATTTGCACTGAAACAAAGGGACCTTCAAATCACGTCTATAGTCAAGTTCCCATATCTCCTCTATATAACCATAATATGTGTCCTTTGGCCTATTGGTGTTTGCTGCATCAAAGCGGACACCACTGTTTTGGTTGGTGCTCTTTTTATCTTGGGCGATCGTGTAAAATGTATTCCCATTTATCTCGTACCCTTTGAAAGTCGATATAGTCGAAGATGGTGACTTGGCCAGCAAGTACAACTCATCTCCAACAGTGCCGTCATGCATGAGACGTGTTTGCAACCAACCGCCGAATGACGCCATGTGTGTACATTTGATCCAGGGCTCAGACTGCTCCGGGTTCTTGGAGCGTACACTATCCAGGTGTTCCTCGATATACGGAGCCACCAAGCTAGAATTTTGTAGAACTGTGTAGTGTGCTTGCGCCCAAGAATGCCCGTCCATACATATTACTGAATCCTTTCCTAGCGTGCCTTTTTCACCCAGTCTACCCTCATGCCGCGATTCGGGAACACCAATCGGCTTAAGGTCAGGAATAAAGTCAACACAAAACTCAATGACCTCCTCTGTTTCATGGCCCTTGGAGATGCTTCCTTCTGGCCTAGCACGGTTATGAACATATTTCGTTAAGACTCCCATGAACCTCTCAAAGGGGAACATATTGTGTAGAAATACAGGACCCAGAATGGCAATCTCATCGACTAGGTGAACTAGGACGTGCGTCATGATATTGAAGAAGGATGGTGGGAACACCAACTTGAAACTGACAAGACATTGCACCAAATCATTCTGTAACCTTGGTAGGATTTCTGGATCGATTACCTTCTGAGAGATTGCATTGAGGAATGCACATAGCTTCACAATGGCTAATAGAACGTTGTCTAGTAGAAGCCCCCTCAATGCAACCGGAAGCAATTGCGTCATAATCACGTGGCAGTCATGAGACTTTAGGTTCTGGAACTTTTTCTCTGCCATATTTATTATTCCCTTTATATTCGATGAGAAGCCAGACGGGACCTTCATACTGAGTAGGCATTCAAAGAAGATTTCCTTCTCTTCTTTGGTAAGAGCGTAGCTGGCAGGACCTTGATACTGCTTTGGATGCATGCCGTCTTTTTCGTGCATACGTTGCTGGTCCTCCCGTGCCTCCGGTGTATCTTTTGTCTTCCCATACACGCCCAGGAAGCCTAGCAGGTTCACGCAAAGATTCTTCGTCACGTGCATCACGTCGATTGCAGAGCGGACCTTTAGGTCTTTCTAATAGGGTAGGTCCCAAAATATAGATTTCTTCTTCCACATGGGTGCGTGTCCGTCAGCGTCATTCGGAACAGATTGTCCGCCAGGACCCTTTCCAAAGATTACTTTTAAATCCTTGACCATATCAAGTATATCATCACCAGTACGGTGGCGAGGCTTCTTCCGGTGATCTGCCTCACCTTTGAAATGCTTGCCTTTCTTTCTTAAGAGATGCTTGATCGGAACAAATCGACGATGTCCCAGGTACACATTCTTCTTACATTTATCCAAATATATACTTTCGGTCTCATCTAAACAGTGCGTGCATGCGTGGTATCCCTTCTTTGTCTGTCCTGAAAGGTTGCTAAGAGCAGGCCAATCATTGATGGTTAAAAACAGCAACGCTCGTCGGTCAAATTCCTGCTGTTTGTGCTCATCCCACACACGTACACCTTTTATGTCCCACAGCTGTAAAAGTTCTGTAGGAGATATGCCCTAGAGGCAGTAATAACAGTTATTTTGTATCTCTGAGTTTGTAATGAATGTTTATGTTCCATGCTATAACTGCAATGATTCTCGAGTCTACAATATCCACGAGGCTCGGAGGGAAACTCATGTGCACATGTGGTATAATAAACGGTAAAAAGTATTCCTAGTCTTGCCTCTAAGACTGGCTCAAGTATTGCATGATGATCCTGTTTTCCTGATCATGGGCATGTCTATGCCGGCAATTTTGGGGGCACAATGTTGGTAGAACACTTGTGTTGAATCGACCCGAATTGATGTTATGCTATGAGATTCATTCGTCACAAGTTAACGGTTAATAACACAGAGATAGTTAATGTTTGCATAATTCCTTAGACCATGAGGGTATCGAGTTCCTTCGTACTTGCTTCGTGAACTTTGGGGTTTGTTAAACGCCATCCGTAAATGGGTGGCTATTACGGCGGCTTACGGGTTCACGGAAAAGTATGGCAAGTAACGAGATAGATCAAGATTGGGATTTGCTCCTCCGACGATGGAGAGATATTCTCGGGCCCTCTCGGTGTTATGGTATCCATCATCGTCTGGCCAGACACATTGTGATTTGATCACTGGGATGCCGGAACACGGAAACGAGTAAAGAGAACAAAACCGGTAACGAGGTAACTTGCATAGTGGACAAGTTGTTGATCCACGGGGATGCAATAAATCTCACCTCGGGTATTTGTAATATATCGTGAAGCAACAGGAATAGCACACGGCAACTAGAGGTTCACTCGAATATTCATTCGTGTGGGTATAGGGGTCAATATGGGTGTCCACGGCTCCGATGTTGATCATTGATCGGAAAGAGTTCCGGGTCATGTCTATACTTCACCGAACCTATAGGGTCACACGCTTAAGGGTCATCTATCTGATGAATACTAGACGGGGAGTCTGAGAGAAAATCACCGAAAAAGTTTCGGACGAAACGGAAACGTTCCGGAGAAAACACCGGAATAGTTCCGGTGAAACTGAAAAGTTGTTTCAGGGTATTCCATTAAGTCAAATTGGTTCTGGCACACGCCTGGAAATTCTTGGAGGATGCCAGAAGTGTTCTGGAAACTTCTGGGAATTTTCCGGGACAAAAACCGGAAATGTTCCGGAGCAGCCGGAACCGCTTTGGTTGCTTTTCGCTGAAGAAACATTATTCCGAAATTGTTTCGGAATGCATTCAAAATTATTTTGGTGGGTACTGGAATTATTCTAGGCACACAGAAATAATTTGGGTTTTAACGGACGCAGAAAAATGTCTTTGTGAATAGTGAAAGTGCTTTTTGGATATTTTTTGGAAAGCACCTTTTGGGTTATTTCCCAAAAGGTTTCTAGAAGGACTTGTGAGCCAAGGCACCCCCATGTGGGGGGGGCTCTATGTGGCCGGCCAAGCATGGTGGAGCTCCTTGGAGCTCCACATGGCACGCCTTTTAGCTTTATTCTTTTGTGAAAAGGCATAAAGTGGGGGTACTTTGGTATTTTTTGAATGCCATTTTTACCCCTTGGCTATCCTATAAATAGAGGTGAGGGGGCTGCCCCAAAACTCATCCATGCTCTCATACACATGCCATTTGACTTGTCTGGCTTCTTTCTCCCTCCCAGCGAAATAGTTTCGTAGAGCCGAAAGGCTGTCTGGGTTCCGGCAGGAACTAGCTCTGGACGGCGAAGCCCTGCCGGATAGCTGACACCGTATGTGTGTAACCCCGTAGAGAGGTCATAGTTCTGATCTTTTGCCCGAGGGGCTGTTCGAGTGTCCTCCCGAAGGACTGTCCGAATTTCCGTTCGGTTTTCGGGTGTCCTCCCGAAGGGCTGTCCGAGTTACCGTTCGGGTTTCGAGAGTCCTCCCGAAGGGCTGTCCGCGACATCATCCGAGGGACTGTCCGACCGCCTCCCGAAGGGCTGTCCCGAGAGGGAGTACATCCTTGCGGTTGGGAGGTTGTAAATCCTAGCTGCAGGGATCTGCACCAACGATCTACACCGACTCTTCTTCCGCTGCGCTCCGAGTCGGTACGGATCAGATCAAACCTTGTATGCAGTCTCCATAGTGATCCTGGGCGTGCTCGCTGTACCGAATTTTTTTGTTTTCTGTCGCGTTCCCCTACAGTGGCATCATGAGCCGTGCTATGCGTAGATGCAGGTTACGATCTAGAATACATGGAGATGTATGGGTATTGCATAATATAATTTTGGAGTAGATAAGATCTATTGCTGAAAATTATTTATGCGGGTGACAGATGAAATCTGTTACCCGATGTTCTTGTTGCTTCCCTAGAATTTGCGTATTTCTGATCTCGAGACAGCATGGTGGAATTTCACAAGGTTCTGGCAATCCACGATCCTGGTTGATCAACGAAGTGCTAACGGTTCTTTGGGTTCCGCCATAGTCAAAAGAAAGATGAAATTCGCAGATGAAAGGGCAATGCAGATATGATCTGCACGGGGGTCATGCGTATGACGAAGTTTAGTATGGGGCTCGAGATTTAATTATCTCGTGTTTCATACACCCCGCGATGTTAAATCTAGCGACTTGAATAATCATACTTGCTGATAATACGTTGGTAGCTGCGGTTTAAGTCAAAACCTTAGAAGCCACGTAAAATAATTTTTTGCATAAACCGATTAGAGGCGTCTAACTTGGTTTTGCAGGATGTGCATGTGATGTGGTATAGCAAAGCTCATATTAATTCGATTATGTATGAGATGACTATATAATGTAAATTTGTTAACATGACCTGCGTGTCATGATTCGGCATGATGGCTGGAGCCATATGATTGTCACTTTATTGACCTGCGTGTCAACCTTAAGTAATGCACTTATTTTATTAGCTATAGAGATAGCAATATTATCTGGTGTATCGACAAGGTGGTGGCAATCTTTGCGAAGGAGAACACCGACGTAAATGCCGAAGACGAAGAAATACTTGACTTCTCCGTCAGAAAGGGCTATACCATATCATGCTATTATGAATTGCCTGAGATGTTTATCCCTTATGATGCACCCTTCTTGATTGCGCGGTAGTCGCTTTTTATTAGGGTGATCTCTCACTTTAAAATATCAAGTAGTTAGTGTTCTCCCAAGTGTAGCTCTGTCACAGCATCTTTCCTTTCGGGGTGCGCCATGATCTACATGGGTACGAACGATTGTATGGATGTAAGGCGGGTGAGGTCAAACCTCGCAGCAAGATCACTTGGTTGTCTTGACGTTGATGGCAGGATCGTCCTGAGCTCGGAACACACGCATCGAAAGATGAACAAGAGTCGCATAGAGATGTGATCGGCAAGTTTGCCTACCAATTATAGTTCGCGCCATCAGTGTTCATCTCGAACAATGACGTTGAATTACAATTTGGATCTTGAATCACTCATAATCAATTTTGAGAGATATTGATTTAAGTGGGAGCGCACTTTAGAATAAAATTGTTTATTCACTAGTGCCAAAATCATTATGAACAAAGTCTAAGTGAAACTTGTGTTTTCCGTTGTAGATCAAATGGCTCGCAACACCGCGTTCAACTTAGGCCCGATGTTAGAGAAAGAGAAGTTAGCTGCGACTGGAAACAACTATGCGGACTGGGTCCGTAACCTGAGGATTGTCCTCAGGAGCGCTAAGAAAATGTATGTGCTTGAAAATGCTCTTCCAGCTAAACCGGTGGCGGATGCCCCGGAAGATGAACAAAATGTCTGGGCCACTAAGGATGATGATCACAACTTAGTGCAGTGCCTCATGCTAACTTGCATGAGTGCAGGGCTTCAAAAACGTTTTGAATTCCATAAACCCCGCGATATGATCCGGGATTTGGATGCCCTGTACAAGGAAACCGCAAGGTCTGAACGATTTGATGTCATGAAGGCCTTGATGGAATGCAAGGTGGCTGAGGGTAGTTCAGTTGGCGAACACGTAGTCAAAATGATTGGCTATGCTGAAAGGCTTAAAACCCTGGAGTTTCCACTTCCACCTGACCATATGATGGACATGCTGCTTTCTTCACTCCCCCCGTCTAACGACGGTTTTATCATGAACTACAACATGAGTGGGATGGAGAAGACACCGGAAGAGGTGCTCGCCATGCTAAAAACTACGGAAGGAGGACTACGGAAAAATCGCAAGCAAGTGTTGCTTGTGAATAAAACCGCCAGTTTCAAAAAGAAAGGCAAGCCAAAGAAGGGCAAGGGCGCCGGTAAGACCGGCTCCCAAAGCAATTCTAAGGGTGGAGCCAAGAATGAAACTGAGTGCTTCTAGTGCAAGGGCACAGGACACTGGAAGAGAAACTGCAAGAAGTATCTGGAAGATAAGAAGTCCGGGAAAACCGGAAAAGGTATAATTGTTATACAAGTTAATGTCATTGACGTTTTGCTTGCTTGCGAAAATTCTAAGTCTTGGGTATTTGATACAGGATCGGTTGCTCACATTTGCAACTCGATACAGGGACTTCAGAAGGTGCGCAAGCTAGCAAAGAATGAAGTCGTGATGCGCGTCGGGAACGGTGCTGGGATCGCCGCTCAAGCCGTCGGCATTATGCCTCTACGTCTCCCTTCAGGATTTACCTTAGAACTAAATAACTGTTATTTTGTTCCGGCATTGTGTAGAAACATTATCTCCGGATCATGTTTAGTACACGATGGGTATTCGTACAAGTCAGAGAACAATGGTTGTTCACTTTATTGTAAGGATATGTTTTATGGATTTGCACCCATTGTTGGGGGCCTTTTCATACTAAATCTTGAATGTGGAAATGATGTCTTTAACGTGAATACTAAACGCCTTAAGAAGGCTGATACCACCACCACTTTCTTGTGGCACTGTCGCCTTGGCCACATCGGAAAGAAACGCATGCAAAGACTCCATAAAGATGGAGTTTTACCGTCCCTTGATTTTGAATCATTTGACACATGTGAAGCTTGTCTAATGGGAAAAATGACCAAGATGCCGTTCACGGGTCATCCTGAATGGGCGGGTGAATTATTGGAAATAATACATAGTGATCTATGTGGTCCAATGAACACAGCCGCACGGGGTGGGTATTTTTACTTCGTGACTTTTACTGATGATTTAAGTAGGTATGGATATATCTACTTGATGAAGCATAAGTCAGAAACCTTTGAAAAGTTCAAAGAATTTCAGAATGAGGTAGAAAATCATCGTAACAAAAGGATTAAGTTTCTGCGGTCTGATCACGGGGGCGAATACCTTAGTCATGAGTTTGGCCAACATCTGAGTGATCGTGGAATCGTTTCACAGCTTACGCCTCCCGGAACTCCACAGCGAAACGGAGTGTCGGAACGACATAACCGAACCTTGTTAGACATGGTAAGGTCGATGATGTCTCTTACAGATCTACCGATATCCTTTTGGGGTCACGCACTACTCACTGCCGATTATACATTAAACAGAGCACCGTCTAAGTCTGTTGAGACGACGCCATTTGAATTATGGTATGGGAAGAAACCCATTGTGTCGCATCTCAAAATTTGGGGTTGTGAGGCATACGTTAAACATTTACAGCCAAGCAAACTCGATCCCAAAGCAGATAAATGCTACTTTGTAGGTTATCCCAACGAGACTATTGGGTATTCCTTCTATCTTCCCTCCGAGCACAAAGTATTTGTCGCTAGAAACGGAGTCTTTCTCGAGAAAGAGTTTCTCGCTAAAGAAGTAAGTGGGAGGACAGTACAACTTAATGAGATTAGTGAATCTTCGGCAACCGTTGATATGGCTAAGGAACCGGAAGAAATTCCGCTAATTATCCCTACAACCGAGCCGGAAGTTGTCGCATATGATGCGGAAACTTCAGACCATGTTGTAACTAAACCGCACAGATCAGGTAGGGCTATCCAGCCACCTGAATGGTTTCATAACGAAATCTTCATTCTTGAAGACGATGAACCTGCGCACTACAAGGAAGCGATGGCGGGGCCCAGCTCAAAGGAATGGCACAAGGCCATGAAATCCGAGATGGAATCCATGTACGAAAACCAAGTTTGGAACTTGGAAGAACTTCCAGAGGGCGTAAAGCCCATTGGTTGTAAATGGATTTTCAAAAGAAAGACGGACGCGGATGGTAACATTACTATCCACAAAGCTAGACTTGTCGCGAAAGGGTTCACGCAAGTTCCAGGAGTGGACTACGACGAGACTTTCTCGCCCGTAGCTATGCTTAGGTCTGTTCGGATATTACTAGCAATTGCTGCTTATTTCGATTATGAAATATGCAGATGGATGTCAAAACGGCTTTCCTAAATGGAAACCTCAAAGAGGATGTATACATGATACAGCCAGAAGGTTTTGTCGTCCATATGGATGCTGGAAAGGTATGCAAACTTCAGAAAGCCATTTATGGTCTGAAGCAAGCGTCAAGGAGCTGGAACATTCGTTTTGATGAAGTGGTCAAACAGTTTGGCTTCATCAGGAATGACGAAGAATCTTGTGTTTATAAGAAGTTTAGTGGGAGCGCAAAAGCATTTCTAATCTTGTATGTGGATGACATATTATTGATTGGAAATGACGTGAATTTTCTTAACGAAATAAAAGACTCATTGAAAAAGAGTTTTTCAATGAAAGACTTAGGCGAAGCGGCATATGTATTGGGCATTAGAATCTATAGAGATAGATCAAGACTCCTAATAGCGCTTAGCCAAAGCACGTACATTGACAAGGTGTTGAAAAGGTTCAACATGGAGAACTCCAAGAAAGGCCTACTCCCCATGTCACCTGGCACAGTGCTTTGCAAGAATCAGTGTCCTCGGACTCTCGATGAGCGAGTACAGATGAATGATGTTCCATATGCTTCGGCAGTTGGTTCTATTATGTATGCCATGCTATGTACAAGACCGGACGTTTCCTATGCGCTAAGTGTTAGCAGCCGGTACCAAAGTGATCCAGGATTGGAACACTGGGCCGCAGTCAAGGGTATTCTTAAGTACCTCAGAAGGACCAAGGATTTACTCCTTGTGTACGGAGGTGATGAAGAGCTCATTGTAAGTGGTTACACTGATGCAGGCTTCATGACTGACCCAGATGACTTCAAATCTCAATCAGGCTATGTTTTCATATTGAATGGCGGCGCAGTTGATTGGAAAAGTTCCAAACAAAAGACTGTAGCAGATTCTATGACGGAGGCGGAATATGTTGCTGCTTTAGAAGCCTCCAAGGAGGCGGTATGGATCAAGCAATTTCTTGAAGACCTTGGTGTGGTTCCAAGTGCTCTGGACCCGGTGGAGATCTATTGTGATAATAGTGGCGCCGTGGCTCAAGCAAGGGAGCCAAGTTCGCACCATAAGACAAGACATATTGAACGCAAATATAAACTCATTCGACATCATGTCGAAGCAGGTTTAGTGAAAGTACGCAAAGTTCACACGGATCTGAACGTGTCAGACCCGATGACAAAGCCTTTACCACGAGCAAAGCATGAGCAGCACCGGATTGCCATTGGTGTTAGGGAAGCCATGTAACTGGATTATGACTCTAGTGCAAGTGGGAGTCTGTAGGAGATATGCCCTAGAGGCAGTAATAACAGTTATTTTGTATCTCTGAGTTTGTAATGAATGTTTATGTTCCATGCTATAACTGCAATGATTCTCTAGTCTACAATATCCACGAGGCTCGGTGGGAAACTCATGTGCACGTGTGGTATAATAAACGGTAAAAAGTATTCCTAGTCTTGCCTCTAAGACTGGCTCAAGTATTGCATGATGATCCTGTTTTCCTGATCATGGGCATGTCTATGCCGGCAATTTTGAGGGCACAATGTTGGTAGAACACCTGTGTTGAATCGACCCGAATTGATGTTATGCTATGAGATTCATTCGTCACAAGTTAATGGTTAATAACACAGAGATAGTTAATGTTTGCATAATTCCTTAGACCATGAGGGTATCGAGTTCCTTCGTACTTGCTTCGTGAACTTTGGGGTTTGTTAAACGTCATCCGTAAATGGGTGGCTATTACGGCGGCTTACGGGTTCACGGAAAAGTATGGCAAGTAACGAGATAGCTCAAGATTGGGATTTGCTCCTCCGACGATGGAGAGATATTCTCGGGCCCTCTCGGTGTTACGGTATCCATCATCGTCTGGCCAGACACATTGTGATTTGATCACTGGGATGCCGGAACACGGAAACGAGTAAAGAGAACAAAACCGGTAACGAGGTAACTTGCATAGTGGACAAGTTGTTGATCCACGGGGATGCAACAAATCTCACCTCGGGTATTTGTAATATATCGTGAAGCAACAGGAATAGCACAAGGCAACTGGAGGTTCACTCGAATATTCATTCGTGTGGGTATAGGGGTCAATATGGGTGTCCACGGCTCCGATGTTGATCATTGATCAGAAAGAGTTCCGGGTCATGTCTATACTTCACCGAACCTATAGGGTCACACGCTTAAGGGTCATCTATCTGCTGAATACTAGACGGGGAGTCTGAGAGAAAATCATCGAAAAAGTTTCGGACGAAACGGAAACGTTCCGGAGAGAACACCGGAATAGTTCCGGTGAAACTGAAAAGTTGTTTCAGGGTATTCCACTAAGTCAAATTGGTTCTGGCACACGCGTGGAAATTCTTGGAGGATGCCAAAAGTGTTCTGGAAACTTCTGGGAATTTTCCGGGACAAAAACCGGAAATGTTCCGGAGCAGCCGGAACCGCTTTGGTTGCTTTTCGCTGAAGAAACATTATTCCGAAATTGTTTCGGAATGCGTTCAAAATTATTTTGGTGGGTACTGGAATTATTCTAGGCACACAGAAATAATTTGGGTTTTAACGGACGCAGAAAAATGTCTTCGTGAATAGTGAAAGTGCTTTTTGGATATTTTTTGGAAAGCACCTTTTGGGTTATTTCCCAAAAGGTTTCTAGAAGGACTTGGGAGCCAAGGCACCCCCATGTGGGGGGGGGGGGGGCTCTATGTGGCCGGCCAAGCATGGTGGAGCTCCTTGGAGCTCCACATGGCACTCCTTTTAGCTTTATTCTTTTGTGAAAAAAGGCATAAAGTGGGGGTACTTTGGTATTTTTTGTATGCCATTTTTACCCATTGGCTATCCTATAAATAGAGGTGAGGGGGCTGCCCCAAAACTCATCCATGCTCTCATACACATGCCATTTGACTGGTCTGGCTTCTTTCTCCCTCCCAGCGAAATAGTTTCGTAGAGCCGAAAGGCTGTCTGGGTTCCGGCAGGAACTAGCTCTGGACGGCGAAGCCCTGCCGGATAGCTGACACCGTATGTGTGCAACCCCGTAGAGAGGTCATAGTTCTGATCTTTTGCCCGAGGGGCTGTTCGAGTGTCCTCCCGAAGGGCTGTCCGAGTTTCCGTTCGGTTTTCGGGTGTCCTCCCGAAGGGCTGTCCGAGTTACCGTTCGGGTTTCGAGAGTCCTCCCGAAGAGCTGTCCGCGACATCGTCCGAGGGACTGTCCGACCGCCTCCCGAAGGGCTGTCCGGAGAGGGAGTACATCATTGCGGTTGGGAGGTTGTAAATCCTAGCTGCAGGGATCTGCACCAACGATCTACACCGACTCTTCTTCCGCTGCGCTCCGAGTCGGTACGGATCAGATCAAACCTTGTATGCACTCTCCATAGTGATCCTGGGCGTGCTCGCTGTACCAAATTTTTTTGTTTTCTGTCGCGTTCCCCTACAAGTTCTTCAACTAATGGCCTTAGGTACACATCAATGTCGTTGCCGGGTTGCTTGGGGCCTTGGATGAGCACTGGCATCATAATGAACTTTCGCTTCATGCACAACCAAGGAGGAAGGTTACAGATACATAGAGTCACAGGCTAGGTGCTATGATTGCTGCTCTGCTCCCCAAAAGGATTAATGCCATCTGCACTTAAACCAAACCATACGTTCCTTGCGTCATCTGCAAAGTCCCACCACTTTCTCTCGATTTTTCTCCACTTCGACCCGTCAGCGGGTACTCTCAACTTCCCGTAATTCTTACGGTCTTCTTTGTGCTATCGCATCAACTTGGCATGCTCTTTGTTTTGGAACAAACGTTTCAACCGTGGTATTATAGGAGCATACCACATCACCTTGGCAGGAATCCTCTTCCTGGGGCGCTCGCCCTCAACATCATCACCAGGGTCATCGCGGCTGATCTTATAGCGCAATGCACCGCATACCGGGCATGCATTCAGATTCTCGTACTCCTCACCGCGGTAGAGGATGCAGTCATTAGGGCATGCATGTATCTTCTGCACCTCTAATCCTAGAGGGCAGACAACCTTCTTTGCTTCGTACGTACTGTCGGGCAATTCATTGTCCTTTGGAAGCATCTTCTTTAACATTTTCAGCAACTTTTCAAATCCCTTGTCAGCTACACCATTCTCTGCCTTCCATTGCAGCAATTCCAGTGTGGTACCCAGCTTTTTCTTGTCATCTTCGCAATTTGGGTACAACAATTTTTTGTGATCCTCTAACATGCGCTGCAACTTCAACTTCTCCTTTTCACTTTCGCAGTTTCTCTTTGCATCAGCAATGGCCCGACCAAGATCATCAGCGGGCTCATCTGATGCCTCTTCTTCAGCTTCTTCTTCTTCATTCTCTTCCCCCATTGTAGTACCATCGTATTCAGGGAACCCAGCATAGTTGTCATCATCTTCTTCTTCTTCATTCTCTTCCATTAGAACCCCTCTTTCTCCGTGCTTGGTCCAACAGTTATATCCAGACATGAAACCGGACGTAAACAGGTGGACGTGAATGACTTTTGAGCTAGAGTAATTCCTATCATTCTTACAGACACCACATGTACAACACATAAAACCATTCTACTTGTTTGCCTTAGCCGCACGTAGAAAACTATGCACGCCATTAATGAACTGGGGAGAGCGTCGGTCATCGTACATCCGTTGCCGACTCATCTTCATTACACAACATCGAAAATACCAAATTAATACAAGTTCATACATAAAGTTCATACACACTTATTCTCATAAAACAACATAAAACTATCTAGCTAAAGCATTTAAATGCAACAACAAATGCGATCAAAATCGCAACTAAGGTAATAATTGATCCAACAGCATAATGATACCAAGCCTCTTTATTAACGGCATAGTTTCTAATCTTTCTAATCTTCAAGCGCATTGCATCCATCTTGATCTTTTGATCATCGACGACATCGGCAACATACAACTCCAATTTCATCTTCTCTTCTTCAATTCTTTTCAATTTTTCTTTCAAATACTCGTTTTCTTTTTCAACTAAATTTAACTTCTCGACAAGAGGGTCGGTTGCAATTTCCGTTTCACATACCTCCTAGATAAAAAAATATCTATGTCAACTTGATGGGCATAATTGTCATAAACGCGAAATGCAACAAATAGTTATAAAAGAGAATATATATACCACATCCGAATCATAAACCGGACGAGGGCCGATGGGGACGGATATCAAAGTCATGGCACTATGTATAACAAACAATCATACATGTAAGAAAATTATACAATTAACTATCTAAATCATACAAATAAGATTTTTTTTATAAAAAGGATAAGAACAAGAGGCTCACCAAGGTGGTGCTGGCGACGGGACGGTGCGGGCGATCGACGGTGGTTAGGACGGGGACGGGAAGGGACTAAGTAAACCACACCTACACATATGCAAACTAAGAAGTTAATTTGAGCTCAAATTGCATATAAATCAAATAAACTCCCACATAATTACTCCCAAACTAGAACCCACAAATCACTATACTTATAGAGCATTGCACGAGCTAATCTAGCAATGAGAGATGAAAGGACAAAGTTGCTAACCTTTGTGAACACTTGGATAGATGGGGTGCCTTCAAATCTTGACAAATCTTTGGCAAAAATGGAGGATGAGATCGAGAGCAAGGGGAAGAACAGAGGAGAGAAAGGGGAAAACAGAGAGAATGGGCTCGGGCTGGACGAAGGGTTTATATAGGGACGTCTTTAGTCCCGGTTTGTATCACAAACCGGGACTATAGGGTCCACCTCTAGTCCCGGTTTGTGATACAAACCGGGACTAAAGGGGCTCGTGGGGCCCCAGCCTGACACCAGCCTGCCACCACCCCTTTAGTCCCGGTTTGTATCACAAACCGGGACTATAGGGTCCACCTCTAGTCCCGGTTTGTGATACAAACCGGGACTAAAGGGGCTCGTGGGGGCCCCAGTCTGACACCAGCCTGCCACCACCCCTTTAGTCCCGGTTTGTATCACAAACCGGGACTATAGGTAGAAAATGAACCGGGACTAATGATGCCCGTGCCCCCGACCGCTCCTAGCCATTGGAACCGGGACTAATGGTCACAGTAGTCCCGGGCCGTAATCAAACCGGGACTAAAGGGGCGGACGAAAGGTCTGTTTTCTACTAGTATCACAATACGGTCCCGGATGCTGTCTGCAAATTCTACGAGGATGTGCATCTCCTGCCAAGTAAGGGTTGTACCTACAGTGACATGACTTTTGTGTACAATCCTACGAGTGTTCGCCGACACGTTCGAGTAAGCTGTCCAAATTATGTGTAAGCAAGAGTAGTAGTTACGCACAAAAAGTAAAATTAGAGTTACTTGAAAGAATGTGATGTATAATTCATAAAAAAAACCTACACGGGGAAAGCACTGGCATAGTGGGCAACCGCAAGCTGAGATGAAGATCGACTTGGCCAATGATGTACATGTCAATCCTCATCCCGACATCGCACTCGTATGTCTTGGTCAATCCTCGCCACCTAGGACAACCGAAGAAGGTGTGATCTCTTTCATTCTTTATTAAAACGGGGAAGTTGAAGCCCTCCTTTGTTTCAAGGTGGACCTCAACCATGGTTGGCTGCTCCACAGGAATGTGTAGCATCTCGAGGACATCCAGCCTCGCAAAGCAAGGAATAATCTTAGCAAAAACAAATAGGGCAAATCAGACATTAATATTTGTAAGTCACATCTATGCATATGTAAGAAACCTCAACCGGTACGTTATGAAATCATCCCTTCTTACAAACATACCGTATGCTCGTTGAAGTCCTCCGGTAGCACTAGGGAGAAGCGGTTTGTCGTCATCGACCTCAGCCCTTGTCGAACCACCCTGTTGCACTGGTGAACCCGGCTGTCGCCACACCTAGGACACACCACTGCCATTTCTGCATTCAAAACCAATCCAATCAAGTGTAAGGTAAACATTCATGAAGCCCTAGCCTCCAAAAATTCAATTCTTTTCTTTATTACTGCTGATTCACTAAATAACCAACTCCCTATTTCACGATTGTTTTTGGAAAACATGATTGAGATAATGGCTATATGTTGCTTGACACACCCTATTTCACGATTATAAACTAATTAAGATTTATATATTAAGATAAACCATATTTCATGACTCAAAACTAATTGGGAGATAATGGCTATTTTGTTAGATAAACCCTATTTCATGATTCAAAACTAATTAAGTTTTGATTTAGGAAAAAGAATCACTTAATTTAGATTCATAAATCAAAACTTATTCTATTACATACATCTACTTATTCCAAGATTTATAAACCCCATTTCATGTCTGGTTTTTAACGGTTTTGGAAACCTTCTAGAAGGTCTTTTCGGGTTTTTTCTGTTGTTTTTTCTACCATTTTTTTGGTTTATTTTCCTTTATTTTTATTTTTTACTGAATAATGTCCTCGAATTTTCAAAAAATGTTCCCTGAAATTTCAAATTTTGTTTGGGATTTTTGTTTTCTATTTCTCCCTCCTTATTTCTCTTCAAAGCCATGGTTACAGCTAAGGTGGATAGGTCGAGCGGGCTTTTGTCCTCGCTCGCAGCTTGGCCTGATGGGAAATTAGGCCGAGCCGAGCTATAAAAAGGGGCCCAAAAATTGACGAGACGAGCCTCTTTGGGCCCGGTCCAGGTCGGTGCACCAAATGGGCATTTTCCAGAGAGAGCCCAATTTAGAGAGAGAGAGAGAGATGAGCAGAGTAGTGTACGCAGCACAACAGGCCACGACGATCGATCGAAGCCACGACATGCTACACACATCGCGAACCGCATCACGCATCCATTGCCACCACCGCCGCCGCCACACGCATCCATCCGCCCGACGGCCTGCTCGTCTCAACATCCAAATCGGGACATAAACTCCCTGGCATTCCACTTGAGTTTCCTGGCTCCATCGGCTCCCTTAATGTGTGAATTCCCCGAATCCTTCAGCGCCAAATAGAGTGTATTCGGTACGCGGTGCACACCCCCGACCGAAATGGGCCGGCCTATTTAGCACTGTAGCGGTAGTCTTGGTCTTCTCGCATTTTTTAGGTCGGTTTTCGTTCTTTTTTCTTTTTCCATTTTAGATTTCATGATTTTTTTTCAAATTCATGAACATTTTTTTCTTAAATTCATGAGCTTTTCCAGATTCTTTTTTTTCAAATTCGTGATCTTTTTGTCTCAATTCATGAACTTTTTCCCTAAAATATGTGAACGTTTTCCAAATTTGTGAACTTTTTTGTCTCAAATTTGTGAACTTTTTCCCTCAAATTTAAGAACTTTTTGCTCTAATTTTTTAACTTTTTTTAAATTCATGAACTTTTTTTTTTCAAATACATGAACTTTTAGCTCGTGAACCTTTTCCAATTTTCTTGAACTTTTTCCAAATTTCATGAACTTTTTTCAAATCCGTTAACTGTTTTCAAATTCATGAACTTTTTTCCAAATTCGTGAACTTTTTAAAATTCGTGAACTTTTCTCTAATTCGCAAACTTTTTACAATTTCTACGAACCTTTTTTCAAATTCGTGGTTGTTTTCAATATTTTTAAGAATTTGTTGTCAAATTTATGCTTTCTTTTTCAAATAACTTATACTGGGTATATAAGTATATGTTAATGAAAAGAAGGGTCAAATAGCACTATTTCCTGACAGTGGACACCTAAATGAGCTCGATCTAGTTGTTATTGGCTACGGCCATCAGCCTTCGCGTGCGGAGTTCGAATCCCGCTTCTCACAAAATAACGAGATGAACAACCTGTTTAATTTTTTTCTTTGCGTTTGCTTTTTCTGAGCCCAGGTTGCTGGGCCGGCCAGCTAGAAGTCGTTGTGAGAGCCAGCAGCGCTAACCGGCGTTGAGAGCGCCGAATAGGAGCACCCTGTGAATTCACTGTTGTTATTTTAATGAGGTTGTGCAAGTTTTTTGGATTGGCGCATACCTTGTAGGACAATTGTCAATATTTATCTTTTTTTTTGCGGATCAGATCTATTATAAAAGTTCATCGGAAATATTTGTGCAAGTTTCTGGAGATATCGGAATTTATAGGTGAAAGAGGGACGGAAGGCGATGCCCAGGGGCTCTAGCGGCTGGCCCACGCGGGCCACCCCCTGGCAGCGTGGCTAGGCCGTCTGGGGGCCCTGGGTGGCCCCCCGGCTCCTTCCGATACTTTCTGGGTCCTTCCTCTGCCCAAAAAAATCGTCAAAAATCCTCAGGTTATTTTGAGCTCCGTAGATATTGGTTTTCTATAAAACCAAAAATATGCAGAAAACACCAAGTAGCTCTGGCACTGAATTAATAAGTTAGTCCATAAAAATAATATAAATTGCTATAAAAAGTATTCAAAAGTAATATAATAATAGCATGAAACAATAAAAAATAATAGATACTTTGAGACGCATCAGCTACTATCAATCTTTCTTCCAAATTTTGATGTGCGGCATTTGCTCTTTCCTTGTTCTTGGCTGGCCTACTACTATCATTCTTTTTTTCTTATTCCTTTCTCCCAAAATTTGAATGTGGTACCTAATGCCCGCACAGCAACACGTGTTGCAGTATCAAAACGCCTAGGACGCTAGCCTATTGTGCAGCTAGCTCCTCAGCAAGTTCTAGCGAATGGGTGGGATGCCTGGTCTGCTGAAAATCCCACCGATTCCACAGTACATCGGTATTAGCTGGAGGACGTCGCCGGGTATGATGGGTCCTCGATGGTGGATGCCGTCACACCTGAACACAATGTCACTGATAACCCAATGAATGCTTGGGATTGGAAGCTAGCCCACTCCCATGTTCTCCCTTCATTTCTAGCCCACCGCAGATATCACAAGCGAGATATTATTTTCTACACGGCAGTAGCGTAATATTTGTAGTATAGTTATCAACTCGTCTGGACAAACTAGGAGGTGGTTAGCAAACAAAAGTACTCAACATGTTTATACTGAACTTCTTTACTTTACTCTAACTGTAGTTAAACACACATTATTATTATTTATATACAGCATTTAGTACGCTATATTGAATACTATTTTTTTAGATATAATTAGCAAAATTATGAATGTACACACACTCATGTTTATTAATTACATATATTTTTATATCATTCTAATACTTATCATTACAAAAATCATTTTCTATTGGTTACCCTAAATTGTAAAATTCCCCCAAAAAATGGCTCTTGTCTAGTTCCTAATATTTAAGAAACTATGTTGTTATAATGGACTTTGTATGTATGTGTTCATGTAGTATCCTTCAATAAACAGAAGTATGTAGAAAGTGTATGAACCTAGCCATCTAGCAAATACTTGGGCAGATGATTCTAGGGTATAGGGGTATCAAGCTTAGATATAATTAAATAGACAATTCTAAATTGTTTGGAGTGTCAACTAGTAATATGTCCTCGAATCTCGTATTTCACTATGGCTTGGTGGGGCCAGGCACATGTCTTTTATGTTCTATGTACTCAGCCGAAACCCGTTGACCTCACAATGTGCTTGCTACCTAGCTTATTAGCAGTACCAATTTCCCTTGCAAATTTGTTGTCAACTTGTTATAACACTGGCTTTTATAGCTCGATGACTGTCGAAATGTGTCCCTCTTTATTTTCTTTATCTAGGATAGCTTCGAATCAGGCACACAACTTAAATACTTAATTCAATCAAATCCTCTTCGGTTCTCTTGTTTTGCTCTGATCCCATTCCATTTCATTGCATCGATTTTGTTTGTCGACAAATATTGCATCTCATTCAGTTGCTTATTTCTTAATTATTTCTACTGCGGCAAGGAGGCCGCAGTACCTTAGCTAGCTTATATAGGTACAATTTGCAGTCAATCATCGTATACCGCTCAGTTCTTGACAGGATTTAAGACTAGGACATGGCATACTTGCAGGATGATGAAACCAGATACATATATAGACTATTGACTAGTGTCAAAATATGCTCTTGCTGTTTCTTCAGGGTTGCTTCTTTCTTCTATGAATATGAATATGAATATGAATGTTCTTGGGCCAATTGTACCATAACAACAGGACATGCCATACTTGCAAGATGATGAAACCATGTATATATAGCTTGATGAATATCCATCGTGCAGTCAGTCAGTCAGTCAAGTGTACCCCGCTCAGTTCTTTACAGGATTCTATTGGAAATTGTTTGTCAACTTGTCATAACACTTTGTATAACAATAGGACAGTACATGCTTGCAAGATGATGAAACTATGATGTATATATAACCTGATGACTAGTATCAAAATGTGTTCTTCTTTATTTGTTTCTTGAGGATAGCTTCGTCCTCTAGCGCCTGTTCAACAAGCAGGACGAAGAGACCCCGGCTCCCAACTCGGAGTCCCCGTCCACGTCATCTCCAGGCAATCCGTTGCTACAAGCCAACGACACGGCCAGGGCCTCCATGGTAAAAGACAAGGCCTCGCTGTCTGGTTCGAGCCAGCTGACTCCGACTAACGCAACCACCGACCACTCCTCCACGGCCCATCTTCTTGCAGCCGCCGGTGACGCACAGCAGACAGCGGATCAGGTCAACTGCTTACTTTTGCTTTCCTGCATACATTATCTTCAGCCTGTTCCTGTCTTTCATTTGAATGAGAAATGTTTGCGTGTTTTCTTATCCATAAATTGCAGGAAAATGCTTTTCTGAATGCGTTGGCGCAGCTTCCGGACCTACAGGCCGAGCATCAAAGATACGTTGAATTCCCTAGATTCAGTTCCCCGATGCGTCCTTACACGGATCTCCCTTTCATTAGCAACATGGGTGATGAGCAGGACTTCTCAATCCAGCCTATGACGAAACGGGAGTTGGGAACGCCGCGTCCAATCCTACAGGCTCATGGACTCCTTATCCCCAAGATCCAGCAGAGTTGATGGACCCGCAACAAGGGACTACAGCAAGGAGGATCCGCCTTGCATACGCTGTTGAGAGGGCATCGGCCTCTCTGCCTGTATTACCTTCTCACTCGGGAAGCGAAGGTGAGGGCGAATCATGCTGTAACACAGGAAGTTCATCCAACGACCATGATAAGGCTGTTGAGAGGGCATCGGCCTCTCTGCCTGTATTACCTTCTCACTCGGGAAGCGAAGGTGAGGGCGAATCATGCTGTAACACAGGAAGTTCATCCAACGACCATGATAAGGCTGTTGAGAGGGCATCGGCCTCTCTGCCTGTATTACCTTCTCACTCGGGGAGCGAAGGTGAGGGCGAATCATGCGGTAACACAGGAAGTTCATCCAACGACCATGATAAGGCTGTTGAGAGGGCATCGGCCTCTCTGCCTGTATTACCTTCTCACTCGGGAAGCGAAGGTGAGGGCGAATCATGCTGTAACACAGGAAGTTCATCCAACGACCATGATAAGGCTGTTGAGAGGGCATCGGCCTCTCTGCCTGTATTACCTTCTCACTCGGGAAGCGAAGGTGAGGGCGAATCATGCTGTAACACAGGAAGTTCATCCAACGACCATGATAAGGCTGTTGAGAGGGCATCGGCCTCTCTGCCTGTATTACCTTCTCACTCGGGAAGCGAAGGTGAGGGCGAATCATGCTGTAACACAGGAAGTTCATCCAACGACCATGATAAGGATCACGTCAGCGAAGTTTCCCAAACTATGGTATGGTTATAACTTACCTTAATTCTATCTACTAATGATAGTACTTGGTGGATTAGTAATATATAATATGGTGTTTGGTTAGGCTGGAGATCTGATGCATATTCAGGGCAGAGGGCAGAACAACCCTCCTACTCAAGCAGTAGTCTCTTCAGTGGAAGTTGCGGACAAACTCCAACGTTTATCATTCAATGGTAATAGTATCATCCGTAACAGGGTGCTTTAGTTATTAAGAGTCAAATAATCCATGTTCCGCATGTATCCTGAGATGTAGCTCAACAGCGACCGTGTGACTGACAACTCATCTAAAGAAGCAGTGAGACGACCAACCGGTAATAATGGTAATAAACTTTCAGTTCTGAAGCAGGATAAATTTCTTTTTGAACATAGTACAATCGAAGTCGCTCACGTACACGAGCATACACTCACCCCTATGAGCGCCTCGCAGTTGACGGGAACGTCTCCTCCCACTGAACCAACATCACCGGAAGCCTGAAATAAATTCAAGAATAATGCAAGCATCAGTGTCAAGTCTAGGACTTGAACCCTGGTGGGCTAGGGATACCACTATCCTCCTAACCATCCAAACATGGGTTGGTTCGCAGCAGGATAGTTTAGTTAGAGTCAAATAACAATAATGCTAAACGTACAAAGAGTTACACGCAATTACACGCTGACTAGGATTCTTTCTTTCTAACTAACCTCTCCCCCCCTGGATTTTCACGGGGGTGGGCCCCTCCTCCCCCTTAATCTCCAATCAAAACCCACCTGCCTATAAAACCCCCGTAAACCTATGTATGTGTAGCATTACTCATCAAATAATCCATGTTACGCTCTCGGCATTGGCGGAGCCTCTTTAGGGCCAAAGGGGGCCACGACCACCCTTACAAAACTGGAAAAAAAAATAGTACTAAGCATTGCATTCGGCCCAGCCCATTGAACCGATAGCGACAACACGTCTCCCACGCCACGCATCAACGCACGCTCGTCAACTCGACAGAACCTCTCTCTTTCCCCCAAATCGCCATGGCTGGGTGAACTGCTTCTAGGTCTTGGACCCGACAACCCGAGTGCCAACCGCCGGCCCGCCACGCGGGTTGGCGGTTGCCAACCATGGCCACCCTCCCCCGGTCCGCCCCCTCCGGGCTGCCGCGCCGAGCGCCGGCTCCCTCCTGCTGACGGCTGCTGCTGCTGCTACTGCTGCCTCCTGCAGTCCTGCTGCTCACTACTGCTGCTGCTGCTGGGCTTGGACGATTGCTGAACGTTGAAGGATAGGAGCAAGACTGCAACTGCAAGTGATTGAGAGCAAACAAGGTATGTTTCAAAATCATTTGAAGAAAAAGGATTCGGTAATGTTTAAAGTTTGATAGCCTAACTGCCTACATGATTTTTGTGCTATATACATCAGTAATGAAGTACAGGTTCAGATCATCCATGATTATTGTGCTATGCTTTCTTTAGTAGTATTGGACATGTTCTAATTTAGAAAAGAGATGACATAATTGCTGAATTCAAAGCTAAGAAGCCGAGGAGAGCATATCTATAGTTATTGGTCTCATATTTAGTCGCCTTTTGGTCAGTCAGGTGTAATCTCCTGTTGTGGCTGTGGAGCACTTTTTTTGGTCAGTCTGGTGTGTTCTATGGTTCTGGCTATGGTGTGAACAAGCTATATAGATATATGTATGTAAGATGTATATTCTGTTCTAGTTTATGTTGTGAAACTGTGAGCCGCATCTGTTTCTATGCAAATTTTGCTTTTATTTTGAAATTGGCCCCCCCTTGGTTGCTCGTCACGCTCCGCCACCGGCTCTCGGTACCCTGAGATGTGGCTGAGCTTTTGGTAAATTTGTCATGCAGATAACAGCATATTGGAACAAGAACGTGGCAAGCCGCCTCGTGGAGCCGGTCTGAAGTAGAGGCTGAAGCGGGATACCGCTCGAAATGCGCACGACAGACCAGTGGCTACGTTCTAGCTATTGTAGTCAAATAACTACACAGGAAATTGGTAAGCAAAATACCCCTAGGTATACGTACCCCACAACTGAACAAGCATTCTCTGAAAATTGATTACTCAGGACTACATGTAATCTGCTTTGTTGGGTAAAAAAAAAAGTTAACCTCCCTGATGGCCTGATCGTATCATACTCACGTACAGGATCAGGTGATCACAAAATCCCTTGATTTTCTGTTTGACTGTTCAATGTATCCGCTTTCCATATTTCCAGTTTCCACCCGTGATGCCTCTCCACCAGGGTCCGTGGACAGCCGCCGCAGCCTCCTCCCTTCGTCCGTCCACGTTCTTAGCGGCGAGGGACGACCACCTCCGGCGAGACGCGAGCGACGCACCGTCGTTAGTGGGCATCCAGTACTTCTGTACGCTTGTACATGTACTGTCGTACTGGTTGGCATGCAATCCAACACTAGAACAAGTCCCCTCCCCTTTATTTGTAAGTTTCATCTTCCCCCTCTTCTGTAGTGAAATATAACAAGTTTGATTTGCAAAATAGAATAGGCGATGATTTCTTGTATGATTGTCTTATGTTGAACCGATGTATTTCAGTCTACCAGTACCGATGCTATTATGCATACATATCAAATTATGCATGATTGCAAAGAGCTGCTACCATAAATATGTTTGTAATAAAGTATAATCTTTTCCATTCATGTTTAATTTGTCAACAAAATTTTGCTTTCATAAAGCTTGACATCACAAGGTTTGGATCCTGGCACCGCCACTGCGACGGACTATTGCAGAAGAGCGACCGTGTGACTGACAAGTCATCTAAAGAAGCAGCGAGACGGCCAACCGGTTCCGCCGTGTGGCCGCTCTGCCTGCCGCTCGTGGTGATGGCCCCTTGGCTAGTCCTGGTTGGTGTATGGAGGTCCCTAAACTACCGTCTGGTGTAAACGGTTGCTCCTCATTGTTGGTGATGGCCCCTTGGCTAGTCCCGGTTGCTTCGCTTGTGTATATACTTGCTGTCTGTCTGTCTGTCTTAAGTAACTTTAGGCTCTACCGTACCGACTTTGTAATGTAGCCATGAGTTGATACCCATTGACGTACATATTGTAGCGACTCACAAACTCTCGTATGCAAATGAATGATTCAGTTAGCAATTTTTTTTTTTTTTTTTGGAAAAGGAGGTTAAGAGGCTGTTTGGTTCACAGCCGAGGGCCGCCGCACCAAATTATTGGCGTTGACCAGGTGCGTTGGCTAGCGTTTGGATGGACGCCAATATTTTGGAAGTGCGCCAACTTTTTGGCTGCCCGTTCAGTTTTCTACGCCAACTCTTGGCGAGATGGCGGCGGCGAATTTGTCCGCCAAATATTTGGCAAGCCCCGCGTTGGTAAGGCTGGCGTGGGCGTAAGCCAAACAGCCCCTAAGACCCCCGACCTCTGCATCAATCGATGCATACGGCCATCTTTATTTATTATTCAACATAGGTCTAACAAGAACATACATCAAGCCACCCGAAGCCACCACTCACACCTACAAAACTCGATAATGTGGAGTGCTCTCACTCCCCATATCTACAACCGGTGCCGTCGCCGATCCATCCACATAACGTATCGGAACCCACAGCCGGTGCAGCAGACCTAAAGCGTACGCCACATGCACACATTTTAGACGCCGCCATCATCATCGAACCGCTGACCCATCTTCAGGAGAGAGATCCGCATCATCCTTGCCAGTCCGTCCATCCGTCGACGCCACCACGGCGCCCAACGGTGCCACCGCCCCGCGCTCGTCCGTCCAGACGCGAAGATTCTGGAAGATCTGTCGTGCGTAGCACCTGCCGACCAGGCATGACACAGCGTAGCACCTGTCGGCTAGGCATGACTTGACATCTCTGGAAGCTCCATGCAAGACGAAGCCGCTCCACCTCCTGCCTCTGTCTTCCGGCTCTGCTCCACAAACGATGCTCCCAAGAGAGAAAACGACACCGCAGTACCGCCATCGTCCGATCTGGAAGACCAGATCCTAGGGTTTCCCCCCGAAGCAGCACGAGTGGGTCGACAGTAGTTACACGACGATGCCTTCATCAAGGTAACGACGCAGAACGCCGCCATCGCCTGCCATCGGTTCGGTTTTCACTGGCAACTATGTCTTCCCGACTCGCAGCCGGAACTAGATGGCGGATCTCGAGATCTGACCATCCAGCCTCAGGCCGACCACCTCCGACGGAGGAGATGGCCACCACCGCCGGCGGCACCAGCCAGATCTGATCTGACCGGAGCAATGCCATGACCATACATACATATATCAGTAAAGTGCAGTTCATCCTCACAATCACAGCACAAGTTGGAAGAGTGCGTGTTTGTCAACTTGTTTTTTGCCTGTTGAAACCATTCCCATCATCAGAAGAGGAATTCAGTTCAGTTTCAGTGACAAGAGGACTGAAGAAAGATCCTACTGTTGAAACCTGAATGTTGATTCTTTCTAGCTATCAAGTGCATTGCGTTACATGTGCTTGAGGACAAACACCCCAAAGCCGATGCCACCAGGGAGGTCCAGCCCTTGGTGGTGGCGTGGCCATGCCGCAGGCGGTGGTCGGGCCGCCAACGTTAGAGTTGGACTCAATGAGCAGCACCCTCTCCTCGAACCTCAGCAGCCTCCCGGAGCCCAGGACGACCAGCAGGTGCACGGCGATCTGCACGAACGCTAGGCTGAACATCTAGTCGTGATACTAGCTTCTTGGGTGGAAGTTGCAGAGAAGCTCCAGCATCTATCATTGAATAATGGTAATAAACCTTCAGTTCCGAAACAGGATGCTTTTAGTTGGTGTCTGGAGGTCCCTGCACTACCGGCCGGTGTAAACTAAACGGTTCCTCCTCATTGATCGTAGGCTCTCTCTATATATGTCGATGCGCTTGTGTATATACTTGCTGTCTTATTTAAGTTTAGGAGCCGAGTTTGTAATGTAGCCATCAGTTGATATTGACATATTGTAGCGATTTACAACTCTCATATGCACATGTACCAGTGCATCCACAGCACAACTTGAAAGTGTGAATCTGAACTTGTTTTTTTCACAAAGCCTATGAATGTGTTCAGCCATTTCCATCATCAGACCAGGAGCTCAGTTTCAGTTACAACAGGACTGAAGAAGAAAGAAAGATCATCTCTACTACTACCACAACCATGAGACCTGAAGATTGTTCAGATCCAAGCTCTACTACCATACTGAAAAAGAAAGAAAGATCATCTCTACCACTACCACAGGCACATTGCATTACATGCGAGGAAGGTGGCGAGGGCGATGCCCAAGATGCCGGCCAGGACCCCGAGACCATCAAAGAAGTCCAGCCCTTGGTGGTGGCCATGCCACGGGCAGTGGTCGGGCCGTCGATGCCGTTGGCCGACAAGAGCCCATCAAGCTTTCGCCCGGAGCACCGCCCAACACCACACCCCCACGCACCGCACCTTCGCTGGCCGGGGCTGCTGCAGCGGTGAGAGGCGGACGGGCGCGGCGGAGGAAGGCACGGGTACGCCAACGACGAGGGGCGCACGGGCGCGACGACAGGAGAAGGTGCGACAATGGGGTTTGAGATTTGGGGGGAAAAGTGAAACCGCGATTTGAGATTTTTGGGGGAAAACCGATTAGGATTGTCAAAAGCATTTGGAGAATTAACAGGATATGGCCTAGGATTGTTCCCAAAGTTACCCCTATAAGCATTGTTGTTAAAATTATTCCTAAAAACAAAATTAACATCAACTTGATCCTTATTTTGTTTAATTAAAGAGGCTAAAGGAACATCATTATGATCCACAGAAGTTGTTTGCTAGTAAGCAAATGTAACATCCCCAGAATATAATACCCTGCCATGCTAATTAATCATGCCAAGTCATCATAATTATACTCTATTAAAAGCAAATAAGAAATAATCCAACTTTTAAATTCAATTCAAAATGCAACTCAAAAATTTATATTTTCAAACACTGAAATAAAAATGTTGGTAATATTATAAACATTCCCCAAATAATTTTCATGAAGAAACTAACAGTGTTTGAATTCCCATTTTGCCCTAGCAATTATTTTAGTGGACCAGCAGCATTAAATAAAACCATTTAAATTCAAACCTAAATTTGAACATTTCCAAATGGCCTCAAACGTTTTGAGCAACCTTATAATGTTGACTAGTATTTATTTGCCAAGTTTCATTTACAACAAAATTCATTTGGTAGCCAAAACAATTACAAAATAGGAGCTTTTTAAATGTCAGAAAAAGAAAAAGATAAAACCTAGCACTGTGCACCTAAAGCCTAGTGCTACAGTGCGAGGCCCAGCCCACCACCGGCATGGCGTGACCGCCATCCACGGTGTCAGAGACGTCGATGCTCGACGTCTGGCACTACAGGAGCTCGCCAAGAGATGGATAAGACCATCCCCGACGCGGTGGACAACCCTAGCCTCTCCATTGCCCCCTCGCTCCCCTCTCTCTCTCGTTTTCGGCAGCAGCCGAGCACGTGGTCACCATGCCGCCGTTGTAGCCGCGGCCACTGAGCTCCCCGCGCCGCGAGAAGCTGTCCAGGAGAGCCGCCATCGTCGACCTCGTCATCCCCCTGCAGCAAATCGAGCGGAGGCACCGCGTAACCATCCCCATCGCCATCGTTTTCGCCCACGGCCGCCGCCTTTCGTCGTCAAGCTCGACGCATACCGGCCACCCCGCGCTCCCTGACCTCGTCCACAAGCTCCGGGTTGAGCTTCTCCCCCAATTCCCCTTCTTTCCCCCTTCGATCCGCGTTGTATGCCGCCGCTGCTCACCATGGCCGGAGCTCCGCTCCCGCGCGCGCTCGCCCGCCCCTGGCCGCGTCCAGGCCAGCCACCCGCGCCCGCGGCCCTGCGCCTCGCCGCGCCCTCTGCCTCCCGTGCGCGCGCTCGCCCGCGCGCCTCCTCCGGTGCGCGCCGCACCGGGCCGTGGCCGAGGCCACCGCGCGCCTATGCCTCGCGTGCGCGCCCAGCCACTCGAGGCCGGCTGTGCCCCTGGCTAGTGGGGCCGGTCCTGTTTAGATTAGGTTAGGGGTTAGTTTAGTATTAATTAACTATTGTATCTATGATAGGTAGACCCCACCCCTCCTAATTACCAATTTAACTAATCTGTTAAAACCAGTGGCAATGACAACTGGCCCCACTTGCACTGTTCATCTGTTGACCAGTCAAATGTTGACTGGGTCAATTCTGCCACTGGACCCCACTGTCAGCCACTCAGCCAAATTCCTGGATATACTTTTGTGTACCCATAGCATTTATTTATTTAATTTCAAAAAATAATATTAAATCCAGAAAATTCTAGAAAATCAATAAAACTTTGAAAAATCATATAAAATAAACCGTAACTCGGATGAAAATAATTTATATATGAAAAATGACCAGAAAAATATAACGAATCCGAATATGTCATTTGCATACATGACAAACCCCTCCATCATAATGAACCTTGATATTTTGCATCTGGATCAATTAACCGAATAATATCTGGAGCCGGGAAAATATTCCAGATATTTTTCCACTTCAATTAAAATGTCTAGTAATGGATTATACCACATCATCATCACATTTTGTCATGCCATGCATTTGTTTGCCCTGTTATTTATTTGTTTCCCCCCGCATTGCTTCTTTCCGGTAGACCCTGAGACTGTGGTAGCTTCTGAGTTCGACTACGATACTGACGATCAGATTACTACAACAGAGCAACCAGGCAAGCAAATCCCCTCTTGATCATTCCGATATCATCTATTCCTTCTCTCTACTTCTTGCATTAGGTATTTGGTGCAGTTGTTATTTTATCGGTAGATACTATACAGATGCATAGCCTGTTTTTGTTACCTGCTGTTGGTACTTTACCAGTTACCCTATCATGCTTAGTTTAGCTATGCCTGAGTTCCATCAGTGGCCCTACACCCTTGTCCGTTTGCCATGCTATATTACCGGGCCGTGATCCCTCTGGGCAATGATCACGGATATATTTTATACTGCTATATCATACATGATTATGTTCAGATGGGGGCTAAAGGGACAGGTGGTACCATCCATGTAGAGATGGGCCTGGGTTCCCGACAGCCTCGAGAGATTCACTGTGGTGGAATGACAGGGTAGGCGGAGACCATCCAGAGAGAGGTGGGCCTGGGCCTTGGTCGTTGTCCGCGAGTACTTACAATAACACGCTTAACGAGTTCTGCGTATTTGATCCGAGACTGCCACTGGCATATACGCACTAACCGCCACACGGGATAATGGTTATGGGGCCCTCGACGTCGTCAGTTCCTTACCGAAAGCTAGCCAGATGTCACAATTCAGAGATGCGGCACGCGCCCGGGTCAGCGGATACTACCTGCTGCCGAGGCAGAGGTGGGCTTGGTCCCGGCCGTCCTCGCGACGTGCTGGAGCGATTAGGGTGAGCGGCCGAACAACCCTTTTGCGCTTAGGATGTAGACCGGCGGGTGACCTCTCTGGAGAGCTGAAGTAGGACTTCGGCATGTCGATCATCCGAGGCCAGGCATTACCCAGAAAAGTGTGTCCGGCCAGAGGTAATCGAGCGTGTCGGGTAATGTGGTGCACCCCTGCAGGGAAAAGTTAAACTATTCGAATAGCTGCGTCCATGGTAACGGACGGCTTGGAGACGTATGCCAACCTCTTACAACTTAAACCGGATACTTGATAAAAGTCACCAAGATAATAGATAGGAATGCCCGGGAATCGCTTTCTCGCAGGAAGTCGAGGAAGGATCTCTGGGTATGGTGCTACTTTATGTTTACAAGTTGATATCATATACGCTCCTCTCTTCTATTGCTGCAAGATGTTGTTAGTCTTCGTTACATTGAGCTTCTCCCCCTTATTCTGGCATTTCTGCAGTTTAGTCCAAAGATATAGCCCCATTTCTTTGATACCGATGCATAATTAGTATAGATCTGATGTAAGTCTTTCGAGTACTTTGGATGAGTACTCACCATTGCTTTGCCATTCTTTTCCTTCAACCTGGTTGCTGCATTCAGATGGTAGCACCGTGGATGCAGGTGATAACGACGCCGGTTACTACATGGACTTCGACGTCGACGAGTAGTTCGTAGGTCCCAGGCAGGAGGCCTATACCTTTGGGGTTAGGATCGTTGTTTTGTTTCAGCCTTCTTAAGGCATCCTTGTATATTTGTCTGTAGTCAGACATAATTTGCTTTCTGCTTTGATGTACTGTCGGGTCTTGCGACCCCGTTTGTAATATAATGTTTTATGTTTATTTTGTGTCGTAGAGTTGTGTTGTGATACTACAGTGGAGTCACCGTTCGTGATCGTGCATGTTGCGTGTATGATTAGTGCACGGTTATGAATGGGGGCGTCACAGCAAAGACATAATCACATTCAACGAGGAAATTTTCTCAACAGAGTTTACTTTTTTTTACCTTTTTACTTGTTTGTCCCTATCGTCCTGCATCGTCGACCTTGACGCATTGCTCTCCTGCTGCCCGCGCTTGCGCATGCTGTGGCTCAACAACGTTTACCTTCATGGAGGCAACCTGAGGGTCAACTGTGCGGCGCTACAGGAGCTCGTCCTAGACCGAGATGTAAATTTTGCACACCGTGTCAGCATAGTTGCCCCCGTGCTTAAGCAATTGATCATATGCCTCTCCGTTTCTAAGGATAAGGATATTGGCATCTTCTTTATCGCACCAATGGTGGAGAAGGTCTTTTGGTAGGTCTGGATACAAAGGAGACTATTGGGACCTATTGTTGGAGCCTCCGGAAGTTGAGGTTACAAGTATCAGAGGGACGGAGACAACTCCATTCTCTGCTCATTCATGCCTGCACCATGCGTCCTCTCCCCTGCTCAATTTACTGCAATGTCGATTAAACTAAATTTTGTGACCTGCCAATTTTTTTACAGAGCTCATATATTTTTGACGAGGGAGATGCCAACATTGCGGAGGAGATAGAGAAGCATAATATGGTTGCCGTCTTCTCTGTTTTGGAGCTATGTCTCACAACAGTAGGGCATGTTTATGGAGCACTCGTGTTTCATCTCCTTGTGATTAATCGGATTTCTAGTTGTATATAGAGGCTTAAGAATCGTCCTAAAGAGATCAACGGTAACTAATTCTCCACTCTGACTATATTTCTCAATAACATTATTTAGTAGTTTACATCTAGATTTGGTTCCAGGTGAAAAAATTATGCCCACAACATTTTCCTTGTGAACTCATCAACATTATTTAGTAGCTTACCTTTTTATCTGTTGGAGCTCTTTCATTGTTTCTTTTTTGGTTCTTTTTATTTATTATTACGTTATCAACATTTATTAATCCGTGAAAATCATTGCTCAAAAGAATAACTCAACATGTTTATACTGAACTTTTTTACTTTACTCTAACTCATCTTTTAGTTAAATACACATTATTATTATTATTATTATTATTATTATTATTATTATTATTATTATTATTATTATTATTGTTATTATTTATATACATCATGTAGTACACTATATTGAATACTATTTTTTAGATATAATTAGCAAATTTATCAATGTACACACACTTCTGTATATTAATTACATATTTTGTTATTTAATTCTAATACTTATCATTACAAAAATCATTTTCTAGTGGTTACCCTAAATTGTAAAATTCCCCCCAAAAATGGCTTTTGTTTAGTTCCTAATATTTAAGAAACTATGTTGTTATAGTGGATTTTGTGTGTTTGTGTTCATGTAGTATCCTTCAATAAACAGAAGTATGTAGAAAGTGTATAGTATGAATCTAGCTGTCTAGCAAATACCTGGGCAGATGATTCTAGGGCTATCAAGCTTAGATATAACTAGATGATGCCCGCACGTTGTTGCGGGAATATTTTTGCAATATATTTTAAAGATATTGATTTTATAGAAATAACAATATTCTTAGAAATAATATGAGAAATAAAACTAAAAATACATATGGTTTATTGTGTTCGATTATTGTGTTTTTGTAAAATATTTATTAAATATATCATGCATGGTTGCATGTTGAGGTAAACCTTTTCCAATGATTCATTGAATGTTGAGGTGGGCCTTTTCTAATGCATGTTGCTTGATGAGGTGTCATGCTTGCATGTTAAGAGAAATAGGTTAGTGGGGCTAGCTATTTAGATATAGAAGATTAAATAGACAATTCTAAATTGTTTGGAGTGTCAACTAGTAATATGTCCTCGAATCTCGTCTTTCACTATGGCTTGGTGGGGCCAGGCACATGTCTTTTATGTTGTATGTACTCAGCCGAAACCCGTTGACCTCTTTGGTTCTCTTGTTTTGCTCTGATCCCATTCCATTTAATTTAGTCGATTTTGTTTGTCGACAAATATTGTGTCTCATTCGATTGCTTATTTCTTAATTATTTTCTAGTATGAATATGAATATGCTAGCTAGCTTATATAGGTACAATTTGCAGTGAATCACCGTATACCGCTCAGTCGTGAACTCATGATACTAGGTTGGTGGATTATTAGATTCTTGGGTGGAAGTTGCAGACAAGCTCCAGCATCTATCATTCAATGGTACGTAATAAACCTTGAGTTCTGAAGCAGGATGCTTTAATTAAGAGTCAAATAAATCCATGTTGCGCTCTCGGTATCCTGAGATGAGATGTAGCTGAGCTTTTGGTAAATTCGTCGTGCAGATAACATATTGGAAGAACAAGATGCCAAGCTGCCTCGTGGAGCTGGTCTGACGCAGATGCTCAAAATGCAGACGGACTCCTGCAGAAGAGCGACCGTGTGACTGACGACAAGTCATCTAAATCTAAAGAAACAGCGAGACGAGCAACTGGTTCGGCCGTGTGGAGGTCGCTGTGGCTGGCTCTCATGGTGATGGCCCTTCTGCTTGTCCTGGTTGGTGTATGGAGATCGCTGAACTACTGGCCGGTGTAAACTAAACGGTTCCTCCTCATCGTTTGTAGGCTCTTTCTATCTATATATGTCGCTTGGCTTGGGTAACTTTAGTAGCCGACTTTGTAATGTAGCCATGAGTTGATATTGACATGACATATTGTAGAAAGCGACTTACAAACTTCCCTATGCAAATGATTCAGTGCAGTCCTCTTGTCACTGAAACTGAATGACGGCAAAGAAGGACTCTCTTCTTTGTATGAAGTGCATTGCGTTACAAACATGCCCAAGCCGTCACCTACAGAGCCTCCGCGAGCAGCACGGTCACCAGCGGGACGCTCAACGCCTTGCCCGTGTGGGTGATTTTCTCGGACCAGACGCCCAGCGAGGCCGCGGACAGGAGCAACCGTCCAGTTGCCCCACTGGTCGGAGGCCCTGGGGCTGCCGTCGCCGTCGCAGTCGCGGTGGCCATCGATCGGCCCTAGCTCGGGTTGCTCGTTCGAGCGAGGCCCAAAATGTTTCCCTTTCATTCTTGCACAACACCTTTTTCTTTTCTTTTACACCACCTTCCCTATCCCTATGAAAAAAAGGAATTTTTCCGCCCCACTTTGCTTTGTTTTTCCGATAAACGCAATTTGGTGATCTCAACATCGTATCAAGTGATGTTCAAACACGGTTATGCTTCGTGCATTCAAAACAATTCTTCTCCTAAGCTAATGCTCCACACGGATTCAATACCCCAAACCACACCACGTGAGCCGGCCTTCTTTGTTTCATTGCGGCATTGTCGATGGATGTTGTCAGTGACGTTGTCGTTCTGACAAGAGCAAAGTTACCAGGGGTCTAGTGAGAGGGACAAGAGTGGACCGACAATTGAGGTTGCAAGGCGACATGGTCGGCCATGGACTACAAAAGACAAAAAACCCTGAAGATAAAACATACAAATTCCCTTGACATGAAGAAATTTAGGATGTAAAACTACAATATCATCGTCAATGTCAATTTACAACGAGTCTTGGATTGTTTTGATCATTGAGGCACATATTTGTTGTAGCTCTGATGATGCACGACATTGCTTGGTTCTTTCGACTATGGATGGTGAATTAGGAGAGGGTTGAAGATGAGGTTTAGGGGTTGAGAGATAGTCTAGAGCAGTCGAACAATGGTCTCTGGCTCGATTCAAAATCATTGCCCAGGTGCAACTCATGCAAGTAAGAGCACCTCTAGTAGAGTCACCATATTGGCGGCCTCCATATCCATATGGAGGGCATTCCAAATGCATTACGGAGGCCGCCGAGGCAAATCGCAAAGTCTGAATCCTCATATTGCTAGCCTCCATAACCGTGGGACCCACTCGTCAGTGAGACATCCCTTGATCCCTAACCTTCCTGCCATCCCACCTGAGGTTGGAGGCATCTGAAGTTTACTTCGCACCACAGGCAATCTACATGCAACTGTCAAATATGGAGCGCGCTCCAAAAGGCAGCCCCAACTCGCTAGATATGGAGGGCGCTCCATAAATTATGGCGATCCGGAGGCATATGCCGACTCTGCTAGAGTGCCTGATTTTGCCAGAATCGCCATATTGACGGTTATTATGGCGATTTGCCTAATATAGCGACTCTGCTAGAGTTGATCTATCCCCACCCAAAAGGTACCACATTTACAGAGGTGGAACTTGCTAAAGAACCCTAATATGTGCAAGTGCAAGTAATGGAAAATTAATCATTTTCAAGATGTAATTTGGTTACTCTTTGACTAATATTAAATTATTAATGATGATAACATACAATAAGTGCAAAAATTAAAATCTCAT
Source organism: Elymus sibiricus (assembly GCA_039707655.1). NCBI lineage: Eukaryota > Viridiplantae > Streptophyta > Magnoliopsida > Poales > Poaceae > Elymus > Elymus sibiricus. Next base: position 2,618,466 of record CM077676.1, read on the forward strand.
AAATTATTCAACAAACCATACACCGGATTGATTCGGAAAAAGAGATACATTGCACAATAACTCTGAAAATTTAAACATAACCATGGCCGCCTATAATAATACATACATCTATATATCTATTTTCCCCCGTTGTTCCACATCATTATTGTCACTAATCACAACCTTATTCTAAGAGGATGGGATATATAGAGTTCACCACCGTTGATGTAATTTATAGTTTATACTTTTTCATGTATTCCCAGAATATAACTTGGTCATAAATGGGCCTATTGTTTTCTGATAAAAGCTCCTTTATTGGCCCGTATGGCCTATCAAGATCATCAGTGCTCAGAAAGCATGCTATTGATATACGTGGCTCTACAGTTGGTCTGAGTAGAACTCGGTGCTCCACGCTCTTGAACTTCCCGTTTGTAACAATCTACACAATTGTGAAAAAACAAATAAGAAAACAATCCATCATAGAAATCAATGATGGTATATGGCATTATTGTGAGTAAAAATATATATTTGAGTTAAGTATAGTTTAATTTATTAAAAAATATTGTTTATGACAAATAAATTTTGAAATCATTACAAATAAAATTATTTTTTATAGTAAATAAATTATTCTTAAATTTTTGAAATTGTCTCAAAACCGTCCTTAACTCTTTAATAACAAATAAAGATCAATTTTAAAAAAGTGACATCAACAACAAGAATAGACATATGCATGTGATTGGTCCAATATCAATTTGTCACGTCATTTCTTATAAAATCTTCTTTATTTTCTCATAATAATGAGTTTACGCTCCATCTTAATATAATTTAAAATTAAAGACTAGAACTTGAGACAATGAAAGATTGGGAAATAAATTGTATTCAGTCTTATATATTATATCTCTAATATTTGAAAGAGAAACACCAAGGTGTCAAAAAGAAAAATTAGTACCCATAAAATATTTAATTTATATATTAGCTTAAATACATCTATTAGAATTAACAATAATAATTAATTATTTTAAATATAATTTGTAGATGAATACCGTAAGTAAAAAATAGAAGATAAACTACTTCATTTTATGACCGGGAATAAATATAATAAAATATTTTTTCATATGAATGAATGTATCAATATATAACTAATGTATAGCAATTTGGTTCGGTGAAATTGTGACATTACCTGCATCATGTCAGCAATATTTGCGAGCAACGCACCCTTGACCGGAGGAACATCAATCCAAACATCTTGATGAAGAACCTGAAGGCCGCCAACATTGTATTGGAGGAGCAAGGTCAGAAACCCAAGGTCAGCATGCTTGGTCCCACCCATGGTCAAATGTGGCTCTGGACATATCGGGAAAGACGCCATTGACCTTGCGTTGAAGCATCTTGTGGTCGCTAGATAATCACTTCCAAGACCTAAAGCTTCTGAAAATAACTCGGACAACTTCCTCAGAACTCCATCGATTTCTTTCATGTACTCCCTCACTTCTCTGCACACTTTCACAATGTTACCAAAAAGATCTTTTTATCTCTATTATAAACAAAAGCGCCCTTAACTCTATAGTTTAAAAATATATATTAAAGATTGACCTCTATTACATTAGAAAGAAATTTACCTTTTTTTAGATTGAAGTAAGTATATTAAAACTAAAGTAACCAAATTTAAAGTCATTTACATCCTCGTCAAAAATAGAAGTGAAAGAATCATCCCACAAAGGAAGAACAACTAGAATCATATATGAAGATAAAAATGCATGAGTCAAAGAGGCCCAAACTCTACCCATACACCACGGTCATCATGCCTGGTATTACGCAGAATCGTGTGAGTCCTCTTAAACTTTACTAAAAATGGATTATTAAAAATACACTTCAAATATAAATATTTTATTAAAAAATAGATCATAAAATCATAAAAATATAGTTATTGATAATGGCAGATCCAGAAAAAAAAATTCCGGCTAATGAGAAATGAAACTCTGACCTCTTACACAAAGAATGATACAGTTGACCGAGTGCACTAATCTTTCATATTATAGTAAAAATTTATTAGTTTTATGTGCATGTGCACATATTAAAGACTAGTTATTCTAAAAGAAAATGCTTTTCAAAATCCCGAACTCAGAATGAGAACATGGGAAAACTAATTTAAAAGTTAAAAAAAGTTAGTGTGTGAACTTAATTATATATAATGAATGACCTGCAGATTTGTGGTATTGCTTCAAAGCTTTCAGGGTCTTGTAGAGCCTTGCAAGACAAGGTATCTCTCCAGTCGGCCGGAGTTGTTGCATTGAGATCTCCATGAAAGCTGAAGAAGTTAACCTTCCGAGCAAAGTCACGCGAGTACCACTTTGCCTTCTCCTCCTGAGGAAGCTCATGGAAACCTCGGATTCCTCTCTGGATTCCCTCGATGACGTCAAGAGGAATCCCATGATTGACCAGCTAAAAGAATCCCCATGACTCAGCTGCATTCCTTATCTCCTCCACGATCTCCTTTTGACTCTCCAAGGAATCAAACCCGGTGAGATCAATCACAGGGAATCGAAGGCTACGAATCTTGTGAAGATGCTCGTCCTCTTCTGGGAGTGAAGAGTTGAGGAGATTCTCTGGAGGGTGTATGAACATGGTGGGAAGCTTAGTGACACCGGCGTCGACAAGGCCTTTGACGCCGGCTTTGCTTTTGTGGAAGGCTTTGATCTCCATCTCACGCTGGCTGTAATCCACAACTGATGCCATGGTTTGTTTGTTGAAGCAAGAACAAGTTTGCAGGTGGTTTAGATTGCTCAGTTGTTCTGCTCTATTTATATATAGGTGGAATAGGAAGCAGGTTTTGATTTATTTATTAGTTTATTTGGGAGAATTAATGAGTTGAAGATAAAATGAGTGAGACTTGTTTACAAAGTTCAGTGTTGAAAAGGGACGACTCTGTTAATTTCTACACCTACTCCCACCCCACCAATCTGTGTGCAATTTTTCTTTTACTTCTTGACGAACCATCTTCTTTCTGGATTATAAAATTCTTGGGTCAAGGAGACCAACATCATCATATTGACTTGGAAACAGAAGCTGCCTGCCCGTTTGGTCTGATTTCAAAGGGTACGTTATTCAACAATACTGTAGTGTAGCACACAGCTTGCTTTGAATCAAATCCACCATTTTTTCTTGTTTAACAGCGCGGGTGCTTTTCTCGGACCAGACGCCGGCCCAGCGCAGCTGCAGACAGGAGCACCGTCCAGGTCACGATCGAAGGCTGCTGTCCCCGTCGCCGTCGCTGTGGCCATCAATCGGCTCCGGTGGTCAACGCCGTGCTACCGTCAAAAGCGAGGTGGATTGGACTTGGAGGACTGGTCAGTCCACAAAAGTCAACACTTTTGCCGTCACTATGATTTTTTTTTTGAGAGAACCACCGTGCTTTATTGATTAATTTTGAAACTTACATAGCCCGGGGGCGCTAGCAGCCAGACATGCCTACCTGGTGCAAGAACAAGAGAGTTTTTTTGCTATATTATGAGCATCTAAGTTTGATTCCCGGCGCTCATGACAGAAGCTAACATCCCCAACAAGCGTCATCATGCTTCTAATCTCCCTGATAATTGGTGCATAGATGCCCCGTCACTATGAAGGCCTTGTTGGATGAGCAACGGGCCTATCTTGGGTTGCTCCTTCTGGTCTTTGGATGAGGCCCAAAATATTTTTCCAGTTCCATTCATTCATATCCATCGCTACAGTAGCTTCTCTATTATTTCTCAAAAAAAGTAGCTTCTCTATTAAAAAAACATGCATGCCTAATTTTTTTTTTAAAAAACACACTGCATTGATCCGTTTTTCCTGATAATGCAAGTTATTTTTTTGCGGGGGATAAAGCAAGTCTATCTATTTTATATACTAAAGGCACAATACGGGTCAAAAATAGAGAAATAAGCGAAAATCTCACAATAATCAGTATCTGGCCATTAATATGGTGGACCCTCCTTTTAATTATTATTAGAACACGACCAATAGATCTTCGTAATATTACTTAAAGTGATTACAACCGTTAGAGCATCGTACCAATACCAAAACAATTCACGGACATTAGATCTTTATAATTCGTTGATCCATTACTTGCCATGATGTAATATAATCTTTTTTTAACGTGAAAAAAAAAAGACTCCAATTCAAACACTGACTTGCACACCATAACTGGAAAAAACATCCAGCCGACCAGCCGCCCACACCCACACCGACGGTGGCCACTCCGGCCCCGTCGGCCACCGAACCGCAGCCCTGCGTCCGGCCGGCCGGCATGCTGCCGCCGCCTCCTGCAGCGCTGCCCGCAGGCTTCGTGCCGCGCGTCATCCCGGCACCATCCCCGTCCCCTGTTCGGTTGGATCTGGATCGGGATCCAGTGCCGCCGCCAACGCTGGCCTGCCCTGCCTTGTCCATGATGCTCCCCATGCCCAAGACCTTAGCCGCTCCGACGACACCGCTGGCTCCCGCTCCAACGACACCGCTGGCTCCCGCTCCGTCGTCCCCGGCTGCCGCAGCCGCCGCGCTGGCCGCGACTGCACTCGCCTCCCGCAAGGCCGATCCGGCCATAGGTGGTCATCTGGCCAGTGGTTGCCGTCTGCCAAGGACCGTGAAGACGGCCGCTCCAGCGCGGCTTCCCGCAGCCCATGCTGCCATGGCTGGCGCATCTGTCCAGGAGCTACAGCTTCAGCCAGCCCTGCTATGTGCTGGTCCAACTCCGGCGGCTGCAGGTCTTCTCCCGTGTACTCTACCCGCTCAAGATCGGGAGGATCGTGGTCCTGCTACGCCGCCGCCGACGGTGACCTCTCCGGTCCTACAGGCCACCACCACCGCTCCCCCTGCCAGCAACTCCGCCGGCCAGCTTTCGCCGCCTCCGGCGTCGACCCCTGCACCCTTGTCGGGACCAGATCGGGCGGATCCCCCGCCGACGGCTGCCCCGACTGAGAACGCTGCTCCCCGGACGTCATTGCCATCGCCGCTCGCATCAGGCGACTCTGCAAGCATGTCTTGCACCGTCCCAGTCGCTTCTCCCGTGCGTTCCGGTTGGGGAGATTGGCTTGGATGCTTCCGCAGGGAGAAGACTCAGGCTGCTCCCATGTGTTGTGCGCCGGCACCTCATGGAGATTCATTTGGGGACTGGCACCTCGTCAAGGGGCGCCGTCATTCTCCATCTTCAACAGCTTTCCGGCGTCCCGCTTCCAATGCGCGACCGACTCCTCCGGCGTGGCTAAGGGACCGATGCTTTCGGTGCCTCTCCAGAGGTCATCATGCCCACTCTTGCAGGGACCCAATTCGGTGCAGGAACTGCCTTCGCTTTGGCCACATTGCTCGCTTTTGCCGCGCAAAGCACCCCAGAGACCAGACTACGCCGCGAAGTCATGTTGCTCCACCGTCTCCACCAATGTCTGCTCCTGCCAACGATGCTACCCCGGCAGATGTACCGCAGCAGTCGGTCCTCATGGAGCAGGTTGAGCTGCTCCGCACCAAGTTGCAAGACCGCTTGACAAGAGTTGGGAGTGTTGTCGCAAGTGCAGAGGCCGCTCTTGCCAAGCTCCAGGTTGTGCCCGTTATGTCCCTACTGCCCGAGATCCATGTTTGTTCTGTCGATGGGGGAAGCAGGCATGTATGGAGATCTCTCCCCTCGCGCTACATCCTGCCCGTCACCGCTGCCTGTCGTGCCGATTGCTTCTGGAAGTGAAGCCGTTGTCGAGGTTGTGGCTCCGGTGCTGCAGATTATGCCTGAGCTGCAGAAGCTTTGTGGGGAGCCCACTTCGCCTATTTCGATGGTGCTTCATGTTGAGATGGAGTCGCTTGGAGGGGCCTTGGCGATGCCGACTGCGACCTCACCGCCGTCGCTGGAGTCCAGTCAGCCGCTCGCCTTTGTGGACAGTGGAGGTTTGGATGCTGCTATTGCTCTCTCACCTGTGGCTGTTGACCAGGTGGCATCTGTGGGTGTTGGGGTCGATGAGGTAGGTGCTTTGGCACCTAATTCTGAGGCGCTAAAGTCCATCCGGCCGCCCGTCTTTGACCGTGATGGTATGTTGGCACGTATTGACGAGGCGGTCTTCGCGAAAAAGCTTGGCGGCTTGCTCGCCTGCTTGGAGGCAGCTAGTCCTGGGTCTGGCAAGGCGATTGCTTGCCTCCTAGCGGAGGAGGCTTCTACGGGCAAAATTAAGAAGGTGAAGAAGGCTCTCAGGAGCATAGGGAAGAAGAGTGGCGCCATTGGTAAGGCGTCCGCGGCTACTTAATGGATGATACTCAGTCTCTTCGACCACCATCTCCAATTGGCTCGTCTCCGTGGATTTGGTGGTGTCTGTTGTCTTCAATCTTGGTTTCGTTGGGGGTTTCTTTGCGACGTAGAAGTGCGAGGGATCGTGGATGTTGCGTCTTATGTATGTTTGTCGGGTTGACTGTGGGGTCATGGAGTTTCTTTCTTAGCGAGTAGTTCGCATGTGGTGTATATGTATCGGTTTTCGCCCGGTTTTCCGTTAATTAACTGGGCAATTCTCTTCTTCTTAATTAATCGATGAGGCAAATCTTTTGCCTCCGTTTTGAAAAAAAAAAAGACTCCAGTTCAGGAAAAAAAAACTCCCTCTCTAGCCCTAAAACTATCTTTTCCTCTCGGCTGTTCTCTATATCTTGAGGGCCTTTGTTTTTTTTCTTTGTATTCTGGACCTTGTATTATTTATTTGAAAATTAATAAAAATACGCAACAGAATCCTGCTGTTTCCCTCAGATAAAAAAAACGGTTTTGCTAAATCTCATCTAGATGAGATTTAGTGATGTCTCATCTAACTCCCCAACCTTAGGATGGATGCTCCAAGATTCGTGTTCTTGAGCACCTCCTTCGCTTTATTGTTTTCACGTGTTTGTTTCTGGGCCGTTTCCATTTTCCATTTTTATGTCTGTTCTGGTGCAGGTTTTTCACCTTTTATGCGGGCTGCAGTTCATGGTGGGCTGCGAGTTTATGTTTTTACCTTTTTCTTTTTCGTTTTTTAGAGAGAGAGAGAGAGAGAGAGAGAGAGAGAGAGAGAGAGAGATGAGCATAACTCCCGTGACGCTTATTGGTGTGCCTAACTCACGTATTCTAGTTTTTTTTATTCTTTTTCATACACTCATTTTTTGTTTTTATTATGCAAAAATTATACAATCATTTGCGACTTCTCTCTTCTATTTTTCTAGGAAGATGAGTATTTTTGCTTTGATGAATTTGGAAGATTGGGGTAACATTAAATTTCTCTATTGGTGTGCAGCTACTGTTTTTAATATATTTTTTCTTTTTGAGCTCTTAGGATAATTTATCAATTTTTTATTTTACAGATGTGTTAAATCTCAAATTTTTATTTTAAATATTATTATTTTTGGAACAAATTCAAAAAATGTATGCCCTAATTATAAAAAGTAAAAAATATGACCCCGTCGGCCTCACTCAGGCCGAAGAACACCTTTTCGGTCTTACGTAGGGCGAAGAGGACTTTTCGGTTTACCTTCGACCGAAGAGAGGCAGATATGGGCCGAAGAGTGGCTGTCGGTGGGCCGTAGGCCGAAAAGATTAACTTCGGCTAGGCTGCGATCGAAGAGCCAGTCTTCGGCCAACGGAAGACCGAAGAGCAGTCTTCGGCCAATGGAAGGCCGAAGAGGTCGGGATAAGGCTAGCGCGACCGTCTTCTTCCTCCCGACCCCTCTTTCTTCATGTCTATCCGTTCTTCGCCATTTTCACTCGATAGTGCATTTTCGCCCTCTAAACTCCCCCACCTACCAAATCCACTAGAGTAGAGGTATTCCCGGCAGCCTAGCCTTTGATCTATCCATGGGGTAGAGTGTGGGGGTGGAGTGGAGGCGTGGGGGAGGATGACGGAGAGGTGGAGGCCGGTTGGGGGGAGCTCCGGTGGAGGAGGAGCAACTCGGTAGGGGTGGAGTTCGTGGGGAGGAGGAGGAGCTCGGCTGCGTGCTACGGGGAGAAGGTGGTGGTTGCGCGGCGGTCGTCGGTGCAAGCTCCATTTGCGAGGAGGAGGAGCTCGGTAGGGGGGAGACAGCGGATCAAAGCCGGCAACGCACGCATTAAGGGTATAACATTAACTCTTTGTTTGTATCCGTTAATTATGGTTTAGTCTATTTTGTTAGTAGTTATGGTTTGATTAATATGTGTCCCTAGTTAGTGCATACATTTTTAGTATGCTGTGTGTCACCGGTTAATAGTTTTGGTTAGATTATTGTATATTTTAGTCAGTTGTTCTATTAAGTGCGTCGTATGTAGTAGAGTGTCGTATGTAGTAGATGTGATAAAATGGAGCGTCGAGTATAAAGATTATTGGATAGTTTTATTTTTATTTTTGTGTAGATATATGTAGCAGTGCGGTGGTGGTAGAAAAATTACCGGTGTTAGGACGGATTATTTGTTACATTCATGTGATAGATAAATTACTGGTGTTATGTTTCATTCATGTGACAGAAAAACTACCGGTGTGGGTAGATGTCGGGAGTTTATAGTTTTGTTATGTTTTGTTACATTGATGTGACAAAAAAATTACCGGTGTCAGGACGGATTATTTGTTCGTTGAGATTGATGGCAATATGGATTTGTCTGGCAGGTGAAAATGTCTGAATCGGTGAATTTATCTGTTTACTATGGCCCTGGTAATGTCCGATATAATGAGTTGGGGATTGATCTCAATGAGTATAAATGTTGGCAGTTGACACTTCCAGACCCAGAAAGAGTGGACATTAGGCATTAGAGGTACTTGTTTACAACAACTTTTGGGCTGGATCCTGATGTGTGTTCCGTCAATATTCATGCATTGTGGACCAAATCCTGTAAAAACATATTGTGGGAGCTGACACTAATAGATAGGAGCCAAAAGTGGTTGGCCTTGTTAAGGCATTGCAGAGAACGAAGGATCCACCCATATGTCCTAGTGCAACCTGCGGCGAAGGAGGAGAATACCATAGAAGTCAGCGGCGGGTATGAACCCGGCCAGGGCAGTCAACCGGCTAACGAGATTGATCTATCAGGGTCACAGCCAGTGGATGTTAGCCATCCCGAGGAAGAGTCAGATTACTTGTCACACAATTTGGGTGGTCATGAAGCAGGTCAGAGTAGTCAGTCTACAGTATTTGCTGGTAGTGGTTTTGCTGATGGGGATGAGGAAGGGGAGGAAATGCCGAGGGTGATGGAAGAGGAGGACGAGGATGGATTGGCGGAGGATCTGGATTCTGACAATTCTGAGGAGGAAGTGGAGGTGCCGTTTCGTTCTTCATGGGACCAGGACACTTCGACCGGCCTTACGGTCAACGATGGCCATGAGACTCCATGGCAGTATCATCTGAACCAAGTCCAGATAGGGGTTATGTATGATACAAAGAAAAATTGAAATATGCAGTGATAAAGTGGGCTATGTCTACGCAGAGGGTTTTCCGCACACACATATCAAGTCCAACAAAGTATACCGTGAAATGTGTTGAAACTGATTGTCCTGGGAAGGTGCACGGGCACGTGCCCAAGTGGAAGATCCACTGGGTTGTCACTGATGTCGTCCCACATAATTGTGTGAGGAAAAACCTTCTGGTGAATCATCCAAACCTGACTTCAACTCTCATTGCGCAACTCATGTATACTGAGATAGTGGAGAAGAAAGACATGAAAGCAAAACACATCTAGACAGTAGTGAAGGTCAGATGGAAGTATGACATTCCTTACGGGAAGGCTTGGAGGGATAGGCAGAAGGCTATGGAGGAAAGGTTTAGGACGTTCATAGACTCATATGATAATGTTGTCCGTCTCCTTCACACATTGAAGGAGAGGAATCCCGGCACTTATGTTGACGTACAATACATGTTCCAGCCTAGTATACGGGGGGTCCTATCCCACAGCCAGAACACCTCTCATGGTTGAGGCGTATTGATGAGAAGCTACGAGGGATTTACGCATCTGTTACATGTAGACGATCTTCGGATGTTGCAGTTCCTCCTCCAGCACATCGTCCACCACGTCTTTCCGTGCATCGTTCAAAACCACATCTCTCCGTGCATCGTTCAGAACCACGTCCCTCCGTGCATCGTTCACCCCCTCGTCAAGCTTATTTCCCGCCACCTCCTTCACAACCAGGAAGCTCATCCTGGCATCATTAAATGGGACCAGGCAACACTACTTTGTACTTGGTTTTCTGAATTGTAGGTTTGCAAATGAATTTTACATGTGCAACTCTACTCCAGTAAGCAACTCGTCGCCACAGTTCATGCAATCCGTGTAGTCACCGTTGCTTAGTGGTGGTGATTTGATCTTAGAGAACATTGACGATGACGAGGACTAAGCTGCACATACTTTTCACACTTATGACTCCTCTCAGACAGTGTTTCAGACTCCACCACCGCCACCCACGCAGGACACACAGACCGGGGATGATGAGGGTTTCTACGGCCATGGTTATCGTGGGCATCATCCCTCGGCTGAGCGTCTCTCGCCTTCCGGTCCTCGTCCGAGGAAGACACAGCTTCGACGCCGTCGCCGGGAGTGATATGATTTGATACGTCTCCAACATATCTATAATTTTTTATTGTTCCATGCTATTATAGTATCAATCTTGGATGTTTTTATATACATTTACAGCATTATATATCATTTTTTGGGACTAACCTATTAACTTAGTGCCCAGTGCAAGTTGCTGTTTTTTGCCTGTTTTTGGTTTTCCAGAATATCAGTACCAAACGAAGTCCAAATGCCACGAAATTTTTTGGAGATTTTTTTTCTGGATATAAGAGACACTAGAAACTTTGGGAGAGGGCCAGAAGCCAGATGAGGTGGCCACGAGCCACCAGGGCGCGCCCCGGGGGGGTGGCGCGCCTTGGTGACTCGTGGGGCCACCTCTGCTCCGTTTGACCTAATTCCACCTCTATAAATTCTCTAAAATCGGGAAACCAACGGAGGAGTCCACGAAATACTTTTTCCGCCACTTCTCGATAGATCCCATCTGGAGGCCTTTTCCAGCACTCTGCCGGAGGGGGAATCGATCACGGAGGGGCCCTACATCATCCTTGCCGCCCTTCTGATGATGCGTGAGTAGTTTACCACAGACCTTCGGGTCCATAGTTAGTAGCTAGATGGCTTCTTCTCTCTTTTTGATCTTCAATACAATGTTCTCCTCGATGTTCTTGGAGTTCTATCCGATGTAATCACTTTTTGCGGTGTGTTTGTTGGGATCCGCTGAATTGTGAGTTTATGATCAGATTATCCATGCATATTATTTGAGTTTTCTCTGAACTCTTTTATGCATGATTATTATAGCTTCGTATTTCTCTCCGATCTATTGATTTGGTTTGGCCAACTAGATTGATTTATCTTGCAATGGGAGAGGTGCTTTGTAATGGGTTCGATCTTGCGGCGCTCAATCCCAGTGACAGAAAGGGACATGACACGTATGTATCGTTGATATTACGGGTAAAAAGATGGGGTTTATTCATGCGTGAGTTTACTTTGTCTACATCATGTCATCTTGCTTAAGGCGTTACTCCGTTCTTTATGAACTTAATACACTAGATGCATGCTGGATAGCGGTCGATGTGTAGAGTAATAGTAGTAGATGCAGGCAGGAGTCGGTCTACTTGTCTCGGACGTGATGCCTATATACATGATCAATGCCTTGGATATCGTCATGATTATTTGCTTTTCTATCAATTGCCCAACAGTAATTTGTTCACCCACCGTATGCTATTTTCAAGAGAGAAGCCTGTAGTGAAAACTATGGCCCCCGGGTCTACCTTAATCATATATTGAAAATCCTGAAAATACCTTGCTGTACTTTTACTTTATTTATTTTATTTTGTATTTTTGTTTGATCTATCTATATATCACCATATAATTTAATCTTGCAATTAACCGCCAAGGGATTGACAACCCTTTGTTCGCGTTGGGTGCGAGGATTTGTTGTTTTGTGTGCAGGTAGTGCTAACGAGTTGTTGCGTGATTCTCCTACTGGATTGATAATCTTGGTTTCATAACTGAGGAAAATACTTATCTCTACTGTACTGCATCATCCCCTCCTCTTCGTGGAAATCCCAACGCAGCTCACAAGTAGCAGGAATAATTTCTGGCGCCGTTGCCGGGGAGATATCATCAACATCTATCAAGTACCTACGCAGAAACTTTCATCTCCTTGCATTTATTTTATTTGCCTTTGCCTCTCGTTTTTATCTTCCCCAGTTTTAATTTTTTTTTAAATAATACAAAAAGAGTTTCCGTTTGCCTTTATCTTGTTTGCTTCTTTGCTTGCTTGTTATCTTGTTTGTGTAGCCACGATGTCTCAAGAAAATACAAAATTGTGTGATTTTTCTAATACTAATAATAATGATTTTATTAGTACTCCGATTGCTCCTCCCTCCGCTAGTGCGGAGACTTGTGATATTAATGCCGCTTTGCTAAATCTTGTCATGAAAGAACAATTTTCTGGTAGTCCTAATGAAGATGCTGCATCCCATCTTAACACTTTCGTAGAATTGTGTGATATGCAAAAAAAAGATGTGGATAATGATATTATGAAATTAAAATTATTCCCGTTCTCATTGTGGGATCGTGCAAAAATTTGGTTTTCATCTTTACCACGAAATAGTATCGATTCTTGGGATAGGTGTAAAGATGCTTTTATTACCAAGCATTTTCCTCCCGCGAAAATTATTTCCCTTAGAAATCAAATTATGAATTTCAAGCAACTTGATCATGAACATGTTGCTCAATCTTGGGAAAGGATGAAATTAATAATAAGAAATTGCCCTACTCATGGTTTAAATTTGTGGATGATCATACAAAATTTTTATGCGGGATTAAAGTTTGTTTCTAGAAATCTTTTAGATTCCGCCGCGGGTGGTACTTTTATGGAGATTACATTGGGAGAAGCTACTAAATTGCTTGATAATATTATGGAAAATTATTCACAATGGCATACTGAAAGAGTTCGTACTAGTAAAATGTGAATTCTGTTGAAGAAATTAGTACTTTGAGTGATAAAGTTGATGCACTTATGAAATTGGTTGCTAGCAAAAATACTCCTATTGATCCTAATGATGTGCCTTTATCCACCTTGATTGAGCAAAACAATGATCCCGTAGATGTGAATTTTGTCCTAATGATGTGCCTTTATCCACCTTGATTGAGCAAAACAATGATCCCGTAGAGGTAATTTTAATCCTAGGCCGTTTCTTGGAAATTCCTGTAATAATTATGGCAATTCCTATGGTAATCCTTATAATAATAATAATAGGATGCCCTCTGATCTTGAAAATAATATTAAAGAATTTATTAATGCTCAAAAAGTTTTCAACACTAGGATAGAAGAAAAATTAAGTAAACTTGATGATATGTCTAGGAGCATTGATAGAATTATTCATGATGTGGAAAATCTCAAGACTAAAATTTTGCCACCCAAAATTGATATTAATGAATCAATTAAAGCTTTATATGTCTCCATGGATGAGAGTAAGAAAAGAACCGCTATGCTAAAAGCTAAACGAGAATTTTTAGAAAAAGCGATTCCTCCCGGTTTCTATCGTAGTAATGATGAGGAAATTAAAATGATTGGTGTTTCATCTATTGATTCCTTGTTTAGCAATATAAAACTTGATGAAAAGGGGACTGAAGAAGAGTCAACTTTAGCTAGTAGGCGTCCCCATAATTCGGAGGGTGAAAATCTTGATGAAAAAATTGATAAAAGTGGGTCTAGAGAGGTAAAAACTTTAACTAGCGATGTGCCCACTCTCTTGGATTACAAAGATTTTAATTATGATAGTTGTTCTTTGATTGAGTGTATTTCTTTGTTACAATCCATGCTAAATTCACCCAACATTATGAACAAAATAAGGCTTTTACTAAACACATTGTAGAAGCAATGATGAAAGCGTTAGAAGAAAAGATAGAACTGGAAATTTCAATTCCTAGAAATTATATGATGAGTGGGAACCCACCATTAAAGTTAAAATGAAAAATTATGAGTGCAATGCTTTATGTGATTTGGGTGCTAGCGTTTCTACAATTCCAAAATCTCTATGTGATGTGCTAGGTTTTACCAATATAGATGAATGTTCTCTTAATTTGTATCTTGCGGATTCTACTATTAAAAAAGCCATTGGGTAGAATTAATGATGTGCTTATTCTTGCGAATAGAAATTATGTGCCCGTTGATTTTATTGTACTTGACATTGAATGCAATCCTTCTTGCCCCATAATACTTGGTAGGCCTTTTCTTCGTACTATTGGTGCTATTATTGATATGAAAGAAGGTAATATGAGATTTCAATTTCCATTAAAGAAAGGAATGGAACACTTCCCTAGGAAAAGAATTAAAGCACCCTATGAATCCATTATGAGGGCCACTTATGGAATCAATTTGAAGGATGACAATACTTGAAACTAAGCATTATGCCTAGCTAGGGGCATAAAACAATAGCGCTTGTTGGGAGGCAACCCAATGAATAAAATCATTTTTTGCTTTTTATTTCTGTTATTGTGTGTTTTCACAATTATGCTACTGTTATGATTGTGTTTTTATGTTTTAATTAGTGTTTGTGCCAAGTAATGCCTTTAGGATAATTTGGATGATAGTATAATTGATGTTGTTTGTAAAACAGAAAGTTTTGCGTCCAGTGTTGGAATTTTAGTTCTGTACTGGAGCGTCAGAAAAATCTTAAATTTTTGCACAGTATTGGTATATGAATTTCCCACGTTGTCCTAATTTTTCAGAATTTTTGGAGTTACAAAAGTATAGCTTTTAAATAGATCTTTGCAGACTGTTTGTTTTAGACAGATTCTGTTTTTGTTGCATAGTTTGCTTATTTTGATGAATCTATGGATCGTATCGGGGGGTATGAGTCATGGAGAAGTTGGAGTACAGTAGAATTATGCCAATATTAAATATGAATCAATTTACTACAGTACTTAGAGTTAAGGATTTATTTGTTATACTAACGGATCTCACGAAGGTTTTGTTGAGTTTTGTGTGACTGAAGTTTTCAAGTTTTGGGTGAGATCACGATAGATGAAGGAATAAGTAGTGGCAATAGCCTAAGCTTGAGGATGCCCAAGGCACCCCAAGGTAATATTCAAGGAAGACTCAAGCGTCTAAGCTTGGGGATGCCCTGGAAGGCATCCCCTCTTTCTTCTACCAACTATCGGTAATTTTACTTGGAGCTATATTTTTATTCATCACATGATATGAGCTTTACTTGGAGCGTCATGTATTATATGAGTCTTTACTTGGTTTACTTTTTAGTTTATCACAATCATCTTTGCTGGACACACCTATTTGAGAGGGCCACACGTTTATCATAATTTGTTAGAATACTCTATGTGCTTCACTTAAATTTTTTGAGCTAGGCAGTTGCTCTAGTGCTTCACTTAAATCTTTTTGAGCACGGCGGTGGCTAAATTTTGAAGAAATATTTAAACTCTCATGCTTGACTTATATTATTTTGAGAGTTGATAAGATTAAAATTTTGAAGAAATATTTGCACTCTCATGCTTCACTTATATCTTTTTGAGAGATGATAGTAGTAATAGTAATTTGCACAAGATATGAATTTGGTCCCAAAGTGATGAATATTCAAGAGGGATATAATAAAAACTTCCATGAAAGATCATTGGATATGATAAGTTTGATTCCTCGCAATAGTTTTGCGATATGGAGATGATAATATGTGAGTCATGTTAGTGAGTAATTGTAATTTAGTAAGAATATTGGTGTTAAGGTTTGTGATTCCCTATGCATGCACATAAAGTCAATAGTTATGCAACGAAATTATATCCTACTTATGGTGCATTATTCGGTGTTAGTTATGTTCAATGCATGTTTATGATCGTTTTCGCTTTTTGGTTGGTCGCTTCTCAATCTATTTGCTAGCCTTCATTTATACCAAGCGGGAATACTGCTTGTGCATCCAACTCCTTAAACCCAAGTTGTGCCAAATGAGTCCACCATACCTACCTATATGCGGCATTTCCATGCCGTTCCAAGTAAATTTGCATGTGCCAACTCTAAAATTTTCAAAATAATTTTCTGTTTTGTGTGCCCGTACCGCTCATGAAGCGGCAGGGGGTGGCCAATATTTTCCATGCTAGGTGTGTTATTCTCACGATGGGTGTTTATTCACTTGTCATTGCACGAGAGAGTGGCAGGTAATAGGGATGCCCAGTCCTGAAATGAAATGATTTTTTTTAATATGATGATAATAATAAATTCCTTGGAAAGTGTTGGTATGGAGGGCACCCATGGATACGGCTAGCCATGGATTGTGAAAGAATGGTGGAAAGGAAATAAACTTTATTTTCTGTTTGGGAACCGCCTATAATGTGTCTAGCATGGAAGATATTGGGAATTCTCGGTCGTTTTCGTTGACAGGAAAAGCATGCCTCTCAAAATAATTTTATCTCTCTAATTTAAGCCTTGTGCTGTGGCACATTTCCAAATCTCTACTTCCCTCTGCGAAGGGCCTATCTATTTACTTTTATGCAATTTTTATTTTTATTTTGAGTCTCCATCTTCTCTTACAAAGCACCAACTAGAGAGCACTATTGTCATACTTGTGCATTGTGTGTAGCTAATATTGAGTGTGTTTCATGAATGGATCAATGATTGAGCATAATGGGCTAGGGATAACTTCCTTTAGCGTTGATATTTTGAAAGGCATGGTTGCTTGTTACTATGCTTGAGTATTTATGTCTTCATGTCAAACTATAGACTATTGATTTGAATCATTCAAGTCCAAATGTCCATGCTACAAAGAAAAGAATATATGATGAATATGATAGGTAGCATTCCACATCAAAAATTCTGTTTTTATCATTTACCTACTCGAGGATGAGCAGGAATTAAGCTTGGGGATGCTTGATACGTCTCCAACGTATCTATAATTTTTGATTGTTCCATGCTATTATAGTATCAATCTTGGATGTTTTTATATACATTTACAGCAATTATATACTCCCTCCGTTCCTTTATGTAAGGTGTATTATTTTCGGCACGGTGACCAAGGCACATAATTATAGACATGCTAAGACTAAATGACCCTTGGCAAATTTGTTGGTTAGTGGAAAGTGAATCAATTTGTCCAGAAAAGTATGAGATACATGCAATCGACAAAGATATAGTTTCCTTGTTTTACTATAAAGAGAGATACAGACAATCAGAAAACAGATACTTTCCTTTTTTAGGAGGGCTAACAAGGGAATTATGAGGAATCAGAAGAAATGCACCTTACATTCTGGAATTTTATCAAAAAACAAATACACCTTATATAAAGGAACGGAGGGTCATTTTTTGAGACTAACCTATTAACTTAGTGCCCAGTGCCAGTTGCTTTTTTTTGCCTGTTTTTGGTTTTCCAGAATATCAGTACCAAAGGAAGTCCAAATGCCACGAAACTTTTTGGAGATTTTTTTCTGGACATAAGAGACACTAGAAGCTTCGGGAGAGGGCCAGAAGCCAGAGGAGGTGGCCACGAGCCACCAGGGCGCGCCCCAGGGGGGTGGCGCGCCCTGGTGCCTCGTGGGCCCACCTCTGCTCCGTTTGACCTACTTCCACCTCTATAAATTCTCTAAAATTAGGAAACCAACGGAGGAGTCCACGAAATACTTTTTCCGCCGCCGCAAGTTCCTGTTCTCAAGAGATCCCATCTGGAGGCCTTTTCCGGCACTCTGTCAGAGGGGGAATCGATCACGGAGGGGCCCTACATCATCCTTGCCGCCCTTTTGATGATGCGTGAGTAGTTTACCACACACCTTAGGGTCCATAGTTAGTAGCTAGATGGCTTCTTCTCTCTTTTTGATCTTCAATACAATGTTCTCCTCGATGTTCTTGGTGTTCTATCCGATGTAATCACTTTTTGCGGTGTGTTTGTTGGGATCCGATGAATTGTGAGTTTATGATCAGATTATCCATGAATATTATTTGAGTTTTCTCTGAACTCTTTTATGCATGATTATTATAGCTTTGTATTTCTCTCCGATCTATTGATTTGGTTTGGCCAACTAGATTGATTTATCTTGCAATGGGAGAGGTGCTTTGTAATGGGTTCGATCTTGCGGTGCTCAATCCCAGTGACAGAAAGGGACATGACACGTATATATCATTGCTATTAAGGGAAAAAAGATGGGGTTTATTCATGCGTGAGTTTACTTTGTCTACATCATGTCATCTTGCTTAAGGCGTTACTTCGTTCTTTATGAACTTAATACACAAGATGCATGCTGGATAGCGGTCAATGTGTGGAGTAATAGTAGTAGATGCAGGCAGGAGTCGGTCTACTTGTCTCGGACATGATGCCTATATACATGATCATTGCCTTGGATATCATCATGATTATTTGCTTTTCTATCAATTGCCCAACAGTAATTTGTTCACCCACCGTATGCTATTTTCAAGAGAGAAGTCTCTAGTGAAAACTATGGCCCCCGGGTCTACCTTAATCATATATTGAAAATCCTAAAAATACCTTGCTGCACTTTTACTTTATTTATTTTATTTTGTATTTTTGTTTGATCTATCTATCTATCACCATACAATTTAATCTTGCAATTAACCGCCAAGGGATTGACAACCCCTTGTTCGCGTTGGGTGCGAGGATTTGTTGTTTTGTGTGCAGGTACTGCTAACGAGTTGTTGCGTGATTCTCCTACTGGATTGATAACCTTGGTTTGATAACTGAGGGAAATACTTATCTCTACTGTACTGCATCATCCCCTCCTCTTCAGGGAAATCCCAACGCAGCTCACAAGTAGCATGATTCTCTATGTATGAGACATACGTCTATCCATGTTAGTTTCAGACTTTTCTCCATGTGTTAGCCATTATCTATGTATGAGACATGCTTACCTATGTTACTTTGGCACTTGCTTACATGTGTGAGCCATTATCTATGTATGAGACAAATTTCTTTCCATGTTACTTTCAAGTTTGCTAGTTGATGTGATAAATTGGCGGGAAAGAAATGGCGGGAAAATAAGGCAAACTCATAGCGACTGAAAATATTGGAGTACACTTACCGCAGGAAATGAAGAGAGGTTCAACGCCTGGTTTTATAGGCTCAGATCACGAATGCAATGGCGGGAAAATAAGACGGGAACGATGGCGGGAAAAAATAGCGGGAACGCTAGATGGTTGAGGCGGGAAAACAATGTACTCGACAGAGAAACCAGTTTAAAAAAAAGACTCTTCGGCTAGTAAAAACCGAAGAGTGGTGCCATGCATGTTCGGTCACATGTTTACGCGAAGAGGTGGGCCCCTGAGCACTCTTCGGCCTGCAGAAAGCAGAAGAATTCTCTTCGGCCTAAGCTTGACACATTTCTGGCACACTTCGGCCTAGAGTACACCGAAGACCTCTCTTCGGCCATAGCAAGACCGAAAAGGTGCTCTTCGGCCATAGCAAGACCGAAAAGGTGCTCTTCGGCCTGAGCGAGGCCGACGGGGTCATATTTTTGATTTTTTAGAATTTGGGCATACATTTTTTGAATTTGTTGAAAACAAATATATATATTTAAAAAATATATCTTAAATGTCACGTCTCATCAAAGTTGTGGTCCGTCCGATGTTTTTGTTGTAATCTTCGCGCAAACCTTGTTCCCACCTTGATTAGTCTTCGCGATGTTCAGTTTATCGGGTCGTTCGTCTCACACGCGCTCGTTTTTAGGCCCATTTTTTTTTTGGCCTGTTTTGCTTTTTCCAGATCGTTTTCATGGGATTTTTTGTTGTTTGTTACTGACCAACATTGTAGAATTGCAAGAGACAGGTCCCGCTGGTCGCTGCTTCTTTATCACATCTATTCCGTCGTTGCCTCCCCATTCTTCTCTCTCCTTTCCTCTTTGTCTCTCAGTAGAAACGATGCGAGAAGGAAGGCCGAGTGGACCGAGGGATTTGTTCGTTCTCGTTCGTACGCAACTGGGTCCGACCTCTTTCTTGCCTCAGTTGCAAGCCCATCCTTCGATTCGTAATGGACCCAAACTATTTTTTTTCCAGTTGCAAGTTCACCGTCGACTCGCAAATTTGGGCCTAGCTTGTTTTTCCTCAGTTGCAAGCTCACCCTCGATTCACAACTGGTCTCGGCCTATTTTTTTTTTATCCCAGTTGCAAGTCCACCACTAGTAGAAAAGAGGGCTTTGGTCCAGGCCAGATAAGAGCATTAGTCCCGGTTCTGCTACGAACCGGGATCAATGGGTGCATCAGTCCCGGTTCGTGAGGCCAGGACGCCGGCCGGGCCTCGGCAGGACCCCTTTGGTCCCGGTTCCAGACACGAACCGGGACTAAAGGGTCTCGCTCCTGGCGCAGCCCCTTTAGTCCCGGTTGGTGGCTGGAACCGGGACTAAAGGTTGACCCCTTTGGTCCCGGTTCCAGACACGAACCGGGACTAAAGGGCCTCGCTCCTGGCGCAGCCCCTTTAGTCCCGGTTGGTGGCTGGAACCGGGACTAAAGGTTGGCCTTTAGTCCCGGTTTTAGACACAAACCGGGGCTAACGTTTTGCCTATATATATCCAACCCCCCCCCCCCGCCCCATCTCCTCTGTTTTTTGGCCGTGGAAGGGTGGGAGGTTTGTGCTACTCTGTTCTCACCTCCTATGCACATGAGGTGTTTGATGAAATGCCCGAGCCACACTTAAGCTTTCTCCTCTCCAAGCTCGACCTCCAAGCTATATTTTCCCCAAGATCTGTCTAGGTTTGGCGGTGCACCAACTACACAAGTGTTCTAAAAGGTTAGCAACTTCATCATTTCATCTCTCACTGCTAGTTTAGCTCATTTCAAATGTTGTAGAAGTAGAGTGGTTTGTGTGTTTTAGTGGAGGAGTGTATGTGGGAGTTCTTTTGATTTAGATGCACAATTTGAGCTGAAATTAACTTCTTAGAGTCTACACATGTGTAGGGTGTCGTCCCCGTCCCCGTCCTCACCACCGTCGATCGCCCGCGCCGATCTTGTCGCCGGCACCACCGTGGTGAGCCTCTTGTTCTTATCTTCTTTTTAAAAGAAAAAAATTCTTACTTGTATGATTTAGATAGATACTTGTATAATTTTCTTACTTTTATTATTGTTTGTTATTATATAGTGCCATGACTTTGGTATCCGCCCCCGTCGGCCCTCGTCCTATCTATGATTCGGATGTGGTATATTATCTTTTATTACTATTTGTTTCATTTAGTGTTTATGACAATTATGCCGACCAACGTGACATAGATGTTTTTATCTAGGAGGTATGTGAACCGGAAATTCCAACCGACCCTCTTGTCGAGAGGTTAAATTTAGTTGAAAAATAAAACAATTACTTGAAGAAAAAATTGAAAAGAATTGAGGAGGAGAAGATGGAATTGGAGTTGCATGTTGCCGATGTCGTCGATGATCACAAGATCCAGATGGATGCAATGCGCTTGAAGATTAGAAAGATTAGAAAATATGCCATTGATAATGAGGCTCGGTATCATTATGTTGGTGGATCAATTGTTACCTTAGTTGCGATTATGATCGCATTTGTTGTTGCATTTAAATGTTTTACATAGTTGTATGTTAGTTTCAATGTATGTTTTAGTTAGATGCTCTAGAGAGCTATATGTGGTTCTATATATGAGAACTATGTATGAACTTTATGTATTTATTTTTTCAGTAATAACATTTGATCACTACAGTACTTTGGTTTTAATGTGATGATGAACTTGTATTAATTTGGTCACTTCTCTATTCATGATGTTCTGTAATGGTTTTTGATACACTTAATTATATAATGCACGCAGATGAACCGGCAATGGATGTACGGTAACCGATGCACCTCCGAGTACATTGATGGCATGCATAATTTTCTCGAAGTGGCTGAGGCAAACAAGCAGAATGGTTTTATGTATTGTCCATGTACTGTCTGTGGGAATACAAAGTCTCACTCTGACTCAAGAACCCTTCACATCCACCTGATTGAGAAGGGTTTCATGCCACACTATAATGTTTGGACCAAGCACGGAGAAAGAGGGGTTATGATGGAAGACAACGAAGAAGAAGAGGATGATGACAACTATCCCCCTGAATACGGTGATACTGCAACTGGGGAAGCTGAAGATCAAGAGGCACCAGACGATGTGCCCGATGGTGATCTTCGTCGGGTCATTGTTGATGCACAGAGAGGATGCGAAAGTGAAAGGGAGAAGTTGAAGTTCGAGCACATGTTAGAGGATCATAAAAAAGGGTTGTACCCAAATTGCGAAGAAGACAACACAAAGCTCAGTACCACACTAGAATTGCTGCAATGGAAGGCAAACAATGGTGTATCTGACAAGGGATTTGGAACGCTACTGAAAATAATGAAGAAGAAGCTTCCAAAGGATAACGAATTGCCCGACAGTACGTACGAAGCAAAGAAGGTTCTCTGCCCTCTAGGATTGGAGGTGCAGAAGATACATGCATGCCCTAATGACTGCATCCTCTACCGCGGTGAGTACGAGGATTTGAACGCATGCCCGGTATGCGATGCATTGCGGTATAAGATCAGACGAGATGACCCTGGTGATGTTGAGGGCGAGCGCCCCAGGAAGAGGGTTCCTGCCAAGGTGATGTGGTATGATCCTATAATACCACGGCTGAAACGTCTGTTCAGAAACAAAGAGCATGCCAAGTTGATGCGATAGCACAAGGAAGACCGTAAGAAAGACGGGAAGTTGAGAGCACCTGCTGACAGGTCGCAGTGGAGAAAAATCGAGAGAAGGTGGGGGGACTTTGCAGGTGACGCAAGGAACGTATGGTTTGGTTTAAGTGCAGATGGCATTAATCCTTTTGGGGAGCAGAGCAGCAATCATAGCACCTGGCCCGTGACTCTATGTATCTATAACCTTCCTCCTTGGTTGTGCATGAAGCGGAAGTTCATTATGATGCCAGTACTCATCCAAGGCCCTAAGCAACCCGGCAACGACATTGATGAGTACCTAAGGCCATTAGTTGAAGAACTTTAACAGCTGTGGAATGGAAAAGGTGTACGTGTGTGGGATGAGCACAAACAGGAGGAATTTGACCTACATGCGTTGCTGTTTGTAACCATCAATGATTGGCCTGCTCTTAGTAACCTTTCAGGACAGACAAACAAGGGATACCACGCATGCACGCACTGTTTAGATGATACCGAAAGTATATATTTGGACAAATGCAGGAAGAATGTGTACCTGGGACATCGCCGATTTCTTTCGACTAACCATCTCTTAAGAAAGAAAGGCAAGCATTTCAAAGGTGAGACAGATCACCGGAAGAAGCTCGCCCTCCGTACTGGTGATGCCATACTTGATATGGTCAAGGATTTACAAGTAATCTATGGAAAGGGTCCTGGCAGACAATATGTTCCGAATGACGCTGAGGGACGCGCACCCATGTGGAAGAAGAAATCTATATTTTGAGACCTACCCTATTGGAAAGACCTAGAGGGCCGCTCTGCAATCGACGTGATGCACGTGATGAAGAATCTTTGCGTGAACCTGCTAGGCTTCTTGGGCGTGTATGGGAAGACAAAAGATACACCTGAGGCACGGGAGGACCAACAACGTGTGCACAAAAAAGACGGCATGCATCCAAAGCAGTATGAAGGTCCTGCCAGCTACGCTCTTACCAAAGAAGAGAAGGAAATCTTCTTTGAATGCCTGATCAGTATGAAGGTCCCGTCTGGCTTCTCATCGAATATAAAGGGAATAATAAATATGGCAGAGAAAAAGTTCCAGAACCTAAAGTCTCATGACTGCCACGTGATTATGACGCAACTGCTTCCGGTTGCATTGAGGGGGCTTCTACCGGAAAACGTTCGATTAGCCATTGTGAAGCTATGTGCATTCCTCAATGCAATCTCTCAGAAGGTAATCGATCCAGAAATCCTACCAAGGTTAAAGAATGATTTGGTGCAATGTCTTGTCAGTTTTGAGCTGGTGTTCCCACCATCCCGCTTAAATATCATGACGCACGTCCTAGTTCATCTAGTCGACGAGATTGCCATTCTGGGTCCTGTATTTCTACACAATATGTTTCGCTTTGAGAGGTTCATGGGAGTCTTAAAGAAATATGTTCGTAACCGTGCTAGGCCAGAAGGAAGCATCTCCATGGGCCGACAAACAGAGGAGGTCATTGGGTTTTGTGTTGACTTCATTCCTGACCTTAAGCCGATTGGTCTCCCTCAATCGCGGTATGAGGGGAGACTGACTGGAAAAGGCACGCTAGGAGCGGATTCAACAATATGTAGGGACGGGCATTCTTGGGCTCAAGCACACTACACAGTTCTACAGAATTCTACCTTGGTGACCCCGTATGTCAATGAACACAAGAATATTCTGCGCTCCAAACACCCGGAGCAGTGTGACGACTGGATTACATGTGAACACATCAGGACTTTTGGCAGTTGGTTGCCAACACATCTCATGGGTGACAACATTGTTGGAGATGAGTTGTACTCGTTGGCCAGGACACCATCTTCGACTGTATTGACTTACCAAGGGTACGAGATAAATGGGAATACATTTTACATGATCGCCCAAGATCAAAAGAGCACCAACCAAAACAGTGGTGTCCGCTTTGATGCAGCAACCAACAGGGGAAAGGACACATATTATGGTTACATAGTGGACATATGGGAACTTGACTATGGACATGATTTTAAGGTCCCTTTGTTTCGGTGCAAATGGGTCAATCGGTCAGGAGGCGGGGTACAGGTAGACCCATAGTACGGAATGACAACAGTGGATCTGAACAATCTTGGGTACACAGACGAACCATTCGTCCTAGCCAATGATGTGGCGCAGGTTTTCTATGTGAAGGACATGTCTACCAAACCGAGAAAAAGAAAAGATAAGGAAGCGAATACATCATACGACGAGCCAAAGCGCAACATAGTTCTTTCAGGGAAAAGAAACATCGTGGGAGTGGAGGTCAAGACAGACATGTCTGCAGATTATGAAAAGTTTCATGAAATTCCTCCCTTCAAAGTGAAGGCTGACCCAAGCATCCTGTTAAACAATGAAGATTATCCATGGTTAAGGCGCAATAAGCAAGGGACACACGCGAAGAAAAAGTGAAGACTTTCTCTCCACACCTATTCTGATGATGGCTTTGATCTAGAATATCACTGCAGTTACATGTCAACAAATGAAATCCCTTTTGTAATAGATGAGTTTTCGTCCGAAACCCTGATACTTCGAAAGAGATTGTCCAGTTTGTACACGAAGTGCATCCAGTTTTTGCCGTAACCCTCTCAACTTTTTAGCACTTGCTATGTGGGTGAAATTATGATACCATGCCAAGTTTCAAACTTTTCAGACTTCATTTGTAGTGGTTTTCAATTTCAGGGTCATTTAGCTCAAAAGGCATCATTAAATGCATGAAAAATAGCAAATGAAGGCAGAAAAGGGTTGAACATTGATGATGTGCCTTTGAATGGTGCATAATGAACACACAAAATGTCCGGAGTTAAAATGAGTTATTAAAAATGAAGGAGAGACGCAATGCTCACCTGCACGTTGCTTAGCTTCAGGCCTTGAGAAACTGCAGATAGCTCCGTGCAGTCTACACCATTTCCTCAAGGCTTGAAGCTAAGCAACGTGCAGGTGAGCATTGCGCCTCTCCTTCATCGTTCTTTGTCTCTACACTCAGGGCTTATAAACCGCTGCGAGTCCCTCTCGCTTGGCGAGGTGGGACTAAATTTTAGCCACCGCCAGGACAAGGACTTTAGTCCTGGTTGGTGGCTCAATTAAAATATTTTGTTATGATCAACTAAACCAAAACTATAATATTCTTCAATAGCAAAAAGAATCAACTAAAAAGCTTTTATAAACTTAAAATTATATAAAATTTATGCAACAAAAAATTATATAAAACACCCATTTAAAATAACCTAAAAATAACCAAATTGAATATAATGATAAAACACACTAATATTAAACAACAGGAAAAAGAATCACTCAAAAATCTATTTTTAAAGTAAAGTAATTCACAAACTAGTGATTCACACAAATTTCAAATAATGCAAATTTAAACTATTGAAATTTGAAAACTACTGGCACTAATAGAAAGTTTAGAATTTTTGTGACCTAAAGCAAAAAAGATTCACTCAAAAACTCTAATAATGCAAAAAACAACTCAGAAACAAAAGAAAATAAATAAAGCAGAAAACAAAAAAAATGGAAAATAAATAAATTAAAAAAAAGCCCGCCTACTGGGTCGACACGGCCTGCATACGACTAGAAACCCAACAACTAGTTGGGCCAGGATGCAGGCCCGCACGGTCTAGTAGGGACCACAGGGCAGGACAGGTTTGATAGGCCCAATAGGCCTGCTAAAGAGAGGAGCTCGAAGCAGTTGCCGCGGCGGGGCTTATAAACTGGTGTTCGCACCTCTCGCCAAGCGAGGTGGGACTAAACTTGTCCTGCACCGCGCCACCAGACATTTAGTCCCGGTTGGTGGCTCCAACCGGGACTAAAGTCCCCCCTTTAGTCCCGGTTGGATCCACCAACCGGGACTAAAGCTCCTTTTCAGCAGCCGAAAGAGCGGGAGGCAAAGGGCTTTAGTCCCGGTTGGTGGCTCCAACCGGGACTAAAGGGTGGCCTTTAGTCCCGGTTGGTGGCACCAACCGGGACTAAAGGGGCTAGTATATAAGCACGACTTAGAAAATTTTCTTCTTCCTCCCCAATCTTCTTTCTCTCTCGCTCCTCTGCCCCGACGCCGAACCACCGCACGCCGCCGCCAGGCTGCCGCGACGCCCTGGCCCGAGCCGCCCCTAGCCCGCTGACCGTCGCCGGACCTCCTCGCCGTCCTCCCCGAGCATCGCCGCCCCCGAGCCCGCTCCTCTTCGCCGCGCGCCCCCGATCGAGCCCTCCTCGTCGTCGCCACCCCACGGTAGCACCCCCCCTCCTCCCCCTCTTCTCCAAATGGATGGATGGATGGATTCATGGATGGATGGACGGATGGATTCATGGCAGGAACCCTAGTTCATCACTTTGTTTGAAATTTTGTATGGATGAATAAATTGTGTGGATATGTGTTGATGAATGCATGGCAGAAATTAATAGAGGTGTGTTGATGAATGTATGGATAGATTGTATGGATATGTTGTAGTTAGACAGGGGCCAAATCATCTAAATCTTGCTAATTTTGTTTGAGAAATGGAGGATTAGGAGCACATATTGTTGCTAAGTGTAGTATGGTTAATATGGTTCATTTTTTGAGTTGTGTATTCATCTTGTGTATAAATCTTGTATTTTGCTAAGTGTAGTATGGTTAAATGAAAATTGCATGAAGAAGCACGTTAATTTTGCTAAGTGTAGTTTAGATGAATTTAGTAGAAATAGATTAAAAAAATTGTTTGGCTTTGCCCCGACGATCGCCAGACGAGTCCCCGACGATCGCCGGGCGAGTCCCCGACGATCGCCGGACGAGTCTACAACAATTTAGATTCAGAATACAAGATATCTCTTACGTATATAACTTTGCTAAGTGTAGATGCTAATTTTTCTAAGTGTAGAGATGGATAGATGCTAAGTGTATAAGCTAATTTTGCTAAGTGTTTATTAAATTTGTTTTCATAATTAAGCATTTGTTCTCGACGTCGACGATGCCTGGCATGCATCCTAGTCGTCGACTCGGCGGAGGAGGCTTGCTTGATCAGAGGGGCCATGTCCGTCGCTACATGGTTGCGTTGGAGGCCAGGTCCGACAATACCTGGCAGGTTCTTCAGGGATCTCACCGGAGCTATGATCCTGTGATGGTTCCTTCTCTTTGGGTGTCCACCGCCCGCGCCGATACCCGTCGTTCACTAGGGTTCTAGCTATATTAGTGATGTTATATATATGATACTATTCGAGATGTATTAGTGATAATACTCGACGATGTACGGACGCAAGAGATATCTTGTATTCTTAATCTAAATTTTTGCCCCTATATATATATAACTTGTGAACTTTGCATGATGTTTGCCAGTAATCCATTGCTCATATGCATATGATTCCTTTTTCTGGTTAGGTCTATGTTTGCCACTATCCATCTCTCATGGTTTGTATTTTTCCATGTTGTAATATTTGCAGAAACTGTGGATCACAGAGACTTAGAAAAAGAAGAGGCGTTGGAGAATATAATCCGCGCCGGAGAAAATCCAATGGAGGAGGACACCTTGTCGTTTCTCAACGACAACGATGGTGGAATGGAGGAGGAAGGAGATCATCACGGCTCCGATGATGGAAGAATGGAGGAGGAACAAGATCATGACGGCTCCGGTGATATGGAGAAGGGAGCCTTAACTAATGCAGAGTCCGGCGAGGTATATATATATATATATATATATATATATATATATATATATATATATATATATATATATATATATTAAGCCTCTGCTGACTAGATGCATTAATTGTTTTGTACGTACATATATTAACGCTTCTTTCTTCTTTTAGCCTTCCGGAACGAGCCAAACTTCGTCAACAAGGAGACGAGGCGCGAAGAAAAGGTTGGACAAGGAGGAAAGGTACAAGATCGACGTAATCTCTCCAGCTGGCCAACCGATTCTTCCCAAGCGGACCAAACACGCCTTTACATATCAGTGCGGAGTACTGGTTAGGGATAGCATCCCGATCACCATCGAGCAATGGAATAAGAAGAAGGACAACCCTTCAGTTACTTTTGTCTAGGATAGACAAAAAGAAGATCTTTGGAGCTTGCTGCTGACAAATTTCATCCTACCGCCAGAGGAGGATCCGACAACCCCACCAGTTATAGAGCCAAAGGTCAAGGCGTACGCTCTAAAGAAGATGGCAGAACTGTTCAAGAACTGGAAGAAGAATTTGAACACACAGTTTGTCGAGAAAAACAAGACTCCAGATTTCACCGGTATATATGAGAAGATAAGAGATCAGTGGCCCGCATTTGTGGCCTACAAGAAATCTGAGAAGGCGCGGAAAACGTCATAGCAAAATAAGCTGAATGCTGCAAAGAAGCAGTATCACCATGTTACGGGGTCAGGTGGCTACAGCCAAGCCGAGCCTAAGTGGGAAAAAATGGAGAATGACCTACTTGCTAAAGGGGTCGAACCAATGTCACGGAACTGGCCAGATCGGGTAAGGACTTGGGTATTCGGGAATGGGGGAGCTTTGGACCCAGAAACATGGGAGGTTGTTTACGCGGATCCTAAACTTGCAATACCCATGAAAAAGATTGAGGAAGCAATCAAGGAAGTGGAGGAAGGGAGGTTCCATCCCGACAGAGAGAAGGACGTGCTGACAAAGGCCCTCGGGAATCCTGAACACCCTGGACGAACACGAGGCACACCAGGCTCCGTTCCGTGGGTGCATGGGTTTCGCGACAGCAGAGACACTTATAGAAGCCGAGGGCGAAAGAAGAAAGAGGAAGCAAGCAAACTACAGCAGATGGAACAAAGATTAGCAGCACTAGAGGCGGCATCAGTTAGCCAGCGAGCCCTCGGCCCACCATCTCAACAGCATGATCCTTCATTGGAAGCTACTCCACCATCTCAGCGGAGAAGCAGCGTGGCTTCCACGGAGCACGTTCAGCCTGATATCACGGCTCGCCGCTACCCCGTGGATGGTATCACGGAGAATGAACATTGTGTGCTGTTGGCGGATTGCGGAAACCTGAGCTTGGAGGTGGCGAAAGGCTCTGTCCACCATCCTCGACCTGATGCAACTTTCCATTGCGCTCCGATTCCAGATGGCTATGCTGTTGTCATGGTGGATGAAATAACTTCCGGATTTGGGAGCATGCAGCTTGATCATCCTACAGGTGAAGGCGAGGTTTATTCTCTGCAAAATGCCTTAAGGACTACCTGTCTATGGAGAAAGTCACACATCAAGCTTCCTTACTTCACGCCGCCTCAGCATACTCATGAGCCGGAGGAGGCCCCTCATCAGCAGACTCAGCCGTCTCCGGCGCGTCAGCCGTCTCCGCCATCTCCGGGGCGTCAGCCGTCTCCGCTGCCTCAGTCGTCTCCGGCGCGTCAGCGGAATGCGCCTCCTCCGCCGCGTCAGCGGACTCCGCCTCCTCCGCCGCGTCAGCCGTCTCCGCCGCTTCAGCAACAGTGGCGGAAGAGAGCCGCCGCCGCTCCGGCGGCTAGCAGTACAACAACAGGAGGGAAGAGGTTTCAATATGGTCCAAGCCTCAAGCCTCTTCCACAGAGACCATATGATAGGTCTGAAGAGGAAAGCAAGGCAATCTCAATGGCCGAAGTGAAGGCCCATTTTGCACCGAAACGTCCACCTCCAAAGGAGAGAATTGATCCGGAAATAGCGAGGCGTATGCTGAAAAACCTTGAAAAACCACCGCCTAAGTTGCTATCAGACTATGACCGTGAGATTGTAAAGTCATTTGCAGATCCACAGAAGCGGTCGGGAAGCAGCGGTAGTGCATATCAAGGGAAAAAAACAATTCCCCAACTGGGCGAGCAGGAGAACCAATCGTGCCCCCCGCTGAAGGTGTCTAGCGATATCCCTGATGTTCCGGAGGGGGTAGCGCCCGGTACTAATCCTGGTGATTACTTACCCGATCATATACCGTTACCCGAAATGGCTGATGTAGTAGCCTTTAGATTCGAGCACAGGAAGCCTCTCGTCAGACCTGAGGAGCTCCCGAATCTACCAACGAGGATGCGAGCCTGCGAGCGAGGGGAGAACTATATCACTGCAGGAGTTAAAGATGAGCATTTCTTCAATGGAAACGAGTCGGTTTACATTGAATTTTCAGAATTATTCCAGTTATACAATCTAAAAGAGATCGACAAAACTATCATCACTTGCTATTGTTTGTAAGTATCATTTCTGTAATTAAGTCTCTAGCTCAGCTCGTTCATTATTGCATGTATATAATTATCCTCACCATATGTATATTATGCAGAAAGAAGATCCTCGAATGCAACAAAGGACCAATCCAAATCTATGACATTGGGTTTGTTAGCCCAAATATTGTTCATGAAGTTACTGTCCAACACAACAAAAAGGATGTAGAGGATTACTTGCTAAGGGCGTTTATCAAACAACAAACCAAAAGAGAAATACTACTTCCTTACAACTTCGAGTGAGTGTTATATACTGTCTTGTACATACACATCATTTTGTTTCGCTTACTCGATGTTAAGTGTAATTGATGAGCTACATGTGTGCAGCTCCACTTTATTCTGCTCATCATACAGTTTGACCAAAGTCGAATACAAGTCATGGACTCGTTACGTAAAGACCTTTCGAAGTGGGCGCCCCTGCAAAAAATTCTCCAGAAGTAATTTCAATCATTATCGCACTATATCGGCAACTATCGTTCATTTCCTGATATCAAGTAATTAATAACTCTTTAATTCATTTTGTTTGCCGGGCAGGGTTTGGACAAGGTTCACCGAGGCGGTTAGGGGTCCCTGGAAAAAGGAGTCGCGATATGAATTGCTCCCTGTAAGTAGTACTAGCTAGGCCCGCGCATCTATTTGATTCTAGTTTCAATACCACTATCATGCTTGATTATTATTTTGATTGAACTCTATTCTCGTAAAGTGCCCTCATCAGGAATCCGGGAATAACTTCTGTGGATACTACGTCTGCGAGTTCATGCGCCAGACGGCCTGTGACAAGGGCAGAATATTAGAAAAACTTGATGTACGTAAACAATATTCACAAATTTATTTTATTACCATCAACTGTGTTGAGTTTCATTCATATATATATATATATATATATATATTGACCCCCTTCTTTAAATTAGATCGAACGGAAGAGGGACGGACTCCTACCAGAGTATCGCCTACGAGCAATTCAAGAGGAATTGGTGGGATTCCTCCTTGATCACGTCATAGCTAAAAATGGAGAATACCATGAAGAAATTAGGATGAATGTTGCTAATTAGATATTAGAGATCGTAAGAGATGTTATTCATTGTATATATGCATGAACGTGCACTAGACATAGTACGTAGCGTCGAATAGATATACGAAAACATGTTGTTTGACCAAGCACGGAGAAAGAGAGGTCACTTCTCTCTGTATTAATTCATGACGATTTGTGTAATGGTTTCTTCATTGCTTTATGTAGTAGCAAACGTCGAGTTGAATCGTCTACACAAAAAAGAAAAGGGGGAAACACAATATGAAACCCCTAAACCCCTCCTTTCAAAAAAAAAACCCCAGCGCCTCGAGCTGCTGACGCGTGGCAGTCTTTTAGTTCCGGTTGGTGTTACCAACCGGGACTAAAGTTCCTCCTGCCTGGGCGCCTCGAGCTGCTGACGTGTGGCAGTCTTTTAGTCCCGGTTGGTGTTACCAACCGGGACTAAAGTTCCTCCTGCCTGGGCGCCCCACAACGGCCACGTGGAGGCACTTTAGTCCCGGTTCGTAACAGAACCGGGACTAAAAGTGAGGACCTTTAGTCCCGGATGCTTAGTCCCGGTTCCAGAACCGGGACTAAAGGCCCTCTGGAACCGGGACTGATTCCCTGTTTTCTACTAGTGCACCATCGACTCGCAACTGAGCCATTTTTTGTCTCAGTTGCAAGTCCACCCTTGACTTGCAACTAAGGCTTGACTTTTTTTGTCCCAGTTGCAAGTCCACCATTGACTCACAACTGGAGCCCGGCCTTTTTTTGTCCCAGTTGCAAGTCCACCCACGACTCGCAACTGACCCGTGACCCCTTCTGTCCTAGTTGCAATCCTAACCTCGACTCGAAACTTGGCTCGAGTTTTCTTTGCCCCAGTTGCAAGTCCACCCTTGACTCGTAACTGGGCCTGACTTTTTTTTGACCCAATTGCATGTCCACCATCGACTCGCAACTGTGCTCGACCCTTTTTTTATTCCAGTTGCAAATCCAACGTCAACTGGCAACTGAACCGACCCTTTTTTTTGTCCCAGTTGCAAGTCCACCATTGACATGCAACTGGGCTCTTTGATCCTTTTTTGCCCCAGTTTGCAAGTCCACCCTTTGACCCGCAATTGGCCTGACTTGTTTTCTGCCTTAATTGCAAGTCCACCATCGACTCGCAACTGGGCCCGACGCTTTTTATCGTCCCAGTTGCAAGTCCATCATTGACATGCAACTGGGCCCTTGATTATTTTTTTCCTGCAGTTACGAGTCAAACATTGACTCACAAGTGGGTTGGACCCTTTTTGTTCATCCCCATTGTAAGTCCTTCATTGACATGCAACTGGGTTGTTGATCTATTTTTCACCCCAATGTAGTTTTTTAAAATTTACGAACATTTTTCAGATTTGTTTTTTTAATTCATGATTATTTTTTGAAATTCATGAAAAATACAAAATCACGAACATCTTTTCCATTCGCTAATATTTTTTGAATTTATGAACATTTTTTAAGTTGTCAAATTGTTTTCAATTCATGAATTTTTTATATCTTGAATATTTGTTTTGAAATTCGTGACCATTCTTAGAAGTCGTGAGCATTTTTTAAATTCAGAAATATTTTTTGAATTGATTTTTTTCAAATTCTCAAACATTTTTCATATTTGTGAAAAATAAATAAATTCATGAACATTTTTTACGTTCACAGATGGGGTAGCTGACCTAAAGGGTGTTCACCTAGAGGCAAGCTGGAGGAGAGCTCCTCGTTGGCGCCTTATGCGCCAGTTTGTCAGGCGGCGCTCACGTGCAAGGTCATTTGGGCCGGCCCATTTAACACACCGATCGCTTCTTTTGATCGCTCGACAAAAAAAAAACATCGCTCGCTCGTTCAATTCCCCTGCTAGCTCGGTCATTAGTTGATTCTCAAAAAAAGCTCGGGCATGAGTTGATCACTGAACCTTTGATCGCTCGTAGTTGACCACATTGACTTTTCAAAAACTGGAAAAAGTTCATCAATTTTGGTAAAAAAGTTCACGTATTTGAAAAAAGTTCGCGGATTTAGAAACCGTTCATCGATTTCGAAAAAATGTTGACAAATTTGAAAAGAATTCATCGACTTTGGGAAAAAGTTCATGGATTTGAAAAATTCATCAATTTTGAAAAACAAAGTTCATTAATTTGAAAATAATTCACCGATTTTGAAAAAAAAAATCTCGGATTTTGAAAATAGTTCATCGATTTTGAAAAAAAAATCACGGATCTAAAAAAAGTTCATCGATTTTGAAAAAAGTTCGCGGATTCTGAAAAAAAAGTTTACTAAAAAGTTGCAGAAAACTGAAAAAAGTCACCTAAGAGCCAAAACGAATTTCCCCACCCTTGGTTCCTTTTACACTTCCTTCCCTATGCAAAAAGGAAAACACTTCCCCTCAGTCGGCTGATCCGCGCTGGGCATCAGCCGGACGCGCTGCCGTCGGATCGGGTGCGATCGCACGGCTGCCAGGCGCTCGCTCCATCCCTCTCCATCCTTATCTCCACAGCAACCACTCATCCCCTCCTGTATCTCTCTCTCCTTGACGAGGTTTCTTCTTCCTTCTGATCCAGCCGCCATGGGCGACCCTTCCCCGGTCCGCTGCCCAACAACGTGGCTCCCGAAGCGGTGCCTGCCTCAAGGTGCCGATGTTGTAGACTAGGTCCAGGATGCTACAAGCATGTGTCGCTCACCGCCGAGGTGTGGACTAAATCCACGACCTGATGCTACAAGTGTTTCAGATCCATGGTGGAGTTCTTGTGACGGTGCTGCAAACCGGCCACCAACGACGGCGACGATGCGGAACACGACGATGTCTGCAACATCAGGGATGTTGTGGAATGCGTCGCTGTTCGCAACATCACATTTGTTGCAATTTTTTGCGACAAAGAACTTGTTGCAGGAATACAAAGGAGAGTGTTGCAATTTTTGCAACAAGAGTCTTGTTGCAATAGTTTTGCAACAAAGGTCTTGTTGCGGGAATATAGAGAAGAGGCCGGAGATGTCGTTGCAATTTTTGCAACAAGGGCCTTGTTGCAGGAGTTTTGCAAAAAGGATCTTGTTGCAGGAAAATAGAGAATAGAGAAGAGAAACGATTGGACGGCTCACGGCATACAATCGGATGGCTCGCGACCCGGCCAATCTTTTAAAAAGATCAGCCGGCAGACGCGTAGCACGCCCCATGAAAAATTGGAATTTTTCCCACCCGTTTTGCTTCTTTTTTCGATGATGCAATTTAGGGAAACGACCCCCGTCGGCCGACCGATCACGCTCCAGCGCCGGTCGCTTACTACGTCATCAGATCGGGAGGCAAGATGCGGTCACGATTGTTCCACATGCCCCTCATGTTCACCGCACATGGCCTTATCACTTTATCCCATCGTCCTCTTCCTCTATCTCCCCCAAATCGCTCCATCTCTGGAGCCGCACGACCACCACTCCACGCCAGCCACGGAGAGCCGCACAAGGATGAGCGTTGCTGTGTGGCCTGCAGGTCTGGCGTCGCCGCTGCAAGCCGCGAACGCACCCTGGGCACCTACCTCGCCGTCAGCTGCTACAAGCTGGAGCTCGGGAACTGCAAGCTCGACCGCGGGCATGCCGACGCTGCAGTGAGCCACGATGGGTGCTGTGTCCAGCGACGGCGACAGCGCGATGCCCGCTGCCGTCAAGCACGGCCCGTGCTGCTGGCGATCAGTGAGGTAGCATCTGCGACTCGGCGACCGATCTGGCCTTGCACCGATCGCCCGGCGCAGAGCACTGCCCTGCAATTAATTGATCTGAACATCACATCGAGTGATAGACCCCCTGACCTCTGCAAACACGATTCTGCTCCGTGCCTTCAGAGTGGTTATTCTCCTAACCTAACGCTCCACTCGGATTCAAGACCCCACACCACGTGAGCTGCCCACCTTCTTGTTTCTGTTCGGCATTGTCGATGTTGTCACTGACGTCGTCCTGCTAGAAGCAAAGTTACCAAGGGTCTACTGTTTTCCGGTGTCCTTCTACTTACGATGGAGAATGGTGGACCGGCAATTGAGGTCACAAGGCGGCGTGGTTGGCCATGGACTAGAAAAGACGGAAAACCTTGCGGATGTCACTTGTAATAGACCATCGCTAAAGAGCTTCAATAAATCACTCATGGATCTCTCTCACGGGATGAGTGGAGCAAACAAAGAAGGGGGCACAAGGACAATGCAAGGAAGGGCGTTCTCTCACCAAGGGACCTCAAAGTCGCACCCTCCCACTAGTGGCGACGCTAGCTGGAAAACCTTGTTCGGTAATTAGTAATCTATTGGGTCAATCTTCTCAAGTTGCAAGGACTAATACATTAAATTTTGAAAACCAAAGGGGTGTTATGGACAAAGTTGTGGGGCCAGCTGACCCCACAACCTATATGTAGGTTCGCCACTGCCTTCCCAAGCGGCAATGTGTATTATTTAGAAGGGCCCCAAAAGTTTCACCATTGGTAACATCACCCAGAGTCATTGTGTTTGTTCGATGATCTAGATATACCTATCATGCCAAGTAGACCGGCCGGTGGTCGCGGTGCATTACCTCCGAGCTAGCTGGAAATCATCCTATCATTTAGGCGGATCGGATAAATGTGCATATGCGGTTCCATCATGCTATCGATTTACACAATGATGTCATGTGCTTTATCTTCTTCATTGAGTGTTGGGATCTTTTTCTTAAGATCTAAAACGATTCCTAGTAAAACATATAAATTACGTCGAGAAGAAGAAATTTAGGATGTAAAACTACAATATCATCGTCAATGTCAATTTAGAATGAGTCTTGGATTGTGTTGGTTTTGATCATTGAGGCACATATTTGTTGTAGCTCTGATGCTTCTCGGCATTGCTTGGTTCTTTTGACTAGAGATGGTGGATTACGAGAGGGTTCAAGATGAGGTTTCGGGGTTGAGAGACAGTTCAGAGCAGTCGAACAATGGTCTCTGACTCGATTCAAAATCATTGCCCAAGGTGCAACTCACACAAGTAACCAACTCAAAAGGTATCACATTTAGAGAGGTGGAACTTGCTAAAGAAACCTAATATGTGCAAGTGCGACTAATGGAAAATTAATCATTTTGAAATTGACTTTTTGATGTAATTTGATTACTCTTTGACTAATATATTAAATTATTAATGATGATAACATACAATAAGTGCATAAATTAAAAATCTCATAAATTATTCAACAAACCATACACCATATCGATTCTGGAAAAGTTGATACATTGCACAATAACTCTAAAAAATTAAACATAACCATGGCCGCTTATAATAATGCATACGTCCATATCT
Organism: Elymus sibiricus; assembly: GCA_039707655.1. Taxonomy (NCBI): domain Eukaryota; kingdom Viridiplantae; phylum Streptophyta; class Magnoliopsida; order Poales; family Poaceae; genus Elymus; species Elymus sibiricus. The sequence goes on from CM077676.1 coordinate 2,655,585, forward strand.
ATATATTTTTTTATGCTTCCGCTGTTCCACATTATTATTGCCAATAATCACAACCTTATTCTAAGAGGATGGAATATATAGAGTTCACCACCATTGATGCAATTTATAGTTTATACTTCTTCATGTATTCACGGAATATGACTTGCTCATAAATGGGCCTATTGTCTTCTGATAAAAGCTCCTTTATCGGCCCATATGGCTTATCTAGATCATCAGTGCTCAGAAAGCATGCGATGGAGATACGTGGCTCTACAGTTGGTCTGAGCAGAACTCGGTGCTCCACGCTCTTGAACTTCCCGTTTGTAATAATCTACAGAAATGTGACAAGAACAAATAATAATTTGATTTCAAACAATGCATCATAGAGATCAATGATGGTATATGGCATAATTGTGAGTAACAATATATATTTGAGTTAAGTAAAGTTTAATTATTAAAAAAATATTTATGACAAATAAATTTTGAAATTATTACAAATAAAATTATTGTTTATGATAATTAATTAATTATTAAATTTTGAAATTGTCAAAACCGTCCTTAAATCTTTAATAACAAATAAAGATCAATTTGCCAAAAAAGTGGCACCTAGGTTTCACAAAAAAAACTAGTGCCCATGAAATATATAATTTATACATTAGCTTAAATACATATATTAGGATATAACCGTAGACTAACAATAAAAATAAATTATTTTAAAAATAATTTATAGATGAATATTGTAAGTAAAAGAAGAAGATAAGATAGTTAATATATGACCAAGAATAAATAAATAATTTAATAAAATGTTTTTTTCATATGAATGAATGTATAAATATATAATTAATGTATAACAGTTTGGTTAGGTGAAAGTGTGACAGTACCTGCATCATGTCAGCAATATTTGCCAGCAACGCACCCTTGACCGGAGGAACATCAATCCAAACATCTTGATGAAGAACTTGAAGGCCGCCGACATTGTCTTGGAGGAGTAAGGTCAGAAACCCGAGGTCAGTATGCTTGGTCCCACCCATGGTCAAATGTGGCTCTGGACATATCGGGAAATAGTGACACGCCATTGACCTTGCATTGAAGCATCTTGTGGTCGCTAGATAATCACTTCCAAGACCTAAAGCTTCTGAAAATAACTCAGACAACTTCCTCAGAACTCCATCGATGCCTTTCATGTACTCCCTCACTTCTTCTCTGTACATTTTCACAATGTTATCAAAAAGATCATTTTATCTCTGTTATACACAAAAGCACCCTTAACTTTAGTTAAAAAATAAATATTAAAGATTGATCTCTATTATATTAGAAAGAAAATTACCTGTTTTTAGATTGAAGTAAGTATATTAAAACTAAAGTAACCAAATTTAAAGTCATTTACATCTTCGTCAAAAATAGAAGTCAAAGAATCATCCCCAAAAGAAAGACCAACTAGAATCATATCCAAAGATAAAAATGACATGAGTCAGCGAGGCTATACTAAAATGAGATGAGTCAAGGAAGACCAATTAACTAGAATCATATCCGAAGAATCATATCCATACAACACAATCATCATGACCGGTGTTACGCACAATCGTGTGAGCCCTCTTAAACTGCACTAAAAACCGATTTTAAAAATACTCTTTAAATATAAATATTTTATTTAAGAATAGATCATAAAATCATAAACTAACCAATAATATAGTTATTAATAATGACAGATCCTGAAAAAAAATTAGGCTAATGAGAAATCAAAACTCTGACCTCTTACACAAAGGATGATACAGTTAACCAAGTGCACTAGTCTTTCGTATTTACTAATATTATAGTAAAAACTTGCTAGTTTTATGTTCATATGCACATATCAAAGACTAGTTATTCTAAAAGAAAACACCTTTTCAAAACCCCGAACTCAGAATGAAACAGCTAACCAAGTTTATTAATTATTTATATTTATTAATGGCTTATAATTATGTTGTACCAAAAATAAAAGAGGTTCACTTTCACACACTGAACTTTTTATTTTTCTAACATGGGAAAACTAATTTAAAAGTTAAAAAATTTAGTGTGTGAACTTTAATTAGAATGGATCACCTGCAGATTTGTGGTATTGCTTCAAAGCTTTCTGGGTCTTGTAGAACCTTGCAAGACAAGGTATCTCTCCAGTCGGCTGGAGTCGTCACTTTGAAATCTCCATGAAAGCTGAAGAAGTTAACCTTTTTAGCAAAGTCACGCGAGTACCACTTTGCCTTGTCCTCCTGAGGAAGCTCATGAAAAGCTCGGATTCCTCTCTGGATTCCCTCGATGACATCAAGAGGAATCCCATGATTCACCAGCTGAAAGAATCCCCATGACTCAGCTGCTTTCTTTATCTCCTCCACGATCTCCTTCCGACTCTCTGAGGAATCAAACCCGCTGAGATCAATCACAGGGAATTTAAGGCTGCGAATCTTGTGAAGATGCTCGTCGTCTTCAGGGAGTGAAGAGTTGAGGAGATTCTCTGGAGGGTGTATGAACATGGTGGGAAGCTTGGTGACACCGGCGTCGACAAGCCCTTTGACGCCGGCTTTGCTTTCGTCGAAGGCTTTGATCTCCATCTCACGCTGACTGTAGTCCACAACTGATGCCATGGTTTGTGTAAGCAAGAACAAGTTTGCAGGTGGTTTAGATTCTGCCCATTTATATATATATAGGTGGAATAGGAAGCAGGTTTTGAAGAAAAGTTTTGGTTTGCACGCCTTCCTTTTGACAGCCGGCCTCCGCTACTAATCAAGCTTTGGTTTGCACGCCTTCCTTTTGACAGCTTTGCTTAATCTTTTTTTTTTGTTGAGAAGACAGCTTTGCTTAATCTGGCGCCAACTTAACTTGGGGGCGGCCTTTTGGCAGCCGAGCTGGAGCGTTTGCCTGCCATTTCCACTACAACGAGCCGGCCTTTGGTGGTAATAAAACCCGCACCTGGTCGGCCGGCTGGGCCGCACCCAACAAACTGGCTTCGACGAGCAAATCTCAAAAAAATTCTTCGAGATGTTACTCTTGGCAGCCTCTCTCAAAAAATTGGACACATGCATGCATCTGTACTTGAGACGTACTATGTGATATAAACAGCCCAAGTGTAGTGCAGTCACTTTTTTTTTTGCTAGGTAATAGTGCAGTCACTTCAATTGTTCTACTCACAATAATTTAACCAAGTGTGGTAGGCAGTAACGTGAGAGCAACTAATTGAGGGGTACCCTTTGCGGGAGCCCCTCAAGGGTCGGTGGGCTGAGAGCGCGTCACGTTCTGGCTGCTCCCTCGGGATTTTTTTTTTGTACGCGTTTTCAGGCTTTAGATGGGTTTTTTTTGGTTTTTTTCGGCTTTTCGGTTTTTGCCCGGTTTCCCCTAGGTTTTGGACCCAAATTTTTTTTTCAAAAAAAACGCATTTTTTTTCTTCCGCGAGAGGCACATATTTGCTTCTTGCGGAGGAGCAAGTTTGCTTCCGCGAGAGGTGCTGTGCCTCTCGGAAAAGGAAAAAAAAACGCGTTTTTTTCCTTCCGCGAGAGGCACAGATTTGCTTCTCGTGGAGGCACAGGTTTGCTTCGCTGTGCCTCTCGGAACCGGAAAAAGATGCGTTTTTTTTATTCCTCGAGAGGCACAGATTTGCTTCTCGTGGAGGCACAGGTTTGCTGTGCCTCTCGGAAAAGAAAAAAAATATGTTTTTTTTCTTCCGCGAGAGGCATAGATTTGCTTCTCGTGGAGGCACAGTTTTGCTTCCGCAAGAGGCACAGCTGTGCCTCTCGGAAAAGAAAGAAAAATGTGTTTTTTTTTCTTCCACGAGAGGCATAGATTTGCTTCTCGTGGAGGCATAGATTTGCTTCCGCGAGAGGCACAGCTGTTACTCTCCGGAAAGGAAAAAAAGTGGGAAAAAAATCGTGCTTCCGCCTCGGTCTTTTTTTCTTCCAGTTTTTTTCATAAAAAATAAAATTCGTCGAAACCTATTAACATGTGATCTAGTTTCAAATATTTCGACACAAGAAATTGAACGGTGAAAACGGTTCACGATTTGAACGCACGGTTTAAGAGATAAAACGTTTTGAATAAACGAATCTAAAAAAAAAGGAATATGCGCCACTTGTCGCAACCCAGGAAGTTGGGAGTGACCTTTGTAAGGGTACCCCTTAGTGATTCGCAGTAACGTCAAGGCGGACGCTACAAATCATCCGGCTGATCCGCGCGTGGGATCGCCCGGTCGCCAGCCACTCGATCATGCCAGCCCGTGTTATTAGCCGTAGGATCGACATGAATCAGACCGGTGAGATCTCTGTCAACGAGTGCTAAACGTCCAAAGCATCTGTTTCACACGTCACGTGAATGTCGTGGCCCACAAAAAGGCTGACGTCTCCGGTAGTTAGCTTCTGTAGACAGTGCGCCGCGCAGTTCTACGTGATCCCTACTGCTTGGCATTTTCACGTGCGTGCCCTCGCTGCAACCTCCTCCACGCTCCTTGGTCCTTGCTACATGCACCTATCCTTCCATGAACAAGCAAACAAAGCACACACACATCCATGAACGGGCAAGTAAAAGGCAAGATGATGAATTAACCCGTTGATCATTGCAACATAAAAAATAAATCATTTACCTATGTGGCGCGTGCTACGAATCGGCTGGTTGATGCTTTGATCAGATATGTCGTCTCCAAATCCACCGGATCCCGCCCGCGACAGTCGTCTAATCTGTCCGAGTTGACCGTTTACTACAACCCGCTTGTTTGCAACATGAGTCATGTTGCATTCGTCGGATGAAACATTACTCATGTTGTGCTCAGGAAAACGAATTTGTCCTCCCTATTATCCGATTTGTTTGCAACATTAGCCATGTTGCGCTCGCCCGTTGCAACATAACCCATGTTGTGCTCGAAAAAAAATTGTCCACCACCCCGCCCCTGTTTGCAACATGAGCCATGTTGCACTCGCTGGTTGCAACATGACGCATGTTGCGCTCGCCTGTTGCAACATAACCCATGTGCTCGGGGAAAAAACCGTCCACCACCCCGACCCATGTTTGCAACATGAGCCATGTTGCACTCACCAGTTGCAACATGATACATGTTGTGCTCGGGGGAAGGCCGGGCCCCTGTTTGGAACATGAACCATGTTGCACTCGCCGGTTGCAACATGACACATGTTACGCTCGAGGAAAGGTCGACCCTTGTTTGGAACATGAGCCATGTTGCGCTTGTCTGTTGCAACATGACTCAAGTCGCGTTCGGGAAAACATTCGCCTGTTGTGCCTGGGAGGAAGTTGTGTTGCGGGCCGTCTGATCAAACTCGGATCCGACGACCATGGATACGGCCGATGCGCGCCGATTTATCAACCGGTTGTTTGCAAGCGTTTACCATGTTTTTAACAAATAATTACTTGCAACAATGCCGACATACATTTGCAACATTGCACGTCCTGCTTTGCAGCACGACAGTCCACTTGCAGCAGCGCCCATCGGCCTTCTAGCGTCACGTGGCTTTACAACATATCGGCGGCTTTGCAGCGGCAACAATATAGTGATGCTACCCCGCCGTACTATTGTAACATCGGGTGCCCGACTTGCAGTAGGCCGGCTGGCCTTACAACAACAAAAAAAATGATAGCCGGCATGCAACAATGGGCGGCCGGGATTGTAGTGTCAAACTTCTCGCTTGTAGCAGTGGCGGCCGACTTTTGTACCAACCCATAAAAAAGCGGTGGTCGGTCTTGCAACATCGGTCAACCCGCTCTGCAGTGTCACGTGTCTCGCTTGCAGTAGTGGCGACCAACCTTATAGTGTTGCACCTCGGGCTTGCAGCAGCGACTTTGATCGGCTATGCTAGCTTATAGCAGCGACGACCGACCGACAAATAAGTGTGAATCGATGCTACACGGGAAAAGAAATGTAGCCACGTATGTCCTAGAAAAAATGTGTAGAAGTATACTAGCACCGGATCCAAAACAACCATGCGCTTGCTAGTGCTAAATTCAACCGGCATCAGCGTCCGTCCAGACGAGAATGCTGCTGTAGAATCCTCCTTTGTACTTCCCTTGCTCGCGTGTAGTTTTACATGACAACTGGCAAAGCAATGCGTGTTAAGAAAAAGAACTAAGCAGACACGGGGACCACTCACCACACGGGGCTGCCTTTGTGCGGGAACAGGGAGGCGCTGTGCGCCGCACGATCGCACAGGATCGGATGGCGTCGGACGCGGCTGACAAAGCCAAGAAATCAGCCGGTTTAAAATAAACGTTTTCCTATTTAAAATTGGTACATAAGCATCCATCATGGGATGTCTGCGCATTGTGCTGGCCGTACGTACAAGTTGCCCAGATGGCGATGCGGTTGGTTGCCATAAATATTATGCCTTTATAATGTATGCCTCCCTCCCCCTGTTGTGGTCGATGCAAGCATGCATAACAAAAAAAAAAGAGTGTGAACGTTGCAGACTCACGGCGGTCCATGTAGTCGGACCCCACAACGATGCATTTGCGTCATCTCTTTGTTGAAGGCGTTGTCTTTGTGCCGATGTTCTGGCCTTGATTGGTTGAACCCGGCAACCAGCGTGAAAATCCTTGCCCTCCTGACCTTCGTAGTCTGACCTGGCGACGTCGGCGCGTGTGCGTTCTCCCTTCTTGAATGCGTTGTCGCGGAAGAAGAGCGACTTAGTCGTAGATGTTTTTTCCCATATTGTCGTGCTTATGCCATTGTTGTCTACTTCACATACTCTTCTTGTAAGTTGATGCTTTGGCCTCATTGCCTTGCATCATCTTTAATAAAATTATGGTTGTGTGCATCTGAGGATGCAGAGGCCGGGAGGTTTAACCATCCTTTTCGAAAAAACAAATGAGCCCCTGCGGTAGCAGCCAGAGTCCCTGCGGTAACAAATGAGGGTGAGAGGATGGAGCCTCGAGGGATTCGTTCGGGTGGAGCGCTTCGTTCGGGTAAGCAAAAAATCAGAAAAAAACCAGGAATGAGAGTGGGTATCGGTTTGGAAAAAAAAATCGGTGCGACGAGGAAGTGGGAAGAGGACGAACGACGACTGCGTAGGAAAGGAGGGCCGGGCGAATCGGTTTTAATGGGAGGGAGAAAAAAACAGCGTGGAGGGGGTGGTGGGAAGTGAGGCGAAAATAAACCGTGGATACCGGACTACCAACTCCCCTTTAACAGTAGAGATACGTATTAGCTCTAAAAAAACTCCAAGTCTCTTATGCTCTAAACAAAAAACTCCGAGTCTCTTATGGTTTCCTTGCTAGTGCAATTATTCTAGTATTGGTCTGGAACTGTCGAGTTGGGATTAGCCATTTTCTATCCGCCTTCTGAGAGTGCTCTGTTTGGTCAGGAACTTGCGGGGGCGTTGCATTTTTCGTCCAACATTGAGACATTTGGGCATGCCTTATGTAAGGCACGCCTACCCCTTGGGAGAGCGAGACTTACCACTTGATGAGAGAACCCCCGTCCTTGCCTTGTCCTTGGGCTTTCTCTTGGTGATATCCTTAAGTGATTTCTTAAGATGTTTAGCAATGATCCATTAAAAGTGACATGTGCAAAGTTATCCGTCTTTCTAGGCCATGTCCGACTGTGTTGAGGTATAAATGTATTGCCTAGTCTCTTCCATCAGATCGGTCTTTTGATTGCATTGGCTAGAGCATGCATTTCTACATGGTATCGGAGCCAAGAGGTCTTGAGTTCACTTTCGGTCCACGTTTAGGCCTGAGAGAGCCACACGTGAGGGGGAGTGTTGAGGTATAAATGTATTGCCTAGTCTTTTCCATCAGATCGGTTTTTTGGTTGCATTGTCTAGAGCATGCATTTCTACAGACTGTGCCGCCTTGCAACCTCATCTGTCGGGCCACCATCGGCTCTCTTAAGTAGGGGACACGAGAACACTGGACCCCTGGTAACTTTGCTTCCTGGCAGCGCAACGGTGTCATCGACAACATCCACAATGCTGCACTGCAGCAAAGAAGGTGTGTGGGTCACATGGTTTGGAGGGCTTCAAATCCATGTGGAGCTTGAATCGGTTAGGAGAAGAACCCCATCAGAAGGCACGAAGAAAAAAAACGTGTTACATAGGCCAAGGTTCCACTCGGGGGTTGTATACGACGTTGGGATCAATAAAACTTGCATATTACCAGGAAAAACGGAGCAAAGCAGCATGGGATTTTTTTCTGTATCGATGGATATGAACGAAGATAGGCCCGTTGCTCAACAATCAGCCAGCCAACAAGGCCTTCAAAGTGACGACAGAATGAGTGAGTGTTGACTTTTGTTAACTGACCAGTCCTCCAATCCACCTCACTTTCCACGGGAGGACGGCGTTGACGGACCATCGGAGCCGATCGATGGTGGCTCAGCTCGCCACCTCCCTTCCCCTTCTCCTTCTTCTAACGCCGGCGCCACCACTCTGCTCCGTCGCCACGCAGCACCCAGCCGCCGCCGCCGCCGCCGCCCGACCTCACTCCGAGCAGGAGCTCTGCTGCCCCACGGCCTCCCGCTGGTCCCGGCCTCCGACCACTGTCCGTGGCCGTGCTGGGCGTCTGGTCCGAGAAAAGCACCCGCGCCGTTAAACAAGAAAAAATGGTGGTTGGTTGGTGAAGACGGAAAAGAAAAATTTCAGGCAGACTGAGAGAATCGTACATACTAAATAATACGTACTACAGAATCTTGAAGAACAGCGACTGGTGGATTTGATTCAAAGCAAGCTGTGTGCTATTTGTTGACTAATGTACCCTTGATTGATTGAAATCAGACCAAACGGGCAGCTTGGGTTGCCAAGGCAACATGATGATGTTGATCTCCTTCAGCCAAGAATTTTAAAATCTAGAAAGAAGATGGTTGGTGAAGAAGGAAAAGAAAATTTGCACACAGATTGCGGGAAAACGTTAAAAATCAGTACGGATGATTCTTGGCTTCGTCAGCTGCGTTCGGTGCCGTGCGATCGCACGTGCGATCGTGTGGCGATCAGCTGCTAGCTAGCGAGTACGCTGGTCATTCCGAATATTATCTGCTTATATCGATTCAGCTGCTAGCTATCGTGACGCCCGAAGGCTAAAGCTGAGTGGTCCGTGACTGTTTAACAGTTCCTTCTTTTTACTTCCACTTCACATCGTAGTGCTTAGACTGTGTTTGGTTGAGCTGCAGATTCTGGAAAAGCTGCTGTGGAAAAGCTGCTGTGAAAAGCTGCTGTGAAAAAGCTGAAAGCTGTTTGATTGAAACGGTTATTTGGCTGAAACGGCTATGAAACAATGGTGGCATTGATGGGTAAATACTACTCGGTTTTAGGGGACAGTCAAAAATGGTTGGTTTAGAAGCTGAGAAGCTGAGAAGCTGAAAAGTTGGGGTATTCCAGCTTCAAAATTTACACTACAGAGAAGCTGCAGATTCTCAAAAGCTGCTTTGTAAATTTACCCATTTGGTTCAGCTTATGGCTTTTGGACCCAGAAGTTGGAAGCTGAAGCTGAACCAAACACAGCCTTAGTCACATACCTATACATGTATACGTATACGTGATGCTACAAATAATTTCAGGAGGAAGCATGTAGCAAGCATTAAACGAGGATTCCAGCATATTCTTGACGTTGATTAGCGTCCTTGACGCCTCCTCCCACGTCGTGGTCATCAAAGCATATATATCATCGCAGCAACATCGGAGCAGCCAGGCTGCTGTCGTAGCATCATTGAAACATTCGTGCCATCGTCCCAACACTGCCACGATCGGGAAGCACGTCGTCGCAGCATCGTCAAAACAATAGGGCCTTCGTTGGAGCATCGCCACGGTCATCGAAGCACGCCATCACAACATCACCACGACCGTTCAAAGCACGCCGCCGTCGCGATTCGTCGCAACATTGCCGCGGCTGTCGAAGCATGCCGTCGCAACATCATCGAAGCAGCTGGGTTGCCGTCGTAGCATCGCTGTGGTTGTCGAAGCACCCACTGCGACCGTCGAAGCACGCCGCCGTCGCGATTCGTCGCAACATCGTCGCGGCTGTCGAAGCAGGCCGTCGCAACATCATCGAAGCAGCTGGGTTGCCGTCGTAGCATCGCCGTGGTTGTCGAAGCACCCGCCGCGACCGTCGAAGCACGCCGCCGTCGCGATTCGTCGCAACATCGCCGCGGCTGTCGAAGCATGCCGTCGCAACATCATCAAAGCAGCTGGGTTGTCGTCTTAGCATCGCCGTGGTTGTCGAAGCACCCGCCGCAGCCGTCAAAGCACGCCGTCACAACATCATCGAAGCCGTTGGGTTGCCGTCGTAGCGTCGCCACGGGTGTCGAAGCACTCGCCGCGGTCGTCGAAGTACGCCGTCGCAACATCATTGAAACAGACAACTTGTCATCGTAGCATCGCTACAACAATCAAAGCACACCGCGGTCGTCAAAGCATGTCGTCGCAACATCATCGAAGTAGATGGGCTGCCGTTGCAACATCGCCTCGGCCGCCGAAGCATGTCGTCGCGCCATCACCACGGCCGTCGAAGCATGTTGTCGCAGCATTCTTAAAGTGGCCGGGCTTCCGTCGCAGCACGCCTCGTAGCATCGCCGCCGCCGTCGAAGCACTCGGGCTGCCATCGCAGAGACCGCCATCCAGCGACGCAGCACTGCTCGCGCCCTCACACCACGCCCGCAACTGTCGGACCCCCCCCCCCCCCCCCCCCCCCCCCCCCCCCCCCCCCCGCGCGGACATCGTCATCCGGCTGATCCACTCCGCCGCTAGTCTTTGAAGCAGCTCGTATGGAGCAGCCACTCCGCCGCTAGTCTTTGAAGCAGCTCGTGTCAATGCGTGAGCATGGATGAGTTGCTTTTTTTTAGGCAATGGATGACTCGCTACGTAACTGATACTAGAAGAGCATAGATGACTTTGCTACTGACCTGAACTAGAAGCACCTCGTTGGGTCATGCGTGCGTTGTGGCAATAACCAGCTATGTTCCGTAGAGTCGCTGCGCGTGGTACTACCGTACTAGTTAAACCAATCGCGTGGGGATGGAGCGTGTGAAAGCAGCGCCCGTGGCCAGCACCCACACAAAAAATTGAATTGAACGGGCTGACTTGGGGTGGATCGAACGGCTTATAAGACGAGCTGGCCGGACAATCAAGTGGATCAGCCGGATGACGCGTAGCGTCCGCCTTTTAAATAAGCATTGACGTGAAAGATAGTACATTGTTTCACAGCAGGATGTTGGACAGATGGCCCATAATTTCAGAAACAAACAGGAGTTGAAGCAAGCTTAAGGGAACTGGTGTTGCCCCTCAAAAAGAAAAAAAAAAAGGGGAACTGGTGTTGCCGGTTAACAAGTTTGAGCATAACAGAGCAGAAATAGCAGCAGAAGGAGCTGAAATGAAAGCTTGCAGAGAGATAAAATGCTGACACATATAACTTGGAGCTTAACAGCGTGATTTGAGCCGCGGCGACTATATCTTGCCTTCAGCGAGACCGTAGGATGTCTCGCTGAAGCGACTACAGTAGTCAGGCCGGCCCACTTCGCGCACAGTTAAGAAAAAGGGGAGAACGAGGGATCGAACACTGGAGCTCCAGGAAGGCAGCGGGCGCGATACTTGAAACAAGTCAAGCCGGTTTTCTCTGGATTTTTTCTTTTTTTCGTTTTCTTTTGTTTCTTTTCTTATTTTTCCTTTTTTCTTCTCCGGTTTTTTTCATTTGTTTCTTTATTTTTTTATTTTATTTTTTCTTTGGTTTATTTTGTTTCGTTTTTGGTTTTCTTTGTTTCTTTTGTTTTTCATTTCTACATTTTTTGTATATGTCAAAAACAATTTTCTAATATACATTTAACATTTTTCTAATACAAATTTAACATTTTTTTAGTACATGGTCAACATTTTTTATACACATTTTAAACATTTTTTAAATGCTTGATTAACATTTTTCTAAATGCAATACACGACGACCACGGTGGGAGCAGCGTGGCCTCGGGCGCGAGGAGGCGGCGCGGGAAGTGCTACAACTGTGGCGTTCGCGTCCACTTCTCCCATGACCGCCGGCAGCCGAGGAAGGAGACACTACTAGGGAAAACCCTAGTAGTAGCGCGGGGTTAAGAGCTAGCAGTAGCGCGGGTGCCCGCGCTACTGCTAGGGCGCTACAGCTAACATTTAGCAGTAGCACGGGTAAGACCCCACGCTACTGCTACTGGTGTTAGCAGTAGCGTTGGGTTTGACCCGCGCTACTGATAATATCAGTAGCGTGTGTTCCTACCCATCGCCACTACTATTAGAGCGTATTTCATTTCTTTATATTTATACTGTATTTATGCTTCGTTATACAATTTTTATACTGTAGCTTAGAAGAGGTTGTGGAAGAAACACGGATTAGATTAAAGTGGATGGATGGATCCAGGTGAGCATGTTGAATTAGTGGGACGATATGATGTTGGGACGGCACACAAGTGTCGAATTCCTTCATTCGACACTTGTGTGCCGTCCCAACATCATATCGTGGAATTCGACATTTGTGTGCCGTCCCAACATCATATCGTCCCACTAATTCAACTTGCTCACTTGGATCCATCCATCGACTTTAATCTAATTAGTGTTTCTTCCACCCCAATAATATAACAACTCATCATCCGTAGTCATATAATAATAACTCATCATCATCATCCGTAGTCATATAACAACTCATCATCCGTAGTCATATATAGAATAACTCATCATCATTCTAGCACATGAGAAGTAGTACAACCTCGTCATCATGATCATCGTAGTCATATAACAACTCGATCATCATCCGTATTCATATAATAACTGACCATCAATATAGCACATGACAAGTTAACCAATACTAGCTAAGGGTAGTCATCCTAGGTAAATAATTCATCATCATTCTAGCTAGTACGACAAGTACTACCTAGGACCTACTCCTCTTTCTTAGGTAAAATATCATAAAACAGGTAAACCCCTCCATCTCCATAATGGAGAATAGAGATCCACCTGTCTCCAACTTGTGGCCTGCACACATTCATGTTGTCTCCAATTGGTTGCCTGTGCGCATTCATTACTTTGCTCCATTCTTTGATATCGAGCCTTTCATCCTTTAGAGAAATCGAGTATGCACTGTTGAAAGCCACCGGCGGATCTGGCCGTAAGCTAACCATACTCATATGACCTTCGGTATACATCAGATCAGGCACAACTTCCTTCGGGAGCTTCTGTTGAAGAACATAATAGTAACATAGTTAGGAATGTAGTTTACTTAAGAAGAATGTATGCAACCATAGTTAACAAAATCTTACCATTCTATTTGCATTGATGCTACCCTCATGCAACTCGTGGACTAGTGGCACGTATCCACTATAATTTTCGGCAATTTCATATTTGATCTTAAAAGTCTCAACATCATTAATAAATGAGACACGAGAATTTTTCTCCTCCCAAGTTAGCTCGGAGCCATAACTGTAGTAGGTCTTGTCTACAGCCTTCCGAGTATTTATTGGAGAAAACAAATAAGCTATGAATTATAAATAAACAAGCTTAGTAGGGATGAATACCAACTATTTTTAAATAAACAATATAAATTACTTAACAAATTTGTTTGACAAACTCACATAGAGGTAGAACTGGAATCATGTCAACATCCACCCAAATGTCGATATTATCTTCATGATCATCTTCAGGATCACCAAGATCGAAGGTTATTTTCATATCCTCCTGTAATCCGTAGGCCTTGCATAGTGCTCTCCAATTTGAACACCCAAAATATGAGTGATTTACTGCATTGTAGAGCTTAACCGCAAAAGTCAAACCATGTTTCGTTCTTAGGTGAGCTTTCTTCGTCTCCATACTCTCCCTATCTTCAAAATCGAGCTTTTCCAAGACATACGGTCTTGCATAGTAGGGGATGCACTAGTCGAATTGTAAAAAGCGGAAATTAAACGTTAACGCAAAAAGCACAAGTCATGCTTAATTACGAAAAAATACATGCCGTCGTTACATACCGTAAAAACTTCAAAGGTCTCCTTCAGCGTGACGGTGAAGCACCTACCATTATCCAGGTGAGGCCTGTCGCACATACCCCCGTCGTCTGTGCAGTAATCACACTCAGGGATCCTATCGTCGTCAGACATTTCCTGTGTTCATGATTCAAAGATTAAAAATCGACGGCAATTAACAGGAACTCAACACACAGATCACTATTCAACACGGGTTGACTTTCGGTCTGTCGAATCTCCCTTGAAAAACTCTCATCTCTGGTGGTGTATATGGTGGGCACTCCCTCTTCGATATTGCGACCGTCGGTGATGGTCGCTCCTCCCTTCTTTCCCGAGTGCATTACACCAAAATGTCTAGCACACGGGAAAGAAGGACATGCGACCCCCACGACAACAGTCGGGATTCTTCCTCTCTCATATATCGACCGTCGGTGATGGTCGCTACTCCTCCTCCCCCTAGTGCATTACGAAGGTCTAGCTCAAGGAGAAGAAGGAGAAGCGACCCCCACGACGACAGTCGGGATTCTTCCTCTCTGAAAGTCACACAAAATGCCCCAACAGACTGAAAGTCAACCCGCTACATATACGAGTAATGACATAAAAAAATGGCCTATGTTTTGTCGGAATGTCGTTTAATTCCCGTTCCGGCAAATCACGGGCACTCGATATGTCGTTCTTTCTAGCACAATTCATGCCAAAATTCACGGAAAATTTCGGCATGACCTTTGCTAAAAACAGGACATATCGAGCGCCTGAAATTTGCCGGAACGGAAATGAATCAACATTCCGGCAAAACATAGGCCACTCGGAGTTTTCCTGCAATAGAAAGAGACATATGTGGCCATCTTTGGTACCACATACACAGCAGCTCAAGATCAACATGTCCATACACATACACATGTCCAAATAGTACAAAGTATCAACATTGAAATGATCTCATACAAACTTTGTATATAAATGTTGGTCATTTTCATGTCTACTTCTAGTGTGCATACTTTGCTGCCATGTCTACCCTAGGTGATTGGTATTGATTTGGAACCCTATCGGAACAGTATCTAGACCTACCAATGGTAATGTGTTCCCAAGATCATGTGCATTAGTACAAAGTATCAACACTGAAATTGTACAAAGTACCAACATTCTTTCTCTTTCCCTATTCTTCTATTTATCTTGAGTTGCACTTTTACTTCTTCCATTCTTGCTCAAACCTTGCCCATAAATCCTTCATTTTGTATTCAGCCACCCTCCCAAGTTTGAACCCATTTGAATCTCATTCAAATCGGTTTTCAAAGGAGAACATATCAGTTATATTCAACATGGTTGGATTTTACTTCTCCCAATAATTCCCCTAAAATGTTCGTAAATCACATTCCATCTAAATGGTTTTATAAGTTCAAATAGTTTGAATAAATGCATCCATCCATCTAGCCATCCATCTAACCATACATCTAAAAAACTAAACCTAAAAGTAAACACAGAGGAAAGGGAGGTGCTCATGGTGGGGGCGGGACCGAGCCAGAGAGGGGGCGCGCAGTCGCCAGCCGACGCGCGTGGGGAGCGCCGGGACGGGGGAGGGCGGCCGCGCGGGGTGGGCCGGGACGGGGGAGGGCCGGCCGGCCGGCCGGGATGGGAGAGGGCAGCCGCGCGGTGCCGAGGGCCGGAGCAGGGAGGAGCGAGAGTGAGAGTGTGGAGAGTGGAGAGGGAGAGTGACGGGCAGGGAGAGGATAAGGCCTATTAGCAGTAGTGCGGGTAACAGGCCGGCACTACTGCTAAGGGCACTACCTGTAGCGCGTGCCACTGTCCCCGTGCTGCTACTAAGTGAGGCCCACCAGCTGGCCCATGTAACAGTAGTGGCAGCGGTGTGTATAAGACCCGCGCTACAGCTAATGTGTTAGGTGTAGCGCGGGATCCAAAGCCCACACTGCTACTATGGCTCGACCCGGAGGTACCGTTGGGACCACTAAGCAGCAGTGATGGCTCTGTGCACCCGCGCTACTACTATACGCTAACTGTAGTGTTCATTCATTACCCGCGCTACTATTACTTAGCAGTAGCGTGGGGCGCTTGCCCGGCGCTACTGCTAAGCATCTACCTATAAGCTATTTCCTAGTAGTGAGAAGGCACTCCTCACCGACGTCCACGATGAGCCGGCCCTTCTGTAGGTCACGGTTTAGGGGGAGATTGTTAGGAATAAACCGAGTACGTATGTGCGTGTGTGTCCCGGTGGCGTCTGAGTCCGTGCTCGCGTTCGTGTCCATCGTGTAGGTCTAGTCCAGGTCGAGTCGGAGGCCGTTGGCGATCTGTTGGAGGCAGCTGCGTCGTGCATGTCGTGAATGCAAGTCTGACAGTAGTGTATGGGGGTACGAATTAGAGGGCAGAGCCTAGCTACGGCGCAGTTGTTACACTCGGATTTACGAGTTCAGGCCCCTCGCGGTGGAAGTAACGACCCTACGTCTCGGTGCTCTGGAGCTGTATGATTGAGTGTATGTTTACAGAAGATGCGAACCCCTGGAATGGAGCTGGGGGGTGGCTTATATAGTGTTCGCCAGCCCTCCCATGAATGCCGCCATTACCAGAGGTTAAAGAGGGGTTTAAGGGCGCCAGGTAACGGGCGCATTGATTACAATTAATACGAGCGAACACACGTCCTGACCGTTGCCCTACTGGAGCCTCCTGGTCTTCTCTGGTCGAGTGACTGTCAGGTGTTCCAAGTGAAATAGACGGTCGAGTGCTCTCCTGCTTTCCGAGTGGTTTAGTGAACTCCGAGTGAATGTCAGTTTGCGGAACTCTTGGTTGCCGATCTGGTTCTGGGGCCCAGTATAAACCGTGTGGAGTCCTAGGGTAGGGTTTGTAGGTCAGGCCTGTTACCCCATCCCTAGTATATGTCCTCGTCATTAGCCCCCGAATCGGTCGAGGTTAAGCGGATGAGTCAAGGCGAATCCCCAGGTGAGTTGAGTGCTGCAGGGGCGCTCAAGGACTCTCACTGGTCATTGGACGGCCTTGTCTTCATGCGGCACCTTGACGGATTCCGGTCCATATGATGTCCGAGTGAAAGTCTCCATCCCAATGAAATGTGTAACCTCCATCCGAGTGAAGCAGGTCATTACGCGTCGGGTGATGGAACAGGTCCGAGCGTTTAAGGAATGTCTCCAAAGGTGAGCCACCGGATCGCTGGAATCCGGATCTTGCGGGATTTGAAATCGGCAACGGGCGCGCGCGAACGGTTGCAGCGCGGTGAGTGGGGAAAGTAGGCGATCTCCTTGCCCTTACAAACTGCTTGGTTCAACTCCACATCTTGTCAGAGGCTCCCAAGTGACACCTAACCAATCTAGGAGACACCACTCTCCAAAAGGTAATAGACGGTGTGTTGTTGATGAACTCCTTGCTCTTGTGCTTCAAATGATAGTCTTCCCAGCACTCAAACAACTCCTCACAGATTTGGCTATGGTGGAAGAGGGATTTGAGTGGAAAGCAACTTGGGATAGGCTAGAAATCAAGTTTCAAATGGTAGGAATGGAATGGCTTGATCTCAACACATGAGTAGGTAGTTCTCTCTCAGAAAATGTATGGTGGAAGTGTAGGCACGTTCTGATGGCTCTCCTTACTGAGAAGGAGGTGGTGGAGGGGTATATATAGCCTCCACACAAAATCCAACCGTTACACACTTTTGACCCAACTCGGTGGCACCGAAACAATCATCTCGGTAGCACCGAACTGTGTAAAAGATATGAACGTTAGGAATCTCGGTGGGACCGATACGAACATCTCGGATGGACCGAAGTGCAATGGCTAGGGCAGTCCTCATCTCGGTGGCACCGATTGCATCAACTCGGTAGGACCAAAGTGAAGCAATAAGGCAACAAAGAGTTGGCAAGCCATCTCGGTGAGACCGAAGTAAGTGCAAATGATTACAGAGAGTTGGCAAGGCCATCTCGGTGAGACCGAGATCCATTTCGGTGGATCCGATTTGTTAGGGTTTTGGCAGTGGCTAAGTCTTGGATGAACTCGGTGGGGCCGGATATAGAATTTCGGTGGGGCCGAGTTAGAATGTAGGTTCTGGACATATTTGGGTAGAGAGAGTGGTTTAGGGTTTAGGAGTACTGTCACTAAGCACTTGAGCAAATAGATCATTAAGCAACACCTCATCCCCTTTTAATAGTATTGGCTTTCCTAGGGACTCAATGTGATCTTGGATCACTAAACCGAAAATGTAGAGTCTTGATCTTTTGTCAATCCTTGTCCTTAGCATTTTGAGGGGTCCACGTCTCTAGTCCATGCCATGCCAATCATTGAACATCCTGAAATCTTAATCTTGAATGGACATTAGTTCAATGAGATATATGTTGTTATGAATTACCAAAACCACCAAGGAAGCAAATGTGCTTTCAATCTCCCCCTTTTTGGTAATTGATGACAACATATAGATCAAAGCTTCGACAAATGATTAAAAGAATGAAATACATCGTAGCTTTGAGAAGTATGTGATAAGCAAGAGCTCCCCCTAAATTTGTGCATTATTAAAAATTTGCGTTTGAATGCAAATGCACAATCGATTAGGTTCATGGGTCACTCTTCCATGTCACATACAACTTGGTGGAGCGCGCAAAACGATATGATTGGAATAGTAAGCACGCATCACCAATATAAATGAAATGATCATACAAGATAATGAAGAAGATAAACATAGATCATCACAATAAGCATAGTATGATCAAACAATATAGTATTAACAAGCACAGATACTGTAGCGAGCACACACATAACAAAGTACCAACAAGCAAGAAGTAGCAAAAGAACTCTCGAGAGAAAAACCAACGACCAAAACACTCTCTCTCGAAGCCTATGATCTATACAAATTCTCCCCCTTTGGCAAAAAGTACCAAAAAGATCGAATTGTATAGGACTAGTCGGCACTCTAGGCACGATCCTCCGAAGCTCCTGAGGGCGACCTCCTGCTGGCAGCTCCGGTGTGCGTAGATGGCGTGGAGAGGAGAGCATCCGTGAAGGCTTCTGCAGACGTCTGTTGGACTGGTGGAGTGGAGACCGGCGGTGGCACTGTGGCAGTAGCAGCTGGTGCAGATACTGTGGTCCTCAGATCCACAACTGGTATCGCAGCAGACCTGGCTGCTCTGGGCACTGTCTGGAATCTCTCTGTGGTTGGTCGATCATCTCCACTGTCATCTGATGGGGTTGTCTTGACAGCATCAACGTCATTCTGCAGTTGCTCTACGGTAGTCTGAATCTCAGTCACCTTGACATCCAAATCATGAAATTTGGTCTCAATAATCCGCTCAAAACTAGCCTGGGTCTGGGTGAGGTTGGCCAAACTTCGCTCAATCCTTAGAGTGGCTTCAAGCAGATATGTCATTTGATCCTTAGGTGTCTTGAGATTGGCAATTTGAGCATTTGGAGCTGATGCCTCCTGAGCTGCTTTTGCTTCCTTTGCTATGCAGATCTTCTCTTGGGCTTGTGCTGAAGTGGGATGCGAAGGATCCATCACTATCACATTGTCCTCAAAATCTGGACGGAGTGCCAAGTGCTCTCGACCAAGAAGGTATGTGCTGGTTCCAACCTTGGAATTGATCAAAATTTGAATATGTGGGGCATATCCGCACGATCTCTTCTGATCTGCTGCAGTCCTCTTGATAGTCTCTACTATCAGGCTCATCACCTTGAATTTCTGAGGTGTATCAAACAAATGCAGCAAATTGATGGAGTGGCCACGAATCATTTTGTCATCTCCTGACTTGGGTAGCAGAGTGTACCGCAGTATAGTGTTCGTTGTGGCTAATCCTGGGAGCAGATGCTTCACTGATCCAAGTTTGTGAGTCTCAAGGTCTTTCTGAGGAATTGCAGTATACATGTTGGCCATGGAGTTGTGATCCATCTTGAGCTTGGCATAAATGTCTATGTCATCATCCTCTTTCTTGGGTGCACCAAGAAGACTTGTCCACTCAGAGATGGTAGACTGGTATCTGATACCCTCAGTCATCCATATAATACGGCCATCTGGATAGAAGTGTGCAGTAGAGTAAAACTGCATGACCATCTCATCATTCCACTTGGTCAACTTCTTACCAACAAAGTCGTCAACTCCTGCAATCCTGAAGCTCTCATGAACATGGGGGAAGTAGTCTTCATTCTCATCAATGTATTCCCAATCCACCCATCTCATGTCACTGACTATGGGCTTCTTATCAAGCAACACTGTCTCATAAAAGTCCTGTTGTTCTCGAGTGTGAAAGCGATAGTCACAAGCTGTTCTTCTCCTTGCAGCATAAGGATCTGTTAATCTCCACTGACGCAGTCCTTTATCCTTCCTCAGCATCATATTCTCCGCAACTGGGTGTGCATTGTCATGATCTGATATCTTAGGCTTCAATTTTCTGAGCACTAGTGGCTCTTCATCAACATTTGATTCAGGCACTGGGGCCTTGTTTTTCTCTGCAGCTGAGATATTCCTTGTAGACCTCTTGGGTGCTGACACCTTTGGCTTGGCCTTGGGGGCAGCAGTCTTAATTGCATCTGACATAAGCTTTTGAGCCTTTGCAGGGGGTGCAGTGGTTGCTGGCTCTTCCTCCTCTTCATCGTCAATCATCATGGAGGGTCTGCCAATCACACGGGCAATAGTTTTCCTTATCCTTTTCTTCTTGCCTCCTGCAGCTGGTTCTGTGTCATTAGGCTCTTCAAGAGTGAATTGCATAGTTTGCTTAGGCACTTTCCTCACAGCTGTTTTATCTTTGGCAGATGATGGTTTGGTGCTGTACTCCTTAGCAAGCACGACTCTCTTTTTCTTGGATGCTGCTTCTTTTGCAACAAAATCCTCATCCTCACTGTCTGAGGTTTTCTTCTTCCTTGTTCTGGTTGCAGCTTTTGGAACATCTGGAGAGCTCCTCTCTCCCTCATAGTAACTTTCAGCTGGGCTTGACCCTTCACTCATTTCTGCATTCTGCTCTGACCTGTTCTGACTGTCACTGTTGTCTGACATCTTGCTGAGCTGACCCTGTGAATAGGTAGGTATGGGCAGAGTAGATGAGTCATCACAAAAAGCAGATATTTTCATAAAATTTGAGTTCAACACTTAGTTTCAAGTTTTCACAGGATGCATTTCGGATGGACCGAGTTGATCATCTCGGTGATACCGAAGCACACTACAGAAACCTTACACACCACTTCGGTCAGGCCGATATGGGGTTCGGTGGCTCCGATATGCTAGGGTATCACTGAGACTTTACTTTCGGTCTCACCGATTCGTACAACTCGGTGGCACCGAGACGTACTAGTGCTATGGCCAGAGGCCAAATCGGTGGTACCAAAAATGTCGAATCGGTCGGTCCGAGATGCATTCGGCGGAAACTTAAACCTAAAAATTTCGCTCGAATCTAATCTACGGAGTTTGTGGTGTAACAGGAGTTCTCAATCCGTGGCATGAATTCAGGCAGTCCAATCGTGCATTGAATCGGAAATGGGAAGCACGAAAGGGATCGAATCTCACCTTAACTTGGTGGAGATCCTCTACGGCGGCAACGGCGGAGGAGATTCCCGTTGACGGCGGCGGAATCCGGCGGCGAGAGCTCGCTGGAGACGACGGCGAAGTCCGAAGACGAAGGGCGACAGCAGCAACGGGGAGCGGGAACGAGTGGGGTCGAGAAATTTCAACCGTTCGGTCCGCGCGATATATACCCGTACGCTGTCGGTGGCGCCGAGTTGAACAACTCGGTGGCACCGATATGTGTAACTGCACGCAGTATAGCACATCGGTGGCGCCGAAATGGTTCAATTCGGTTGCACCGAGATGGAAAACCTAGATCAATCTAAGTGATTTCGGTTGGACCGAGTTAGAGTGAATTGGTTCGGCCGAAATCATTTAGAAGGTTTTGGAGGTTCAGCCCTTTCAGATCGGTGGCTCCGAGTGCTCTCACCCGGAGGGTCCGAAAATGACTTGTTCAATTTTTGTGATGCAGCAAGAATAGAATTTGAGACAAGAAAGCATAGATAGCTAGCGAAGGTACTTAGGCATTCTTGTACATCCACTTGGTCAGAAAAACCAAGACAATCAAAACAACAAATGGATGTCCTCGAATGATGAAAACATGCAAACCAACATGCTCACACAATAAGATAGCAAATGAAATATGTGTCAAACATGCACAGCCAATTCTAGCATCTATCAAGCAATGGCGATGACTAGGTCATCTATATATGAGTATATTGACTTAGGAGCCTAATGAGAACATATGATCATAGGTCATACTCATCGTTTAAGCACAAGTGGGGTTGCCACTTTTACATAAAGCATTAATGTGTTCACACCATTAGAGTTGCTTTAGCTCAATTGCTTAGAGCAAAGCTCCCCCTAGATGTGATATTCCTCCCTAAGAGGGATGAACTAACCTTGGGTTTTGTCAATGATGACTTCATGTAGATGTTGAAGATGTGGATGCTCAATGTTGATGTAGACCATCAAGAGTTGGGAGCAATCCTTTGGAGTTTTGTGCTTTCAATACCTACATGGGTTAGTCCCACACAAGGAACATACAAGGATATCCATAGACATAGAGTGAAATACACATATGATGATGTCCATGAATGCATTGATTACCTTGTCCCTTGCCTTACCAACAAGAGGGTTTGTGACTCCATGAACTAGTGCAAAATGTGGAAGTTGGTTGCACAAGTCCTTGCCATAAAGAATATGAGTGAAGTTTGTTGGCGGAGTCACCCTCAAGAACTCTCTAGTTCTTCTTCTTTTGGACCCACATCAACTTGATGGGAATCCTTGGAGTTGTAGTAGCACTTGATGAAGTAGAACTTGATGAAGTCTTGGGAACCCACTTGACCATGGCTTGAGGAGCTTCTTCAAATGAATCAATCTCTTCTTGAAGCTTGTCCTTGCCTTTTAGCTTGTGGTCTTGTGGTGGAAGATCTTCTTGAGCTTGTGTTCCCTTGAAGGAAGTAGGATCATACTTCTCTTGTTGAGGAACAAACTTCATCTTGGGGTATTGACCTTCTTCCCACTCAACTCCATCGGCATTGAACTTTCGTTCAAAACCAACACCTTGGTTCTTCCGGTGCCTTCCTTGCTTGCGTGCAATTTCCTCGAATTGCTTACTCCCGGCAAGACTCTTGTAG
Source organism: Elymus sibiricus (assembly GCA_039707655.1). Taxonomy (NCBI): domain Eukaryota; kingdom Viridiplantae; phylum Streptophyta; class Magnoliopsida; order Poales; family Poaceae; genus Elymus; species Elymus sibiricus. The sequence continues at coordinate 2,678,623 of CM077676.1, forward strand.
ACACCTTTTTCTATAATTCCTTTCAATAGCATATTTTCTTGATCAAGTGTAACTTGGCTAAGAGAATCATTAGTGGAATCAATAGAACTACTAGAAGCAACAATATTGGATTTAGCATTGTTATTGTTACTACTAGAGGTAGAACCATTTTTACCCTTGTTGCTAGTTTGCTTAGATTTAACTTGTGGCATAACGGTAGACAAGAGTAAACGTTTGGCTAGATATGAAGAACTCTTCTTTCGAAGATCGTCATTGATAGCTTTAAGAAACTCATGCTCTTGCTCTAAATTTAGCTTCTCAAAGCGTAGCTTCTCATGAGTTCTTAGAAGTTCTATATGATCCTCTTGAGTTGTTTCATGAGCTAACTTAAGAGCATTTAGTTCTTTAGTTAGACGCTCAATCTCCTTCATAGCATTGTCACTCGTTTCCTCTTGACTATCATAATTACTAGCATTTTCATTATAGCTCACATTACTAGACCTATCAACAAGTAAATCATCATCACCAAGAAAATCATCTTCATCATTATTGAAATCAAGATACTCGGGGTGTGATACCTTGGGGCCTTTTGCCATGAAGCATCTTCCAATTCCTTCATTTGGTGAGTCAAATAGATCATAGGAGTTGGATGACACAAGTGCAAGTTCTGCAACACCTTCATCTTGACTATAGTCGGAGTTGGAGTGATAACTTCTCTCGGAGTGGTTGTCGGAGTCGGTGCCGGAAACCCATTCACCAACATGAGCTTGATGTCTTCTTCTTGTGTAGCTCTTGGATGACTTGTCCTTCCTCTCCGAATCCTTGCTTCTTCGAGAGTGTCTTCGTTCATAATGATCATCTCTACTCCTTCTCTCCTTATGAGGTGATTCGTCTCTTCTATGTCTTCCTCTTGGTGATTTGTCTCTTTTCTTGTAGGGAGTCGTACACTCATTGGAGTAGTGTCCGGGCTTTCCACAAATGTAGCAATTACGGTCATGACTTGATGATCTTCTCTCATAGTGTCTTGAGCTAGAGCTTCTTTCTTTCCCTTTGTTCTTGTAGAACTTGTTGAACCTTTTCACCATTAGGCTAATCTCTTCATTGGATACTAACATGTCACTTGGGGTTGTTGGAGCATCGGTTGAGGCTTTGTAAGCACCACTTGATTTGTTGTGCAGCTCCTCTTTGTCCTTGAGTGACATTTCATGAGCAACGATCCTTCCAATGACTTCCGTGGGCTTGAGATCCTTGTAATTTGGCATCATTTGGATCAATGTGCAGACGGTATCATATTTTCCATCCAAAGCTCTAAGTATCTTCTTGATCATGAATTTGTCAGTCATCTCTTCACTTCCTAAGCCGGCAATCTCATTTGTGATGAGAGCAAGCCTAGAGTACATCTCAGCGACTCCTTCACCATCCTTCATCTTGAACTTGTCAAGTTGACTTTGAAGCACATCCAACTTAGATTCCTTGACGGACTCGGTACCCTCATGCATATCAACCAAAGTATCCCAAATTTCCTTTGCATTCTCGAGGCGGCTGATTTTGTTGAATTCTTCGGGACATAAACCGTTGAATAGAATGTCACAAGCTTGAGCATTGTATTGCAACATCTTCAATTCTTCAGGGGTTGCTTCACGATCCGGTTCCTTGCCATCCTCAAAGAAGTCACCTTGCAAGCCAACACGAACAACAGCCCAAACGGCGGGGTTATGACCAAGAATATGCATTTTCATCTTATTTTTCCAACTAGCAAAGTTTGTACCATCAAAATATGGACCTCTACGGTGATAGTTACCCTCACTAGACGCCATACTCTCCTAGGTTGTGAAACCAAGGCTATGATCACCAAAGCAATGGAAATCAAGGCTTACGGAGACCAAAGTTCTGATACCACTTGTAGGATCGAAAGTATGTCTAGAGGGGGGGTGATTAGACTACCTGACCAAATAAAACCTAACCTTTTCCCAATTTTAGTTGTGGGCAGATTTTAGCAATAGTACATGTCAAGCATCACCCTACACATGCAATTCTAAGAGTATAGCAGCGGAAAATAAGCAATTGCATATGTAAGTAGAGAGGGGATAGGAGATTTCAAACGCAATGAAGACACGGTGGTTTTTGGTGTGGTTCCGATAGGTGGTGCTATCGTACGTCCACGTTGATGGAGACTTCAACCCACGAAGGGTAACGGCTGCGCGAGTCCACGGAGGGCTCCACCCACGAAGGGTCCACGAAGAAGCAACCTTGTCTATTCCACCATGGCTTACGTCCACGGAGGACTAGCCTCACTCGGGGTAGATCTTCACAAAGTAGGCGATCTCCTTGCCCTTACAAACTGCTTGGTTCAACTCCACATCTTGTCGGAGGCTCCCAAGTTACACCTAACCAATCTAGGAGACACCACTCTCCAAAAGGTAATAGACGGTGTGTTGTTGATGAACTCCTTGCTCTTGTGCTTCAAATGATAGTCTTCCCAGCACTCAAACAGCTCCTCACAGATTTGGCTATGGTGGAAGAGGGATTTGAGTGGAAAGCAACTTGGGATAGGCTAGAAATCAAGTTTCAAATGGTAGGAATGGAATGGCTTGATCTCAACACATGAGTATGTAGTTCTCTCTCAGAAAATGTATGGTGGAAGTGTAGGCATGTTCTGATGGCTCTCCTTACTGAGAAGGAGGTGGTGGAGGAGTATATATAGCCTCCACACAAAATCCAACCGTTACACACTTTTGACCCAACTCGGTGGCACCGAAACAATCATCTCGGTAGCACCGAACTGTGTAAAAGATATGAACGTTAGGAATCTCGGTGGGACCGATACGAACATCTCGGATGGACCGAAGTGCAATGGCTAGGGCAGTCCTCATCTCGGTGGCACCGATTGCATCAACTCGGTAGGACCGAAGTGAAGCAATAAGGCAACAGAGAGTTGGCAAGCCATCTCGGTGAGACCGATTTGCAAAACTCGGTGAGACCGAAGTAAGTGCAAACGATTACAGAGAGTTGGCAAGGTCATCTCGATGAGACCGAGATCCATTTCGGTGGATCCGATTTGTTAGGGTTTTGGCAGTGGCTAAGTCTTGGATGAACTCGGTGGGGCCGGATATAGAATTTCGGTGGGGCCGAGTTAGAATGTAGGTTCTGGACATATTTGGGTAGAGAGAGTGGTTGAGGGTTTAGGAGTACTTTCACTAAGCACTTGAGCAAATAGATCATTAAGCAACACCTCATCCCCTTTTAATAGTATTGGCTTTCCTATGGAATCAATGTGATCTTGGTTCACTAAACCGAAAATGTAGAGTCTTGATCTTTTGCCAGTCCTTGTCCTTAGCATTTTGAGGGGTCCACGTCTCTAGTCTATGCCATGCCAATCATTGAACATCCTGAAATCTTAATCTTGAATGGACATTAGTTCAATGAGATATATGTTGTTATGAATTACCAAAACCACCAAGGGAGCAAATGTGCTTTCAGAGGCCGCTGCATTGGAGAGGGAGAGAGGACAGATCCCCTTTTCCCCCAACTATCTCAGCCCGCCCAATCTCCTCTCCAGCAATCCACTCAGTATGAATCCCCTTTGGTTGCTGGAGAGCTCGGTGGCGATGGCAAAGGATAGGACGGCGAAGCTCGAGAAGGCGAAGAAGGCGGCGAAGGGGAAGAAGGCGTCGAGCTCCCGAGCTGTGCCCCCGCGCGGGTGGATCCAAGGTGACTGGCTCCCGCCGACCACCACGGTCGACGACATCAGCGGGCTCGTCGTGGACGGGCTGATCCGCGACGGGACATGGAGGCTGCCGGAGGAAGGGGAGACCGAGCCTGCGCCGCGCCCCGAGGAGCGAGTGCTCCTCACCACACACGTGGAGCGAGGTTTCTCCATGCCACCCCACCCCTTTTTCCGCGGATTTTTGAACTTCTTCGGTGCTCAGCTCCACCATCTGCCTCCGAACGCCATAGTGTACCTTGTCGCATTCGTTTTCTTGTGTGAGAATTTTCTAGGCTGCCAGCCGCACTGGGGATATTTCAAACACATCTTCACGTGTCGATCTCAGTCGGTTAAGAAGGCTGACCCCGATGGAGAGAGGACTCACGTGACCCAGATGTGCGGTGTCTTAGGTATCCAGATGAGGGGTAAGAGTGCATTCCCATCCATGTCTTTTCCCGATTCGGTTAGGGGTTGGCAGTCGACCTGGTTCTACTGCAATGACTTGCCCTGCTCTAGTTCGTCGACTGGTCTTCCCCCTTACACGACTGAAAGAGTCAAGACCCCTCCCTCGCTGACGATTGATAAGGGGGAGAAGACTGACGTGGGGATCCTGGTGAGTGCCGTGGTCGGTCTGATTCAGGGCGGAGTGACTGGCCTGGATCTTCTGGAGGTCTTCCTCAGTCGGAGGATCCAGCCGCTGCAGGAGCGGGCTCACCCCATGTGGCGCTATACTGGGGCCAACGACTCGACCCGAGTGCATCCAGAAGATGTCGAGGAGAAAATAGTGGAACAGTGGATCAGGTGCATCACAGGCGCGCGCGACAATCTGCGGGGGTCGAGACGGATCCCGCCCTACGACGCCAATAACCAACCGTTGGAGGTAGAACATGCACTTCTGAGTGAATTACTTATGCGCAAATTATCCGAGTGAACTGAGTAATCTGACTGAACCGGCTGTCTCTGATCTTTGTGTCTTGTAGGAGTTCCAGAAGATGCTCTTGCCAGTTCCGAATGGAGAACACCTCGTCGGGGGCGTGGACAGCGAACATGGCAGCGCCGAGGATAGTTATGCAGAAGATAGTGTGGACGAAAGCGACGAATCGGAAGGGAGTGACGAGGGTGAGTCTTCCCTGTCTCCAGAGTTGCGCTCTGAGCGCCGGTCTAAACAGACTCACGATCCGAGTGTTGACTCGGAGAAGGCGGCGGTTCCGAGTGTGAAGCCCCCAAAGCGCACTCGGACGCCGACACCGGACCCGACGAAGAAGGCCGCCAAGCAGCTCAAGATTGCTTGCCCCAAGCCTCGGAAGGCTCTGCCGAGGATCAAGGTCACCGTGCCCGTCGCCTCAACGTAAGTGCCAAGCATTTCTTTTCTGTCTTTGTCAACTTTCGGGATCCTTCTGACCGAGTGAATCTTATGAACCAGCGCTGCAACCTCGATGACGTCTCCCATGTAGGTTGATGGGGACCGCACCGAAGCCGAGTCGGCAGACGCGGCCACTTCTCAAAGAGGTAACAATGACTTCATTTTTACTTCGACTTGTCATTCGACTGAAATGTCTTCATCCGATTGAATTGTGAACTGCAACTGATTGTGTCGAGTGGACCTAGCGCTTGCAGAGGTCATCCACGTCGGGGACGATGACGAAGAGCCGCCACGGAAGGACACCGAGAAGGGGACCGCAGCTCCGACTGCTTCTCAAACCACCACACGGAAGACGCCACCGAGCAAAGCACCTCAATTCCCCCCGCACCTGCCGTGACCGCGTCTCTGGGGCTGGTTTCTTCTCAGGCCGGAGCTGTTTCTGCCGCGGCTCCGTCGACTGCTCTGGCTTCGGCTCTGACTCCTCCCATCAACATCTTCAATCTGTACAAGGTGCCGGAGGACCAAACTGGAGCCAGCAAGGAGGCGATGATCCAGGCGGAGCTGATGACCCAACGGCTCAAGGAGATGTGCGTAGCTGGGAAGCTGGCGTACGATGCCAGTGCCGCTCTCCAGGAGAACGCTCGAGTAAGTGCTCTTGTAAGTCAATCTCCAAGTCATTTTTCTTCAGTAGGAATTTCAGTCGGAAAATATCCGGTACACCCACTGGGTGTTTTTTCTTTTGGCCGTCGCTCGGATCGGGCGGACCGTTCCGAGTGGATGCCGCTCCAGTGGGGGCACGCTGAGTGCACCCACTGGGTGTAGTCCCCGAGACTGCCGTCGACTGCGGGCAGTCGGCGGAAGTCTTAGAACTTTTGTTTGTTGTTGTTTTTTTTTGTTGGTCGGCCGTCACTCGGATCGGGCGGACCGTTCCGAGTGGGTACCATTCCAGTGGGGGCACGCTGAGTGCACCCACTGGGTGTAGTCCCCGAGACTGCCGTCGGCTGCGGGCAGTCGGCGGGAGTCTTAGAGCTCTTTTTTTTTTCTTTTTTTTGTGTTGTTCGACCGTCACTCGGATCGGGCGGACCGTTCCAAGTGGATACCGTTCCAGTGGGGGCACGCTGAGTGCACCCATTGGGTGTAGTCCCCGAGACTGCCGTCGACTGCGGGCAGTCGGCGAAAGTCTTAGAACTTAGGATCTGATACTGGTCAAGCTTGTTCCTCCCTGACAAAGGGTTCTTCAAGATCTGATACTGGTAAAGCTTGTTCTTCCCTGACAAAGGGTATTTCAGGATCTGATACTGGTCGAGCTTGTTCCTTCCAGGAGCTTCGGTCTCTGGGCACTCGGAATACTTCCCAACGTTAACTGATCTGCTCTTTCTTGTGTTTCAGAAAACTTGTGAGCTTGGGACTCAGTACGTGGCACTGGAGAAGGAGACGGCTCAGCTCCGAGTGGATTTGGAGGTGGAGAGGAGGAACACAGCGCGTGCTCAAGCAGAGCTCAAGACCATGGGAGGTAAGCTTCAATTACTGAGCATTCCGCTTTCATCTCTCTCCGTTCTTCGAACCGAGTGACTTCACTCGAACAGATGTGCGTAGTGAAAACCATCGACTCCAAGTGCAGCTCAGAACCTCTGTTTCTTTAGAAACTATGAAGCAGGCACTCGAGAATAAGGACAGCGAGCTGGCGGGAGCACAGAAAGTGGCGAAGGAAAAGACCAAGGCCGCCGAAGAGAAGCTGGCCTCACTCGAGAAGCTTGAAGCAGAGAACATGTTGCTGAAGGCCACTGTCAAGGAGACGAAGAAAGAGGCAGCCGAGCTCAAGAAGCAGAAGGCCGAGTGGGACAACAAGCTCAAGGCCCAGGCGGAAGTCTACGAGCAAGAGAAGAAGACTCTGAACGAGAAGATCGCCCAGCTGATCGAAAAGAAGAATGCTCTGGAAAAGTACATTGAAGAGTTCACAGAGGAGATGTACACCAAGCTTGCAGGTAACATGTAGCACCCGAGTGAATTTTGATTTGTTTCCGAATGAACTTCATGCATGCTGATCTTCAATCCTCCACTTTTCCCGTTCACAGAGTACTGCCGAGACTTCGAGCTGGAGACTGACAGGATCGAGAGGGATCTGGATCCATCTAGGTCACTCGTCGGCGACAAGGCTGCCTTGGGCGTCTTGCGGCTTGAGTCTCGCATCGAAGATGTTCAGGGGTACATCATCCGCCTGCGTGGTGCACTCGAAAGGATCGACAAGGAGCTGTGGCCAGAAGACACCCTTGACACCGATCTGGAAGCGATGATGACTCGCCTCAACGAGATTCCCAACCGAGTGCAAGCGTGGAAGAAATCAGCTGCTCGCTGTGGAGCCGACGTGGCGCTCTCCCTCGTCCGTGTGCACTGCAAGGCCGCCAAGGAAGAGAAGCTGAAGACTCTCCAAGTTGCCAACACGAAGAAACTCAAGTTTGAGGACTTCATGGAGATATTCATCGAAGCATCCACTCGGATCGCAGACGGCATTGACCTGGACTCCTTCGTTGAGCCGGCCAGTCCCACAGGAGCGTGAGAAAATTTAAGTCTTATCCATTAACCTCGGTATGCCGAGTGGAACTGTATTCATTAAAATCTTTGGGCTTCGGACCCGCATACTCGTATTCCCTTTTGAACTTCTGGAGTTATCCGAATGCTTTCCTTCGAGTCTTTGAAATGGGTCTTAACTTAGGCGAAAGCTGGTTCGCAGATAAGCCTCCGAGTGAGAGTTATGCTCTTCACTCGGAGTAACGTTTTAACTTGGGCAAAAGCTGGTTCGCAGCCAAGCCCCCTGAGTGAAGGGGACGCTCTTCACTCGGAATAGTATTTTTAACTTGGGCGAAAGCTGGTTCGCAGCCAAGCCCCCGAGTGAGAGGGACGCCCTGCACTCGGAGTAGCGTTTTAACTTGGGCGAAGCTGATTCGCAGCCAAGCCCCCGAGTGAGAGGGATGCTCTTCACTCGGAGTAGCGTTTTAACTTGGGCGAAGCTGATTCGCAGCCAAGCCTCCGAGTGAGAGGGATGCTCTTCACTCGGAGTAGCGTTTTAACTTCGGCGAAAGCTGGTTCGCAGCCAAGCCCCCGAGTGAGAGGGATGCTCTTCACTCGGAGTAGCGTTTTAACTTGGGCGAAGCTGATTCGCAGCCAAGCCCCCGAGTGAGAGGGATGCTCTTCACTCGGAGTAGCGTTTTAACTTGGGCGAAGCTGATTCGCAGCCAATCCTCCGAGTGAGAGGAATGCTCTTCACTCGGAGTAGCGTTTTAACTTGGGCGAAAGCTAGTTCGCAGCCAAGCCCCCGAGTGAGAGGGATGCTCTTCACTCGGAGTAGCGTTTTAACTTGGGCGAAGCTGATTTGCAGCCAAGCCTCTGAGTGAGAGGGATGCTCTTCACTTGGAGTAGCGTTTTAACTTGGGCGAAAGCTGGTTCGCAGCCAAGCCCCCGCGTGAGAGGGATGCTCTTCACTCGGAGTAGCGTTTTAACTTGGGCGAAGCTGATTCGCAGCCAAGCCCCCGAGTGAGAGGGATGCTCTTCACTCGGAGTAGCGTTTTAACTTGGGCGAAAGCTGGTTCGCAGCCAAGCCCCCGAGTGAGAGGGATGCTCTTCACTCGGAGTAGCGTTTTAACTTGGGCGAAAGCTGGTTCGCAGCCAAGCCCCCGAGTGAGAGGGATGCTCTTCACTCGGAGTAGCGTTTTAACTTGGGCGAAACCTGGTTCGCAGCCAAGCCTCCGAGTGAGAGGGATGCTCTTCACTTGGAGTAGCGTTTTAACTTGGGCGAAAGCTGGTTCGCAGCCAAGCCCCCGCGTGAGAGGGATGCTCTTCACTCGGAGTAGCGTTTTAACTTGGGCGAAGCTGATTCGCAGCCAAGCCCCCGAGTGAGAGGGATGCTCTTCACTCGGAGTAGCGTTTTAACTTGGGCGAAAGCTGGTTCGCAGCCAAGCCCCCGAGTGAGAGGGATGTTCTTCACTCGGAGTAGCATTTTAACTTGGGCGAAAGCTGGTTCGCAGCCAAGCCCCCGAGTGAGAGGGATGCTCTTCACTCGGAGTAGCGTTTTAACTTGGGCGAAAGCTGGTTCGCAGCTAAGCCCCCGAGTGAGAGGGATGCTCTTCTCTCGGAGTAGCGTTTTAACTTGGGCGAAAGCTGGTTCGCAGCCAAGCCCCCGAGTGAGAGGGATGCTCTTCACTCAGAGTAGGTTTTTTGACTTATGCAAAAACTGGTTTGCAGCTAAGTTGAAAAGCGTACACCCACTGGGGGTTGTAAGCCAGAGAATGCATGCGAGTGAACTCAATGTGGAACTAGAGAGGTCGTGCTTTTATTCATCAAATAACACTCGAGTACTTTTATTACATCTCATCGTCAAGTATAAAAACGTCGAAGCAAGTCTGCATTCCAAGCGCGTGGCTCGTCTACTTGCTTCAGAACGTTGTACAGGTGATATGCTTTGTTGAGTAGAACCTTTGAAATGACAAAAGGACCTTCCCACGCAGGAGCAAGCTTGTGAGGTCGCTGCTGATCCACTCGGAGCACAAGATCCCCTTCCTGAAAGGTCCGACTTCTGACGTGCCTGCTGTGAAAACGTCGTAGGTCTTGCTGATAAGTGGCCGAGCGGATAAGACCCATCTCTCTCTCCTCTTCCAGGAGATCAACCGCATCTTGTCGCGCCTGCTCTGCTTCACCTTCGGAGTATAGATCCACTCGGGGCGAATTGTGGAGCAAGTCACTCGGCAAGACGGCTTCAGCTCCATACACCATGAAGAAAGGAGTACGATTGGTAGAGCGATTGGGGGTCGTCCTCAGGCCCCAAAGAACTGATGGCAACTCGGTGACCCAGGCTCCAGCTGCATGTTCCAGATCGCGCATGAGTCACGGCTTTAAACCCTGAAGTATCAGTCCGTTTGCTCTCGCAGCTTGTCCATTCGACTGCGGGTGCGCCACAGATGCATAGTCGACTCGGGTGCCTTGGGTGGCGCAGAATGCCCTGAACTCTTCCGAGTCGAAGTTCGAGCCGTTGTCGGTGATAATGCTGTGGGGCACACCATATATGAAGACTATCTCTTTCAAAAATTTGATCGCTGTACGCGAGTCTAGCTTCTTGATGGGTTTGGCCTCAATACATTTGGTGAATTTGTCGACTGCGACTAGCAAGTGGGTGAATCCACTCGCCCCTGTCCGGAGGGGTCCCACCATGTCAAGCCCCCAGACCACAAACGGCCAGACGAGTGGGATGGTCTTCAGAGCAGACGCAGGCTTGTGTGATAAGTTCGCATAGAACTGGCACCCGGCGTAGTGTTGGACTATTTCCTGCGCAACTTCATTGGCACGTGGCCAGAAGAAGCCGGCCCGGTAAGCTTTAGCCACGATTGTCCGAGAGGACGCGTGGTGTCCGCAAGTTCCCGAGTGAATCTCCTCCAGGATCAATCGACCTTCTTTTGGAGAGATGCAACGCTGAGTCACACCGGTGACGCTCTTTCTGTATAACTGATCACCCATCACTGTAAAAGCTTTGGACCTGCGAACAATCTGGCGGGCCTCGGCTTCATCTTCTGGAAGTTCCTGCCTGAGCAAGTAGGCAATGTAAGGTACTGTCCACTCGGGCGTGATTGCTAGGACCTCCATGACCAAATCAATGACTGCCGGGACCTCGACTTCAGTCGGATCGGACGGACCGACCACTTGTGGGGGCTCTTCCGTGAAGGGATCTTCTTTCACAGTCGGCGAACGTAAATGCTCGAGGTACACATTGCTGGGTATGGATTTCCGAGTGGACCCGATCTTTGCCAGGTCGTCTGCCTCCTGATTCTTGGCTCGGGGGACGTGATGCAGCTCCAGACCTTCAAATTTCTTCTCCAATTTTCTCACAGCGTTGCAATATCCGGTCATAGCAGGGCTTCTGATATCCCACTCCTTCATCACTTGGTTCACAACTAGATCCGAGTCCCCGTAGACCATCAGGCGCCGGACGCCGAGTGAGATGGCCATACGAAGACCATAAAGGAGTGCTTCGTACTCGGCTTCGTTGTTGGAGGAATCGAAGTGAATCTGCAGAACATATCTGAGTCGATCGCCCTTCGGAGATACTAACACAACTCCAGCCCCTGAACCATTCAGCATCTTGGAACCGTCAAAGAACATGGTCCAGTGTTCCGGGTTACTTTGAGTCGGTTGCTGCTGTTCTGTCCACTCGGCTAGGAAATCAGCTAGTGCTTGGGACTTGATCGCCTTTTTTGCCTTGAACTTGATGTCTAGGGGTAGGAGCTCGATAGCCCACTTCGCCACTCGACCAGTCGCATCCCGATTGTTCATGATCTCAGACAGCGGGGTGTCGCTGACGACTGACACGGTGTGTTCTTGGAAGTAGTGGGCTACCTTCTTCGCGGTCAAGTAAATGCCGTAGAAAATCTTCTGGTAATGAGGATATCTCTGCTTGGATGGAGTCAGAACTTTAGAAATGCAATAAACTGGGCGCTGAACTTTGTAAGTTTTGCCCTGTTCTTCCCGCTCGACTGTGAGGACGGTACTGACAACCTGACCAGTGGCCGCAATGTACAGGAGCAACGGTTCGTTGCTGTTTGGAGCGGCGAGCACCGGCTGGGTGGAAAGCAGGGCTTTGAGCTCAACAAACGCTGCTTGTGCTTCAGCAGTCCACTCGAACGAATCAGATTTCTTCATCAATCGGTATAGGGGCAATGCCTTCTCGCCGAGACGGGAGATGAATCGGCTCAGAGCTGCAAGGTAGCCCGTGAGCTTCTGTACATCATGAAGCCGTTCAGGACGTTTCATTCGTACAATCGCCCCGATCTTCTCAGGATTGGCATCTATCCCTCGTTCGGAAACGAGGAAGCCGAGTAGCTTGCCCCCGGGAACTCCGAAAGTGCATTTTGCTGGATTCAGCTTGATATCGTACTTCCGCAGATTTGCGAAAGTTTCAGCTAAGTCAGCCAGCAGGTCGGAACCCTTTCTGGACTTGACCACGATATCGTCCATGTATGCTTCGATGTTCCGACTGATCTGTTTTTGCAAACACTTCTGCACCATGCGCATGAAAGTGGCACCAGCATTTTTAAGACCGAATGGCATGGTGATATAGCAGAAACACCCGAATGGGGTGATAAAGGCTGTTTTTATTTCATCCGGCCCATACAGTCGGATCTGGTGGTACCCGGAGTACGCATCCAGAAAAGACAGTCGCTCACAACCCGCGGTGGAATCTACGATTTGATCTATGCGGGGGAGCGGGAAATGATCCTTGGGGCAGACCCGATTGATGTGCTTGAAATCGATGCATATTCGGAGAGACTTATCCTTCTTAGGGACCATGACGACGTTGGCGAGCCACTCGGAGTGGTACACCTCACGGATGAACTCGGCTGCCAGGAGCCGAGCAACTTCTTCGCCAATGGCCTTCCTCTTCTGTGTAGCAGAGCGGCGAAGATGCTCCTTCACAGGTTTTGCCTTTGGGTCGACTCGCAAACGGTGCTCAGCCAGCTCCCTGGGTACACTCGGCATGTCGGATGGTTTCCATGCGAAGATGTCCCAGTTCTCATGGAGGAACTGGATGAGCGCTTCTTCCTATTTGCTGTCGAGTGTCGTTGAGATATTGGTGGGTGCAGCATTGGGATCTTCCAGGTGGATGTGCACAGGCTTCGTATCTCCTCTAGCTCCACCATAGCCATCTGCTCATCAGCGATCTTGGACCCTTGTTGCAAACACTCCTCCGCGCGCTGTCGACTGCCAGTGACCGTGATCACACCTTTAGGGCCGGGCATCTTTAGCTTGAGATACACATAACATGGACGGGACATGAAACGCGCGTAAGCCGGCCGACCAAGGATGGCATGGTAGGTGCTGCGGAAGTCGACCACTTCGAAGGTCAGCCTTTCCTTCATGAAGTTTTTGTCATCTCCAAAGACCACGTCCAGGGCGATCTGCCCGAGTGACTTCGCTTTCTTGCCGGGGATCACTCCGTGGAACTGCATGCTGCTCTCACTGAGACGGGACATCGGAATGCCCATAGCTTCCAGAGTATCAGCGTACAGTATGTTCAGTCCGCTTCCACCGTCCATGAGGACCTTGTGCAATCAGACACCTCCCACGACTGGATCGACCACCAGCGCCTGCCGCCCAGGGGTGGCAATGTAGGCTGGGTGATCCGACTGATCAAAGGTGATCGGAGTCTTCGACCAGTTCAGAAACTTCGTCGTCGCTGGCATAACCATGTTTACTTCCCGATTGATTACTTTTAGTCGACTCCTGCTCTCTACATCCGCAAAGATCATCAGGGTTGCGTTGACACTGGGAAAAGCTTCTTCTTTGTCTTCACCATCAGCATCATTTGGGCTCTTATCACTCGACGGACCTTCTCGAAACTGCTATATCAGCAACCTGCACTGTCGAGTGGTATGCTTGGGCAATATCAGATTACCCTCCTCATCTTTTCTGTTGTGGATGTGACACGGCAAATCGAGGACGTCTTGGCCCGACTGATCTCTCTTTTTCTTCAGGATCCACTTCTCCTTAGCCTTTCCCTTGTTCTTGGCTTGACCGGCCAGAGCGGCAGCCTCGGCCTGAGCCGAACCATCAGCCTTGCGCTTCGGCTTTCGACAGGGATTACTGTTTCCGGGGTTGGGCTCACTGGTTTTCCCTTTGCTGTTACGGAGACGGTCTTCCTCTTCTCCGTTTGCGTACCGAGTGGCAATCTCCATCATTCGGCTCATGGTCAAGGATCCTGACCGACCGAATTTCAGGATAAGCTCCCGACATCTGACTCCTGCTTTGAAGGCACAGATTGCTTGATGCTCCGTGACATTCTCCATCACATGATGCAAGGTTGTCCACCGCTGAATGTACTCTCTCAAAGTTTCATTCGGCTTCTGTACACAATGTTGTAGCTCAGTTAATCCAGCCGGGCGTTTGCACGTGCCCTCGAATGTTTTGATGAACACTCGGGCAAATCTTCCCAGCAGTATATGCTGGCCGGAGTGAGCTAATTGAGCCAGGCGCGGGCGGACCCTTCCAGCATCAATGGCAAATGCTTCATAGCTACATAGTCATTTCCTCCTCCAATCTGCACAGCCACTCGGTAATCCTCTAACCAAGTTTCTGGCTTGGACTCACCGGTGAACTTGCTTACTCCAGCTGCCAATCTGAAGTTTGGCGGAATCTCGGCGGCCCTGATGGCTCTACTGAAACACTCGGGCCCGGAGATGAAGGCCCCACTTCCACTCGGACGATCTCTGTCCAAATTCCCTCTCAGAGCTCTGCCTCTGTCGACCAGGTTCTGAGCGAGAACGGATCTCGCGTTGAACTGCGGGTCACGATAGTCGACTGGCTCTCTCTGGCGATAACCATCACCATGGCGGGGAGGGCTGGCCCTCCGATAATTGCCGTAAGGACGCCTGGCATCGTACGGCCGGGGCGCGTACGAGCCATCCCGCGGAGGGGGCGACTGCATACGACGACGATCGTCCTGACGCCGCGGAGGCGTATTCTGACTGCGACCCTGCCCCGAGTACTGGTCTCGGTGGCGGTCTTGGTCGTCTCGCCGCGGAGGCGAGTGTCTGTCTCTCCTTGGGGACATTGGGCTGTGGGCCGACTGGACGGTGTTAGCCCGAATGGATCTACTGTGAATCCTGTTGCGCGACTGTGATACTGCCGAATTTTGCTCTTCAGCCGCCTTGAACAGGGCCCGGATCTGCCGAAGACCCTCTCCCCCACGGATCGGGACGGTTCAATGGAATCTGCTATCCGAGTGGCCGCCGCCAGATTCTGGACAGGAGTGCGGAATACCTGGAAACTCTGCTGCTGGTCATTTGAGAACAACTGTCGCTGCCGCCGACTAGAACTGGGCTGGTGCTGCCTGCAGGCGCGATCGTCGAGTGACTTCTGGAGCGCTTCCAGACGATTGCGCTCAGCTAAGTTGGCCTGGCGCACGGCCTCCAAAGCCTGAGCCTCGGGGGTCTTCCCAACGATGGGCGTCTGAAGGGTCTGCTCGTTCCTGCGCTGCTGTTCCTCCCTCTGCTGCCGAGTGAGAGGTCGGGGGATGTACTCGTCGTCACGACGGTCTCCGCCGCCGCCAAGATCAGCGCGCGTTGGGTTACCGTTCTCCGCGCCGCCGCGGCCGTACCCAGGCGGACTGGGCGGGGAATCGGCCATCAGCACCTTTGCAGCGGGATCGCTTCTCTCGCACTCGGATAAGCTTTCCGAGTGCTCGTGCACGGAGGCGAACAAATCGAAGACAGGCTCATCGGGCTCGATTGCCGCGATCTGTGGGGCCGCAGCCTGAAGGGCCGCCACGTGCTTGATTCACCGCTGAAGCCGAGAGCGCCCGGAGCGCTTGCGACGACGGCTGGTGGAGAGTGAAGACGCCGACTGGTACAGAGTCGACGGTTGTCGAAGGAGGACGCCGAAGGCACTCGCACGGAAGTGCGCCACGTCGCGGACGGGTTAAGCCTCGGCATCCAGCGGGGCTTCCCGGAGCCACGCCGAATCGTCGGCGATGAAGCTGAGGACGCCGAAACAGATCTCGCCGCCTAGAGTCAGTCCGCCGCCGGAAACCATGGTGATGATCGGAAAAATGCAACTATGCCGGAAGTCGCTAGACGCCTGCCCCACGGTGGGCGCCAACTGTCGTGAATGCAAGTCTGACAGTAGTGTATGGGGGTATGAATTAGAAGGCAGAGCCTAGCTACGGCGCAGTTGTTACACTCGGATTTACGAGTTCAGGCCCCTCGCGGTGGAGGTAACGACCCTATGTCTCGGTGCTCTGGAGCTGTATGATTGAGTGTATGTTTACAGAAGATGCGAACCCCTGAAATGGAGCTGGGGGGTGGCTTATATAGCGTTCGCCAGCCCTCCCATGAATGCCGCCATTACCAGAGGTTAAAGAGGGGTTTAAGGGCGCCAGGTAACGGGCGCATTGATTCCAATTAATACGAGCGAACGCACGTCCTGACCGTTGCGCTACTGGAGCCTCCTGGTCTTCTCTGGTCGAGTGACTGTCAGGTGTTCCGAGTGAAATAGACGGTCGAGTGCTCTCCTGCTTTTCGAGTGGTTTATTGAACTCCGAGTGAATGTCAGTTTGCGGAACTCTTGGTTGCCGATCTGGTCCTGGGGCCAGTATAAACCGTGTGGAGTCCTAGGGTAGGGTTTGTAGGTCAGGCCTGTTACCCCATCCCTAGTATATGTCCTCGTCAGTGCGCGTGGCCGGAGCGTGCGGATCAAGCGGCAGAGTGTGGCGTGCATGCAATAGTTTGTTAGCTAAGCGGCTTGGTTTTGCGGCCGTTGAGGAATTGCTAGGCACGCGCTTGGCCGGGCACTTCGTTAGTTAGTTAGCACATGAGTAGGAGTGGATGACATCGCGTGCATGTAGTGGTAGTTTGTTTGCAGGCATGCATGGCGGCCGGTTGTGGTGACCGGGTGATGCATGCGTGAGTTAGTGGTGTGTGTGGCCACTGGCCTGTGTGCGTGGGTCTGCCTACTTAAGAGGTTGTAAGCCGATGTAAGGTACGGTGCCTAGTTTTGAGCTGTGGTTAGTCCAGCAATTGAAAAATCAGGGCGTTCGTTGCCCGGGCGTACGTCGCCAGAAAAACCGAGTCTCCTGTGCTTCTTCTACCCTTGTTCGTGCGAGAGAGAGAGATAGCTAGCTAGGGTTAGCCCCAACAGTGATGAAAGGGTGAAGGCCATCCTAAGAATGCAGAACAACGAGGCAGAGGCGGTGCTGCACCAAGCAGTCCGTTTGGAAGACAAGGGCGTGGTCGGCGTGCTATTGTCAGCGGACTCACAGTCACAGCTAGCTCGTGTAATGGGTCGTATAGTGAACAAACATCAAACTCAAAGCAAGCCGAATGGGGGGTTCCATCTGAATCGTCCCGAGCTGCTCATTGCCGCGGCGCATGGTGACTCCGATGAAATAAAGCGCCTTCTTCCTCTTCATGGGGAAGAAGATGCAGCGCGCCAGCCGGCAGAAGTTGTCCTCGATGTCGAGGATGCTGTCACCGACGTCGAGAAGCCAGCAGCAACTGCAGTATCCCCTTCAGAAGCGGTCACCGGTGCAGGGGACTCCGTCCTCCATGTGGTAGCATCTAGTGGAGATGCTCATGAATTCTTGGAGACCGCAACAGTGATCGTCGGCAAGGCCAATCACCTCCTCGACGCCTGCAACCGGAAGGGCGACACTCCCCTGCACTGCGCCGCCCGGTTCAGGAATGCTAGGATGGTTTATCATCTCTTGGCTCTGGCAAGAGCCAGGGACGGCACTAGTGATGAGAGGGATGGCGTCGGTGATGAGAGGGTGAGGGCGATCCTAAGAATGCAAAATTTGAAGGGAGAGACGGTGCTGCACGAAGCCGTCCGTTTGGAAGACAAGAAAATGATCGGCGAGCTATTATCAGCGGACTCACAGCTAGCTCGTGTTCCGCTGACCGATGGTGCCTCGCCGTTGTACTTGGCCCTCTCGCTGGGCCACAGGGACATTGCCCAGCAGCTCTTCGAGAAAGACAAAGAGCTGTCTTACTCTGGACCGGACGGCCAAAATGCCTTACACGCAGCTGTACTGTGGAAGCGGGGCGAAGGTGAGTACAATATCTTTTTCTACCCTTCTTGTTAAATATATAAGCAATTTTTCCATTAGGTTTAATCCAGACATAAAGTAGATAGAGCATGATGAACATCCTGGACATGATAATTAGACCAAAAGAAGTACTGAGCAAACTGGACATGCAATCTGGTTGATAAGAAAAACACAGCAGGTCCATCTCGATTTGTAGCACTAAGACACCAAAAGCAATCCCTAACAGAAGGGATAAAAACACGTAGTCGACGGGTGTAGCAGAAGCACCCTTAGCAGCAGCATCGGCGATGGCAGCGTCGACATCGCTGGTGTTGGGGTCGGTGGGAGCAATCGAGCAATCAGTGAAGAAGTCGACGGAGTCGTGCGCAGCAATGTAATGCCTCTATGGGCAACATTCCGCAAGGCACTTTGATGTTAACTGAACTGGTGTTTTTCTCTTTTCTTGGTGATTCACTTTCCCCGTCGAGCTTAGCTTACATTTCATTAAAGTGCGTGGTTACCAAGATAAGATGATTAATGTTTCCCTTCATTCTACTATATTTCCCGTGGCTTTTACTCACATGGTAAATTTTGTCTATAGTCCTTAGATGTTATCACTTGCTAGCATATTTTTTTAGGACAATTACTGCTATCACTATTTGTTGGATTTTTAATATCCCCACTATGCTAAAATGCCTATGGTTTATCTTTGTTATTTGGATAAAGTATGCAATTGTTAGACTGATTACAATCTTAATCTAACAGAAGCAACGCCAAAACCTTTCTGGAGAACAATGGTTGTGAAAGTGCTCACTCTTTTTCATTTGAAAAGTCATCTTCAGGTACTTGCACTTGCTTGCACATCTGTTTCCTGCATTCTCTGAAAACTCAACTATGTTACTTACCAGAAATACATATTGGAAAAGCAGTCTGGCAAAGATATTATTGAGCAGTCAAAAGATGGTAAGTTACACAAAGTCATTGGTGACCTCAGTGTGAATTGAAGTACGATTCCTTCCTACAGTTCCTATCCACTTTTGACTTGCATACTTGTTGGATGAAGTACAACTTGTCTCTTACTAATTTGGCGACTTTATTAGTTCCATTGAATTGATGGTTCATCAAAACATGTGTCGGCGTGAATAAAATTGATAGGGTCAATTCTGTGATGGAAAACTAGAGTAGATCTGTAAATGTCGCTTGAAAGATGTAATTTTCGGTAGATGATGGAATTTAGG
Organism: Elymus sibiricus; assembly: GCA_039707655.1. Lineage (NCBI taxonomy): Eukaryota > Viridiplantae > Streptophyta > Magnoliopsida > Poales > Poaceae > Elymus > Elymus sibiricus. Next base: position 2,697,471 of record CM077676.1, read on the forward strand.
GGAAATGAGAAAAATCTTTCCTGTTAGGTGCTGTGAGAAGTTTTGCACATGAACATTGGGAAAGGTATTGTTTTAATTCATACATCAATATATCAGTATATTTTATCAAATCTAAAATGTGGACCTGATGTCTTAAAAGTATTAACTACTATAAGAACCTTAAGATGACATTGGTCATACAGGCTCAACTACAAAATGAAATTTCTAATTTTTATCAAACCAAAGCTATGGCCCAAAAATACGTGGCATTAACAATCATGTTGAGGCCAACACAGGTAAATAAGCTAGTTCTTTCTATAGCGTCTACGTTAGGGAAATACGCAGCTCTCCTGCAAAATTTTTTCTTAAAGTATTTAATTAGGACTCTGAATGCGGCACTTATTTTCCCTTCATTCATTTAATACTCTTTTTCAACTGTGCATGCCCTTTTTTCTCTCGCGTAGTTAATTGGGGCTCCTCTGCATGCGCTTAATGCATGCCATCTTTTCACTTTTTTTTTTTGATCTATTTTCTTATTTCCGGTGAACCCTACCAGTTATAACTCGGTCCCACCATATCTAGGGCTCTAAACTTTTCTTTTTGTACGACTAATTTGGGAAATTCTAGAGTCCATAATTAGCATAGTAATAATACATTGATATAGATAGTAATGGATAGATGTTCCATAGGTTCCCATAGTACACCGATGCAGACCTTTTTAGTTTTGTTTTCTTCGTTGTCTTCTCTCCCAGTCTCCCCGCCTTCCCTTCTTCTCTGGTAGACCTGCCCCCCTCCTGCTTAAATTCTGGTGCTGCACTCCCCTACCTCCTCCAAATTCCCCTATCAGACACGCGGGTAGGAGATGATGCCGGCAAGGCAGGAGGGGACCCATAGTGGATGCAAGGTGGGACTATGGTTTTAAATTTCAGTTTTAAAAATATTTCAGCCATAGCTGAGATCATTGAATTTCACTGGAATTCAGTGATTTTGGTTTTCATTTTGGCCGAAGGACCAAAATTTCCACTTGAATTTGATTGAGATCCAACCAAATATTTTGAAAATTCAATAAATTATTTGAATTTGTGTATACTCTTGTAATTGCTGAAATAATTTGACCGAAAGGCAATTATTTCAGTATGTACCAAAATTACTGAAACTTCCGAAATTTTGATGAAATTACACTAAAAGTGAAAACCATGGGTGGGACAGCCTAGACCATGGGCACAGCCGTGCGTCTAGTGGCTGCGAGAACTGCTCAAACTCGTCAACTAACAACAAACGTCGCATGGGCACTGGATCCAACTGTACAAGCTGAAGGATGGGAAGCGCTACATAGAGTGTCTTGGAGCGCAGCCTGCGAGGCCATGGTGGCACATTTGCCATGTCACATGCCCACGTGACGCCCTAGTGGTGCAAAACCGCTTGCAAATCAAGCTTCTAGTTTCGGAGTTTGAAGTTGAAGCTTTTACCTCCCGGCCAGGTTCTAGTAATTAACCGGCTTGTATTTCTTTTTGTAGTGCCCAAAAATATTCCAGGCTTCACACACACATAGTTAAAAACACTCTTTTTGCTTGATTTTATCTTGACCGTGTTAAAAATGCAGACCCACGGGACATAAATGCTATTGGAAAGGAACAACAATCTTATGAAACAAGCAGACCGATCCACGGGACGCACGCCCCTTCACTTTGCAGCCAAACAGGGGGCACCGATGGGATTGCTACTCGAGGCTGACCCTGCTGCAGCATATCTGCCAGACAACAATGGGTCGTTTCCCATACATCTCGCTGCGTCAAACGATCAACCTGATAATGTTATGGCCTTGCTACAAAAGAGCGACCCCGGTGATTCCTCAAACAAGAAAAAGAGCGGTCCTTACTGTGCCCAGCTATGCGATGGCAAGGGCAGGACCTTCCTCCATGTCGCCGTCAAGAAGAAAAGGTTGGCGGTGGTTAAGTACGCTTGCCAAGAGCAGGGCAAGACGTTGGCATCATCAGTCATGAACATGCAGGACGACCAAGGAAACACTGCGCTGCACCTCGCTGTTCAGGTCGGGGATATATGTATAGTCCATGCTCTGGTGTCAGTACCAGAAGTTAAGCTAGATTTAACCAACAAAAAGCGAGCAACACCACGAGAGCTTGCATCCATCAGGTACAACCATCCAGGGCCACACAACCGCTATTCGGTAAGCTAGCAGTTCACTTTTCTTGTTTCATGTACGCACACACGTAGGTATGTACTTCCACTGACTTGTATGAATGAGTCGATTTTTTCTTCATATTTTTTCTTCCAGAACCAACGGTCCAGGATATACTGGTTGCTTCACGACGCCGCCCATTCGACTGCTTCCCCACGGGAAAATACCTTACCGAGAGAAATCCACAACGAAGCGTACAGATCGCAGAGCATCGTCAACCGCATGCAGATCATTGGTCTCGGCTCGGCGATGCTCACAGCGGTGACGTTCGCCGCAGCCTTTGCCGTGCCAGGTGGCTACCGAGCAGACGGCACACCGGCGCTGGCTGGGCAGTATGCCTTCGACGCGTTCGTCGTGGCCAACACACTGGCATTCATCTCCTCTGGTCTATCCACCATCTTTCTCATGTTTGCAGGGTTGGGCGCCGAGTTAGGAAGACGCACATTCTCCTTGGTCAACTCCGTAAATCTCCTGGCTTGTTCGGCTAGGAGCCTCGGCGCCGCCTTCGCGTTCGGGATGTACGCCGTGCTGGCTCCGGTGGCGGTGGAAGCCACGAGATTCTGGACTTGCAGTGTTACGGTTGGTGCGCTCGTGCTGGTGGAAGCCGATTGGGCCTTCAGGGCGGTGAAAATGGTATACAGCGACAAAGTGGTCCTGGTGAAGAGGCTTGGAATTAGCCGGGCATGGTTGAGGCTGGCAGGGCCGGTCCTAGTGACTCTGATGTCTGAACTCGCCCCATACATTCTCCTCTCCCTACTGGTCGGATATAGAAGAGTGAATTGACTTGGAATGGTTTTGTGCACCTGCCGAAAAAATCCCCCCCGCCCCCATCCCCTGCATGCACCTTTAATATTCTCAACTTTGCAAGCCACGTACTCTGTATATCTTTCAATTTAGTGTGAATTACCTTGTGCGCCTTCTTGCATAAACATTCTTGGTACTCATCCTTGTTAGGGATTCCAGGATGATCTAGCTCAAGATTGAACCACAAAATTGAGATGGATTGAGATGGGATGAGGATCGGTCCACTACCTCCTTCGACATAGGCATACTGTGGGTTTTTATCGTTTCTTTTGTAAGACTGTTGGTGTTTGGCTGTGTGCATCTTAACTATGCAGAGGCCGGGTGTTGCTCATCATGCTTTGTATCCGCTTGATGCTATATTTTAAGTTAATAAAAGTGCCCTTTATCAGGAAAAAAAGATTGAACCACAAAATTGAGATGGGATGAGCACGGGCCTGTCCTCAGGCAGCATAGGGCTATGAGCATGAGCTCCTTGTTTTGAGATGATCGTCCACTTGAGAAGGAGTTTCTTTTAGCAGTGCTTTCTGTTTTCTGCTTCTAGTTTTGGAACTTGCGTTCTCCGGGTACGATTCATTGGCCCTTTCTTTGCTTGTTTTAAGCACCCTGGCCCGCAGGTAAGTAGTGAGATACACACATACAGCAGAACAGAATTCTGAATAGGCAAATGAGCTTACTACCAAGAATACATAATTGGACCTGCCTTCCCGACCTTGGCCTGGCACTATATAATATGTATATAATTAAGAAGAAACTTGATGTCCGTGGTTCCGGCCGGCAGGTGGGTTCAGTTGGTCATCTGGCAATGTTGGTGCTGCTAGCGTGGTGGATTCAAATGCACTGGAGAACAGATACTGTTCTGTTTACATCTCAGTTACTCCAATACGCTTATCAGCCACGTTGCTGTACACAACCAGAGGCCACGTGATCTAATTAACGACATGCATCGATGATCACGCGGAGGAAGGATCACTCGTCGACCATGCATGCATGCGCACGTGATGCCAATCGGAACGGAAGAACCAGCGCTCCCGAGCTGAGCTGGTGTAGTACTACATCACATGCATCTGCTTCTGCTACCGCGAGCTTCTTCTTTTTCTTTTTTCTTTCGAAAAGGAGACATCCATCCATCGTTCCCAAGACTGAGCTGGTGTAGTACTACATCACATGCATCTGCTTCTGCTACCGCGAGCTTCTTCTTTTTCTTTTTTCTTTCGAAAAGGAGACATCCATCCATCGTTCCCAAGACTGAGCTGGTGTAGTACTACATCACATGCATCTGCTTCTGCTACCGCGAGCTTTTTTCTTTTTTCTTTCGAAAAGGAGACATCCATCCATCATTCCCAAAATGTCTAGTTCAGTACGTCCAGTAAGATCAGTGCTTGAATCCCAGCAAATGTTGCTCTTTTCCTTTAGCCACATGCATGCATGGTGGGGATTAATTTCTGCTTTAACCGCGAGGAATCTTGTTAGTAACTAGTACTTAATTACTCAGCAAAGTAAGTGCTTTTCATTAGGTCCAAAACATTTGAGAGACATCGATCTACTGCCCAGTGATTAACTCACACCCAACAGAAAGAAAGAAGAGTCATCGGACCAGTAGCTCCCGGAAATTAGTAGTAGTAATTATTACTAGTCAAGTCTTGTTTAACAATTAATGCCTGAAATTCGTTTGGTTAACGTGGATCGATGAAGCTTGCTGGCTAGCTTCTCTCTCAAAAGATAACAAAATATGTGGATCGATGAAGCTAGCTAGACTCCATGCATGGATCCATCCATCGGTTGATTAAAAACCAATGAGCTTCTTAATTTGGACCTCGATGGATGGATGATGTACAGCGAGTTAAACAGCGTGGTTTGAGCCGCGGTAGCGGGCCTTAACAGTAGGTCTGGCCAGCTTACAGTTAGGGTCCTCGCGGAAAAACTACCATTCAGGGTCCAGCGCCCATAACTGTGACGTCCCAGTTGCCTACCAACATAATGATCCATGCATGTCTCCAAAGCCAAAAGCAGTGTACTAGTACCCTGCGGTGCAAGATTAAGGCCCATGATATATAGCTGCGTCTATGGCCAGCCAATACTAGATAGCTGCTGGAGTACCCACTGAGCTTTCCTCGTCTTCTTCCATTTTCCCACCGAGCTCTACGACTCCGCTTCTCCATCTGCACCCTTCCTGTCAAGATACTCATATATATAGGAGTGTCGTGCCCTGCTGCAGCGCCATTAATTCCTGCTCCCCATCGCCAATCACCACCTCGATCGGCACCCGCAACAGAGCTCGTGTAATGGGTCGTATGGTGAACAAAGAGCAAACTCAAAGCAAGCCGAATGAGGGGTTCCAGCTGCATCGTCCCGAGCTGCTCATTGCCGCCGCGCATGGTGACTTCGATGAAATAAAAAATGCAGCGCGCCAACCGGTGGAAGTCGTCCTAGATGTCGAGGAGACCATCACCGACATCGAGGATACCGTCGCCGACATCACCGGTGCAGGGGACTCCGTCCTCCATGTGGTAGCATCCAGTGGAGATGGTGATGAATTCTTGGAGTGCGCAACGGTGATCGTCGGCAATGCCAATCACCTCCTTGGCGCCCGCAACTGGAAGGGTGACACTCCCCTGCACTGCGCCGCCCAGCTCAGGAATGCTAGGATAATCTCTCGTCTCTTGGCTCTGGCAAGAGCCGGGGACGGCACCAGTTATGAGAGGGATGGCGCCAGTGATGAGCGGGTGAAGGTGATCCTAAGAATGCAAAATGCGAAGGAAGAGACGGTGCTGCACGAAGCGGTCCGTTTGGAAGACAAGGAAGTGATCGGCGAGCTATTGTCAGCGGACTCACAGCTAGCTCGTGTTCCACTGACCGATGGCGTCTCGCCGTTGTACTTGGCCCTCTCTCTAGGTCACTGGGACATTGCCCAGCTGCTCTTTGAGAAAGACAAAGAGCTGTCTTACTCTGGACCGGACGGCCAAAATGCCTTCCACGCACCTATACAGTGGAAGCGGGGCGAAGGTGAGTACTAGTATATCTTTTTTACCCCCCCCCCCCCCCCCACACACACACACACACCATACACACACGTGTCTTTTGCCAGGTTTTGTAGGTGTTTAGATTTGAAGTTTCTGATTTTCTCATAGCACTTAATTTGCCTCACTGCACATGTCACAAGATGTTGTCTTTCTTCATTTTATTGTGACTAGTTGACAACCCGTGCATTCACAAAAGATAGAGTATATATTGGTTTTGTAAGAATTTTCTACCTGCTGTTGTTTCCTATTGTTCATGCGTGCTGTTTTGTTTTTTTTTCACATCAGTTCACTCTTGATTGGCGCACATATTCCTTGTAGTATTTTAACATGTGCTTTCAAGCTATGGTTGAGGACTTTGTATCCATTTATTCCATTGATGTGTTCCCTGAAGATTATCTCTCTAATCACTTGATAAACACGTCCTTATTTGTCTTGCTTGTACAACATACTCTAGATTACTTGACGGCCTCAGTTTTTATTCTTAAGTAGAACATATTTATATAGAGGTATCACTTCTTTTAGATGATGGAAACTCTTGTTGCTCGTAGGATATATTCAAACGGATTTGCTAAATCTCAGTCGACTGATATTTAGCTATGTCTCAGTCACATGTTTAGCCGTTGGATACATGTTGATTTAGGATTCGCGCAAGCGCACGTGCGCGGCTCGAGCGTGCCTTTGTCTCGCTGTTGTTGTTGTTTTTTTTTTTTTTTTTGAGGAGAACGGCGCGACTTTATTCATAGTTCAATGTTTTGGGGAATGCATAAATGATCCGGTGGATCAATCAACCATACATGTCGACCTACATTAAGAGAAGTTGCCATCTTATAGCCAACCTATGGGGTTCCCCATTGTGCTCACGCCGCTCATGACTGTATAGGGGTGCGATGGCCCATTTCTTATTTTCGTGTCTTGTTTTGTTGGGAGGGGGTTGGGTGATGGGCCTGTGCGTGAAGGAGGCCTTGTCTGCTGGCCTTTTTGTCCCATTGTACGGGTCGGCTGTAGGGGTGAGTTAGTACTGCGCTGCCTTCGGCTGTAGGGGCTAACACGTATATGAATCTAGATGAGCATGTAGTTTTCTCTTCTTTGTCGATTGTTCTGCCCTATTTAGTGTTTTTTGTCGATTCAAGACTGTGAGCATAGTGATATAAGCCATGTTTTAGGGAATAGCTAAGTTGTAAATTTTTGTGAACTCTAAAAATAGGGGGATTTAGAGTGGAAAGGGAGATAGAGATGGATTTTGTGTTACATCAAAAGAGATTTTTTGTGGTGAGGGGTTTTTGTCCCGTCGGGCGTGTTTTCATTTTTTTTCTTAGGGGGCCCAGTTGCATGTCTGCCCCCGACCCACAACTGCATATGTCCCAACTTGGCTGCAACTGCACACGTCGCACATGCCATGCAACCGCAAAGGGTACAATGCACCTGCAACTAGGGGGAGGAGCGAGTGTGTGCGTGTGCGCTTGTTGTGTTCCGCCGGTGGTGGGTGCCCGTCGGGCGCATTTCCATTTTTTTTCTTTTCGTCATTTTTTTATTTTCTTTTATTTTTCTAGGGGGGGGGGGGGGGGGGGGGGCAGTTGCATGTCTGCCCCTTGACCCGCAACTGCATATGTCGTAACTCGGCTGCAACTGCACACGTCGCACACGCCACGCAGCTGCAATGGGTCCAACGCGTCTGCAACTAGGGAGAGCAAGTGTGTGTGCGTGTGTGCTTGTTGTGTGCCGCCATGGCCAGGACCTGTTCGGCACGTTTTCATTTTATGTTTTCTTTTTTTTTTCTCAGGGGGCCAGTTGCATGTCTGCTCTTTTTTTTTGTGTTTTAGGTTTGGTTTTTTTTTCTTCTAAATAGGGGTGTTTTGGGTTTTTTTTCCAAACATGTCACCCAGTTGCACGTCCGCCCCCACGTGCAACCACATGTGTTGTACCCCGCATGCAACTGCAAGCGGCACCATGCACGTGCAACTAGGGGGGGCGTGTGAGCGGTCCGGTAGGTGGGTTTATTATTATTTCCCTTTTTATTCTTAAGTAGAACATATTTATATAGAGGTATCACTTCTTTTAGATGATGAAAACTCTTGTTGCTCGTAGGATATATTCAAATAGTTAATCACTTGATCAAATTGGAATATGATAGTTCCTTCTATTGATTATTCTATCAGTTTTCCATATTTTATAAATTACCATCTCGATATAGATTAAGATAGACGTAGTAGCAAGGAAAAACATCCAACATTATGCACCTTATTTTTGCCGTTTGCTCTTACGCCAACTATTTGCACTCGATATTAAAAAAAGCAGATATATGATGTGCAAAAATATTTTTTTGGCCCACATTTTTTTAGTGCCCAAAAATATTGCAGGGTTCACATGTATATATATAGTTAAAAACACTCTTTCCTTGATTTTATCTTGACCGTGTTAAGTCTTAACTAATAGTGATAACTAACCATTGCAGGGATAATAGAAATGCTATTGGAAAGGAACAAAGATCTTATCAAACAAGCAGACCGATCCAGAGGAAGCACGCCCCTTCACTTTGCAGCCAAATGGGGGGCATCGATGGGATTGCTACTTGAGGCTGACCCAGCTGCAGCGTATCTGTCAGACAGCAATGGGTCGTTTGCCATACATGTCGCTGCATCAAACGGCCAACCTGATAATGTTTTGGCCTTGCTACAAAAGTGCGGCCATTACTGCGCCCAGTTACGCGATGGCAAGGGCAGGACCTTCCTCCATGTCGCCGTCCAGGATGAAAGGTGGGAGGTGGTCAGGTACGCTTGCCAAGAACAGGGCAATATGTTCTCATCATCAGTCATGAACATGCAGGACGAGGACGGGAACACTGCGTTGCACCTCGCTGTTGAGGTCAGGAATATGCGGGCACTCAATGATCTCTTGTCAATACCAGAGGTTAAGCTAAATTTAAAGAACAACAAGGGACAAATACCACGAGAGCTTGCATTCAGCAAGGTACCCAAAGGGCCGTCCAAACTCTATTCGGTAAGCTAGCAGTTAATTTTTCTTGTTTCACGCGCACACGTATGTATATGTGTATATACTTCCACTGACGTGTATGAATGTGTCGATTTTTTCCTTCATATTTTTTGTCCAGAATACACCGCCTAGGATATACGGGTTGCTGCGCGATGCCAGCCGCTATTCGGTAAGCAGTAAACTTTTCTTGTTTCATGCACGCACGCACGCATGTATGCATCTATGTATGTACTTCCAGTGACTTGTATGAATGTGTCAACTTTTTTGTTCATAGTTTTTCTTACAGAACACAGATTCTAGGATATACTGGTTGCTGCATGATGTCGCTCATTTGACTGCTTCCCCACGGGAGAATATTTTACCGAGAGAAATGCACAACGAAGAGGACAGATCGCAGAGCATCATCGCCCGCACGCAGATCATTGGTCTTGGCTCGGTGCTGATCACGACGGTGACGTTTGCCGCAGCCTTTGCCGTGCCAGGTGGCTACCGAGCAGACGGCACACCGACGCTGGCTGGGCAGTACGCCTTCGACGCATTCGTCATGGCCAACACACTGGCGTTCACCTTCTCCTGTCTATCCATCATCCTTCTCATGGTTGCAGGGTTTGGCGTCGACTCAGGAATACCCATATTCTCCTTGCTCAACTCCGTAAATTACCTGGCTTGGTCGGCTAAGAGCCTTGGCGCCACCTTCGTGTTCGGGACGTAGGCGGTGCTGGCTCCGGTGGAGCGCAAAAAGGCCATCCTTTCTTGCAGTGTTACGGTTGGCGCGCTCATGGTGGTGGAAGCCGGTTGGACCTTCCTCGCGGTGCAAATGGTATACAGCGACAAAGTTGTCCTGGTGAAGAGGTTTGGAATTAGTCGGGCATGGTGGAGGCTGGCACTGGCGGTCCTTTGGACTCTGATGTCTGAATTCGGCCCATATATTATCATCGCTAGCAGTGGCATTCCTTTGGACTCTGGTCGGAAGTAGAAGAGGGCATTGACTTGGAATGCTTTTGTGTACCCGCCGACAAAATATCATGGCTACCAAATTGTATTGGAGTCCCCCCGCTTGTATATGACACTAATATATTTAGACGCGGAGCCTCGTATTCCCAGAGGTTGTATTCTCTTCTCCCTGTAACGAACGATCAGTGGGCCTACTCCAAAATTGTACTCTACGTAGTTTGCTTCGTTTTCGGCAGTGAAACAAGTTTGCTTTTGTTTTTTTACAAGTTGACAAAATAAAACCTGTCAACAGTATCCTGCAGATAGTGAGTTACAGCACAACACCACCTGTCAGGCCCCAAAACCTGAACCTCTGAAGAGCTGAACACTCAAACCTCAAGATCGACACCTGCATACCATTTCCGGCACCCCTCTTGCTCTGGTCGACGTCGATCTTCGATCCTACGGCGATGGGAGGCAACTTAACTTTTCATACCTTCGGCGCTATCCCGAAGCCATTGATCCTTCATCCGACGGTCGCCAGAAGCCAAGACGTCGCTATTTGAATTCATCTACTTTTTGCATACCAACTTGCAAGGTTGTAAAGCCAGTGCTCTGGATCTGTTTTGCACATCATTATGGTACTGGGTTGAACCCTGGCCGCCGTTATTCTGGCTGGTCCAAGTAGTGTATCTAAAATCGTCCAAAAGCCTAGTTCTTCTAGTTCTTGCACTCTCTGAGGCCTTTGACTCGGTCTCCTCGGTCGCCCTGGACAGGGTGCTCGCCGCCAAAGGTTTTCCCCTGGGTTGAAGACCTCAACACCTCGAGCCGCTCTGCGGTCGTCCTCAATGGCGTCCCCCGCAAGAAGGGCTTGTGCCAGGGAGATCCTCTCTCCCCCTATCTATTCATCCTGGTGGCCGACGTCCTCCAGCGTCTGTTTCTCGCCATTGGCACGGACGGCGGCCTCCAGCACCCGCTCGACCGGACGCTGCCATGCCCGGTGCTGTAGTACGCCGACGACACTCTGATTCTGCAGCACGCCGAGGTGGCGCAAGTGGCCAAGCTCAAGGAGACGCTTAACTCCTTCGCTGCCAACACCGGCCTCACCCTCAACTTCGACAAGTGCACCTTTGTCCCGGTCAATGTTCGGGTGCCCTGTCGCCGACTTCCCGCAGCAGTACCTTGGGCTGCCGCTCTCCTCGCACAAGCTGCGGATCACTGATGTTAGCCCTCTCATCGCCCGTGTCGACAAATGGCTCGCCGGGTGGTGCGGCCTGCTGCTCTCCTCTGCCGGGAAATGGACCCTCGTCGACGCTGTCCTCACCACCTGTGTATGCTATGGGGTCGCTCCACCTTGCGGAGGGGACTTACGCCGCGTTCGAGAAGCGCTGCCGCGCTTTCTTCTGGGCCAATGACTCCACCATCACCAGGGCCCAATGCAAGATCGCCTGGTCGGAAATCTGCAAGCCCCAGGAGCGAGGTGGGCTAGGGGTGGGGGACTTGCGCCTGCTGAACTCATGCCTCCTCATGAAGCTGCTGGCACGCATCCACGCCCCGTCTTCCACCGCTTGGCAGGCCTGGTTCATGGTGCAGTACGGCTGGGCTGGTGCGCATGACCTGGGCGATGCCGATCGCCTCAGACACTGCTACCTGGAAGATGCTCCTAGCGCTCCTCCCCCGTTTCCATGACTGCACCATCCCGGTGGTGGGTGACGGGACTCGCACGGCCTTCTGGCGTGATCTCTGGTGGGGCGACGAAACTCTAGAGTCTCGCTTCCCCGCCCTTTTCTCCCACACCTTGCACCCCAATGCATGCGTCGCTGCCGTCGTCCTCGACATCGACGGCCACCTGCAGCCCAGGCTCTCCACAGTGGCCCGTGCGGAGCTTGGTTGTAACACCACTGTAATTAAAACACTGTTGCCCCCTTAATTAAGTTGTCATGTCATCACAATTATCATTGCTAATTGCCACTTGTTCCAAAATTCAACTCAAATTCCAATTTGAAAATGCAAGTCAAAATTTATTTCAGCAAACAGTCAAACAAAAATGTTGACCCTATTCCAAATAATCCCCAAGTGTTTGTCATGACGAAGCCAACTCCATTTGGATTCCCAAAATGCCCCTAGCATCCAATAAACAGGACCAGCAGCATTTAAATGGGCAGTTTTAAAATAAATAAATATTATACCATTCCAAATATTCCAGAAACTTGTGTGTGGCCTTGTGAGGTTGTGTGTGAATTATGTACAAGTTTTCATATTTAACAAAATTCATTTGGTGGCTAAATAAAATGCAAACATAATAGAAATAAAAGAGTCAGAAAAGAAAAAGAAAAAGAAGAAACTCGGCTACTGTGCAACTGGTCTCTAGTCACACAGGAACCAGCCCAGACCAGCCGAGGCCATCGTCTTCTTCCTCGTGCGTCTCAGCACGCGCGCGGCTCGGATGCGCCACCGCCGGCCGATGCGCGACACCGGCGCTCCCCTGTGGCCGCGGACGGCTACAAGACCTCGTCCCCGACCCAGGAGACAACCCTAGCCCCTCCACTTCTTCCTCCCTCCCCTCTCTCTCGCGATTGCGGCGGCGCCCGAAAGCTCCGTCGCCGCGCTGCCTCGCCACCTTGGCCACGGGTCATCCCTTGCCGCCTCGCCATGTCAACACGAACCGCCACATCGCGCTGATCCTCTCCACCGTCGGGTTCATCGCCAGGCTGCCCCAACTCGTCGCCATCATCTCGTCTTCATCCTCGGTCGCCGTCGCCATTGGCGTCGATTAGCTCCACCCCGAGCTCTCCCGACCTCCCCGAGATCGTCATCGTGACCGCTGTAAGCTTGCCGCCCTTTCCCGTTTGTAAATGCTTCGAGCCCGTCCCCGTAGCCGTGGCAACCGTCGTGGCCGAGAATGCCTCGCCGCCAGCCATGGTGCTGCCGTGGCCAGAACCACCGTTCGTCATGTCCGAGCACGCCATTGCGCTCAGCACCTCCCTAGGCAGCTAACAAGCTCATCCGCACCTCCTGCCGCGCTCTCTGTCATTGGATCCGTTGTAGCCGAGCTTTGGCTCCGGCCGCCGCTCGGCCTCGTTGCCGCACTCTTTTCCGGCCGTTTTAGCAAGTGTCGCTTGCACCGTAGGACGCGGCGCGTTGCGCCCGTCCTGTAGGTGGTTGCGCCGGACCAAATGGTCACCGGAACGCGATTCCGGCGGACCTCCGCCGCACTCTGTCGTCGTCGGAGCTGAGCTGGCGTGCGCAGCTCGTTTAAACGCCCCCTGGGTCTATGACATGTGGGGCCGGCCGCTTAGATTAGGGTTTACTTAATCAAAACAGTGCCACTGACGTGTGGGGCCACCTCGCTAATTAAACTAAATTAATAAATCTATTTAGCACCTGAGTCAATGACAACTAGGACCCACCAACACTGTTTACTGGTTGACCAGTGAACCTTTGACTGCTGAGTCAGCAGTCAACTGGCCCACCAGTCAGTCTCTCTCTCTCTCTCTCTCTTTCTCTCTGGCTGGGTGCATTTTTGGGTGCACCTAGCATTTCCTCCATTTAATAATCCGAATTAATAATATGTCAGAAAATCCAGGAAATCAATAAAACTTTGGAAAATCATAGGAAATAAACCGTAGCTCGGATGAAAATAATTTATATATGAAAAATGATCAGAAAAATATAACAAATCCGAATATGTCATTTGCATGCATGACAATTATCCCCATCATACTAAACATTGATAAATTGCTGCCAAATCAGTTGAATGAATAGTGCTTGGAGCTGGGAAAATATTCCAAATATTTTTCCACTTCAACTAAAAAGTGAAGTAATGCATTAGAGCACATCATCAACAAATTTTTGTCATGCCATGCATTTGTCTGCACTTGTTTGCCTGTTATTTATTTGATTTCCCCCTCCTTGCTTCTTTCCGGTTGACCTTGAGACTGCGATAGATCCCGAGATCGACTACGGCCCTGACGATCAGATTGCTACAGCAGAGCAACCAGGCAAGCAAAACCCCCTTGATCATTCCGATATCACCTATTCTTTCTCTCTACTTCATGCATTAGATATTGGTTCAGCTATGTTATTCGGTAGATCCTAGTCTGATGCATAGCCTATTTTTGTCGCCTCTCGTTGATGCTTTACCTGTTATTCTAGCATACCTAGTTAGTGGTGCTTATGTTCCATCTGTTGGCCCTACACCCTTGTCCGTTTGCCATGCTATAATACTGGGCCGTGATCCCTCTGGGCGATGATCACGGATATACTTTATACTGTTATACTATATATGATACTTCGGCGGACTCGGACTTTGGTGGCCTGCGACATGGAGCGAGATGGACTACAACGGACGCCGATGAAGACTGATACTGTATCCTTTGTATTCAAGTCGGGACGGCTGGGCGGGCGGATACCATTAAGGATTAGATGGGCCTGGGTCCCGAGAGCCCCCGCGAGAGATTCACTTTTGGAGGAACGAGAGGGCAGGTAGATGCCCTCCGGATGAGGTGAGCCTGGGCTCTGGTTGTTGCCGAGGTAAAATGAAATAACACGACTAAAGGCATGTACGTGGAAGCCTCGGCTGGAAAGCCGGGTGTTGTGTTCCACTTGGCCGATTAGGAACTCAGTTCTGGGCATTTGATTCAAGATTGCCACTGGCATATACACACTAACCGCCACGCGGGATAATGGTTATCGGGCCCTCGGCGTCATCAGTTCCTTACCGAAAGCTATCCAGATGTCACAATTCAAAGATGCGGCACGGAAGGGGCAAGCCATCTTGGAAGAGATGGGCTTAGACCACCGACCATGTGCGCAACGTGCCTTGGAGTGCTTAGGGTTAGCGGCCGAACAACCCTTTGCGCTTAGGATGTAGACCGATGGGTGACTTCTCTGGAGAGCTGACGTAGGACTTCGGCGTGTCAATCATCTGAGGCCGGGCAGACCCACGGAAAAGTGTGTCCGGCCATAGGGTAATCGAGCGTGTCGGGCAATGTGGTGCACCCCTGCAGGGAAGACAAAGCTATTCAAATAGACTTGGAGATGTATCCCGATCATAGCCAACTTAAACCGGACACTTACTAAAATACACCAAGATAATAGATAGAAATGCCCGAGGATTGCTTCCTCGCAGGGAGTCGAGGGAGGATCTCAGGGTAGTGTATTGCTGTGGTGTTTACTTGGACTCGCATGCGCTTGTTCTCTTCTATTGCTGCATGATGCTCTGTTTCTCTTCTAATGTTGCAAGATGATGGTACTTTATGTTACATAGAGCTTCTTTCCCCCTATTCTGGCATTTCTGCAGTATAGTCCAAAGATATAGCGCCATTCCTTTGATACCGATACATTTTTAGTATAGATCTGATATAAGTCTTGCGAGTACTTCGGATGAGTACTCACCGTTGCTTTGCTACCTTTTTCCTTCTATCCGGTTGCTGCTATCAGATAGTAGCCCCTCAGATGCAGGTATCTCCGACGATGATTACTACTTGGAGTTCGACGTCGCCGAGTAGTTCGGAGGTCCCAGGCAGGAGGCCTGCGCCTTTTGGGTTTAGAGTCATTGTTTTGTTTCTGCTTTCTTAAGGCATCCCTTGTAAATTGTCTGTTGTCAGACCTAACTCTTGATTGTAATACTGGGTCTTGCGACCCCTGTTTGTAATATATTACTTTATGTTTATTTTTGTGTTGTAGAGTTGTGTTGTGGTACTACCGTGGAGTCACCGTTCATGATCGTGCATGCTGCGTGTATGATTAGTGCACGATTATGAATGGAGGCGTCACAAGTTGGTATCAGAGCTGACTACCTGTAGGAACCCCCAAGCCTCTTGGTCGATGTTGAGTCTAGTCTTCAAAACTATTTTCAAACTACTAGGTGTTTTAATTACATACTGTGAATTAGGTGACGATTTACTATCAACGGAATTAGGTGTCTCAGCCCTAATGAGGCTAATGTGGTTTACCACTTATGCCTAGATGTTTACGACTAGACTCAATCGGATGTGCGTGCGGGTGGGGTTTGATTTGCTTCGAACGTATAGCAAGTTGGTCCGTGCGGTGCACCTGGGGCGGCAGCCGCGCACACAAAATAAGTGCCCAAAAATAGTCCAGGCGGGTTCACGTATATATATAGTTAAGAACACTATTTCCTTGATTTTATCAACGCCATGTTTGAACTAATAGTGATAACTAATCATTGTAGAGGCAACAAAAATGCTATTGGAACGGAACAAAGATCTTATCAAACAAGCAGACCAATCCACCGGACGGACGCCTCTTCACTATGCAGCATTATTCGGGGAGACGAGGGTGACCAAGTTGCTACTGTCCGCTGACCCATCTTCAGCGTATCTGCCAGACAGCAATGGGTCGTTTCCCATACATCTCGCTGCATCAAACGGCCAACGTGATAATGTTTTGGCCTTTCTACAAAAGAAAAGAGTGATTCCTCAAAAGAACAAAATACCAGCCCAGCTACGCGATGGCAAGGGCAGGACCTTCCTCCATGTCGCCGTCTAGAAGAAAAGGTTGGATGTGGTTAAGTACGCTTGCCAAGAGCAGGGCAAGATGTTCGCATCGTCAGTCATGAACATGCAGGACGATGACGGTACCACTGCGCTTGGTGTCAATACCAGAGGTTAAGCTAAATCTAACCAACAAGGAGGGAGAAACGCCACGAGAAGTTAACGTCAGCTATTGGGTAAGCTAAATCTAACCAACAAGGAGGGAGAAACGCCACGAGAAGTTAACGTCAGCTATTGGGTAAGCTAGAAGTTAACTTTTTATTGTTTCATGTACGCACGCATATGTACTGTATGTGTGTATATATACTTCCACTGACCTATATGAATGAGTCGACATATTTTTCTTTCTTCCAGAACCCACGGCGCCACCCAATTGTCTAGGATATACTGGTTGCTGCACGATGCCACCCAATTGTCTAGGATATTGACTGCTTCCCCATGGGGAAATATCTTACCGAGAGAAATCCACAACAACGAAGAGGGTAGATCGCAGAGCATCAACAACCGCACGCAGATCATTGGTCTCGGCTCGGTGCTGATCACGACGGTGACGTTTGCCGCCGCATTTGCCGTGCCAGGTGGCTACCGAGCAGACGGCACACCGACGCTGGCTGGGCAGTATGCCTTCGACGCGCTCGTCATGGCCAACACACTGGCATTCATCTTCTCCGGTGTATCCATCACCTTTCTCATGTTTGCAGGGTTGGGCGCCGAGTTAGGACGTCACACATTCTCCTTGATCAACTCCATAAATCTCCTGGCTTGTTCGGCTAGGAGCCTCGGCGCCGCCTTCGCGTTCGGGATGTACGCGGTGCTGGCTCCAGTGGAGCGCAAAAAGGCCTTCATCCCTTCTTGCGGTGTTACGGTTGGCGCGCTCATGGCGTTGGAAGCCGGATGGGGCTTCAGGGCGGTGCAAATGGTATGCAGCGACAGAGTGGTCCTGGTGAAGAGGTTTGGAGGTCGGGCATGGTTGATTCTGGCACCGTCGGTTCTAGGGATTCTGATGTTTGAATTCGCCCCTGGTTTGATATAGAAGAGTGAGTGCATTCACTTGGAATGGTTTTGTGTACCCGCCGACAAAACCAAATTGTATTGGAGTCCCCCCCGCATGCACCTTTAATATTCTCAACTTTGCAAACCACATACCGTGAATTACCTTCCAAGGCACTTGGTTATGTCACTCGCTTTGTTGCGTGCGTAAACATTCTTGGAACTCATCCTGTCTTCCTTAAATTACAATTACACACCTCTATGGCTCTATCCCCAATTTGGATCCTAATTGGATCTGACATCTTTCCTGGGAGACAAGAGACAGGTCGAGTGCTTGTATGCCGCCAATATATGCAGAGGCAGAGCCTCGTATTCCCAGAGGTTGTATTGTCTTCTCCCTGTAACAAACGGTCAGTGGCCCTACTTCAAAATTGTACTCTACGTAGTTTGCTTCGTTTTCAGCAGTGATACGAGTTTGCTTTTGTTTTTTACAAGTTGAAAAAAATAAAAACCGGCCAACAGTAACCTGCAGTAGTGAGTTGCAGCAGAACACCTGTCAGGCCCCAAAACCTGAATCTCTGAGGAGCTCAACACTCAAACCTGAAGATCGACACCTGCATACCGTTTTTGACACCCCTCTTGCTCTGGTCGACGTCCATCTTCGATCCTACGGCGCAATCCCGAAGCCATCGATCCTTCATCCGACGGCCGCTGTTTCAATTCATCTCCTTTTTGCATACCAACTTGCAAGGCTTTAACGCCAATGTTTTGGACATCATTATTGTACTGGGTTGAATGAACCCTAGCCACCGTTGTTCCGGCTGGCCTAAGTAGCAGCGTATCTTAAATCGTCCAAAAGCCTAGTTTTAATTCTTGCACTCTCTGAATTCGCTATTTTCCTCTGTTTAGTCTTGCGTTTACTGAAGAAATCGAGAGTTCGTCTCTGAACCTGTCCACACCATTCAGATGTGGGCATGTAGAGATGCTGTCGACGGCTATGTTTCAGCCCGTGCCGATGCAGCAGCTCGAGAAGCATTGCCAGCTGTGATGCGGCATGTGCCCATCCAGCAGCCAATGATGACAACAAGTGCCGGGTGTCTTGTTTGTAACAGTGTTGCCGAATTAGGTCCACATAGGCTTGAATCTTCAGGGCAACACTGCCCGGCTGCCCATGATCATCACCATTACGAGCCGCGTTGCGAGCTTCCCAGATATGGCACACTGAAACGGCAAGAACAGTGGCCTGTATAGAGGAGAGCCTTTCGAGGGCTGCGAACAACCACTGCTTCGGAGAGTGAAAGTTCCAGGTTTAAATCGAACTGGGATTTAACTTGCCGCCAGACCTCTCGGGCGAATTGGCAGAACAAAAGAGAGTTCCCTATGCTCTCCTCCATGCCGCAAAAGATGCTGGCTCGGCTTGCTGGTATATTCCGATGGCACAATTGGAGTCCAGAGGCCAAGCAGTTGTGAGCGAAACGCCACAGGACGATATTTATCTTGCTCGGTGATTTGATCCCCCACACAGCTTTCCAATGTTTGACAACATCAGCATCCCGTCCAGATAATCTCCGTTCCACAAAGAAGTCAGCTGACCGGGCCATATTATACGCGTAATGAACAGTGTACAACCCATAGTGCGTGTGAGGCCAGGACACATAGTCACTTCACCCGTGTCGGCTGATCTGAGTTTGCATGATCTGCTCTGCGGTCGCCGCCGGGAAGAATGCTTGAACAATTTCTTCATTCCAAGAGCCATGTCCATCCACCATTAGATGGTTGCCGTGGCACACGCTGGGATTGGAAGAAGAGGGTGAACCAGATGAGGCAGAGTGTCCGGGATCCAGTTGTAGGACGAGATCTTAACTTTGCACCCGTCGCTGATGTTCCATTGAACGCCCATCTTCACAAGCTCCCTCCCAAACAAAATACTTCTCCAAGTATAAGATGAAGATCTGGGTTTTGGTGCGTCCCAAAAATCTCCATTGGGGAAATAACGACCCTTGAGCATGCGTGCACAGAAAGAGTCAGGCTCAATTAACAATCTCCAGCCCTGCCTGCCCAACATTGGTTAGTTAAATAGCACTTGGTCCCTGAAACGGAGCCCACCAAGACTTTTTGGTGCCGAAAGCCATTCCCAAGATCAGCAATCATTTGCCGCAATTTGTCATAGATGGAGACCGGGATCTGGAAACAGCTCATCACATAGGTAGGGATCGCCTGAATAACATATTTGAGTATAGTCTCTTTACCCGCTCGAGAAAGGGGGCAATCTGACCATGGAATGATGCACTGCCACGCCTTGTTAAGTAGAAATTTGAAGGCCTTTGTGGGTGAGCGCCCCACATGAGTGACCATACCGTGGTACAAGTCGTGGAAAGACTCATTGGTGACTCCCAAACAGTTCATCACATTCTGCTTGACTTTGTTCGCACACTGAGTGCCAAAGAAGATGGATGACTTTCCAAATTTATCTTTTGTCCCGAGCCATCACAACAAAGAGTCAAGGCATCCTTCAGGGAATTGACACTTCGTTGATCACTTCGAGCAAAGAAAATGCTGTCGAAGAGTAGGTGTGAGATCGTAGGGCCCTGGCAGCTGTTCCATAATCCCTGTAGCTCGCCACACTCTTCCTTGTGGCGAAGCACACTAGACAGGCCTTCAGTGCATAGAAGGAACAAATAGGGACTGATGGGGCCCCCTTAGCGGATACCCCTCGTAGGAACAACGGGCTGAGTGAACTCTTGGTTAACCTTGACAGCATAGCGGACCGAGGTGACGCAGCGCATGACAGTCTCAATCCAACTAGGTGCAAAACCAAGTTTGCTCAAACACCCGTGAAGATAGCTCTACTCAACACGATCGTACGCCTTCATCGTCTCTATCTTGAGAGCAAAATAAGGTTGCTTAGCATGTTGTTGGCGGATAGTGTGGAGGCACTCGAACGCAATCAGAGCATTGTCTGTAATCAGTCTTCTAGGGACGAAAGTGCTCCGGTGCTCAGAAATAATGTCCGGCAGAAACAGCTTTAGCCTGTTGGCTAACACCTTCGACGCGATCTTGAAGAGGACGTTGCACAAGCTTATTGGGTGTAAGTTCATGAGATGCTTCGGCCTTGGAACCTTCAGAAGCAGCATGATAACAGAGTCGTAAAAGCCTTTAGGAATTGATCTCCCGCCCAAAAAACACCAAACGACGTCGCACATCTCATCCTTCAGAAATTTCCAATGGACCTAGTTAAAAAAGAGCGAAAAAACAGTCCGGGCCAGGTGCTTTTGTTGGGCCAATTTGGAAAAGGGCAGCCTTCATCTCCTCATCTGAATAGGGATTGCACAATTCTGTGTTGATTGAATCGTTGACTTTGCACGGAATGGATTATAGTACTGCATGAACTGAATCACACGCTTTAGTAAATAAATTTTCATAGAAGCCTTGGACCATACCTATAATCTCATTTTGATCTTCACACATAGAGCCATCGGCACGAGCTAGAGCACTAATCTTGTTGGTACGCCAAAGTGCCGAGGTTCGTATATGGAAGAAAGCGGTGTTCCAGTCTCCCTCGCCGAGCCAGTCAACACGAGAGCACTACCGCACCATAATTATAGGGTAACGCGACAGAAAACAAAATTTTCCGACTTACGCACCAACCTAGGACTACTATGGAGATACATACATGGTTTTTGATCTGATCGTTACCAACTCGTAGCGCAGCGAAAGTAGAGTTGGCGAAGATCGTTGGTGCAAATCCCCGCAGCCAGAATTTTACAACCTCCCAACCGCGAGGATGTACTCCCTCGGACAGCCCCTCAGGCGGTCCCTTGATGTCTACTACACAACTTGTTCTTATAGACTCGTGTTGGGCCTCCAAGCGCAGAGGTTTGTAGGACAGTAGCAATTTTCCCTCAAGTGGATGACCTAAGATTTATCAATCCGTGGGAGGCGTAGGATGAAGATGGTCTCTCTCAAACAACACTGCAACCAAATAACAAAGAGTCTGTTGTGTCCCCAACACACCCAATACAATGGTAAATTGTATAGGTGCACTAGTTCGGCGAAGAGATGGTGATACAAGTGTAGTATGGATAGTAGATATAGGTTTTTGTAGTGCGAACAATAAAAAACAGCAAGGTAGCAAGTAAAAAAAGTGAGCATAAACGGTATTGCAATGCTTAGAAACAAGGCCTAGGGTTCATACTTTCGCTAGTGCAATCTCTCAACAATGCTAACATAATTGGATCATATAATCATCCCTCAACGTGCGATAAAAAATCACTCCCAAGTTCCTATTCGCGGAGAACATAAGATAGAAATTGTTTCTAGGGTACGAAACCACCTCAAAGTTATCCTTTCCGATCGATCTATTAAGTTATTCCTATAAGTGTCACAAACAACCCTAGAGTTCGTACTAAAATAACACCATATGATACACATCAACCAACTCTAATGTCACCTAGATACTTCAATGTCACCACAAGTATCCGTGAGTTGATTATACGATATGCATCAAACAATTTCATAATCATAATATTCAATCCACACAAAGAACTCCAAGGAGCACCCCAAAGTTTCTATCGGAGAAAAGATAATGAAAACGTGCATCAACCCCTATGCATAGATTACCCCAATGTCACCTCAGGAATCCGCGAGTTGAGTGCCAAAACATATATCGAGTGAATCAATATAATACCCCATTGTCACCACGGCTATTCATATGCAAGACATACATCAAGTGTTCTCAAATCTGAAATATTCAATCCGACAATAACGAAACCTTAAAGGGAAAAGATTCGATTCATCACAACAAGGATAGAGAGGGAAGAAACACTATATGATCCAACTATATTAACAAAGCTCGCGATACATCAAGATCGTGACAAATCAAGAACACGAGAGAGAGAGAGATAAAACACATAGCCACTGGTACAAACCCTCAGCCCCGAGGGTGAACTACTCCCTCCTCGTCATGGAGACCGCCGGGATGATGAAGATGGCCTCCGGTGATGCTTTCCCCCCTCCGGCAGGGTGCCGGAAAAGGGCTGTAGATGAGATCATGGAGGTAGAGAGGCTTGCGGCGGCGTAAAAACTCATCTAGGTTAACTTTCGGGGGTTTCTGAATATATATGATTTTTTGGCGTTGGAATCACGCGAAGAAGGGCCACAGGGGGCCCACGAGGCACCAGGGCGCGCCTGGGGGGGGGGGGGGGGTGGCGCGCCCTGGTGGCTCGTGGGGCCACTATGGGTCTTATGGCCTCCTCCCGAAGCTTCTAGTGTCTCTTATGTTCCAGAAAAAATCGTCAAAAAGTTTCGCTGCATTTGGACTTCATTTGATATAGATTTTCTGAAAAACCAAAAACAAGCAGAAAACAGCAACTGGCACTGGGCACTAAGTCAATATGTTACACTGGTACAAAACAGGGCTTTTGTCCCGGTTCCAGAGGGCCTTTAGTCCCGGTTCTGGAACCGGGACAAAACGATCGGGACTAATGCCTAAAACCTTTAGTCCCGGTTGGCCTACGAACCGGGACCAAAGGTGCTCCACGTGGCCGTTGTGGGGCGCCCAGGCAGGAGGACCTTTAGTCCCGGTTGGTAACACCAACCGGGACTAAAGGGTCTCCACGTGGCCGCTGCGCAGCACTCAGGCAGGAAGACCTTTAGTGTCGGTTGGTAACACCAACCGGGACCAAAAGGCAGCCACCCGTCAGCAGCTCGCAGGCGCTGGGTTTTTGTTTTTTTTGAAAGGGGGGGGGTTTAGGGGTTTTGGAGGGTTTAGGGGTTTCATATTGTGTTAGCTAGCTAATAGAGAGAAGTGACCTCTCTTTCTCCGTGCTTGGTCGACGCTAGCTACTACATATAGAGAGAACTCGACGCTAGCTAGTAAGCAATGAAGGAACCATTAATTACACAACATCGTCATGCATGATCAATATATAGAGAGAAGTGACCTCTCTTTCTCCATGCTTGTTGGTCGAACAACAAGTTTTCGTATATCTATTCGACACTACTACAGATAGTACACGTTGATGCATATATCTATTCAACAGGTTTGAAATTCCCGATGGCATTTTCCGTCTTTAGGAATGACGTGGTCAACAAAGAATCCCGCCAACTCCTCTTGAATTACGCGTAGGCGATCAGCTGGTAGGAGTATGTTCCACTTCTGCATGGTCTAATTTAAAGAAGGGGGATCAATATATATATATATATATATATATATATATATATATATATATGAATGAAATCAACACAATTGATGGTGATAAAATAAAATTATGAATATTGTTTACGTACTTCAAATTGTTGTTTAGTGAAGCCCCTCTCGGTGGTCTTTTGGTGAATGAACTCGCAAACGTAGTATCCACATAACTCAGTTCCGAGTTCCTGCCACATGCACTTTACGAGAATAGAGTTCAATCAAAATGATAATCAACCATGATAATGGTATTGAAACTAGAATCAATGAGAGATGCGCGAAACTAGCTAGTACTACTTACTCTGGGTTGTTTAAATCGTAGCTCCGGTCTCCATTCACCCTTAACCCACGTGATGAACTTTTTCCAAACCCTGCCCGGCAAAGAAAATGATTACTTGATATCAGGAAATGAACGAAAGTTGCCGATATAGTACGATAATGATTGAACTTACTTCTGGAGCATTTCAATCATGTCCGCATACTCCGTAGCCTCTTTACGTATCGAGTCCAAGACAGTTACTGCTCCCTCGTCAAGCTGAATGGCTAGCAGAATAAAGTGGAACCTGCGCACGCATAACTCATCAATTACACTTAACCTCGAGTCAGCGAAACAGAATATGCAGAAGACAGTAACACTCACTTGAAGTTGTAAGGAAAGAGTATTTCCCTTTTGTTTTGGTGTCGAAGGAACGAGTTGAGCAAGATTTTCTCAGTCTCCTCGGGGATCTTCTGTACCGACCATTCATTTACGATATTTGGGTTAATGAACCCAATGTCATAGATTTGTCCTTTTTTAAATTCGACGATCTTCAGTCTGCATAATATAGTGAGGATAATTATATACATGCAATGAATGAGCTGAGCTAGAGACTTAATTACAGAAATAATACTTACAGACAATAACAAGCCACGAGACTTTTGTCGAGGGCGGCTTGATTGTATAACTGAAAGAGTTCGTCAAATTCAACGAAGATCGAGTCGACTCCAACGAAATCGTGCTCATCCTTAATTCCCACCAAGATACTGCCCGTCCCATCCTTGCAGGTTTCCAAGTACCATTTATGTAATGTTCGCATCATCGTTGGTGGATCTCGTTCCAGATCATCACTTCTGACGAGACGCTTCCCGTGCTAGTATTTAAAGGTGTCTACCGGCTTAGCGATTTCAAAATGTACATCATCGCCTAGGTAATCACCAGGATTGAAACCAGGAGCAACGGCCGCTACCCCCGGGGTATCGGTAAACACCTTGAGCAGGGGGCACGATTGGTTTTCCTGTTTGCCGAGCTGGGGAATTGTTTTCCCACTTCTTGCACCAGTACTGCTACTTCTCGACCGACTCATAGCTTTGTCATATGTCTTTGCAATAATGCGGTCATAGTTTGATAGTGGCGGAGGCGAAGGTGGTCGCGTAAGGGCATCCAGAGTGCGATTCGCCTTTACCGGATCTATTTTTTCCTTCGGAGGTGGAACTTTCCGTGCAAAATGGGCCTGCACTTCGGCAGCACTGATGTCCTTGTTTTCCTTGTCAGTCCTCTCATATGGTAACTTTGGAGGAACCCTGAGGCTTGGACCAAATTTGAATTTCTTCCCACCACCTATTGTACTGCTAGCCGCCGGAGCGGCGGCGGCTCTCTTCTGCCGTTGCTGACGAGGCGGAGTTCGCTGCCGCGGTGGAGGAGGCGGAGATTCCTGACGCGGCGCAGGAGGCGGAGTCCGCTGACGCCGCGGAGGAGGCGAAGGAGGATTCTGCTGAGGGGCCTCCTCCGCCGGAGTCGGCTGACGCGACGGAGACAGCTGAGGCGGCGGAGACAGCTGACGCGCCGGAGAAGAATGAGGCAGCGGAGTCTGCTGAGGGGCCTCCTCCGGCTGAGTCTGCTGAGGCGGCGTCCAGTTTGGAAGCTTGATGTTCTCCTTTCTCCATAGGCAGGTACTCCTTAAGGCATTTTCCAGAAGATTATCCCCTTCACCTGTAGGGTAGTCAAGCTCCAGCCCCTCAAATCCCTCCATTATTTCATCGACCATGACAATAGCATAGCCATGTGGAATCGGACGGCAATGGAAAGTTCCCTCAGGTCGAGGAGGAAAAACAGAGCCGACCGCCGCCTTCAAGGGCAGGTTATGGCATTTCGCCATTAGCACACAATGTTCAGCCTCCGTGATACTATCCACGGGGTAGCGAGGAGCCGTGATATCAGGCTGAAGGAGCTCCGTGGAAGCCACGCTGCTTCTCCGCTGAGATGGTGGGGTAGCTTCTGGGGCAGTGTCGAAGGAAGGATCTTCGTGCCGCTGAGATGGTTGGCCGATAGCTCGCTGGCTCTCAAGTTCCTCTAGTTTCGCTAATCTTGCACTGATCTTCTGCATTTCGCTTGCTTCCGCTTTCTTCTTTCTCTCTCGGCTTCTATAACCACCACTGTCAGGAAACCCATATACCCACGGAACGGAGCCTGATGTGCCTCGTGTTCGTCCAGGGTGTTCAGGATTCCCGAGGGCCTGTGTCAGCTCGTCATTCTCTCTGTCGGGATGTAACCTCCCTTACTGCGCTGCCTGGATTGCTTCCGATAGCTTCTTGACGGGTATTGCAAGTTGAGCTTTCGTCCAAACGCACTCCCCTGTGTCTGGGTCCAAAGTTCCCCCAACCCCGAAGAACCAAGTCCTTGACCGATCTGGCCAGTGCAATGTCGCTGGTTGGACCCCTGTAGCAAGCAGGTCTTGCTCAGCTTTGTCCCACGTAGGCCGGGCTTTGCTGTAGCCACCTGACCCCGTAACATGGTGATACTTCTTCTTTGCAGCATTTAGCTTATTTGTCGCTGACCTTTTCTTGTAGGCCACAAATGCGGGCCAGTGATCTTTTATCTTCTCATATGGACCGGTGAATTCTGGAGTCTTGTCTTTCTCGACAAACTTTTTGTTCAAATCTTTCTTCCAGTTCTTGAATAGTTCTGCCATCTTCTTAAGAGCAAATGCCTTGACCTTATTCGGATCCGCCTCTGGTGGTAGGCTGAAATTTGTCATCAGCGAGGTCCAAAGATCATCTTTCTGTCTATCCTGGACATAAGAAACTTCAGGGTCCTTCTTCTTATTCCATTCTTGGATGCTGATCGGGACGATGTCCCTAACAACCACTCCGCACTGATGTATAAATGTGTCCCTGCTCCGCTTGGGAGCAATCGGTTGGCCATCTCGACCGACTTCTTCGATCGTGAACCTTTCATCTTGGCGCAACCTTTTCTTCGGGCCTCGTCTCCTTACGGAAGTTTGGCTCGATCCGGAGGGCTAATTAAAAGAAGAAAGAAGCGTTAATATATGTACATACAAAACAATTAATGCATCAAGTCAGCAGAGGCTTAATTAATATATGTATATATACCTCGTCGGACTTTGCAACAGTTAAGGCTCCCTCCTCCGTTCGGTCACCGGAGCCGTCATGATCTCCTTCCTCCTCCATTCGGTCACCGGAGCCGTCATGATCTCCTTCCTCCTCCACTCGATCACCGGAGCCGTCATGATCTCCTTCCTGACCATCGATGTCATTGAGAAACGACAAGGTGATATCACCTTTGTTGCGGATTATATCCCCCAACAACTCTTCTTTTTCTAAGTCTCTGTCCATAGTTTCTGCAAATATTACAACATGGCAATATACAACCATGAGAGATGGATTAGTGGCAAACATAGACCTAGCTAATCACAACAAGGAATCATATGCATATATGAGCAATGGATTAGTCGCAAACATCATGCAAAGTTATCGGGGGTTATACTTTCGAGAGAGGATACTTTGCGGACCGCCTCTCTCATGCATGTCCGACGTCCCCCCTCATGAAGAAGTTATCGGGGTTATGTTTTAACTACGTACCCCCCCTCATGTCAAAGTTATCGGGGTTATGTTTTAATGGAACAGAATTTGTTAACTTGACATTAGACATCAATAGTATTATACACAACAACAGTGCTATATGATATTATTGTTGTAGCATTATATATAATACCCCACCTGCCACCTTCGACAAACGGGTAGGCGAGCGGACCGGGAGTAAATTTTGAATATATGAGTTGTTACTCCCTCTCTCCCATAATTAACCTTAGTAAATTTCATTATCATAATGCCCATTTAGTAAAGTTGCCTCTCCCTGATTTAGGCAAAGTAAAACTTAGTAAGATCATCATGCCCATTTAGTAAAGTTGCCTCTCCCCAATATAGAAAAACAATATGCATACATCCATGGATCATCCATACATCATTGCTCATATATTCAAACTTAATATGAGTTTTAGCAAGATCATCATGAACAAAAATTTCTTTGAACAAATTTTTTTTCTATGTACAAATTTTTTTTGTATGAACAAAACAAATCATGAACATTTAGTAAAGTTGCCTCTCCCCGATTTAGGCAAAGTAAAACTCAGTAAACTTAATATGAGTTTTAGCAAGATCATCATGAACTTAGTAAACTTAGTAAACTTAATATGAACAAAAAAAGCATACATCAATGGACAAAAAAAATTCTATGAACAAAAAAAAGCATACATCAATGCATACATCCATGGATCATCCATACATCTGCATATACATACATACACCATCCATACATACATCAATGGAAAAAAAATCTATGAACAAAAAAAAAAGCAGAGCAGGGGCGGCGGCGCGGCAAGCAGAGCAGGGGCGGCGGCGCGGCAAGCAGAGCAGCTGGGACGGCGGCGGCGGGGCAGGATAGGGGCGGGGGGAAGGGGGGCTCACTGGGGGCGGCGTCGGGGCAGGGGCAGGGGCGCGGCGGCGTCGGGGCAGGGCAGGGGCGCGGGGAGCGGCGCCGGCGTCGGGGTAGGGCGCGCGTCGGGGCAGAGGGCGTCGAGGGCGTCGGCGAGGGCGTCGACGGCGAGGTGGAGCAGCCTGACGGCGAGGGCGTCGACGGCGAGCTCGGGCAGCCTGGCGGCGTCGTCGGGGGAACTGCAGATGGGGATTGGAAATTTCCTAAGTGTGCGCTTATATAGCCCCCCCTTTAGTCGCGGTTGGTGGCACCAACCGGGACTAAAGGTACCCCTTTAGTCCCGGTTCGAGCCACCAACCGGGACCAAAGGTAAATTTCAGCAGCCCAAAGGGCGGGAAGCAGAGACCTTTGGTCCCGGTTCGTGGCTCCAACCGGGACTAAAGGGGGGCCTTTAGTCCCGGTTGGAGCCACGAACCGGGACCAAAGGCCTGCGGCTGGCACGGCGTCGGGCGGGTGGATGTTTAGTCCCACCTCGCTAGCTGAGAGGCGTCGAGAGTGGTTTATAAGCGCGGCTGCGCCAACCCTCTCGAGCTCCTCTCTTATGCAGGCCTACGGGCCTAAACACACTCTCTCTGCCTGTGGGCCTACTGGGCCTGCTGCGGGCCTGCATCCTGGCCCAACTAGCGGGTTGGGTTTCTAGTCGTATGCAGGCCGTGGTGGCCCAGTAGGCGGCATTTTTTTAATTTTTGTTTTTTTTTCTTTATTTATTTTCTTTTTAAATTTTTGTTTTTTTTGCTTTATTTATTTTCTTTTGTTTCTAGTCGTATGCAGGCCGTGGTGGCTAGTAGGTGGGCCTTTTTTTTATTTTTTGCATATGTTATGTTTTTAAATTTTTAATGTTATTTTTTGCATATGTTATTTTTAGTTATATAATTTTAGTTGCATAAATTTTATATAATTTTAGTCGCATAAGTTTTATTTTTTATTGATTCTTTTTTGTTGATTCCTTTTGCTATTAGAGTTTTATAAAAGCTTTTTAGTTTTCTATTAAAGTTTGTAACAAAAAATACTTTATGAAAATTCTTTTTACTATTAAAGTTTTTAACAAATAAATACTTTGATAATTTTAGTTAATATTATTTTGATTATTTTTAGTTGATTCTTTTTGCTATTGAAAAATATTATATTTAATTGATTCTTTTTAGTTCATTCTTTTGCTATTAGAATTTTATGAAAGCTTTTTAGTTCATTCTTTTTGCTATTAGAGTTTTATAAAAGCTTTTTGATTCATTCTTTTTGATATTAATTCATTCTTTGAGCTAAATGAACCTGAAATTGAAAAGCAGTACAAATGAACTCTGAAAAAGGTTGAAAGTTGGCATGGTATCATCATTTCACCCACATAGCATGTGCTAAAAAGTTGAGAGGGTTACGGCAAAAACTGGATGCACTTCGTGTACAAAATGGACAATCTCTTTCGAAGTATCACGGTTTCGGACGAAAACTCATATGTTACAAAGGCATTTCATTTCTTGACATGTAACTACAGTGATATTCTAGATCAAAGCCATCATCAGAATAGTTGTGGAGAGAAACTCTTCACTTTTTCTTCGTGTGTGTCCCTTGCTTATTGCGCCGTAACCATGGATAATCTTCATCGTTTAACAGGGTGCTTGGGTCAGCCTTCAGTTTGAAGGGAGGAATTTCATGAAACTTTTCATAATCTTCAGACATGTCTGTCTTGCCCTACACTCCCACGATGTTTCTTTTCCCTGAAAGAACTATGTGTCGCTTTGGCTCATCGTATGATGTATTCGCTTCCTTATCTTTTCTTTTTCTCGGTTTGGTAGACATGTCCTTCACATAGAAAACCTGCGCCACATCATTGGCTAGGACGAATGGTTCGTCTGTGTACCCAAGATTGTTGAGATCCACTGTTGTCATTCCGTACTGCGGGTCTACCTGTACCCCGCCTCCTGACCGATTGACCCATTTGCACCGAAACAAAGGGACCTTAAAATCATGTCCATAGTCAAGTTCCCATATGTCCACTATGTAACCATAATATGTGTCCTTTCCCCTGTTGGTTGCTGCATCAAAGCGGACACCACTGTTTTGGTTCGTGCTCTTTTGATCTTGGGCGATCGTGTAAAATGTATTCCCATTTATCTCGTACCCTTGGTAAGTCAATACAGTCGAAGATGGTGTCCTGGCCAACGAGTACAGCTCATCTCCAACAATGTTGTCACCCATGAGATGTGTTTGCAACCAACTGCCGAAAGTCCTGATGTGTTCACATGTAATCCAGTCGTCACACTGCTCCGGGTGTTTGGAGCGCAGAATATTCTTGTGTTCATTGACATACGGGGTCACCAAGGTAGAATTCTGTAGAACTGTGTAGTGTGCTTGAGCCCAAGAATGCCCGTCCCTACATATTATTGAATCTGCTCCTAGCGTGCCTTTTCCAGTCAGTCTCCCCTCATACCGCGATTGAGGGAGACCAATCGGCTTAAGGTCAGGAATGAAGTCAACACAAAACCCAATGACCTCCTCTGTTTGCCGGCCCATGGAGATACTTCCTTCTGGCCTAGCACGGTTACGAACATATTTCTTTAAGACTCCCATGAACCTCTCAAAGGGGAACATATTGTGTAGAAATACAGGACCCAGAATGGCAATCTCGTCGACTAGATGAACTAGGACGTGCGTCATGATATTGAAGAAGGATGGTAGGAACACCAGCTCGAAACTGACAAGACATTGCACCAAATCATTCTTTAACCTTGGTAGGATTTCTGGATCGATTACCTTTTGAGAGATTGCATTGCGGAATGCACATAGCTTCACAATGGCTAATCGAACGTTTTCCGGTAGAAGCCCCCTCAATGCAACCGGAAGCAGTTGCGTCATAATCACGTGGCAGTCATGAGACTTTAGGTTCTGGAACTTTTTCTCTGCCATATTTATTATTCCCTTTATATTCGACGAGAAGCCAGACGGGACCTTCATACTGAGCAGGCATTCAAAGAAGATTTCCTTCTCTTCTTTGGTAAGAGCGTAGCTGGCAGGACCTTCATACTGCTTTGGATGCATGCCGTCTTTTTCGTGCACACGTTGCTGGCCCTCCCGTGCCTCCGGTGTATCTTTTGTCTTCCCATACACGCCCAAGAAGCCTAGCAGGTTCACGCAAAGATTCTTCATCACGTGCATCACGTCGATTGCAGAGCGGACCTCTAGGTCTTTCCAATAGGGTAGGTACCAAAATATAGATTTCTTCTTCCACATGGGTGCACGTCCCTCAGCGTCATTCGGAACAGATTGTCCGCCAGGACCCTTTCCAAAGATTACTTGTAAATCCTTGACCATATCAAGTATGTGATCACCAGTACGGAGGGCGGGCTTCTTCCGGTGATCTGCCTCACCTTTGAAATGCTTGCCCTTCTTTCGACATTGATGGTTGGTCGGAAGAAATCGACGATGTCCCAGGTACACATTCTTCCTGCATTTCTCCAAATATATACTTTTGGTGTCATCTAAACAGTGCGTGCATGCGTGGTATCCCTTGTTTGTCTTTCCTGAAAGGTTACTGAGAGCAGGCCAATCATTGATGGTTACAAACAGCAACGCATGTAGGTCAAATTCCTGCTGTTTGTGCTCATCCCACACACGTACACCTTTTCCATTCCATAGCTGTAAAAGTTCTTCAACTAATGGCCTTAGGTACACATCAATGTCGTTGACGGGTTGCTTAGGGACTTGGATGAGCACTGGCATCATAATGAACTTCCGCTTCATGCACAACCAAGGAGGAAGGTTATAGATACATAGAGTCACGGGCCAGGTGCTATGATTGCTGCTCTGCTCCCCAAAAGGATTAATGCCATCTGCGCTTAACCCAAACCATACGTTCCTTGCGTCACCTGCAAAGTCCCCCCACCTTCATCTCGTCTAATCTTATACCACAATGCACCACATACCGGGCATGCGTTCAAATCCTCGTACTCACCACGGTAGAGGATGCAGTCATTAGGGCATGCACGTATCTTCTGCACCTCCAATCCTAGAGGGCATAGAACCTTCTTTGCTTCGTACGTACTGTCGGGCAATTCGTTATCCTTTGGAAGCTTCTTCTTCATTATTTTCAGTAGCTTCCCAAATCCGTTGTCAGATACACCATTGTCTGCCTTCCATTGCAGCAATTCCAGTGTGGTACCGAGCTTTGTGTTGTCATCTTCGCAATTTGGGTACAACCCTTTTTTGTGATCCTCTAACATGCGATCGAACTTCAACTTCTCCCTTTCACTTTGGCATTGTCTCTTTGCATCAACAATGACCCGGCGAAGATCATCATCAGGCACATCGTCTGGTTCCTCTTGATCTTCAGTTTCCCCCGTTGCAGTATCACCGTATTCAGGGGGATAGTTGTCATCATCCTCTTCTTCTTCGTTGTCTTCCATCATAACCCCTCTTTCTCCATGCTTGGTCCAAACATTATAGTGTGGCATGAAACCCTTCTCAAGCAGGTGGACGTGAATGGTTTTCAAGTTAGAGTAATCCTTCGTATTCTCACAGACAGGGCATGGACAATACATAAAACCATTCTGCTTGTTTGCCTCAGCCACTTCGAGAAATTTATGCAGGCCCTCAAGATACTCGGAGGTGCGTCGGTCACCGTACATCCATTGCCGGTTCATCTGCGTGCATTATATAATTAAGTGTATCAAAAACCATTACAGAACATCATGAATAGAGAAGTGACCAAATTAATACAAGTTCATCATCACATTAAAACCAAAGTACAGTAGTGATCAAATGTTATTACTGAAAAAATAAATACATAAAGTTCATACATATATAGTTCTCATAGAACAACATATAGCTCTCTAGAGCATCTAATTAAAACATACATTGAAACTATGAAAAACATTTAAATGCGATCATAATCGCAACTAAGGTAACAATTGATCCAATGGCATAATGATACCAAGCCTCATTATGAATGGCATATTTTCTAATCTTTCTAATCTTCAAGCGCATTGCATCCATCTTGATCTTGTGATCATCGACGACATCGGCAACATGCAACTCCAATTCCATCTTCTCCTCCTCAATCCTTTTCAATTTTTTCTTCAGGTAATTGTTTTCTTTTTCAACTAAATTTAACCTCTCGACAAGAGGGTCGGTTGGAATTTCCGGTTCACATACCTCCTAGATAAAAACATCTATGTCACGTTGGTCGGCATAATTGTCATAAACACTACATGAAACAAATCATAATAAAAGATAATATACCACATCCGAATCATAGACAGGACGAGGGCCGACGGGGGCGGATACCAAAGTCATGGCACTATATAATAACAAACAATAATAAAAGTAAGAAAATTATACAAGTATCTATCTATATCATACAAGTAAGAATTTTTTTCTTTTAAAAAGAAGATAAGAACAAGAGGCTCACCACGGTGGTGCCGGCGACGAGATTGGCGCGGGTGATCGACGGCGGTGAGGACGGGGACGGGGACGGCACCCTACACATGTGCAGACTCTAAGAAGTTAATTTCAGCTCAAATTGTGCATCTAAATCAAAAGAACTCCCACATACACTCCTCCACTAAAACCCACAAACCACTCTACTTCTACATCATTTGAAATGAGCTAAACTAGCAGTGAGAGATGAAACGATGAAGTTGCTAACCTTTTAGAACACTTGTGTAGTTGGTGCACCGCCAAACCTAGACAAATCTTGGGGAAAATGGAGCTTGGAGGTCGAGCTTGGAGAGGAGAAAGCTTAAGTGTGACTCGGGCATTTCATCGAACACCTCATGTGCATAGGAGGTGAGAGCAGAGCAGCACACACCTCCCACACCGGCTGGCCAAAAAACAGAGGAGTGAGCAGGCAGGGGAGAGCATATATATAGGCATCTCTTTAGTCCCGGTTCATGGCTAGAACCGGGACATAAGACTAACCTTTAGTCCCGGTTCCAGTCACCAACCGGGACTAAAGGGGTTGTGCCAGGAGCGAGGCCCTTTAATCCCGGTTGGTGGCTGGAACCGGGACTAAAGGTCCTAGCCGAACCGGGACTGGTTCCTGCCGAGGCCCGGCCGGCGTCCTGGCCGCTCGAACCGGGACTGATGCACGCATTAGTCCCGGTTCGTAACAGAACCGGGACTGTTGCTCTGATCTGGCCTGGACCAATGCCTTGTTTTGTACTAGTGTTAGTCCATGAAAATCATATAAAAGCCATATAAAAGTGCACCAAAATCATTCAAAACTATAATAAACATGGCATGAATACTTCATAAATTATAGATACGTTGGAGACGTATCAGCATCCCCAAGCTTAATTCCTGCTCATCCTCGAGTAGGTAAATGATAAAAGAAATAATTTATGAAGTGTGAATGCTAGCATAGTGCATAAGTTTGATCAATTATAATTGCAGTCACTTTTTCTAGCATCAATATATATCATAATCAGTAGCTCATCTCATAAAACTTCTCATGATCAAGTAGCAAGCTATTCACATTTTTAAAGTATAGGCCATGAACTTTCTTGAAAACTAACAAACTATGTTCTCAGTCATCAAACAATTACAGTTCATCTTATTTTCAGGAAGGGTCTATGTAAGAGCTTTGATCTAGCCAATTCCACATACTCAACCATCATTTAGTCTTCCATGATTGCTGACACTCAAAGCATATTTTTAGAACAAACCGTTTCAGTCAAACATATAGGAAGATAGGGGCTTAATGTTTTGCCTCTCAACTTATTTATCTCAGGGATAATGTCAACAATAATAACTCATGATCATCTATATTCAACTGGATATATGTGCCTGGATCTTTCCCTATCACATAATGCTTGCCAACTAAAGAATAAATAGAGCGGAATAGGGATGAACATTAATGACTCTTGCATAAAAGTAAATACAGAAAAGTAAATACAGAAAAGTAAAAGATAGGCCCTTCGCAGAGGGAAGCAGAGGTTGTCATGCGCTTTTTGTTGTTGGATGCATAAGCCCTTAATGCAAAGGAACGTCACGTTATATTGCCCCTTGTGATAGCAACCTTTATTATGCAGTCCGTCGCTTTTATTTCTTTACCATCACAAGTTCATACAATGCTTATTTTCCCTTACAATAAAAGATCATACATATTTTAGGAGCAATTTTTATTGCTTTTTGCACCGATGACAACTTACTTGAAGGATCTTATTCAATCCATAGGTAGATATGGTGGACACTCATGGCAAGAAACTGGGTTTAAGGGTTTTTGGATGCACAAGTAGTATCTCTACTTAGTACGAATTTTTGGCTAGCAAAAGATCCTAAGCAAGCACCACATGTTAGATGATCCATGACAATATAACTTCTATGTGAATATAAACAAACATAACTCATTACATTGTCTTCCTTGTCCAACGTCAACTACTTGATCAAGCTTGAAAATAATTAATGGGGGCTCACAATCATAGAATATGTCCAAGATAGTATATTTATATATGAAATTTCTCTTCCTTCAAAATTCTTTTATGAATTGTTCAAGTGACCAATGCTATGTTTGTTAACTTTCAATAAATTTTACCACTTATACTTCTTGTATGTGAAGTCACTACTCCCCATGGGACAAGCATATGAAGCATATAAATTTCAATTTTATGATATTCAATTCATTTCAACAATTTACTCATAGGATATAAGTGAAGCTCAAGAGTAAATGACAAACTACTCCAAAAAGATATAAGTGAAGATCAAATGAGTAGTTAAGTAATTAAGTAGCTATGTGATAACTCTCTCTCATTTAAAAATTTCAGATCTTAAGTATTTTATTCAAACATCAAGAAAAACAAAATAAAATGACATTCCAAGAATAGCACATATCAAGTGAAGAAGCAAAAACTTAGGCTCAACCAAAACTGACCGATAATTGCTGATGAAGAAAGGTGGGATGCCTACCGGGGCATCCCCAAGCTTAGATGCTTGAGACTTCTTGAAATATTATCTTGGGGTGCCTTGGGCATCCCCAAGCTTGAGCTCTTGTGTCTCCTTAATTCCTCTCATATCACGGTTTCTCTAAATCTTAAAAACTTCATCCACATAAAACTCAACAAGAACTCGTGAGATAAGTTAGTATAAATCAACTCAAAACCTTAACATTCTCTACTGTAGAAAATAACAAAAATTATAATTAAACATTTCATACTAAATTCCTCTT
Source organism: Elymus sibiricus (assembly GCA_039707655.1). Lineage (NCBI taxonomy): Eukaryota > Viridiplantae > Streptophyta > Magnoliopsida > Poales > Poaceae > Elymus > Elymus sibiricus. The sequence continues at coordinate 2,734,022 of CM077676.1, forward strand.
CACATTTAATACTCCTATCCACAAATAGAAGCATTAAACACGCAAAGATATGCAAACAATGCAATTATATCAGCAATCTGCTAAAACAGAACAGTCTGTAAAAGGGGAATAAGAATCCATACTTCCCTAATTCCAAAAATTCTGAAAACTTATCACGTGACAGAAAACTCATGCATGCCTACTGTGTAAAAATTTCAGATTTTTATCATGTTCTGACTATTCAGGAATATTCTGGACATAACAGAAAACTTTCTGTTTTCAAACAGCAACACATGGACTTGCAAACTGAGCATGGTAAAGGCTATAATTGGCATTTTATTGAACTAAAAGATACAAAACATGATTATTGATAACAGCAAGCAAATAGCAACAGAAAAAAATGATGCTCCAAGCAAAACTCATATTATGTGACGAATAAAAATATAGCTCCAAGTGAGGTTACCGATAGTGTTGAAGACGAAAGAGGGGATGCCTTCCGGGGCATCCCCAAGCTTAGTTGCTTGGGTCTTCCTTGAATATTACCTTGGGGTGCCTTGGGCATCCCCAAGCTTAGGGTCTTGCCACTCCTTATTCTCCTCATATCGATATCTCACCCAAAACTTGAAAACTTCAATCACACAAAACTTAACGGAACTTCGTGAGATAGGTTAGTATGATAAAAATAAATCATCCACTTAGGTACTGTCAAGACAAGATTCATAATTGTTCTCACATAATGCCTACTGTATTATATCATTTCCACAATTTATATTACTCAATATAAGCTATGGAAACACTAAAACAAGCAAACTATGCATCAAAAATAGAATCTGTCAAAAACAGAACAGCGTGTAGTAAGCTTAAAAACCATACTTCTGTACGTCCAAAAATTCTGAAATATTGGGAGAACGTAAAAAATTTGTAACCCAATACTGTGTAAAAATTTCAGAATTTTTCGACGCTCCAATACAGAATAGAAATTCCAGCACTGGGCGCAAAAGTTTCTGTTTTTGCACAAAATCAAATCAACAAGCATTCACTCTATCCCAAAGGCTTTACTTGGCACATTATTGAAAGAAAACATATAAAACATGATTACTACAGTAGCTTAATCATGTGAACACACAAAAACAGTAGGTATAAATGTTGGGTTGTCTCCCAACAAGCGCTTTTCTTTAATGCCTTTTAGCTAGGCATGATGATGTCAATGATGCTCGCGAAAAAAAGAGTGAAGAATTGAAACATAACGGGAGCATCATGAATCATATGTTCCTCTCTCATAATAATTTTTAGTAGCATCATGAATGGATTCATCAATATACCTATCATATAAAGCATTATTTTCATGATCCACAAGCATAGAATTTTTATTACTCTCCACACAAGCAATTTTCTTCTCATTCATAATAGTGGGAGTATCGTATGAAACTCGAATACTATAAATTGTTTCCACATTAAAAGAGTGATGTTCAGTAAAAGGATTTTCATAATTATAACAAGTATTATAATAATAATCATCACTATTTTTCATAACATAAGTATCATCACAATAATCATCATAGATAGGAGGCATGAAATCATCGCAACAAATTTGATTATTCAAAGTAGGGGGACTAAAAAGATCATCTTCATTAAGTATAGCATGTCCAAGCTTGGGACAAACATCAATTGCAGAAAATAAATTATCAAACATGTCATTCTCATCAAACATAGCATCCCCAAGCTTGTGTCTTTGCATATCATAAGCATAATCACTTCCATCATTAATAGTATGAATAGCACCAATAGTATAACAATTATCATCATAATTTTCCAAGTTGGTGCCATAAAGATTTTCAAGATTATAAGAAGCATCATTATTTTCCCAATCATAATCATCATAATGAGTAATTGGTATAATAAAATCATCCTCAATAGTTCCTTCGGACATTGTACCATAAGACAAAGAAGCAATATCATCTTCAAGTATATCATCTTCCACAATTATTTTTGATCCACTCTCATGAGGCACAACAATAATAGGAGCAACATTATTTGGGAGGGATACCTTTTTACCTCTACTCTTTCTTCTTCTCTTCTTCTTCACCACATCATGTGTGGGTTTAATCAATTTTTCCGAGCTTCTTATTGATGAGATTGGTTGAATAGGAAGCTCCTCCTCGTCACCTATTTCATCATGAGAGACAATAGGAGGGAAAGTGGAAATCTTTACCCTTTCATTAGTGTTCCTTTTATATTCTATTGGTTTTCCCATCTTTCTGTAGTTGGCAATATAAGCATTCTCATTGCAATTTACCACACAAAACATATAGATTTCCTCTAGATTAGTTTCAATGTTGTCTATGAGAATGAATACTTCAAACCAACTACTTTTATGTGTCAATTCTTCACACCCCAAAAATAGATAAAGCTCATTATAAAGTTCAAGGGCGGTCAAGTCATTACAATATTTAGCCATGATTCGATCATGAAAAAGTATGCATTGAAAATTAAGGTGACCAACTTTATTGCAAAGTTCACAAGTAATGGGATGAAGAGAGCATAATTTTGTAGCAAATTCATCTATCACTTTGAGCAAAAACTTGGTTCTATCATGTTTATGATTCTTACAAAATCTATCATCCCTATAAGGCATGTCTTCACAAACTTTATGCACTCCACAAAGATAGACATGCTTATAAGAAACATTTTTGTCATGACTAGTGCAATCATCATTAGTATTTTGGATATTCATAGAATTCATACTAACAACATTGCAATCATGCTCATCATTCAAAGATTTTATGCCAAACATTTTATTGAATTCTTCTTCTATCAATTGAGCACAATTTTCCGCTCCATCATTTTCAAGAAAGACATGATAAAGACGAATAATATGAGGCAACCTCAATTCCATTTTTTTTGTAGTTTTCTTTTATAAACCAAACTAGTGATAAAAACAAGAAACTAAAAGATTCGATTGCAAGATCTAAAGATATACCTTCAAGCACTCACCTCCCCGGCAACGGCGCCAGAAAAGAGCTTGATGTCTACTACACAACTTGTTCTTGTAGACTCGTGTTGGGCCTCCAAGCGCAGAGGTATGTAGGACAGTTGCAATTTTCCCTCAAGTGGATGACCTAAGGTTTATCAATCCGTGCGAGGCATAGGATGAAGATGGTCTCTCTCAAACAACCCTGCAACCAAATAACAAAGAGTCTCTTGTGTCCCCAACACACCCAATACAATGGTAAATTGTATAGGTGCACTAGTTCGGCGAAGAGATGGTGATACAAGTGTAGTATGGATAGTAGATATAGGTTTTTGTAGTGCGAACAATAAAAAACAGCAAGGTAGCAAGTAACAAAAGTGAGCATAAACGGTATTGCAATACTTAGAAACAAGGCCTAGGGTTCATACTTTCGCTACTGCAATCTCTCAACAATGCTAACATAATTGGATCATATAATCATCCCTCAATGTGCGATAAAGAATCACTCCCAAGTTCCTATTAGCGGAGAACATAAGATAGAAATTGTTTGTAGGGTACGAAACCACCTCAAAGTTATCCTTTCCGATCGATCTATTGAGCTATTCTTATAAGTGTCACAAACAGCCCTAGAGTTCGTACTAAAATAACACCATATGATACACATCAACCAACTCTAATGTCACCTAGATACTCCAATGTCACCACAAGTATCCGTGAGTTGATTATACGATATGCATCAAACAACTTCATAATCATAATATTGAATCCACACAAAGAACTCCAAGGAGCACCGTAAAGTTTCTATCGGAGAAAAGATAATGAAAACGTGCATCAACCCCTATGCATATATTACCCCAATGTCACCTCAAGAATCCGCAAGTTGAGTGCCAAAACATATATCGAGTGAATCAATATAATACCCCATTGTCACCACGGGTATTCATATGCAAGACATACATCAAGTGTTCTCCAATCTGAAATATTCAATCCGACAATAACGAAACCTCAAAGGGAAAAAATCCGATTCATCACAACAAGGATAGAGAGGGAAGAAACATCATATGATCCAACTATATTAACAAAGCTTGCGATACATCAAGATCGTGCCAAATCAAGAACACGAGAGAGAGAGATAAAACACATAGCTACTGGTACAAACCCTCAGCCCCGAGGGTGAACTACTCCCTCCTCGTCATGGAGACCGCCGTGATGATGAAGATGGCCTCCGGTGATGCTTTCCCACCTCCGGCAGGGTGTCGGAAAAGGGCTGTAGATGAGATCGTGGAGGTACAGAGGCTTGCAGCGGCGTAAAAACTCATCTAGGTTAACTTTCGGGGGTTTCTGAATATATATGATTTTTTGGCATTGGAATCACGCGAAGAAGGGCCACAGGGGGCCCACGAGGCACTAGGGCATGCCTGGGGGGTGGCACGCCCTGGTGGCTCGTGGGGCCACTGTAAGTCTTCTGGCCTCCTCCCGAAGCTTCTAGTGTCTCTTATGTTCCAGAAAAAATCGTCAAAAAGTTTCGCTGCATTTGGACTTCATTTGATATAGATTTTCTGGAAAAGCAAAAACAAGCAGAAAACAACAACTGGCACTGGGCACTAGGTCAATATGTTAGTCCATGAAAATCATATAAAAGCCATATAAAAGTGCACCAAAATCATACAAAACTATAATAAACATGGCATAAATACTTCATAAATTATAAATACATTGGAGACGTATCATCCCTCAGACAGCCCTCTAGGGGGTCCTCAACCAGTCCCTTGGACGGTCTCTCGGACAGCCCTCCGGGAGGCCCTCAAAATCTCAGATGGCCACTCGGACAGCCCTTCGGGGGCCCTCAAAATCTCGGACAGTCACTCGGATAGCCCTTTGGGAGGCACTCTCGAACGAAGATCGAAACTATGGCCTCTCTACCAGGTTGCAGACATATGGTGTCACCTATCCGGCAGTGCTACGCCGCCCCGAACTAGTCCCCACCGGAACCCAGACAGCCTTTCGGCTCTACGAAACTATTTCGTGTAAGGGAGAGAAGAAGGCAGATCATTGCATGGCATATTGTATGAGAGAAAGAGTGAGTGTGGAGAGCTCCTCTCCACTTCTATTTATAGGAAAAACTAAGGGGTAGGGTGACACTTGAAAAATGCAAAATGCCCATGAAATGTGTCCTTCACAAGGGTAAAAGGGGAAGGCAAGCTGGGCTCCATGGAGGAGCCCCTCCTTGGCCGGCCACACATGTGCCCCCCCCCCCAAAAGGGGTTCCCCTCCATCCATGTCATCCCCTAGATGTTTTGGGGCAAAGCCCAAAAAAGTGACTTTTCCAAAAAGCAACCATAAAGGCGTTTTCACTATTCATGAAAACATTTTTCCGCGACCGATAAATCCGAAAATATTTCTATAGGCCTAGAACATTTCCAGTAACCCCTAAAATAATTCTGGACGCATTCTGAAACATTTCCGGATCAATGATTTTCATGAGCGAATAGGAACCAAAGCATTTCCGGCTGCTCCGAAACATTTCCGGTTTTTCTCTCCGGAAAAATTTTAGAAGTTCCCAGAACAATTCTGGTACCTCCAAAAAGTTCCAGGCGTGTGCCAAAACCTATTTGGCTCAATGGTTTACTCCGAAACAACTTTTTGGTTTTACCAAAACTTTTTCGGTGTTCTCTCCGAAACTTTTCCGTTGTCTTCGAAACTTTTTCGGTGACTTTCTCTTAGACTCCCTGTCTAGTGGTCACCAGATAGATGACCCTTAAGCGTGTGACCCTGTATGTTCGGTGAAGTATAGACATGAGTGGAACACTATCCGATCAATGATCAATAGCGGAACCATGGACATCCATATTGATCCCTATACCTACACGAATGAATATTCGAGTGAACTTGTAGTTTGGCATGTGCTATTCTTGTTGCTTCGCGATATGTTACAAACACCCAAGGTGAGACTTATCGGCATCCCCGTGGATCAACAACTTTGTCCACTATGCCAGTTACCTCGTTTCCGTGTTCCGGCATCCCCGTGATCAAATCACATTGTGTCTGGCCAGACGATGATTGATACCGTAACACCGAGAGGGCCCAAAGAATATCTCTCCGTCGACGGAGGAGCAAATCCCAATCTTGAGCTATCAAGTTACTTGTCATACTTTTTCGTGAACCCGTAAGACGCCGTAATAGCCACCCTGTTACAGATGCCGTTTAACAAACCCCAAAGTTCACGAAGCAAGTACGAAGGAACTCAATACTCTCATGGTCTAGGGAATTATGAAAATGTTAACTTTCTCTGTGTTATTTACCATTAACTTTTGACGAATGTATCTCATAGCATAACATCAATCGGGTCGATTCAACACAAGTGTTCTCCAAACATTGTGCCCTCAAAAGTTGTTGGCATAGACATGCCCATTATCAGGAAAACGTGATCATTATGCAATACTTGAGCTAGTCTTAGAGGCCAGACTAGGAATACATATTACCGTTTATTATTCCACACATGCATATGAGTTTTCCTCTGAGCCTCGTGGTTATTGCAGACTCGAGAACCATAGCAGTTATAGCATGGAATATAAACATAATTACGAACATGGAGATAAATAATAACATTTATTATTGCCTCTAGGGCATATCTCCTACAGACTCTCACTTGCACTAGAGTCAATAATCTAGTCAATGCTAATGCACTTTACACCTATGGCATACCAGTATAAAATATGCTTCGGTGGTGGTATAGTCTTTATCCAACGGATCTGACAACTTCAGGTCTGTGTGTATCTTTGCATATCCTCGCGTTTTCACGCTTTAACAAAATTCATATTTTGTGTGGACTTGGCTTTGTATATATGTGAATCACAGGTCGAACCTTGATTCCTTGGACTAAGCTATGGAGCAACTATCTTCAATAGTGTTCCATCGACCAAAGCCATCTTGGAACCATACTAAGTTCATGAATGAACTATATGATTCAACATCTTCTTTGTCACTTCTAAAGCGTCAACATACTTATCCTTCATTATAGAACTCGCCATAGTAACCTGTTTGGAACAATTCCAACTTACCGTGACACCATATCGTGTATTACACAAAACCCTTAACTTAAATCAAAAATCGCTTGGAGCATTGATGAAGACTGTATCGATGTAACGACTTACAACGAGCACTTCATAATCTCCGCTTGCGAGAAAACATGTCAGCAGTGCTACTTTAGAACTCAACGACATTTTTCGCTGTTGTCTTATGATCAATATTTTGATCACTTTGGTATCTATACTCGCAACCGCTTGGGAGTACCGGACATATCTGGTTGTTTTACATACTATGGAATACATGATTAATCCAAACACAAAAGTGTGTGGAATCTCCATCATGTATTTTGCTCATCAGTGTTTTAGGACACCGAGTCTTGCATAAACTCTTTCCATGTGACTTCGGCAAGAATCACCCTTTGGCGTTCTCATGCTAAACCATTTTAGCATCTTGTCAATATGTATTTTGGCTTAGCCCTATTTGGCAATTCTATTTCCATAAATTATGCCTAATACGGAGGCTACCTAGCCCAAGTACTTCATCGAAAAACTATTTCTCAATGAAGTCCTAATTCGTGTCAAGAAATTTATATTTATTTCCAATTAACAATGTGTCAAGCACACAAGGTTTTTAGAAATATTATTATGCTCCCACTTAATTTCTTATAACCACAAGCATCTTCGCTATCCTTTGATGAAATCAAACTCTTTTGACTATTTCATCAAAACGAAGATTCCAACTCCATTTTGCTCGCTTCTGTCCATTACTGGAACTCTGAAGTTTGCACACTTACTAGTGATACGTCCAATTTGCATCATGATTTCCTACTATTATTTATGATGTTTTTGATCATTATTTCACTTTATGGTGCAATTCTTATGCCTTTTCTCTCTTAATTTGCAAGATCTACATGAAGAGGGAGAATGCCGGCAGCTGGAATTCTGGACCTGAAATAGCCACATCAGAGATACCTAATCTACAGAGCTCCAATTGACCTGAAATTTCACGGAGATTTTTTTATTGAATATATAAAAAATACTGGAGAAAAGAAATACCAGAGGGGACCCACCAGCTGCCCACAAGGCAGCAGGGCGCGGCCCCCCTGGGCACGCCCTGGTGCCTTCTGGGGCCCACAGCTGGCGTCTGGCCCCCTCCTTCTGCTATATGAAGCCATTTGCCCTAGAAAAAATGAAGAGAAGACTTTTGGGATGAAGTGCCACCATCTCGAGGCAGAACCTGGGCAGGAGCTATTTTGCTCTCCGGTGGAGCGATTCCGCCGGGGATACTTCCCTCCGGGAGGGGGAAATCGAAGCCATCGACATCACCAACGATCCTCTCATCGTGGGAGGACCAATCTTCATCAACATCTTCACCAGCACCATCTCATCTCAAACCCTAGTTCATCTCTTGTATTCAATCTTTGTCTCAAAACCTCAGATTGGTACCTGTGGGTTGCTAGTAGTGTTGATTACATCTTGTAGTTGATGCTAGTTGGTTTATTTGGTGGAAGATTATATGTTCAGATCCTTAATGCTATTCAATACCCCTCTTATTTTGAACATCAATATGATTTGTGAGTAGTTACTTTTGTTCTTGAGGACATGGGAGAAGTCTTGTCATAAGTAATCATGTGAATTTGGTATTCGTTTGATATTTTGATGATATGTATGTTGTTGCTTCCTTTAGTGGTGTCGTGTGAACGTCGACTACATCACACTGCACCATCTTTGGGCCTAAAGGAAGGCATTGTGGAGTAGTAATTAGATGATGGGTTGCTAGAGTGACAGAAGATTAAACTCTAGTTTATGCGCTATTCCACAAGGGGCTGATTTGGATCCATATGTTTCATGCTATGGTTAGAGTTATCTTAATTCTTCTTTCGTAGTTGCGGATGCTTGCGAGAGGGGGTAATCATAAGTGGGAGGCTTGTTCAAGTAAGAATAGCACCCAAGCACCGGTCCACCCACATATCAAATTATCAAAGTAGCGAACGGGAATCAAACAAACATGATGAAAGTGACTAGATGAAATTCCCATGTGTCCTCGAGAACGCTTTGCTTATTATACGAGTTCGTTCCGGCTTGCCCTTTGCTACAAAAAGGATTGGGCCACCTTGCTGCACTTTTGTTACCGTTACTACTTGTTACTTGTTACGAATTAGCTTACTATCAAAACTACTATCAAAACTATCTGTTACCGCTACTTTCAGTACTTGCAGAGAATACCTTGCTGAAAACCACTTGTCATTTCCTTCTGCTCCTCGTTGGGTTCAACACTCTTACTTATCGAAACGACTACGATTGATCACCTATACTTGTGGGTCATCAAGATTATTTTCTGGCGCCGTTGCCGGGGAGTGAAGTGCCTTTGGTGAGTGGAATTTGGTAAGGAAACATTTATATTACGTGCAGAAATTTATTGTCACTTGTCACTATGGAAAGTAATCCTTTGAGGGGCTTGTTCGGGGTATCTTCACCTCTACCGGAAGCAATAAGAGTTGCTCCTCAACCTATTGAACCTACTGAAAATATTTATTATGAAATTCCTTCAGGTATGATAGAGAAACTGCTAGCTAATCCTTATGCAGGAGATGGAACGGTACATCCCGATATGCACTTGATCTATGTGGATGAAATTTGTGGATTGTTTAAGCTTGCAGGTTTATCCGGAGATGGAGTTAAGAAGAAAGTATTCCCTTTATCTTTGGAGGGAAAGGCATTGACATGGTATAGGCTATGTGATGATACTGAAACATGGGACTGGAACCGGTTGAAGCTGGAATTCCACCAGAAATTTATCCTATGCATTTGGTTCATCGTGATCAGAATTATATATATAACTTTTGGCCTCGTGAAGGAGAAAGTATCGCTCAAGCTTGGGAGAGGCTTAAGTATATGTTGCACACATGCCCCAATCATGAGCTCTCAAGAGAAATAATTCTTCAAAACTTTTATGCTCGGCTTTCTCATATTGATCAATCCATGCTTGATACTTCTTCTGCTGGTTCCTTTATGAAGAGAACTATTGAATCCAGATGGGATCTTCTTGAAAGAATTAAACACAATTATGACGATTGGGAAATCGACAAAGGTAACGAGTCAGGTATAAATCTTGAGTTTGATTGTGTTAAATCTTTTATGGAAACTGATGCTTTTCGTAAGTTTAGTACTAAATATGGACTTGACTCTGAGATAGTAGCTACCTTCTGTGAATCCTTTGCTTCTCATGTTGATCTCCCTAAGGAGAAATGGTTTAAATATCATCCACCTATTGAATTGAAAGAAGAACCTGTTGGTGTTAAAGAAGAAACCATTGTTTACCATGTTGATCCAGTTGTGCCTACTGCTTATATTGAGAAACCTCCTTTCCCTATTAAGATTAAGGAACATGCTAAAGCTTCAACTGTGGTTAATAAGAGTAATATTAGAGCACCTAGACCTTCTGAACAAATTAAAGTTGAACCTAGTGTTGCAATGGTTAAAGATCTTTTGGCTGATAATATTGATGGACATGTCATATATTTCTGTGATGAAGCAACTAGAATTGCTAAGCCAGACCCTAAAGATAAAAATAAACCTATAGTTGGCATGCCTGTTATTTCTGTTAAAATTGGAGATCATTGCTATCATGGTTTATGCGATATTGGTGCTAGTGTGAGTGCTATTCTATTTACTCTCTATCAAGAAGTCATGAATGATATTGCACCTGTTGAGATTGAAGATATTGATGTTACTATTAAGCTTGCAAATAGAGATACTATTTCATCGCTTGGGATTGTTAGAGATGTTGAAGTCTTGTGTGGTAAGATCAAATACCCTACTGATTTTCTTGTTCTTGGATCACCACAAGATGATTTTTGTCCCATTATATTTGGTAGACCCTTCTTGAATACTGTTAATGCTAAGATTGATTGCACTAAAGAAATTATTAGTGTTAATTTTGGTGAGATGTCTCATGAGTTTAATTTCTCTAAGTTTCGTAGACAACCTCATGATAAAGAATTGCCTAGTAAAGATGAAATTATTGGTCTTACTTCTATTGTTGTGCCTCCTACCGATCCTTTAGAACAATATTTGCTTGAGCATGAGAATGACATGCATATGAATGAAAGAAATGAAATAGTTGAATTATTCTTTAAACAAGCACCTATCCTTAAACATAATTTGCCTGTTGAAACCTTGGGAGATCCACCTCCACCCAAGGGTGATCCTGTGTTTGAATTAAAGCAATTACCTGATACTCTTAAATATGCTTATCTTGATGAAAAGAAGATATATCCTGTTATTATTAGTGCTAACCTTTCAGAGCACGAAGAAAAGAGATTACTTAAAACTCTGAGGAAGCACCGTGCTGCTATTGGATATACTCTTGATGATCTTAAGCGCATTAGTCCCACTTTATGTCAGCATAAAATTCATATGGAGCCAAATGCTAAACCCGTTGTTGACATCAAAGACGGCTGAATCCTAGAATGAAGGATGTGGTAAGAACTGAAATATTAAAGCTTTTGGAAGCAGGTATAATTTATCCCATAGTTGATAGTAGATGGGTAATTCCTGTTCATTGTGTTCCTAAGAAAGGAGGCATTACCGTTGTTCCTAATGATAAAAATGAACTTATCCCACAGAGAATTGTAACTGGCTATAGGATGGTAATTGATTTCAGGAAATTAAACAAAGCCACTAGAAAAGATCATTACCCCTTGCCTTTTATTGATCAAATGTTAGAAAGTTTGTCTAAGCATACACACTTTTGTTTCCTAGATGGTTATTCTGGTTTCTCTCAAATACCTGTGTCACCTGAAGATCAAGAGAAAACCACCTTTACTTGTCCTTTTGGGACTTATGCTTATCGTCGTATGCCTTTTGGTTTATGTAATGCACCTGCTACCTTTCAAAGATGTATGACTGCTATATTCTCTGACTTTTGTGAAAAGATTGTTGAGGTTTTCATGGATGATTTCTCCGTTTACGGAACTTCTTTTGATGATTGCTTGAGCAACCTTGATCGAGTTTTGCAGAGATGTGAAGAAACTAATCTCATCTTGAATTGGGAGAAGTGCCACTTTATGGTGAATGAAGGTATAGTCCTTGGGCATAAAATTTCTGAAAGAGGTATTGAAGTTGATAAAGCTAAAGTTGATGATATTAAGAAAATGCCATGTCCTAAAGATATCAAAGGTATAAGAAGTTTCCTTGGTCATGCTGGTTTCTATAGAAGGTTTATAAAAGACTTCTCTAAAATTTCTAGACCTCTTACCAATCTCTTGCAAAAAGATGTTCCATTTGTTTTTGATGATGATTGTGTGGAAGCCTTTGAAATACTTAAGAAAGCCTTAATTTCTGCACCTATTATTCAACCACCTGATTGGAACCTACCCTTTGAAATTATGTGTGATGCTAGTGATTATGCTGTTGGTGCTCTTCTAGGACAAAGAGTTGATAAGAAATTAAATGTTATCCATTATGCTAGTAAAACTCTAGAAAGTGCTCAAAGAAATTATGCTACTACTGAGAAAGAATTTTTAGCAGTTGTGTTTGCATGTGATAAATTTAGATCTTATATTGTCGATTCCAAAGTTACTATTCACACTGATCAAGCTGCTATTAAATACCTTATGGAAAAGAAAGATGCTAAGCCTAGACTTATTAGGTGGGTTCTTTTGCTACAAGAATTTGATTTGCATATTGTTGATAGAAAGGGAGCTGAGAATCCTGTAGCAGATAATTTGTCTAGAACGGAAAATGTTCTTGATGACCCACTTCTATTAATGATGATTTCCCTGATGAACAATTAGCTGTGATAAATGCTTCTCGTAATACTCCTTGGTATGCAGACTATGCTAATTACATTATTGCTAAATATATACCACCTAGCTTTACATACCAACAAAAGAAAAGGTTTTTCTTTGATTTAAGACATTACTTTTGGGATGACCCACATCTATATAAAGGAGTAGATGATATTATTAGACGTTGTGTACCTGAGCATGAACAGAAACAAATCCTACGTAAGTGTCACTCCGAGGCATATGGAGGACACCATGCGGGAGACCGAACTGCACACAAGGTATTACAATTTGGTTTTTATTGGCCTACTCTTTTCAAGGATGCACGTAAGTTTGTTATTTCTTGTGATGAATGTCAAAGAATTGGTAATGTTGGTAGACGTCAGGAAATGCATATGAATTATTCGCTTGTTATTGAACCATTTGATGTTTGGGGTTTTGATTATATGGGACCTTTTCCTAAATCCAATGGGTACACTCATATTTTAGTTGCTATTGATTACGTTACTAAGTGGGTAGAAGCTATTCCAACTAGTAGTGCTGATCATAACACTTCTATTAAAATGCTTAAAGAAGTTATTTTCCCGAGGTTTGGAGTCCCTAGATATTTAATGACTGATGGTGGTTCACATTTTATTCACGGTGCTTTCCGTAAGTTGCTTGCTAAATATGATGTTAACCATAGAATTGCATCTAATTATCATCCTCAGTCTAGTGCTCAAGTTGAATTAACTAATAGAGAAATAAAATTGATTTTGCAAAAGACCATTAATAGATCCAGAAAGAATTGGTCTAAGAAACTTGATGATGCATTATGGGCCTATAGAACTGCATATAAAAATCCTATGGGTATGTCTCCGTATAAAATGGTTTATGGAAAAGCATGTCATTTACCTCTTGAATTAGAACATAAAGCTTATTGGGCAATTAAAGAACTTAATTATGATTTTAAACTTGCCGGTGAGAAGAGGTTATTTGATATTAGCTCCTTAGATGAATGGAGAACCCAAGCCTATGATAATGCTAAGTTGTTTAAAGAAAAAGTTAAAAGATGGCATGACAAAAGAATTCAAAAATGGGAATTCAAAGTAGGTGATCACGTTCTATTATACAATTCTCGTTTGAGATTCTTTGCGGGAAAACTTCTCTCTAAATGGGAAGGACCGTATATCATCGAAGAAGTTTATCGCTCCGGAGCCATCAAAATAAATAACTCCGAAGGCAATAATTTGAGAGTGGTGAATGGGCAAAGAATTAAGCATTATATCTCAGGTACTCCCATTAATGTTGAAACTAACATTATTGAAACAATTACACCGGAAGAGCACATCAAAGAGTCCTCCCGGAACGCTCCAGAACCCTGAAAAGGGGTAGGTATGTGATACGGTAAGTAAACCGACTCCAAAAATTCCATAAAAATTATTTCTGTTAGTTTTGGAATATTAGAAAGATTACAAAAATAAGAAACAGCCGAGAGGACCCACGTGTCGCCCACAAGGCAGCAGGGCGCGACCCTCCCTGGGGCGCGCCGTGGTGCCTTGTGGGCCCCACGTGTGCCTTCCCGACTCCCTTTTCTTCTCGTATGCTTGTTTTGCAAGATAAAAATTCTTTATATATACTCCCATATGTTTTGACGGCCGTATCACAAGTTTCTCCTCTGTCCTTGTTTCGGGCCATTTTTCTGACAGATCTAGGTCGCCATGACGTCTCCAAGCTCGTCCAAGGACAAGTTCTATGAGAAGGTCATCAACCCGTACCTACCGGAGGTGATGAAGCACCCTCAAGCCATTGAGATGCATGAGGGGGTGCTCCACATCTGGGACGTTCAAGGACCTAAGAAGACCGGGACGAGAACGCCAGGCTGGAAGCGGTGGAACAGGAGATCTTCAAGTGCCAGGGCAAGGTGGAGCGCGGACTTTGTGCTAACCACTCCATGATCACGGAATTCATCCGTGAGCACAAGGTGGACGGCAAGAATATTGGGGACATCATCTTCAAGCTCAATAATCGGATTGACTATCTTCAGGCCCAAATATATGATCTACAAAACCAAAATTTTGAGTACAAGGCCAAGTTCAAAGGTATGAGTTTAGCTACAAATTTCAGGACTCCGAAAACACGCTCGCCTTTTTATGATGGAGAGCCTATGCCTTGCAAGGCGGAGGACAAGCCCACCACCTCACCATCACCACCATCACCAAAGAAGGAGACTTGAGTACACGGGTATGGGCACTCCCTTTGGATTGTTCCATGCTGTTATAATATCAATCTTGGATGTTTTTATAATCATTTACAGCAATTTTATATCATTTTTGGAGACTAACCTATTAACCTAGTGCCCAGTGCCAGTTGCTGTTTTCTGCCCTGTTTTTGTTTCACAGAAAATCAATATCAAACGAAGTCCAAATACAGTGAAACTTTTTGGAGATTTTTCCTTGGGCAAGAAGAATACCAGAAGCTTCGAGGGGAGGCCAGAAGACCTTGGTGGGCCTCACGAGCCACCAGGGCGCGCCTGGGGGGGGGGCAGGCGTGCCCTGGTGCCTCGTGGGCCCCACCAAGCTCCGTTTGAGCTAATTCCAGCACTATAAATTCCAGAAAAATCAGAAACCCTCAAGGGAGTCCACGAAATACTTTTTACGCCGCCGCAAGCCTCTGTTCCAGAGAGATCCCATCTGGGGTCCTTCTCCGGTAATCTGCCGGAGGGGGAATCGATCACGGAGGGGCTCTACATCAACCTTGTTGCTTCTCCGATGATGCGTGAGTAGTTTACCACAGACCTTTGGGTCCATAGGCTGTAGCTGGATGGCTTCTTCTCTCTTTTTGATGTTGAATACAATGTTCTCCTTGATGTTCTTGGAGATCTATCCGATGTAATTTTTCTTTGCGGTGTGTTTGTTGGGATCCGATGAATTGTGAGTTTATGATCAGATTATCCATGAAATTATTTGAGTCTTTGCTGCACTCTTTTATGCATGATTATTATAGCCTCTTATTTCTTCTCCGATCTTTGATTTGGTTTGGCCAACTAAGTTGATTTATCTTGCCATGGGAAGAGGTGCTTTGTAGTGGGTTCGATCTTGCGGTGCTCAATCCCAGTGACAGAAAGGGACATGACACGTATGTATCGTTGCTACTAAGGGTAAAAAGATGGGATCTATTCATTGGGTTTATTAATTCGTGCATTTGTCTTGTCTACATCATGTCATCGTTCTTAAGGCATTACTCCGTTCTTATGGACTTAATACACTAGATGCATGCTGGATAGCGGTCGATGTGTGGAGTAATAGTAGTAGATGCAGGCAGGAGTCGGTCTACTAATCTTGGACGTGATGCCTATATACATGATCATTGTCTTGGATATCGTCATGATTATTTGCTTTTCTATCAATTGCCCAACAGTAATTTGTCTACCCACCGTATGCTATTTTCTCGAGAGAAGCCTCTAGTGAAATCTATGGCCCCCGGGTCTATCAAAATCATATTACTAAAACCCTAAAAATATTGCTGCCATTTTCTTTTATTTATTTTATTTAGTATTTTTGCTGCAATCTATCAATCTATCAAATACAATTTAATCTTGCAATCTTACCGCCAAGGGATTGACAACCCCTTGTTTGCGTAGGGTGCAAGGATTTGTTGTTTGTGTGCAGGTACTGCTTACTAGGTGTTGTGTGATTCTCCTACTGGTTCGATAACCTTGGTTACATAATTGAGGGAAATACTTATCTCTACTGTGCTGCATCATCCCTCCCTCTTCGGGGAAATACCAACGCAAGCTACAAGTAGCAGCAAGAATTTCTGGCGCCGTTGCCGGGGAGACATCATCAACATTTATCAAGTACCTTTGCACAAACACCCATCTCCTTGCATTTACTTTATTTTCCATTTGCCTCTCATTTTCATCTCCCCCACTTCTAAAACGTTTTTACAAAAATACAAAAATATTTTCCGTTGCCCTTTTGCCTTTTTTCTTGTTTGCTTGCTTGCTTTACCATTATGGCTAGTTCTATTCCCGATATGCCTTTCCCTCCTTACTTAGGAGGCGATCCAGGAATTTTGAACTTTAAATATTTGAGTGATGAATCTTTAAAAGAAGCATGGGATAGATTATTAAAAATACAAGTGAGTGCTAGGCCTCAGTTTCACATTAAATTACTCCTTAAAAGTTTCTACGTAGGCCTACCTCTTGCTCATAGACGTGTCTTAGACGCTATATTTGAAAACTATTTTCTTGGGAGTGATGCTTTTGACACCTATGAAAAAATGAAAAGCATATTTGGACAACCAAAAGTTGAAACTATCGAACCTATTACTCGAGAGTGCTTTCGTCAAACTAAACAAATAAAGGAAACAAAAGCTAGTATGGATACTAACTTTCGAGGAATATTTAATCTTGCCTCTAAAATGAATAGCAATGTGGTGTCACAAAATAGGAGGGTTGATGCTTTAGATCAAAAGATCTCTCTTTATGTTTTGAAAGAAATAAAAACCCTTTGCACTAAGCTTGATCATCTAGTGTAAATCATTGATAATGGAAAGGAAAATGAAATAGGAGTTGGAAGGGTTAAGACCAACGAGGACAACACTTGAAATTATGCGTTATGCCTAGCTAGGGGCATAAAACAATAGCGCTTGTTGGGAGGCAACCCAATGAATAAAATAAATTTTTGTTATAAGTTTCTGTTATGGTGTGTTTTTACTGTCATGCTACTGGTATGATAGTATTTTTATGTTTTTAATTAGTGTTTGTGCCAAGTAATGCCTTTGGGATGATTTGGAAGATAGTATAATTGATGCTGTTTGGAAAACAGAAAGTTTTTTGTCCAGTGCCCGAATTTTGTTTCTGTACTGGAGCGTCAGAAAAATCTGAAATATTTACAAAGTATTGGTATATGAATTGCCGACGTTTTCCTAATTTTTCAGAATATTTGGAGTTACATAAGTATGGCTTTTAAATAGATTGCTACAGACTGTTCTGTTTTTGACAGATTCTGTTTTTGATGCACTACTTGCTTGTTTTGATGAATCTATGGATTGTATCGGGGGGTATAAGCCATGGTGAAGTTAGAGTACATTAGGTATAATGCAAAAATAAAATATGAATGGGTTTGCAACAGTACTTATAGTAGTGATTTGTTTTGTTATACTAACGGATCTCACGAAGGTTTTGTTGAGTTTTGTGTGACTGAAGTTTTCAAGTTTTGGGTGAGGTCACGATGGATGAAGGAATACGGAGTAGCAAAAGCCTAAGCTTGGGGATGGCCAAGGCACCCCAAGGTAATATTCAAGGAAGACTCAAGCGTCTAAGCTTGGGGATGCCCCGGAAGGCATCCCCTCTTTATTCTACCGTCCATCGGTAATTTTACTTGGAGCTATATTTTTATTTGTCACATGATATGTGTTTTGCTTGGAGCGTCTTGTATGATATGAGTCTTTGCTTTGTTTGCTTTTAGTTTGTCACAATCATCTTTGCGGCACACACCTATTTTGAGAGAGCCACACTTTATCATCATAATTTGTAGAATACTCTATGTGCTTCACTTAAATTTTTTGAGCTAGGCAGTTGCTCTAGTGCTTCACTTAAATCCTTTTGAGCACGGTGGTGGCTGAAATTTTGTAGAAATAAACTCTCATGCTTCACTTATATTATTTTGAGAGTTGACTGAAATTCTGTAGAAATAAACTCTCATGCTTCACTTATATTATTTTGAGAGTTGACTGAATTTTTGTAGAAATAAATTCTCATGCTTCACTTATATCGTTTTGAGAATTGACTTGATTAAAATTTTGAAGAAATGAATTCTCATGCTTCACTTATATTGTTTTGAGAATTGTTAAGATTGAAATTTTAAAGAAATATTTGCACTCTCATGCTTCACTTAAATCTTTTTGAGAGATGATGATAGTAACGGTAATTTGCACATGTTATGCAATTGGTCCCAAAGTGATGAATATTCAAGAGGGATATAGATAAAAACTTTCATATAGATCATTGGATATGACAAGTGTGATTCCTTGCAATAGTTTTGCGACATGGAAATGATGATATGTGATGCCATGTTAGTGAGTAATTGTGCTTAAGTAAGAATATTAGTGTTAAGGTTTGTGATTCCCTATGCAAGGACGTTAAGTCAATAGTTATTGAATGAAGTTATATCTTACTATGGTGCATTATTCGGTGTTAGTTATGTTCAATGCATGTTTATGACAGTTTTCGTTTTTTGGTTGGTTACTTCTCAATCTTTTGCTAGCCTTCATTTGTACTAAGCGGAAATACTGCTTGTGCATCCAAAATCCTTAAAACCAGTTTTGCCTTATGAGTCCACTATATCTACCTATATGCAGTATTCCAATGTCGTTCCAAGTAAATTTGCTTGTGCCAACACTAAATTTCAAAATAATTTTTCTGTTTTGTGTGCCCGTACCGCTCCTGAAGCGGAAGGGGGTAGCCAAAATCTTCCATGCTAGGTGTGTTATTCTCAAGATAAGTGTTTATTCACTTGTCATTGCACGAGAGTGTGGCGGTAATAGGGATGCCCAGTCCCGAAATGTGAAATGAAATGAAATGAAAAATCTTATGTGATCACAATAATAAATTCCTTGGAAAGTGATGGTATGGAGGGCACCCGTGGATACGGCTAGCCATGGATTGTGAAAGAATTGGTGGAAAGGAATAAACTTTATTTTCTGTTTGGGAACCGCCTATGATGTATGTAGCATGGAAGATATTGGGAGTTCTCATTCGTTTTCGTTGACAGGAAAAGCATGCCTCCCAAAATATTTTTTTTATCTCTTTAATTTCAGCTTTGAGCTCTGGCACATTTGACAAATCTCTGCTTCCCTCTGCGAAGGGCCTATCTATTTACTTTTATGCAATTTTTTTTTCTTGAGTCTCCATCTTCTCTTACAAAAGCACCAACTAGAGAACACTATTGTCATACTTGTGCATTGGTTGTAGCTAATATTTGAGTGTGTTTCATAAATGGATCAATGATTGAGCATAATGGGCTAGGGATAACTTTCTTTAGCATTGATATTTTGAAAGACATGGTTGCTTGTTAGTATGCTTGAGTATCTATGTTTTCATGTCAAATTATAGACTATTGCTTTGAATCATACAAGTCCAATGTCCTTGCTACAAAAAGGAAAATAATATGTGATAAATATGTTAGGCAGTATTCCACATCAAAATTCTGTTTTTATCATTTACCTACTCGAGGACGAGCAGGAATTAAGCTTGGGGATGCTGATACGTCTCCAACGTATCTATAATTTTTTATTGTTCCATGCTGTTATAATATCAATCTTGGATGTTTTTATAATCATTTACATCAATTTTATATCATTTTTGGAGACTAACCTATTAACCTAGTGCCCAGTGCCAGTTGCTGTTTTCTGCCCTGTTTTTGTTTCACAGAAAACCAATATCAAACGAAGTCCAAATACAGTGAAACTTTTTGGAGATTTTTCCTTGGGCAAGAAGAATACCAGAAGCTTCAAGGGGAGGCCAGAAGACCTTGGTGGGCCCCACGAGCCACCAGGGCGCGCCTGGGGGGCGGGGGGGCAGGCGCGCCCTGATGCCTCGTGGGCCCCACCAAGCTCCGTTTGACCTAATTCCAGCACTATAAATTTCAAAAAAATCAGAAACCCTCAAGGGAGTCCACGAAATACTTTTTACGCAGCCGCAAGCCTCTGTTCCAGAGAGATCCCATCTGGGTCCCTCTCCGGTAATCTGCCGGAGGGGGAATCGATCACGGAGGGGCTCTACATCAACCTTGCTGCTTCTCCGATGATGCGTGAGTAGTTTACCAAAGACCTTCGGGTCCATAGGCAGTAGCTAGATGGCTTCTTCTCTCTTTTTGATGTTCAATACAATGTTCTCCTTGATGTTCTTGGAGATCTATCCGATGTAATCTTTCTTTGCGGTGTGTTTGTTGGGATCCGATGAATTGTGAGTTTATGATCAGATTATCCATGAAATTATTTGAGTCTTTGCTGCACTCTTTTATGCATGATTATTATAGCCTCGTATTTCTTCTCCGATCTATTAATTTGGTTTGGCCAACTAAGTTGATTTATCTTGCCATGGGAAGAGGTGCTTTGTAGTGGGTTCGATCTTGCGGTGCTCAATCCCTGTGACAAAAGGGACATGACACGTATGTATCGTTGCTACTAAGCGTAAAAAGATGGGATCTATTCATTGGGCTTATTAATTCGTGAGTTTGTCTTTTCTACATCATGTCATCGTTCTTAAGGCATTACTCCGTTCTTATGGATTTAATACACTAGATGCATGCTGGATAGCGGTCGATGTGTGGAGTAATAGTAGTAGATGCAGGCAGGAGTCGGTCTACTAATCTTGGACGTGATACCTATATACATGATCATTGTCTTGGATATCGTCATGATTATTTGCTTTTCTATCAATTGCCCAACAGTAATTTGTCTACCCACCGTATGCTATATTCTCGAGAGAAGCCTCTAGTGAAATCTATGGCCCCCGGGTCTATCAAAATCATATTACTAAAACCCTAAAAATATTGCTGCCATTTTCTTTTATTTATTTTATTTAGTATTTTTGCGGCAATCTATCAATCTATCAAATACAATATAATCTTGCAATCTTAACGCCAAGGGATTGACAACCCCTTGTTTGAGTTGGGTGCAAGGATTTGTTGTTTGTGTGCAGGTACTGCTTACTAGGTGTTGTGTGATTCTCCTACTGGTTCGATAACCTTGGTTTCATAATTGAGGGAAATACTTATCTCTACTGTGCTGCATCATCCCTTCCTCTTCGGGGAAATACCAACGCAAGCTACAAGTAGCAGGAGGCACCCCGGTATCGTATCACCATCACTTTTTCATCATCATTATCTATCTTAGTTCGATCCTTAGTTATTTCATGATTTAGAGGAATAAAGTTTTAGTATGATTTAGTTTCGAGTGCTTGCTTTGTGATCTATCTATCTATGTAATCGTGTGTGAAAGTTATATAATAAAGACTAGTTTGAGTTGAGTGTTTTGCTTTTGATGATCCAATCTTAGAAATAAAGAAAGAATAAAAATAAAATCATATGCTAATCCCATGGGGAGTGATGACTTCACATAAAAGAAGTATAATTGATAAAACTTGTTGGAAGTTGACAAACATAGCATTGGTCATTGTAGCAATTCATGAAAAAGTAATAAAGGAAGAGAGGTCTCACATATAAATACACTATCTTGGACATCTTTTATGATTGTGAGCCCCCATCAAGTATTCTCTGTCAATTAGTTGACGTTGGACAAGGAAGACAACGTAATGAGTTATGTTTTCTTATATTCACATAGAAGTTATATTGTTTTAGATCCTCTAACATGTGGTGTTTGCCCCCTATCTTTGCTATCCAAAAATCCGCACCAAGTAGAGATACTACTTGTGCATCCAAAACCTCAAACCCAGTTTCATGCCATGTGAGTCCACCATATCTACCTATGGATTGAATAAGATCCTTCAAGTAAGTTGTCATCGGTGAAAAAGCAATACAAATTGCTCCTAAATATGTATGAACTTTTATTGTAAGGGAAAATAAGCTTTGTACGATCTTGTGATGGTGGAGCAATAAAAGCGGCAGACTGCATAATAAAGGTCGCTATCACAAGGGGCGATATAAAGTGACGTTCCTTTACATTAAGAGCTTGCACATCCAAAAACAAAAAGCGCATGACAACCTCTGCTTCCCTCTGCGAAGGGCCTATCTTTTACTTTATGTATTTACTTTCATGCAAGAGTCAATAGTATTCTCTTCTATTCCGTTTTTATTTTCTCTTTTGGCAAACATCATGTGGTGGGGATTGATCCATGCATATATATCCAGTTGAATGTAGGTTATCTTGAGTTATTATTTTTGACATTACCCTTGAGGTAAATACGTTGGGAGGCGAAATTATAAGCCCCTATCTTTCTATGTGTTCGACTGAAACTTTTGCCCCATAAGTATGACATGAGTGTCAGCAATCATAGAAGACTAAATGATAGTTGAGTATGTGAACTTGCTAATCAAAGCTCTTACATAGACTCTTTCTGATAATATGATGAATTGCAATTGCTTCAGTGACTGAGATCATAGTTTGTTAGTTTTCAATTCGGTTTATGGTTCATACTTTAACTTGTGGATGAATTGTCACTTTTCATGAGAAGTTTTATGATGATATATTGCTGTCATAATAAAGATCATGATGCTCCATGTCCGTATTTTATTTTTATCGACGTCTCTCTCTCTAAACATGTGGTCATGATTATCGATTTTGACTTTTCGCTTGAGGGCAAGTGAGGACTAAGCTTGGGGGAGTTGATACGTCCAATTTGCATCATGATTTCCTACTATTATTTATGATGGTTTTGATCATTATTTCACTTTATGGTATAATTCTTATGCCTTTTCTCTCTTACTTTGCATGATCTACATGAAGAGGGAGAATGCCGGCAGCTGGAATTTTGGAACTGACATAGCCACATCAGAGATACCTAATCTACAGAGCTCCAATTGACCTGAAATTTCATGGAGATTTTTTATTGAATATATAAAAAATACTAGAGAAAAGAAATACCAGAGGGGACCCACCAGCTGCCCACAAGGCAACATGGCGCGCCCCCCTGGGCGCGCCCTGGTGCCTTGTGGGGCCCACAGCTGGTGTCTGGCCCCTCCTTCTGCTATATGAAGCCATTTGCCCTAGAAAAAAATGAAGAGAAGACTTTCGGGACGAAGTGCCGCCGTCTCGAGGCGGAACCTGGGCAGGAGCTATTTTGCACTCCGGCGGAGCGATTCCGCCGGGGATACTTCCCTCCGGGAGGGGGAAATCGAAGCCATCGACATCACCAACGATCCTCTCATCATGGGAGGACCAATCTTCATCAACATATTCACCAGCACCATCTCATCTCAAACCCTAGTTCATCTCTTGTGTTCAATCTTTGTCTCAAAACCTCAGATTGGTACCTGTGGGTTGCTAGTAGTGTTGATTACATCTTGTAGTTGATTCTAGTTGGTTTATTTGGTGGAAGATTATATGTTCAGATCCTTAATGCTATTCAATACCCCTCTGATCTTGAACATGAATATGATTTGTGAGTAGTTATGTTTGTTCTTGAGGACATGGGAGAAGTCTTGTCATAAGTAATCATGTGAATTTGGTATTCATTCGATATTTTGATGATATGTATGTTGTTGCTTCCTTTACTGGTGTCGTGTGAACATCGACTACATGACACTTCACCATCTTTGGGCCTAAGGGAAGACATTGTGGAGTAGTAATTAGATGATGGGTTGCTAGAGTGACAGAAGCTTAAACCCTAGTTTATGCGCTATTCCGCAAGGGGCTGATTTGGATCCATATATTTCATGCTATTGTTAGAGTTATCTTAATTCTTCTTTCGTAGTTGCGGATGCTTGCAAGAGGGGGTAATCATAAGTGGGAGGCTTGTTCAAGTAAAAACAGAACCCAAGCACCGGTCCACCCACATATCAAATTATCAAAGTAGCAAACGCGAATCAAACAAACATGATGAAAGTGACTAGATGAAATTCCCATGTGTCCTCGAGAACGCTTTGCTTATTATACGAGTTCGTTCCTGCTTGTCCTTTGCTACAAAAAGGATTGGGTCACCTTGCTGCACTTTTGTTACCGTTACTACTTGTTAATTGTTACGAATTATCTTACTATCAAAACTATCTGTTACCGCTAGTTTCAGTACTTGCAGAGAATACCTTGCTGAAAACCGCTTGTCATTTCCTTCTGCTCCTCGTTGGCTTCGACACTCTTACTTATCGAAAGGATTTCGATTGATCCCCTATACTTGTGGGTCATCAACTAGCATCCTCTGGATCGACAAAATACTTTGGACTATATTACATACAAGTCCTAGGCTGCATTTCCATCTCATGGAAATCCTTTTTGGCGTCCATTATATCTCATGATTGAAATATGTATTAATTGCTAGTTTAACCCGAACCGACTTTAAGCATCGCTACGGAGAGACTGTGACATCCCCAGATTACTAAACAGTAGCTATGCTAATTAGTCATGACAAGTCATCATCATTAAGCCTTATAAAAGCAATTAGAGAACAATCCTACTTCAAATTCTAATTTAAAATAAAGTCAAAATTAAAAGTTATCCAAATAGCAGAACAAAAATTTTCATAATATTACAAATATTCCCAAAGCAATTATAAAATTAAAACCAACACTGTTAAAATTCCTAAGTTGACCCTAGCATTTAAAACAGTGCTATTCCAGCAATTTAAAATGCAAATTCATTTATAAAAATTCCAATTTGGATTCAAATAAATCCCAAACTATTTGTGGCAGTGCCTAAAAATGCCAGGGATTTATGTGTACTAGATCCATATTTTTCCTTAGTCATTTGGTAGCCTAAATATTTCATTTTCCTTCTCTGTTTAATAATAAAAGATAAAACAGAAAAATGGGAAGGTAAAATGGCTTACCTGGCGCCGGCCCAGTGCTGGCCCAGCCCATCTTCTGTATCCCCTACCTGCTCCCTCGCTGCGTGTCGGTGCCGCCATGGACAGGAGCTCGCCACGCCGTTCGCACCCGCCACGACGCCGGGGCAGTTGAGCTGGGAGGATAAGGACCCGCCCTGCATTCCCCCTGGACCCCTGGCTCCCCTCCTTCCCTTTCCCTCATGCTCTCTCACCCTCTCCTGCCTCTGCCGAACGCGGCCGCCACTGCCGCCTCGCCGTGGACGTGGCCAACGGTCTCTCCTTGTCACGTCGAGATGTCCTACGGCTTCCCCGTCGTCGACCTCATCCTCTGCGCGCCCGCGGCTGACCGGAGCTTCGGCCCTGCGACATCTACGCCCTCGTCTTCTACCTCAGGACGACGAGATCGCCGCAAGCGCTCCATCGCCTCCGGTGCCTCCCCGCGCGCGCTAGTCTGCTTGGCTACTACGCTGTAAGCTCCGGTCCTCCCTGACACCTCCTTGTTTCCCCTCCTGCACCGTAGCCATCTCCTCTCGGTCGCTGGCTCTGCCGTCCGCCATGACCGAAGAACGGCTCGATGCCGAGCTGCCCGAGCCCTCTCCTGCTGCACGTCGTGCCCTGCGAGCTCCCAGTAGTCCGCCTAGCCGCTCAAAACGCTCGGAGACGAGCCGTTGCCGCACGTCCGCGCGCTCCCGAACAGCGGCCGCCGCTGCCATAGCCCACCTCCGGCACCCCCACGGCCACCGTTCGACTCGCCCGGGAGCGCTCGTTCAAATGGCACCACCCACGCAAGCTCCCGACGCCGGAAGCGGCCGGACGGTGAGCTCCGCCGCACTCTGATTAGCGTCGGAGTTAACTCCGGTGATGATGCTGACGTGGCGCCATCATTAGCCGCTAATGACGATGTTAACTACCTCCCCGTGACACTGACAGTGGGGCCCGCTGCATAGTTAATCCGGTCGGTTAAAAATAAATAAAACACTGTCAACCGTGGACCAGTGGCCCCACCGGGTAGCCTCACAGTGCGCCTCTGGTGCACTGCACCGGGTGCACCTAGCCCTCCTCTGCACTGTGTATATTCCGATTAATAATATTCCAGGATTTTCAAAAAATGACTAAATCTTTGAAAATTCATAGAAAATAAACCATAGCTCGGATCGAAAAACTTTCTACATGAAAGGTGATCAGAAAAACGAGACGAATCCGAATATGTGGTCAAAATGCTTGACCATCACTCCTAACTATCCGAACATGGAACCTTCCGCTCCGGTTCCATATACCGAAATCAGCCTAAACGCCGGGAAAATATCCCAGATATTTTCCCGATTCGTCTACGACATATAGCCATGCATTAGGACACCACTAACACTGCATACCGTCATGTCATGCATCTGTGTTGCATTATTTGCCTTTATTTATTGTTTCTTCCCCCTCTTCTTTTCGATAGCCTTCGAGACCGACGCAGCTCCGGAGACCGACTGCATCCCCGACGATCCCTCTTTTGCCGCAGAGCAACCAGGCAAGCAGCCCCCCTTGACGCATGCCTATATCATCTATTCTTTCTCCCTCCTGCTTGCATTAGATTTTGCTACTGCTTTTGATTGATCCTAATTCTGATGCATAGCCTGTTTATTCTAACTTCTGTTGATACTTTACCTGATATCCTAAATGCCTAGTGTTGGTTGGTAATCCATCTGTGGCCCCTCTTCCTTGTCCTAGTTGCCCCGCTTAGTTACCTGTGCCCCGGTCGATGCGATCGACGGGCTGAGACCAGCACATCACTGCATACCCCCTAAGTTGTTCGACTCCCCAGAGTTATCCTTGAGTGCCGAGGGTGATACCTCTTATCTTACTCCTGATGTGCCTCTGTGGTACAGCTGGTCGGTTGTGTGTTATCAAGGGTGATTCCTCTTCCACCACCTTCGATGAAGCTTCTGTCGTGCAACCCCTCAAGTGTGAATCCATCGAGGGTGATTCCTCCGGGTTCACCTTGACGGTGGCATCGAGTGGGAATCCATCGAGGGTGATTCCTCGGATTACCTTCTTGATGTTACGGACACACGGTTACATTTAACTATTGCCCCTGGTACTGTTACTGCGGGACTGAAGGGACAGGCGGTACCACCCCGGTAGAGGTGGACCTGAGTTCCCGACAGTCTCTTGGGAAGACGGGTTGACCTGGAAGGCACCCGCGAGATAATTACGAGGCACGGCCGGGTAGGCAGAGACCGCCCTAGAGAAGGATGGGCCTGACCCTTGTTGCACTTCCTCGAGACGGGACGATAGGAGTACTGATCATCACCGCGAGCTCCTAATAATGCACTAACGGATTTGGGTATTGATCTGAGTTGGCCACTGGCCTATACGCACTACCACCACGTGGGATAATGGTTTAATGGGGCCCTCTGCACCGTATGTATCAGCCGAAAGCTCTGTCAGACGTCCAGTTCAGCCTTGTGGCCGGGTCGGATCGTGTTGTTGGCGCTGGTATCCACCCTACACACAACGACCCGGAGTGCAAAGGGCGATGGGCCCAAGACCCCTGAGCACTTAGGATGTAGACCGGCGGGGACCTCTCTGCTGAGCTCTAGGTAGGGCTACAGTGTGTCGATCAGCCGAGGCCGGGCATGACCCAGGAAAGTGTGTCCGGCCGGAGTTAATCGAGCGTGTTGGGTAACAGTAGTGCACCCCTGCAGGGAAGATATATCTATTCGAATAGACCTGTCCACGGTAACAGGACGCTCAGTGTTGTATCCCGATCTGCTACAACTTGAACTGGATACTTGTTAATTAAATTTAAGCTACGGGTTCGCTTTCTCACAGGGAGCCGAGGAAGGATCCCTAGGTTTAGCTACAACATGCTTGCTACTTTTGTTATGTACTAATCTGCACTCTTCTTATGCTGCAAGACCGCTGAAGATGCTAGTCTTCGATAGGCTAGGCTTTTCCCCTCTCTTCTGGCATTTCTGCAGTTCGGTCCACATATATAGCCTTTCTTTGATACCGATGCATAAGTAGAATAGTTCTGATGTTAGTCTTGCGAGTACTTTGGATGAGTACTCACGGTTGCTTTGCGTCCCTTTTTCTCCATACCCGTTTGCTGCGACCAGATGATGGAGCCCCGGAGTCAGCCGCCCCAGTCGATGACTTCTGCTACCCCACCGGTGGAGCATACTATTACGTGGAGACCGTCGACGACCAGGAGTAGTTAGGAGGCTCCCAGGCAGGAGGCCTGCGCCTTTCGATCTAGTGTTTCTTTTGTCCCACCTTTTAAGGCCTATCTTTTATCTTTTATATCTGTACTCAGATATCTAATGCTTTCGCTGATGCTTGTTTGACATCGAGCTTATGTATTCGAGCCCTCGAGGCCCCTGACTTGTAATATAAAGCTTGAATTATTTTATTTTGTGTTTAGAGTTGTGTTGTGATATCTTCAAGTGAGTCCCTAGGCTTGATCGTGTGCATTTGCGTGTATGATTAGTGCACGATTAAGTCGGGGGCGTCACAGAGACAATCTCACCATAGTAAACTCCTTGAATTTGTCATAAGCAACAAGTCGAGCTTTATGGATAAAACATTTTTATCCGTATCAGTTTATAGTTCCATTAATATTCGATAGACTCTAAGTCTTTCGAAGGGTTTATCAATATCTAATCTTGAATCATTTATATGGACACTATCTCAGACGATATTGGCATTTAGCCAATTTCAGAGTCAGGGCCCATCATCGCTTCCTTGATTATCGTAGGTATACTGTTGTCTAACAACAATATCTCGTTTCCGCACCTGAGAGATTTGCACGAGTTTTGCCTACATGGTTCAGCTGCAAGTTCGACCGAAGTCCATACATCTCATGTAGAGGCTTCCGTATCAGTCGCAGTAGGAAACTCTGGAATTACTTCTAAGGTTTCTTTCCCTTGACCTGATGACGAAGATACTGTTATCTCGTCGAGTTGCACTGTCCTCCCACTCACCTTTTTGCAAGAACTATTTTCTTCAAAATCATACCGCTCTTTGTGGCAAACCTTTTGCCTCGGTATAGTGATGGACGAATACGCAATAATTTGGGATAACCTACAAAGTAGCACTTATCTGATTTGAAATAGGTTTGTAAATATTTTACATAAGCCCCATATTCCAAATGTTAAGAAAAGACATAACATGATTGAGCGTACCATACCATGGCGTCATTGCAATAGATCTGATGGGGCTCTTTTCAGTGTAAAAGCCGCAGTCTCTAAAGCATTACTTTAAAAGGGATAATGGCAAATTGATTTATGTCATCTTTGATCTCACCATGTCATAAATGGTTTGATTACATCTTCACAGACATTCCACTTACAGTGGTGTTCCGGGAGGTGTAAGTTATGAAACTCTTTTCACAACTCATCAGATATTCGCTAAACTTGCAACTCAAATTTTTCTTTCCGCAATCTAAATGCAGAAACATAATTTTCTTGTTATAATAATTTCTACTTCATTTTGAAAATCTTTTGAATGATTTCAAAAGATCCAGACTTATGTCTGATGTCTACTACACAACTTATTCTTGTAGACTCGTGTTGGCCCTCGAAGTGCAGAGTTTTGTAGGACAGTAGCAATTTTCCCTCAAGTGGATGACCTAAGGTTTATCAATCCGTGGGAGGTGCAGGATGAAGATGGTCTCTCTCAAACAACCCTGCAACCAAATAACAAAGAGTCTCTTGTGTCCCCAACACACCCAATACAATGGTAAATTGTATAGGTGCACTAGTTCGGTGAAGAGATGGTGATACAAGTGTAGTATGGATAGTAGATATAGGTTTTTGTAGTGCGAACAATAAAAAACAGCAAGGTAGCAAGTAACAAAAGTGAGCATAAACGGTATTGCAATGCTTAGAAACATGGCCAAGGGTTCATACTTTCAATAGTGCAATCTCTCAACAATGCTAACATAATTGGATCATATAATCATCCCTCAACGTGCGACAAAGAATCACTCCCAAGTTCCTATTAGCGGAGAACATAAGATAGAAATTGTTTGTAGGGTACGAAACCACCTCAAAGTTATCCTTTCCGATCGATCTATTGAGCTATTCCTATAAGTGTCACAAACAGCCCTAGAGTTTATACTAAAATAACACCATATGATACACATCAACCAACTCTAATGTCACCTAGATACTCCAATGTCACCACAAGTATCCGTGAGTTGATTATACGATATGCATCAAACAACTTCATAATCATAATATTCAATCCACACAAAGAACTCCAAGGAGCACCCCAAAGTTTCTATCGGAGAAAAGATAATGAAAACATGCATCAACCCCTATGCATAAATTACCCCAATGTCACCACGGGAATCCGCGAGTTGAGTGCGAAAACATATATCAAGTGAGTCAATATAATACCCCATTGTCACCACGGGTATTCATATGCAAGACATACATCAAGTGTTCTCAAATCTGAAATATTCAATCCAACAATAACGAAACCTCAAAGGGAAAAGATTCGATTCATCACAATAAGGATAGAGAGGGAAGAAACACCATATGATCCAACTATATTAACAAAGCTCGCGATACATCAAGATCGTGCCAAATCAAGAACACGAGAGAGAGAGAGAGAGAGAGAGAGAGAGAGAGATAAAACACATAGCTACTGGTACAAACCCTCAGCCCCGAGGGTGAACTACTCCCTCCTCGTCATGGAGACCGCCGGGATGATGAAGATGGCCTCCGGTGATGATTCCCCCCTCCGGCAGGGTGCCGGAAAAGGGCTGTAGATTAGATCGTGGAGGTACAGAGGCTTGCGGCGGCGTAAAAACTCATCTAGGTTAACTTTCGGGGGTTTCTGAATATATATATATATATATATATATATATATATATATATATATATATATATATATATATATATATATATATATATATATGATTTTTCAGCGTTGTAATCATGCGAAGAGGGGTCACAGGGGGCCCACGAGGCACCAGGGCGCGCCTGGGGGGGCAGACGCGCCCAGGTGGCTCGTGGGGCCCCTATGGCTCTTCTGCTGCTCCTCCGAAGCTTCCTGGGTCTGTTTCCTTCCAGAAAAAATCGTCAGAAAGTTTCGTTGTATTTGGACTTCGTTTGATATGGATTTTCTGGAAAACCAAAAACAAGTAGAAAACAGCAACTGGCACTGGGCTCTAGGTCAATATGTTAGTCCATAAAAATCATATAAAAGCCATATAAAAGTGCACCAAAATCATACAAAACTATAATAAACATGGCATGAATACTTCATAAATTATAGATACGTTGGAGACGTATCAATGTCTCATCAAGTAAATATCCATATATCTACTTGAGTCATTTCTGAAGATAGGCAAATCTACTGCTAGCAATAACCTTTATTGGACTACACACATCATAATGTATGATCACCAATAAGTTCGTTGCTTGTTCCTTATGGCCTGTGAACTGTATTTCAGTCACTTCACTTTTCGAACAAAAGTTGCAAGTGTCAGATGATTCATAATCAAAATGACTTCAAAATCCATCATAATGAAAATTTTCCATGCGGGGTTCTCCAATGTGACCAAATGCAGTACCACACAAATGTGGTATTCTTTTAGTCTTCCGACATTTAGCATCAGTGTTATCGATGTATTATATTATCATCAATATTCATGACATACATCCCATTCATAATGGAAGCACGACCCTTATGTTATTCATAACACCGAACAACAACTGTTCTCTTATGAACAACCTTCTTGCAACATACTTTATACAATGGGCTAGAGTGTATGAAACTCCAAAATGAATTATGAAAATAAGTACAGAGGTAATATATTATTATCAATATTCATATCATACATCTCATTGACAATGGGAGTATGGCCCTTATGTTATTCATATCACTGAACAACAATTGTTCTCTTATGAACAACCTTCCTGCAACATACTTGATGCAATGGGCTAGAGTGTATGAAACTACAAAAATGAATTATGAAAATAAATACATAGGTAATACACTGACGGAAGGTATAGTAACTTTTACTATGTTCCCAGCGCGTATCTAAACCTCATTACTGGCAAGTCTTTTAGGCCCTAGTAGTTCTTGTATCGAGTTGCAAGAGAATGCATTTGAATGGGTATTCCTGTGATCAACTTTTAATCACAATACCCAAGAATTAGTGACTAATAGTTTAATCACAATTCCCAAGAACTATTTCTTTGACCAGCCTTCCAAACATCAATAACTTGTATGACTTTCATACATGAGCTGGACATTCCAGTCTTCTCTCCTTTTGCCTTTATACTTCTAACAGTTTTACTTCCAATATTTCTCCTACTCTCAGAAGAAGCACCCAACTTTAAGAGTGGAGTCAGCCGCGGACTTCCTAGGTGTGTAAGTCTCACTAACACCATTCAAACTTTTCCTTTCTCTTTATGTTGTTGTTTTATTCACCATCATCACATGACAGGCGTTCTGCTGGATCCCTCTCTTATTAGTCTAATGCATAGTAAACACTTTACTAATACTTTGCAAGCAAACATTGCTTTGGATATCTCATATCTTTTAGCCTTTTTTTGTATCTGAAACTAATTTTCAGTTCCATGAATATCACATAACTATCCCAAACTTTTGAAGTTCGGGTCTCATGGAAGCAAACATATTGCACTTGACCATAACGGAATTCTAGCTTGTGGATCGAAGGACGAGAGTCACATCATCCATTGCATTAGCCGGAGAATACCGAAAGCATGCGATAGGACAAAGTCCTTCTCGGCACTCTTGAGGACAATCCTCACATTACGTTACCAACCGTAAAGTTTTAACCAGATATATAATAGCAATTCAATTTTAATAGGGAAGGTGGAAACGCAAGCCATTATTCTATAACTTTTATGCAAATGACACTTAGACTATGTTCATAATTAATTGCACTTAGAATTAAACAAGTTAATTCTAAAGTGTGCTCCCACTCAAAACAATATCTCTCATAATTGATTGTGAGTGATACAAGACCCATATTGCAATTCAACGCCAAGGATGCATCCATCTCAAGTAACGAGAATTACAATTGGTAGGCCAACTTGACAATCACATCTCTATGTGACTCTTGTTCATCTTTCGATGGGCGTGTTCCGAGCTCAGGACGATCCTCCGGAACATCAAGACAACCAAATGATCCCGCTGCGAGGTCTCAACTCACCCGCCTCACACTTATCTAATCGTTCGTACCCATGCATCCATGTGATACCCCGAAGAGATAGGTGCCGTGACGGTGCTACACTTGGGAGAACACTAACTACTTGATATTTTTGTGAGAGATCACCCTAATAAAAGTGACTACCGCGCAATCAAAAGGGTGCAACATAAGGGATAAACATCTCAGGCAATTCATAATAGCATGATATGGTATAGCCCTTTCTGACGGAGAAGTCTTTAATTTCTTCGTCTTCGGCATTTGCGTCGGTGTCTACCTTCACGAAGTTTGCCATCACCTTGTCGATGCACCAAATAATATTGCTATCTCTATAGCTAATAAATATAGTGCATTATAGAAGGTTGACACGCAGGTCATTAAAGTGACAATCATATGGCTCCAGCCATCATGCCGAATCATGACACATAGGTCATGTTAATTAATTTTACATCTTATAGTCATCTCATACATAATCAAATTAATATGACGAAGACTATACCACATCTCATGCACATTCATCCTGCAAAACCAAATCATACGCCTCTAATCGGTTCATGCAAAATTTTATTTTACGTGGCTTCTAAGGTTTCGAAACAAACCGAAGCTACCAACGTTTATCATCAAGTATGATTATTCAAGTCGCTAGATTAACTTTGCAGGGCATATGAAACACGAGATAAAAAATCTCGAGCCCCATACTGAACTTCGTCATACGCAAAAACCCCGTGCAGATCATATCTGCATTGCCCTTTAGTCTGCGAAATTTCATCTTTCTCTAACTATGGTGGAACCCAAAGAACTGTTAGCACTTCGTTGATCAATCAGGATCGCGGATTGCCAGAACTTTGTAAAATTCCACCATGCCATTTCAAGATCAGAAATACGCAAATTCAAGGGAAGCAACAAGAACATTGGGTAATAGATTTCATCTGCTACCCGCACAAATAATTTTCAGCAATAGAACTCATCTACTACAAAATTATATTGTGCAACACCCGTACATCTCATGTATTCTAGATCGTAAGCTGCATCTACACATATCACGACTTTTGATGCCACTGTAGGGTAAAGCGACAGAAAACAAAATTTTCCGACCTACGCACCAGCCCAGTACCACTATGGAGATACATACAAGGTTTTTGATCTGATCGTTACCAACTCGTAGCGCAGCGGAAGTAGAGTTGGCGAAGATCATTGGTGCAGATCCCCGCAGCTAGGATTTTACAACCTCCCAACCGCGAGGATGTACTCCCTCAGACAACCCCTCAGGCGGTCCCTCGGACAGCCCTCCAGGGGGTCCTCAACCAGTCCCCCGGGCGGTCTCTCGGACAGCCCTCCGGGAGGCCCTCGAAATCTCAGACGGTCACTTGGACAGCCCTTTGGGAGGCTCTCAAAATCTCGTACGGTCACTCGGACAGCCCTTCGGGAGGCACTCTCGAACTAAGATCGAAACTACGACCTCTCTACCAGGTTGCACACATACGGTGTCAGCTATCCGACAGGGCTTCGCCGCCCAGAACTATTTCATGTGAGGGAGAGAAGAAGCCAGATCATTGCATGGCGTATTGTATGAGAGAAAGAGTGAGTGTGGAGAGCTCTTCTCCACCTCTATTTATCGGAAAAACCAAGGGGTAGGGTGGCACTTAAAAAACCCAAAATGCCCATGAAAGGTGTCCTTCACAAGGGTAAAAGGGGAAGGCAAGTGGGGCTCCATGGTGGAGCCCCTCCTTGGCCGGCCAAACATGTGACCCCCCCCCCAAAAGGGGTTTCCATCCATCCATGTCATCCCCTAGATTTTTTGGGGCAAAGCCGAAAAAGTGGTTTTTTCAAAAAAGCAACCATAAAGGCGTTTTCACTATTCATGAAAACATTTTTCCGCGACCGGTAAATCCGAAAATATTTCTGTAGGCCTAAAACATTTCCAGTACCCCCTAAAATAATTATGGACGTGTTCTGAAACATTTCCGAATCAATGATTTTCATCAGCGAAAAGCAACCAAAGCATTTCCGGCTGCTCCGGAACATTTCCGATTTTTCTCTCTGAAAATTTTTCAGAAGTTCCCAGAACAATTCTGGTACCTCCAAAAAGTTCCAAGCGCATGCCGAAACCTATTTGGCTCAATGGTTTACTCTGAAACAACTTTTCGGTTTTACCGAAACTTTTCCGGTGTTCTCTTCGGAAGTTTTCCGTTGTCTCCGAAACTTTTTCGGTGACTTTCTCTCAGACTCCCTGTCTAATATTCACCAGATAGATGACCCTTAAGCGTGTGACCTTGTAGGTTCGGTGAAGTATAAACATGACCGGAACACTTTTCGATCAATGATCAATAGCGGAACCGTGGACATCCATATTGATCCCTATACCCATACGAATGAATATTCAAGTGAACCTGTAGTTTGGTGTGTGCTATTCCTGTTGCTTCGCGATATGTTACAAACACCCGAGGTGAGACTTATTGGCATCCCCGTGGATCAACAACTTTGTCCACTATGCCAGTTACCTCATTACCGGTTTTGTTCTCTTTTCTCGTTTCCGTGCTCCGGCATCCCCGTGATCAAATCACATTGTGTCTGGCCAGACGATGATGGATACCGTAACACTGAGAGGGCCCAAAGAATATCTCTCCATCGATGAAGGAGCAAATCCCGATCTTGAGCTATCAAGTTACTTGTCATACTTTTCCATGAACCCGTAAGACGTCATAATAGCCACCCTGTTACAGATGCCGTTTAACAAACCCAAAGTTCACGAAGCAAGTACGAAGGAACTCGATACTCTCATGGTCTAAGGAATTATGCAAACGTTAACTTTCTCTGTGTTATTTACCATTAACTTGTGACGAATGTATCTGATAGCATAACATCAATCGGGTCGATTCAATACAAGTGTTCTCCTAACATTGTGCCCTCAAAAGTTGCCGGCATAGACATGCCCATGATCAGGAAAACATGATCATCATGCAATACTTGAGCTAGTCTTAGAGGACAGACTAGGAATACATATTACAGTTTATTATTCCACACATGCATATGAGTTTTTCTCCGAGCCTCGTGGTTATTGCAGACTCGAGAACCATAACAGTTATAGCACGGAATATAAACATAATTACGAACATGAAGATAAATAGTAACATTTATTATTGCCTCTAGGGCATATCTCCTACAATAATCTCCTCCCTCTCGAAAAGTTCACAAAGCTGGCGTTTAATCGAGTGCTCCTCATGGAGGGAGGCACTCGAGGGAAGGGAAGAATGAAGGCCATGGAGTCGCCGCTCCAGGGTGTGAATACGCCTGTGAACCGGCCCCATCCCTGCCGCCAGCCCCGGCGGGGTCACCTGCAAGGCCTCTGCGACGGCGACGTAATTGACGGCTCCTCCAATGTGGTGGCTCATGAGGGCTGCCACGATCTTCCAGTTGTCCAGCCCCGGCGACCACATCGGCACCAGTGCGAATGCTACCACCGTGCTCACCATTGTCGCCACTGCCCAACATCGATCCATCCATCATTAGTTTCATCATTGCCTGGAACTGTAGATTGAACCAGAGGAGAAGCAATGGACTTGGTTACCGATCGGATCTGCGGAGGAAGGCGTGCCGGCGGAGCGAAGGACGCGGTGGAGGTCGGAGCGGAAGAGGAGCAGAGGGACGGCCAACGGGAGCAGGTACTCCAGCACCACGCGGTACGTGGGGACTGTTGAAGTAATCCAAACATGAGTAAGTTTCCATGTAATAGTGTGTCCAAATTAGTAGTAGCTAGCACGTGAAAGTGAAAATAGTGTCCGACAAAGATTACTATAGTTGTGATTAGGCTTGCCGGTGATTAGTTTAGGTAAGTGTTTGTGTTGGCTGAGTATGTGTCCGTGTAGGTTTAGAAGCTCTTGTTTAAAAGAAAATAAGGGCACGACAAGGGCCCTTTGCTATCAGTTTTTGTGCGCGTGTGTTCGTGTGACTTTGATGTGATCGATCCTGAGGGTGAAAAGCCAACATTTGGTATCAGAGCAAGGTCAGTTTTTAAGCTGCGCTTGCCCCGGGGTGGCGACCCGACTAACGCCTCGGGGCGGGCGATGCGGTCGCTAGTGTAGCGACGAGAAGGAGCGGGAGATATAGTCGCTGGTTGGTGCAGCGACGAGAGAGCAGTCAATAGTCGTTAGCCGTGCAGCGACGTGGAGGATAAGAGAGTCGTTCGGCGGAGCGACGACGAGAAGACTGTGATGGTGTAGTCGCGGGCGATGCAGCGACGAGTGATTGTCGTTCGGCGGAACGACCTGGAGGAAGGCGACGGGCGGTCGTCGACAAGGCCCTGGTGATCGTTGATGGTTATAAAGGTGTTGAGTTGGCACCGAGTAGTTCATCAAGATCGTCGGTGGAGGGTGCAAGATAGTGATGGCGAAGTTGCGAGTCGTCGTCAAGATGTGCGTGTGAGTTCTTATAAGGTGCGTCTGAGAGCTCAGGTGTGTAAGTCTTCTGCTGCAGTTGAGATGCGTCACTGGCAGAGGAGAATTGTGAGCAAGTGCGGATGGAAAAGGGAAAATTGTGCCCTGTGTTTCTGTCTGTGATCAAGGAGTTCCAGCGAGTTCATATACGGTGAAGTTGAGTTGCGCGTATATGGCAAGTTGCGTTGCCGCTGGACCAGTCAGATTGCCTCGAGATCGTGCGCTCGATCTTGGGCAAAGGTAACAAGTTCTGGCGAGTTCATGTACGGAAAGATGTGTTGCGCGTACATGACGAGTTGTGTTGCCGCCAGACGCGAAGTGTTGTTCGGTAAGGTGCGTCACCGACAACAAGAAAAGGTGTGGAGTTGGGTCCAAGTGCTGGTCTGCGAGACGTTTTTCATGGTCGAGGGACTCCAGTGAGATGCATCTTCAAGGCGCGAAGACATGAGACGTCATGGTCGAGGTGCTTCAACGAAGGTGTATCTCCAAGGGGTGAAGACGTGCGTGGAGACAAGATGGTGGGTGGCTATCTGCGTGTCTCAACGAGAAGACGAGGGCCAACGTGAAGATGGATGCGCACCAGTTAAGTTGAGTTCTTGCATGAGAGGCTATGTGTTTAGTCTACATGTACCACGCTAAGATGTGACCGCGTGGGCTGGTAATCCAGGTGATACGTTGGTTTCAAGTCAACAAGTCAAAAGTTTGGATTAGGGGGTGAATGTTGAAGTAATCCAAACATGAGTAAGTTTCCATGTAATAGTGTGTCCAAATTAGTAGTAGCTAGCACGTGAAAGTGAAAATTGTGTCCGACAAAGATTACTATAGTTGTGATTAGGCTTGCCGGTGATTAGTTTAGGTAAGTGTTTGTGTTGGCTGAGTATGTGTCCGTGTAGGTTTAGAAGCTCTTGTTGGTGTCGGTTTGATGGATCGGGTCCTGGCGTGTATATATATATATGCACGTATAGGGTCGTCAAGTAACACCAAGAGAAAAGAAGAATAGAAAAAAAAAGAAAATAAGGGCACGACAAGGGCCCTTTGCTATCAGTTTTTGTGCGCGTGTGTTCGTGTGACTTTGATGTGATCGATCCTGAGGGTGAAAAGCCAACAGGGACGTCGTAGGCGACGAGGCCGGCCGTGCTGGTGGCCAGGCCCAGCAGCACGATCACCAGCGTGCCGCTTAGTGCCGTGCCCACTCGGGTGGACCGCTCGGACCAAACGCTCAGCACGGCTGCCACAAGCAGAACAGTCCAGTTGCCCCATTGGTTGAACTTGTTTCTTTTTATTTTCTTTTTCGCGGGAAGCGCGCTAGTCAATCTTTCATCGTTCTTTAGTCGTATATACATGCATGTGATGTGCCTTCATCTTTTGTTAGTAGAGACGTTAGCATGACTGCCTTTTCTTATTTGAACCTGCATGCATATACTGCCTAGTTTGGTGTCTCTTTGATTGCGTAATGGATTGAGCATATATTATTAAAAGCAAGGAAGGCATATCCTAATCACTGGGTGGCATAAGCATGACGCCATGCATGCAATTAGCGTACGACTTGGACTGCTGGCCGGATTGGCCTACCGTACCTTGTTTGGCCCGGACACAAACATGTATGTACGTATACGTATGTGAATTGTCGGACCTCTTTTTTTCCTTCTATTTTATTTGGTCTCTCTCTCATGCACATTTGGACTTGTCTTTTTTTTTTGATTTTTTTTTTATCTAACGACCTAAAGCATCATAACTCAATTTTCAAATATGAAGTGCTTACCACACATACCGTGTGGTACATTTGGACTTGTCATTGGATAAGTGTACGTGTACATATTATGTCACGTGATTGGTGTTGCGTAACTTTCATATATCTTTAAATCTCGACCATCAGAATAAAGATCGATGGTGTGTATATTTTTAGCATATGTGAACGAACGTGGTGGCTTTGTTTTATTATTATTTTAATTATATAATAGATAGATGCAGTTGATGATGATACATAAATAGTTCGAGTCGAGTGAATGCATGTGCACATACGTTGCAGCCGTGGACAACACGAGGAGGAGATGATGTGTGTGTGGACCATATATATCAGGACAGGACATGTGGATATATGGATGACATGCAAGCCATGGACCTCACCTCATCCGGATGGAGAGGTGGCAGCCAATCGGGCGCCGGCATCCAGATTTTGGTAGCATGCATCCTGGCCACCCAATGCAATCATCTTCATCCCCTGCGTATAAAACCAGCCACACTGCTCCTTGCCTTGCCTAGCTCTAGCTCTATCCACGTACGTACAGTGCCACTCTTTTCCAACCACTTGAGAAAGCTCACCACGTAGCAGCAGCAATGGCCGCCCTCTCCTCTGCAGCCGTGACCGTCCCTTCCTTCGCCGCCGGGGCCAAGGTCGCCGCTCCCCGGAGCAGCAGGATGGTGGTGCGCGCGTCCCTCGGCAAGAAGGCCGCCAGCGCCGCGGTCGCCGTGGCCGCCAGCGCGATGCTGCTGGGCGGGTCGGCGATGGCGCAGGACGTGCTGCTGGGCGCCAACGGCGGGGTGCTGGTGTTCGAGCCCAGCGAGTTCAGCGTCAAGGCCGGCGACACCATCACCTTCAAGAACAACGCCGGGTTCCCGCACAACGTGGTGTTCGACGAGGACGCCGTGCCCTCGGGCGTCGACGTCTCCAAGATCTCCCAGGAGGAGTACCTCAACGCCCCCGGCGAGACCTTCTCCGTCACCCTCACCGTGCCCGGCACATACGGCTTCTACTGCGAGCCCCACGCCGGGGCCGGCATGGTCGGCAAGGTCACCGTGAACTAAGCTAGCTCCTCTTCTCGCGAATTTGGGTGGATTGATCGGTCAGATCGGACGTGTCATGCATATTAATTAATTGTACGTACACTATATATATGTATTTGTCTAAGATGATGAGGCTGTTGTTGATAACTACCCGCGCGCTCAAGAACTTTTTAGCTTGATCTATATCATGTATGTGTATATGTATGTTTGTTAGCTTTGGCAACAACAACTTTTGCCTGCTTACTTGCAACGACTCTTTCTCTCTCCTCTCTCCGTGTGAATGATGAATCGTGAAGGAGAATTGAGAAAGGTTGGATAAAAACAAGAAACAACTCACACGTGGGCCCCAGCTTATGGCCCGGACCTTACAGACAGGCCCCACCGGTTAGAATGGCTATATCATCAAACCTTAGCCCCCAATTGTGGGGCGCGCCTAGGTCCCGCTTATAGCGAGACGTAGGGCAGCCTCGCCTGAAGGCGAGCACGAGATGGGCCCGCCCAGGCCCGCGCGAGGCCACAGGCCACAACCTCTTTTTTTCTTTTTTTTTCACTTGTTTGTTTTTATTTTTTTATATTTCCAAATATTCTTAATATATATATTACAAAAAAGACTTTACATAAAACATTTAAAAAATAT
This sequence comes from Elymus sibiricus, assembly GCA_039707655.1. NCBI lineage: Eukaryota > Viridiplantae > Streptophyta > Magnoliopsida > Poales > Poaceae > Elymus > Elymus sibiricus. Next base: position 2,775,304 of record CM077676.1, read on the forward strand.
TAATCAAGTATTTGGAAAAAATTAAATGTTTAGAGAAAAAATGTTTCTCATGTATATGAAACATGTATACAAAAAATATACAATGTGTATGAAAAAAGTTGATCATGTATTTAAAAAATGTTAATCAAAATTTTGAAAAAAATGTTAATCAACTATTTGAAAAATGTTAATCAAGCATTCGAAAAATGTTAAATGTGTATAGAAAAAATGTTTGTTATATATACGAAAAATATATACAAAACAAATACAATGTGTATGAAAAAATGTTGCTCATGTATTTAAAAAAGTTAAACATGTATAAAAAATGTTCCTGGTGTATACAAAAAATGTACAACGTACATTAAATAAAAATAGACATCAAAAAACATATATTTAAAAAAAAGTTGATTTTGTTTTTAAAAAATGTTAGACATGTATATAAAAATGTTACTGACATATATGAAAAACGTAAATTGGGTGTGAAAGAAAAAGTTTATTGCCATTAAAAAAATGTTCACCGTGTATTGAAAAATGTTGACGATCTATTCAAAAAAGTTAATCTTGTATTTTTTACAAAATGTTTATTGCCATTAAAAAAATGTTCACCGTGTATTGAAAAATGTTGACCATCTATTCAAAAAATTTAATATTGTATTTAAAAAATATTAAACGTGTATGAAAAAAAATATTAGATATATATCAAAAATGTACAATGTGTGTGGAAAAAAGTAGGCATCAAAAAATATAAATTTTCAAAAAATGTTAGTCATGTATTTCAAAATGTTAAACATCTATATAAAATAAGTTTTGATGTATACGAAAAATATTGAATATATACTGAAAAAAGTTGACATGTGTTGAACAAAAAAGAAACCGATGAAAATTGACAAAGAAACAAAGAAAAACGAAGAAACCAAATAAAAACCAAAAAGAAAAACAAAGAAAACCAAAAAGGGAAAATAAAAAAGGAAGAAAATAAGTGCAAAAGAATAGAAACAGAGAAAACCGAGAAAGAACAAAGGAAAACCAAAGAAAACCAAGAAAGAAACAAAGAAAACAAGGAACAATGAAGAAAGAAATAAAGAAAAGTAAAAAAAACCAGTGAAACCGAGAAAGACACAAAGAATAACGAAGAAAAAAAGGAAGAAAAGAAAAACCAGTGAAAACCTTGAAAGAAACAAAGAAAACCGGTGAAAAACAAAGAAAAAACAGAAAAGTGAAGAAAACCGATGAAGAAAAATAGAAACCGAAAGAAAAAACTAAAAGAAAATGAAAATTTAAAAATTTAAAAAAGCGGATCGAACCTCGACCAGGAGAAGTCGCCTCGCTCGTTCGACGCGGAGAAGAAAATGGGCTGGCCCAGTAGCTACAGAGCGGGGGAAAAGCTTCAGGCGAGACCGAAGGTCTACTCGCTATAAGTGAGGTATAGGTTTTGCACCAATTGTGATGGTTTTTCATAATTTACTCTGGTGGGTCGGATTGGATAGGATGGCCTACCGAGATAGGTCTCGTCGGGAGAGAAATAGGAGACCTCCTCGTCAGCGCTTATAGCACCGGTTAGCTCAGCAGCGCACATGCACTCATGCGCATGGGCCGGCACTATAAAAGCTGAGCGGTTCTCTCGCTCGACCGCCTACGCGTGCGTTCGTTCGCCTTGGTTAGTTTTTTTTCGCTCACCTTTTTTTTGTGCTGCTTTGTTGTTCAAGAAAAAAACCAGCTATCGGTTTTTAAATTAAAAAAAAATTACGGAATTAAAAATGTTCATGAATTTGAAAAAAAATCGTGAATTTTAAAAAGTTCATGAATTTTTAAAAAATCATGAAAATTAAAACAAAAAAAGAAAAAGAAAAAAAGAACAGAAAATCGTAAAGAAACAAAAAAGAAAAAAACCAGAAAACCGCCCGGAAGCTTCTAGAAGCTTCCGAAAACAAGAAACAGATAAATGCGTTATTGGGCTGGCCCATGTATTAGTGTAGCGTAGATGGGGGTGTGCGCCCGTACCAAAATGCGTGTAAACGGTGTTATAAGCGTGGAATAGGAAAAGCGGAGAAAGAGGAATAGAGAGAGGTCAGGACGTCAGGTAGTAAGGTTGATGGAGACAAAATTAAGTGTAGCTGTGACGTGAGTTCGTGAGTCTTTTCACTAGAACTAGTAAGATACCCGCGTGTTGCTACAGAACAATGAAAGAAATATAATATAAGAATTTATGTTTTATTTTCAAGCATTTCTTGACGAACAACGGTGTCTTCCTCCATCTCTCCTCTTAGAACCACTTCTTTTTTCTTTTTTTTATAAAAAGATCCACTCATTTTCTACTAGGTATATTGGCGTTTGATCAGCGTGAAGGCGTCGATGCGTGAAAATAAGTCCCTTCGACACGGCACCCGGGAACCCGTGAGGTTGTTTTCTCGTGAATTTCGGCGTCTAGCTCTCAGATGTTCTAGTGTCTTCTTGTGCGACCTTCTCCGATATAGGTCCAGTCCCTACTCCGTTGAACCACAGATCACGTCTCGTTGTCTGTGTGTGAGTGATGAATTTGGTAGCGGAAATCATACCTGGCGATCGTCAGATATCAAGGATTTCGCAGCAAACCACCCGGCGGCCATTGAATCCTATATCCGAATCTCAAAGCAGGCCTAGGCAACACGTCAGCAAAAGGAGATCATTCGCTCAGTGCTCCTCCTCCACCGAACGTCCCTCACCCACAACCAATCCCTTATCCTCACCGAGCGTCTGCACCCACATCACCATTCCCATTCCCTCCCTCCCCCCACTCTCCTCCTACTCGCCGGTGACCACGGCAGGGCGATGGCGACGCAGAACCTTGCGCGTGACGGTGGGGGCTGGCGGTGCGCACTCCGGTGGAGGCCAACGCCGCGGGAACTACTTGGTGTCCTCCACCGCAGGCGCCTCTGGAAGCTGCCGCCGTGGCCCGACACCGCAACCATCGGCCCGATGATGGACGCACCTCCGCGGACGACGCCGTCGGCGTCATCGCGGCCCCAACCCAGGCCCTCGCGGACGTGCTGTCCATGTTAAAATTTATTGGATGATCTCAGGATCATAAAGCTCAAGTATTGAACCACAAAAATAAGAATTGAAACAGACACACCTTAGGATGATGCAAACATCCTACATGGATGCTTGTAGTTAATGAAGATGTCATCTAGGGCTTCATGGTGAAGCCCTTCTTTTCCTCTTCCTCTCTGGTTTGCTCCTGCCGCTTGTGGAAGGAGCTGGAGAGTCCTTCCCATGGCTATTGTGCATGCGCTTAGGATTGGGCAGCATGTGGGGAGCCGTGTGTTATTCTCCCTCTTCCTCATATCTGTCCCAAAGGGACATCCCCTTATATTTATAAGCACAGCACCATGGGGGGGGGGCACCTGTAAGTTGGTGTGTGTGTGCCCCCAATCAGGGCACCTTTAGTCAAGTTGGAATTGCCAACTTGCTGCTGGCCACGTGTTTGGCCTTAGATTAACCTACATTCTCTCCCTTGATCATAAGGCTAAACTTGTAAGTCCACTTTTTGACGAAATGGCATACGAGATAACAAGATTGCAATGGCCAGTTATTACCGCAGAACCCAGTTACTACAATATACCACCTCATCTCGAAATGGAACTTCTTTAGCTTAGGAGCTCCATTAACTTAATACTTATTTGAAAATTTATGAGCTCATTCCTTTGTTGGAACTTATACAGAGCCAATAAGATACAATGGTCAATTAAGTACCATTGATCTAATTGACCACAATACATCATTCCATCAAAGAAACAAACCCTTTTAGGTTTGTGGGGAGATGTTGTTGCAATGGTCCCAAGAGTGCAGTTTCTCTTCATATTCTTGTGCATATCCTTATGCGCGCGCTTTTGAAAAGAAGAGAAATTATGTTTTTGTTTCCAGAATCATAATTTGTCCCTTAATAATAGGCTGCCATTTAATCTTTATGCCGGCAACATCAGAAGGCAAGCCCCCTTAAATATAATACTTAGCTTTAATACCTTAGCATAACACTTATGAAATAATTATCAAGACATTAAACTTAAGTGATGCTCAACACTTATGCCTTATATTTAATAATTATTTGTTGAGCCTTAAAACTCAATTCATCAAGGCCTTGAACATGTTCGATTCTGGAATTAATCTTTCACAATGTCAAAGGTCTGACAGATACCTTTTGACATGTTACTCGAATAATCTTCACTCTTACATAATAAGTTCCGGGATAAATAATCTTAAGAAATCTCCTTATTCTTAAATTTATATGGATCAGGGACATGAATCCATATCTTAAAGGCTTAGAGAATTGAGAGCATGCCACAACTTCAGTTTGCATCCTTGATGATGCCTTAAGAAAAATTGGATAAAGCCATTCCACAATATGCCCCTCCCCCAAGGGTGAAACTTTTTTTGATAAAACTTTCGTAAATTCACACCTTGCCAATTACTTTAGCGGTCCACAACTTGGTGGTTACCGTATATATATATAAATGTGAGCATGCAATCCCTTAAGTGTGATATATCACACACATAATTACTTTAGCGCTTGAGCCAATAAGGCAAAGCTTTTTCTTAATAATTTTCCAGGGGTCCAGTCCTGCGGTTATATCTGCCAGTTATCCCGGTCTCATAAACTTAAAGGGCACATAATAACTTAAGCATTAGTGACAACATGAGGAAAACTTGTTGCCCTTCGAGGGAGTAGACATAAAACTTTAGAATGAACTTTAATACTCCCCTTTATGGACCAATCTTAGTGGATCTTTAGAACGTGAAGAATAACACTAAGATTAATTTACTACCCCGAGGGAAAACCTCAGGTCTTATGTAATATCCCTATTGCTGATGGTCAATAAACATAATATTGACCAATCATAAATTCCTTACTGAAATTATTTTCTTATTGAGCTTTGTACCACGATCAGATACCTTTTGTCTTAAAACAAGTTAATCACCATAGCTGATTCCTTCATTATGCAAAAGGAAAAACTTTATGAAATTTCCACCTCTAACAACTTAAGTTTGGTGACCATATGTCACCTTTTAACAGTATATTCCCTTCGAACTCCCATTCACATTAAATCTTTTCCCAACAAGTCTTTCAATAAGACGTGTTGCTTAAATTCAATAAGGACTTTGCCAAGGATTACCTTGGCAATCTGGGAGTGTGGAATAGCTCCACTTTATAATGTCAATGATGGAGCTTCTTAATTGTCTTAAAACCCTTATGATTTAGCTGTTCTCCCTTTAGTTTTTCAACATCATACTCTATTTCAGAGTATCATAATTCTCATCCTCCTCCTTTGAAGCTTTAGGAGGATCATTATGGAGAACATTATTAAATCTTTGATCTCACTCAGGAGATATACTCATGTATGGCCATTAATATTAAAGGGCAATCTTAATTATTCTTAATCATCTTTACCTTAGAAATTACTTTAGCATTATTCCTTAAGAAATGGAAACTTAAATAATTTGACTAGAAGTGGTACTTAACAAAAGCTCAACTTTCATTCATAATTCTACACTTAGCTTTATTTAATACTTAATAAAGACAGAAAATAAAATTACTGAGGAGTGGAATTTAAACATACCTAGAAGTTCAATTGCTCCTCTTCGAAATGTGGATGGATCTATTGTTCAACATTTTGACAAACATCCATAATAAATATTCCACTTTTAGAGGAGAAGTCCATAAATCACATTATAGGAATGGAGGATAAGAACTTCATTGTGTGCTAATGGAAAGCTTCCATTAGCCTCCAGTCCAACTTTAAAATTTGTCCTCAAAACATTCTTGTCCATGAGGCCATAATAATATCATACTTACAGTATCCAATTTTATCCACAAATTCTTTTGAGCTTAATTCTAATCCACTTTATAGACTTTATTGTAAATAACATAATAAAGTGAATTCAAAAGCTCCATAAATTCATCATGTCTCAAATCTTAAATCTTGAGTATTCATAAGACCAATATGATCTCATATGATTTTAAGAAGCTTTTCAAGCTTTTACATCAATGCTAGGAATAACTTTATTATGAATGAACTAGGGAATTACTACCCCAGATCCTTACTGGCATACTCCCCCAGATTCTTTATTGGGTTTTGCTTCTTTAAATGTTAATAAACAAGAAGCCTATCGGATTCTTGTTAATACGTCAATATCCAGGGTTTCTTTAACGGGAGCTCATTAGTTTTCATAATGCATGACCTCATGAAACAATATTATTTACATAGGGTTAAATCATTTCTTATGAGAAACATTAAATCAGTCGAAAACATTATGGCAGAATTGAAAAACATCAGTAATAGGGATAAATATGTTTGATCACAAATTTTTATAATGATCATACAAAACATTAATTCCTCATGTAAAAATTAATCTTTAGGGAATGGCACATGTATCCAATCAACTTTGGTCAGAATGAATTCACGTGCCACAACTTATCCCAAAATAACATTAAATCTCCAACTGAAATTTTTCTTTGGTTCCATCTTAATTGGAGATGACTCAATGATCATAATGATGATCACAGAATCTTAAAACTTCCAAGAATTTATTGATCTGGGAATTAATTAAATTACTTATGGCTATAACTGAAACCTTATATATATATATATTATAGCCATGAATCACAACATTAATCAGAGGCACTTAATTACGAAAGCAGACAAGTCAATTGTAAGTATAAACTTACAACAACTTAATAATCAATTAATTGGATTATGACTTTGGTTCAATTCCCCAAAAGTACTTTAATATTTGTGGCACATTTGAAATTTTTTGTCCAGAAGCCTTATGCATGAGAATACTTTTCCCAGATCATAGACTTCTTTTGTTGATATGATCCACATCAGCTTTGGCCAGAAGTGTATCATAACAACAAAATTTTGTGATCAAGTATTCATAAAACAGCTTTGGCCAGAATAACAAATACCTGTCACTCTTTATGGCCTCATCAAATTTCTTTTACTGATCCAGCCCACATCACCTTTGGGCAGAAGTGAGAAGGAGCAGCAAAAATTTTGTAGTCAGATATTCATCAACCAGCTTTGGCCAAGATGATAAACATCAACCACACTTAATTGAAATCATGTCTCTTTATTCTACTTTTATTGAACTAGTTCACATCAACTTTGGTCAGAAGTGGACAAGAACAATAAAATTTTGCAGTCATGTACCTACCATTCAGCTTTGGCCAGAATGGTAAATACAAACCACACTTCATTAGTCAGAGACATTTAATAAAATAGCCTTTAAAAATGCATGGCTTAAGGACAAAACTTCTTTAGTGGGCAATTGGTTATGACAATCCATGGTTTTGTTAGAACATACCCATGAAAAGTCAGCATTAGGTATTTTTTATACCCACAAGTTTAGTCATAATTTAGATCAAATAGCCACTTGGTTTCATAAATAAATCAATTATTGATTGAATTTTGGGGAATATCATTAACACATAAGGCCTCATTCAAAATAACACATTATATATTTTGAGCAACATCCTTTAGTTATTTTAGGGCTATAACCATAATTGACATAATTGCTCATAAAGAGCATAAAAGCCCCAAATTAATTTAATTGCTCAAAACATTATTTAATTGAGGCCATGCTTAAATTTAAAACTTAAAATTCTCTAAACAAAACTAGTTGGAGAAGCATATTATAAAATTGAACAGAATATCATTATTATAACATCAAGACATAATAAAATGCCTTGAAACAATTAATCATAATATAATTGCCTTAGAAACAATTAAACATATTATATAATATGACAATAATTAAATATATGACAATGATCATGAATATAATAATAAAGTCTTAAAATAATTAACTAAGCATTATAAAATTGCATTCAAGCAACTAAGCATGGGAAATAAATACATGAGGAAGAATAAAATACTAGAAAATTATCTAGTATAAATATACCATGCAAAATTTAGCCCAAACAATTTATTTATTTTAGCCCATCATAATTAGACATTATATTGGCATAATTTTAGAATTATTAACAGTGCATAAACATTATTACAATGCCTTAATAAACTAAAGAAATGCGCTGAAAAAATTGAAATGCCAAAACGCATAATTTTGCCTGCTGCAGCCCATTAACAAATTTGGCCCCACACAGTACAGCCCCTAGGCTTCTAACATAAAAATAAAATATTAATTTTCCAATTAGGCCAGAGACCTCCCGCGCTAGGCCGGAAGAGGCCCAGCCTGCCTAAGGTCCCCCTCCCCTCCTGAACTCCTGGCCCTGTGGCCCAATAAGCCATGTGTGGCTAGAGCAAAAACTAGCATCAACCGGCTGCCCTCCGCGAACCCTAGCCCATATCGATCCCCTTCCCCTCCCCTTCTCTCTTCCGCCCGAGCGAGCGACGGAGACGGCGACGACGAGCGCCAGCCATAACGAAGGAGGGTAGCGGCACCGTCAAGGCCCCTTCACCGGAGCACGCGCTCGGCTTTGGCTAGCGCGCGGTCCCGTCGAACTGCTCTCGGCGGTGCCCAGCGCACAAGCGGGCGTCCCGCGTTGGCCGCAGCTGTGCCTCGCCGAAGCCGGCATGGCGGCCGGCCATCAACGCCGACAAGCGCGCGGGGGAGCACCACCACCATCCGGTGCGGTGGACAGCAAAGCCGCTCGGGTATGAGCCCGAGCGCACCTGTGAATCTTAGTAGGTTGCTTTGGCGCCGCCGTGGTCAGCGACGACGACGAAGCACTCAGGGTAAATGTCCATTGCCTCCTTAAATTAGTATTAGGGTTAGGGTTCTCCTTTAATTTGGGAATTTATGAATTAGGGTTTCGGATAATGGGGATTTGGCTTTAGAAATGCTTGATTAGCACATCCCCTTTCTTAATTGCAGCATAAAACCGAAACCGAATCTTTAATTTTGGAGGTGAAAAATAGGGAGAAAACATTTGTTAGGGTTTCGGGATTTTGGGGATTTCGTTAGGATTAGCTCAAATTGGTCAATCCCCATCTTAATTTGACTTTAACCGAAACCATAGCATCAATAGCAACAGGGAATCATGAACTTGCATAAGCCAGGGTTTTAGATTTAGGGAAAATCCTTATGATCCATGCATAGCTTAGTTATTTCCCCATCAATTCAAGCTTAAGCTGAAACTACAAGCCACATAACAGGAGGAAAATTGGGGATTTTGCATAGAGGCTTTAATCCCCTGTCATCATAATTAAATGGAGACCCTAGAGCCTCAATTACTCCGCTAGGGCTAGAAACTTTAATGATTTAAGGCTAAATTAAATCAATCCTTGCTTTGACAGCAAGAACTGCTTGATCCTTAGCATGAACAGGAAGGAAAAGCTTGAATATAGGCACAAACATGCAAGCTCAGATAGGATCTAGGGCATCTAAAATTTAATCATCAAAAAGATACATGAATATGTGCATATGCCCTTAGATCAGATGCATGAAGGCATGAAAAAGGGGCTTAAAATTGGGCTCAATCTTGAGCAAGAAGTCTCTTGTGCCATTGTTAAAATTTATTGGATGATCTCAGGATCATAAAGCTCAAGTATTGGACAACAAAAATAAGAATTGAAACAGACACACCTTAGGATGATGCAAACATCCTACATGGATGTTTGTAGTTGATGAAGATGTCATCTAGGGCTTCATGGTGAAGCCCTTCTTTTCATCTTCTTCTCTGGTTTGCTCCTGCCGCTTGTGGAAGGAGCTGGAGAGTCCTTCCCATGGCTGTTGTGCATGCGCTTAGGATTGGGCAGCATGTGAGGAGCCGTGTGTTATTCTCCCTCTTCCTCATATCTGTCCCAAAGGGACATCCCCTTATATTTATAAGCACAGCACCGTGGGAGGACCCACCTGTAAGTTGGTGTGTGTGTGCCCCCAATCAGGGCACCTTTAGTCAAGTTGGAATTGCCAACTTGCTACTAGCCACGTGTTTGGCCTTAGATCAACCAATAGTCCATGCTCCCCGTCGTGCATTTTTTTGCGCCTCCAGCTTCATTCAGTTGTCGCATCGATGGCGGCAGGGTGACGGGGTACTACCGACGGCCACACCAGGAGGAGTGCCAGGATTCATCCTACTGCCGAGCGCGCTGGGCCAGTGCTGCGCCCGCCCTCCGGTGAGATGCGGTCCGAGGAGGTGTGCCCATTTTCTACTATTGCGAGTGCTGATTCATCATCCCAGGCCAATTCAGGTGGCATTTCTCTTTCAGCTGGCTGCAAATGGGGTAACGCCAAACCTGAGACCAATTTAGTTAGTGGTTATTTTTGGAGGGAAGTGGACGATTCTTCAGATGAATCTAGCAGGAAAGAAAATTGCTTGTTCGCTATCAATGGTGCTTGGCATTTTATTTGCTTAGCTTTTTTGTTGTTAGTGTTTGTAGTTAATGTGTGAATTTGGCCAGGGATGATGGATTTGCCATCACATGATATGGATCAGTACTAGTATAATCGTTAAAATTGATATGGATCAGTTCTAGCTATCTACAAAACATTGCAATTAGTTTTCATTTGATCCATGGTATTTTTGTAGATTTTTGTGTTCTACACATTATAAGTGATATGTTTTGCTTTATATTATGATGGCAGTTTTAGATAATTTTGGTTGTGCACACATGGCATTTTTTTTGTAAGTGGTATGTTGCGATGGAAGAGAACCTGTAAAATACCATGGCAACAAGTTTACCTTTTTGCCATGGCACTTTTCATCCCCTGGGAAAGTTGTAGATTTGTTTTACTTTTCATAGTTGTAAGTGATATGTTTTACGATGGCATTTTCTGCATAAATTTTGGTTGTGGTCACATGGCATTTTTAATCCTACTTGTATTAGAACAGGTCATGTAGTAGCTGCCATGTGCTTCAGTGTCAATCTTTTGCCATGTTTTCTGAATTTTTGCCATATCAATTAGTAAAATGTCATATAGTCTGATGGGAGTAGTGCCGTGGAGTTCGTGGCTAGTTCACAAATTAAACCAAACCAAAAATTCTCCTTTGCCATGCATAGTATATGACTTGGCAATTTACCAAGATCATGTAACCACTAATTTACCATGGTTTGTTATTTACAAGTTATTTGCCATGGCATTTTTGTAACAATAACATGCATATACCTGGCAAATCAACATGTGTCCCCATGGCAATTTTTTTGTTTGTAGAAACCACGACATTTTTGCTTGTAATTTGCCCTGGCATTTTTTTCTGACAACAACATGTACATACCATGGCAAATCAAACATGTGTCCCCATGCCAAATTTTTAGAAGGAACCATGGCATTTTTATAGAAACTATGGCATTTTTTTTGTAGAACCCATGGGAATTACAATGTGTATACCATGGCAAATCAACATGTGTCCCCATGGCAATTTCTGTCACCGGTAATATTTTTGTTTCCATGTGAGATGAACAAACCATACATGGCATTTTTTTGTACAAACCATGGCATTTTTATTTCGAACAAATGAATGGCAATTCTAAGATACTTTCTGCCTTGCACAACAATGTTTTGCGCACTTGGAGATTTTTGCCTTTTTGGCAAATCTAAGATACTTTCTGCCATGCACATAAATGTTTTGTCTCCCTGTAGATTTTGCCATTGTAAATTTTAAGTTACTTTTTTCTATGCGCTGCAATGTTTTTGTCCCCTTGTAGATTTTGCCATTTGGTAAATTTAAGTACGTTTTGCCTAGCACATCAATATGTTTTCTACATTGAAGTATGATTCTTGTTTATCGCCTTTTTGTCTACTCAAACTTTTGTGTGTTTTCCCGATGGCTAATGTGCGTGTCATAGAGTTTTTTTGCCTCATGGGCATTTCTTTGTACAATGCTCCTTACAAATCTCTTCTTAGAGTTTTTGTCCCCTCCACATTTTTGCCATGTCAAACTAGTTGCCATGGTTTCTCTAAATTTGCCATCCTTTTTCCGAAAAAGAACCAAAATTCCTTAATTTTTGACATGTTCACATGACTAAGCAAGCATGGCACTTTCTATTTGTTAGACCATGGTATTTTTATTAATTATACCACGGCAGTTTTATTGTACGTAGCATCGCATTTTTATTTTTTACTCTATGGCATTTTTATTATTTAATTGATGACGTTTCTTTTTTGTAGACCATGGTATTTTTGAAGAGCATGACAGTTTTATTATTTATAGCATGGCATTTTTATTTATTTCATAGAAAAGTAATTTTGAAGAGCATTGCTTTTTTTATTATTAAGATCGTGACATTTTTATTGTTAAGAGCATGGCATTTTCCCTTTCAAAAAAATAGCATGGCATTTCTACTATTAAGAGCATGGCATTTTTATTACTAATAGCATGGCATTTTCACTATTATAAGAACATGGCATTTTCCCTTAAAAAAGAGCATGGCATTTTTATCTTGAGTAGCATGGCATTTTTAATATAAAGAGCATGGTAATTTTTTTTGTAGAAGCATGGCATTTTTAGTATTTAGGAGCATGGTATTTTTTATTATGAAAGCATGGCATTTTTATTACAAAGAGCATGGCATTATTATTATGAAGGGAATGGCATTTTTATTATAAAGAGCATGGCATTTTTTGTTGTAGAATCATGGCATTTTTTAGTGTTAAGAGCATGTCATTTTTTGTTGTAGAATCATGGCATTTTTCTAGTGTTAATGGCATGACATTTTTATTATAAAAGCATGGCATTTTTAATATGACAAAGAAAATATAGAAGCCTGGCAATTTTAATATTTGGATCATGGCATTTTTATTTTTAATGTTATGGCATTTTTATTATCTCGATCTTTGCAATTCCTTTTTGCCTCTTTTCAAATTTTGAATCATTCTCATCGTAAAATTAAAAAACTTTGTTGAACATGGCAACTCAAATTGTAGAACTACAACAAGTTAAAATACATCATGGCATTTTTTTAATATTTTTAACTTTTTTAAAATGAGGTCCAAATACCAGCTTCAGGCATGGCAGTTTTAGATTTTGGCTAACTTATGTTTTATTCAGACGTTCATCAGCTGCTTTTGTTTCTATTCTCAATGCATTTTGTGCAAATATCATTGTAAGGCATTTTTTCATCAATCCATGTTGAACTTGATGGCAATTTTACTATTTTTTTCCTGGCAATTTTTTTTGTTTTAAATAGCTATTCAAAGTCAAGTCCAGGTACTAGGCTTAAGGCTTTTGTATTTTTTCACAGTAAAACTGGGGATTTTTTTTGTTTTGCTAAAGCTGGGCTTTTTAGCCCAATGCTAGGGGTTCGCTATGGGGGTGGTTGCCGAGCGAACGAATATGTTCACTGGTTCCCTTCTCCTGTGGCGAACTATTGGTTCATCAGGCCCTCCCCCCGGCGACCAGTCGCCAGTTATTGGCGTCCATGTGGTAATTGAAGCCTGTTGGGGACGATTGAAGCATGTACGCGCAATCTTTGTTGGCTGTGCTAGCTAGCTGTTCTTTGGCGGGTTGAGGAGAACGACGCGTGTGTATGACCATATTCAGGTCCAAGACCAAGCCAAATAGAGCAACATTGTAACACCCCCTGTGTAATGAGCTACAGTAATCCTCATGATTATGCTAAGTCACTCTGGTTTGCAATGCTTGATCAATATGGATTCATATCTCATTTCAAACTCCATCACTGAATTCAATTCAATTTGCAAGTGAAATTTGAAGTTGCACAAAAATGGTTGCAAAATAGTCCATCATTTAGCAGATATTCCATAACTAATATTTGGTAAGGAAAACAACATCACCACAAAGCTAAGATGGGCTATAAAAATTAAAACAGTGCCAAATCAGCATTTTTAAATGCCTTTTCATTTGTGAAAAATTCAAATAAATTCAGTTGCCTCCCAAACTTTTTGTGGCAGTGCTAAATATTGCAATGCATTTAAGTGGCAAGTTCCATATTTTGCAAAAGTCATTTGATGGCATAATTAAATGCAGAACAGTGCCTGTTTAAAAGATAACAGAAAACAGAAAGGCAAAAGAGAAAGCCTACTGTGTACTGGGCCTAAGTGCACAGTGCACCGGCCCAGCCCATCTCTCTCTCTCCTTCAACCTCCCGCCTCTCTCTCCCCTGCGCGTCGCCGCGCGCGCGCCCCGGGCCGGCCAGGCGCACGCGTCGGTCGTCCCTCCGCCGCTGCCGGCGCCCTGGATAGATAAGAGCATCGCGCTGGCCCCCCTGGCAACCCTAGCCTCGTTTCCCCCTCTCCCTCGCTCGATCTCGAGCTCGCCCGAGACACAGTCGCCATCGCCGCGTCGATCCCGCGGCCACCGGTTGCCTCTCGCCTCGCCATCATGTCCTAGAGCTCCGCCGCCATCCGCTACGCCCTCCGGTGCCACTGGGCTGAGCTGGGAGCCTCCGCATCGCCCACTCCGTCATCATCTTCCTCCTCTGCCCTGACGAGCTTCGCCGTGGATTCCGGTGCCGTCAAGCCTCCCCCGAGCCCACTGAGCACATCTGCAGGCTCACTGTGAGCCCGTCTCTCTTTCCCCTCTCTCTCTACGCTCGCGCACGTCCCCTAGTTGTTGCTGCCATGCTCAACAGAGCCCGAATCCGCCACGCTGCACGCTGCCATCACCGTTGTCGTTGCCACGCCCCGCTGGGCTAACGAACGTGCTCAGGGGAGCTCCCTGGTGCCGCCCGTGCCCTCCGCTAGACCTGCCGAGCCCCATAGCAACTAGCCCGACCTCGCTCGAGCCCCGGCATCCGCCCCGCTCGTCGCCGGCGACATTACAGTCCAGCTCCGGCCCTGCCGCCACCACCATTCGACGCACCGTCGAGTGGCCGTTCGAACGCAACCGGCCCCGCGCCAAATGGACGCCTGTAGGTGTTTTCCGACGAACGCCCGAGCCGCTCCGCCGCGGATTTGGTCGCCGGAGCTAGCTCCGGCGCCACCGCCGATGTGGCACGGCCTGGGGCCCACCCTGCGTCGCTGCCAGTGGGTCCCATAGACCCTGTTGACCGCATTGACCAACTCAACTTGCTGACTAGGCAGCCCCCAGTCACTGACATGTAGGCCCCACGCGCTAATTAACTATTTTTCTAAATAACTTAATCTGTTAATTATTTGAGTCGCTGACAGTGGGGCCCCACCTAGCTAATTAACTTGACTAACTAAAATAGTTTAACTATAGAGTATGACACCTGGGCCCCACCTGTCAGCTTGACCAAGTTAATAGTCAACCCAGTTGACAGCTGACTGGACCGTTGACTGGGTCAACTGGGCCCCCTGGCCCCACCTGTCATCCACAGTGGCTAGCCCACAGTGGGTGTAAAAGGTATTTTACTGTTCTGGATAATTCGAATTAAAATTAATCCAGTAATTCCAGAATATTGCTAAAACTTTGGAAATTCATATAAATTCAACCGTAACTCAGATGAAAATGTTTTATATATGAAAAATGTTCAGAAAAATGAGACGAATCTGTTTATGCCCTCCATGTGCCTGTCACATGCCTCTAACACTGCTAACATGGAATCTTCCCCTCTGGATCGCCTGTCCGATAACTGCCCAGAGTCGAGAAAATATTCCCAGATATTTTCCCGCTCCGTCTATAACGTGTAGCACTGCATTAGGTCACCCCTAGCACAGCATATTGCCATGTCATGCATTGTGCTGCATTTGTTTACTCTGTATTTATTGTTTCTTCCCCCCTCTTCTCTCCGGTAGACTCCGAGGATGACGCTGCTCCCGAGTACGACTACGCCCCTAACGTCCAGCCCCTTTTAGCAGAGCTTCCAGGCAAGCAAAACCCCCTTGATCATTCCTATATCGCCCATTCTTTCTCTCTCATGCTTGCATTAGATTTTCCTACTGTATTCGATAGCTCCTATTCTGATGCATAGCCTGTTTTTATAACCTGCTGTTGTTACTTTACCTGTTATCATATATGCTTAGTATAGGCTGGTTAGTGATCCATCGGTGGCCCCGCACCCTTGTCCGTGTTGCCATGCCTTGCTTCCGGATGACTCGATTAATGTGATCGACGTGTAGAGACCAAACACATCACCGCACCCCCTTTAGTTGTACGACTCTGTAGAGCTACTATCGAGTGCCGAGGGTGATACCTCGTACCTCACTCCTGATGATATCTCTGTAGTGTAGCTAATCGGTCGTGGATTACAGAGGGAGATTCCTCATTCACCACCTCCGATGATGACTCTGTCGTGCAGCACCTCAGGTGTGAACCCATCGAGGGTGATTCCTTCAAGTTCACCTTGACAGTTACATCGAGTAGGAATCCATCGAGGGTGATTCCTCATATTCCCCGTTGATGTTATGGACACACAGATACCTTGACCTTCACCTCAGTCCTTTGTTGAAGTCGGGTCGACCCAAGGGGTACCCGCGAGAGTTATTTGAAGTCGGGTTGACCATGAGGGTACCCGCGAGATAATGACGCGGCACCACCAGGCAGGCAGAGACCGCCCCAGGAGAGGGATGGGCCTGGCCCTTGTCGTAAGCCCGCGAGACAGGGCAACAAGATCACTGATCGTTTCCGCGAGCTTCCAACACACTAATGGGTTTGGATATATGATCTGAGTAGGCCTCTGGCCTTTTCGCACTGACCACCACGCGGGAATAAGTATGGGCACTCGGCGTCGTACGATTCTCCCGAAAGCTCTTCAGACGTCAGCAGTTGGGCGGCGCGCGCCTGGGTGAACGGCAACCTCCTGCGCTTGTATAAGGGGGTGGGTCTGATCCTGGCCACATACGCAACCCACAGGAGTGCTTAGGACGATTGGCCCATGACCCCTTTGCACTTAGGATGTAGACCGGCGTGCTGGCCTCTCTGTTGAGCCTAGGTAGGACTACGTCGTGTCGATCAGCCGAGGCCGGGCATCATCCAGAACAGTGTGTCCGGCCGGAGTTAATCGAGCATGTTGGGTAAGTTGGTGCACCCCTGCAGGGAAGTTAATCTATTCGAATAGCCGTGTCCATGGTAACGGACGCTCGGAGTTGTATCCTGATCTACTATAACTAGAATTGGATACTTGTGGTACTTAACTGTTATGATAGCTCCGGGATCGCTTTCTCCCAGGGAGTCGAGGAAGGATCTCTGGGCATTGCTATTATATGCTTATTACTTTATTATATGTTGTTCTGTTCTCTTCTGATGCTGCAAGATGCTGGTCTTTGATAGACTAGGCCTTCCCTCTATTCTGGCATTTCTGCAGTCTAGTCCACAGATACAACCCCTTCATTTGATACCGATGCATATTTAGTATAGTTCTGATGTAAGTCTTGCGAGTACTTTGGATGAGTACTCGCGGTTGCTTTGCTACCCTTTTTCCCCTACCCGATTGCTGCGATCAGATGACGGAACCCTGGAGACAGCTGATCCCGTCGACGACTACTACCACACCGACGGAGACTACTACTACGTGGAGTCCGACGACCAGGAGTAGTTCGGAGGCACCCAGGTAGGAGGCCTGTGCCTTTTCGATCTAGATGTCGTTATGTTGCTCAGCCTTCTTAAGGCAAACTTGTTTATTTATGTCTGTACTCAGATATTGTTGCTTCCGCTGACTTGTGTATTCGAGCCTTCGTGGCCCTGGCTTGTAATATAAGCTTGTTGTTTTTATTTGTGTCTAGAGTTGTGTTGTGATATCTTCCCGTGAGTCTCTGATTTTGATCGTGCGCATTTGTGTGTATGATTAGTGCACGATTGAGTCAGGGGCGTCAGAAACATTCATCCGGGAATTCTAATGAATGAACGTTCGATCCCGTGTCTTTCTGTGCGACGCGGTCCACTGCGCTTGGATGAACACGACACCTTTCCACCATGTTCATACTTCCTAACCTTTTTCCGCTCACCAACGAGTCAATGACACAACCACAGCCACGACCAACAACCCGCCACCATCCACCGTGGACGACGCGCCCAGCCGCAACCCCGCTAGATCAGACCCCCACGCACTTCTGCTGCCCCGCCGCACCCCTGCCGGCCGACAAGCCGCGTGAACCACGCCGCTACCGGGCGCACAGGCCTAGATCGGCCCCGCACAGCTATGATCACCACCGCACGACACAGCATCGCGCCCCCGCACCACCATGACCTTCCATCACCTCCACCCACCACCATAGCCTCGAGGCCAACTGCCGATGCGAGCCTAGTGGCCGCACCAGGGCCAAGCTCTGCCCCGCGCCCCCACGAGGAGAGAAACTGAGGAAGCCTCGCCTTTGCCGTCCACGCGCGGGCTTAGCCCATCCGCATCCTCCGGCAGCGGCCAGGGGGAGGACAAAGAAGAGGGGCGCGCCGACAGCAGCGGGTTGGTTCTGTTGGAAATGATGATGATCTTAAAGACTAAGCTGTGGTTATTATGAAAAATATCTAAACTGCTACTATAGTGGGCACCGCCTACTGTAGCAACCTAACCAGCTGGGCTGCCCTGATCAGGGACAACTCCTCTCCAACCAGGTGGAGGCCCCCCTAGTGCACTGTGCATTAAAACAAAAGAGAGATAAGGATAAGAAGTGGTGTGGCCGGATGCTACTCTAGGCTACCACACACACACATACACACACACTCACTTCTCTCTCTCTCAAGAACTGGCTACTGATCAAGCCTGCACAACTAGCACTGGGAAGGACTCTTCCGCAGCCACCAGATCAAGCTCTTGGTGGTGTAGTATTAAGAGGTGGAGATGGCAGGGTCATCAGACCAAGGTATAACCATCTCCTAATCATTCTTTGTGGCTCAAACTTGAGCTATTAAGATCCTGAGGTTACAACAATGGCATCAGAGCCTGGTAGCATCATGTTTGAGCCCTATGAGCATTGGATCATGTCTGATCTATTATGTCTAAATTAAGTTCATGTTAAAATATCAAGCTGTTCTTCCTATCCTGGCTTGATCTATTTTATTTAGCCCTAAATTACTAAAGATTCGAGCCCTAACAGATTGTATGATGTTTGAGAGTTTCATTTTAAGTGATGAACTAAAAGGGATTGATGCACTTAAGCAAAATCCCCAATTCTAGAAACCCTAGAAAAGAAATCCCTCTTTTCCCTCCTTAGTCAAGTGGTTATGGTTTCAATTTATACCTTGAATCAAAGGGGAATGAATTGATTATGCATTGACACTAAAGGTCATGCATTCCCCAATTTGAAACCCTAACCTAAGAAATCAATTGGTTTCTCTCTTTCATGGGGCTGTGGTTTCGGTTCATGTATGAATTAAATGGGAAGCAAATTATTTAAGCATGAATGTTAATGATTTCCCCAAAACCCGAAACCCTAGCTAAGGGGATTTAGCAATTTCTTGCTGCTGTTGATGTTTTGGTTTCGGTGATGTGAATTAAGATGGGGATTGACCAATTTCAAGCTAACACTAATGTAAATCCCCAAATTACCGAAACCCTAAATTCCCTAATTTCAGACAAACCCTAACCCTAATCTCTGAAATTTTCCAAATTGGGGCAAACCCTATTCCTAATCTAATGAACTAAAGGCAGCAGACGCTTACCTTATGGGCTCCATCGTCGTCGGACCACTGCGGCGGCGCCGGAGCCACCATATGATGCTGCCAAGTGCACTTGAACATGCGCTCGAGCGGCCTGGCCGTCTGCTGCACCGGCCGGTGAAGGTGATGTGCTCCTTGCGTGCTTGTCACTGCTGGAGTCCTGTTGCCGCGTCGGATATGGTGTCGCATGTTGCTGCCACTGCCAGGACGCCTGCGCGTGCTCAACTACGTCACGAAGGGACGCCGGCAAGCACCGCTCGACGGAGCCTCGCGCAGGCCGAAGCCGCACGGGACTCCGGCGAGGGATGCCCACCGGCGCCGCCCCTTTCCATCGCTGCGGCTGGTGTCGCCGCCGCATTGCCCCACTAGTGGAAAACAGGGCTTTGGTCCTGGCCAGATTAGAGCATTAGTCCCGGTCGTGTTACGAACCGGGACTAATGGGAGCATCAGTCCCAGTTCAAGAGGCTAGGACGCCGGCCGGGCCTCGGCGGGCATCAGTCCCGGTTCGGCTGGGACCTTTAGTCCCGGTTCCATCCACCAACCGGGACTAAAGGGGTTGCTGCCCTTTAGTCCCGGTTGGTGTCTGGAACCGGGACTAAAGGGTAGGCCATTAGTCCCGGTTTTAGACACAAACCGGGACTAAAGTTTGCCTATATATATCCACGCCCGCCCCCCGTCTCCTCTGTTTTTTGGCCGTGGAAGGGTGGAGGTGTGGGCTACTCTGTTTTTTGCCTATATATGCACATGAGGTATTCGATGAAATGCCGGAGCAACACTTAAGCTTTCTCCTCTGTTCTTCCTCCAAGCTCGACCTCCAAGCTCCATTTTCCCCAAGATTTGTCTAGGTTTGACGGTGCACCAACTATCCAAGTGTTCTAAAAAGGTTAGCAACTTCATCCTTTCATCTCTCACTGCTAGTTTAGCTCATTTCAAATGCTCTAGAAGTAGTGTGGTTCGTGGGTTTTAGTGAAGGAGTGTATGTGTGAGTTTATTTGATTTAGATGCACAATTTGAGCTCAAATTAACTTCTTAGTTTGCACATGTGTAGGGTGTCGTCCCGTCCCCGTCCCCGTCCCCGTCCCTGTCCTCACCGCCGTCGATCGCCCGCACCGATCTCGTCGACGGCACCACCGTGGTGAGCCTCTTGTTCTTATCTTTTTTTAAGAAACAATTCTTACTTGTATGATTTATATAGCTACTTGTATAATTTTCTTACTTGTATTATTGTTTGTTATTATATAGTGCCATGGTTTTGGTATCCGCCCCCGTCGGCTCTCGTCCGGTCTATGATTCGGATGTGGTATATTATATTTTATAACTATTTGTTTCATTTATGTTTATGACAATTATGCCGACCAACTTGACATAGATGTCTTTATCTAGGAGGTATGTGAACCGGAAATTCCAACCGACCCTCTTGTCGAGAGGTTAAATTTAGTTGAAAAAGAAAACAATTATTTGAAAGAAAAATTGAAAAGAGTTGAAGAAGAGAAGATGAAATTGGAGTTGCATGTTGCCGATGTCGTCGATTTACACAAGATCCAGATGGATGGAATGCGCTTGAAGATTAGAAAGATTAGAAAATATGCCATTGATAATGAGGCTTGGTATCATTGTGCTGTTGGATCAATTGTTACCTTAGTTGCGATTTTGATCGCATTTGTTGTTGCATTTAAATGTTTTACATAGTTGTATGTTAGTTTCAATGTATGTTTTAATTAGATGCTCTAGAGAGCTGTATGTTGTTCTATGAGAACTATGTATGAACTTTATGTATTTATTTTTTCAGTAATAACATTTGATCACTACTGTACTTTGGTTTTAATGTGATGATTAACTTGTATTAATTTGGTCATTTCTCTATTCATGATGTTTTGTAATGGTTTTTGATATACTTAATTATATAATGCACGCAGATGAACCGGCAATGGATGTACGGTGACCGACGCACCTCCGACTACATTTCGGGCCTGCATAATTTTCTCGATGTGGCTGAGGCAAACAAGCAGAATGATTTTATGTATTGTCCATGTACTGTCTGTGAGAATACGAAGGATTACTCTTCCTTGAAAACCCTTCACTTCCACCTGCTTGAGAAGGGTTTCATGCCACACTATAATGTTTGGACCAAGCACGGAGAAAGAGGGGTTATGATGGAAGACGACGAAGAAGAAGAGGATGATGACAACTATCCTATGTTCCCTGAATACGGTGATACTGCAACGGGGGAAGCTGAAGATCAAGAGGCACCAGATGTGCCCAATGATGATTTTCGCCGGGTCATTGTTGATGCACAGAGAGGATGCGAAAGTGAAAGGGAGAAGTTGAAGTTCGATCGCATGTTAGTGGATCACAAAAAAGGTTTGTACCCAAATTGCGAAGATGGCAACACAAAGCTCGGTACCGCACTGGAATTGCTGCAATGGAAGGTAGAGAATGGTGTATCTGACAAGGGATTTGGGAAGCTACTGAAAATAATGAAGAAGAAGCTTCCAAAGGATAACGAATTGCCTGACAGTACGTACGAAGCAAAGAAGGTTCTCTGCCCTCTAGGATTAGAGGTGTAGAAGATACATGCATGCCCTAATGACTGCATCCTCTACCGTGGTGAGGAGTACGAGAATTTGAATGCATGCCCGGTATGCGGTGCATTGCGGTATAAGATCAGACGAGATGACCTTGGTGATGTTGAGGGTGAGCGCCCCAGGAAGAGGGTTCCTGCCAAGGTGATGTGGTATGCTCCTATAATACCACGGTTGAAACGTCTGTTCAGAAACAAAGAGCATGCCAAGTTGTTGCGATGGCACAAAGAAGACCGTAAGAAAGACGGGAAGTTGAGAGTACCCGCTGATGGGTCGCAGTGGAGAAAAATCGAGAGAATGTGGCCGGACTTTGCAGGTAACGCAAGGAACTTATGGTTTGGTTTAAGTGCAGATGGCATTAATCCTTTTGGGGAGCAGAGCTGCAATCATAGCACCTGGCCCGTGACTCTAGGTATCTATAACCTTCCTCCTTGGTTGTGCATGAAGCGGAAGTTCATTATGATGCCAGTGCTCATCCAAGGCCCTAAGCAACCCGGCATTGACATTGATGTGTACCTAAGGCCATTAGTTGAAGAACTTTTACAGTTGTGGGATAAAAAAGGTGTACGTGTGTGGGATGAGCACAAACAGCAGGAATTTGACCTACGAGCGTTGCTGTTTGTAACCATCAATGATTGGCCTGCTCTTAGTAACCTTTCAGGACAGACAAACAAGGGATACAACGCATGCACGCACTGTTTACATGAGACTGAAAGTATATATTTGGACAAATGCAAGAAGAATGTGTACCTGGGACATCGTCGATTTCTTTCGACCAAGCATGCCTTAAGAAAGAAAGGCAAGCATTTCAAAGGTGAGGCAGATCACCGGACGAAGCCTGTCCTCCGTACTAGTGATGATATACTTGATGTGGTCAAGGATTTACAAGTAATCTTTGGAAAGGGTCCTGGCGGACAATCTGTTCCGAATGACGCTGACAGACACGCACCCATGTGGAAGAAGAAATCTATATTTTGGGACCTACCCTATTGGAAAGACCTAGAGGTCCGCTCTGCAATCGACGTGATGCACGTGATGAAGAATCTTTGGGTGAACCTGCTAGGCTTCTTGGGTGTGTATGGGAAGACAAAAGATACACCGGAGGCACGGGAGGACCAGCAACGTATGAACGAAAAAGACGGCATGCATCCAAAGCAGTATCAAGGTCCTGCCAGCTACGCTCTTACCAAAGCAGAGAAGGATATCTATTTTGAATGCCTGCTCAGTATCAAGGTCCCGTCTGGCTTCTCGTCGAATATAAAGGGAATAATAAATATGGCAAAGAAAAAATTCCAGAACCTAAAGTCTCATGACTGCCACATGATTAGCCATTGTGAAGCTATTGAGGGGGCTTCTACTAGAAAATATTCGATTAGCCATTGTGAAGCTATGTGCATTCCTCAATGCAATTTCCCAGAAGGTAATCGATCCAAAAATCCTACCAAGGTTACAGAATGATTTGGTCCAATGTGTTGTTAGTTTCGAGTTGGTGTTCCCACCATCCTGCTTCAATATTATGACGCACGTCCTAGTTCACCTAGTCGACGAGATTGCAATTCTGGGTCCTGTATTTCTACACAATATGTTCCCTTTTGAGAGGTTCATGGGAGTCTTAAAGAAATATGTTCGTAACCGTGCTAGGCCAGAAGGAAGCATCTCCACGGGCCATCAAACAGAGGAGGTCATTGAGTTTTGTGTTGACTTTATTCCTAACCTTAAGCCGATTGGTGTTCCTGAATCGCGGCATGAGGGGAGACTGGGTGGAAAAGGCACGCTAGGACCAAACTCAATAATATGTAGGGACGGGCATTCTTGGGCGCAAGCACACTACACAGTTCTACAGAATTCTACCTTGGTGGCCCCGTATATCAATGAACACAAGAATATTCTACGCTCCAAACACCCGGAGCAGTCTGACGACTGGATTACACGTGAACACATGGGGACTTTCGGCGGTTGGTTGCAAACACATCTCATGGGTAACACCACTGTTGGAGATGACCTGTACTTCTTGGCCAGGACACCATCTTTGACTGTATTGACTTTCCAAGGGTACGAGATAAATGGGAATACATTTTACATGACCGCCCAAGATAAAAAGAGCACCAACCAAAACAATGGTGTCCGCTTTGATGCAGCAAACACCAATAGGGCAAAGGACACATATTATGGTTACATAGAGGACATATGGGAACTTGACTATGGACGTGATTTTAAGGTCCCGTTGTTTCAGTGCAAATGGGTCAATCTGTCAGGAGGCGGGGTACAGGTAGACCCGCAGTACGGAATGAAAACAGTGGATCTCAACAATCTTGGGTACACAAACGAACCATTCGTCCTAGCCAATGATGTGGCGCAGGTTTTCTATGTGAAGGACATGTCTACCAAACCGAGAAAAAGAAAAGATAAGGAAGCGAATACATCATACGATGAGCCAAAGCACCACAGAGTTCTTTCAGGGAAAAGAAACATCGTGGGAGTGGAGGACAAGACAGACATGTCAGAAGATTATGAAAAGTTTCATGAAATTTCTCCCTTCAGAGTGAAGACTGACCCAATCATCCTGTTAAATGATGAAGATTATCCATGGTTACGGTGCAATAAGCAAGGGACACACGCGAAGAAATTGTTTTATACCCCAAGATCCCACTCTGGGATGTGACCGGCTTCACCGCCATCACTTTCTCTCTAGTGTGAGTCTCCGGACTTATAGCTGGAAAGTGCCACTTCGGACAAACCGGAGGGTATCTTTGTAAGAGCTAGCTAGGGCATTTTGGCATTTGAAACATGATTTTAGAATAATTATTTATTAAGTTTTGAAATTTCAATTATTCGTATCCTTTCAGTCCCATGTTTTGCAAGGTTGATCATACGCGGTTAGTCCCGGTTGGTGGCTCCATATAAAATAACAAGGTTAATATAGACATGGCTTAAACGTCTTGACATAGATGAATACAGCAGAAGCATCGGAGATGATAAGAGAGAAACGTCTTGACTAAAACAAAACTATAATATTCTTCAATAGCAAAAAGAATCAACTAAAAAGCTTTTATAAAACTCTAGTTATGATCAAAATAATATTAACTTAAAATTATATAAAATTTATGAAACTAAAATTTTAATAGCAAAATAGGCAGGATCTCTTTCATTAACACAGAAAGAATATGAAAGTTTTGCATTTTTTAGAATTTCATATATTTTGTTGAAATTATTTGATAATCATGTGTATTAAAATTGACATAACATATGCAAAAAATAACATAAAAAATAAAAAATAAAATTGACATAACATATGCAAAAAATAACATAAAAAATAAAAAAACATAACATATGCAAAAAATTAAAATTGCCATAACATAAAAAATAACATAAAAAATAAAAAGACATAACATGTGCCATATATTTTATAGTGGTTATGAATGAATATTAAAATTGACATAACATATGCAAAAAATAACATAAAAAATAAAAAAATATAACATAAAAAATAAAAAAATACCCGCCTACTAGCAGACACCACGGCCTGCATACGACTAGAAACCCAACTATATATGGGCCAGGATGCAGGCCCGCGGGGCTAGTAGGCCCAACAGGGCAGAGGTTAGGCAATTAACTGCCTGCTTTAGAGAGGAGTTTGGGAGAGAGATCGCAGCTGCGTATATAAACCGGTGTGATCTCCTCTCGCTTGGCGAGGTGGGACTAAACTTTCACCACCCCACGGCTGTGCCACCCTTTAGTCCCGGTTGGTGGCTAGGACCGGGACTAAAGGCCCCCCTTTAGTCCCGGTCCGAGCCACCAACCGGGACTAAAGAGTTGGGTTTCGCGCCCTTTGGGCTGGTGAAATTCACCTTTAGTCCCGGTTGGTGGCTCGGACCGGGACTAAAGGTAGGCCTTTAGTCCCGGTTGGAGCCACCAACCGGGACTAAAGCTCGGGCTATATAAACTGCGCGCTGCCTTCTTCCTCCCCAATCTTCTTTCTCTCTCGCTCCTCTGCCCCGACGCCGAACCACCGCACGGCGCCGCCAGGCTGCCGCGACGCCCTGCCCCGAGCCGTCCCCGAGCCCGCTGACCATCGCTGGACCTCCTCGCCGTCCTCCCCGAGCATCGCCGCCCCTGAGCCCACTCCTCATCGCCGCCCCCGATCGAGCCCTCCTCGTCGTCGCCGCCCCACGGTGAGCACCCTTTCGCCCTCCTCCCCCTCTTCCCCAAATGGATGGATAGATTCATGGATGGATGTATTGATCAATCCCTCCAAATATTTTTTGTCAGATCCTTTTAGTTTTGATGCATTATTTGGCAGTAGGTGAACCCTAGTTCATCACTTTGTTTGAAATTTTGTGATGTTAAATTTGTTTAGTATGGATATGAGGTAGTAATATAGGTGTGTTGATGAATGTATGGATAGATTGTATGGATATGTTGTAGTTAATTTTTTTAATTTTTATGGATGAATAAATTGTATGGATATGTTGGACTTGGTTTTTTCTCAATGTGTATCGATAGATGCATATTGCAATTAGTGGATGAATGCATACGTATAAATCTTGTATTCATCTTGTACAAATATCGTCGTAACTTCGACATGAGGGGGGGCGTTAAAACATAACCCCGATAACTTTGATTTTGAGGCATATGAAAACCTAATTTGCACGTCGGACAGGCATGAGAGAGGCGGTCCGCAAAGTATCCTCTCCCGAAAGATAGGACGACTCATCAGATATGATTCTAGATAATGTCCAATGCCTCATATCGCGAACATAGTTATATTGGATAATTGATCTTCATATAAATGAAGCATAAAAGTTTAGCAATCACTTACAAATTTTCATGTTGTTCATTGACTTCGACATGAGGGGGGGCGTCGTTAAAACATAACCCCGATAATTTCGTTATAACTTCGACATGAGGGGGGAGGGGGTCGTTAAAACATAACCCCGATAATCCACTAATCCATTGCTCATATGCAAATGATTCCTTGTTGTGATTAGGTCTATGTTTGCCACTAATCCATCTCTCTTGGTTGTATATTGCCATGTTGTAATATTTGCAGAAACTATGGAACACGACAGAGACTTAGAACAAGAAGAGGCTTTGGAGGAAATAATCCGCGACGGAGATGATGATATCATCACCTCACAGTTTCTGAACGACTCCAATGGTGAGGGAAGAGAAGATGATGGCTCCGGTGATCGAATGGAGGAGGGAGAAGATGACGGCTCCGCCGGTGTTGGAGCCTTAACTGTTGCAAAGTCTGGTGAGGTATATATATTAATTAAGCCTCTGCTGACTAGATGCATTAATTGTTTTGTATGTACATATATTAATGCTTCTTTCTTCTTTTAGCCCTCCGGATCGAGCCAAACTTCTATAAGGAGACGAGGCCCGAAGAAAAGGTTCGGCGAGAATGAAAGGTTCACGATCGAAGAAGTCGATCCAGATGGCAAACCGACTGTTCCCAAGCGGACCCAAGACCGATTTATACATCAGTGCGGAGTTGTTGTTAGGGACAGCGTCCCGATCAGCATCCAAGAATGGAATAAGAAGAAGGACGATGGAGTTTCTTATGTCGACGATAGATGCAAAGATGAGCTTTGGAACTCGCTCATGATAAATTTCAGCCTACCGCCAGAGGAGGATCCAAATAACCCAGTTATACAGCGAAAAGTCAAAAAATGGGCTCTTAAGAAGATGGCAGAACAATTCAAGAACTGGAAGAAAAGATTGAACGAACAGTTTGTCGAGAAAGATGAGACTCCAGAATTCACCGGTCAATATGCGAAGATAAAAGATCACTGGCCCGCATTTGTGGCGTACAAGAAATCAGAGAAAGCTAAGAACAGGTCACAGACAAATAAGCTAAATGCTGCAAAGAAGCTGTATCACCATGTTACGGGGTCAGGTGGCTACAAGGTTGCCCGGCCTACGTGGGACAAAGCTGAGAACGACCTGCTTGCTAAAGGGATCCAACCAGCGACATCGAACTGGCCCAAACGGGCAATGACTTGGTTCTTCGGGCATGGGGGAACTTTGGACCCAGAAACAGGGAAGTGTGTTTACACGAAAGAACAACTTGAAACACCCGTCAACAAGATTCAGGAAGCAATCAAGGACGTGCAGGAAGGGAGGTTCCATCCCGACATAGAGAAGGACTTGCTGTCACGCGCCCTCGGGAATCCTGAACACCCTGGATGAACACGAGGCACACCAGGCTCCGTTCCGTGGGTGCATGGGTTTCCCGACAGCACTGGTTATAGAAGCCGAGGGAGAAAGAAGAAAGAGGATGCAAACCGGATACAAAAGGTAGAAGAAAGATTAGCATTGCAGGAGAAGAAACTAGAGGCACTTACCAGTCAGCGAGCTACCGGCCCACCATCTCAGCAACACGAAGATCCTTCATTCAATACTGCCCACGAAGCTACCCCACCATCTCAGCAGAAAAGCAGCGTGGCTTCCACGGAGCTCGTTCGGCCTGATATCATGGCTCCTCGCTACCCCGTGGGTGATATCACGGAGAGGGAACATTGTGAGCTAATGGTGAAATGCAGCAACCTAACCTTGAAGGTGGCGGTCGGCTATGTCTTACCTCCTAGACCTGATGGAACTTTCTATTGCAATCCGTTTCCAGATGGCTATGCTATTGTCGGGGTGGATGAAGTTACCAAAGGATTCGAGAGGCTGGACCTTGAGTACCCTACAGGTGAAGGGGAGACTCATCTAGTAGATGCCGTAAGGACTACCATTCTATGGAGAAAGGAAAACATCGTGCTTCCACAATGGACGCCACGTCAGCAGACTCAGCCGAAGGAGGCCCCTCAGCAGGACAGAGTCTAGCTCTATCTCCGCTGCCTCAGTCGTCTCCGCCGCGTCAGCACACTCCGCCGCCTCAGCTGTCTCCGCCACGTCAGCGGACTCCGCCGGAGGAGGCCCCTCAGCAGAATTCTCCACCGCCTCAGCTGTCTCCGCCGCGTCAGCCGACTCCGCCTCCTCCGCCGCCTCAACAACGGCGGAAGAGACCCGCCGCCGTTGTGGCGGCTAGCAGTACAACAACTAAGAAATCCAGAGCAGGTCCAAGCGTCAAGAAGGCTCCTGCCAAGTTACCATACGACATGACTGAGGAGGAAAACAATGAGATCGTGGCTGCCGATGTGAAACGTTAGCTTGCACCGAAACGTCCAGATCCAAAGGAGAAAATAGATTCGGTAAAAGCGAAGCGCTGTCTGGATGCCCTTAAGCGACCACCACCGAGTCCGCCGCTCTCACACTATGACCGCTGTATTGTAAAGACATTTGATGAAGTAAAAAGGTCATCGGGAAGTAGCAGTGCTGCAAGAAGTGGGAAAACAATTTCCCAGCTTGGCGAACAGGAAAAACAATCGTGCCCCCCGCTCAAGGTGTTTCCCGATATCGCTAATGATCCGGGGGTAGCGGCCGCTCATCCTGGTTACACTCTTCGTGATTACTTAGGCGATGAGGTACAGTTCGAAATGGCTGAGGTAGCCTTTAGATACGAGAACGGGAAGCCTCTCGTCAGACCTGAGCAACTCCTGCATCTATCAACGATGATGTGAAGATTGCATGACTAGTACTTCAAAGCCTGCAAGGAAGGGACCGACAGTATCTACGTGGGAATTAAAGATGAGCACTACTTCAATGGAGTCGTGGCGTTGTACATTGAATTTGAAGAATTTTTTTAGTTATACAATCAAGACGCCCTCGACAAAACTCTCGTCAGTTGCTATTGTCTGTAAGTATTTTTTCTGTAATTAAGTCTGTAGCTCAGCTCGTTCATTGCATGCAAGTATAATTATCCTCACACTATATTATGCAGATTGAAGATCCTCGAATGCAAAGGAAAAATCTATGACATTGGGTTCATTAACCCAAATACCGTAAATGAATATACGGTACAAAAAAACCCCGATGATACAGAGAAAAAATTGCTAAAGGCGTTACTTGGACAACAAAACAAAAGGGAAATACTATTTCCTTACAACTTCCAGTGAGTGTTACTGTCTTGTGCACATTCTGTTTCGCTTACTCAAGGTTAAGTGTAATTGATGAGTTATGCGTGCGCAGGTTCCACTTTATTCTACTAGCCATTCAGCTTGACGCAGGACTAGTAATTGTCTTGGACTCGAGACGTAAAGATCCTAAGGAGTGGGCGGACATGAGTCAAATGCTCCAGAAGTAAGTTCAATCATTATCGCACCATATCGGCAACTTTCGTTCATTTCCTGATATCAAGTAATCATTTTCTTTGGCGGGCAAGGTTTCGAAAAAGTTCACCAACCAGGTTAGGGGTGAATGGAAAAAGGAGCTGCGATTTTCACACCCCAAAGTAAGTACTACTAGCTAGTTCCGCGCATCTCTCATTGATTCTAGTTTCAATACCATTATCATGCTTGATTATCATTTTGATTGAACTCTATTCTCGTAAAGTGCTTGTGGCATGCACCCGGGAATAATTTATGTGGATACTACGTTTGCGAGTTCATTCGCCACAAGACCTCTGAGCGGGCCAGATCTTCAGAACAATTTGAAGTACGTAAACAATATTCACATTTTTATTTTATTACCATCAATTATGTTGAGTTTCATTCATATATATATATATATATATATATATATATATATATATATATATATATATATTGACCCCCTTCTTTAAATTAGATCTGGCGGAAGCGGAAAGAACTCCTACCAACTGATCGCATACGAGCAATTCAAGGGGAATTGGCGGGATTCTTTGTTGAGCATGTCATACCTACACACGGAGAATACCATCAGGATTTGCAATGCGATTTTGGTAATTAGATATTAGGGATCATAAGAGATGTTATATTGTATATATGGATGAACGTGTACTATATGTAGTAGCGTCGAATAGATATACGAAAACTTGTTGTTCGACCAAGCACGGAGAAAGAGAGGTCACTTCTCTCTATATATTGATCATGACGATGTTGTGTAATGGTTCCTTCATTGCTATATGTAGTAGTTAGCGTCGAGTTGAATGAAAAGCATAAAATAAAAATGAAAACCCTAAATGTAAAGGAATTGAATGGTAAACACAAAAAGAAAAGGGGAAACACAATATGAAACCCCTAAACCCTCCGAAACCCCTAAACCCCTCCATTCAAATAAAAACAAAAACCCCAGCGCCTGGTAGGTGCTGACGCGTGGCTGTCTTCTAGTCCCGGTTGGTGTTACCAACCGGGACTAGAGGTACTCCTGCCTGGGCGCCCACAGCGGCCACGTGGAGCTCCTTTAGTCCCGGTTCGTAACCCAACCGGGACTAAAAGTGGGGGCCTTTAGTCCCGGATCAAACAATCGGGACTAAAGGCCCTCTAGAACCGGGACTGATGCCCTGTTTTCTACTAGTGCCCTCTCGCTCGCTCGCTCGGGTGGGAATGAGAAAATGGGATCGGGGAAAATGGGGCTAGGCTTTCGGGGCTGGCTGGCCAGCGTGGCCATTTTGGCCGATACAGCCGGCCGGTTTTGGCCGGGCCAGCAGGCCATCGTGGCCCAAGCCAGCAGCACTAGGGGGAGCAGAGGGTTATTTTGAGGTTGGGCTAGAATTGACCTCGGGCCCAGCAGAGATGCAAATTATTTGCCCAGAAAAAAAATACCTTATGCATTTTCGGCTAAATTTCTGTTAAGGGCAGAAATAAATTCAGGGAAAATACCAAATATTTTTCCCTGATAATGTTCACATTTTATGCAATAAAGTGAATTTTTTAGGGGCTAAATTGATGTATAAACTATTATGGTTATTTTGGCAATTTAATTATTTAGATATTTTAATTTCTGTTATATTTTAATATGTCATGTTATGCCATGTTTTAATTATTTATGCTGCAAATCAATTATGTCTAGTTAATTTTATTTTCATGGCATTTTATTTTGATGATGAATAATTGTTGTGATCATTATGGAATAATGTTTCCGCTGCAAAATAAAACTTAATGGATCCTCAAAATTAAAGTGTGGTTTTATGCCTTGTCATTCTGACCAAAGTTGTTTGACGGGTATTTAAACCACAAAATTCTTTTATTGAGTCGTTTCACTTCTGTCCAAAGCTGATGTGAACCGGGTTAATAGAAGAAATTGATGAATGAGGATTATTAAAGTGTGGCTCTTATTTCTCAATTTGGCCAAAGCTAATTGATTAATATTTGTCCACAAAATTTTGTTGTTCATTTTCATTTCTGGCCAAAGCTGATTTGAATATGATCAATAAAATTTAATTATGATGATGATGGTGCTTACTAAATCAATTTATTTGAATTTTCTTCTGCAGTGATACGTCTCCGTCGTATCTACTTTTCCAAACACTTTTGCTATTGTTTTGGACTATACCTTGCATGATTTGAATGAAACTAACCCGGACTGACGCTGTTTTCGGCAGAACTACCATGGTGTTGTTTTTTGTGCAGAAATAAATGTTCTTGGAATTGGACGAAACTTTTTGGAGATTTTTTATGGATTAAATAAAAAATACTGGAGCCAAGCTCCATTGGAGGGGGGCCACCTGCTGCCCACGAAGGCACCAGGGCACGCCACCCCCCCTGGCGCACCCTGGTGGCTTGTGGGGCCCACGTGGCTCCGCTGACCCTAATCTCAGGCCTATAAATTCACAATTCCAGAGAAAAAAAATAAGAGAAGAAGTTTCATCGCGTTTTACGATACGGAGCCGCCGCCAGCTCCTGTTCTTCATCGGGAGAACTGATCTGGAGTCCGTTCGGGGCTCCGGAGAGGGGGATTCGTCGCCATCGTCATCATCAACCCTCCTCCATCACCAATTTCATGATGCTCACCACTGGGCGTGAGTAATTCCTTCATAGGCTTGCTGGACGGTTATGTGTTGGATGAGATTTATCATGTAATCGAGTTAGTTTTGATAGGGCTTGATCCCTAGTATCCACTATGTTCTGAGATTGATGTTGCTATGACTTTGCTATGCTTAATGCTTGTCACTAGGGCCCGAGTGCCATGATTTCAGATCTGAACCCTTCATGTTTTCATGAATATATTTGTGTTCTGTATCCTATCTTGCAAGTTATATGCACCTATTACGTGTCATGATCCGCATACCCCAAGGTGACAATAATTGGGATTCTTTTCGGTGATTGCCGTAGTTTGAGGAGTTCATGTATTCACTAAGTGCTAATGCTTGGTTCCGGTTCTCTATTAAAAGGAGGCCTTAATATCCCTTAGTTTCCTTAAGGACCCCGCTGCCACGGGAGGGTAGGACAAAAGATGTCATGCAAGTTCTTACTATAAGCATATATGACTATATACGTAATACATGCCTACATTACATTGATGAATTGGAGCTATTGTGTATCGCCCTAGGTTGTGACTGTTATATGATGAATATCATTCAACATAATTATCATCACCGATCCAATGCCTACGACTTTCTCATATTGGTTTCTGCTAAGTTACTTTGTTGCTACTGCTTTACACTTGCTACAAAACTGCTATTGTTACTGTTACCGTTACTAGTGTTACTGTTGCTACTGCTATCAAAACTATCATGTTACTGTGCTACTAAATACTTTGCTGCAGATATTTTATCTCCAGGTGTGGTTGAATTGACAACTCAACTGCTAATACTTGCAAATATTCTTTGGCTCCCCTTGTGTCGAATCAATAAATCAGGGTGAAATACTACCCGCAAAAACTGTTGCGATCCCCTATACTTGTGGGTTATCAAGACCTTTTTCTGGCGCTGTTGCCGGGGAGCATAGCTCTATTTGCTGAGTCACTTGGGATTTATATCTGTTGATCACTATGAAGAATCTGAAAGACACTAAGACCAAGATCGTTCCCTCTAAGACGAGGGGAGGTAAGAAACTGCCATCTAGCTCCGCACTTGATTCACCTTTTGTTTTGAGTAGACTTGTGACACCACCACCTGTTATCCATTCTGATATGTCGCTAGTTATTGATGATACTGCTTCTGCTATGAATGATACTTATGATGATGCTAGTACTATGCTTGATAATGCTGTGCCACTTGGTGAATTTCTTGATGAACAACTTGTTAAAGCTAAAGAAATTGAAAATGTTGAAACTCTTGAGAATTATGATCCACCTATTATGCCTAGCGCTCCTACTAGAGTTGAATCACCTGATGAACATGTCTTTGATAGGGAGACGGCTAGAGCCATTCTTGCTTGTAATGATAGAGATGAAGTTATAAAATTGCTTGCTGAAATGAAAGAAAAATCTATGAAGGAGAGAATGAAATATGATCCTAAGTTTGCTACCTCTCCCATATTTGTTACTGATAAGGATTATGAATTCTCTGTCGATCCTGAGTTAATTACTTTGGTTGAATCTGATCCTTTCCATGGCTATCAAACTGAAACCGTTGTGGCACACCTTACTAAATTAAATGATATAGCCACCCTATTCGCTCATGAGGAAAAAATTCGCTATTACTATATTCTTAAGTTGTTTCCCTTCTCATTAAAGGGTGATGCTAAGATATGGTATAATACTCTTGCTCCTGGTTGTGTGCGTAGTCCCCAGGATATGATATATTACTTCTCTGAAAAATATTTTCCTGCTCATAAGAAACAAGCTGCTTTACAGGAAATATTTAACTTTATGCAAATTGAAGAAGAGAATCTCCCTCAAGCTTGGGGGAGGCTTCTCCAATTACTTAATGCTTTGCCTGATCATCCTCTTAAGAAGAATGAAATACTTGATATCTTTTATAATGGACTAACCGATGCTTCTTGGGACTACCTAGATAGTTGTGCTGGTTGTGTTTTCAGGGAACGAACTATTGAACAAGCTGAGGAACTATTGAATAATATATTGAAGAATGATAATGATTGGACACTTCCTGAACCACCGCCTAAACCCACTCCGAAGAAGAGGGGTATTTTATTTCTCAGTCCTGAAGATATCCAAGAAGCAAAGAAATGTATGATGGAAAAAGGTATTAAAGCTGAAGATGTTAAGAATCTACCACCTATTGAAGAAATACATGGTCTTGACACACCGCCACAGGTAGTAGAGGTAAATTCTCTTATAAAGTTTGACGAAGGTGATATTCCTTATAACAAACCTCCTAGTCAATGTTTGTATGAATTTGACAATTATATTATTAAGCAAGATCATTTCAATGCAAATGTTATGAAACAATTGAAACGAAATGCCTACATGATTGATCTTTTGAGTGACTTGTTGTTTAGAATTTCTAATGATGTCAAAGGTGTAGGTAAACATGCATCTATGGTTCAAACCCAGTTAGAACAAGTTGCCAAATCTCAAAGTGAATTGCTCAATGAAATGAATAACAATATGAATGACCGTGCTGTTAGAGTAATGACTAGAGAAAGTAATATGACTCAGGAGCCACTTTATCCTAAAGGTCACCCTAAAAGAATTGAACTAGACTCTCAAAGAATTAATGTTGATGCACCTAGTCCATCTAAAAATAAAAAGAAAAAGAAAAATGATATGACTTTGCATACTTCTAGTGAACCTGAGGTTAACCCTCTGAGGATAATAATGAGGTTTCTATTTCCGATGTTGAGACACAATCTTGTAATGAACATTCACCTGATGATAATAATAATGATGATGCTCATGTGGATGCCCAACCAGATAATGATAAAGAACTTGATAATGATGTTGAAATAGTACCTGCTGTTGATCTTGATAACCCACCTCCTAAAAACAAACGTTATGATAAAAGAGACTTCGTTGCTAGAAAACATGGTAAAGAAAGAGAATCATGGGTTCAAAAACCCATGCCCTTTCCTCCTAAACCATCTAAGAATAAGGATGAGGAAGAATTTGAACGCTTTGCTGAAATGCTTAGGCCAGTCTTTTTGCGTACTCATTTGACTGATATTTTAAGGATGGCCCCTTATGCTAAATATATGAAAGACATTGTCACAAATAAAAGAAAGATACCTGAAGCTGAAATTTCTACCATGCTTGCAAATTATTCTTTTAAGGATGGAGTACCTAAGAAACTAGGAGATCCAGGAATACCAACTATACCATGCTCCATTAAAAGAAATTATGTCAAAACTGCTTTGTGTGATTTAGGAGCCGGTGTTAGTGTTATGCCCTTCTCTTTATATAAAAGACTTGATTTGAATAAACTCACTCCCCCTGAAATATCGTTGCAAATGGCTGACAAATCAACTGCCATACCTATCGGTGTTTGTGAGGATGTGCCCGTTGTAGTTGCAAATGTTACCATCCTAACAAACTTTGTTATACTTGATATGCCCGAGGATGACAACATGTCGATTATCCTTGGTAGACCCTTTTTGAATACTGCAGGGGCTGTTATTGATTGCAACAAAAGCAAGGTCACTTTTCATATCAATGGTAATGAACATACGATGCACTTTCCGAAGAAACAATTTCAAGTAAATAGTATTCATGTTATTGAAAAGACTCCGACAATTACTATTGGAAGTTTTCAACTCCCTCTTCCTACTGTCAATAAGAAATATGAAACTCTTATTATTGGGGAGGTACACATCCCCGTTGAGGTAACCTAGTGTTTTTACAAAGGTTCTTCGGTTTCATGTTACTCGGAAATGGTTTGTTAATAAGACTTGATCAACCTTATTAATGGGTTCTTTTTGAGAGGCATGTGGTCGATGAATTTAGTAAGCACAACCTTCTGCACCCACTTTTTGTTTTCTATTATTTTTAGTTAAACGCAATAAAATGCCATGATTATCCTGTTTTCTGAATTATCCGTACAATGAAAAAGTGCCCAAAAATGAAAGTGCTCAGAATGATCTGAAATCATTACATGAATTTTTATAGAATATTTAAGAATTTGTGGCACTAAAAACATACCAGGGGGATGCCCCAGGTGCCCACGAGGCACCAGGGCGTGCCACCCCCCTGAGGCGCGCCCTGGTGGCTTGTGGGCCCCACAGGGACCCCCTCACTTATCCCTTCAGCCCACTTCGTCTCTTACTTCTAGCAAAAATTCCTAGTAGCTCTCTCTCTCTCGTGTTCGTGCTCCCAAACCTAAGATTTTCGATCTCTTTGCTCGGAGCTCCGTTTCCGAAACTGTTTTGAGGGATTGTTACTTGGTATGTGACTGTTCCATTGCTCCAATTAGTTTTTGCTCTAGTGGATTATATTTTGCGTAATTAGCTGCTCTTGGTGCTACTGAAAATGAGCTTGCATGTTGAATTCTTTGAATTCCAAGTAGTTTGAATGCTTGATATGGCCTCTAGACATCCATATGAGTAGTTGCTATCAATTTTGTGAAGTTTTGTTAACATCTTTTTGTGCCCCAAAAAATTTCAGAAATTTGTCCTTAGGAAAATGAACTTCTTCCGGAGGAGTTCTTCGAGGAGGAGGTCCTCTGAAGCGTCATCAAGTGAAAGCTCAGCACGCCAATCATATGAGGAACCAATAGCAAGTTCGGTGAGAGGTGCCGAGGCAAAATCTTGTCGATAGCCTTGTGAGGAGTTCATGTTGGGTACAGGGATTAAGGAGGAATTCGAGCAATACATTCAGAACATTGAGCTTTCCGCCTTCATCGCAGATAAGCCTCCGCAGCACTACAACCTCACTCATTCATTCACTCAACATTTTGCGTATAATGCTCGTAATTCTAGAGTTTTGTTTCATCTCTATAATAAATCCTATAGTATGTCTCTAGAAGAATTCTATGATGCATGCAAAATTCCATATTGGGGTTCGTTAGATGAACCATCAAAATCTGATTATGAGTTGTTTCTTAATAGCCTTTGCAACGGTGAGGATAGGGGAGTTACGCAGGCCAGCATAATTAG
The DNA here is from genome assembly GCA_039707655.1 of Elymus sibiricus. Classification (NCBI taxonomy): domain Eukaryota; kingdom Viridiplantae; phylum Streptophyta; class Magnoliopsida; order Poales; family Poaceae; genus Elymus; species Elymus sibiricus. Next base: position 2,813,118 of record CM077676.1, read on the forward strand.
CATTCACTTTCCCGCAGTGCACTTTTTAATGGTAAATGTGTTGTTGGTAAGCAAGACTGCAGTGCACTTTGCGCCCCTGATCTTAGTCTCATTCATACAACTTTGACTGGTAGCAAGTGTTATAATCTTGGGGCTATTGTTGCACGTATACTGCAGCGTAACGCGGGTAATGGTGATTTGTACGGAGGAATTTATGCCTCCCGCTTACCTGCAAGGTTAGGGGTCTCGCCCAATTTCAATGATCCCCTCTTACCTGATAAATATTTGAATTTCGAAGCTATGCGAGAACATAAGTTTTTAAAACATGACGCACATGGATATGAATATAACTTAGTCTTTGATAAATATCGTTCTGTGTATGTTGCTTTGCCTGCTCCTGCCCTCTTTGATTTTCAGAACAAAGAGAGATATTTTCTATCAGAGAGCGAGGTGCACGAGTACAATGCGACAGTTGAAGCTGTCCGTCTGGCTGAGGAGGCGGCTCAGAACACCTCTATGAGCTACCACTTCGATTATTATCTAGGACAGCCATGGTAGTAGACCAAGCTAGGCCAAAAGCCTAAGCTTGGGGGAGTACATATCTCTCACCGACATTACATTCGTGATCACACATTTCATTCCAATTGTCGGTGTTCATACCTTTTTCATTGTATGATCCATGTTAGTTTTATTTTCTCGCTTTCTTCTTGTGTGTTTGAAAAACTTTGCGAAAATCCAAAAACACTTCTCGCTTCTTTTCAGTTTTTCTTTTTAGCTTAATTAGTTGTAGTATTAAAAGAAAACCCAAAAAGATTTCCCGTTTCTTCTTTTGCTTGTTGGGAGCTTTCCCGTGTAAATAGTTTTTCTCGTTTTTGTTTTGTCTTCTTTAAATTGCATCCTTCAAGAAAAAACTAAAAACTCCAAAAATATTTCAGTGTGTTTCTCTGAAATTCTTTTCTTTTGTTGAGTCATTGTAAGGAGAAGACCACGATGAAAATGTTGAGTGGCTCTCGTATGCATTATTGTTGATCTAACAAAGAGCCCATATTACCTTGTCTTCTCCTTTGAATAAAATGTTTTCAGATTCCAGCTTAGTCCACAGCACACTTGCACTATTATTATTTTCATATCATTCGGTCATGCAAGTGAAAGGCAATAATGACGATGATTTGATGCAGTGACTGTGGCAGGGAAAAGCGGGTATGAACTCAACTTGTTTTTGTTTTTGTAAATATGTTTAACTCAGTATCCATGATTCAGCATATTATGATTAAACATGTTTATGATGATAATTAGAGATTATAGTTGCTCATGCCATGCTTAAGTAGCTAGGAGTGGATAATGATTTATCTTGGGTGTCAACATGCATTAAAATGTTTGTGATGTAGTATGATGATATGGTATCCACCTCTGAATGCTTCGAGTGGCTTGACTTGGCACATGTTCACGCATGCAGTTGTTTCAAAACCAACATAGCCTCCATGATATTTATGTTCATGGTGCTTATATCCTACTCATGCTAGTATTCAATGTTGATTATTCATAATGCATGATTATGACCGTTCTCGCTCTCTAGATGATCGCTTCTCAACCTATTTGCTAGCCCTCGCATGTACTAAGCGGGAATACTGCTTGTGCATCAAAACCCTTAAACCAAAGTTATTCCAGATGAGTCCACTATATCTACCTATATGTAGTATTACCCTGCCGTTCTAAGTAAATTTGCATGTGGCACCTCTAAATATTCAAATGAACATAAGTTTTGTGTGCCCGTACCGCTCATGGAGCGACAGGGGGCGGTCAATATCTTCCATGCTAAGCGGGTTATTCTCATGATGAGTGTTTATTCCGTAGTCCTTGCACGAGAGGGGCTGGTAATCGGGATGCCTAGTCCCATGATTAAAATTAAAAAATAATAAAACAAACTCCCCCGGAAAGTTGTTTGTATGGAGGGCACCCGAGGATTCGGCTAGCCATGGCTTGTGTTTGTTGGTGGAGGGGGAGTAAACTTTACTATACCGCTTGGGAACCGCCGCTAATGTGTTTAGCATGGAAGATATTGAAAACTCTCGGTCGTGAAGTTGACAGGAAAGGCATACCTCCCAAAATTATATTTATCTCTGATTTAAGCTTTGAGCTCTAGCACCTATGCAAATCCCTGCTTCCCTCTGCGAAGGGCCTGTCTATTTACTTTTATGTTATTTTACTTTTATTGTTGGGTCACCATCTTCTCAAATAAGCACCAGTCCTGAGAGCACTATTGTCATTCTCATGCATTGTGTATAGTTAATGTTGTGTGCATCATGAATGGATCTCTTCTACCTTGAATTACAATGTTTAGTCGATGCTTGAACTTTGGAGGTGCTCTGCATTTATGTTTTGCGGTCTCAGAAAGGGCTAGCGAGATACCATGTTGTCATATTATATCATGATTGTTTTAACAAAGTGTTGGCATTTGAGATATCTTATTATTGCTCGCTAGTTGATTATGCCATTGATACGAGTGAATATAATTTCTAAGAGTTATCATTTGCATGGTTAGTTATAATCTTTGCTGAAACCCTGGGTATTATTTAAGCACATATATAGATACAAGAACAAAAGAGTTCGTAAAAGTTTTTCTTTATCACTTTTAGTTTGTCAACTGAATTGCTTGAGGACAAGCAATGAGTTAAGCTTGGGGGAGTTGATACGTCTCCGTCGTATCTACTTTTCCAAACACTTTTCCTCTTGTTTTGGACTCTAATTTGCATGATTTGAATGAAACTAACCCGGACTGACGCTGTTTTCAGCAGAACTACCATGGTGTTGTTTTTTGTGCAGAAATAAAAGTTCTTGGAATTGGACGAAACTTTTTGGAGATTTTTTATTGATTAAATAAAAAATACTGGAGCCAAGATCCACTGAGGGGGGCCACTGCTACTTGTAGCTTGCATTGGTATTTCCCCAAAAAGGAAGAGATGATGCATCACAGTAGAGATAAGTATTACCCTCAATTATGAAACCAAGGTTATTGAACCAGTAGCAGAATCACACAACACCTCGTTAGTAGTACCTGCACACAAAAAACAAAACCCTTGCACCCAACGCAAACGAGAGGTTGTCAATCTCTCGGCGGTAAATTGCAAGATTAAATTGTATGTGATAGATTGATAGATTGAAACAAAAATACAAAATAAAATAAAATAAAATAAAAAGAGATGGCAGCAATATTTTTAGGGTTTTAGTAATATGATTTTGATAGACTCGGGGGGCATAGATTTCACTAGAGGCTTCTCTCGAGAAAATAGCATACGGTGGGTAGACAAGTTACTGTTGGGCAATTGATAGAAAAGCAAATAATCATGACGATTGATACGTCTCCAACGTATCTATAATTTTTTATTGTTCCATGCTGTTATAATATCAATCTTGGATGTTTTTATAATCATTTACAACAATTTTATATCATTTTTGGAGACTAACCTATTAACCTAGTGCCCAGTGCCAGTTGCTGTTTTCTGCCCTGTTTTTGTTTCACAGAAAATCAATATCAAACGAAGTCCAAAAACTGTGAAACTTTTTGGAGATTTTTTCTTGGGCAAGAAGAATACCAGAAGCTTTGAGGGGAGGCCAGAAGACCTTGGTGGGCCCCATGAGCCACCAGGGCGCGCCTGGGGGGGCAGGCTCGCCCTGATGCCTCGTGGGCCCCACCAAGCTTCGTTTGACCTAATTCCAGCACTATAAATTCCAGAAAAATCAGAAACCACCAAGAGAGTCCACGAAATACTTTTTACGCGCCGCAAGCCTCTATTCCAGAGAGATCCCATCTGGGGTCCTTCTCCGGTAATCTACCGGAGGGGGAATCGATCACGGAGGAGCTCTACATCAACCTTGCTGCCTCTCCGATGATGCGTGAGTAGTTTACCACAGACCTTCGGGTCCATAGGCAGTAGCTAGATGGCTTCTTCTCTCTTTTTGATGTTCAATACAATGTTCTCCTTGATGTTCTTGGAGATCTATCCGATGTAATCTTTCTTTGCGGTGTGTTTGTTGGGATCCGATGAATTGTGAGTTTATGATCAGATTATCCATGAAATTATTTGAGTCTTCTCTGATCTCTTTTATGCATGATTATTATAGCCTCATATTTCTTCTCCGATCTATTGATTTGGTTTGGCCAACTAAGTTGATTTATCTTGCCATGGGAAGAGGTGCTTTGTAGTGGGTTCGATCTTGCGGTGCTCAATCCCAGTGACAGAAGGGGACATGACACGTATGTATCGTTGCTAAGGGTAAAAAGATGGGATCTATTCATTGGGTTTATTAATTCATGAGTTTGTCTTGTCTACATCATGTCATCGTTCTTAAGGCATTACTCCGTTCTTATGGACTTAATACACTAGATGCATGTTGGATAGCCCATCGATGTGTGGAGTAATAGTAGTAGATGCAGGCAGGAGTCGGTCTAGTTATCTTGGATGTGATGCCTATATACATGATCATTGCCTTGGATATCGTCATGATTATTTGCTTTTCTATCAATTGCCCAACAGTAATTTGTCTACCCACCGTATGCTATTTTCTTGAGAGAAGCCTCTAGTGAAATCTATGGCCCCCGGGTCTGTCAAAATCATATTACTAAAACCCTAAAAATATTGCTGCCATTTTATTTTATTTATTTTATTTAGTATTTTTGCTGCAATCTATCAATCTATCAAATACAATTTAATCTTGCAATCTTACCGCCAAGGGATTGACAACCCCTTGTTTGCGTTAGGTGCAAGGATTTGTTGTTTGTGTGCGGGTACTGCTTACTAGGTGTTGTGTGATTCTCCTACTGGTTCGATAACCTTGGATTCATAATTGAGGGAAATACTTATCTCTACTGTGCTGCATCATCCCTTCCTCTTCGAGGAAATACCAACGCAAGCTACAAGTAGCAGGAAGAATTTCTGGTGCCGTTGCCGGGGAGACATCATCAACATTTATCAAGTACCTTTGCAGAAACACTCATCTCCTTGCATTTACTTTATTTGCCATTTGCCTCTCATTATCATCTCCCCCACTTCTAAAACGCTTTTACAAAAATACAAAAATATTCCCCTTTGCCTTTTTGCCTTTTTTTAGTTTGCTTGTTTGCTATTTTATTTGCGTAGTCACGATGTCTCAAGAAAATACCAAATTGTGTGATTTTTCCAATACTAATAATAATGATTTTATTAGTACTCCGATTGCTCCTCCCGCCGCTAGTGCAGAGACTTGTGATATTAATGCCGCTTTGCTAAATCTTGTTATGAAAGATCAATTTTCCGGTAGTCCTAATGAAGATGCCGCATCCCATCTTAATACTTTCGTAGAATTGTGTGACATGCAAAAGAAAAAAGATGTGGACAATGATATTGTGAAATTGAAATTATTCCCGTTCTCGTTGCGGGATCATGCTAAAATTTGGTTCTCATCTTTACCACGAAATAGTATCGATTCTTGGGATAGGTGTAAAGATGCTTTTATTACTAAGTATTTTCCTCCCGCGAAAATTATTTCTCTAAGAAATCAAATTATGAATTTTAAGCAACTTGATCATGAACATGTTGCCCAATCTTGGGAGAGGATGAAATTAATGATAAGAAATTGCCCTACTCATGGTTTAAATTTATGGATGATCATACAAAACTTTTATGAGGGATTGAATTTTGTCTCTAGAAATCTTTTAGATTCCTCCGCGGGTGGTACGTTTATGGAAATTACTTTGGGTGAAGCTACTAAATTGCTTGATAATATTATGGCAAATTATTCACAATGGCATACTGAAAGAACTCCTACTAGTAAAAAGGTGAATTACGTTGAAGAAATTAATACCTTGAGTGATAAAGTTGATGCTCTTATGAAATTGGTTGCTAGTAAAAATGCTCCTATTGATCCTAATGATGTGCCTTTGTCCACTGTGATTGAGCAAAATAATTATCCCGTAGATGTGAATTTTGTCTCACGAAACAATTTTAATAGTAATGCTTATAGAGGTAATTTCAACGCTAGACCGTTTCCTAGAAATTCCTCTAATAATTATGGCGATCCTTATGGTAATTCCTACAATAATAATAGGATACCTTCTGATCTTGAAAGTAATATTAAAGAATTTATTAATGCTCAAAAAGTTTTCAACACTACGATAGAAGAAAAATTGAGTAAAATTGATGATATGTCTAGGAGCATCGATAGAATTATTCATGAAGTGGAAAATCTTAATACTAAAATTTTGCCACCTAAAATTGATATTAGTGAATCTATCAAAGCTTTATATGTCTCCATGGATGAAAGTAAGAAACGAACCGCCATGCTAAGAGCTAAACGAGAATTTTTAGAAAAAGCGATTCCTCCCGGTTTCTATCATAGTAATGATGAGGATATTAAAATGATTGGTATTTCATCTATTGATTCTTTATTTAGCAATATTAAGCTTGATGAAAAAGGGACTGAAGAAGAGTCAACTTTAGATAAAGAGCGTCCCCATAATTCGGAGGGTGAAAATCTTGATAAGAAAATTACTAAAAGTGGGTTTGGAGAGGTAAAAACTTTAAATAGTGATGTGCCCACTATTTTGGATTACAAAGATTTTAATTATGATAATTGCTCTTTGATTGAGTGTGTTTCTTTGTTACAATCCATGTTAAATTCACCCAACGCTAAACAAAGCTTTTACTAAACACATAGTAGAAGCCATGATGAAAGCCTTAGAAGAAAAGCTTGAACTAGAAAATTCAATTCCTAGAAAATTATATGATGAATGGGAACCCACCATTAAAGTTAAGATTAAAAACTATGAGTGCAATGCTTTATGTCATTTGGGTGCTAGCGTTTCCACAATTCCAAAATCTCTATGTGATGTGCTAGGTTTTACCAATATAGATGAATGCTCTCTTAATTTGCATCTTGCGGATTCAACTATTAAAAAGCCCTTGGGAAGAATTAATGATGTGCTTATCCTTGCAAATAGAAATTACGTGCCCGTTGATTTTATTGTTCTTGATATTGAATGCAATTCTTCTTGCCCTATAATACTTGGTAGACCGTTCCTACGAACTATAGGTGCCGTTATTGATATGAAAGAAGGAAATATAAAATTTCAGTTTCCATTAAAGAAGGGTATGGAACACTTCCCTAGAAAGAAAATTAAATCACCATATGAATCAATTATGAGGGCCGCTTATAGAATCAACTTGAAAGATGACAACACTTGAAACTATGCATTATGCCTAGGTAGGGGCATAAAACAATAGCGCTTGTTGGGAGGCAACCCAATGAATAAAATAAATTTTTGTTATAAGTTTCTGTTATGGTGTGTTTTTACTGTCATGCTACTGGTATGATAGTTTTTTTATGTTTTTAATTAGTGTTTGAGTCCAGTAAAGCCTTTAGGATGATTTGGAAGATAGTATAATTCATGCTGCATGGAAAACAGAAAGTTTTGCGTCCAGTGCCCGAATTTTGTTTCTGTACTGGAGCGTCAGAAAAATTTGAATTTTTTACACAGTATTGGTATATGAATTTCCCACGTTTTCCTAGTTTTTCAGAATTTTTGGAGTTACAGAAGTATGGATTTTAACTATATTTCTGCAGACTGTTCTATTTTTGACAGATTCTGTTTTTGATGCACTACTTGCTTGTTTTGATGAATCTATGGATTGTATCGGGGGGTATAAGCCATGGTGAAATTAGAGTACAGTAGGTATAATGCAAAAATAAAATATGAATGGGTTTGCAACAATACTTATAGTAGTGATTTTTTTTGTTATACTAACGGATCTCACGAAGGTTTTGTTGAGTTTTGTGTGATTGAAGTTTTCAAGTTTTGGGTGAGATCACGATGGATGAAGGAATACGGAGTAGCAAAAGCCTAAGCTTGGGGATGCCCAAGGCACCCCAAGGTAATATTCAAGGAAGACTCAAGCGTCTAAGCTTGGGGATGCCCCGGAAGGCATCCCCTCTTTATTCTACCGACCATCGGTAATTTTACTTGGAGCTATATTTTTATTCGTCACATGATATGTGTTTTGCTTGGAGCGTCTTGTATGATATGAGTCTTTGCTTTGTTTTATTTTTAGTTTGTCACAATCATCTTTGCTGCACACACCTATTTTGAGAGAGCCACACGTTATCATCATAATTTGTAGAATACTCTATGTGCTTCACTTATATTTTTTGAGCTAGGCAGTTGCTCTAGTGCTTCACCTAAATCCTTTTGAGCATGGTGGTGGCCGAAATTTTGTAGAAATAAACTCTCATGCTTCACTTATATTATTTTGAGAGTTGACTGAAATTTTGTAGAAATAAACTCTCATGCTTCACTTATATTATTTTGAGAGTTGATTGAAATTTTAAAGAAATAAATTCTCATGCTTCAGTTATATCATTTTGAGAATTGACTTGATTAAAATTTTGAAGAAATGAATTCTCGTGCTTCACTTATATTATTTTGAGAATTGTTAAGATTGAAATTTTGAAGAAATATTTGCACTCTCATGCCTCACTTAAATCTTTTTGAGAGATGATGATAGTAACGGTAATTTGCACATGTTATGCAATTGGTCCCAAAGTGATGAATATTCAAGAGGGATATAGATAAAAACTTTCATATAGATCATTGGATATGACAAGTGTGATTCTTTGCAATAGTTTTGCGATATGGAAATGATGATATGTGATGCCATGTTAGTGAGTAATTGTGCTTAAGTAAGAATATTAGTGTTAAGGTTTGTGATTCCCTGTGCAAGCACGTTAAGTCAATAGCTATGCAATGAAGTTATATCCTACTATGGTGCATTATTCGGTGTTAGTTATGTTCAATGCATGTTTATGACCATTTTTATTTTTTGGTTGGTTGCTTCTCAATCTTTTGCTAGCCTTCATTTGTACTAAGCGGAAATACTACTTGTGCATCCAAAATCCTTAAAACCAGTTTTGCCTTATGAGTCCACTATATCTACCTATATGCGGTATTCCAATGCCGTTCCAAGTAAATTTGCGTGTGCCAACTCTAAATTTCAAAATAATTTTTCTGTTTTGTGTGCCCGTACCGCTCATGAACCGGAAGGGGGTAGCCAATATCTTCCATGCTAGGTGTGTTATTCTCAAGATGAGTGTTTATTCACTTGTCATTGCACGAGAGTGTGGCGGTAATAGGGATGCCCAGTCCCGAAATGTGAAATGAAATGAAATGAAAAATCTTATGTGATCACAATAATAAATTCCTTGGAAAGTGATGGTATGGAGGGCACCCGTGGATACGGCTAGCCATGGATTGTGAAAGAATTGGTGGAAAGGAATAATCTTTATTTTCTGTTTGGGAACCGCCTATGATGTATGTAGCATGGAAGATATTGGGAATTCTCATTCGTTTTCGTTGACAGGAAAAGCATGCCACCCAAAATATTTTTATCTCTTTAATTTCAGCTTTGAGCTCTGGCACATTTGGTAAATCTCTGCTTCCCTCTTCGAAGGGCCTATCTATTTACTTTTGTGCAATTTTTTATTTTTCTTGAGTCTCCATCTTCTCTTACAAAAGCACTAACTAGAGAACACTGTTGTCATACTTGTGCATTGGTTGTAGCTAATATTTGAGTGTGTTTCATGAATGGATCAATGATTGAGCATAATGGGCTAGGGATAACTTTCTTTAGCGTTGATATTTTGAAAGACATGGTTGCTTGTTAGTATGCTTGCGTATCTATGTTTTCATGTCAAATTATAGACTATTGCTTTGAATCATATAAGTCCAATGTCCATGCTACAAAAAGGAAAAGAATATGTGATAACTATGTTAGGCAGCATTCCACATCAAAAATTCTGTTTTTATCATTTACCTACTCGAGGACGAGCAGGAATTAAGCTTGGGGACGCTGATACGTCTCCAACGTATCTATAATTTTTGATTGTTCCATGCTGTTATAATATCAATCTTGGATGTTTTTATAATCATTTACAGCAATTTTATATAATTTTTGGAGACTAACCTATTAACCTAGTGCCCAGTGCCAGTTGCTGTTTTCTGCCCTGTTTTTGTTTCACAGAAAATCAATATCGAATGAAGTCCAAATACAGTGAAACTTTTTTGAGATTTTTTCTTGGGCAAGAAGAACACCAGAAGCTTCGAGGGGAGGCCAAAAGACCTTGGTGGGTCCCACGAGCCACCAGGGCACGCCTGGGGGGGGCAGACGCGCCCTGATGCCTCGTGGGCCCCCCAGGCGCGCCCTGGTGGCTCGTGGGGCCCACTAGGGTCTTCTGGCCTCCTCCCGAAGCTTCTAGTATTCTTCTGGTCCAATAAAAAACCTCCAAAAAGTTTCGTTGCATTTGGACTTCGTTTGATATTGATTTTTTGTAAAGCAAAAACAGTGCAGAAAACAGCAACTGGCACTGGGCACTGAGTTAATAGGTTAGTCTCCAAAAATGATATAAAATTGCTGTAAATGATTATAAAAACATCCAAGATTGATATTATAACAGCATGGAACAATAAAAAATTATAGATACGTTGGAGACGTATCATCATCCCCAAGCTTAATTCCTGCTCGTCCTCGAGTAGGTAAATGATAAAAACAGAATTTTTGATGTGGAATTCTGCCTAACATATTCATCACATATTCTTTTGTTTTGTAGCATGGACATTGGACTTATATGATTCAAAGCAATAGTCTATAATTTGACATGAAAACATTGATACTCAAGCATACTAACAAGCAACCATGTCTTTCAAAATATCAACACTAAAGAAAGTTATCCCTAGCCCATTATGCTCAATCATTGATCCATTCATGAAACACACTCAAATATTAGCTACATCCAATGCACAAGTATGACAATAGTGCTCCCTAGTTGGTGCTTTTGTAAGAGAAGATGGAGACTCAAATGAAAATAAAATTGCATAAAATTAAGTAGATAGGCCCTTCACAGAGGGAAGCAGAGATTTGTCAAATGTGCCAGAGCTCAAAGCTTAAATTAAAGAGATAAAAAATATTTTGAGAGACATGCTTTTCCTGTCAACGAAAACGACCGAGAATTCCCAATATTTTCCATGCTAGACACATCATAGGTGGTTCCCAAACAGAAAGTAAAGTTTATTTCCTTTCCACCATTTCTTTCACAATCCATGGCTAGCCGTATCCACGGGTGCCCTCCATACCATCACTTTCCAAGGAATTTTGTTGTTATTAATTTCATTTCATGCAGGACTGGGCATCCCTATTACCAACCATACTCTCGTGCAATGACAAGTGAATAAACACTCATCGTGAGAATAACACACCTAACATGGAAAATATTGGCCACCCCCTGCCGCTTCATGAGCGGTACGGGCACACAAAACAGAAAAATTATTTTGAAAATTAGAGTTGGCACACGCAAATTTACTTGGAACGGCATTGAGATACCGCATATAGGTAGATATAGTGGACTCATATGGCAAAACTGGGTTTAAGGATTTTGGATGCACAAGCAGTATTTCCGCTTAGTACAAATGAAGGCTAGCAAAAGATTGAGAAGCAACCAACCAAAAAACGAAAACGGTCATAAACATGCATTGAACATAACTAACACCGAATAATGCACCATAAGTAGGATATAATTTCATTACATAACTATTGACTTAACGTGCTTGCATAGGGAATCACAAACCTTAACACCAATATTTTTACTAAAGCACAATTACTCACTAACATGACTCACATATCATCATCTCCATATCGCAAAACTATTGCAAGGAATCACACTTATCATATCCAATGATCTATATGAAAGTTTTTATCTATATCCCTCTTGAATATTCATCACTTTCGGACCAAATTCATATCTTGTGCAAATTACCATTACTATTGATCAACTCTCAAAAGGATTTAAGTGAAGCATGACAGTGCAAATATTTCTTCTAAATTTCAATCTTAACAATTCTCAAAATAATATAAGTGAAGCATGAGAATTCATTTCTTCAAAATTTTAATCTTGTTAATTCTCAAAATAATATAAGTGAAGCATGAGAATTCATTTCTTCAAAATTTTAATCTTGTTAATTCTGAAAATAATATAAGTGAAGCATGAGAATTTGCTTCTTCAAAATATAGCCACCACCGTGCTCAAAAAGATTTAAGTGAAGCACTAGAGCAACTGCCTAGCTCAAAAAATTTAAGTGAAGCACATGGAGTATTCTAACAAATCATGATGATAAACGTGTGGCTCTCTCAAGATAGGTGTGTTCAGCAAAGATGATTGTGACAAACTAAAAGGCAAACAAAGCAAAGAATCATATAATACAAGACGCTCCAAGCAAAACACATATCATGTGACGAATAAAAATATAGCTCCAAGTAAAATTACCGATGGTTGGTAGAAGAAAGAGGGGATGCCTTCCGGGGCATCCCCAAGCTTAGACGCTTGAGTCTTCCTAGAATATTACCTTGGGGTGCCTCGGGCATCCCCAAGCATAGGCTTTTGCTACTCCTTATTCCTTCATCCATCGTGATCTCACCCAAAACTTGAAAACTTCAATCACACAAAACTTAACAAAACCTTCGTCAGATCCGTTAGTATAACAAAACAAATCAGTACTATAAGTACTGTTGCAAACCCATTCATATTTTATTTTTGAATTATACCTACTGTACTCTAACTTCACCATGGCTTATACCCCCCGATACAATCCATAGATTCATCAAAACAAGCAAGTAGTGCATCAAAAACAGAATCTGTCAAAAACAGAATAGTCTGTAGTAATCTATTTAAAATCCATACTTATGTAACTCCAAAAATTCTGAAAAATTAGGACAACGTGGGAAATTCATATACTAATACTGTGTAAAACTTTCAGATTTTTCTGACGCTCCAGTACAGAAACAAAATTCGGGCACTGGACGCAAAACTTTCTGTTTTCCAAACATCATCAATTATATTATCTTCCAGATCATCCTAAAGGTATTACTTGGCACAAACACTAATTAAAAAAACAAAAACACCATCATACCAGTAGCATTACAGTAAAAACACACCATAACCGAAGCTTATAGCAAAAATTTATTTTATTCATTGGGTTGCCTCCCAACAAGCGTTATTGTTTTATGCCCCTAGCTAGGCATAATGCATAATTTCAAGTATTGTCATCTTTGGTTTCCAACTCCTCAATCACACATCAATTTTTTCTAATAGATTTAACATAAGTGTTTCTCACCATCACACTTCTAGGCACAGAATCAAGAATTTTACTTTTGTGAATAGGTTCCTTAATCATATCAATGAAATTGGGGTGCACGCTAATCATTTTAAGATCCTCATTTCCCTTACTGGAAGTAGCACCATTGGTTTTAGGAACATATACAAACTTGCAATTTTTATTTGGAGGAGTTTTATCAATATTCTTAACAGAGGAAAAAGCCGATCCCAAATTGATAATAATTTCTTCTATCTTATCGATTCTAGCAGGACTTTGTTCTATTCTTTCATTAACTAACGGTTCCTTTTCCTTTAAGGTTTTCAATGCGATTCCTACCTTAGAACCAAATTGAGTGATATGATTATGAATTTTTTTATCCAAATTCTCAAGGTGTTCAATAGTAGGCATTTTACTTTCAATAGCCTCTAGTCTTTGCATAACATGTTCCAAAGTCAAAGTTGTTTCATTAATAGTGATAGGTGGTGATCCCACTAAATTTCCCATAGCATTAAAAGCATCCATAGAGGGACACATCAAGAAATTCCCTCTAGTAATAGTATCAAGCACAAATCTATACCAAGTAGTAATTCCCACATAAAAATTGCGAAGAAGAATAGTGGAGGATTGCTTACGAGTCGATCTATTATGAGCATCGCAAATCCTATACCAAGCATCTTTTAAATTCTCTCCTCCCCTTTGTTTAAAATTAAGTACTTCATTTTCAGGGGTAATAGTAACGAGCGACGAACTAGCCATAATGGTAAAGCGAGCAAACAATCAAGCAAACAAGCAAACGAGAAAAAGGCAAACGAAAAATATTTTTGTATTTTCGTAAAAACGTTTTAGAAGTGGGGGAGATGAAAACGAGAGGCAAATGGCAAATAAAGTAAATGCAAGGAGATGAGAGTTTGTGCAAAGGTACTTGATAGATGTTGAGGATGTCTCCCCAGCAACGGCGCCAGAAATTCTTCCTGCTACTTGTAGCTTGCGTTGGTATTTCCCCGAAGAGGAAGGGATGATGCAGCATAGTAGAGATAAGTATTTCCCTCAGTTATGAAACCAAGGTTATCGAACCAGTAGGAGAATCACACAACACCTCGTTAGCAGTACCTGCACACCAACAACAAACCCTTGCACCCAACGCAAACGAGAGGTTGTCAATCTCTCGGTGGTAAATTGCAAGATTAAATTGTATGTGATAGATTGAAACAAAAATACAAAATAAAATAAAATAAAAAGAGATGGCAGCAATATTTTTAGGGTTTTAGTAATATGATTTTGATAGACCTGGGGGGCATAGATTTCACTAGAGGCTTCTCTGGAGAAAATAGCATACGGTGGGTAGACAAATTACTGTTGGGCAATTGATAGAAAAGCAAATAATCATGACGATATCCAAGACAATGATCATGTATATAGGCATCACGTCCGAGATTAGTAGACCAACTCCTGCCTGCATCTACTGCTATTACTCCACACATCGACCGCTATCCAGCATGCATCTAGTGTATTAAGTCCGATAAAGAACGGAGTAATGCCTTAAGAACGATGACATGATGTAGACAAGACAAACTCACGAATTAATAAACCCAATGAATAGATCCAATCTTGTTATCCTTAGTAGCAATGATACATACGTGTCATGTCCCTTTCTGTCACTGGGATTGAGCACCGCAAGATCGAACCCACTACAAAGCACCTCTTCCCATGGCAAGATAAATTAACTCAGTTGGCCAAACCAAATCAATAGATCGGAGAAGAAATACGAAGCTATAATAATCATGCATAAAAGAGTGCAGCAAAGACTCAGATAATTTCATGGATAATCTGGTCATAAACTCACAATTCATCGGATCCCAACAAACACACCGCAAAAAGAGATTACATCGGATAGATCTCCAAGACCATCAAGGAGAACATTGTATTGAAGATCAAAAAGAGAGAAGAAGCCATCTAGCTACTAACTATGGACCCGAAGGTCTGTGGTAAACTACTCACGCATCATCGGAGAGGCAGCAAGGTTGATGTAGAGCCCCTCCGTGATCGATTCCCCCTCCGGCAGATCACCGGAGAAGGACCCCAGATGGGATCTCTCTGGAACAGAAGCTTGCGGCGGCGTAAAAAGTATTTTGTGGACTCTCCTGAGGGTTTCTGATTTTTCTGGAATTTATAGTGCTGGAATTAGGTCAAACGGGGCTTGGTGGGCCCCACGAGGGTCTTCTAGCCTCCTCCCGAAGCTTCTAGTATTCTTCTGGTCCAATAAAAAATCTCTAAAAACTTTCATTGCATTTGGACTTCGTTTGATATTGATTTTCTGTAAAGCAAAAACAGTGCAGAAAACAACAACTGGCACTGGGCATTGAGTTAATAGGTTAGTCTCCAAAAATGATATAAAATTGATGTAAATGATTATAAAAACATCCAAGATTGATATTATAACAGCATGGAACAATAAAAAATTATAGATACATTGGAGACGTATCAGCCACCTGCTGCCCACGAAGCACCAGGGCGCGCCACCCCCTGGCGCTCCCTGGTGGCTTGTGGGGCCCACGTGGCTCCGCTGACCCTAATCACAGGCCTATAAATTCACAATTCCAGAGAAAAAATAAGAGAAGAAGTTTCATCACGTTTTACGATACAGAGCCGCCACCACCTCCTGTTCTTCATCGGGAGGGCTGATCTGGAGTCCGTTCGGGGCTCCGGAGAGGGGGATTCATCGCCATCGTTATCATCAACCCTCCTCCATCACTAGTTTCATGATGCTCACCACCGGGTGTGAGTAATTCCTTCGTAGGCTTGCTGGACGGTGATGTGTTGGATGAGATTTATCATGTAATCGAGTTAGTTTTGTTAGGGCTTGATCCCTAGTATCCACTATGTTCTGAGATTGATGTTGCTATGACTTTGCTATGCTTAATGCTTCTCAGTAGGGCCCAAGTGCCATGATTTCAGATCTGAACCCTTCATGTTTTCATGAATATATTTGTGTTCTTGATCCTATCTTGCAAGTTATATGCACCTATTATGTGTCATGATCCGCATACCCCAAGGTGACAATAATTGGGATTCTTTTCGTTGATTGCCGTAGTTTGAGGAGTTCATGTATTCACTAAGTGCTAATGCTTTGTTCCGGTTCTCTATTAAAAGGAGGCCTTAATATCCCTTAGTTTCCTTAAGGACCCCGCTGCCACGGGAGGGTAGGACAAAAGATGTCATGCAAGTTCTTACTATAAGCACGTATGACTATATACGGAATACATGCCTACATTACATTGATGAATTGGAGCTATTGTGTATCGCCCTAGGTTGTGACTATTATATGATGAATATCATCCAACATAATTATCATCACCAATCCAATGCCTACGACTTTCTCATATTGGTTTCTGCTAAGTTACTTTGTTGCTACTGCTTTACACTTGCTACAAAACTGCTACTGTTACTGTTACCGTTACTAGTGTTACTGTTGCTACTGCTATGAAAACTATCATATTACTGTGCTACAAAATACTTTGCTGCAGATATTTTATCTTCAGGTGTGGTTGAATTGACAACTCAACTGCTAATACTTGCAAATATTCTTTTGCTCCCCTTGTGTCAAATCAATAAATCAGGGTGAAATACTACCCGCGAAAACTGTTGCGATCCCCTATACTTGTGGGTTATCATGCAGCACCTAATGTCTCTCATATTACTGGGATGCTCAATGGCATTGAGCAACTTAATGGTAGCAATTATGCTACATGGAAGGAGAAGCTTAAAATAACGATGGCCTTACTTAATGTTGATTATGCTCTCCTTAATGATCCTCCCGAGGCACCTAAAGAAAATGATGAAAATTATGATGCCCTCAAGAAGGATTATGATGTTATGAAGGCCAAGTGGGATGATTCAAATCGCAAATGCCTTATGATGATAAAGGGTTCCATTACACAGAGTATGAGGGGAGCCCTTCCTGACTGTGAAACAGCTAAAGGGTATTTTGCGAAAATTGAGCATAAATTTAAAGGGTCTTCTAAGGTTTATGCAACAAGTCTCATTAGAAGGCTAATTGATGAAAAGTATGATCCCACTGGAAGCCTTCAAGAACATATTATGAAGAAATGCAACATGGCTGCCAAACTCAAGACTATGGAAATGGAAATCTCTGATGGTTTTTTTTGTCCATTTTATTGTGTCATCTTTGCCTCAAGAATTCTCCCCATTCATGATCAACTATAATGCAATGGATTTAAAATGGGGAGTTGATGAAATGATGGCACGATGTGTGCAAGAAGACGAAAGGCTAAAGGCTAACAGAGTTGAGCATGCTAATCCATTCAAGATTTCACAAAAGAAGAGGTACAATAAATTTATGAAAAAATATATGAAGCCTAAGTCTAATAAATTTAAGGATAAAGGCCAGTCTTCTAAAAGCTCTCAATAAAAGAAGCCTGAAAAAGCTCCTAATGAGGAAGGGAAGGATCCCGATGGATGCCACTTTTGTTGAAAAGGTGGGCATAAGCAAAAGGATTGCTTTGGCTTCAAGAGATGGCTCAAGGATAGAGGTACTGATGTAATTACTTTCGTTGAAGAATCCCTTTATGTTAATTATGCCACCAATACTTGGTGGATTGATTCAAGTGCAACGATTCATATTTCAAATTCGTTGCAGGGATTCCATATGAGGAGGACCCTAAAAAGAGAAGAAAGAACCATTAGAGTTGCTAATGGTGTTGAAGCTGACGTCGAGGCACTTGGAGATTTCACTCTCGCACTTCATACTGGCTTCAAGCTTCTACTACATGACGTTCTTTATGTCCCCTCGATGAAACGGAATTTAGTTTCCGTTTCATGCTTAGATGATGATGGTTATGTATGCCACTTTGGGAACAAACAATGTATAAATATGTATGACGGTAATAATGTTGGTCTTGCCTTCAGACAAGACAAACTTTATGTAATTTCCCTCTGTGATGATGTGAATAATGTGGGTTCTAACTCGAATATGAATGTCAGTACCAAACGCAAATGAATTGATAATGAGACTTCTTCGAAATTATGGCACTATCGGTTAGGCCATATTTCGAGGGGAGGATTGAGCGTCTCATTAAAGATCAAGTTCTTCCTTCCCTCGATTTTTCGGATGCGGATGTTGATCATTGTATCGACTGCATGAAAGGAAAATATGCCAAGCAAATTAAGAAAGGTGCAAACCGAAGAACGGGAGTTTTGGAATTAATTCACACGGATATATGCGGTCCGTTTAATGTGAGATCGATGGATGGTTTTAATTCCTTCATAACATTCACCGATGATTTCTCCCGTTATGGACATATTTATCCAATTAAAGAAAGAGTAGAGGCATTAGACAAGTTCAAGATTTTCAAAGCTGAGGTTGAAAATCAAAGTCACAAAAGGATTAAAGTTGTGAGACCTGATCGTGGTGGTGAGTACTACGGCAGACATACTACTTATGGTCAAATTCCTGGACCGTTTGCAAAATACTTACAGGAAAATGGCATTATGGCCCAGTATTCAGCATCGGGCAAACCTCAGCAAAATGGGGTGGCTGAAAGGCGGAACCGCACACTTACGGATATGGTGCGGAGTTTGTTAAGCCACTCCACTTTGCCTGTAAATTTATGGATGGAAGCCCTTAAGACAGCAGCACATATTCTTAACAGGGTTCCCAGTAAATCGATGCCTAAAACACCGTATGAATTATGGACTGGGAGAAAACTGACCCTGAATTATTTTTATGTATGGGGCTGTCCAGCTGAAGCAAGGTTTTTTAGTCCAGTTATGGGAAAATTAGAACCCAAGACAGTCAGCTGCCATTTTATTGGTTATCCTAACAAATCTAAAGCATATCGATTTTATTGTCCAAATTAGGCAACAAAATTTGTTGAAACGAGATACGATGTGTTCTTGGAAAGTGATATGATGAGGGGGAGCATCACACCCGGGAAATAATTTTGGAGAAAAAACGGGAATATGTCCCGACTCCAATAATTCAAGAACCTGTTTTCCCGATGTCTACCGATGTTGCACCTCTCTGTTGGAAGGACTGCTAATGCAACGCGTGCTGAGACTCCTGTAACTATTTCAGATGTCACACCTGATGATGTATCTGTTGAAAGTTCTTAGTAGCCTCCAATTGTTGATGATGTGCCAATAAATGAACCTCTTAGTAGGTCACAGCGGACTAGAAAGCCTGCTATTCCTGATGATTATCTCACTTACATGAGTGAAGATTTGAGTGAGTCGGTGTTGGACAATGATCCTACATCATTTAAGGAAGCTATGCAAAGTGAATTTTCATCTGAATGGCTTAATGCTATGAAAGATGAAATGAAGTCCATGAGCACTAATGAAGTATGGGACTTAGTAGAAATTCCCAGAGGAGCCAAAACAGTTGGATGCAAATGGGTCTATAAGACCAAACGTGACTCCAAAGGGAATATCGAAAGATTTAAAGCAAGGTTTGTGGCAAAAGGCTTCACTCAAAGAGAAGGGATTGATTATAAAGAAACATTTTCACCTGTCTCTTCTAAAACATCATTCAGAATAATTATGGCACTTGTGGTTCATTATGATTTGGAGCTGCATCAGATGGATGTCAAAACGGCATTTCTAAATGGTGATTTACGTGAAGATGTTTACATAGCACAACCGGAAGGTTTTGTTATGGAAGGATATGAACATTTAGGATGTCATCTGAAAAAATCCATCTACGGCTTGAAACAAGCATCGAGGGAATGGTATCTTAAGTTTGATGAAGTTATAAGGAAATTTGGTTTTGAAGAAAATAAAGTGGACAATTGTGTTTAAGTTCAGGGGGAGTAATTTTATCTTCCTGATACTGTATGTTGATGACATACTTTTAGCCAGCAGTGATAAAAATATGCTGCTGGAAACTAAGAGGTTTTTATCCTCTAAGTTTGATATGAAGGATCTCAGTGAAGCGGCTTATGTTTTAGGAATTGAAATTCATCGGGATAGATCCAGAGGGATCTTGGGGCTATCTCAGAGATCATATGTTGAAAAGGTACTGAAAAAGTACAATATGCATAAGTGCTCAGCCTCACCTGCTCCTATTGTTAAGGGCGATAAATTTGGGACTTTTCAGTGCCCAAGAAATGATTATGAATCTGCGCAGATGAAGTCAATTCCTTATGCCTCAATTGTTGGAAGTATTATGTATGCACAAGTGTGCACTCGCCCTGATTTAGCATTCGTGACCGGGATGCTTGGCAGATATCAGTCAAATCCAGGTCTGGATCACTGGAAGGCTGCTAAGAAAGTCTTGCGTTATTTGCAAGGCACTAAAGGCCTCATGCTTACATATAAGAAATCTGATAACCTCGAGGTGGTGGGTTATTCAGATGCTGATTTTGCGGGGTGTGTTGATACTAAGAAATCCACGTCAGGTTATGTTTTCACACTCGCAAATGGAGCTATATCATGGAAAAGCTCCAAACAAACTGTTACTACATCGTCGACAATGCAGGCAGAATTTGTAGCATGTTTTGAGGCTACCGGGAAGGCAGTATGCCTGAAGAATTTCATCCTGGGACTGAGAGTGATTGATAGCATTTCCAGGCCAATCACACTCTACTGCGACAATCAACCCGCGGTAATCTTTTCGAGTAACAACAAGTCAAGTGATGCTGCCAAGCACATTGACATTAAGTTTCTTGTTGTGAAAGACAGAGTCCAGGATCAAACAATTAATGTCAGATACATCAATACTAAGTTGATGTTGGCGGATCCGCTCATGAAAGGCTTACCACCCAGTGTTTTCAGAGAGCACGTTACCGGTATGGGTTTGGTTGAAAGCCTTTGATCCTGGCAAAGTTGGGACCGTTATGACACCATCTCCCCAAATGGGCTCGTTTAGAGATCGAATGGGAACCATAGTCACTTGGTTCAGCAGTACTTAATTGATTGTTGTAATCTATTGTCTTGGTGTACCATTTTATCAAGAGATGAGTCTTTAATGTTTATGATGTTTATGTAAAGGATTATGTAAATTAAGTTGATGGTTTATGTGAATAAAGTTTATGGAGCTCATAAGTTTAAGAAGTTTCATTTTGATATGGAATGATGTATCATTGTCACTAGGTTCAGTGGTACTTAATTGACCACTGCAATCTTTTCGTCTTGATGCATTATTTTGTTGAAAAAATGAGCTTGTAAATTTAGTCTTATGATAAAGGGGGAGAATGTTGGAAATGACGATGATCTTAAAGACTAAGTTGTGGTTATTATGAAAAATATCTGAACTGCTACAGTAGGCGGTGGCTATAGTGGGCACCGCCTACTGTAGCTACCAAACCAGCTGAGCTGCCCTGATCAGGGGCAGCTCCTCTCCAACCAGGTGGAGGCCCCCCTGGTGCACTGTGCATTAAAACAAAAGAGAGATAAGGATAAGAAGTGGTGTGGCCGGCTACTGCTCTAGGCTACCACACACATACATACACACATACTCACTTCTCTCTCTCTCTCTCAAGAACTGGCTACTGATCAAGCCTGCACAGCCAGCACTGGGAAGGACTCTTCCACAGCCACCAGACCAAGCTCTTGGTGGTGTAGTATTAAGAGGTGGAGATGGCAGGGTCATCAGACCAAGGTATAACCATCTCCTAATCATTCTTTGTGGCTCAAACTTGAGCTATTAAGATCCTGAGGTTACAACAGGGTCTTCGCCCGTGTCGCCCCTGGCCGTGGGAGGAGCGACGCGGGGGCAAGTCCTTTTTTCCTCACACCTCGCAAAATAAATTGTTGGCTGGTACTCTTAGATATTTTATAATGCCTGTCCTGCTGATGCTCGTGAAGTCAGTCAGTTGCACAATCAATGTAGGAGCCTCTAAACTTCTAATTTGTTTCCAAAGCTGTATATGTTCATTAAATGGTAATACTTTAATAGATACTAGAAAGAAGATTGGCGAATTAATGGCCAAATATTTAGAATAAAAGCAATGGTTCACGCTGAGTTCAAGACCCCCTCCCAGGGTTGCGATATAAATCTAGGAGCTTCTAACCTTTTAATTTGTTTCCAAACCTATATACGTTCATTAAATGGTAATACCACTAATACACACTAGAAAGAAGATCGGCGAATTAATAGCGTAATTTTTCGAATAAAAGCAATGGTTCACATAGAATTCAAGAACCACTATCAATTTAGGAGCTTCTAAACTTTAAATTTGTTACCGGACCTGTATATGTTCATTAAATGGTAATACCATAATATATACTAGAAAGAAGATTGGCGAGTTAATAGGTTAATGTTTTGAATAAAAGCAATGGTTCGTGCAGAATTCTAGACCACCCTCCCCCCCCCCCCCCCCCCCCCCCCCCCGCACGCACACACACACACACACACAACAAAAACAGGACCCACTCTTAGACTAAACCGTGTGTGCATTCGGCCGCGGTTTACTAAAAACTGGTTTGGGATCAAGTCCTTCTCCTGTATTTATTTTGTGCTTCGTTAGAGAAAGGGCGTGAGAGTTCCTGCACTACTTGAGGTACAATTTGGTAGATCTATCAGAGATTTTGCTTAATCTCGAGATGGATTCAGCACATAGAGATAAAGCAAATCCACTTGCCAGCGTAGCTCGTATGCTCATATCACTGGTGAGGTCTGATCTTTTTTTAGCATCAAACACTGCTCTTCTCTCTCTAGGATTATTTCTCATGTGATCATGCACAACTATTTTCGCAAGCAGTGTTGGATTTGTTCAGTGTGAAGCTTCCCCGACTGCATCCAGAAACGTCAACACGAGATTTGCTGGATCCACAGTTCTTGAAGAAGGAACATGTTGCTATTGTTATTTTGGTGATGTGGGCGATATGGGGCCACAGGAACTGATATACTCACGATGAGATCCAGTTCCAACCTCAGAAGTCGATGCACGTCATTGATGATTTGATAAAGGCCTTGGACATTCCTACACATACTACATCTACCATGGCAGAGGAGGAGAAGTGTTGGCGCCACCTGATCTTGGGTGGGCGAAGATCAACTCGGACTGGGCGATTGATATTGTGCAAGGCCGTGAAGGTGCAGGTTTTGTGGCGAGAGATCATGCCGGCAATTTCATTCATGCGAGAAGCTCGCGATATGCAGATATCTTTGATCCTTTCACTGCCGAGCTACTTGCCTGCCGGGACGCCATGCTGCTTGCTGTTGAGAGGTCTATATCACATGTGATAATTGAAACGGACTGCCAAGTGTTGTACTCTATGTGGAATCAGGAAGGTGACCGGTCTTCGGGCGGTCATGTGCTTAGAGAGATGTGTGCTAATCTCTTGAAGTTTCAGGGATTCAAACTTCAGTTCACTCGAAGAAATGCCAATGGTGTTGCTCACTGTTGTGCTAGAAATGCCTTAAGTATAGATGCTGATCATTGTAATTTCGATGTAATTCCTGATTTTCTGATTGACTTTATGCAATCAGACGTTGCCCATTTGAAGGAATAAAATGCCTGAGGGGCGGTTCTCAAAACAAAATATGGGTGGAAAAGATTGTCATAGATATTTCGTGTGCAATCTTTGTAGTGATCCGCTGATGCTGATGCAATTACTAATGTTATATATTCGACAAATCTATTTTCGTTTTATGTAGAAAAAGATAGAGTGGAATAAAAAAAAAGATAGTGATCTGTTATGGAAGGACCCTAGCCCCATCCTTCCACCGTTGGAAGCTAGTATGAGACGAGGCACTGATTTTTTTTTTTTAAATGAGTACCGTGTGACTTAGTATAAATCTTGAACTTTTTTTTTAGGAAAGCCATCATGACACGCTTTATTGATTAGGCAAAATAGTTACATCATTCACGAGAGCATTAACAAAAAGCCCGGGGGTTCATCGACCCAATTACAAGACATATCATTATCATAAGCGAATTTAGCTAGTTTATGAGCTACCTCGTTGGCTTCCCGAAGGCAATGCATGAATTCCACCGTACCTATCATGCCTGCCACGATAAAACACTTATCATAAACTGTTGTCGCCTCATTCCAGATCCTGTCTTGTCCAGCGCAAGCATTGACCACTTCGACCGCGTCCGCTTCGATTTGTATAGCGTGATATCCCAAGGAGTTGGTGAGAATTAGACCATTCTTCATAGCAATTGCTTCTGCTGTATGGGCATCAGTCACGTAGGGGATTGGAGAGCATGATGCCGCCACAAAAGCCCCATGTTTATCTCTAATAATTGCACCAGATGAACCTTGGCCTTCCTCTACATAAAATGACGTGTCCACGTTTACTTTGACAAAATCTTCTGTCGGTTTCTTCCATCTTTGCTCAGTGCGATCGATTACCCCTGCCCTAGCTGTTGCTGCTCTCTGAAAGTTTACACAGAGGGCTCTCACCGCCATGGCACTTCTGGTGATGGCAGGGACTTGTTCGCCGTGAGTTTGTTGTCGCCGAAGCCACCATAAATACCAGCAAGTAGCTGAAATACCTTCCCTGAGACGTACGGTTGGCAAGTTTGGCATAGGTGTGTCTGGTAGTCTCAGCAGATATTCCAGAACAACAGAGCCTGATCTGTCAGCCTAAGAGCATCTCTAGCAGATCCCCTGTAATTTAACTCCTTATATGCCTCCTTAAACTTAAGTCCTTATAATTCGAGGAGTTAAACAGTGGCCGGACCTAACCGAACCCCTATATTTAACTCCCTAATTTTTTTGACCAATTCTTCTGGCCCTTGTCATATACATTTCAAACAATTGCATGGTATTTCATCAATCATTCGAATGATTCAAATTTAACATACATAACAAATCAACCATAAACATACATATAGTTCATCTAATCGAGCAATTCAAGGTAAAACATGTATAGAGTTCATCCAAAAGGCACCACATCGATCAAGTTTGATCCAAAAAAACCACAACATAGCATGTCTTATGTCGTGGACAAAACCCTACCAAATGCAAACTACACGAACTCAAGCACTTTTGTGCTCATCACCACCACCCCCACGAGAGACCTCCGATTGGACCATAATATCTCCACGAGTGAGCTCCCAATACCTTCTTGCCGTGCCATCCATCGTGCATGGGTTCATGAACGTGATAGCACACTCTTCGGCCTTCTTCTCTTTTGCAAGCCTCTCCTTCTCGGGTGCAATCCTACGCTCATCCACCTTCACCTTCCTCTCTTCGGCCGCCAACTTTGACCTCCACTTCTCGTCCTCCAAGCACTTGAGCT
Source organism: Elymus sibiricus (assembly GCA_039707655.1). NCBI lineage: Eukaryota > Viridiplantae > Streptophyta > Magnoliopsida > Poales > Poaceae > Elymus > Elymus sibiricus. Next base: position 2,838,482 of record CM077676.1, read on the forward strand.
CATTCCACCTCACCGCCTTCTCTTCTTTGCGTTCAGCCGCCAATGCTTTCTTGGTCTCAATCATAGCATAAAACTCCTCCTTGTAGGCGCCAACGCCTCCATGCTTCTTCCTCTCTTTTGCAATCTTGGCACCATCCGGCCTCTTGTGAGGATTTTCATCCTCCTCGTCATCGGCTTCAATGGATATGCTAATCCGTGACCTCTTCGGTGTGGTCTCGAAGTTCCTCCGGATCCACTTCTCATTGCCAACTAGTTCCTTATAGCAATGGTGCAATGTGAAGCCCTTGCCGCCGCCCTTTTTGTTGCGTTGCTTGTATAGGTCTTGGATGATAGGCCCATACTCTGTGATTGTACCCCACTCGGTGGTGCATGGTTGACTTGATCAAGACAACCGAACCATCGGTTGCATTGCTCCTGGATGGTGCCCCACCGGTATCCAAGAAAGCCTTGAGTGCGGTTGGATGGGACGGTCATGGTGTTGCAATAGTAGTCTTCAATCCTACTCCAAAACTTCTCCTTTGTTTGATCCGTACCAACTGAGGCATCAAGCGAGACATTCATCCAAGCAAGGCACAAAGCAATGTCTTCTTCTTGGCAATAGTTTTGTGTCCTTGATCTCTTGTTGCTTGCTTGTGTATCCACGGGATCATTGACCTCCTCCACTTTGGGGTCATCATCTTGCTCGGTCTCTTCTTCTTGAGCATACCTCGAACCATCATAATCCAGATCGTTGAGGCCGAGGATGTGTGACTCCTCCAATTGAGACATGAAGTTTACAACATCCACCTCCTCCACATTACAATCAACAACAACAACAAGCACATAAACCCCTACGGCCGCAAACCATCACCAATATCTCGGCCAAAAAAGAAAAAGCAAAAAATGTTACCTCTCGGGCATATCATCGAGCACTTGGCGGCCATGGTCCTTGGCCGCGGCTGTGACTGCCGAACGCGCCAGAGGAGGAGGTGAAGGGGTGGCCGGAGACGGGCTACGAGCCACCGGAGGAGGAGGAGGCGTCGGCGTTGACGCCTTCTTCTTCTTCCTGGCCGCCGCCTCGGTGAGCATCTTCATCGCCTCCGTCGGCTTCCTTGCCCGCTTGCCGCTGGTCGGAGCAAGGGATGGACGAGCGGGCGTCATCATGGCCGCTGCGGCCTTACCGCCATCCTTTGTTGATGGCGCGACGGTCCGCACCAAGTTCTTCGTCCCCATCCTCTTCCTTGCCGCGGGCGGCGGCGCGTGGGTTGATTTCGGCGGCGTTGCGCCGGCGGGGTAGCGGAGGAGCCTTCCAGTTTCATCCCTGCCAGAATCAGGGCCTGCGGTGGCGACGCCGGCGAGATTGGGCGGCGGTGGTGGGAAGAGGTGGCCCTCGGGCGGGAGTGGGGAGCGGCCGAAATTATCTTGAGAAGTGGCGCCAGTCAAGTAAAAATGAGAGAGATTGGATGGGCTTCGGGCTTAACTCCTCAAAAATTTGCTCCGCTAAACGTTTGAGGGTTCGGCTAGGTGCCGTTAACTCCTCAAAATGAGGGGTTAAAGGTTTTTAAGGGATCGGCTAGAGATGCTCTGAGATGCTTCAGTAATGACTTGAGAAAGCCCCAAGACTTGCCACATCTCTACCGTGCGGTTACATCTGAAAAGCAGGTGCATAATGTCCTCAGCCCCCTGTGAACAGATGGGGCATTGACTGCTATTTCCAATATGTCTATTAGCAAGAATATATTTTGATTTTACCCGCCAACTTGAGCTTCCATAGTACGGTCCAAACAGGGTTTGGAGCTGAGCTGACGTTGGCATGGCTCTATTATGAAACTGGTGCTGCCACTCATATAGTGGTAAGCAGATCGTACAGTGAAGCATCTCGTATTCGTTCCCTGCCAAGCAACGAAATCTTCCAAAGCATTATGGAACGATCCTGGGCCAGAGCTTCCACTGTTGGAAGCCGGGCAGTGAACGCTGCTCTGTGAACCCAGCCTCACGCGGTGCTGGCCACTTAAGGGACAAAGAGGCCCAAGCTTTCGCATCAGCGCACTACGCAACTTGAAACGCGGGCAAAGCCAGCAATGTTACAACACAAGCCCAGGCCCCGGAGTCCGCACCACCTCAATGCCCCCAGATTGTGCTCAATAAATAAATAAATAATAATGCCCCCAGATGGGTGACAAGCTCCCGTGACTGAGCTCGGCGAGAGTGTTCCTTCAATCGAGTATTTAATAAGCTGGTGCTTTTGCTCGTAAACAAGCGAGGTGGGACTAAAGAGGGTGGAGTGGAAAGTCGAGTGACTAAGCAGTGAGTGCAAAGCAGGAAGTCAAAGGAGGAACCTAGCACCGCCCATAGGCGGGCGGGCCTCGAATACTCCGCGAGTGCATCGGCCTGTTTCCAGCAGGCCTCCGCTGCGCTGTTAAAAATTAGCAAAACACACACGAAATAATTTACCCAATTTGTGGAGCATGACAAATAAACATGGACTGACACTCAGCCAAGTATCTATATTTATTTTTTTCCATACGATCCCAAAATGGGATCAGGTTCCACCATCAAGTGATAACAGAGCGAAAACATACAAAAGCATCCTGGTGCAAAAGAGATCCACAGATCTCTGCCACAAGAGGCTAACAGCAAAAAGAAACAAAAAGGCCCCGAAGGCGACCACAATATATATTACAAAGGGGGATCCAGAGCACCCCAATCAGCAACACCCAGGCAGTCAGCAGAAACAAAACACTAGAACCTCTCAGGCCAGCTTCAGTTCTTCTCTTCCATCATATCATCTGTGCAAAGTTTCCATATAGCCCAGCAGATAGCAGCCAATCAGTTCTTTTTCTCAAAGCAAGCCATGTTACGTAGTTTCCATATAGCCCAGCAGATAGCAGCCAAACCTACAATTTGCAGGTTTCTGCTACTAGGCAAGAATTTGGGAATCCACCAAAAGTATTGAGAGAAACAACCAGGCATGTTGCTAGCGCCAATGCAACTGCAAACAATACTCCACACAAACTTAGCAGTAGAACATAAAAAAAAAAGGTGGATACTCTCAGATTCTGGGCAAAAGCGACACAGAGGGTCACCAGCCCATTTCCTTTTGATCATGTTATCTTTTGTGACAATGGCATTGTGCCAGATCAGCCACAGCCAGATTTTAATTTTCAGTGGGATTTTAGCTTTCCAAAGGTGTTTAAAAGATCTATCAGCGCCCACATCAGACAGATGGTTATATAAGGATTTGATAGTAAATTTGCCATTTTTTTTCTAGGTCCATTTAGGAGAATCATCATCATTTGCCAGGCTGACACCCTGTAGCATAGCTCTCAGCCTATTCAACTGGATCATCTGCTCACTACTCAGCCACCTCCTGAAAGTGAGATTCTATCCACTGCCAGCCATCTGTCTAACAGTTTTCCCATTTTCATTGCTGATAAAAAACAACTCAAAAAACTGACCTCCCAGGGGTTCACTGCCATACCAAGTATCACACCAAAAGTCAGTCTATTGGCCACTCCTCACAATCATAGATCTCCCTCTGGTATATAAATGTTTAATCTTCAGCAATTCAGCCCAGCATGAAGAATCCCTAATAGTACTTTTAACCTGCCAGATGCCATTATCAATCTTGTATTTTTTTCTTAACTATTTTCTGCCATATCCCATCATTATTCTCCAGATTCCACCACCATTTGCACAAAAGACTAATATTAAACCATTTTGGTTTCTAATGCCCAGCCCACCCTTTTTCTTGGGCCTACATATTACAGGCCACCTCACCATGTGCTATTTCTTTTTATCACTGCTCCCCTGCCAAAAGAATTTCCTTATAGCCTTCTCCATTCTTCCAATATTTATTTTAGGGAATCTGTACATAGAGAAATAATATACTGGCATGCCAGTCAGACAGGCATTTATTCTTGTTGTTGGGATTTAAACCAGAATCACACACGCACGCGAGGTGGAAGAACACAACGAACAGAACTCTGAAACACAGCGAGACCCAGGAGTTATTGCGACGCGCAAACCTTGCGTCTTTTCTGTTTCACCCTTTTATTCAGATAGCAACAGTATGTCTGAGAATCTTGCCCACGATCCATTTCTTCCGCGCCATCCCACGGATGCAATCGTGGCCAAGTCCTCGCACACTTACAGGAAGTAGCTTAACTGAAACAAAACTATCCTATAACCTTGACTGAACCGCAACGTGAACAACAGTACGTTTCTGGTTTTATTTATGCATGCTTAAAACTGAAGAAAAAACACTAACTTGGCAGGTTCAGGTTCATCAAGGGTAACATAACATTTCACCTCCTTAGCCTTGATGTTCTGAACTCACCACCAGCATCCCAATTTTCTCTTTCAGAACTTGAAACTGAAACCTTGGGAGAGGTTTTGTCAGAATGTCTGCATGTTGCTCCCCTGTTCTCACATGCTCCACCACTATTTTGCCTTTCTCAACACAATCTCTGACATAGTGGTAGCGCACATCAATATGTTTACTTCTCTCATGGAACACAGGGTTTTTACACAGAGCAATGGCAGACTGATTATCAACCATGATCTTGGCCTTAACTTCATCACAGCCCAGCAGTTCTTCCACAAGCCTTGCCAGCCATACTCCCTGACATGCAGCTGATGCAGCAGCCACATACTCTGCCTCACAGGATGACTGGGCCACTATTTTCTGCTTCTGTGATATCCAGGATACAGGGCACTGTCCATAATAGAACAACACCCCAGTTGTACTTTTTTTGTCATCCACATCCCCTGCATGGTCACTATCACTATACCCCAGTAACTGTGGATGGTTTACTGCTTTCTTGTAACAGCATCCAAGATGTATACCGCCTTTCACATACCTTAAAATGTGCTTGACTGCTGTCATATGTTCCTTGGTAGGTCTCTCCATAAACCTACTGACATAGCCCACAGCAAAACTGAGATCAGGCCTTGTATGCAGCAAGTATCTCAGGCTCCCTACCACACTCATGTACTCTGTTGAATCTACCTCATCAGCTTGACTAGACTTACTGAGTTTCAGCCTGTTTTCCATGGGTGTGTATGTAGCATTGCAATTTGGCATGCCCATTTTCTCAAGTATCCTTGCTGCATAACCAGACTGACAAAGTGTGATACCTTCCTCTGTTTGTTTCACTTCTATTCCATATAATAACTCAGCAAGCCCAAGTCTGTCATACTGAATTTCAAATTCATTTGTCCTTTGAACTCCTGGATAGCTAGCTCACTTCCTCCTGTGATCACTAGATCATCCACATACACACCCACAATCAGTGCAGATCCTCTTGCTTTCTTTCTGTACAGACCAGGTTCTGATGGACACCTATCAAAACCCAGCTCAGTGAGTGTTGCATCTAGCTTGGAGTTCCAAGCCCTTGGGGCCTGCTTAAGCCCATATAAGGCCTTGTGCAGTCGATACACCTTGCTTTCCTTCCCTTCTATCTCATAGCCAGGAGGCTGAGTCACATAGACTTCCTCTGCTAGATCACCATTCAGAAAAGCTGACTTGACATCCATCTGATGTATCTTCCACCCAAACTGCACAGCAAGAGAAATCAGCAGCCTGACAGATTCTAGACGAGCTACAGGAGCAAAGACCTCTTCAAAATCAATGCCTGGTCGCTGAGCATATCCTTTTGTCACAAGCCTGGCTTTGTGCTTAACAACCTTGCCTTCAGGGTTCTTCTTCAACTTATAGACCCACTTAACTCCAACCGGTCTGTGTCCCCTTGGCAGATCACATAACTCCCAAGTTTGATATTCCCTTATGGCTGTCAGCTCCTCCTTCATTGCATTTTTCCAGCAAGCTTCTTTCAGTGCCTCAATATGACTTGACGGCTCTTCCAGCCCAAAGAGACATAGTCCAGCATCTGCTAGCTTAATCTCTATAGTTTCCTCATAGAGCTCATCAAGCAGACGCTTACCTTGAGGTCCATGGGAGGGTTCGGTGTATGGAGTGGCAACTGACACATGGGTATGTGTAGGTGTCGCAGGTGAGCCCATCAGATCAATCGGGATCGCCACCCCATCATTCGCCTTCCTGGTTCTGCTAGCCTGCCGAGGAGCTGCTATGGCAGCAGATTCGGCTGCCCAATTCTCTGCCATGGCAGTGTTCTTCACAGGTGCAGCTGAGGACGGCTCGGGTGATTTTGCTGCCATGGCAGCAGTTTTTGCTGCCTGATTTTCTGCCAAGGGAGCGTTCTCGTCTGCACCTCCTGCTCCTTCAGGCTCTTCTCCATCTGGGTACATGACAATGAATGGTGCCTTGTCCCCATCTTCCAGTGAGCCCGAGGTGTCCCAGTTCCATGGTCTGTCCTCCTCAAATACTACATCTCGTGCAATCACCAGTTTCTTACTCTCTGGATCATACATTCTGTAGGCCTTGGAGCCGGTTTCATACCCGATAAAGACCATCTGTTTGCTCCTATCTGACAGCTTAGATTGCCCTGGCCCAACCTGCTTTACATGAGTTGTGCACCCAAAAGTGCGAAGATGTAGCACTGATGGTTTCTTTCCATGCCATGCCTCATAGGGTGTCATGCCCTTGACACTCTTCGTCGGAGCTCGGTTCAGCAGGTACACCGCAGTGGTCACTGCCTCACCCCAGAATCTTGCCGGCATTCCCATGCTTTTGAGCAAACTCCTTGCCATGCCCACAACTGTCTGGTTTCTCCTCTCAACCACCCCGTTGTGCTGAGGTGTGTATGGCGCTGTCTGAAAATGTTTGATGCCAAGGCGCTCACAGTACTATAGGAACTCTGCTGAATTGAATTCGCCACATCTGTCAGTGCGAAGGGCTTTCAGCTTCAGGTTTCTCTCGAGCTCTGCTGCTGCTTGTACTTTCTTTACAGCTGCCAAGGCTTCATCCTTGCATTTCAGTAGCACGATCCACATAAAACGTGAGTGATCATCGACCAACAGTAAGAAGTACCGCTTTCCACCCGGTGTCGGTGGTGTGATAGGCCCGCAAAGATCGCCGTGCCACAGGTCCAGCGGCTGGACTGCTCTGTATGTTGCCACTCCTGGGAATGGGAGACGCCGTTGTTTGGCTATCATGTAGCCATCGCACACCTGGTGTACTTGCTCAATTTTGGGCATTCCCTCGGCCATTTCCTCTGCTGCCAGTGACCGCAGCGCTCTGAAGTTTAAGTGCCCAAAACACATGTGCCACAGCCAAGCATCCTCCTTTGCATGAGCCAGCAGGGACACTGGTTCTGCCGGCTGTATGTGCAGGCTGTATGTGCCGGCTGTATGTGCAGGATGTACATCCTGTTCCCACTCCTGGGCACACGGGCCAACACTTTCTTCTGCCTGTCCTACACCGTGAGGATTCCATTCTCTCCGGCGTACCTGCATCCATTCTCATCGAGCTGTCCAAGACTAATGATATTGTTCTTCAGCTGCGGTATGAAATAGACGTCAGACAAGACTCTGTGCTCTCCGGTGAGACACTGCATCAGCACTGAACCGCGCCCACAGATCTGCACAGCTGAGCCATCTCCAAACCACACTTTCCCTTTAACAGACCTATCCAACTCGGCAAACTTCTCTGCATTTCCTGTCATGTAGTTGCTCGCCCCTGTATCTAGATACCAGGCAACGTCACGGTCGCCTGACAACTTCGGGACGACCTTCTCTTCGTTGAGCAGCACCTGTTCTGCCGGTGCCGTCTCCGAGATCATCAGCTCACATGTTTCCATCATCAGCAGACCTGGGTCCTCTTCCTCTTCTGCCTGAGCAAAGTTTGCATTTTCCTTCTTTGGCTCTGGGCAGTCAGATTTGAAATGGCCCATCTCATTGCAATTGAAACACCTTACCTTGGTAATGTCAAATTTCCTGTGTTTCTTTTGCTTGCCGCGGTTGTTGCTCTCGCCGCGCCCAGCCTGCCCACCGTCGGCGCGGTCACCACGCCCACGGCCACGGCCGCGGCCGCCACCACTGCTGCTCGCACCTGGTGCGCCTTTCTTACCCTTCATCAACTGTTCCAGGGCCTGAGTCATGAGCATGAGCTGATCGTCCTTGCCACCGAACTGACGACGCCGGCCTCTCTGGTTTTCCTCGAAGGCAGCCAGACGTTGTTGGGGAACGCGACAGAAAACAAAAAAATTCGGTATAGCGAGCACGCCCAGGACCACTATGGAGATTGCATACAAGGTTTGATCTGATCCGTACCGACTCGTAGCGCAGCGGAAGAAGAGTCGGTGGAGATCGTTGGTGCAGATCCCCGCAGCTAGGATTTTACAACCTCCCAACCGCGAGGATGTACTCCCTCGTCGGACAGCCCTTCGGGAGGCGGTCGGACAGTCCCCCGGACGATGTCACGGACAGCCCTCCGGGAGGACCCTCGAAACCCGAACGGAAATCGGACAGCCCTCCGGGAGGACACACGAACAGCCCCTCGGGCAAAAGATCGAAACTACGACCTCTCTACGGGGTTGCACACATACGGTGTCATCTATCCGGCAGGGCTTCGCCGTCCAGAACTAGTTCCCACCGGAACCCAGACAGCCTTTCGGCTCTACGAAACTATTTCGTGGGAGGGAGAGAAGAAAGGCAGATCATGCATGCCATGTGTGTGAGAGTTGGAGTGAGGATGGAGAGCTCCTCTCCACCTCCTTATATAGTGGTGGAAGGGGTGAGGGGGGGGGGCTGAAATATCAGCCCACAAAACAAGCACCCACCAAACAAGGAAACATGTTCCCACCAAACATGGAGAAAACATGTTCCCTTGTCCATGGTGTTCCCCCATGGGGCCCCACCTTCCTCCCAACACTCTCCACCATTTGTGGGGGCTGCCCCCACTATGGGGGGGCCCCCCCAACACTTTGTCCAGCCACAAGGGGGCTGTCCCCTAAAGGGGGCGCCCCCAAAAACAGCTCCCACGATCCGTGGGATCTTGTCCCCTAACGCTGGGACAAGATGTTTTCCGAAACTATTTCTTCTGAAAAATTCTGGAAGGTCCCAGAACATTTCCGGCACCCTCTAAAATTATCTGGACGCGCTCCGGAACATTTCCGGTATGGTGGTTTGATTTAAAACCATCTTCGTTTACCCGGTAAACAATTCCGGCAGCTCCGAAAACCTTTTTTCGGTTTTTTCTCCGGAAAAATTCCAGAAATTACCAGACCAATCTGGCAACCTCCAAAACATTCCCGGTGCTTGCCGAAACCTTTTTGGATCAATGGTTTTATCCGAAACAACTTTTTGGTTTTACCGAAACTTTTCCGGTGTTCTCTCCGGAACTTTTCCATCGTCTCTGAAACCTTTCCAGTGACTTTCTCTCGGACTCCTCGTCTAGTATTCCGCAGATAGATGACCCTTAAGCGTGTGACCCTATAGGTTCGGTGAAGTATAGACATGACCGGAACACTTTCCGATCAATGATCAGCATCGGAGCCGTGGACACCCATATTGACCCCTATACCCACACGAATGAATATTCGAGTGAACCTCCAGTTGCCGTGTGCTATTCCTGTTGCTTCGCGATATGTTACAATTACCCGAGGTGAGACATGTAGGCATCCTCGTGGATCAACAACTTGTCCACAATGCCAGTTACCTCGTTGCCGGTATTGTTCTCTTTTCTCGTTCCCGTGTTCCGGCATCCCCGTGATCAAATCACAAAGTGTCTGGCCAGACGATGATGGATACCGTAACACCGAGAGGGCCCAGAGATATCTCTCCATCGTCGGAGGAGCAAATCCCAATCTTGAGCTATCAAGTTACTTGGCATACTTTTCCATGAACCCGTAAGCCGCCGTAATAGCCACCCATTTACGGATGACGTTTAACAAACCCCAAAGTTCATGAAGCAAGCATGAGGAAACTCGATACTCTCATGGTCTAAGGAATTATACAAACATTAACCATCTCTGTGTTATTTTAACCATTAACTATTGACGAATATATCTCATAGTATAACATCAATATGGGTCGATTCAACACAAGTGTTCTACCAACATCGTGCCCTCAAAATTGCCGGCATAGCCATGCCCATGATCAGGAAAACAGGATCATCATGCAATACTTGAGCCAGTCTTAGAGGCAAGACTAGGAATACAATTTACCGTTTATTATACCACACGTGCACATGAGTTTCCCTCCAAGCCTCGTTTAATTTGTAGACTCGAGAATCATTGCAGTTATAGCATGGAACATAAACTTTCATTACAAACTCAGAGATACAAAAGTAACTGAAATTACTGCCTCTAGGGCATATCTCCTACAGACGTCCGACAGCCTCAGCCACGGACATCGTCGAGAGATCACCCCATTGCTCGATGGTGTTGACGATGTCGCCGAACCACGCGGGGACGGCATTGAATAGGGTTTCGACCACCGTCTCGTCGGTGATCTTCTCGCCGAGGGACCTGATCTCCCCGACAAGGGTCATCATCTTCTGGGCGAACGCTGACACGGACTCGGCTTCGCCCATTTCCATCCGATCCAGCTGCTCTTGAGCTGCTTGATCCGCGCCTTCTTGACGCGATCCTCGCCGACGCGCATGCGCCGGATCGCTTCCCAGGCTTCATGGGCCGTCTGACAGTCGGCCACCGCCATCATCACCGGATCGGGTACGGACTGTGACAGAGCAGCGAACGCCTCATCGTCCTTGACCTGATCGAATTCGGCCGTGCCCTCCAACGCCGGCCACACGCCGAACGGACGGAGGAGCACCTTCATCTTCATCGCCCACAGACCATAATTAGAGTCCGTGAGCATGGGGTACCGGATCGGGACACCACCAGACCTCGCCGGCGTGCGCTGCACGATCGCCGTGCCTTCGTCGCCGGTTCTCTTCGGGGGCGGCGTGTACTTTTCACCGCCTCCGCTGGTGTCATCCTTCTTCGGCGAAGTACTCATCGCCGATCACCGCCGCCACAACAACTCCAATCTCCGCTGCCGTGCTCCGCCTCCGTGAAACCTGGCTCTGGTGCCAAATGTTGGGATTTAAACCAGAATCACACACGCACGCGAGGTGGAAGAACACAACGAACAGAACTCTGAAACACAGCGAGACCCAGGAGTTTTTGCGACGCGCAAACCTTGCGTCTTTTCTGTTTCACCCTTTTATTCAGATAGCAACAGTATGTCTGAGAATCTTGCCCACGATCCATTTCTTCCGCGCCATCCCACGGATGCAATCGTGGCCAAGTCCTCGCACACTTACAGGAAGTAGCTTAACTGAAACAAAACTATCCTATGACCTTGACTGAACCGCAACGTGAACAACAGCACGTTTCTGGTTTTATTTATGCATGCTTAAAACTGAAGAAAAAACACTAACTTGGCAGGTTCAGGTTCATCAAGGGTAACATAACACTTGTCACTCTACCATCAAGGGATAGAGTTCCTGCTTCCCAGCCGTCCAATCTCTTGCACATTTTTTCCTCAGCAGGTACTCAATCAACTACATGTAACCAACAGCCACAAACAGGGACACCCAAGTACTTAATAGGCCAGGAACCCAGCTGGCAACCCAAGAGATCGGCATACATTTGCCCTTTTACATCATCATGCAGTACCATCAGCACTTCACTCTTCTGAAAGTATATATATTTATGGAGATGCTTATCAGTGGTTTGACGATGGTCGCAGAGGACGAAAGAGATGATGAAGACAACGATGATGATGGACTGCCGGTAGTATTTTTTATGTTGATATCCGCATATCTGGCCGTCCATTTATACACAAGTCAAGAGTCAAGACCATGGGCTGCTAAAGCCCTGCACTTGTGGTTAAGAGCAGACCATACCAGGGGCTGCTAGTGTGGTCAAGAGAAATATAGAACTGTATGTAGGAAGAAACCTGACACTAACATATCTAGTTATTCCATCGGATGGACTTTAAAGACGGAAGAGTTTGGATGCTTGCTTGGTCCATGTGGTTGACAGCTTGACACAGTTTTATAACCTACTACCTGCCGACACCATTTTTCTGCTAAAGAACCCTAATTTTCATGCACCCTGTAAAGTCCCAACATTAAACTTTGCACGATTTATGCAAGATATGGCTCAGGGCACATGCCCGATGCATCCATCGGTCAGAGCATGAGCTATGGAGGCAGTACAACACGACTGCCCCAGCACTCCAACTCACCAAAACTTTCCCTTCATCTTCCCGTGAGTAACACCTCTCTCTCTCTCTCTCTCTCTCTTGCGTTTTCCTCTTTTCCAGGCTTTTTCACTTGAGGATGCAGCCTCCTCTGCAGGAAGCGCCTGTGGTATTCAGGCTATAGCTTTTTTGCCACCACATCGTCCGAGCCGAGTTGGCACCATGGGGCAGCCCGTTGGCCATGCACTTATTAGGTGGCTTGGAGCAGCTTTTATCGATGAAAAAAATATATATCACATGAGCCTGTATAGGGAATGTTACATCACATGAAAGCTACTGGTGCTGAAGAATAGGGTGCGTGTCTGCTAGTCTGACAGGCTAGTTTGGTTACCTTTTAGCGAGACGGAGCCAACAAAGCTCGGTTAAAGCCTTAAACACTACTGGAATCGCCAAAGATGCCTAGTTCCGAGTGCTTTTTATCAGGAGCTCGGCAAAGACAGCAGTTTGCCGAGCACAGAGGTAAATAAACTCGGCAAAGACAGGAAACTCGGCACATAGAGAAGTTTGCCCAGTGCTGAGAAAAAGCAACTCGGCGACCAAAAGAAACTCGGCAACATCTTCATTTGCCGAGTTCCTTTCCAGACAAACTCGGCAAAGACCTGATAGATGGGCCCCACACAGACCTGACGATGCCAACGTGACGGCGTGCCGACCTTTGTCGAGTTTCTACTAACGGAAACTCGGCAAACATTTGTAATTTCCTTTTTTTTAAATGAGGAAGGCCAGGCGTCGCCCCTTTGCCGAGTACCCGCAATACAGAACTCGGCAAAAGCCCTGCCACTTCGTCTTCCTTAAGTAACCGACGCGCGGGGCACGGCTCGACTCAAAAAAGCCCTAGCCCTCGCTGCTGATGCGCCTCATCTCCCCACAGCCGCCACCGCCGCGCCGACTCCTCCTACCCGCCGCCACTGCCGTCGTCGCCGTCACCTATCCATGGATCCCGCGGGCATCGCCGGCTCCACCGCCGCGCCATCCACCGTGCCGCTGCCGCCTACCTACACCACGTTCGCGGCTGTAGTCGCCGTCGCCGGTTCCGCCGCGCCATCCACCGCCTACCTCGGCCGCAGCCGCCGTAGCCAGCTCCGCCGTGAACCCGTTCCCCATCGGGCCAGGATGGATGGCGCTGATCTTGGGGTGCGCGCACGGCAACCACCTCAACTTCACGAAGATGATTGAGATTTGCTCGCGGTTCACCAGCGTCGACGAGCTTGCCGAGGAGGCGTGAGTCGTGATGTCCGCATTGACGACGATGGAGAAGCAACGCCTCTTACCCGATGATGGTGTCGGCGTGCTTCCGATCGACATCCTCCTATGGGCGATGGAGGAGGCCGAGTCGGACGATCTCGGACAAAGAGCTCGGTGGGCCAAGCATCGGTCTCTCATAAGCAATGATGTCACTGCATGCGATACAGGATACTTTCTTTGGATTGGGTTCAATAGTTGCCCGTAGTAGTATGCCACGCATGCACATATACATCTTTCCTTTTTGGCGAAACATATATATCGTATTTATATGATATAAGTACATATTGCTGAGAACCATACTGCCACCAGGGATCAAACCCCAGATTTGACGCTTTGGTATCTCATCAAGGCGGAATATTCTTTCACTGGGAGGCGACGTTTCCGTCGATAGCGAGGCGCTTGTGGTGACTTCGTCCATCTCAAGATCCGCCGGCTCAGTCTCTCAGAGGTGCTCATAGGGGTAGAGTGTGCGTACATGCGTTCATATGGATGAGTGTATATATATACGTGTTTGTGAGCGTTTGTGTTTGTACTGTGTTTCTTAAAATAAAAAAGAGTACCTACTGCTAGATATGTACAAAAATCTTTTGCATTGATGAATAACCGGTCCCAAAGGCACGCAAAGTTTTCTTCCCTCCGACTTGGCAGCCCCAAATCTGCACGATAGCAAACTTTTCTTCCCTCCGACCGGCAGCCCCAAATCAGCACGATAGCCAACCGAAACAACGCCGGTGTGGGGGAGGGATGGACCGGAGTCTGAGCAGAGAGACCGCCACCTACTCCCGGTAAAAGGAGGGGAGAAATCACATCGTCTTTGTCTCCTCCCCCGACTCGCTCGCCTCGCCAGCAGTGCCCGCCCGCGCTAGCTACCTCCAATAAATACCACCGCCTGTCCAGCCATCATCCCCGTGCATTCGCCTCGCCGGCCACTTCCACCTCTCTCTCACGGTGGCCGTCGCCGTCCATGTCGAAGGGCTCCTTAGATTCCGCCACGGTAGGTTCGATGAATGTTTTAATTTGTCTCTCTCGACTTTTCTCCTTGTGAGAGCTTTAGAAATATGCGAATTTGCTGCTGGGAATGGGATTCAGGGATGGATTGGGGCCGATCGTTTTTCATTCATTCATTGTGTATTTGTGTGTGCCTTGTGTTGCGTTGCCAATCAGTTTCATTATTATCGGTTACCACTTGCCTTATTCATATCCTTAAATTCTGCCGTGTCACACGAATCCCTTCCAATCCAAAGTAGCCCCCGGGTTTAGTTTAGACGCCTGGTCTGGTCTGTGAGCAACAACTGGATGACAGACACAGGTTCGGTTTCATTTTCTGTAGGAGAGATTCAGAATCTTGGTTGACAACAAATTAAAGGTTCAGAACCAACAAATCCATGGCTGATGGCAACTGCGGCGAGGAGCTGGAGGTGGCCGAGCCCCTCGGGCGGTGGCCCGTGCTGTCGTACGGCGTCGGCCACATGCTCAACGACATCACGTCCGCCTGCTGGTTCACCTACCTCCTCCTCTTCCTGCAAGAAATCGGCCTCGCCCCAAGGTAACCCAAAATGATGATATATGCAGCAAACTCCGTGACGACAATGTTGTCAGCACAAAGCTTTGCGTCTCCTAGAACCTGACTGGATCATTCATGGCTTGTGTTTTCTTGCAGGGACGCAGCTATCGTGATGCTTTCAGGCCAGGTTGCAGATGGGCTAATGACCATTGTCGCAGGCGAGATGGTACTGAAACTAAATTGCGGACAGTGAAAATTGTGAAATATAATCATGTGCCAACATTGTGTGCTGTGTGATCATCAGATCGACCGGTTTGGCTGTTTCAAGCTGTGGCACATCGGGGGCTCGGTCCTCGCCGGCATCTCCTTCTCTTCGGTCTTCGGTGGGTGCCTGCTCTGCACCATCCTCGGCACCGACTCCTACCTCCTCAAGACCATCGGCTACAGCTTCTTCGCCGCCGTGTTCAACATCGGATGGGCGGCCACACAAGTCTCCCACATGTAAGCAAACATTCTTGCTTCGCTTCTCTAACTGAACATTTTATCTGACGGAGTGTTTTGAGCCCTGATTGCTCTGTTTTCTTTCAGGTCGATGGTGAACTGCATGACGTCGAACCCCACGAGCCGGGTGGCCTTAGCAAGCTGCAGAAATGCCTCCACCATGGTGAGTAGTACAACCATGCATGCATGGCCATCTTCTTGACTGGAATTAGCGCTGGAAACCGAATGGATTTCAAAAAGATGCTGACTACGAATGGGTATGACAAATTGCAGGTGGGTAATCTTGGTCTATATGCCATCGCGTTAGCTGTGTTTGGTGCAGTGAAGGCAAAGACATGTGCAGACATTGTTGTCCAGGTGAGTGACGTTCTAAATCAGCTTTGAGTTGTTAATTTTTACTGTAACTTGCTTCCATTTTTCTTCCCCTGCAGTACAAGTGGATCGCGTACGTGTCCATCTTCGTAGGATGCTGCTTCCTGGTGCTTTTCCACGCTGGAACAAGTGAACCAACGTATGTATGCTGAGACAGAAAGAGTACCAACATTCAGCATTTGTGCTGCACGTACTGTAAATAAACAGTGTTTGCTCAAAGATAGAAAATCTTCTTGTGTGGTTTTGCAGCTTCAAGTGTGAACCTAACTGCAAGAAACGGGCTCGGATCTCATGGAGCTACTGGTTCAACAAGACCCTGTACTATCAAGTCGCTCTCCTCTACATGCTTGCGAGATTGATCACCAACGTCTCTCAGGTTTGCACCCTGCTCTCTTGTAGATGTTTTTAGTGAGAAGCACAACGGCGATCTTAGTGAAGATCATGTCAAGGTCTTTCTTGTGGGATTTGATTTCTCATAATACCAAAGTTTTGCTGCTTCAGTATCAAGGCGATTAACTTGGATCATAAACACTATTTTCTGTTGCTGTTCAGTCGCTCATCGCGTTTTACGTCACCAGAGATCTGAAAATGAACGAATACTCAAAAGCCACTGTAAGTTCTTCAGTTCATCTTCTGTGCGTTGGCTGACATTTGATCTTTATTCAAACATTTGATTCTTCGACCACTTTCTGCAGATTCCGGCCATCATATTCTGCTGCAGCTTCTTCGTGTCCGTCGTCCTCCAGGAGATGAAGTGGAACAGCCGTCGGCTCAGGTCGCTGCTGACGATTGGTGCGACGCTGTGGGTGATCTCCGGCGCGGCGGTCTTCCTCCTCCCGAGCCAGATGCACAACCTCATGTACCCGCTGGCCGTGGTCGTCGGCGCCGCCAACGCGCTTGTGATGGTGACCACGATCGGGCTGGAGAGCGCGCTGGTCGGGGAGGACCTCAACGGCTGTGCCTTCGTCTACTGCTCCCTCAGCTTCCTTGACAAGATGTCCTGCGGCGTCGCGCTCTTCGTGCTCGAGTCCTACGACGTCGCGTCCAGCTGCGGCGAGGCCAGGGGGTTCAACACCATCAGCAGGTACGGCACGGGGCTCATCCCGGCCTGCTTCGCCGTGCTCGCCCTCGTCGTCACCTCCACCCTCAGGCTGCAGGACGACGTTGGCGGTGCCGACTGTAGGGCCAGGGCTTCCACCGCCGCCGCCGCACTGGAAGCTCCGCTCCTCGTCTGACTGTGTGTGTATGTGGGAGTAAATTGGGGAAATGTTGATCCTTTTCAATTAGATTTGAGAAGGAAGGTAAGATAAGATATATCATCGTCGTCATGCCGGTGGTAATTGTGTAATGCAGCTCTTTCCAATTAAATATTTAAATTTGGGAAGATGCTCGTCTCTACTAGTCCTTCTGTTCATCATGTATCGCCAGTCCTCGGGTTTGAAACTTAGGTAATTAATTTCTTCTGCTTAACCCAAGAACAAATTGGATCGATTTTTCTCATCTAGATGAGAACTAGTTAGTGCTCATCTAAGTGACATCATCTCTGTTTTGTAGTCCTGTTTTCCTCCCCCGCCATCCCTTAGGGCATGTACAATGGTACTATTTTAGGAGTGCCACATAGAATAAATGTCGATGTGGAGGAGAGAGAAATCACAAGAAAAGCATGCCTTTTCAAATTTAAAAGATGATCTCTTAGCAACAATACTCTCACCACATATTTAGGGATTTCTAGTTACTGGAGATAAGACAAAGAGATAACCCATTGTATACCATTTTTTATTGCCATATCTAAATTACGTGGCGGCATTAAAAAAATATGTTCATTCAAAATGTTCATGACAACGTAAAAAAATGTTCAAGTGTTTAAAAAAAATAAGTTAAAAAAATATGTTCATGACAATGTCAAAAAATGTTCGCGTACTTTAAAAAAAATGTTTCCGTATCATTCAAAAACTGTTTCAACTTGTATTTAAAAAATATTTAACACATATTTGAAAAAATGCTCAAAAACATGTATTTAAAAAAATGTTACTCATGTATTTGAAAAATATTAAACGTGTATAAAAAAATATTTTATATGTATACGGAAAAAGTACAATGTGTACGAAAAAAAAGTAGACATCAAAACATATATTTGAAAAAATTATTAATCAAAGTTGACATGTGTTGAAAAAATAGAAAAAAGAAAAAAAAGAAACAAACAAACCAAAGAAAACCGGTGTAAACCGAAGAAAGAAACAAAGAAAACCAAAGAAATCCAAAGAAAAAAGAAAAAGAAAAAGAAAAACCAAAGAATACCGATGCAAACAGTGAAAACCGATAAGAAAAACACAGAGAGAAAAAAACTCACGCTAGAGCAGCTACAGTACTGGGCCGGCCCACTCGCGTCGCGCCAGAGGCGAGCCGGAGCTACGTCTCACAATAAGCGAGACATAGCTCCTGTGGAGCCGTCCTTGTGTCTCGCTGCGAGCGAGACACAGACGCTCCAAATATTTGGCCTGTCTGGGACAGTCGAAGGTTTGTGCGCTAGAGCATAAAGGCTGTTCCACCACCCAGGAGCAGGAGTGGGATTCAAAATAGCACAATGGAGGCCTGTGCCAGCAACTGGTCATAAAAACAGGCCCGGCAGAACATACTGCCAACCCAATTATTGTTTCCCCTACATATCACCTCCCCCAACCTCTCCCGCAGTGCCGACTCGATTCCTTCGCCATGGAAACAATGGAGGCGGGCTCGAGTGGAACTTACAGGTGTATTGCTTCTTCACATGTACTCGTTCTCTTTCCGGCGGACCTATCTCTTTTCCAGCGAGTCTTCCTGTTGCTCACTAGCGCAGTCCGTACAGATTTCTGGTGGTGGAGACAGATCCTCTCGCCGTCTTTCTTCCGGTGGAGTCGCATAGTTTACTTAGCAATGCCGGTGGGCAGCACACCGCCGGCAAATTTGGGTTTTGCCCTGAAGCAACCAGTGGTTGGACAAGAAGGTATGTCATTTTCTTAAGAACAGTTCTAGATATAGATTGCAGCTGTGCATGTAGCTACAAAAATCTCCTTGGGTATCATGCTTGGTTATTCAGAAATTTGTAGCTAGAAAATTGTAGCTGCACATGTAGTAAAATTGCCTGGTTATGTTTTTCTATTGCCTAGGCATTTTTACTGGGTTCAATGCACTACTGCAGAATCGGTTATCAGTGGCGGGCCCAAAATGCCTACCCGTGGTGGGCTTCGGGCCTGCCACTGATAATTAGTTACCAGTGGCGGGCCCGAATCTGTACCCGCCACTGATAATTCATTTAGCAGTAGCAGGTGGGATTCCATGTACGCCACTAGTAATCAGAAACCAGTGACGGGCCCTTTATACTGTCCACCACCAGTAACTATATATAGATTTTAAAAAAATACACACAATAGGTAGTACACAATACACATAATATGCAGTATACAATACACCACAACGGCGTCGGCCACTACACCGGCTCGGACTTGGCAGTGGCGGCGGCGTCGGTGTCGATCTGGTGGAGGTGGACGTCACCGGCCACTGCACGGCCACCGGTGACGGAGGAGCCCAACCGCTTCGACGTTTACCTCGTGCCGCGCTCGCCCCGGGGCGGCGGCTGAAAGGAGAGGAGGATGTGCGACACATCGCTCCTCGATCCGCTGGAGGCCGCCGCAGGCACGGCTCGATCCTCTGCAGGACGCCCCTCCTCGATCGACTGGAGGCCGCTGCAGCATCCCCGCGCTTCTATGGATGCGGCCCATCTAGCCATTGAGCAGCACGGCTCCTGCGCTCTCGCCGGCGCGTGCGCACGCGGCGTCGTCTCCTGCCCAGCGCGGTGCCGTCTCCTGCCCAGGCGAGATGCGAGAGAGATAGGTGGCGGTGATACGGCGAGACGAACATGTGGAAGTGTGGACCGCTGCTTCTATTTTTTTTGAGGGCTGCTTCTAACGCCACGTATGCAATCCATGCCTCCACCAATGAGGTTCAAGCACACGGATTGTGTGCTTGTTTGGCCAGTAGTGTATTTTTTACTGTTTCATTTTTTCTCTTTTTTGCCTATTGTATTATGTCTCTATTTTTTCCAAAAATATTTTATCTAAACAGCTCCTAATTTTTTTTTGCATGTAACATACTATATTAGATTGTTTATGTTAAAGTTAGTCATTTTTCATAAAGTCTAAATATGCTCAGAAAAACATGAAAATTGGCATGTGGTCATAATATGACCTCCTGATGCTATCTTTAAAATTTCATACAATTTCACAAAGTTGGGTTGTACATTACTTTCTAACCGGAACATCTCCGAGAAAAAATAAAACCTTACTTACATTTATTTATTTATTTGCGTAACTATCTCAAATTTTTACACACAGCTTCCAGAGATGTTTGAAAAATATGAAACTTGACATGGTATCATAGTATTACCTCTAGAGAGTGTGGTAAAAATCTGAGAGAGTTACGAAAATGTTGTAATGTACTTCGCTTAGAAACAGAAGCATCTCCGGTGAAGAATCAGAGTTTTGAAGGAAACGTGTGAGGTGTGAAGGGAAACTAAAATGTATTTTTATTTTCATATTACGCAGGCACCAGAAGAATGCTTGTGGCAAGCCAATCGAGGCGTTTGAGCCAAGGTTCCTGTAGCGTGAGTTCAGTGTGAAGTTCAAGGGCTAAGAAGGTTACATTAATTCAAATCATAATTCACTACATAAAATGTGTGCTTTACGATCGTTTTTTATTTGAGCTTCGCGTTCATGGTTGTAATTGAACTTCGATTTATGTATTTGAGCTGCTGTTGTCTCAGCTTCTATTTGTCGTTGTACCAAATATGGCCGGGAGCACAAACTCTAATTCGGCCCAATTGTTTAGTGGGCCTTCTCAATGTTGGCATTTCATAATTTTTTCCACTTGAGACTGACGGCCTTGAGGCTTTTGCAAGTAAGTTGACTAGTCTTCACCTTTTAAGAAAAGTGTTGATTAGTCTTCAGGCATGTTCCCAACTCGCCTACTGATTTGATTTCACTCCTCCGGTGCGTGTGGTTAGCTTATGACCTTCCCCATGTGTTCAAAGCACCGTGCTGTGGCTAGACTCTACTGAGTAGACAAGACAATGCGTTGAGGCCATCGACTACGCAAGCATGAGACACACAACGCAGCCGACCGCGATAAAGATAATGTTGTGGACAACATCATTCCCTTGAGGTGCTCTCCAAGATAATGTTGTGGGATACAAGACAGCTATAAAGATTCTTCTTCACAGCCTTTTCTCTAAGTACAGGTAGCTATAAAAAAAATCTCACCACCTTCGGATCCTTGCCTTGAGGTAATCACACTTGAACCGGTGTTGCATCTTACTACAGTTTACACGCCTAAAAAAAATCAAAACCCTGCAGAATCTTTTGATCTTAAGTTTTAACAGGAATTTCAGTAAGTGATAAAATTTATATACTCACAACCATCTACAACTGCCAAAATTCGACAAAAGTAAATTAAAATGTAGTGAAACAAAAAAGGAAAAAAGTCGTTTAAATGTTAAAAAATGAAGCCATGCCATATTAGAACGAAATAAAAACAAAATGACAGCCTCGCTGACAAGCCATGTCATTTATCAACGAAAAAGTAGTTGTCAACTGCCAGGAATCTGCCAAGCACCAAGAGCTGCTGCATTTCATCTTCTTACATACTGAACCCGCGCTACAAAGGTCAACGAATGTACGAAGATTTAGAATCATTATTCAAAGCAAGCTGCTAGCCAGGCCATGCCATCTCAAGTGTCTCATGCAGTGGCGGAGCGTGATCGAAACAAGAGAGGGGGCCAACTCCAACACACAATATGCTCCAAAAGAAAATTTTCACATCCATCTCGATTTTTTTCATAACCCTCCTCCTTTTCAAAAAGGACTGCATCATTCATAATGCATCTTTGCTAAAAAAAAAAAATCATTCATAATGCATCAAAATTTAATTGATGTGGTGGACATCTAGATTACCAGAAGTCCAGAACAGCTAAACTCGTCACGTCACATTCAGAATAGGACATACAGGGACTTGGGCATTTGCACAAATCAGTGTATTGGACAAACCTAACCAAAACCGGGTCTAGGCTGTGGTCTAGGGCTTCGGGCGCGGCGTGCCAGCATGCATTGCCGGTGTGTAGGTGGTATGGCTCCAACCGACGAGAAGCCGAGAAGAAGGAACCTCGGGCGTGGGGCGCGCGCCCATGAGGCGGTGTGGGTGGCCCCTGTGCGGCCACTCCGACGGCCTGCCGAGAAGAAAAGTAGGAGGAGGAGGTCGATCAGGACCAAGAGAACTGAGGAGGTCAGATCGCCAACTCGCCATGGCTGGCTGGAGGCTGGCTGAAGGCATGGATGCGTACGCACGCATGGGGAAGGCGGCTAGCGAGCAGGAGCACTGCTTGATCGATCGGCAGATTGCAACAAGTGGGCTTTAACTGCTGCTGTGCCGATCCAAAGTATACCTACTAATTTATCTTTTGCACTTTTGAAAGGGGGGGTTGTGGTCCAGTTTGGCCTCCATGACCCTCCGCCAGTGGTCTCATGTAAGAAAAAAAATAATCATTTTGTGGCTTGAAGACTTTTTTTTTGCGCTGAAGACTTGCAAGTGGGTTGAAGACTTGCAATGTGCACTTATTCAGAGTGATCTCTAAATTATAGGAAAGCTAACGGCTAATTATTGGGATAATTTTATTGTTTGGCCAACACAAGCAGCACCATGCATGCATGGAACATATTTCAATAGAATTTGCAACACCTGGACCTTGATTTTGTAACGAGAGTTTTGTGCAATTCATAGGTTGCCTATCTGTAATATTCAGTGCAGAAACTCTTACGGTTACGGGGCAAATTAGATGTTTCATTTCCCTGTCTGTCGTCTGAAAAGTTACAGCCCTTACAACTCTCTTATGAGATAAGAGATTCTTCAGCTAAATGAGGCTGGTTACCACCTTCTGTAGCTAAGTAAAATGAAACATCTAATTTGCCAGCACTCAGGGTGAAAACCTTGTCCGCTCCGGCGGGCGCGGCGACGGCGCGTTGCGTCGTGACCCTCTTGGGGGCGTCGCCGGTGAGTGCGGGTGCCCTTTGGTCGCGGCGGCATGTTCGGGCTGGTTTGGAGTGCCACTCGACCCGCCTCGGCTCCGGCAGCTGGTGGCCACGTTTGCCCCTCTCATTTACACGTGATGACGTCTTTAGGCCTCTCTGTCCTTGCTGCTTGCCGGCAGGGTCGGCGCTCCTCGGTCCGGAGCGAGAGGGCAGAGGGCCCTCTCCGGCGGAAGTTTGGTGGTGATGGTGCAGTGAAGTCCGGTGGTTTCTTCCAGGTGGCGCGTGTGTCATGTGCCGCCGGTGGCCCGGGTTGTGTCTTGTGGTGGTCCGGACTCTCTTGTGCTTTTTCTCGGCGGCGCCTAGTAGTGCACTCCTGGTGCTTGTTAGCGGTGCTTGGCTTGTTTTGTCGTACTTTTCTTTCATCAGCTTGTGTGAGGATTTCCTCAACACCATGTTTCGATTGGCCGTGTGGCTTTATTTATAAAGCGGGGCGAAAGCCTATTCTCTGAAGTATATACACACATACATACGTGCGGGCGTGCGTGCATGAAACAAGAAAAGTTAACTGCTAGCTTACCGAATAGCGGCTGTGTTGTTTGTACCCGATGGATGCAAGCTCTCGTGGTGTTTCTCCCTCCTTGTTGGTTATATTTAGCTTAACCTCTGGTATTGACACCAAAGCATGGACTATACGTAGATCCCCGACCTCAACAGCGAGGTGCAGCGCAGCATTTCCTTGTCATCCTGCATGTTCATGACTGATGACGCAAACCACTCGCCCTGCCATCGGCATGCATGCATGACCACGTCCCTGCTTTTCTTCTCGACGGCCCAGCGTGTAGCTGGGCGCACTAAGGACCGCTCATTAGTGGGCATGTTTTGCACCACTAGGGCGTCATGTGGGCATGTGACATGGTAAATGAGGAGGAGAATGGTAGAAAAAGATATATATAGTACTCACCTTCACCCCGCTTCGACTGTATAGCTGCGTGCAAGGCATTTTGGCCGTCCAATCCAGAGTAAGACAGCTCTTCGTCTTTCTCAAAGAGCAGCTGGGGAATGTCCCTGTGACCCAGCGAGAGGGCCAAGTACAACGGCGAGGCGCCATCGGTCAGCGGAATACGAGCTAGCTGTGAACCCGCTGACAATAGCACGCGGATCATGTCCATGTCATCCTAACGGACGGCTTCCTGTAGCACCGCTGCATCTTCCTCCCTGCGAAGAAGAAGAAGGCGGTTTATTTCATCGGAGTCGCCATGCGCCGGCAATGAGCAGCTCGGGACGATGCAGCTGGAACCCCTCATTCGGCTTGCTTTGGTCGTCCTTCCGTTTGGATGACAAGGACATGGTGGGCGTGCTACTGTGAGCGGCACAAGAGCTAGCCATGAGTCCGCTGACAGTAGCACGCGTACCACGCCCTTGCCATCCAAACGGACTGCTTCGTGCAGCACCGTCTCTTCCTTGTCGTTCTGCATTCTTAGGATCCTTTCATCACCAGCCAGAGCCAAGAGATAGAAGACCATCCTACATCTCCCGAACCGAACCTGGAACCGGGCGGCGCATGTTGCATGCGGGTGCCCATCGTGGAGGTGAGGTGCTTGGCGACGCATGACCAGGAATGGCTGCAGCAGGGCACCATGGGATGGAGTATATATCTTGACAGGAAGGGTGGAGAAGAGATGGAGAAGCGGAGCCGAGGAAAGCTCAGTAGAAAAATGGAAGAAGACGAGGAAAGCTCAGTGGGTACTCCAGCAACTATGTAGTATTGGCTGGCCATACACACACGCAGCTATATATCATGGGCCTTAATCTTGCACCGCAGGTTACTAGTCCACTGCGTGCCACGATGCATGCTTTTGTCGGTAGATCTGAAACATCTGTCCAACATCTTGCTGTGAAACAATGTACTATCTTTCACGTGAACGCTTATTTCAAATTGGTAGAGAAGCATGCATCATGGGATGTCTGCGTCATTGTGTTGGCCATGCCTCCCTCCCCCTGTTGCGATCGATGCATAACAAAAAAGAAATTAGAGTGTGAACGTTGCAGACCCACGGCGGTCCATGTAGTCGGACCCCACAATGATGCACTTGCGTCATCTCCATGTTGAAGGTGTTATCTTTGTGCCGATGTTCTGGCCTTGATTGGTTGAACCCGGCATCCAGGGTGAAAAGCCTTGTCCTCCTGACCTTCATAGGCTGGACCCGGCAACATCGGCGTGTGTGCGTTCTCCCTTCTTGAAGCCCTTGTCGCGGAAGAAGAGCGACTTAGTCGTAGATTTTTTTCCCATATTGTCATGCTTATTCCATTGTTGTCTACTTCATGTACTCTGCTTGTAAGTTGATGCTTTGGTCCCGTTGCCTTGCATCATCTTTAATAAAATTACGGATGTGTACATCTGAGGATGCAGAGGCCGGGAGGTTTAGCCTTCCTTTTTGAAAAAACAAATGAGTCCATGTGGTAGCAGTCAGAGTCATACTGTAGCGATAGCTCCTGCCATCATTATAGATTGTGGTTAAATTAGAGTGTGAAGTGTGAACATTGTAGACTCGCTGCGGTCCATGTAGTCTCGTACCATTATGAGTTCCATGCGGTAGTAGTCAGAACCATACTGTAGCAATAGCTCCTGCCATCATTAAGGAATGTGATTAAATTTGAGTGTGAAGTGTGAACATTGTAGACTCACTGCGGTCCATCGGTACCATCATCTGTTCCCTGCAGAATGAGATCTGCCGTGATCCCAATGCAGGCAAGCGAGCACCTTACTCTGTCCATCTGAGCATACATGCATTGGTCGAAAAACCACTTCAATACATTACCTTCCAATGAGGTAGAAAATAATTTCTACTTAACTTCTTTATGAGATAAATCTGAAATTGTAAAGAGACCACATATTTCCTCAAGCATAAGAAGATGTTCCTTTGGATGGATAGTTCCATCACCTGCATAGCGGTTATCTTTCGCATTCTCAAGTGATTTAATAGGTACCGCATATACCTCCTCTTCTTTTACAGTAGGCTCATCGTAAACTTAATTAGCAAATGAAAGGTATCTTCCTAACAATGAACCAGTAATAGAGGAAGCCATGGTTGACTGGAGTTGCAAATGAATATAGAAAATAGCAAGCACAGTAATTGATTTCCTTATCGGTTTTCACCTACCAAGAGCACTACACTACGTGGTAACGGCGCCAGAAAAGTGTCTCGATACCACAAGTGTAGGAGATCAATTGTAGATCTTTTTGATAAGTAAGAGTGTCGGATCCAATGAGGAGCAGAAGGAATTGGTGCGTGGAAATTAGCTAGGAATAACTGCAAATGCTGAAAAGAGTGATAGTTGTGTGTATGATTGATTGGATGGTTGCAAGTATTGAAAGAACAACAAAAGTAAAATAGTGCAGCATGTGGCCCAATCCTTAATTATGCTAAGGACAAGCCGGTTGTGTTTCTTATAATGACTAGATCGTTCTCGTGGACGGCAGGAATATCACCTAGTTGTTAAGTTCATAATCATTTGATTTGCTTCTTGTTGTTTGATTGTTGTCATGTGGATAGAGCCTAAGCTTATATGCTGCAAAACTATTGACTCACATATACTTATGATTATATTTCTAGCGACCAACCCGGCTATCTATTGGAAATAATTAATACATAGTCTAACCATACTATTAAGTTATGGGGTCCCTATTACTGCCTAATGCTATAACTCCTAAACTTGGTGAACGGAATTCTGTCACTCTGGCCTCCCCTCATAAATTCATTATAACACAATACTCTCCTCTAGACCCATAAAAGCGAAGTGACATGCAGTCGACGTTCGCACATCACCACTAGAGCATTACAACATAACTTAATCAAACATCAATCTTTGTTGCAAATTCATATGAATCTTAACAACGGGCTTTCTCCCATGTCCTAAAAACGTAATGGAACTACTCACAAGTCATTATCATGAGCATGATCAGTGACATATGAATATGGATTGCAATCTGAAAGCATAAATCACCAATAAAACACAAAACATAACCGATCTACACCAATTACACACAGATGACGGCGAGATGGAGATGGGGTTGGTGCTGTGGATGGAGATGGTGTGCATGCAGATGCTCCCAAAATGCCTTGGTGTTGGTGACGGCGATGGTGATGAATTCCCCTGGTCGGAGGTGGCGGATCCGACAGGATCAACCCTCCGAGGAAGAAACAAGAGTTCTCCGTTCTGCCCCAGCAGCGGAAAAATCCAAGAAAAATATGGGTATCATTTTGGGGCGCGTCCAAGGCCTAGGGCACGTGGGCCCCACATGTCACCCCCTGGGCCCATCTTCTGGCATCTGGCTTCTTTTGCTCCAAAAACTACATCATATTTTTGTTGTATTTTTCCTCGCTCCAGAAAAGTTCTTTTCTTCGCGAATCCTCCTATTTCCAGCTCCAGCAGGTTTCCGGTCCACCCTCTGGTGCAACTTTGCAATAAGAGAGAAAATGGAGATAAAATAGTGCAATGAAGGTTGGATAAGCATAATAAATAATAAATTTATCCTATGAAACCGTGATGCAAAATCCACGTATCACTATTGTGCGTGGCCCGGCTTGATTCTACAAAGAGAAGACGCTCTGGAGGATCATGACAGCGTGTGATCATGCACAATATGATCATTGAGGTTGAGCGTGATATAGTGGTGGCCTATGACTACGAGGCCATGGGAAGGAAGACAATTTATAGGAATGAAAACTGGATCAGAAGATTTAATCAAGTGCACAAAGAGATCGAAGACCGAGCTTCCCATGAGCAACTCAGAGATGTACTTGTGGAGGAGTTGTGGGCGCACCATGACCGGGGCGGATAAATCTTTGCTTGATGTTCGCTTCTTCATGCTTGCTTGATGAGACCATGTATGCTTTGTGTTGACTGTTGACAATGCACTATGATTTATGTTTGAATATTGATTTGAATTAAACTTTGAAATTAAAAAATATGTTTGCAAATGTGTGGTGCATGATGGAAAATGTTTGAATCATTGTTTGATGCATTGTAGAGTTTATTTGGAGTGCATTTGCACAATTGGAAGAGAGGTAGAAGCAATGGAATAAAATATAGGTAAGATGTTGGAGAAGAGAAAAAAAGATTCTCTGAATCTTCCCTCTCCTATACCTAAAAGCCCATTTAGGTAACCAAATTTAGGTATGCTATTGGAGATGCTCTAACTATACTTCTTGGACTATGATGTCACCAGGAATGGCATTGCCGTCGCATGTTGAAGGAAGAATATGATCTGGTCGTGGGGTTCAGGGAACCAAAATCCGCGCGGAGCATTTCGTTGCCATGGCTCGTTGCGCGTAATCGTTAGGAGAACCTCTTTGAAGCACGCAAATAAAACCAACGTGAAAAAAATATATGACACGGCTATTTGGCTGTGGGGTGCATATGATCTCGCAATCTGTACCGCCCAAAGTTATATGGGGATCTGTGCGGCAGGACATTATCCATTCAGGGCGAACCGCAGAAATGACGGTATTCAGCAAGAATTAGGTGCCGTAGCTGGCGAAAATCCATTTTGAGCCTAGGCTCATATGCTCCCTATATCTCCGACGTCCAGCCACCTCGGGATCATCGACCTTTTTTGTATTATTTGCTGTATCTCCACCGTATCTGAGTTGGAATAGAAATTGATTCGGAGTCTTTATGACGGGTAGGTGCCGTCTCTTGTTTGCCGGCTCATACCAAGCTTTCTCCCCCTGGATGGATGCCTCGCGCCGCCGCCGCAAACCGAGGAGCACGGCCCGGTGTGAAGGTGCAGCTGCACATCCCCGGAGGTGTCGATCTAGCGGAGCGACCGGCACCCACGTGTGTT
The DNA here is from genome assembly GCA_039707655.1 of Elymus sibiricus. Lineage (NCBI taxonomy): Eukaryota > Viridiplantae > Streptophyta > Magnoliopsida > Poales > Poaceae > Elymus > Elymus sibiricus. The sequence goes on from CM077676.1 coordinate 2,867,121, forward strand.
GATACATCACTGATGAGGTTGGATCTGAGCCGTGGAGGGCCGCGCAGGGGGTCCAGATCTGGTGAGCGTCCCTTCGGCCGGCGCATGGACATAGCTCACCTTGCCGGGTCTCAACTCATGCGCTCACGGCGGCAGTCGCTGTTTCTGACTGCTGTTAAAACAAGTTGTAGCCATGTGCTAAACATAGTGTAGTGTGTTCATGATGTTTCTATGGGAATAATTTTTTATGAAAAAGCATGCAGACTTGCAACATTTTCTGTGTGCAACTTATTTGTTCTGCCGTAGTCCATCGGTTGAATTTGTTAGATTATTTGATTGAGATATAAACAATGGCTTACCGCTTGCAAACAAACTTATGCAATGTTTGTTCATTCAGTTATTGGTTCGTGGATGTTGATGGAGTACCACTTGAGACTAATCTTGCAGTTAGTTCAAGACGTGTCCGGAGTACTCGAGAAGCCAGATACTGTAGTACGAGGTTCTGTCCCACGGTACGGCAAATAACTCACGTCCTGCTCTACGGAACAGAAACAAACCAGCAACGGCGACCGTCAAATACATCCTCATAAGTAGCGCCCGCTCCTCCCTTTTTTTTTTTGCATGGTAATATGTGTCTTATTCATATGATAAAGATCAAAGTACAAGTCACGTAAGGACCGACATAACAAAACTGAAAAGATAGCAAAACATCTCTGAGTTTGACACCAACGTCCATCACCTGCCCCCAGCACCACCACAGTAGCCACCGAAGAATAGAATGACGGATCACCTCCTCAGCCGAGCTCGACGCGGCTCCATCGCTGATATGCAGCTTTGCGGACCTCCAAGGTGGCTCCCCAAAAGTGAAGCCATTGCCGCTGAACGAATCAGACCGGGGCAACACCCCAGACACGCCATCAAACTACAGATCTGACACCCCACCACGACTAAGACGCCCGCTCCTTCCCTGGCCCACCGTATTGGACTGTTCCGCACCGTATAACTCCAATACGACGATTTTTTAGAAAACCAGACCAGCGCCATCAATGCCTACAGTGCGAATCGCCATGCACCAAACAACGGATAGGATACCGAGAGCATATGTGCTCGGGCACTAAAACATCTTGCTCCCCGTGGCTGTACAATTTTTTAATGCGCGCGGCTTCCATTTGTGTAGTGAATCTTCTCGTCGGGACTTCTGTCACACACTAGTGGTACAGAACAATGCATTCCGTATGTACCGTGCCCTAGCGACAGCGACAGAAGCTGGAGGCGAGTGGCGTCGATATGAGGGAGAGGAGGGGCTTAGAGCTGGATGTGGGCAGTATCGATCTGGGGGAGAGGAGCGGCCGTAGAGCCAGGAATTAGTGGACAACGACTGGAGAGAAAGGGGGCGGTCGATGGCTGGGCGCCGGAAAGAAAGGGGGTGGCCGGCGGCTGGCGACCGGAGAGAAAGGGGTCCGCCAAAGAGAGATCGAGAGGGAGTTCGGGAACTGGAGGTGGCTTGGTGAATGGGGTGTGCAGAGTTAGCTTAGGGTTTCATGTCTTACTAACTGTTGATGGGCTTTATTGGGCTGGGCCTGAGTCATAGACTGTAGCAACAAATCTGAGCTGTCCATTTTAGATCAAAAGACTTGAGCAAACTATGAGTGCGGCGATTCGGTGCCGAAGTGCATCTGCACTTGGGTGTGAACAGTAAATTCAATTAAAATTACAAAAAAAATTCAAAAAATTCTGAATTTTTTTTGCATCCAAGATGCTCAAATGCGCGAAATGCCTGAAAAAATTCGTGGTGTTTGGACTTTGGTCGGTGCTGGTCTTCGGTGGATCTGTTTGGATCCAGTCTTTGTTCGTCTTCGTTCGTGTGTCTACGGGTTGGATTCTTTCGATTTATACTTCTCTTCATCGGCGGCGGTGGCTGCTCTGGTGCGCTGGTCTTGTGGGGCCTTAGCACGACGACTTCCCGACTGTCTACTACAACAATTTTGGCCTGGCTTTGGTGTGGGAGGGGCGATGACGGCGGCGCATCTTCAGCTCGCTCCAGTGCTTATAGTCATCGCTAGGTGGTCTATGGACATGGATGTAATTTTTTGTTATTTCTGTGTTCTTTGTACTACCATGGCATGATGAATAGATCGAAAGTTTTCTCGCAAAAAAAAACTATTTGGTAGACGGGGTTCAAGCACCATATTTTACGATTTATGATATAATTATTTCCTTTTATATTATATTCCTTATCGATGAAGAACGTGGGCTGCCAGGCAAATTAAAGAATATATATCCACGTGAAGTTCATTTTTGGTTATTAAAAACACAAACGAAAAATGTTGAAGAAAACTGGAGGCTTCTTTTTGAAGCAGTTAGAAGAAAGGGACTGATCATTTGTGCGTGGTGCTTTCCTAATTAAAGCGATCGAACAAAGCGTGGCATCATATTCCTGCCTACCTAACCACGCACTCGGGTCGGGTAGGTCGAATCGAAATTGTTGATAGCCTATCAACATACTATACAAGAATATATTAGATCAATCATTTTAATAGTATTAGATCAATCATTGCTGGATCGTATATTTATTTAGGTGCTTACAAGTAACGGGGCAAACTAACCTGTTAGCTGTTAGCCAGGTACTTTGAGACGTCGAAATGTCAGGCGACGACCACGCCGCCGGCGCCGAGAGCTCGGGGACGAAACAGAAGCACCAGGAGTGGCTCAAGGAGATGCGCGGGTGGTTGATGGTCCTGGCCACGCTGGCTGCGTCGGTGGCGTACCAGGCGGGGCTGAACCCTCCCGGCGGCTTCTGGCAGGACGACGACAAGGACAAGGGGCGCGTCGCAGGCAACCCGGTGCTGCGGGACCTGAACGCGGCTCGGTACCTGACCTTCCATTACTTGAACGCGACGGCGTTCGCTACGTCGCTGGTGATCATCCTCCTGCTCCTGAACGAGCAGGTCTACCAGACGGAGGCCAAGGTGGCGGCCCTCATCCTCACCACCGTGGTCGACCTCATGAGCCTCGTCGGCGCCTACATCGCCGGGTCCACCCGCGACATGCCCTCCTCCATCTACATCATCGTCCTCACCTGCTTCCTCTTCGTCGTCGTCGTGTACATGGCCAGGTACCTACCTCCGTAGTTTGAATAAACCTCCCTTTGCAGAGTGCGATTTACGTACGTTGTTCCATATATATATATATATATATATCATATATGTATATATATATATATATATATAGGGTGCTGCCGAACCTGTGCTTCATCGTGCTGTACATGGCGCCGCCGCTGCTCACGCTGGCGAACAAGGGGTGGCTGCCGGTGACGGCGAACATGAGGAAGAGGGTGGAGGAGGCTGCCAAGCAGCAGCAAGAGCAAGAGCGGGAGAAGAGCGACAGCAAGATTCGACAGCGGGATCGGTGCCTTTGCTGCGCCTGCTTTAGGGCTCCTAAGCACGCTAATGATCAAGAGATAACAGCTTAATACTACTACTAATACGTTACTTCTTTGCATGCATGGTCTGTAAATTGTTTCTCCTACTTCATATCGCTAGCTGCTGGCGCGCGATTCGGGTAGAAAAATGTATATATGGTGTGTATTGCCAAGAATGCATGAACAATATCAGGTATGAAATAAAACAGGGAGCAGAGATAAACTTTATCAGTTTTTAATTGAAGCAATATAAATACTAATGAACTGGAGTTGTCAAGACATGCATGTACTAGACCGCATCAGTCACAGACAATTATCATCAGTATAACAGCACGGATTGCCAGAACATGATGGTGCCAGAGAAAACCAGGACTATAAGATTACATTTAAGACTAACAATATCGGTTTCCAAGTAATATAAAGAGAAAAATTGTAATTGCACATGAGTCCGTGGACACACCAAACACCCTAGCGTTCCATGGAAAATTTGATCATTTGTCCCACATTAGTTGGGCATTAGATCATTTGCCCTATATACATTACTTTGATTTCTTGATCATTTGCCCTATTTCTTGATATAATCAGTTCTTAATTTTTTTAGCCTAGAAAGTACATGTGAAATGACCTGAATACCCCTGTGGGAAATTTGCAATTTCTATCAACTCATCGCTCTGCCTGGCTGGACCAAACCAATAGATCAAATTCCCATGTTCCGTTCATCTCCCCTGTTCCTCCAGGAGGAAGCAGATGACAGGCGCCCCGACCGCCGGCGAAACCAAGACGACCATGGGTGGCACGGCCGTCGGCCACACCAAGATTCTGGCTCCCACGGTCGGTTGACGTGGCTTTACTGCAGGTCAGCCACACAGGCGACCACAGGCACATGGAGTATAAGCATGGTAGTGACTCCGGCGGCCAGATGACACTTTTTTTCGTTTGTCTCCGATGCGTTGACTCCTGCGTGAGTTCCTTGTTGCGTGCGTCGGCTGCCTGATGCTTTCCTCCCTCTGTCCCCGGTTTCTTCCTCCGTGCGTTGCTTTATATAGGCACATGAGAAGCTAGGGTTGGATGGCACGACGCGCAGCCGTCGATTTGTTTCCTTCTATTATTCTTCTTGACGTCCAAGTCTGCACAAAGAAAAGGAAATAAACCAATACATACCTTGTTGTTTCATGCATGCCTTTATCAACAATAATCATCGAGGTCGGTTGTCTTCGAGCGGCTACGTCAACATCAACTCAAGATGAACCCGATGAAGTGTGCCTTTGCTGCTCAATCAGGCCTTTTCCTTGGCTTCGTTGTTCGTCACCAAGGCATAGAGATCGAGCCTAAGAAGATGAAGGCCATCCTCGACATGCCGCCACCTCAAGACCTCACACAGCATGTTCTGATGGGCATTGTTGAAACCCGAGAGACAGCAGTGTGTTGTGCGGCTTGGTGTTCCAGGCTCTTGGGGCTTGACGAAGACCGTAGAGAGCTTTCCGGAGTCGCAACACCTTGCTCTCGCCACCTTCTTGAGTGAACCCTGGTGGCTGGACCACATACACCTCCTCGGTAAGGTCACCGTTCAGGAAGGCTGACTTCACATCGAGATGGTGGAGCACCCAGCTCAGCTGGGCGGCGACCGCGATCAGCAGCCGGATGGAGTCGAGGCGCGCGACAGGGGCGAAAACCTCGTCAAAGTTGATGCTGGCGCACTGCACGTACCCCTTTGTGACCAAGCGAGCTTTGTGCTTGATCACCTCTCCGGCGGCATTCTTCTTGAGCTTATAGACCCACTTCAAGCCGATTGGGCCCTGACCAGCAGGCAAAGAGGTGAGCTCCCACATGTCGTTGTCCTGAATTGATTGAAACTCGTCATGCATTGCTGCGCGGCACACCTCATGTGGCTCAGCTTCCGTGAGCGTGGTTGGTTCCTCGCTGACTGCAAGGTGCAGTTCCTCATCGAGCTCTGCCTCAATGCTCTCGACGCTGCGGTAGCGGCGTGCAGGAGTGTTGCCCTTGGCAGATGTGGGTGTGATCCCCGATGGTGGCGAGACAAACTCAACCGGCACCCAAACACGCAAAGATGATGCATTGTCGGTGTCTTGTTGCGCCATACTTCGTACGGCATCTTGCCGTCGACCGCCCGTGCGAAGGAGCGGTTCAGGAGGTAGACCGCCGTGGTCACCGCCTCCCCCCAAAGCCAGTTGGTTACCTTCCGTGCCTACATGATGCTGCGTGCCATGCTGACGACGATCTGATTGCGCCGTTCGACGACCCTGTTCTGCTGCGGGGAGTACGAAGCGGAGAAGTGGCGTTGTACGCCGTTGTCAGTGCAGAATTCCTCGAAGGTCCTCGACCTGAATTCACCGCCGCGGTCCGTACGCACAGTGTGCAAAGTGCAGCCACTTTGCACCTCCCCAGCAGCCTTGACACGGCGAATTGCCATCTCCGCTTCGTCCTTCGATGCGAGCAGCACGAGCCACATGTACCTGCTCACATCGTCCACCATCAGGAGAAAGAACTTCTTTCTGCCCGGAGTCGCTGGAGTGATTGGGCCGCACAGATCGGCATGAATCAGCTCGAGCTTCTTGCTAGCGCGGTATGGCGTCGCTTGCGAGAATGAGGCTCGTCTCTGCTTCCCGACGAGGCAAGCATCACAAAGCTGCTCGGCGTGGCCGATCACAGGAAGTCCACGTACCATCCCTGCCCGAGCCATGTTCTGCAGAGCGCCAAAGTGTTGGTGACCGAGACGCTCGTGCCACAGCCACGCATCGTCTCCGCGTCGCGCAGACAGACATACACGCTGCGTGATCTGCAGGCGCACCTTTTAAAGTAAGTTTGGCGAACGCGACACCTTGGCAAGAAAGCACCGCTGCCTATCTCAGACAGACATGACGCCGAAGTTGACGGAGGTGGGACATCCGTTCTCATCGAGCTGTCCCAGACTGACGATTCTCGTCTTCAGCCGCAGAATGTAGTACACTTTCGTCAGCGCACGGTGCTCGTCGCCGCGCACCATGAACATCACCGTGCCGCGGCCCTTGATGTCCCCAAAGCACACAAAGCCGACGACGCCCTCGTCCGGCTCGGCGAAGACAGAGCGGTCGCCGGTCATGTGATTCAAGGCGCCGGTGTCGAGGTATCACTGGACTTCCACCGGCTCGCTCTCATCGCCGAGCCTCACCCGTGCACTCCTCATTGAGAAGCACGTGACCGCCAACTTGGGCCGGCTCTGCACTGAGTGTGTACACGCCATGAGGAGAGTGGGTACGTCGTCACCGTCGTCTTGCATGGCTTGCACCAGATGAGCTTCCTCCCTCGTCTTCGTGCAGCAATCTCGCGCCCAGTGTTCGTGCTTCTTGCAGTAGCAACACACGTCGTCATGCTTTGCACCACAGCCACCGCCAGGATTGTTCCCGGCATTGCATTTTCCTCGCCCGCCGTCGGAGGCGCGCCCGCGCGCCCTCCCACGGCCCCGGTTGCCCGCACAGGGACTCCCCCGCTTCCGGAAGAGCCGTCCCGCCTGCGCTGCTCCATGTGCGCGCTCCACTGCTCCTCTGTTAGCAGGAGCTGGCAGCCAGCACGCTCGCTGGCGTCGTCGCCGCGCTCTTCGACAACCTTGAGGTGGCCGACTATTTCCTCGATAGACATGGTGTAGAGGTTCACCAGGCTCTCGATGGAACTTGCCAGCTGCCTGTATTGCTTGGGGATGACCCGCAAAAACTTGAGGAGCACCCTCCTGTTGTCGATTGGATCCTCGAGAGTGGCGAGCTCGTTGACGAGACCCTGCAAGCGCATGGCGAAGTCATCGACTTTCTCACCATGCTTGAATTTGATTTCCTCCTAGTGGAGGGGAATTTGATTTTGATGGTGTCACACGCCTCCTTTGCGGTCGTCTTGACAGCAAGGGTGGGCACCATTTCTGGCAGGACCGAGCAGAGGATCGCCTCCATTGCCAGGCGATCTTCGGCGAACTCCACGTCGCCGGTCTCCACGGCCGGCCACATGTGGCGCGCCTCCATGATCACCTTCATCAGGACCGACCAGCTGGTGTAGTTGGAGCGCGTGAGGATCGGGAAGGATGTGTTGGAGATGCCCACGTCACGCACGGAGTGCGGTGCGCCCAGCAAACCTCCCAGCCTGCCTTGTAGTGCGAGCGCGTCGGCCTTGCGCGCCTCCTCAGCCGTGATCTCCGTGGTTGTCCTGGAGCTGCCGCCGTCGACGCCGTTCTTGGCATCTGCTTTGGCATACCCTTGCTCTGATACCACTTGTCAGCTCTCAACTCACCTTCATACACTCGAACTCTGTCGAACACTTGGAGACTAGTTGTTTCTTGCAGCTCTTGTTGTGCATCTTCTTTTTCTCCTTCTATTTAAACTCTAAGGAAAGAAAAGCACAGGGTAGGTTACATGTCACAGTCCGGTCACGTCCGTGCCATCCCACAGACTTGGACATGTAGCAGGTACAAGCAGTATGGCAGCTACAGAAAACACAGACTCGCACGCCGCACACACACCATGATGTAGGCGCGGGCGCGGCCAGCCTCGAGCACGGCCAGCTCCGAGCATGGCTAAGCCCGAGCACGGCGTGAAAACTGTCAACCGCTAGCAGAGTTATACAACACTTTCAAGAACAACATATTTATTTCCATTAGCTGAAGTTTAAACTTATTTGCATATAATTTTCTACATAGAAAAACTAACCAGATAAAATATTCTGATAAGAAAAGTACTGTAGTATATGAGTAAAAAATTAAAAATGGGAATAAAGCAGCTCTAGTGGCATCCATATCAGAGAGATCCCACTCGCCAGATCTCGGCAATCCACATCAGAAAAATTGCGGAAATTAGAAACACTAAGAAATCCTGCACAATACCTAGTGGAAACTACCCGTAGCAGAAAAGTTGGCCTCTTTCTCCACCATGGGGGCAGCAATCACAATGAGGAATCAGAAGACCTTCCCCTTGTAGGACTCCATGATCTTTTCCTTGCCGCCGCAATCCTGCTCGCAAAACTTCCCGATAAAAGTCACAAAATGAAAAGGAAATCGTGCAAAAAGAGCCTGATTTCGCGAGGAGAGCATGATTTAGTGTACGGAGGTCTTCAGCACATCGACCCAGGTGGAAGGACAGCTTGTCGATGACCCGGTGGAAGCCAGCCGAAGCAACTCGCCGCCCACCGTTGATGACTTTCGTTGCCAGCGAAAAAATGGAGGTGCAGGGCGGTCGCTGGGGAGAGATGGTGCCGCCCGCCGCGGTAATCGACACCGAGGGAGCACCGACGCAAGAAACCACACTGCTTGCGCCGACCGCTTGAGGTCGCCGCTTCCGCTCCCAAATCTGTCGAGCTTTTCTGATACTACGGTGGAGTGGATACTGTAGCTCCTACCACTACAGGAAAACAACACGTTGCCGAGTATGACGCCTTATGCCGAGTGTCAAATATCGTGGGGCTCGGCATACAGCGTGTATGCCGAGTGCCATGGAAAGCAAACTCGGCAACCACAAAACGCTCGGCGACATTTTGTCTACGCCAAGTACACACAATAAAAAACTCGGACAACACTGAACACTCGGCAAAGAGTGAAGAAAACACTCGCAAAATTTGGCTTCTCGGCAAAGGCGGGGGACACGTGTCCATTCCAACCATACTTAATGGGCCGTGATGGCAGGAGTTGTTTGCCGAGTGTCTACTAACGGCGTCTCGGCTTACCATTTGGCATTTCCTTTCTTTTAAATGTGTCTACATATAAGCCGAGCCCCGACATATGACACTCGGCTTACAATTTTGCATTTTGTTTTCCAAACATGCATAACTATAAGCCGAGCGCCCGACATTTGACACTCAGCTTACACTTTTGCATTTCTTTTTATTTCTTTCATTTCTTAATGTACAAAATATTTTTTTTCCTTTCCCTTCCATTTGTGTGCCTTTATTGCATTTTATTTCTTTTCCCTCTCTTACTCACTCATTCTCTCCCGCCAAGTTTTCAACGCCCTTTCTATCCCATCAATTTCTTGCTCTCTCTCTTTACCACCACTTTGCCACTTCAAAGTGGTGGTATTGCCTTGTACTCTTCACACCACCCTGGTGTACCCATATTAGGACCTCATGCAAAAGGAGAAGTGGTTCCGACCCTTACTCGCATGATTTGATGCATCCCCTGTTCGGCAAGCCCTGAAACGTCTACTCCCTAGCTTTTCTTTAAAAGGGGTGATTCCATGTGAACTTTCCCCTTTGATTGTGTTATAATAGGTCACAGGATCATGATCAACCAAAACGAGACCAAGAAATTACAAGAATTGGGTCGGGGCACCGGAAAGGGGGGGGGGGGGGGGGGCGTTCGCCCTGAAGCCCTGGATCTTCCTGCAGAATGTTCTGGTTTGTGAAGGAGGTGTCATCATATGTCCCTGGAGGGTGTGGTAAAAATTCGAGAGCATTTTGCAGAACCTTTCATGGAGGCTGTGTGGAAACGGGACCATCTCACAGGAAGGATCTAGCTAACGAGAGAAAACGCGTCCGGTTTATGAAGGGAGTGCGGGGCCCTTACCTCCGTTGGCCTTGGAATTTTATCTACGGTCAACAGAGGCCATTCCAAAGTACATGCTATGTTCTGGCCTTTTTGGGGCCTGCCAGCCATATTCCGAACATTTACTGCATTTGTAGGGTTTTAATGCCTTATATTCAAGATCTGGCCTGTGGCCACATGAAATCATTGCAGGAAATGGGCTGAAAGTACCTATCTGTGGTTTTTGGTCTAGGAGTGGGCCCTGTGCAGCCAAAGGGGGGAGGGCCTGGCAACGGTGGCAGGGCCAGGACGTCGGCTTGTGGTTTGCTGCCGTTTAAACCCACGAAAATTCACGAGAGACCGGAAATTCGCAGGACTTGGCGAGGTGTCATCATACGTCCCCTGGAGGGTGTGGTAAAAATTCGAGGGCGTTTCGAAGAACCTTTCATGGAGGCTGTGTGGAAACGGGACCATCTCGCAGGAAGGATATACAGCTATCGAGAGGGAACGGGCCCGATTTGTGATGGGAGTGCGGGGCCCTGATACGTCTCCAATGTATCTATAATTTTTGAAGTATTCATGCTATATTTACATCATTTATTTATGTTTTGGCACAATATTTATGTGGACCAACCTATTAATCCAGTGCCAAAGGGCAGTTCCTGTTTTCTAGTGTTTTTGGAAATATAGGTCAAAAATTTTGGGCGAAGAAATCAACTCAAGGCGGTGCACGAGGGCCCCAGGGCGTGCCAACTGGTCGTGTGGCGGTTCCCTAAGTCGATTGGGGCTATTCTTTCGCTGCAAGAAAGCTAATTTCTGGGGGGGGGAAATCGTGTAAAAAAATCATCCCGATCAGAGTTACGGATCGGTTATTTAAGAAACAGTGCTCGGCTTCAGAAACAGTACCGAAATAGGGAAGAAAACACAGAGAAAAAAGAGAAGAGAGATCCAATTTCGAGGGGCGCCCGCCCGCCGGGGGCCATGGAGGCCAAGGACCCGAGGGGGAAACCTTCTCCCATCTAGGGGGAAGGCCAAGCAAGAAGAAGGAGAGGGCCTCTCTTCCCCTCTCTTCCGATGGCACCGGAGCGCCGCTGGGGGAACCATCGCCAAGGCGATCATTTCCATCAACTTCGCCGTCGTCATCAACATCTTTCTCTCTCTCTATGCAGTGGTGTACTCTCTCTCAACCCGCTGTAATCTCTATTTGAACATGGTGTTTGATGCTATATATTATTATCCAATGATGTGTTGCATCTCTATTATGTCTGAGTAGTTTCTTTTTGTAGTGGTCTATATTATGTATGGCTTTCCGCCATGATGCCAGGCCAGTAGTACCCTGCTAGACGTATGCTATGATACATCTTAGCTCTGTTGGCAATAATCTAGCCGGCAATTTGACTTGTCGTGGTGCGAGCGGATGAGTCGACAAGGGGCGGATCGTCAACGAGTCAATACCAGAGAAGGCACAAGAAGATGGCGAATCAAGATTAGGGAGAGATTGTTAGAGGTAATCTTGTATTAGTCTTGTACTAGTGTCAAAGTCCAATCTAGTGTATGCATGTGTCTTTGTAGTATACGTGTTAGTAGTAGTCCCGCTAGGTTGTTTAAGCTGTCAGGATTTGAGTCCGGTTTGTACGTGCGTTAGTACCTGCACGTGTTCGTGTAGGATTATGAGTTTTTGTTCAGAGTCGGCTTGCTAGCCAGCCAGGTCGTTGCATCTATATATGCAGCAGGTCTTGAGGTTTTGTAACTGTGTGGAGAAAAGGAGAAAATAAAAAGAAAGAAATTAAGGGTACGAGACGTATCCTCGGCTATCAGTTTTTCGTGCGTGTTCATCGTGTAAGTTGATGTGATCGATCCTGTGGGTGATGGGGATATGTACCTAGGGTAGGGTCATAGGCCTGACCTACATGCCCTACCCAACAACACTGCCCCAGAAAGCTTAAGAGCTACAAGGAAGTCTCCGACTGAAATCGCCAAGACATACAAGTCACTCGACAATATACACTCGGAGGTACCTTTCACTCGACGCTTACCTTCCACTCGGAAGGACCAGAAGACAGTCGACCACAGAAGCCCAGAAGTCACCCCAGGGAGGCTAACGGGGAGGCGTTCATCAAGACCATTAATAGCATTTATGTTGTACGTTACCAGTAACGTACGTCTTTATAGCCACGATCTGACCCTTAGATGCCGGACACTTATGAGGGGCAGCGCACTCTATATAAGCCGCCCCTCCCCTATGGCACAAGGGTTCGCACCCCCTGTAACGATACTCCTATTACACTCGACAAAGAGCTCCCGAGCATCTGAGACGTAGGGCTATTACCTCCACGAGAGGGGCCTGAACTCATACATCTGTGTCTACACCCTCGCCGTAGCTAGGACTCTGCCCTCTCCTTACGTACCCCTACCTTCTACTGTCAGACTCGTTCCCACGACAGTTGGCGTCCACCGTGGGGCAGGCGTCTAAGCGACTTCCGGCGAGGTTGCATTTGTTTTCCTTCGTCATGTCTTCCGGCGGTGATTTGTTCCTAGGCCGCGAGATCCGTCTCGGAGCGCTCACCTTCATCGCCGACGGTTCGGCATGGCTCCAGGAAGCGCCTCTAGATGTTGAGGCGCTCCCAATACGCGGAGCGACGCACTTCTGCGCAAGCTCCTGCGGTGTTCTTCTCCTTCAGCCGTCGACTCCGTACGTGTCGGCCTTCCATGCTGTTCGTCGCCGCAAGCGATCCGGTCGTTCACGGCTACAGCGTTGGGTTCGACATGCGGCGGCCCACCAGGCTTCGTCCCCGCAGATTGCGGCCATCGAGCCCGCCGAGTCACTTCTCGACGTGTTCGACTCGGCGTCAGATCGGTCTGGCGTTCCCTCCGAGTGCGAGAGCTGCGATCATGCGGCTGAAGTTCTTATGGCTGGCTCTCATCAGAGTCCGCCGCCTGGCTTCAACCACGCCAGGCGCGAGATTGGTGGAACGTCGAATGAACAGCAGCACCGGGATGAGGATGTTCTCCATACTCCCATCGTTGGCATGACTGCTGAGGCCCAGGCCATGGAGGTGACTCGCCTTCGACTCAAAGAGATGCAGAAGGCACTCGACGAGCGTGCTCGACAGCGTCCGCCGCGTCCCAATCGACATCAGCGACAGTTGTTTCCGAGTGGATCGCGGAATAACGTCGAGGTATTCTGTACTCCAGTGTTGAATGTTGCAGCAGCTGCTAGGATTGCAGATTCTATACAGCCATCACGGTCGGAAGCTGGTAGGGGTTTGCAACAGATCAGAACGTTGCTCGAGGCAGCGCAGCAGTAGAATGCGGCTGTTTCTCAGTCGCAGAACAGGTTACATAGCAATTCACCCAGGGCGGAAACAGTTTAGTCGGCCCACAGTCCTGGGTCACCCCTGCGCCACAGAGGCGGAGACTTCCGTGAAGTTCGGTACAGAGATCAAGGGCGAGATCAGTTTGCTCCCCGTTATCACCGCGATGACCGCCGTCGAGTGCTTTCTCCTCCGCGGAGTGGTTCATATGTGCCCCGTCACAATGATGACAGGCGCCCGTTCGGTGATGAGCGGAATCTTGGATTTGACGCAAGGGATGTCCTTGCTCAAAGACGGGTCGACAGAGGCAGAGCCCACAGAGATGGTTATAACGGAGACTATCCGAGTGGAAGTGGAGTTGTTGTGTCTGGTCCCGAGTGTTTTAGCAGAGCCATTCGCTCCGCAGAGATTCCCCCCAACTTCAGGTTTGCGGCTGGAATTGGCAAGTTTTCTGGCGAGTCGAAGCCCGAGACATGGTTAGATGATTAACGAGTGGCCGTGCAGATTGGTGGAGGAAACGTCAACATAGCCATGAAGCATTTGTCTCTGATGTTAGATGGTTCGGCCAGAGCTTGGTTGAATCGTTTGGCTCCCTCTAGTATCTATTGCTGGGAGGATTTGGCCCGAGTGTTCATCGGAACCTTTGAGGGCACCTGCAAACGTCCGGCTGGTTTGATTGATTTGCAGCACTGTGTTCAGAAACCCAATGAGACCTTGCGAGACTACATTCAGCGCTGGTCCACCCTGCATCACACGGTGGAGAATGTTTCCGAACATCAGGCTGTTTGCGCCTTCAAGGCTGGTGTTAGATACAGAGAGCTCTATCTGAAGTTTGGTCGCACTGGTGATATTTCTCTGAGCAAGATGATGGAGATTGCCACTCGGTACGCCAATGGTGAAGAAGAGGACCGCCTCCAAAGCGGTAAAGGAAAAGCAGTCGACAATGATGCAGGCGGAAATTCCAATCGGAAGCAGAAGCGCAAGGCTGATCCCCCTGTTCAGGCAGAAGCGGCCGCTCTAGCGGCACAGGCCAAAAATAAAGGAAAGTCCAAAGCTAAGTTCACCCCCAAGAAGTCAAAGAATCAATCGGGTACAGATGTTATGGATTTACCGTGTGCAATCCATACGAGGAAAGATGAAGAGGGCAATTTAATATTGCCAAAGCATACCACTCGACAGTGCCGTTTGCTGATCCAACAGTTCAAAGAGAGCCAGTCGAGTGAAAAAGACCCTGAAAAGGGAGATGAAGAAGATAAAGAAGAGTTTCCTGAGGTCAATGCCACTCTGTTGATTTTTGCTGATATTGAGAGCAAGAGTCGACTGAAAGTTATCAACAGGGAGGTTAACATGGCGGTTCCCTCTACCCCCACATATCTCAAGTGGTCTCAGACTGCTATCATGTTTGATCAGTCAGATCACCCTGCGCATATCGCTACCCCCGGGCGGCAAGCGCTGGTGGTGGACCCAGTCGTGGGGGGCACTCGACTCCGCAAGGTTTTGATGGACGGTGGGAGCGGTCTGAACATCCTATATGCAGATACCCTCAAGGGGATGGGCATTCCGATGTCCCGACTTAGTGAAAGCAACATGCAGTTCCATGGCGTCATCCCTGGGAAAAAGGCCCGTTCACTCGGTCAAATAGCGTTGGATGTTGCGTTTGGAGACGATAAGCATTTTCGCAAGGAGAAATTGACATTTGAAGTGGTAGACTTCTAGAGCGCATACCACGCCATCCTTGGTCGTCCGGCTTATGCCCGTTTCATGGCCCGTCCATGTTACGTGTATCTCAAGCTGAAGATGCCCGGACCCAAGGGTGTGATCACAGTCGCTGGCAATCGACAGAGGGCTGAGGAGTGCCTTCAGCAGGGCTCCAAGATCGCCGATCATCAGATGTCTATGGTTGAATTGGAAGAATACAAGAAAAACGCTGATCCTTCCGACCTATTGCGCGCTAAGAAGCCCGCTTCCGAGTCAGCTTTTCAGTCGGCAGGAGAAGTGAAGAAAGTGAACATTCACCCGACAGATCCAACTGCTGCCCCGACCAACATCTCGACGACACTCGACAGCAAATAGGAAGCCGAGCTCATCCAGTTCCTCCGTGAGAACTGGGACATCTTCGCATGGAAGCCTGCTGACATGCCTGGTGTACCCAGGGAACTGGCTGAGCACCGATTGAGAGTTGACCCGAAGGCCAAGCCTGTGAAGGAGCATTTGCGTCGGTCGGCAACGGAGAAGCGAAAAGCAATCGGCGAGGAGGTGGCTCGTCTCTTGGCGGCTAAGTTCATACGTGAGATTTACCACTCCGAGTGGTTATCGAACGTCATTATGGTCCCTAAGAAGGACAAGTCACTCCGCATGTGTATTGATTTCAAACATATCAATCGGGTCTGCCCGAAAGATCATTTCCCACTCCCCCGCATTGATCAGATTGTCGACTCAACTGCGGGGTGTGAGCGTCTATCCTTTCTGGATGCTTACTCTGGTTACCATCAGATCCGTCTATTTGGTCCGGATGAAATAAAGACAGCCTTCATCACCCCTTTCGGGTGTTTCTGTTATATCACCATGCCTTTCGGTTTGAAGAACGCTGGCGCTACTTTCATGCGCATGATTCAGAAATGTTTACTCGATCAGATTCCTCAGAATGTTGAAGCGTACATGGATGACATTGTCGTCAAGTCTCGCAAAGGTTCCGACCTATTGTCTGACTTGGCTGAAACATTTGCCAATCTGAGGAGGTATGATATCAAGCTAAATCCGACTAAGTGCACTTTCGGTGTTCCTGGCGGCAAATTACTCAGTTTTCTCGTTTCCGAAAAGGGAATCGACGTTAATCCTGAAAAGATCGGTGCCATCACCCGAATGAAAAGCCCTGAGCGTGTGCACGATGTCCAGAAGCTCACAGGTTGCTTGGCAGCATTGAGTCGATTCATTTCTCGTCTCGGTGAAAAGGCATTGCCTTTATACCAACTGATGAAGAAGTCTGATACATTCGAGTGGACTCCAGAAGCTGAAGCAGCGTTTGTCGAGCTCAAAGCTCTGCTTTCCACCCAGCCGGTGCTTGCTGCTCCGCACAGTAAAGAGCCATTGCTATTGTACATCGCGGCTACTAATCAGGTCGTCAGTACAGTTCTCACTGTCGAGAGGGAAGAGGAAGGTAAAGCTTACAAAGTCCAGCGTCCTGTTTATTACATCTCTGAAGTGTTGACTCCTTCAAAGCAAAGATATCCACATTACCAGAAGCTCGTGTACGGTATATATCTGTCACCTAAGAAGGTGGCACATTATTTTCAAGATCACTCAATTTCAGTCATCAGTGATGCTCCATTATCTGAAATTCTCCACAATCGAGATGCGACCGGTCGAGTGGCCAAATGGGCTATTGAGCTCCTCTATTTTGACATTAAGTTTGAAGCAAAGAAAGCAATCAAGTCTCAAGCCCTCGTTGATTTCCTGGCCGAGTGGACTGAACAGCAGCAGCCGATCCAAGTTCACTCGGCACACTGGACCATGTTCTTTGATGGCTCGAAGATGCTGAATGGGTCTGGTGCTGGCGCAGTTCTGGTGTCCCCAAAAGGCGACAAACTCAGTTATGTCTTACAGATTCATTTTGATTCCTCCAACAATGAAGCTGAATATGAAGCACTCTTGTATCGGTTGCGTATGGCTATTTCACTCGGCGTTCGGCGCCTGATGGTATATGGCGACTCTGATTTGGTGGTCAATCAAGTGATGAAAGAGTGGGATGTCAGGAACCCCGCTATGACAGGATACTGCAATGCAGTAAGGAAACTCGAGAAGAAATTCGAAGGCTTGGAACTCCATCATGTTCCCCGAGTGAAGAATCAAGCAGCTGATGAGCTGGCAAAGATTGGATCCACTCAGAAGCCTGTCCCCAGCAATGTATTTCTCGAGCACCTTCATTCTCCTTCAGTGCAGGAAGATCCTTTCACTGAAGAGCCCCCGCAAGAAAAGAGCGCCTCAGATCCGACTGAAGTCGACGTCCCAGCAGTTATTGATCTGGTCATGGAGATTTTAGTGATCATCCCCGACTGGACTGTTCCTTATATTGCGTATATTCTGAGGCGAGAACTCCCAGCTGATGAAGATGAAGCTCAACAGATAGTCCGCAGATCCAAGGCTTTTACTGTTATGGATGGACAACTTTTCAGAGAAAGTGTGACTGGCGTGACTCAGCGGTGTATTTCTCCCGAGGAAGGTCCACTGATTTTGGAGGAGATTCACTCGGGAACTTGTGGTCATCATGCGTCTTCTCGGACGATTGTTGCCAAAGCATACCGAGCTGGTTTCTTCTGGCCGCGCGCCAACGAAATAGCTAAAGATATTGTCGATCACTGCGAAGGGTGCCAGTTTTATTCGAATCTGTCACACAAACCTGCATCTGCCTTGAAGACTATTCCACTCGTCTGGCCGTTTGCTGTATGGGGCTTGGATAAGGTTGGACCCCTTAGAACGGGCCAGAGTGGACTTACTCACTTGCTGGTAGCAGTCGACAATTTCACTAAATGGATTGAAGCTAAACCAATTAAGAAGCTGAACGCCCGCACTACTATCAAATTCATGAAAGAAATAACCTTCAGATATGGAGTCCCCCATAGTATCATTACAGACAATGGCTCTAACTTTGACTCGGAAGAGTTCAGATACTTTTGCTCCTCTCAAGGCACTCGGGTGGACTACGCATCCGTTGCGCACCCCCAGTCTAACGGTCAAGCTGAGCGAGAGAATGGCCTTATCCTCCAAGGACTGAAGCCTCGGCTCATGCGAGATCTTGATCATGCTGCTGGAGCTTGGGTCACTGAATTGCCGTCTGTTCTGTGGGGCTTGAGGACGACTCCTAACCGGTCGACTGGACGCACTCCTTTCTTCCTTGTGTATGGAGCTGAAGCCGTTTTGCCAAGTGACGTCCTTCACAATTCTCCCCGAGGGGATCTTTACTCTGAAGACGAAGCTGAGCAAGCAAGACAAGATGGGGTGGATCTCCTAGAGGAAGAACGAGAGATGGCCCTGGTCCGGTCGACTGTATATCAACAAGACCTTCGCCACTTCCATGCGAGACACGTCAAGAGTCGTTTGTTCCACGAAGGTGATCTGGTGCTCCGAGTGGATCAGCAGCGACCCCACAAGTTGGCCCCAGCGTGGGAAGGCCCATTCGTCGTCACCAAGGTGTTGAACAACGGAGCGTACCACCTTTTCAACTTGAAGAAGAATATTGATGAGCCACGCGCCTGGAACACGGATTTGCTTCGACGCTTTTATACTTGATGACTGAATTGTTTTGATGTAGTAAGAGTACTCCAGACAATGTCGTTTGTTAAGTTGTGACTTCCGCAGTCTATTGTCGATTCCGATCGCACAATTTCGCATTCAAAGACTTCTCCGAGTGAAGAGCAATCCTCTCTCTCGGGGGCTTAGCTGCGAACCCGTTTCGCCTAAGTTAAAAACCCTTCCGAGTGTATAACATTCAATACACTCGGAGACTTAGCTACGAACCAATCTTCGCCTAAGTTCAAACATTACTCCGAGTGAAGAGCGATCCTCTTTCTCGGGGGCTTAGCTGCGAACCCGTTTCGCCTAATTTAAAAACCCTTCCGAGTGTATAACATTCAATACACTCGGAGACTTAGCCACGAACCAGTCTTCGCCTAAGTCTAAAAATTACTCCGAGTGAAGAGCGATCCTCTCTCTCGAGGGCTTAGCTGTGAACCCGTTTCGCCTAAGTTAAAAAACCTTCCGAGTGTATAACATTCAATACACTCGGAGACTTAGCCACGAACCAGTCTTCGCCTAAGTCTAAAAATTACTCCGAGTGAAGAGCGATCCTCTCTCTCGGGGGCTTAGCTGCGAACCCGTTTCGCCTAAGTTAAAAACCCTTCCGAGTGTATAACATTCAATACACTCGGAAACTTAGCTGCGAACCAGTCTTCGCCTAAGTCTAAAAATTACTCCGAGTGAAGAGCGATCCTCTTTCTCGGGGGGTTAGCTGCGAACCCGTTTCGCCTAAGTTAAAAACCCTTCCGAGTGTATAACATTCAATACACTCGGAGACTTAGCCACGAACCAGTCTTCGCCTAAGTTCAAAAACTTCTCCGAGTGAAGAGCAATCCTCTTTCTCGGGGGCTTAGCTGCGAACCCGTTTCGCCTAAGTTAAAAACCCTTCCGAGTGTATAACATTCAATACACTCGGAGACTTAGCTGCGAACCAGTCTTCGCCTAAGTCTAAAAATTACTCCGAGTGAAGAGCGATCCTCTTTCTCGGGGGCTTAGCTGCGAACCCGTTTCGCCTAAGTTAAAAACCCTTCCGAGTGTATAACATTCAATACACTCGGAGACTTAGCCGCGAACCAGTCTTCGCCTAAGTTCAAAAACTTCTCCGAGTTAAGAGCAATCCTCTTTCTCGGGGGCTTAGCTGCGAACCCGTTTCGCCTAAGTTAAAAACCCTTCCGAGTGTATAACATTCAATACACTCGGAGACTTAGCAGCGAACCAGTCTTCGCCTAAGTTCAAAAATTACTCCGAGTGAAGAGCGATCCTCTTTCTCGGGGGCTTAGCTGCGAACCCGTTTCGCCTAAGTTAAAAACCCTTCCGAATGTATAACATTCAATACATTCGGAGACTTAGCCGCGAACCAGTCTTCGCCTAAGTTTAAAATTCTTACGAGTGCAGAACACCCGTTCCATTCGAGAATTAAATAAATTCAGCCAAGCAAAATGTCGGAAATCAAAATGCGAGTAAGACTAGAATCTCTAGCGCAGCAAGAACTTGTTCGCGCAAAGGGAAGTTCTCAGGCTTGAGGCCTGAACGAAGTTTAATCGGTTACACCATCACTCGGCATACCGAGGCAAATAAAGTTTTAACTGAAAGCAAAGCACTTGTTCAAGCTCCAGTAGGGCTTGAGGGCTCGACAAAGGTGTCCAGGTCAATTCCGTCGGTGATCCGAGTGGCTGCTTCGATGAAAGTCTCCATGAAATCTTCAAACTGAAGTTTCTTTGTGTTGATCACTCGGAGAGCCTTCAGTTTGTCCTCCCTGGCCTTCTTGCAATGAACCCTGACGAGTGAAAGTGCCACATCAGCACCACAACGAGCAGCGGATTTCTTCCACGCCTGCACTCGACTGGGGATTTCATTGAGGCAAGTCATTATAGACTCGAGGTCAGTCTGGAGAGAATCTTCAGGCCACAACTCCTTGTCGACCTTATCGAACGCAGCCTTCAGCCGAGTGACATATCCTTGGACACTCTTAAGACGAGCTTCGAGTCGAAACATATCCATGGCCACGGCGTCTCCGACGAGTGACTTCGTGGGGTCCAGATTGGGCTCGATCTCTTCAGTTTCCTTCTCAAAGTCTTGACAGAATTCTGCATGAAGAGAAAGGGAAAAGGTGATCACAATGCCGTTCTGAAGAAATCAAAGAAATTCATTCGACAGAAGAAAGTCACCTTCGAGCATCCTAAACATTTTCTTCGCGAAGTCTCCTAAGTGTTTCTCCAGAGCACTCTTTCCCTTGGTTTGCACTTCCAGTTTTTTGATCCAATCGGATCGTTCCTGCTTGAGTTTGGCGTTCTCTTCTTCCAGTTTACTGGCTGCAGCAAGTTTCTTCTCAGCGGCTTCAGTTTTCTCCTTCGCTTCCTTCTGAGCATCAGCAAGTGATTTGTCCTTGTCCTCGAGCGCCTTCTTCATGGTATCGAAAGAAATAACATTGTTGAGTCACGCTCGGAGACGACGGTTCTCATCATGTACGTCTGTTCGAGTGGATTCACTCGGTTCAAATGATGGAAGATGAAAGTGATAATGCAATTGATCGACAAAGATTACCTCCCAAAGTCTTCAATTCGGTCTGTGCACGGTCCAGGTTGTTGTTCATCAGCTCCAGATCCAGCAGAAGTCGATTCTTTTCCTTCTCCAGCTCGACGTACTTGGTCCCGAGCTCACTGGCTTTCTGAAATCAACAAGGAAGGGGTCCAGTCGACCTGGATATTTCTCTACTCCCGAGTGGAAAAGTACAAGTGCAGTCGACTGAAAGACGGCCCGCCGCCCCACCCCACAACCCTATACAGCGTCATATCATGGTTGATGGAAATGATGTCCATGAAACCTGCAGAATGGTTCTTAAGACTACTGCCCATCGTCAACGGTTGACAGTAGTCTCGGGGACTACACCCAGTGGGTGCACTCAGCGTGCCCCCACTGGATACAAAAACACTCGACCGGGTCTGGCCTGTCAGAGTATAAACAAAGAAGCAAGCAAGCGAACGTTGTCTCTATCAGACCCCCGCCGATGCAAGCACTCGACGGCGGTCTCGGGGACTACACCCAGTGGGTGCACTCAGCGTGCCCCCACTAGACCTACTATCACTCGACCAGGCCCGTCCTGTCGAGTGACAAGCAACTTTCAAATCAACTCTAAGACCCCTGCCGATGCCTTCGTCATTCGACAGCGGTCTCGGGGACTACACCCAGTGGGTGCGCTCAGCGTGCGCCCACTGGACCAGAAACTACCTGATCTACTTGCGAAGAAAACACCCAGTGGGTGTAAAATCAAGATGGACAGGAATTCAATCGGAAATGATCTTACAATAGAACTTACTCGGACGTTGGCTTGAAGCGCTGAGCTGGCATCATAGGCTAACTTGCTGGCTTCATACGCCTCTTTTGTTCGCAGCATCATCTGCCCAGCCTGAATCATGGCTTCCTTGGCAGCTCCAGTTTGGTCCTCCGGGACGTGATACAAAGGGTATGCGGGCGTCGAATGAGTTGGTGCTGTAACTGAGGCAGCAGGAGGTGCTTCAGATTGTCCAATAGGTGCTGAAGCCACCAGAATTGAAGTGGCTGGCGGAGCACTCGACAGCGGGGCCACAAGGGCCGGAGGTGTCGCAGCAGTCGACCCACGGGGCGTCTGTCCTGACGATGTTCTCCGAGTGCGTACGCGTGGAGCCCCCAGAGGCACAGCTTCATCCTGCGTTCCTCGCTGCAGCTCCTCGTCATCTTCCAGTTCGATGACTTCGTCAGCTATCAATCGGCAATTTTAATCAAGTCACTCGACGATTATTCTTCAAAAAACAGAGTAGAGTGTGGGTTTGTTATACCTCGTTGGGAGGTGGCCACATCAGGAGTGTCCACTTCCATATGGTCCCCATCATTTCGCTAGGGCGACGTCACAGAGGTAGCAGCTCTGGCGGATAAACTCCACTCGGTCAGCAGAGACATGAAGTGCCACAATCACAATTGCGGGAAAATAAACACTCACGTTGAGGCAACAGGCACAGCAATCTTGATACGAGCCAGGGCCTTCCGAGGTTTTGGCTCGTCCGGCTTGAGTTGTTTCGCAGCTTTTTCAGTCGACCCCGATGTTGCGGCACGGTCACGCTTTGGGTTCCTTGTGCTCGACGCCACAGTTTTGCTCGGAACAACCTCTAGGTCTTCCTGCTGCTTGGTGCGACGCCCGGTGCGCAGAGGGACCTGAACTTCCACCTCGCCTTCCTCCAGGTCGTCATCGCTGCTCTCGCTGTCGTCGGCGCAATCGTCGTCTGCGCTGCCATCTACGCTCCCTTCTTCTTCGTCAGGCTGTTCTCCGTTTGGCACGGGCGAGTACATGTTTGTAAATTCCAGCAAGATACAAGCTTCAAAGTCAGTCGACTGAAGATCCAGTTACTCGACAAAATATTAAAACAATCGACAGAGATATAACTCACCAAGTTCTTCGGTGGGTTCAAAGCAGAGAAGGGCGGAATTCGTTTGGCCCCCTCAGGATTATCACAGGCCCCGGTGATGCTCTTGAGCCACTGAGAAACAGTCTCGTCAGAAACTTCCTCAGGATGAGTCCGAGTGGTATCCTCAGGGCCTGAATAATGCCACATGGTGTGATCCCGGGCTTGGAGAGGCTGGATTCGTCGACTAAGAAACGTTTCAAGGAGATCCAAGCCAGTCACTCCGCCACGGACCAGATCAGATACAGCGTTCACTAGGATCCCTACCTAGATTTTCTCTACCTTTGTCACGTACAATGGTTTGGGGGTGGTAGGTCGATCTAAGGTGAAAGGGGGAAGTCCAGTCGACATATTTGGTGATGCAATATCCTTGCAGTAGAACCATGTCGACTGCCAACCTCGGACAGAATCAGGAAAGGTCATAGAGGGGAATGCACTCCTACCTCTCTTTTGGACCCCTAAGCCACCACACAGTTGGATTACATTGGTTTTGCTATCACTGGGATTGGCTTTCTTGACGCATTGGGATCTGACAGAGAATATGTGTTTGAACAAACCCCAATGCGGAGGACAAACCCCAGGAAGCATTCGCACCAAGTTATGAAACAGGAAAGATAGGCAATCGCATTCGGAGGAAAATGGTGGAGCTGCGCTCCGAAATAGTTCAGGAAACTACGGATGAACGGGTGGGTGGCATGGAGAAACCTCGCTCGACGTGGGTGAGAAGCAGAACTCGCTCGCCGTCGCGTGGCTCCGGCTCGGTCTCCCCCTTCGGCAATCTCCAGGACCCCGCAGTTATCAATCCCTCGACGACGAGATTTTGCACATCCTCCTCCGTGACCGTCGATTGGAGGAAATCCCCCTGGATCCACCCCGGCGGCACCGTCGACCGGGCGCCCGACGACTTCTTCGCCTTGGCTCCTCCCTTCTTGGCGCGCTCGAGCTTCTCCGTCTTGCCCTTCGTCATGGCGGCGGCGGTCGTTGGAACGGAGCTGGGCAGAGGAGGAAGAGGAGGAGAAGAGCAGATTTGGGGGAAGAATACTGTACCAGCACCGGCGTCGTCGCCTCTTATATCCGCCCGTGTGGGTCACTGACCTGCGGGCCCGCCAGATCTCTGGGTATCCCGAATCCAGAGGAGGCGCGGTACGTGGCGATTTTGGCGGCACGGTAATCGAGGCGTCGTGCCTCCACTTGCCTTTGCGGTTGCGTCATCCCCGCTCGGCGCATGTTTATCCAATTTTCGAATCCCGTAAAATCTGGACCCGACGGAACGAACCGTCACATCAGAAGACTCTGCAGATCACTCGGACCTGACTTCGAGCTCAGTTTCACTCGGAAATACTTCAAGACAGAATCGATCAGGGCGAACGATAAAGGTTCCAATCGACGCATATTTCTAAGAAGCCTCAAAATGCACTCGGAATTTTTGTGTCTTGTCAGAACCTGCATTGACACTTTTTACACTCGAACCCCGATCCATTCGGGGGCTAATGATGGGGATATGTACCTAGGGTAGGGTCATAGGCCTGACCTACATGCCCTACCCAAGGACACTGCCCCAGAAAGCTTAAGAGCTACAAGGAAGTCTCCGACTGAAATCGCTAAGACATACAAGTCACTCGACAATATACACTCGGAGGTACCTTTCACTCGACGCTTACCTTCCACTCGGAAGGACCAGAAGACAGTCGACCACAGAAGCCCAGAAGTCACCCCAGGGAGGCTAACGAGGAGGCGTTCATCAAGACCATTAATAGCATTTATGTTGTACGTTACCAGTAACGTACGTCTTTATAGCCACGATCTGACCCTTAGATGCCGGACACTTATGAGGGGCAGCGCACTCTATATAAGCCGCCCCTCCCCTCTGGCACAAGGGTTCGCACCCCCTGTAACGATACTCCTATTACACTCGACAAAGAGCTCCCGAGCACCTGAGACGTAGGGCTATTACCTCCACGAGAGGGGCCTGAACTCATACATCTGCGTGTACACCCTCGCCGTAGCTAGGACTCTGCCCTCTCCTTACGTACCCGTACCTTCTACTGTCAGACTCGTTCCCACGACAGTGGGCGAGTTCCATCAATTGGTATCTGAGCTAGGTCGATTGAAGCTGCGCTTGCCCCGGGGTGGCGACCCGACTAGCGCCTCGGGGCGGGCGATATGGTCGTTGGGTGGTGCAGCGACGAGGAGGATCGGGTGATTGTCATTCGGCGAGCGACATGGAGGAAGACGGCAGGTTGTCGTCGGCAAGGTTGTGGAAGGTGATCGTTGATGATTGCGGTGGTGCCGAGGTGCGGTGCAGGAGCTCATCAAGATCGTGTTCCGGGGAAGATAGAGGAGTCAAGTGCGTGCGATTTTGCACGTTTGGTCGTCGTCATCTGTGAGTCATCGTCATGTCCAAGTGGTCGTCTCTGTGAGGAGGCGTTGAAGATGAAGCGTGCCCAAGTCGTCTATGTGTCTCGACGGGAGGATCAAGTTCAAGTATATGGGGGCGGTAAACCAGTAAAGGTGAGTCTCTTCAATGAGGCCATGTCTCTACATGAGGCTGGAGTGCATGGTGTAGTGCACAGGGTGGTGTGATCCACAAGGAGCTGGCATGTATCTCGCTAGGGTGGATGGTGTAGTCCACCGGGTGGTGTGTTCCACAGGTTACTAGCGAGGCTGGGTAGTCCAAGGCATATTTGAGGTGATCCGTAAATTCGGCAAGTCAAAATTGGGGAGAGAATGTTGGCAATAATCTAGCCGGCAATTTGACTTGTCGTGGTGCGAGCGGATGAGTCGACAAGGGGCGGATCGTCAACGAGTCAAGGCCAGAGAAGGCACAAGAAGATGGCGAATCAAGATTAGGGAGAGATTGTTAGAGGTAATCTTGTATTAGTCTTGTACTAGTGTCAAAGTCCAATCTAGTGTATGCATGTGTCTTAGTAGTATACGTGTTAGTAGTAGTCCCGCTAAGATTACTGCTTGGTCGTGTATACATAGGAAAGTACTAGGCTGTTTAAGCTGTCAGGATTTGAGTCCGGTTTGTACGTGCGTTAGTACCTGCACGTGTTCGTGTAGGATTAGGAGTTTTTGTTCAGAGTCGGCTTGCTAGCCAGCCAGGTCGTTGCATCTATATATGCAGCAGGTCTTGAGGTTTTGTAACTGTGTGGAGAAAAGGAGAAAATAAAAAGAGAGAAATTAAGGGTACGAGACGTACCCTCGGCTATCAGTTTTTCGTGCGTGTTCATCGTGTGAGTTGATGAGATCCATCCTGTGGGCGAGTTCCATCAAGCTCCTCTTTGGTGTCCACCGTAGACTCCATGGTGCATCTCCTGCAGGATCTTGTCGGCTTCGCTTCGCTTGACGCACCGAAGTAGGACCTCCTACCCATGAGACCGCCTGTATAGGACACCTGCCTCAAAAAGATAGAAAAGGGAGTCGTCGTTGTAGTTGGCGCCTCTAGACGGGGTCGTCGGGAAGGCTTCCGTGCTTGAAGTAGTCCAGGAAGGGTTGGAGCCACTCGCCTTCCTCCACGGTATTCATCATGACGGTATTGACTTCGTACTACGCCGGGATAAGCTCCAAGACGGCAGGGAGTAACCACCTTTCTTCCTTGTTTACCGGCATGGTTTTATTATTTGGAAGCACCAATGCCGATGCTAGTTTTGCCAAGGCATCAGCAGGTGCATTCCTACTCCACGGGACATGGAGAACTTCAACATGTTGAAATTTTTCAATGAGATTCCGGGCCACAGCGTAGTACGGCACCAGTTCAGGCTTCGAACCTCATAGATGTCGTTGACTTGATGAACGATGAGAGTCTCCATAAGCCCGTAAAGAACGGACTTCCATGGAGAGCGCCAAGAGGAGGCCGAAGACGAGCGCCTCATACTCCGCTTCATTGTTGGAACATTCTTCCTTGAGTAGGGAGAATGAGTGATACATCACCCCTCCTTGTGGCATCTTGAACACCAAACTTGCACCGGCTCTTCGTCTTGGGGCGCCATCGGGGTCGGCGTCCATGCGGAAGGCGCCGTCGAAGTAGAGCTCCCACGGTGCGTCGAGGTTGACGTTGAAGATCTCCTCGTCAGGAAGGTCAGTGACAAGATGGGAAACATCTGGGATTGGGTGTCCTGCGAGAAACTCTGCCAAGGCTTGATCCTTGATTGCCTTTTGAGGCACAAAGGTGATGTCGAACTCCATCATAAGAGGTGCCCATTTTTCAAGTCGCCCCATGAGCGCGGGCCGACTTACTACGTACCTCACGGGGTCCGCTCTTGCGAGGAGCTGGACTTGATGCTTCAACGTGTAGTGCCTAAACTTCTTCAAAGCGAAGATTAGTGCCAAGCACAACTTCTCTATAGAAGAGTAGTTTCGCTCGGCCCCCACCATGGTGCGGCTCAAGTAGTAACAAGCCACCTCCTTCCCTTCGTCATTGTTTTGGGCGAACAAAGCGCCTATCGAAGTAGGCTGCGCTGCCATGTATAGGATGAGTGGGCACCCCTTTATGGGAGCTGCTAAGACAGGTGGATTAAGGAGGTACCTTTTGATTTCATCAAATCCACGTTGGCATCCTTCATCCCACACGAACGGAGCTCCTTTCTTCATGAGGCTCGAGAAGGGCTGGATGCGTCCCAAGAGGTTGGAGATGAAGCGCCGGATGTACGCTTGCTTCCCCTGCAATGACCTCAACCCCTTATGGTCGCGGCTCCGGCGACGCACGGCTACTTTTAGGAATCTACGTTGATGATCTGATCGTCACTGGAGGCGAGGAGATCGCAAAGTTCAACGCAGAGATGATGGGCACGTTTTGCATGAGCGACCTGGGCTTCCTGACTTACTACCTCGGCATCGAGGTCAATCAGCACGACGGTGAGATTACGCTGCGGCAGTCAGCGTACATGGACAAACTGCTCGAGAAGGCGG
Source organism: Elymus sibiricus (assembly GCA_039707655.1). Taxonomy (NCBI): domain Eukaryota; kingdom Viridiplantae; phylum Streptophyta; class Magnoliopsida; order Poales; family Poaceae; genus Elymus; species Elymus sibiricus. Next base: position 2,894,967 of record CM077676.1, read on the forward strand.
GCATGGCAGGATGCAAGGCCGTGCATACGCCCATGGAGACTCGCCTGAAGCTCAGCAAGGAGAGCAGTAGCCCACCGGTTGACTCCACGCTCTTCCGCTTCATCGTCGGCAGTCTGCGCTACCTGGTGCACACGCGGCTAGAAATCACGTTCGCGGCTATGTCAGCCAGTTCATGGAGAAGCCGACGGCGGGGCACTTCAGTTCCGTCAAGCACCTGCTGCGGTACATGTCGGGGACGCGTACCCACGGCCTTGTCTACAAGCACAGCCGCCTCGGTCTGCAGCTCATCGGCTATAGCGATACCAACTTTGCCGGCGACATCGACGACCCAAAGAGCACCACCGGCACTTTGTTCTTTCTGGGAGGGAGCCCCATTGCGTGGCATTCTCAGAAGCAGAAGATCACCTCGCTGTCATCATGCAAGGCTGAATATGATGCAGGAACTACTGCGGCATGCCTGGGAATTTGGCTCGCAGGGCTCCTTGGTGAGTTGTTCGACAAGGAACCAGACGCTGCCGCCATCTTCATCGACAACAAATCAGTGATCCAACTGAGCATGAACCCGGTGTTTCATGATCGGAGCAAGCACGTAGAGACTCGCTATCACTTCATCCGAGAGTGTGTCGAGGATGGCAAGATCGTCGTCAAGCATGTTGGCTCATCGGATCAGCTCGCGGACGTCCTGACGAAATCCCTTGGGCGGGTTCAGTTCCAGGATCTGCGAGCGCGCATCGGCCTCACCTCCATCAATGGCAACTAGATTAAGGGGAGTTCTGTTGTATAATTCTGCTAGCCGTTGATGGTTTTCACGCCGTGCTCGGGGCTGGCCGCGCCCGCGCCTACGTCATGGTGTGTGTGCGGCGTGCGAGTCTGTGTTGTCTGCAGCTGCCATGCTGCTTGTACCTGCTACACGTCCGAGTCTGTGGGATGGCATGGACGTGACCGGACTGTGACATGTAAGTACATATTGGGAGCTTACATGGGAGAAGGGCACTTATTCTGATTTCCAAGTTTTATCTAGGTACTTATGTTAGTGACTCTTGACTGCTTTATTAAGCCAAAAGCTAAATCGTATGCTGCTTACCACAAAACTGTTTGCATATTATGGGTGATTCTGTGCAATTCCGAAAGAAATGGAGTTGCATTTTGGTTCATTTGCTTGGTAGTTTTCCTGATTCTGTCTTCACATTTTTGTTTCTTCACTCCATTAGTCCATGTTGACTGCCTCTTGTTAATGGCTATGCACTGAACTATGTACTGAACGCCACATAAAGTGAATATGCTGGATGGACTCTTGTTAATGGCTATGCACTGAACTATGCCACAGTTTCCACTCATCGCTTAGAGTTGGATATCATAAGTATTAATAAGTTCAACAAATTTGTGGAGGACAATCGGCTCAACTTAAACACAGAAGTTGGGATTTTGAATGGTCCGTTGCTGATTTCTGAACCAACTAGATTGATTCAGTAGTTAGTGGGTAGATAAATGTGGCTATGTTTTCATCGAGTTTTGACGAATTGCTTCCTGTTTTCATAACTTAGCTACCTGCACCGAAAATCCAAATCACATTTTATTTTGAGAATAGATGTTAGCTGAAGAACTAACGAATTATTTGTCTGGCCTAAAAAAATATCCCCTGCTGCAGAGTTTAGATTCAGTCATATAAGTGGCAGACAACCACCGTCCATGGCTGTGTCTTCGATCTGCGCGTTGCATAGCAGTTTGCATGCCCAGATCTACAGCAAAGCAATACGACATGACCGGAAGTTCTGGCTAGAAATTTGGTTATATTGTATAATAAATTATATGTTTAATTTTAGTTAGATTATATATTATTTTAGTTAGATTATGTAAGAAATTTGGTTTGCTCAATTTATTTAGATTACGTCCCCAAATACAGAGGCAAAGCATTGAGTATTAGATCAGTTCTTTTGGCAGTGGCTCGCCTTCCTATCTGACCTTCCATTCCTGCATTCAAGTGTTTGAACCGATTCTTTGATATGGTGGTTTGATTGTGCGATTGGCACACCTACAGCTGTGAATGATCTACTGTAGGTAGATTTAGTCGCAAGAGATCGTCTTTGTTAAATCAGTTGGTTAACATAGCTGAAAGACATTTTTAAATCAAGTTGCAGCTTGGTATTGCAGTGGCAACAAGAGTATTATTTTTAAAGACATTAGATGCTTATGCTACTGGTCTTGTTTGCTTTATTATTTGCTAGTTCAGTTTTTGGGCTCAGGTGAATCATCCAGCGTGTTGATTCATGTTGCTGCAGACGTAGCATTTGCAAAGTCCTCTCATCTTATTTCAGCCGCCAAGGTAAATCCTGCCGGCCGGTCATGACTATGGTCTGTGCAATTGTCTTAGAGTTTAGATCTATTCTTTGCCTAATTTGCCCATGAAGGTTGAAGTTCTATTGTTCTAATGATGCTTGCTCCTTTCCTCTGGTACAATGCTGAGTAAGGCTTTCTTTTCAACCTGAAAATTAATATACTACTTATTTCCTTGTTATCTAGGTTTATTTGCAGGCGCAGTCAAGTGAGAGATATGGACTCTTGAGTGCTGACCTGATCTAAACTTATTCCAGATTTCAGATTAGTGAAGCTTTCCACCCTGCAAGTGTGTAGATGTAAAAAAACACACACACACAGAGTAAGATGTAATCGTTGCCATTTACGGAGCAGGTGCTTTCATATTCTTATTATGTCCTTTGACAATGTATACAATCGATTGTTTAAAAATGCCTACATTGTAAGAGTAGAATGCGTTCAGAATACTGTTCTTGATTCAGTAAAAAAAAACCAGGTTTATCTCGACGCTGGACGCTGTTGACGCTGTTGACCAACAAGTGCTGCTCATTGCCGAGAGGGACGGCGAGGCGAAAGCAATAGGGTCAGGCATGATGGCCAAGTAGAGATGTGGCTGGGCTCGCTCTCCACTCTATCGTTTTTCTCCGGCAGTGGACCGGAATCTCTTTTTCTCCTAGAGCTCTACTATTTGCACAAGCTCTACCTCCGGGAGTTCAACAGGGTCAGACATCAACAACTTGTTTGTTTGTTTGTTTGTTTGTCCCCTTTACGAATTAATGACCGGCCGGGCCGTTGGTAGCCGATCGAACATGGAACGCAGGGCTGTTGCCTCAACCTGCAAAACGAACGTGTGTCTTGTATCGTGGAGTAACCAGTGCAGACTTGGCGACTTTTATGGGACGAACTTTACTCTGCACACTTGATTCCTTACTTTTCACATGTATAGGCTATCATGCTTTTATAGGAAAACATAAGTAGTAGTTTACGGTTCCAAGGCACATGACATCAACAACTGTTTGTGGCCCCTTTGTTTTGCTTTTATCAGTTTGTGCTGAAAAAAAAGCTACAAAAAATATATTTGGCAAAATTTGTATCAGGGAGGCTAGTGCTAGCTAGCATGATAATCAACTTTTTTTTGCGTTAGTTGCACAGAACAAGACACAAAAAAATGACACCATCAGATCTGGACCTTTTTTGGAAAAAAAATACTAAAAAGGTCTCGCAGGGTTCCTTTGCTTGTGAAGCAAACCCACAGGAAAAAAACAAAAAAAACCATAGTTGCGAGTCGATGGTGGATTTGTAACTGAGGCAAACAAAAAGCCGGACCCAATTGCGAGTCAATGGTTGTCGTGGGGATGACCCCCGGGTAGGCCCAAGACGGCGAGCCGGATGGGGTGCCCACCCGCCTGGGCCGGTTGCTCCGGCTCTCGCCCGGGGCCGGCTGTCCGAAGTCAACCACTGCGTCCCGTCGGACATGCACGGATGTGACAGCCACGCCCTGCGGCGGTACTCTATTGATGAATAGGCGGATACTGCGCACTCTACAGTGCAGCATCATCATCCACGGTACCACTGTCCCCTGGGCATCAGCAGATAAAGGACCCACGGGGCCTCTTCGCCCCAGCAGGCTCGCGGACGCCCGGTCTCTTTCTCCTCACGGCCAAATTCCTCTAGCTAGGAAAGACACCAGTGGGTGCCCCGGCGGCATGGCCGCCGCCCGCGTACACCTCCACGGCCACTCAGCCGCGCGCCGGTGGCACTTCGCATCTACCCCCGGAGGCTCCCGCACGCTCCTTCCCTCTCCCTCGCGTTCAATCTCCAGTACATACAGAAAAAGAGGAGGAGAGGCCCTAGGGAGAGCAGAGACACCCCGAAGGTGCGCCGGCGGCCTGGCCACCTGCGTCGAGCGGCCGCGCGTCTGCGCCTGCAAGCAGCACCCCATCGCCGCTCCGCCCGTCCTCGCCGCGCTCGACGCCACCGCGCCCGCCTCATCTGCCCTCTCGTCCGCGCTCTCCGCCGGCCTCACCTCCACCGCAGCTCCGCGCGCCCGGTGGCTCCCCGTCGCCGGCCCCGCGTGCTCACCGCGCGTACCCCCTTCCCCTCCGCCCGGCCGTCGATTTCCCCTCCGGACCGGTCGCCCGCCGGCTCCGCCGGCCACATCCCCGCGCCCCTCTCCAGTGGAGACTCCCAGTGGGTGCGAGGGGGGCTGCTCGCCCGCCCGCGTCGCCGTGCCTCCTCCGCGCACGCCCGGTGGCTCCCCGCCGTCGGCCCGGCCCACGGCCTCACCTCCACCGCCACTCCGCCGCGCCCGGTGGCTCCCCGCCGCCGCGCCCGGCCCACCTCGTCACCTCACTCGCCGCGATGCTCGCCGTCGCGCATGCCCTCTGGCTCGGCACCGGCCGGCCCTGCACCGGGCTCGCTGTCCTTGCCTCCTCCACCCCCGCATGGCCGCGTACCAGCGCGCCTCGCCACCTGCTCCGCGCGTCCGGGCCGCTCCACCGCCCCCACGGCCGGGTGCCGACAATCCCGCGCCCGCGGCCCTCGCGCGCGCCCGCTCAGCCGCGTCCGCGCCACTCCGGCCCGGCTCCGCTCGCCGCCTTGCCCCGCCGGCTCGCCGCCCGCGCCGGCTGCGCCGTCTCGCTCCATGCCGACCCACCTCCGGCCTGCGCGGGCCGGCTCTATGCCGCTCCAGCCGCTCGCTTTGGCCAGCTGCCCAGGCGTGGAAAAGGAAAAAGGGGCGGAGGCCGGCTGCCCCAAAAAGAGAGAGAGAGAGACAGAGAGCGAGGGCCGGCTGAAAAAAAGGGGGGGACCGACAGCTGCGCCCTCCTGCCCGCTTCGACGCCCGGCCGGCTGCGCCAGGCCAGCTGGGGAGCCGGCCCGGCCGCCTGCCTGCTTCAGTGCCCGGCCGGCTGTGCCAGGCCGGCTGAGGAGCCGGCCCGGGACGCTTGGCCGGTCGGGCCCGACCGGCTGGGGCGTCCTTCGACCGCCCGGAGGCTCGGGCCGTCTGCCGGGGGACACCTCCGCCCCGTCTACATGAGAACCAATGTGAGCTCCCGTCTGCATTTCGTTACACAACGCACAAAAACGGGTAACCCCGAGCGACCCTCGGGGGCCACCTCCGCTTTTTTCCAGTTGCACCGCTGTTTAGCCCGGCGCCGGCTAATCTCGGCCTGGGGCTGGCCGGCTGGCCTGAAACGTTCTTCCCGCAGACGGCTTAGTAGCGTGTACGGCACCGAAGGCCCACTCTTCGTCTCAGCTATAGACCGCATCCCGGCTGCCCGGCTAGCTAGAGCAAAGGCTGGAGGTTACCCCACGCGAAAAATGTCCGGGGAGAAAACGGCTTGGGCGACCTGGTCGTTTTCTTTGTGAGTATCTGCTCGGTTGAATCTGCTCCCAGAGTCCGAGTACTGTATGCTCCACTCCGCGGCCCACTCTTCACCTCAGCTACAGACCGGCTCCCGGCTGTCCGGCTGGCAAGAGCAAAAGCCAAAGAGCGGAGGGGACATGAAAAAGACCCAAGGGGGCTCGGACCAAACCGAGTCGTCATTCCCTCTGCATAAAACTTGTACTGCTAAAACCAAATATTTGATATATCTGCACTGGCTAACTTTGTCTTTCGCATGATCATTTCCGTGGGGAACCCCCCCTCGCCCGGAGGCTCGGAGGCTACACCCAGTGGGTGCGCCGGCGCGCCCCGCTGGGAAAACGCCCCGCCGGCTGCCATCGAGATCATCGACGCCACCGTCTGCTCCAACAATAGCGAAGACCCTCCGCCCGACTCTTCGAGTCACCCGGAGGCTACACCCGATGGGTGCGCTGGCGCGCCCCCACTGGAAGAAAGCCGCGCCGGCTGCGGCCCGCAGCCGGCCGCCATCGGCAACCTCTACTACAACAACAGCAAAGACCCTCCACCCAACTCTTTGAGTCACCCGGAGGCTCGGAGGCTACACCCAGTGGGTGCGCTGGCGCGCCACCACTAGAAGCTAGCCGCGCCGGCTGCAGCCCGCAGCCGGCTGTCATCAACGCCATCGTCTACTCCAACAATAGCGAAGACCCTCCGCCCGACTCTTCCAGTCGCCCGGAAGCTCGGGGGCTACACCCAGTGGATGTGACGGCCACGCCCTGCGGCGGTACACTGTTGATGAATAGGCGGACACTGCACACTCTACAGTGCGTCATCATCATCCACAGTACCATTGTCCCCTGGGTGTCAACAGATAAAGGACCCCAGGGGGCCTCCTCGCCCCAGCAGGCTCGCGGACACTCGTTACCGCCTCTCTCAGATTACCCTTGTAACCCTGGGGGGTCAGGCTATAAGACCCCCCAGGAGCCCTCCATGTTGGGGGGGTTCGATCCTCTCTTCCCTCCTCCTTCTTCCATCCTACCCCACACGCAAAAACCAGGAGAAGGAGAGAGCTAGCTCTCCTCCCTCCTCCCACCAGACAGCTCCAGGAGCACCATTGTAACCCATCTCATGATCCATCTAGTAGATCAGGCGGGACTAGGGGTATTACCTCCCCCGGAGGGCCCCGAACCTGGGTACGTCGCGAGTCCCGCTCCGCTTGTCCCCAATCTCGCCTCCGGAACCCACCGACATCCTCCGGCCCCAACCACGTTTGATAAGCCTACCCATGGCATCTGCCGTGAGCACACCACGACAATGGTGGAAATGGGCAAATAAAGGATCAAGCACTCAGTTGCATGTCGATGGTGAGCTTGCAACAGAGACCAAAAAAAAATAGTCGGGCCCAGTTGTCAGTCGATGGTTGCTTGCAACTGGGAAAAAAAGTCTGCCCTATTTGGGAGTCGATGGTGGACTTGCAACTGAGGCGGAAAAAAATCGGGCCCAGTTGTGAGCGAAGAGTGGATAAACTGAGGCAAAAAAGGGGTCAGCCCAGTTGCGAGCCGATGGTGGATTTACAACTAGGATAAAAAAAGGGTCAGGCCCAGTTGCTAGTCGATGGTGGACTTGCAATTGGGTAAAAGAAACGTCGGGCCCAGTTGCGAGTCGATGGTGGACTTGCAACTAAGGTAAAAAAGGGGATAAAGGGCCCAGTTGCATGTCAGTGGTGGACTTGCAACTAGGACAAAAAAAGGGTCTGACCCAGTTGCGACTCCATGGTTGACTTGTAACTGCGGCAAAAAAAGATCAAGGGCCCAATTGCGAGTTAATGGTTGACTTGCAACTGGGATAAAAACAGATGCCAGGCCTAGTTGTGAGTCGATGGTTGATTTAACTAGGACAAATAAAAGTCAGCCCTAGTTGCGAGTCGATAGTGGACTTGCAACTGAGGCAAAAAAAGGTCAGACCCAATTGTGAGTCAAAAGGTGGGCTTGGAACTGGGACAAAAAAAAGGATCAGTGGCCCAGTTGCATGTCAATGGTGGACTTGCAACTGGGATAAATAAAAAGGGCCGAGCCCAGTTGCGAGTCAATGTTGGACTTGCAGCTAAGGGGGAAAAATGTCGGGCCCAATTGCGAGTTAAGGGTCGACTTGCAACTGAGGCAAAAATAGCCGTAGTTGCAAGTCGATGGTGGACTTGCAACTGAGGTGACAAGAAAGTCGGGCCCAGTTGTGCGTCAAAGGGTGGGCTTGTAAAACTAGGGCAAAAAAGGATCAAAAAGCCCAGTTGCATGTCAATGGGTGGACTTGCAACTGGGATAAAAAAACGGGTCGGCCCAGTTGCGAGTCGGTGGTGAGTTTGAAACTGGGATAAAAAAGGGTCGAGCCTAAATGCGAGTCGATGGTGGACTTGCAATTAGGTGTCCATTCTTTGTCGAGTCTAAATGAAGAAAATGTATCTGAAAAATGTTGACGAATTTGAAAATGTTCACATTTGATTTTGTTGGAATTCAAAAAGTGAACGTAAATTCAAATCAAATTCAAGAATTTGAAATTTATTTACAAAATTAGAAAATGTTCAATAATTCAAAAAATATTCGTGGTTTAAAAAATGTTCAAGAATTGAAAATGTTGACAATTTTTTAAAAATGAAAAGAAAACATGGATAAAAAAAAAGAAAAAACGCAAGATGCTCCAGCAACAGACCTCCTCTTTTATGGTTAGACTATTCAAAATATACAGTGCAGCCCAGGAAAACAAACACAGAATACACGGGCCCTATCACCACGAGGTAAGAGCAACTTCAACGTGCAGACCCAAACGGACGCGCGTTTTGTCCGCTTTTTTGTCCGTTTGGGTCGGCCGAGCGGACGGGCGCGTCCGCTTTTTGGTTTGGGTCGGCCGATGAGCCCAACGGGTGGCCGACCCATTTTCCCCGCGTCTAAAAATAATAATAATTTCAAAAACATGGGGCCGAAATAAACATAATTAAACATTAATGGCCGGTCAATCGCCGGCCAAAATCCACTTAAACATTAATAAACATTAAAAAATAAAAACGCGCCCGCACGCTGCCCTAGGCCTTGCCCTCGCCCTTGCCCTTACCGTCGTCCTTGCCTTCGTCGTCGCCGGTGAGGTCGATGAAGGGTGGTGGTGGCCCAACCCACGGGATTGCGCTCTGCCACGCCGCCAACGCCTCCTCCTCCGGCGTCTGCTCCGCGGTGGGCGCGCACCTCCTCCTCCTGCTCGCGGCGCTCTTCCTCCTCCTCGCGCTCCCACAGCATCTGGCGCTCGCCGTCGGCGCGCTCCTCCGCCAGCCAATGCTGCTTCCAGTGCTCCTGGTGGGCTGCCTCCTCCTCCGGCGTCGCATCGAAGTGGACGGGAGGCACGCTCACCCACTCGCGGAAGATGCCGGTACACGAGTACGTCTCCTCGGGCCAAGTGGCCGGCGACGGCGAGCGCTTACGCGTGGGCTCGGGCTCGAGGACAGGCGGCGGCGGCGGCGGCGGGGGGGGGGGGTGGGGTGGAGGGGGGTGTAGACGGAGTCCCCCGCCGCCGACAAGGCGAGGGCCTTCTCCAGGCCCTCCCAGTGCGTGTCCTCGTCGCGCTGGCTCTCCTCCAGGGCGCGCTACGTCGCCTCCTCCAGCGCGCCTTGGTAGGCTGCCTCCTCCTCCTCCTCCGGCTTGACCTCTGGGGGCGGCGGGGGGATGGCAGGATTGAGCGGCACGCCGCGGCGGCGCTCCTTCTCGTGCTCCAGCGCGAACCAGACGTCCCAGTTGGTAGAGTCCGTCGCGTAGGCAGGGAGCCGCCGTTGCTCAGGCGTCAGGAGCTCGCGGCGCCTGCGCACCTCCTCGGCGTGCACCCGCGGCGACCGCGGCACCGCCGGCAGCGGGATGCGGTGTGGGTCCAGTTGCCAACCGTGCGGCAGGTTGACATCTGGATAGGCAGCGGCTGGCGGTACTGCCAGTGCCGTCGCGCCTGGTGCACTGGGATGTACAGCCGCTCCCTTTCCCGTGGCGGCCCGCCGCGTCGAGGCGGCGGCGGCGGAGGAGGCGCACGGGACGAGCTGGCGCCGGGGCAGAGCTTCCCCTTGCCCTTGCTGAAGAACTCCATGGCGAGCTAGGGTTTGGCTGTCGCCGGCGATGGGGCAAGGTTGGCTAGATGTGGACGGGGGGAGGGAAGTGGATGAGGCCGGACCCACCGCACGTTTGCATTAAAACGGACGGCGACCCGCAGCTTCCACCCACTGCCAGGCGGGCCTGAGGTAGCTGGCCGCGTTTAATACGACCGTAGGCGGTGGTTGGGCGGCCGACAGGTGGTGCCGCCGTGGACACTGAGAGGACGCGCGGCGCGTCCGTTTCGTGTCCGCGTGGACACAAATCGGGCGCAAATTTGGGCCTAAAATGCGTCCAGACGGACACCGAGCGGATGCGTTTTGGGTTTAGGTCCGCGCGTTGAGCCGGCGTTGTGGTCCGTTTCGACCCAAACGGACACGCGCGGACAGTTTGGGTCGCCCCGGTTGAGTTGCTCTAACAGGCTGCGACCCAAAACAGGCCGATAACGCGACACAGCACGCGGACGCAGCGGCAAAGCTACAAGGGATCATGCATTTGCAGGAAATTTTTAGGGGTAAATGACAGTACTGGGTTCGATTAGGGGAAAAAATGTAAATGTCCCAAATAATGAAGACATAGTCTTACCATACCATTAAGTTCTGGGGTTCCTATTGCTCCCTCATGCTATAACTCCTAAACTTGGTGAAGGATATTCTGTCACTCTGGCATCCCCTCATAGATTCATTATAACACAATGCTCTCCTACAGGCCCATAAAGGTGAAGTGACATGCAGTCGACGTTGGCACATCACCAGTAGAGAATTATAACATAACATAGTTAAACATCAATCTTTATTGCAAATTCATATTAAACTTACACAACAGGCTTTCTCCCATGTCCTCAAAAACATAATGGAACAACTCACATGTCATTATCATGAGCATGATCAGTGGTATATGAATTTGGATAGCAATCTGAAAGTATAAATCTTTCACCAATAAAACACAAAGCATCAACTACTAAACAACAATTAACACCGAGAAGTGATCACGGTAACCGATCTACACCAATTGCACACGGATGACGGCGAGATGGAGATGGGTTGGTGCGGTGGATGAAGTTGGTGGAGATGGTATGGATGAAGATGCTCCCAATGATGCCTTGGTGTTGGTGACGACGATGGCGATGAATTCCCCATGTCGAAGGTGGCGGATCCGGCAGGATTAACCCTCGGGCAATGAAAGTAGGGTTCTCTATTTCGCCCAGGCGGCGGAAAAATCCATGAAAAATCAGGGTGTCATTTTGGGGCAGATGACAGAGCTATGTAAAAGAGCGAAGCCAAGGGAGCTCTGTGGGCCCCACACGCCCTAGGGGCACGTCCTAGGCTTTGGGTGCATGGTCCCCACAGACCACCCCTGGACCCATCTTCTGGCATCTGGCTTCTTTTTCTCCTAAAATCTACATCATATTTTTGTTGTATATTTCCTTGCTCCAAAAAAGGTTCTTTTTTTTTCGTGAATCCTCCTATTTCCGGCTCCAACAGCTTTCCGGTCCCCCCGCTGGTGCAACTTTGCTATGAGAGGAAATAGAGATAAAATAGTGCAATGATGGTTGAATAAGCTTAATAAATAAGCAATTTATCCAATGAAACTGTGATGCAAAATGCATGTATCACTATTGTGTGTGGCCCGGCTAGATTCTGGATTGCGCTCTGCCACGCCGCCAACGCCTCCTCCTCCGGCGTCTGCTCCGCGGTGGGCGCGCACCTCCTCCTCCTGCTCGCGGCGCTCTTCCTCCTCCTCGCGCTCCCACAGCATCTGGCGCTCGCCGTCGGCGCGCTCCTCCGCCAGCCAATGCTGCTTCCAGTGCTCCTGGTGGGCTGCCTCCTCCTCCGGCGTCGCATCGAAGTGGACGGGAGGCACGCTCACCCACTCGCGGAAGATGCCGGTACACGAGTACGTCTCCTCGGGCCAAGTGGCCGGCGGCGGCGAGCGCTTACGCGTGGGCTCGGGCTCGAGGACAGGCGGCGGCGGCGGCGGCGGGGGGGGGGGGGGGGGGGTGGGGTGGAGGGGGGTGTAGACGGAGTCCCCCGCCGCCGACAAGGCGAGGGCCTTCTCCAGGCCCTCCCAGTGCGTGTCCTCGTCGCGCTGGCTCTCCTCCAGGGCGCGCTACGTCGCCTCCTCCAGCGCGCCTTGGTAGGCTGCCTCCTCCTCCTCCTCCGGCTTGACCTCTGGGGGCGGCGGGGGGATGGCAGGATTGAGCGGCACGCCGCGGCGGCGCTCCTTCTCGTGCTCCAGCGCGAACCAGACGTCCCAGTTGGTAGAGTCCGTCGCGTAGGCAGGGAGCCGCCGTTGCTCAGGCGTCAGGAGCTCGCGGCGCCTGCGCACCTCCTCGGCGTGCACCCGCGGCGACCGCGGCACCGCCGGCAGCGGGATGCGGTGTGGGTCCAGTTGCCAACCGTGCGGCAGGTTGACATCTGGATAGGCAGCGGCTGGCGGTACTGCCAGTGCCGTCGCGCCTGGTGCACTGGGATGTACAGCCGCTCCCTTTCCCGTGGCGGCCCGCCGCGTCGAGGCGGCGGCGGCGGAGGAGGCGCACGGGACGAGCTGGCGCCGGGGCAGAGCTTCCCCTTGCCCTTGCTGAAGAACTCCATGGCGAGCTAGGGTTTGGCTGTCGCCGGCGATGGGGCAAGGTTGGCTAGATGTGGACGGGGGGAGGGAAGTGGATGAGGCCGGACCCACCGCACGTTTGCATTAAAACGGACGGCGACCCGCAGCTTCCACCCACTGCCAGGCGGGCCTGAGGTAGCTGGCCGCGTTTAATACGACCGTAGGCGGTGGTTGGGCGGCCGACAGGTGGTGCCGCCGTGGACACTGAGAGGACGCGCGGCGCGTCCGTTTCGTGTCCGCGTGGACACAAATCGGGCGCAAATTTGGGCCTAAAATGCGTCCAGACGGACACCGAGCGGATGCGTTTTGGGTTTAGGTCCGCGCGTTGAGCCGGCGTTGTGGTCCGTTTCGACCCAAACGGACACGCGCGGACAGTTTGGGTCGCCCCGGTTGAGTTGCTCTAACAGGCTGCGACCCAAAACAGGCCGATAACGCGACACAGCACGCGGACGCAGCGGCAAAGCTACAAGGGATCATGCATTTGCAGGAAATTTTCAGCGACAAGATCGTGTGGATGAAAATTTAGATGAGACATAACTAAATCTCATCTAGATGAGATTTAGTAAAACCGTAATTTTATCTCCCAAACTCCTTGTTTCTTACAGTATGGTTGTGGTGCGGTTTCTTCACTCTGGTGATGAATAGCGCGACTACAACATGCATTTTTTCTTTTTTTTGAGGAACGAGCAGGAGGTCTGCCTTTTCATATAGAAGAAGAGAATTAACAAGTTAATAAGGAAAACTGACCGAAAACCGATACATAAGCAGTGCACACACCGACCCCGAAGTCGCGTCCCCAACGAGTCGTCGACTCCGTCACCCGAGCAACCATAGCCGACACCCTACAACCCGGTCCGAAGCCGCCGCTCCGACACCCACGCCAGCTCGAGGCCGCGCACCAGGCAAGCCGCCTACTCCGTCACCCAAGCAACCAGAGACGACGCCCTACAACCATCTCCGGAGCCTCCGCTCCGACTTACAAACACAAGTAACACACAGACGCCAACCCCGAGGCCGCGCACCAGACGAGTCGTCTGCTTCGTCACCCGAGCAACCGGAACATACACCCTACAACCATCTCCGGAGCTGCTGCTCCGACATCCACGCCGGCCCCAAGGCCGCGCACCAGGCTAGCCAACGACACTGCCACCCAAGCAACCAATGCTGACACCCTTCCATGACGACGAGATCCGGAGCCGCCGCTCCGACTTCCACATCGGCCGCGAGGCCGCGCACCACACAAGCCGATGGCTCGACCACGGTGTCCGCCACACACACACCGACATGGCAACAACACACGGTAGAGGCTTGTCTGGCCAGGCCATGGCCTCCTAAGGCGACGCCTCCAAGGAGGAAGTGACGAGGACGCCACCGTCGCCCGTTACGGCAGAAACCGGGAACTTGAACTTTCGCTCGGAGGAACCAACGCAGACAGGCGAAGAGCCGGAGCACCCAAGACGACGCCTCCAAAGAGGGGAACAACGCCCGCGGGCGCCGTCGTCGTCGGCACCAACCAAGGTGGAGCTAGGCTTTCACCCGAGGCTCCGGCACTCCCACGTCTACCACCATCCAAGCTGCACGCCCGTGTGACGCACCGATGCCAACGTCGCCGCCAACCTCGCCAGCAACCACCGCCCACCTCCGCAAGAAGCACCCACCGTGGCACCACCCCTCTGTGCACAACGAGGCACATCGCAGACCAGCCAGATTCGCCGCTGCAGCCGCCGCTGCCCAGGCGGCCGCGCCGCATCCTGCACAAGCCAGATCCACTACCAGGGCCCCGCGCCATGCAACAGCCCAAAGGGACCACGCCCGGACGCGCAGCACCACCGCCTCCCTGGCCGACCTCCCCCGTCGCCGAGGAAGGGAAGACCGCTGCCGCTCCGGTGCACCACCCGACGCAGCCTGCACCCGCCAGGACTCAACACGCTGCCGCACCACCCTGTCACCACGGCCACCGGAGGCGGGAGGGCCAGATCCGGCCAGCACCGCCCCCCACCCGCCCGGAGGCAGCCACCACAGCCCGCGCGCGCCAACAGCAGCGGCCAGAACCTCCGCGCCGCACCGCGCACAACGGATGGGAACGCGCCACCACCACCTTCCTCGGATCCAATAGAGGCTTCGCCGGCGGACCTTCCGGTGGCGGCGATGCGGGGGAGGAGGAGAGGAGGGGGCTAATGGCGACGGTGACTGGGGCTTCCCCCGTGTCGCCAGAGGAGGGCGACGCGGGGAACGGGTCCAATGGGTTGTCTATCACTTCTGTTTCACATACTTTAGTTTTGAGAATGAATTCTGGTTTCTCATTGTACCGTTTGTACGTCATATATCTGCTTTTTTTTTAATATCGAGTGTGCAAACAGCATTGTCGTAATTAAGGGCAAACAGCAAAAATAAGGTGCATAATGTTGAATGTTTTTCCTTGCTATGTAGTATTCTGCTTTTATGGGCTGGACCTCACAGTTATGGGCTGGACCCTGAATGGGAGTTTTTTCCGCGAGGACCCTGACTGTAAGTTTGCCCTCTTCGCGTGCTGAGTAGACCGCGGCCCTGCTTTAAATTCACTCTAGTTAAGTTTTCGATTCATCAAAGTCAAATGCATTACATTACATCAATAAAAATAAAAATTATACTGACGTCAATTTGTCTTTCTGCAGTAAGCTTTCATTTCACCTCCTGCTGCTATTTCTGCACTGTTATGCTCAAACTTGTTAACTGGCAACACCAGTTCCCTTGCTTCAACTTCTGTTTGTTTCTGAAATTATGGGCCATCTGTCCAACATCTTGCTAATGCACCATCTTTCACGTGAATGCTTATTTAAAATTGGTAGAGAAGCAGGCATCATGGGATGTCTGCGTCATTGTGTTGGCCATACGTACAGGTTGCCAAGATGGCGATGCGGTTAGTTGCCAAGATGGAGCAGCTCGGGACGATGCAGCTGGAACCCCTCATTTGGCTTGCTTTGTCGTCCTTCCATTTAGATGACAAGGACATGGTCGGTGTGCTACTATCAGCGGACTCACAGCTAGCTATGAGTCTGCTGACAGTAGCACGCCTACCACGTCCTTGCCATCTGAACGGACTGCTTCGTGCAGCACCGCCTCTTGTCGTTCTGCGTTCTTAGGATCCTTTCATCACCAGCCAGAGCCAAGAGATAGAAGACCATCCTATATCTCCCGAACCGGAACCGGGCGGCGCATGTTGCGGGTGCCCAGTTGCCTACCGACCAGGAATGTCTGCAGCAGGGCACGATGGGATGGAGTATTTTGACAGGAATGGTGGAGATGGAGCAGCGGAGCCGAGGAAAGCTCAGTGGAAAAATGGAAGAAGACGAGGAAAGTTCAGTGGGTACTCCAGCAGCTATGTAGTATTGGCTGGCCATACACGCAGCTATCATGGCGTTAATCTTGCACCGCAGGTTACTAGTCCACTCCTTTTGTCTTTGGAGACAGACATGGATCATTATGTCGGTAGGCAGCTGGGACCTCAGCTCACAGTTATGGGCTGGAATTGACGGGAATTTTTTTCATTTAGAAAATTATGCTGACGTCAATTTATCCCTCTGCAGCAAGCTTTCATTTCAGCTCCTTCTGCTATTTCTGCTCTATTTGTTTCTGAAACATCTGTCCAACATCTTGCTGTGAAACAATGTACTATCTTTCACGTGGATGCTTATTTCAAATTGGTACAGAAGCATGCATCATCGGGCCAAAATCACTATTTCGACCTTTTTGGGTAACTTTAACACAAAGTGAACCCCGCTGGAAACTTTAGCACGATTTGATCCTTTTTAGAAACGCCAAGCACCATGGCGTTGCTGCTACACTGTGCAACGCAGGTCACTTTGGTGTTTCTGGCCTGGCAACGACCTAGCCGAGTAGCCGTTCAGCTCCTATGTGCCAGGGCAGAAACGCCGAACTGACACGCGTTACTGGAAACGCCACAGGCCCTAGCGTTCTGCCCTGAGAAGAAACGCCAGGGCTTGTAGCGTTTCCAGTAACGCGTGCCCACGGCCAGGTATCTATTCAAGGCAGAAACGCTGACAACTTTGGTCTTTCTATGTGGGACAGAAACGCCACGGGGCTTGGCGTTACCAAAAGGGTCAGATCGTGCTAAAAAAATTGGGAGGGTTTAGATCGTGCTAAAGTTTCCAAATAAGGTCAAAACAGTGATTTTGGCCGCATCATGGGATGTATGTGTCATTGTGTTGGCCATGCCTCCCTCCCCCTGTTGTGATCGATGCATAACAAAAAGGAAATTAGAGTGTGAACGTTGCAGACTCACGGTGGTCCATGTAGTCGGAGCCCACAACGATGCACTTGCGTCATCTCCATGTTGAAGGCGTTATCTTTGTGCCGATGTTCTGGCCATGATTGGTTGAACCCGGCATCCAGGGTGAAAGGCCTTGTCCTCCTGACCTTCATAGGCTGGACCCGGCGATGTCGGCGCATGTGCGTTCTCCCTTCTTGAAGGCGTTGTCGTGGAAGAAGAGCAGATTGATCGCAGATGTTTTTTCCTATATTGTCATGCTTATTCCATTGTTGTCTACTTCATGTACTCTGCCTGTGAGTTGATGCTTTGACCCGTTGCCTTGCATCATCTTTAATAAAATTATGGTTGTGTGCATCTGAGGATGCAGAGGCCTGGAGGTTTAACCTTCCTTTTCGAAAAAACAAATGAGTCCCTGAGGTAGCAGTCAGAGTCATGCTGTAGCGATAGGTCCTGCCATCATTACGGATTGTGGTTAAATTAGAGTGTGAAGTGTGAATAACTGTAGACTGGCTGCGGTCTATTTAGTCCCGTACCACCATGAGTTCTCTGTGGTATCATTCAGAGTCAAACTGTAGCGATAGCTCCTGCCATCATTAAGGATTGTGGTTAAATTAGAGTGTGAAGTGTGAACATTGTAGACTCACTACGATCCATCTGTACCATCATCTGTTCCCTACAGAATGGGATCTGCTGTGATCCCGATGCAGGCGAGCGAGCACCTTACTCTATCCATCCGAGCATATATACATTGGTCGAAAAACCACTTCAATGCATTATCCTCCAATGAGATAGAAAATAATTTCTACTTAACTTCTTTATGAGATAAACCTAAAATTCTAAAGAGGCCACATATTTCCTCAAGCATAAGAAGACATTCCTCTGGGTGGACAATTCCATCACCTACATTGCGGTTAGATTTCACATGCTCAAGTGAGCTAATAGCTACCGGATAAACGTCATCTTATTTTCTGTAGGTTCATCATAAACTTCTTTAACAAATGAAAGGCAACTTCCTAACAATGAACTAGTAATAGACGAAGCCATGATTGACCGGGGTTGCAAATGAAAATAAAAAACAGCAATCACAGTAATCGATTTCCTTACCGGTTTTCACCTACAAGGAGCGCTACACTACCCAACAATGGCTCCAGAAAAGAGTCTTGATACCCACAAGTATAGGAGGTCGATCATAGATCTTTTCGATAAGTAAGAGTGTCAAACCCAACGAGGAACAGAAGAAATTGGTGTGTGGAAATTAGCTAGGAATAACTGCAAATGCTGAAAAGAGTGACAATTGTGTCTATGATTGATTGGATGGTTACAAGAATTGAAAGAACAGCAAAAGTAAAATAGTGCAGCGAGTGACCCAGTCCTTAATTGTGCTAAGGACAAGCCGGTTGTGTTTCTTCAAATGACTACATCGTTCTCGAGGACGGCAGCAATATCACCTACTTGTTAAGTTCATAATCATTTGCTTTCCTTCCTGTTGTTTAACTGTTGTCATATGGATAGAGCCTAAGCTTATATGCTGCAAAACTATTCACTCACATATACTTATGATTATATTCCAAGCGACCAACCCGGCTATCTATTGGAAATAATTAGGCCAATTCCATTTCTCCCCCTAAGTCAAACCCACTACTCACATTTATCTGTAAAAATTTCATGTGCTCAAATTTGCCCCTGTTCGGTCAAGTCTCCTTATGGAAATACCCTTCCGTACGTTTCCGTGCGGTCAAGGGCCTTCGACCGTGTATGGGACATTTTCTGAGCAAATTTGCCCCTGTCTGCATATGTCATTTACATGTTACAGGCGCGGGAGCGGCCACAGTCCATGACTGGTGGGGTCAGTCAAAGCTGTGTTAGCACTTGTCAAACGGACTGCTGGGCCCACGGTGGTTAACCAATTTCTTTAACAGAATAAATATCTGGCTAATTATGCTGTGGGGACCATCCGTCAGTCTCACAGGGGTGACTGGTACCTAATATAACCCTAATGGCTCGAGCTCACCTGTCGGTGGCTCAGGCCACCGGAGATGGTGCCAGTTACCAAATGTCATCGCGGTGACACACCAGATGACGCGGGAATGGCGGAGAGGACCTGTGTGAGGGCTCAGAGGCATACGGGGGGAAGGCCGTACCCTGGTGAGGTGGCTGGGGTGGTCGGAGCTTCGCTCATGATAGCCTGCCACAGCGGTTACCAGCGGCACTAGGCACTTCTAGGCTATAGGTTTCGAAGGAGCTCAGGGAGAGAGAGAGGAGGCTCAGAAGCTCACCACTAGCACAAAGGAGACGTTGGTGAGGCTATGACGGATTGGCAGCGTTGACCCGACGACAGCAGCGGGCGGCGACGCTCGGAGCTCGCGGTAGGGCAACTCATCGATTCGGGGCTCGAGGAGGAGGACTCTGGCGTCTTTAGGGGCACTTCAGGAAGTAGAGGACCCCGAAGTAGAGTCTGGGGCTTCTGGGTGAAGGAGGTTGCAGTGGAGCAGTGCCGAACCGGAGCGGAGGAAGATGAATATTGCAGTGGTGATTTGGAGCTTCCCGCATCAATTAGTTCTGCATGGAGGCTTAGGGTGTCTAATCGGAGCAGTTGGACTAGGTTTTAAGGCTCTGGGTACTCTCTGGCCGCGCAGACGACGAAGGTCGCCGACAGCGGCATGAACTTGGCGTCGAGCTCGTTATCTCTGCTCAAACCGAGGTTGAGGTAGAGACCTACGGGGTGATGGAAGGCCTGGATAGATGGTGAGAAGCGGAGGTGGTGAATGACGATTCAGGGGAGAAGGTAGGCGTGCGGGCGGTGGCGCTCATGGCGCAGGGCGGCCAGGCGTCGGGCGCGTGGCTGCACAAGCGTGAGAGGAGGCCGGGGTGAAGGAGGTTGAGGAAAGGAGGGGCGCGATGGGGCCTGGGCTCACCGGCGACGGAGCTCGCCGGTTGGAGGCGAGCGGTGGCGGATCGGGTGCGAGATCCCTCCCTGGCGGCTAGCGGTTGGGAGGAGAGAGAGAGAGTTTTTCATTTTTTTGACATGTTCATTTTTCTCTTTTTGGTTGACCCCACATGTAAGTGATAGAGAGGGGGTGAGAGAAACCATTTTTTTTTCTTTTCTTTTTCCTATGGTGGATCCCACATGTTAGTGACATATGTAGAGAGGGGCAAATTTGTCCAGAAAATGTCCCATACACTGTCAAAGGCCCTTGACCGGACGAAAACGGTACGGAAGGGTATTTCCATAAGCGAACCAGACGGAAGAGGGGAAAATTTGAGGACATGAAATTTTTAGGGGTAAATGACAGTACTGGGTTCGATTAGGGGAAAAAATGTAAATGTCCCAAATAATGAAGACATAGTCTTACCATACCATTAAGTTCTGGGGTTCCTATTGCTCCCTCATGCTATAACTCCTAAACTTGGTGAAGGATATTCTGTCACTCTGGCATCCCCTCATAGATTCATTATAACACAATGCTCTCCTACAGGCCCATAAAGGTGAAGTGACATGCAGTCGACGTTGGCACATCACCAGTAGAGAATTATAACATAACATAGTTAAACATCAATCTTTATTGCAAATTCATATTAAACTTACACAACAGGCTTTCTCCCATGTCCTCAAAAACATAATGGAACAACTCACATGTCATTATCATGAGCATGATCAGTGGTATATGAATTTGGATAGCAATCTGAAAGTATAAATCTTTCACCAATAAAACACAAAGCATCAACTACTAAACAACAATTAACACCGAGAAGTGATCACGGTAACCGATCTACACCAATTGCACACGGATGACGGCGAGATGGAGATGGGTTGGTGCGGTGGATGAAGTTGGTGGAGATGGTATGGATGAAGATGCTCCCAATGATGCCTTGGTGTTGGTGACGACGATGGCGATGAATTCCCCATGTCGAAGGTGGCGGATCCGGCAGGATTAACCCTCGGGCAATGAAAGTAGGGTTCTCTATTTCGCCCAGGCGGCGGAAAAATCCATGAAAAATCAGGGTGTCATTTTGGGGCAGATGACAGAGCTATGTAAAAGAGCGAAGCCAAGGGAGCTCTGTGGGCCCCACACGCCCTAGGGGCACGTCCTAGGCTTTGGGTGCATGGTCCCCACAGACCACCCCTGGACCCATCTTCTGGCATCTGGCTTCTTTTTCTCCTAAAATCTACATCATATTTTTGTTGTATATTTCCTTGCTCCAAAAAAGGTTCTTTTTTTTTCGTGAATCCTCCTATTTCCGGCTCCAACAGCTTTCCGGTCCCCCCGCTGGTGCAACTTTGCTATGAGAGGAAATAGAGATAAAATAGTGCAATGATGGTTGAATAAGCTTAATAAATAAGCAATTTATCCAATGAAACTGTGATGCAAAATGCATGTATCACTATTGTGTGTGGCCCGGCTAGATTCTGGAAAGAGAAGACACTTTGGAGGATCTTGGCAGCATGTGTGATCATGCACAATATGATCATTGAGGATGAACATGATCAAGTGGTGGCCCATGACTACGAGGCCATGGGAAGAAGGAGGACAATTTGTAGGAATGAAGACCGGATCGGAAGATTTATTCAGGTCCACAAAGAGAACGAAAACTGAGATTTCCATGCGCAACTCACAGATGATCTTGTGGAGGAGTTGTGGATGCACCATGACCGGTGCAGATAAATCTTTGCTTGCTAAGACCATGTATGCTTTGTGTTGACAATGCACTATGATTTATGTTTGAATTTGGATTTCAATTAAGCTTTGAAATTAAAACTAGATGTTTGCAAATGTGTGGTGCATGATGGAAATTGTTTGAATCATTGTTTGAGGCATTGTAGAGTTTATTTGGAGTGTATTTGCACAATTGGAAGAGAGTTAAAGCAATGCAATAAAATATAGGTAAGCCATTGGAGGAGAGAAAAAAAGATTCTCTAAATCTAGTCTCTCCTATACCTAAAAGCCCATTTAGGTAACAAAATTTAGGTATGCTATTGTAGATGCTCTAACTCTACTTCTGGCACAATGACATCACCAGGAATGGCAAGAGGTAATACCTTACTCCTGCTGAGTGTTCTTCTTCCTCGTATGAGGGTGTTGAGAGTAGAAGTGCCAAAGTACAAGATGCCAACCAGAGAGGCCAGACCCCGTGCCAGGTGCCCTAGCCTTGCCTTATATAGGGGTGGCTAGCAAGGCTAGTGCTTACGACGGCCAGGTCGTTTGAGTTTTGTCCGAGTAGTAACGGCATATTGATTGCACGTTGTAACTCTTGTTTAAGTGCGTAGTGTAACGCGTGGTTGAATGCATCTTGCGGACGCACGTACGGAGCCGGAACAGAGACCGTCGGTGGTTAGGCCAAGACCCAGGAGGCCGGGTGACCATCGATCGTGCGCGGGAAGAAGACACCGAGCGCCAAAAGGGCGGCACGCGCGCACGTAGCCATGCACGTACGGCCAGGTCTTTTTACTACTAATGTCTTCGGTATGCTCAGCAGCGGTGTCGATGCAATGGTACCGGATGACATAGCACCTGGGTATAGTCAAGGAGAACAAAGCCGGCCCCCGGACAAAGATTGGGCCGGGCCGACTAAATGGAATCCGGCTTCTACACGGGAGCGCATCACCAACTTGGAATACAAGACATAGACATGTATCTACCTGGTATTCCGGATTCTAATTGTAACCTACTAGCAGATCTCCCTGTAAACAGATCCGGGCTCTTGTAACCCTGCCTCCGACCACCTATATAAGGCGGGGCAAGGATCCCCTGATCTGCACCTTCAACTTTACCTCAGAACAGGCATAGGCGCATAGCCATGCAAAAAAAAAAAACCTAGCAACCTCGGGAACTCTCCTCTTGAGGCCTTGCGACCTGCATATGGCGATACAAGCAATACAATCCACCAAAGACAAGAAGTAGGGTATTACCTCCTCTTGAGGGCCTGAACCTGTATAAACTCCCTGTCCCGTATGTACCCATCTAGATCTGCTACGCGTACGCTGCCCCATATTCATTTTTGCCTGATCAAATACACCAACACTCGCCGAGGCCAACGGCGGAGATATCGCTCGATAAACATATATAGGCCATTTTGCCGAAACAGTAACCTGGTATTCCCGACATTGGTTGCTGGCGTCGTTGGCGACGGCAGCCCTGTGAGAGCTAGGGAAGGAGATGCCTTGCAAAAAGCAGAAGATTAAAAAAATTGCGTGCAAGTGAGACATTCATCAATGTTTGTCACAAAAAAAAAATCAATTTTTTTGTAATTTTTTTACATTTTACTGCTCATACGCAGAAACTCCACGTCCCTTTTTCTCCCATGATATGACAATGTTGTTTTGCTAGACGCTTCAGCTGAAACAGTGACATTTTGCTTCATGCTTTCCACCCCACGAGCTAAGTTTGAACCATTCGTCGCTCCCCTACGGCTAAGCCATGATGATGAGCTAATAAAGCATGGAATAGTATGAAAGAACCCTCCCCATGAAACTGGATTGAATGCCGGGATGGAAATGATCCGTAGCTTTCAGCAGTATCATCAGTGAGTACCGGCGACACGTCCCTCTATTTAAATGCGGTTTGTTTTGTTTGTTTTTCTATAGGCTCGCTGGTCGTTTACTCTTACAAAAGGCGCCTACGTACGTACGTGAGGCTGGTACGTACGTACGTACGTACCCACCGGGGGTCGGTCGAGGAGGGGGAGCCGGCCGGCAATGCACATTGCCACGTGCGTGAGGCTGCTGCTGGCGGCGGCGGGGCGCGCGCTCAACTGCGCCGTGAGCTTCGTGGTGTTCTCCTTCCTGGACATGCTGGACATGGTGCTCTGCGTGGTGTACAAGGTGGTGGACTACGCCGTGGAGGCGGAGTGGAAGCCGTGCTACTGCTCCGCTGCGGCGCGCCAGGACGGAACAGGTGGCGGAGGCGCGGGGGCGCAGGTGGTGCGGCTGTCGTCGTCGGCGGCCAACAAGATTCAGCTGGAGGACGTGTCGGACACGCTGTACGTGCGCGCGTCGCTGCTGTCGGACGCCACCAGGAAGCCCGGCTCGGTCGCGCGGGCGCTCACCGAGCTCATCCGCGGCAAGATCGACCGCCCGCCGCGGCAGGCGCCGTGCTGGTCCGACTGCGACTGCACGCTCTGCCACTCGTGGAGCACCGGCTCCCGCGCCTCCCACCTCTACGTCCACGTGCAGGCCCCGCCGCCCCCACCGCCCGGCGTCGATGTCGATCAGGAGGCGGTGGTGTTCATCCACGGGTTCATCTCGTCGTCCCTGTTCTGGACGGAGACGGTGTTCCCGGCGTTCAGCCCGGCGGCGCGCGGCCGGTACCGGATGTTCGCGGTGGACTTGCTGGGGTTCGGGCGGAGCCCGAAGCCGGTGGACTCCCTGTACACGCTGCCCGAACACCTGGAGATGATCGAGCGCTCCGTGCTCCAGTGCTACCGCCTCCGGTCCTTCCATGTCGTCGCGCACTCCCTCGGCTCCGTGCTCGCCCTCGCCCTCGCCGTCAAGTACCCCGACGCCGTCAAGTCCCTCACACTCCTCGCCCCGGTACGTGTGTGTCTATATATATATATATATATATATATATATATATATATATATATATATATATATATATATATATATATATATATATATATATATATATATATATATATATATATATATATAACAACTTCGAAGAGTCAAACTTAACAAATGAATACAATACAAGAGTCTTACGACCAAGATACAATTCAGAATGGAAGCGAAAACATACCTTAGACAGGTAAACTTTAACAAATGTCTTAAGAATGTTTAAAGAAAAACAAATGTCGTCCATCCCTGCCCGGATCATTGCCTGGGATAACCATAGCTAATGTCGTCATTCACCATACTTGTTTTTGAAATGCTACCATCTGAATTGCAGCAATCCGGATCAAAAGAATAAATAAAGCAAGGTGAGTACTCAGCTGTACTCGCAAGACTTACATCAGATTTATAGTAATTATGCATCATTCTCAAGAAAAGGGGTATGTATGTGGGTTAAGCGGCAGCAAGCATTAAGCCTTCTATAAAGACACGCTACAACTTACGTCTATCAGAGATAAGATAAGAGAGCGTGTAAGAACCATCTAATCTAAACGCTGTGCGACACAGCCACACAGGTCCATCTCGAAGGGTGGCCGCCTGGCAAGCTGCACGCACATCTAAGCAATCTATCATATTCGTCAAACATTACACCACACCATGAATCCTCCCTCCCATCCACCCAAGAGGAAGTAAATCCATGGCACTAACACCTAGGTTGGCAAGTTTTATAAATTATGGTTGAAATTATTCTATGATCAAGTACAAAACCACCAACTCATCCATAACCGTGGACACGGCTATTCGAATAGATTTAACCCTGCAAGAGTGCACCAAGTTACCCATACACGTTCGATCGTCTCTTAATGCACGCGAGTAGCACACTTCAAAAGGGTGTGCCGGCAGAGGATGATCGACTCGACACTTCGCCTACGTTGCAAACAAGTCCAGGGAGCCACCTTGCCGAGTTTACCGAATCGAGAGTCCGACCGAAGGTCCGAGTCGAGAGTCCGTGAGTAGCGCCACCAACACTCATGTGCGCCACCTGCATGATGTTTCCTGCAGATTTGACACTGAATTTGCTCACGTGCTTGTTGTCCCCGTGGGTGACCACGGTAACCGCCGCCGCCGCCACTACGAGAGGAGAGGGAGGAGCGGTCTTCCTTGCCGCTCCCCCTGGTTCCGCGCCCGCGGTAGTCCCTGCCTTTGTTTTGGCTGCGACCACTATATGTTGCGTTTAGCGAGGTGTTGAAGCCACTATTTGTGCCGTCGCCCAACATCTCCATCCACTGATCGAAGGCAGAGATTTGTGAGAAAAGATCGTCAACGGTGATGGGGGTAGTGACGGCGCCAATTGCTGCAACGATTGGCTCGTAGTCGTGGTCGAGGCCGGCGAGGATGTAGTCGACCATCTCCGAATCATAGACCGGACGGCCGACATCAGCTAGTTCATCTCTGAGATTCTGCACCTTCGCGATGTAGGCGGCGCTGGACATGGCGCCCTTCTTGGTGTTGGCGATGGCGATCCTCAGGTTCGTGACCCATGAACCAGGACTGCGAAGCGAACAGTGTTATTATCGTTGTCCACAGATCGAACGTGTTTTCCTTCCCCATGACTTGCATGAGGATCTCCTTGGAGAGAGAGTTTAGCAGGTAGCTTAGAACGTGCTGGTCTTTTGACAGCCACGAAGCATACATGTGGTTCGGCTCCATGACCATGGTCTTGTCCGCCTGCTTTGTCTCCACCGTCTTCGGTGGTGCAGCGTCCGTACCATCTAGGAGTCCGGTGACCTGCCGCGTCTCGCAGGGCCGACATCACATGGGCCTTCCAGAGGAGGTAGTTCCCCCTCGTGAGTTTCTCGGTGGGTGCTGCGCCGAGGTTCAGACAACAGCAGCCGAGTTGGAGGCCATGTCAAGGATGTTTTTTTTTGGGTTTGTTGTAGCTAGATGATAGGTAAGATGATGGCTCTGATACCATGTTAAATTGGGAAGCATTCCTGCTCCTCCGTAGAGGAGCCGCGTGATATATTTATATGAGGCAAAACCGCCTTGCCGCCGCTTACAAGGATGCAACCAAATCTTAAATCTCTAGGATTTGGTTGATACATAAAAGGATCCAGGTGAGGTACCAAATCGTATACAACAACTATTCCTTATCATCCACCACTAGCTAGCTGTTCATAGCTGCACATACGGAGCGCATGAACTTGGCATGCATTTAATAGCCGGCCCCGGCCCCGGCCCTGCCGATCACCTTCCATTAATGGATTGCTATACTAGTTCAGTGGCCTGTGACCACATAACAATTAATTAAAGTCACTCGTCAAGCAAATCACCTGCGCTAACTAACTCTGCACTTCATACTCTATCGCTTGTGTCCATTTACACAAACAAAAGCGTATACTAATTGGTTTTGTTTGTGCAGCCGTATTTCCCGGTGCCGGAGGATGAGGCCGGCGCGGCGACGCAGTACGTGATGCGGCGGGTGGCGCCGCGTCGGGTGTGGCCGCCGATCGCGTTCGGGGCGTCGATGGCATGCTGGTACGAGCACGTGAGCCGGACCGCCTGCCTCACCATCTGCAGGCACCACCGGGTATGGAACAGGCTCTTCAGGCTCTTCACTAGAAACAGGTAAACCAAGCAGCTGACCTCGCCTCTTGCGTATTATTTGACAATATCTGGCCCTTCCCTGCGACTTCAACCACATCTGGCATCTCTTCGAAACTATTTCGAAATCTGGCCCCCGGGGTCGGCTCCAGACAGCTTGGCGCCGAACTTATGCAGTTCGGCTCCATTCTCTTCCGCGCCAAACTCCTGGTACAGCAGTTCGGCTCCAAGTAGTATGGTGCCGAACTATTGTAGTTCGGCCCCACGTAGTCTGGCGCCGAACTGGTAACACAAATTCAAAGAAAATTATAATGTTGATTATATACATTAAAATTTAGAGATAAATATATAATGCAAACTTAGTCAAAGTACACATTTTTATTTACTAGATTATTTTGACAATTAATTAAAATATATATTATGACTTATCTAAATCGAAGGAGATATTAGTGATACCACATCTTTTAATCATGTTGTGCCAGCTTTAAACTTCCAACAAATATTTTTCTTGAAATTAGAAAAAATATGTTGTGTAGGTGGTAATATAAAGTACACATGTGAGCAGCTAAGAAGTTGGTTCGGCTATCTAGTTGGACTTGGTTGTCCACTACTTCTCATCACAAACTGTTTGCAATACAATGTTGGCATTCCTTTTCTGTGGCTTAAAAGGGGCCATCTATTTCCCACTTGCCTGATTTTTTTCTCCCAATCACTTTTTTTTTGAGCCGTTACATTCAATCAGCATCCAATTATTAGTCGGCCCCTTTTTCAATCGAGGAAAAAAAATCAGTGCACTCCGTTCAGCTCGTATGTCAAACAAGAAATATCCATACAGACTAGTACTCTGAGCTATGGGCATGTTTGGTAGCCTGCATACCCTCCAGCCAGGCCCTGGGGATGCAATTTTGACCCGTTTGGTTGCATGTGAGCACTGTTGGGCCTACATGGCATGAAACTGAAAGCACCTCCTAGGCAGGCCCGCGAGGAACTACCGAATCGGCCGTTTCCACTTAGCCAGGCTCTTAGCGTGCAGGGAGGCAGAATGCGGCGCTGAGCTCATGTTTGATGCGCCTGTGTTGCCCTATTTAGTGGTGGCGATGACCATCAACATGTCAGTCATTTATTCTTATCAGTAAACAAAGACATATACTAAAAAAAATAGATGACCGTCAACGTGTCATTCTCCTCGTCGGCAAGCCACCCATCGGCCAAAAAAATTCGATGCACAGTGATGACTTTCATAGTTTGGTGAGGTAGAGGACGAAGACTCAAGATTCTCAGTTTGATTGGTAGTTTGACAGCTAAAAAAGGTTCATTTATACTAATATAGCAGAGATGAAATGGTCAAATACCAAGTTTTTCCTCCACTTGATATTAAACAGTTAGTGGCGAGTTGGTTATTGGGCCAGTATATGCGCTTTGGCTTGTTTCTAACAACCAGCATTCGACTCCCCACCCATGCATTAATTTTGTGTACTGGAGAAAAACCCACGGAAAATATTGGCAAAGAAAAAAACATCGGTGCGGGAAACGTAGGAAAAACCGGGAAAGAAAATAACGATAATAATTAGTATGATTTAAGCAGATCAATTGCAAAATTAAATTTATTTCACTTTAATAATATTATTATCTAATTGGGTTTGTCGCTTTGAATAAGGAATTGAGCAAGGAATTAAACTGGAAAATTCAATAATAATTATGATTTAAGTAGATCAATTACAAAATTAAATTGTTCATCGCTTTAAATAAGGAATTGAGCAAGGAATTTCGACACTGGTGCAACATGATTAAATTTGTGGTATCACTAATACCTCCTTCGATTTAGACAAGTCATAATATGTATTTTAATTAACTGTAAAAATAATCTAGTAAATAAAAATGTGTACTTTGACTAAGTTTGCATTATATATATTTATAAAAATGTATGATTGGACTAAGTATACAATCAACATTGTAATTTTCTTTCAATTTGTGTTACTAGTTAGTCGCCAGACTACATGGAGCCGAACAACAATAGTTCGGCGGCATACTTCATGGAGCCGAACTACAATAGTTCGACGCCAGACTACATGGAGCCGAACTTTAAACGTCAATTATCACGCCGTCTTGTTCGAGAGTGATGCACCAGCTATACCAGAAGTTCGGCGCCAAAGAGAATGGAGCCGAACTACATAAGCTCGGCGCCAAGCTATCGGAGTCGACGGGGGCAGATTTTGAAATAGTTTCGAAGAAAGGCCAGTTGTGGTTGAAGTCGCAGGGAAGGGCCAGATTCATCAAATAATACGCCTCTTGCATACTACGTACTATGATTTTACTTTACTTTACTATATACAACTCTCGTGTCGCATATTTTCTTCTTCTTTTCCTGGTGCCTCCTGCATGTTGCTCGGCGGGTCCCGTGACAACCGAGTAGCCGCGCGCTTCCCTTAAATGATCGGCCCCAAATGTTTTTTTTTGAGGGTATGATCGGCCCCAAATGTTGTTCGGTTGTAACACTAGGACGAGGTTGTGAATCTCTCGGCGAGGCTGGGGGAGCTGGTGCTTACAGAGAAGGAATCGGAGGGTCTATTTTTCGCTTATCAAGGATCGGATCTGCCCAAAACCTCCAGGTGGTCAGCAGTGGGCAAGGTCTGCTCACCTAGACCTCTCAACATACATGCGTTTGAAAGGGCAATGCAGAGAGCATGGTAACTTCACCGTGATGCTAGATTCAAGGACATCGGCGGCAGTATTTTCGTGGTTCACTTCGGCAGCGAGGGGGACTGGAAACATCGCAAACCTATGTTTAGCGGAGAGGGTATGTAGCGGCGCAACATCTACCGTGCATATGCTTCGCGATTCGTGCTTTGGGAGGCCCACACTGCATGTATAGCCCTGTATTGCATCTAGCACATATGCTTATATGCCATTAAGTAATCAGGACATGCCCCACCTTGTGTCAGATAAAGTACACATGCATGCAGACCATCTCTCTCGCTTATCTGACGTAGCAAGCAGACATGCATGCCGTAGCCTTATCTCTCTTTCCTTCCTCAAAATCCATCCATTTTATTTTCTCTTTGACAATTTCAAGCATTCATATCTTTTAAACTGTAATTTTATTTTTGAAATAATTTTTATATTCCAACTCCTGGCGCCAAGATCTTTAGAACAACATCAATCTTGGATACATTTCAAACATGTTTAAATTTCAACGTTTCAATCCACGCATTTCACTTAATCTATTTCAGTGTGGGGGAACTGATTAGAACAACACCAATGAGTGAAATCTGCTCTTGATTTTAATGAAATTATTCTTTTGAAATGAGCGAAACCAATTTTATGAAAAGCAATGAAAGTTTTTTTAGTGAAATTAGTTTTTTTGAGAAGAGTGATTTTTTTTAAATGAGTGATTTTTGTAATTGTCTGAAATCTGTTTTTGATTTTAGTGAAATTATTCTTTTGAAATGAGCGACACCCGTTTTGAAAAGTAATGGATTTTTTTAGCGAAATTAGTTTTTTAAGAAGGGTGAATTTTCTAAATGAGTTAAATCTTGAAATGAGTGAAATCTTTTTTTTTTTTGAAAGGAGTGAAATATGTTGTTTTAAACTAGCGAAATCGGTCTTTCTGAAAATGAGTGAAATTATTTTTTCAAATTAAGTGAAATAAGTCTTTTGAAATGAGTGAAATCAGTGTTTTGAAATTAGCAAAACAGTGTTTTTAATATGTTACACACTCTAAGTTTATGAGAAATGAGTGAAATCTGATTTTTAGAAATGAGTGAAACCAGGTTTTTTTCCGAATTTAGTGAAATCGGGTTTTCAGAAATGAGTGAATTCGTTTTTTGAAAATGAAATCCATTTCACTTTTTTTATTGCAAGTTATGTTTCACATTTGCACATCCCTAAAACCTGCATATTTGAAGAGAAATTAGTTTCACATGTTTTGAAAAATATCTCTTTCACACTTTGCGACCATTTGTTTTTCATTATTTAAATAACAAGTTTCACATTTATTTAAATAAGTTTCACAGAAATGAGTGAAATTGTTAGTCAAACTCATATTTGTGAAATATAACGGGAATGAGTGAAACCACTTTTATGAAATGAGTGGAATTATTTTTTTGAATTGAGTGAAATCTGTGTTTCGAAATAAGTGAAATCATTCTTTCAAAACCAGTGAAATCCATTTTTTCAAATGTGAAACTTACTGAAACAGTAAAATTCAAAATGTATCCAAGATCGGTCTTGTTTTAAAGGTCTTATCACCCTGAATACAAAAATACTAAATGTTTCAAAATTGGATATTTAGTTTAAAAGTTGTCAGCTATTCCATATGTGGCAATGAAATAAAATGCAAGCCTTTTGTATGGGAGAGAGACACATGCAGCCGATCATTCTCTCTCATAGGTAAAGCTGACACGACCCTAAAAAAAACTAAAGCCGACACAACCTGACATTCACCAGTGTATTCCCATGCATCACTGTGTGTATTGCACCACAAAGCACTTGTTAGTTTATACCCAAAAGGCTGACACGAATCTCGAAATAAGCTTTCAACGGCGGATTTGTTGCCACTACATACCTTCTCCGCTAGATTTACTATTTTCCTGGAAACATGCTCTCAATAACGATCCTTGGTAGTTCGACTTCAACGTAATTGTAATGAAGGACTATTATGGAGACATGAGGCCTTCCGAGATGGTATTTGACACTATCGAAGCTTGGGTTAGAGTAACGGATCTTCCTTTGGATAAAAGGTCAGAGAATTTTGGGAAGGATTTTGGCAGTTGGCTGGGTGAAGTTGTGAGGGTTGATGTGGAGAAGGATGGCTTTTCTAGAGGAAAGCATCTCAGAGTTAGGGCAAAAATCTCGATCCATGAGCCTTTGGTTCGGGGTTTCTTCCTCAGGACCACTCAGGATGATAAGAACGGTACTTGTTTTGATTTCACCTACGAGAAGGTGCCCCACTTCTGTTTTGACTGTGGGCATCTAGCTCACATTGATGGGTTATGTGATCCGCTAGTTGATAAAAACTCACAATGGGGAGAATGGCTTAGAGCATCACCAGGGCGTAGCTCGTCTCAAAAAGGAAATGTTCAGAGGCCAGCAGCATCAGGCAATAGTTTCAGCTATGGGAGCTCTAGATCATCCGAAGGGGAATCTGGGCGACGAACACAGGCGTAGGCCCGGGACAGACCGATCCGGCGGTCATTGTACAGAGATCACACACCATCTGTTGACTCCTGCACTGGCGGTAATCGGCGGGCCGATCTGCAGGAAGTTAACAGTCCGGGTAAGAGCGCTCGAAAGCAAGCAGAAAATCAAGATCATGACTTGAGGAATGACCTAGAGCAGAAGAGAGAAAGAGAGCTGAGGCGCGAGCTGGAACACAAGAAAGATCAGTTTAGGACCTCTTCGAGCAAGTATGTTGGGCTCCCAGGGAAGGAGGGAGAGCCCTCTAACTGTGGACAACGCTCTGGTACCTATGTTCATAAACCCCGGCAGGCTCAAGATGATCAGTATAGGTGCAACTACCATTACCAAGAGAAGCCCATAGAGAGGAAGAGAAAATCTAAGCAGGTTTGGATGGCTAAGGGTGATGGTGAGAAGAGTGCTAATCAGGATGTGTTCATTAGCGATAAAAGGCAGAAAGTGTCATTAGTCTTTGACCGCATTGAGGACCCCCAATGTATCTCCGGCGGACCCTGCGAGGCAGGGCCGCCAAGACCAATGATCATCTTGGCCTGGAACTGTCGATGATTGGGGTTGGACTCGATAGTGGGTGAACTTCATGACCTGATACGGTCCTACAACCCAGCGGTGGTATTCCTAAGTGAAACAAAGAAGGGTGCGATAGCAATGGATAAATTGAAGTGGAGCTTGGGGTTTAGGCAAGGAGTTGTTGTTAAGTGTGTTGGCTAAAGTGGTGGTTTGGCTCTATTGTGGAGGGATAGTGTGGATGTAACAGTAAGGCCATGGTGTCAGTGCTGTATAGATGCGGCCATTACTTATGAGGGCTAGTCCCTTAGATTCACTAGAATCTATGGGTAACGCCGAATGGAGTTGCGACAAAGAATGTGACATGTTATCAGATATTCGAAGTTTCTTATACCAGGCATCTGCATTTTTATAACACCCCTAATTTTCATCCTCAAGGCTCCCAGTATTTTCTGCCATCCATCTAGATTTGAGCCAATATAAGAGTCCATCCATATGGAACTTACAAGCTCCTTAAAACCATCCCTCAACATACATGCATTTTCAAATCTAAAAATAGGTTGTGAATCACTATGAGTGCCAGTGTCTAAAAAAGGGGAGTGTGATCAGACACTTCCCTTTCAAGAGCATGTAAAATAGACAAAGGATAATGGTCTTCTCAATCAGGTCAAAACAAGATCCTATCTAATTTTTCATTAGTGAGATCCTCTAAATTGTTCCCCCAAGTAAAATTTCTTCCATTTAAGGGTAATTCCCTCAAACCTGCATGTTCAATTATAGAATTGAAGACAAAACTCCAATGATCAGCAACATTGGGTTTATTTTTCTCACATTTTTATCTTATAATATTGAAATCACCCCCTACTAAACATGGTAGAGGATTATCTTGATATACCGTAGAGAGGTCAACCAAGAAAGCTGCCTTCCTTTCAATTTGGGCATCACCATACACAATTATCAGATTCCAATTAAATTTAGCAGTTTTATCAAATACATGCACCCTCACAAAATATTCCCCTATTTCAACTTGAATAGAATCAAACATATCATTATTGACCCCAACCAAAATGCCCCCAGACCTACCTCTAGGGAGAGACCAATGCCAGCTAAAATTCCTCCCTCCACACAGAGCATGAAGTTCAGTTTTCGTGTAGTTAGATTTAATAGTTTCCTGTAGACCAATAAAGTCTAACTTTCTATCAATGATTAGTTCCCCAACAAATCTTTTGTTAATATCCTGTCCCAAACATCTCACATTCTAGAAAACACCTTTCATTGGTTAAATCAAGATTTTTTTTCCTATTTTTCCCCAGCCCACCAATAGCCATAGAGTGCTTCACACAGCCAAATGCTAGTGAGCCATTCTTCTTATTTTTTTACATTAGAGAAGACATTTTTTAATTGTTCAAAACAGTGTTCCTCCATTTCAGCATCAGAATGGTCATTGTCACAACAAAGCTCATCAAAAGCAGCATCACCAGTGTCAATAAGCCCTGGTGAGCAAGGGGTATCGGCATTCTTTTTATTAAGCACATCCTGATGGAACATATCTTTTCAAGCCTGCTCCTTATTTCTAATAATGTCAAAATTGTGCTTCACCGTATCCAGAGAGCATCCTAAATCAATACCTACCAAAGAGGTCATGTGTAACAGAGAAACATTGAAGAAGAGCGATCTAAAGAGTTACCATAATTATCCTTAGCAGCTGCCATCTCCTTGGCAAGATCCTCAACCCTCATGTCCTCTTTGTCCTTAAGCCTATCACATCTTCTTGGAACACCATCACCTTCAATCTCCTCCATCTTGGATTCCTTTTCTGCCTTGAATTCTCTCAATCCTTGATCCAAAAGATTCAATAGAGTCTTGGCCGGCATTATAGTCAACAGGTTCCCAGTAATTCCCTTCAATCTCATCATCTTTATGCTCTGATTCATCATCAACTGTTGTATCCTTAACAGGCAGAGAGAGCTCATGATCACCTGATTTTTTTTTCTGCATTGTCTGCTGCAAAAACCCACTGAAGCAAATCATGTTGTCTCTGTGCCTCCATTTCCGGTCTTATTTTTTCGGCCTCCGATTCCTGCAGCCTTTTTTCCTTGAGAGCCCTCATAGCAATGTGTCTAGCAGTTTCCTCTTCCATCATTTTAACTTTCCTTAAAACCATTTCCACATCAGTTTAAACTTTATTGTCATCCCCAGTACGTCGTACGTGGTGAGTTGTTGCTGGGTGTGCGTACGTGTTTTTTTTAACACAGTACAACGCAGATTGGCGGTGGTTCATGCCCAGCCGTAAACGGCAACCTGCCGGACCCCACGGTTATGCCCCACGAAACAAACAAACAAACAGCAGCCAGCCCCACGAAATAAACCCCACCATACACCCACACACACAAACAAACAAACAAACAAACTATAATTCGTTTTGGCTGTCTCGTTTCGGTCACAAGAGTATATAGCGGAGTATCAGAGCACTATACACCCACACACTAGTGTAGCCCAGCAGACAAATTCGGCCGGAGTTTTTTTCGATGAGGTAGAGTTTGCCATTTGCGTGCATGTCATGGACCCGGCCACGTACGTGTGCGTCATGTTGTGCAACTGTGCATGTGCGCAGGACGGAGACGTGGTGACGTGCTAGTACCGTAGACCTTCAATTGTTTGGGTTGTGGAATCGTACGTACGTGTGGACCTAACATGCATGACCAAACCACATATGGTACATATCTTGGCACACGAAAGGCCTCCTCATTTCCCCTGTTAAGCAATTTTTTATTTTTTACTTTTTTTAACACAGTACAGACGCAGACACTAAGCAATTTACCAATAACTACTGAACCAGTGAGTTATGGTTGACCGGGCAAAGATTTTTCTCGTTTCTATTAGTGGTGTGGTGGTCGCCGCGATGTATGCATATTAATGGTACACGTATGGACCTTGCAGGATGCGGACGTTCCTGATAGAGGCGTTCATGTGCCACACCCACAACGCGGCCTGGCACACCCTGCACAACATCATCTGCCTCAGCGCCAGCAAGATGGGCGCCTACCTGGACGTCGTCGCTGACCAGCTCAACTGCAAGGTGGCCCTCTTCCACGGCCGCGACGACGAGCTGCTCCCGGTGGAGTGCACCCTCGCCGTCGGCGCCAGGGTGCCCAGGGCACGCATCACTGTCTACGACAACAAGGACCACATCACCATCGTCGTCGGCCAGGAGCAGCTATTCGCCGCCGAGCTCGAGGCCATCTGGCGGAGCGCCGCCCAGGACTAGCACTGCTCTCTGCCTGCCTACCTTATTCGCCAACTACCACATGTACACTCTACTACTACTACTACTACTACTACTACAGTGAGTCAGTGAGCATCAGCAACAGTGCACACAGGGGAGAAGGAAGAGAGAAATTAATGGACCGTGAGAAAGAATGCAATAACGATTACCCTGCATGCAAGAACAGATGCCAGCCCTAGTAGGAGGATGGGAGAGCAACTCTGCTTGGATATCCTTTCCAACAACTATAAATACATATACAGCTGTATCATTTCCTTTTTCTTCTTCTTCTTTATTCTTTTCTCCCTGGTAATTAATTAATGATAAAGTGTATGATTAATTGTTTGATTGGACCAACTTGGCCAATTGTCATCATCATCAACAGCTCCACAACGACTGTAAATAATACTATATGTAATGGACTCTTTCAAAGCAGAATTGATTAAGCGGCCCAAGTTGGTTTGGTTCCTCTGATGAGATGGATGCTTCGTATAGTTCGTACGCCTACATGAACATGGCCTGTGCTCTGTTGTGACAGGTGTTAGATTGCCAGGATCAACTAGATTAAGCTTGAGCCACATAGAAATGTGAAGATGCACAGTTACTTTGATCTGGATGTCCTGTCATCTTCTCTTCTTCTTCCTTCTCCTCCTAGAGCTTGATCTGACGTGTGTTTCGTCCTTCCCAGTGCTTGCTCTGATCGGTGAGCTTAGGGTAGAGCTTGAGTGAGTCAG
Organism: Elymus sibiricus; assembly: GCA_039707655.1. Taxonomy (NCBI): domain Eukaryota; kingdom Viridiplantae; phylum Streptophyta; class Magnoliopsida; order Poales; family Poaceae; genus Elymus; species Elymus sibiricus. The sequence goes on from CM077676.1 coordinate 2,931,473, forward strand.
AGTGAGAGATAGAGAGCTTAGAGCAACAGCCAATCCTCCCACAGGACATACCGTTTATATGTTTGCACTGTACACTAGGGGGGCAACACCTGGTATCAAAATGACTATAGTACATCACCTCATATCAAAATGAAACTTGTTTAACTTAGGAGCTCCATAAACTTATTCTTTAGTCTTAGACAAACTTATATACTCATTTCTTGATAAAACAGTACACCAAGACAATAGATTATAACAGTCAATTAAGTATTGTTGAACCAAGTGACTATGGTTCCCATTTGATCTCAAAATGAGCCTACTTAGGCTTATGGGGAGACAGTGTCATAATGGTCCCAACTTTTCCAGGATCAAAAGCTTTCAACCAAACCCATGCCGGCAACATGCTCTTTAAATGCATTGGGTGGTAAGCCTTTCGTGAGTGGATCCGCTAACATCGACTTAGTGCTTATATACATAGTACTTATTGTTTGATCCTAGATTCTATCTTTCACAACATGGTACTTGATGTCAATGTGTTTGACAGCACCACTTGACTTCTTGTTACTTGAATAGATCACCGCGGGGTGATTATCGCAGTAAATAGTGAATGGCTTAGATATGCTGTCAATCACTCTCAAACCCGGGATAAAGTTCTTTAGTCATACTGCCTGCCCGGTAGCCTCATAGCATGCCACAAATTTAGCCTACATTGTCAACGTTGCAGTGACACTTTGTTTGGAGCTTTTCCACGATATAGCTCCTCCTGCGAGGGTGAATATATAACCTGACGTGGATTTCTTAGTGTCAACACACCCCGCAAAATCAACAGCTGAATAACCCACCACCTCGAGGCTATTATATTTCTTATATGTGAGCATGAAGCTTTTAGTACCTTGCAAATAGCGCAAGACCTTTTTAGCAGCCTTCCAGTGATCCAGCCCTGGATTAGACTGAAAGCTGCCAAGCATCCCGGTTATGAATGCTAAGTCAGGATGAGTGCACACTTGTGCATACATCATACTTCCAATAATCGAAGCATATGGAATTGACTTCATCTGCGCAGATTCATAATCATTTCTTGGGCACTGAAAAATCCCAAATTTATCGCCCTTGACAATAGGAGCAGGCGAGCCTGAGCACTTATGGATATTGTACTTTTTATGTAGCTTATCAATATAAGCTCTCTGTGATAGCCCCAAGATTTCTCTGGATCTGTCTCGATGAATTTCAATGCCTAAAACATAAGCTGCTTCACCAAGATCTTTCATATCAAACTTAAGTAAGAGAAACCTTTTGGTTTCCAGCATCATATTCTTATCGCTACTGGCCAAGAGTATGTCATCAACATAGATATCAGGAAGACAAAGTTACTCCCCCTGAACTTAACATATATGCAATTGTCCACTTCATTTTCTTTGAAACCAAATTTCCTTATAACTTGATCAAACTTAAAATACCACTGCCTTGATGCTTGCTTCAAGCCATAGATGGATTTCTTGAGCTGACATCCTAAATGTTCTTTTCTTTCCACAACAAAACCTTCCGGTTGAGCCATGTATACATCTTCATGCAAGTCACCATTCAGAAATGCCGTTTTGACATCCATTTGATGCAGCTCTAAATCATAATGGGCCACAAGTGCCATGATGATTCTAAATGAGTCTTTGGAAGATACGGGCGAAAAAGTTTCATTATAGTCAATCCCTTCTCTTTGGGTGAAAACTTTTGCCACAAGCCTTTCTTTGAACCTTTCGATGTCACCCTTGGAGTCACGTTTGGTCTTGTAGACCCATTTGCAGCCCACTATTTTGGCTCCTTTGGAAATTTTTACTAGGTCCCATACATCATTAGTGCTCATGGACTTCATTTTATCTTTCATAGCATCAAGCTATTCAGATGAATGTTCACTTTGTATGGCTTCCTTAAATGAAGTGGGATCATCGTCCAACATCGACTCATTTATTTCTTCACTCATATAGGTGAGATAATCATCAGGAATGGCGGCTTTTCTAGTCCGTTGTGACCTCCTGAGAGGTTCATCATTAGGCACATTAATGACAGCTGGAGGCTGCTGCTTTTTTTCAATAGAAGTATCATTAGGTGTGACATCTGAAACAGTCACAGGAATCTCAGCAGATGTTCACTACTGAAAAAAGGCTCATAGGTGGGGTCACATTAGTGGCACTTCCTCAGCTAGCTACTCTCTGCTCCTCTTTGTCTGATACTGGCAAAGCTAGGCAGCAAATAGTTGAGGCTAACATTTAGCTTGTACCGTGTGAGGCTTTGTGGGCTGGTTTCCAGCACCGTTGTATCTTACTGTGTTGTTTTTTATCTTTGTTTGTTAGTGTGGTTGTCATCCTGACTGGTTGATGGATTTGTTAATTCAAAGCCGGTCTCATCTTGAGCCTTCGTTCTAAAAAGTTCACGGCTATTTGTTTGTAAATAATAATTCTTATAAGCATAGCATTTGCCAATTTGTGTGACCTCCCCAATGCACCAGCTTTAGACATCCGGCATGTCGCAGAGTGTTGGACATATTTTTTCCTCAGAAAAAAAATCCGAGATTGATTTTCTCTAAAAAAAAAGAGCATTAGTACCAAAGTATATGGTTGAAGAAATAAAAAAGTAGTGGACATGTCAGATTTGTTTCCTTAAAAAAAAGAAAATGCCAAAGGAAGAAGAATGAAATGAAGAATAAACAATAGGTGAAATGGAGGTGCGGGGAATCAAACCCCGTGCCTCTCGCATGCGAAACGAGCGCTCTACCATATGAGCTACACCCCCACTGCTGTTTCCTTGGGGCGCGTGAACCACTTTTATCGTTTAAATTAGTCGCAGCAGTAGGTACTACTCAACAGCATCTTCTTTCCTATATGGAACAGAGAGCACAAAATGTTCCATATGGATTGCATATGAATAGAACAAGGTAATCAATCACCATTGGGAACAAAACAAAACAAAAAACCTGATGGTTTTGAATCAAAGTGGCTATCTTGTTTAGTACTTACTAACTTGTACACTCTGGCAACGATGCATCATCATGGTACCGATGTATGTATGTACACATGGGGAACCTAGTTAACGTATATGTACCTTGTGGATCGATGTGATCGATGGCGCAACACACTCCATCTATCTATCTGTCTATCTATCTACGCAGGTACACATCATGGAGTATGCCTGTATTTGCAGGTCGTGATCGCTAAAAGCAAGTACATATCTGTGCAATTTCATATGCAGCGACCCAAGTAAAAAAAGAGGAAGAGGGAAGCCACAGGTAAAATTGGGGAGCTCGGCACCGGCGGTGATTAAGTCGGCGGTTGAGGGGCCGCAGAAGTGATGTTACCTACGGAGCAACACAAACCCTAGGCTCACCGGCGGAGGGAGAGAAATATGCGGATTTAGGGTGGTGGTTGTGCGGTGTGATGTGCGGCGCTATTTGTTTGAGTGGATACCACCTACCTAGGAGAAGACCAACTAAGTATGCGTGTACCGCTTCCACGATTAATTTGCTTGCAGCGAAATGAAATGAATCTTACATTCTTAAGAAGTTGATCCCCACTACAACCAATTCTCTTAACATGCAGCACGTCCACATCATCATCTAGCCACCTCAGCAATTTCCACCCACGATCACTTCATCTCTTCACATCAGCCTCTAGCCAGCTCAGCAATTTTTCACCCAGGCCTCTTCGTTATTTTCTGTTCTCCACCCACGCCCACGTCCCTTTCTTTATTATGCTAGCCACCATCCATTCATCCAATATGCCCTTCCGTTTCATCCTTCCACTATTCCACACGTTTAATTCAAAAGATTAATTGATGAGGTAGTCAAGCGGCCGGCCGGAGATCGTACTTTATAGCGCTACGTCCGCAACTCACATATGTCTTCCTCCCTTTTCCGTGTTCTTCCCGCAGGCTCACGCTGGTGAAATTATACTTCGGCACGAAGATGTCAATCTCATATTTGCACTGCACGGATCGGCTAAATCGAATATGTAGAGCTGCAGCTGCCGCAGCTATGGAATTGGCCAGCCTAGCTTCCTGGAGCTCTGGTGATTTGATCGCCGGCCGTCATCGTCGCCGGCGTGCCCCTGGCACTACTTCCCTCCAAGCCAGCAGCTTTCATCTGCCCGTCGAACAACCGGAGACAGGCAGGCGAGATGAAAAATCACCGGCGGCGCTGGCGAATCAACGCCGGCGTGAGGGCTGAGCGTGGGCAGGTCTGTTTTTATTTCCTTTTTTTCGTATAAAATGCTGGCGTTCGTTTTTGTGAAGGGTCACATCTGACTTCCCTTCTTACCGTGTCAGAGGATCTGGCTCCCTTCATGCGTACTACAGCCTCCAGTGCCATACCATCCATCAGCCTCAAAGATCTTCCCCGTCTGCCTTAGAAGTTCAAGATTCATTTGTTTTCTTCATTCATTAGTTGTTGGGACTGAGTAATAAACATTCTGTTTTCCTAGGATTCGCGGCAGCGGCGCCGAAGATGGGAGTGTTTAAGTCAGCTCCAACGATGGGATGTCCCTTGGGGATGCTGTCTACGGGTGTCCAGGAGTTTGGATTGGACCCGTTCGTATTTCAGGACATGAAGCGGAAACTCTGAGATGATTAGCAACCACGTGCTTGCTTTTCGAAATGTAAATTTTTGGTGTTAAGGACCTGCTTCCATTTTCTCATATGAAGCAGCTACGAGCACACATTTTTTTAGTTCATTCAAATACCTTTGCCTTAGTATATATATTCTTATTAGTATTTTTTCGAATGGGATTCTTATCAATATTGAATCAGTAAAACTTCCATGAATTTTACATGAGACTCTTCATACGTTACTAGGTCTTGGAACAATTGGCCAACCAATATGTATTACGAATACAAGTACCACAGAACTTTCATTTTAATTTAGGGGAACACTACTTTCAGGTATTATGAATATCCAATATGTTTTTCTCAAATTGTTGGTGCACCGATATATATTATTTTCTGGATCTAAATGTTCTTCACAGCTTATATCATCATTCTATCTAGAAAATAAGTGTTTAGAATCCCGCAGCAACGCGCGGGGTATCTTCTAGTTGTTGCAATGTTTATGGGAACACCCTTTATGCATCCGGATTCTGAAATTTAGTGCCCATAAATAGAGCCTTAATCGTGTGTATAGTCTTGAAGATCCAATGCCTTCTAGCAGTTGGATCTTGCAACACAAAATTCAATGGACACCTGAACTAATTTTATTCCTGTTTTGGACCGTAACTTGTGGACGCTGGCACGCGAATGCTCTTGACTATAGGTCATGCATAAATATGGAATATGTACAATAATGAATTTCCGTTGCGCTTGTTTAATTTATGAATGTACTCCAGTGCAGGTCACCTTCTCAAAGACTTGGAAATCATTGTAGGATTTTTTTGGATTCACACGGCTTATATATCTTCTCAAAGAGTTGGCAGCCTTTGTACGGTTTTTGAATTCACGGGGCTTATCTTCTCAGATCTGGTACTGGTAGAACTTGCACTGTGTACATCCATATTGTGGGCCCTTCTCAGATCTGGTTGTGGTTTTCTTCGTACGACATCTGTGGCCCCTTCTCCCTCGTGTCGCCCCCGTGGGCGACCCGGGGGTAAACCCTAGCCGCCGTCACACGAACCCACCCGCCTCTCCCCCCCTCCTCGCCGCCGTCCGCAGCGCCGCCAGGCAAAGCCTGGCCGGCAGGGTGGCGGCGGGGCTTCTCCACCCTTCGAGCATCACGGCCGGCACGGGACGCCCAGATCGCGAGGAGGCGCCGGGCTAATGCGGGGTCCGGCGGCGCGGCGGGCGGCAACTCTTCGTGGCGTCGTGCGCGGCGCGGCGGCGGCGGATTCGATGCGAGCTCGGCGGCCGATCCAATCTATGCGGCGCGGCGGCGATGGCTGCGGCGGCGTGGTGGCCGGCCCTGTCTCGGGCGGCTGCAGCTGCTGGCGGAAGGGCGGCGGCTGCGGTCGGCGCGCCATCGGGCGTCGGATCGGCGGCGACGGCGTGGAGGCCATGGTGGACTGGTCGGCGGCGCCTCCGGTCAGATCTGATCTGGCCGGTGCAGCCGGCGGTGGTGGCCATCTCCTCCGTCGGAGGTGGTCGGCCTGACGCTGGATGGTCAGATCTCGAGATCCGTCATCTAGCTCCGGCTGAGAGTCGGGAAGACATAGTTGCCGGTGAAAACCGAGCCGATGGCAGGCGATGGCGGCGTTCTGCGTCGTTACCTTGATGAAGGCATCGTCGTGTAACTACTGTCGACCCACTCGTGCTGTTCCGGGAGAAACCCTAGGATCTGGTCTTCCAGATCGGACGATGGCGGTACTGCGGTGTCGTTTTCTCTTTTGGGAGCATCGTTTGTGGAGCAGCGCTGGAAGACAGAGGCAGGAGGTGGAGCGGCTTCGTCTTGCACGGAGCTTTCGGTGGAGATGTTAAGTCATGCCTGGCCGACAGGTGCTACGCTGTGTCATGCCTGGTCGGCAGGTGCTACGCACGACAGATCTTCCGAATCTTCGCGTCTGGACGAACGAGCGCGGGGTGGTGGCGCCGTTGGGCGCCGTGGTGGCGTCGACGGATGGACGGACTGGCAAGGATGATGCGGATCTCTCTCCTGAAGATGGGTCAGCGGTCCGATGAAGATGGCGGCTTCTAAAACGTGTGCATGTGATGTACGCTTTAGGTCTGCTACACCGGCTGTTCATTCCGATACGTTATGTGGATGGATCGGCGACGACACCGGGTTTAGATATGGGGAGTGAGAGCACTCCACATTATCGAGTTTTGTAGGTGTGAGTGGTGGCTTCGGGTGGCTTGATGTATGTTCTTGCTAGACCTTTGTTGAATAATAAATAAAGATGGCCGTATGCATCGATTGATGCAGAGGCCGGGGTCTTAACCACGTACACAAACAGAGACAGTACAGCTAAACATTGCAGAACGACCTCCGAAGAAAAGAAAAACAAAACAGAGCCAAGAGAGGTCGCCATCTTCGATCCCGGCCGCATCTCCGCCACGAAGCACCTCCTCTTCTTCATAGCGACGACAGACAGGGTTGGATGCACTGAAACATCCACAAACCTGCAACAGCCTTTGCCATCTAGGGCTTTAGGTACCGCAGAAAGTGCCCCATCCCAACGGATGGGATCTGAAATCCGGTTCCGGCGCCGCGGCCGGGAGCATCTCTCGGCCAAAGCAGGTCTACCCCACATCACCTGATCGAAGAACAGGGGAGGAAGACAACCACAGGCGAACATGGAGAGTTGGAGATGAGGAAGAAGAAGAACCTCCAACGAACAGCTGAACACCGGAGAACGCCTTCAAAGAAGAAGCCGGCTGTCCAAACTCTGTACAAGCCACCACCAGCACCGACCACACCAGCCGGCGAAGGCCGCACCGGAAGCTCCAGCCGATGGTCACCACCTGTACACCTCGCCAGATCAAGGACCCAGATCCGGCGACAAAAGAAACCACACACAGACACGCTCCCCGCCGGCACCAGCAAGAGCTCCAACGGAGCGGGGTCGGAGAAAGGAAGACTTTATTCTGACGAGAGGGCGCCGCCACCTCCTCGCCGCCCTCATCTGGACACCTAACCCTACCGGACAAGGGACGAAATCCCTCCTGCCAACGAGGAACTAGGGTCCGCCGCGCCTCCGAAGCCCATAGGGGCCGCCGGAGCCGGGGCGGACCGGCGGTGATGCCGGCGAGAGGACTGCAACTCATAATCGCCTCCGATTCGCCTCTGGGCACTGTAGCAGAGGGGAAAGAGAGACGTGTGAGACTCGTCCAATTTAATGTATTCCAAGTCTTCAACTATACTCCAGCTTGTCTGAAGCTGGGGACTCGACACCAACGGCAAGCGATATCAGTCATCTAGTCCCTCTAAGGAAATACGTGATCTAAACGATCTTATATTTCTTTACAGAGGGAGTAAGTGAAAAAAAAAGTGATCTGTTTGATGTGTCTGATTTGGTAACACCGCCAATACGTGGAAGGACCTAACGTAGCCTCTCCACGTATTGATGCATATATCCCAACAAAATAGGTTATTTTTATAAAATATATATTTTTGTGAATGCATGTTAAATAAATATATAATTTGAAGAATTGTACAGAGCGAAAACTATGCGAGTCTTAGGATGATATTATGTGTCCAACATGCATAAGGCAAAAGATAGAAATTCTACATAATTTTTTCAAGAAACAGGTTTGCTATTTCTCAATCGACCTTGTAGCTATTGGATCTGACGCGTAGAGATTCGTGCAGAATTCATTTTTTTCTTCTTCAGTTTTCCGTTGTTTTTCCTCTTTCCTGTTGTCTTTGACGGGCTGCATGAGAGTGCAAAAATATAGTGCATAACGTCGGGTTTGATCCTGGTACATGAACTCTCCACTGGTTTTTCTCTACCAGCCAACCTAGCAATTGTTTGTGGTATCATATATATCCAAGTATGGTACATTTTTATCTTACATTTTTATTTTATAATCAACATGAAAAATGTGTATTTTTACATAGAGCAAAGATAAATGTCTTATCTTTATGTGGTCCATTTTGTTTTAGTTGCATATAACGCACCCATATGCAATTGTAAGTGCCATAATCTAGGCGCAACTGGTGCCGGTCCGACCCGCAAAAAAAAAAATTTCCTTTTTTGATGAAAAATTCTGCTACAACTTGCAGGGGCGCCACCCTCACGCAATTGTAAGTGCCGTAACACAGGCGCAACTAGTGCGGGTTCAATGAGCTGCACAATGGTCATCCGCGTTCAACTGCACATGACGCACCTCATGCACAATTGCAAGCACCGTAACCACGTGCAACTGGTGCGTGTTCCGTGGCCAACATTTTATTATTATTTTTGAAAACAAATTCCTTTTTTTTTGCTAATACTTGCACGAGAGCCGTCCCATGTGCAAGTGCAAATGATGTACCAGGAAACTATTTTTTAACCCAAATTATAGAAACAACAATCCTAACTAGAGGGCTGCACCAGACACCAGCCATTCCCTTAGAGGGCGACTGCCTGCGACGAGGGAGCTCGTGCAGCGGCGGAGACTGCGGCTGCAGCGGCCGAGAGGGCGGCTGCATTAGCTGAGAGAGCTCACGGAGCCATAGATACCTTGGTGGCCGCCCTTGCCGCGGTCGAGACCGGGACGGCCCCTTCTCCACGAGATTGACGAGTGCGAGATGGAGATGGAGTCGGCGGAGAGCCCATGTGTCCACACATCTGATCTTTTGTTTGTGCACTAGTTGTCAACTACGTTCATGTCACTTCTATGATGCTCGTGAACTTACTATATGTTGGTACGAAGATTGTTATGTGACTTGTGTTTAATTATTTCGAGTCATCATGATCATACTCGATCTATGTATTGCCGTTCAATCCGATGGCGGTCGACAAACTATTTGCCAGGCTTCGATGGTTAGAAGCTAAATGTCTAAGCCAACAATTCTCCATTCCAAACACATAGCGGTTTTGCTACGATGGAAGAAGATAACCATTCATAACTAGACGGCTTTCGAGTTCTTCACTCTCTTACTCTCAAATTTGCGAGTACGATAGTAAAGAACTCGAAAGCCATCAAGTTCTGAATGGCTCTCTTCTTGCATCTGAGCAACCCCCAGTATGGTAGAAATGCAGATTGTTTGACTTCAACATTAAACTTATGTTGTTCTTTGTTGCTCGAAATTTATGGCATATTATGCTTGTCACACATTTTTTTTGTTAATGTACTGAAAAGTGTTAGTGGGACTCATGGTCATGGCGTCGCCCTATGACGCCGCTCCCGTTAGGGTCGACTGCTTGGCCGAGGATGTGGCTGACCGCGTGGCGCATGTCACGGCCGAGCGCGCCAGTGAGGCGTACTTGGCGGCACTTGTTCAGGCGAACCCACAGTTCCTTACTGAGAACCGCACGATCTACGAGTCGGTCCAGGATGAGCGGAACGCCGAGGGCATCCGCGAGATGATGATTCGCCTCCTTGCCGAGCAGCAAAAGTTTTTGAGGAGCTAGCTAAGAAAGAAGTGCCGCCTAAGGAGAGCGATAACCTGGTGCCATTGACTCCGCCGACCGCCAGTGCCGACGACGTTACCTCCTCCAGTGGGGGTGGGGGGTGGGGAGATCCCCACCTGCTCCGACTCCACAATGACCGGCTTCATTGACTACAACTCGGAGTAGAGCTCCATTCTCGTAGTAGTCTAGCTTGATAGTTCGACGTCGATGTAGGGATGTACTTATGTAGCTGGTGATGTGGACTCGGATGACAACTTCTGATGCTTTTGGTATATGGATCATGAATCCTTATATTGCTTATGGAGAGGAGACTGTACTCAGGTAGACATCCAGGAGTCTATGATTCATGAAAAGCATGCCATGAACAAGTCAATCGTTACAAAGACAATTGCTAGGAAGGCTATGATACTGGAGAGGAGGCAAAGCATGCTTACTCCAAGTATTTGTTCCAAGAGGAGAGAAATTAGATCGGGTGGAGTTGGATGAAGAACTTGTTTGTCCTAATTGTGGTCTTGCTTAGTGGGATGCTTGTGTGGTCCATGTAACAAAAATTGGTCACACTGAGGTTTTAGAGACTACTTGGGACTTGTTATGATGCTTTTGTTAGTTTGATGAAAAACTTGGGACTTGTTATGATGCTTTTGTTAGTTTGATGAAGAATTTGGGACTTGTTATGATGCTTTTGTTAGTGTGATGCTTGTGCATTGGCTATGATGTGGTACTGTCTGCGGTACATTTTGCTATACGTATATGTCTTTTATTGCAGGGCTGATGCAGAAAAAAATATAACAGAACATATGAATTAATCTTTGTCGAGTACACTACTCGGTAAACAGGCTTTGCTGAGAACCAAGGTCGGCGAATAAGCCATGTGTCGAGCTCTGGTAACCTAATCCACACTTTGCCGAGTATACCTGAAGGGATCTCGACAAACCTAGGCCGCTGGGACTTGCCTGGGCACGGGATCGCCGAGTGGGCTGTACTCGGCAAATAACATACTCGGTAAGGAGGATATTTGCCGAGATCCTGAGGACGACTCTCGGCAAACGGTGGACGCCATGTGCCTCGCTCCTGGGCTTCCAAGTTCGGCGAGTCCCCGAGCAAGGCTCTCGGCAAAGGTGATGGCCACGTGCCAGCCGCCGTCTCCGTCCGGCCCGTCAAGTGCCTTTTTTTTTGCCGAGTACCCCACCTAGGGCTCGGCAAACGATTTGCCGAGTCCCGGATGGACGGCCCTCGGCAAAGTGGGCTTTGCCTGAATGGTTCGGGCCGAGTACCCTTAGCCGAGAACTACACTCAGCAAACTCTCTGCCGAGTGGGAAACGGCTTTCGCCGAGTTTTCCTGGCACTTGGGAAACTCGGAAATTCCAGTAGTGGTATTAGGTTTCGTTATAACAAGTTTCTATCTATATTTGCCATGTTGATAAATAAGCATGAACCGTATACTCCCTCGGCTTCAAAGGATAAAGTATATTTTGATTCGTTAAGAATAATCTTTGACAAATAATTTCTATGTTAATATGCGATCTATGTAATACAAAGTCACGATCATAGGCTATACAAACATATTTACATCAAATTCTATGTCATATTAACCATATTTTTTTTGAGCTGAAATATCATTTATTCCATTAACCAAAGAGCTCAGCAATATCGCTGGCTACCAAGTCATTCACAAACTCAGGGGCACCATCGGGCCATACGGCTGGGGATGAGAGCCCTGATCCTGCACCATACCTCGCAAGAGCGTCTGCAACTTTATTACATGCCCTCGGGCAAAACGAAATGCGAAAAAATTTTGAAATTTAAACGAGCAAAGTACTTGATCTCCCTAAAGAGTACCCCATTTATTGACTGGTCTTGGTCATTCGATTGGAGTGCTTGCACTAGCTGGGAAGCATCAGTTTCAATGTGGACTTCTGAGAAACCCCATTCCTGGGCAGCCTGTAAACTCTGAAAACACGCCATGGCCTCCGCTTGTAGTGGGTTTTGGACGTGCTGTATGTGCCCAGCACCCGCCCCCAATGCCTCTCCTTGACTGTTACGGACAATGAAACCCCATCCTCCTATTGCCTGAACTTCATTCATACTTCCATCAATATTTATCTTCAGAGCATTCTGTCCTGGGGGAGACCACTTAGCTTGTTCCAGTGAGTTAGTGTCCTTCACACCCATTATTTTGGCTTCTTGTACTACATTCTTCACCCGCTTCAACACAGCTGTGGTATTCCGGAGTGGCTCACCGGCATTCTTCTTATTTCTAGTATCCCACCACACCAATAGCATAGTGATACATTCAAGCCTTTTGTCTTCCGGCAGCCCTAGAATTCTGGTGACAAACTCTTTCGCATTCTGATCACCAAGCAACTGAACTCTGGTTTGTTCTAACTGCAGACCCCTCCATAGTGGCTTGACGTGTTTGCACTGTAAAAATATATGTGCTCCATCTTCATCCATGCGCCGACATACTGGGCATAATGTGTCCGCCTCCATACCTCGTCGCTTTATACTTAGTCGATGTGGAAGACTGTTATGAGCTAGTCTCCATAGGAAATGCTTAATTCTTGTCGGGCACTGAATCTTCCAGATTGATCCCCAACTAAACTTATTCACATGCGTGCTCGCTCCACCCACCTGTCACCGAGCCTGCCTGTGTTGATTATCTCTAATCATGCGATACGCCGTCTTGACAGAAAACTGACCATTACTTGCAAAGTGCCAAGCCCACGAATCCTCAAAATCCTCAAACAGGGGCAACGCCAATATGGTGTTCACATCCTGCGGCCATAACAACTCCCGTACTAACTCCGCATCCCAATTGCCGGTCAGTGGATTAATTAGTTCAGACACCTTCTGAACAACAATCTGGCCCCTTGGAGTGACCGGCTTCCTACAGTCATCCCGCGGTAGCCACGGGTCTGCCCAGATGTCAGTGTCCTCTCCATTACCGATCCGTTTAACTAGGCCCTCTTTTAGCACTTGGATACCCCGCAAAATACTACGCCAAGCATAAGAAATTCCTGGTTTAGGTTCTGCACATAGCACATCGGCATCCGGATAGTACCGAGCTCGCATAACCTGAGCACATAGCGAGTCAGGATCAGTTAAGAGTCGCCATCCTTGTTTTGCAAGCATCGACATGTTGAAAGTGTGCAATTCCTTATAGCCCAGACCTCCATCCTCCTTAGCTCTTGTCAAAGTTTCCCAACTTAACCAGTGGGTTTTAGCTTCGTTCTCTTGTTGTGCCCACCAGAACCGACAGATCATCGTGTTCAAGTACTCACAAAAACCCTTGGTAAGATCAAAACAGGTCATGGCAAAAGTGGGAATGGACTGAGCACAGGCCTTGATGAGCACTTCCTTCCCCGCCTTGGACAAAATCTTCTCCTTCCACCCTTGCAGCCGCTTCCAAATTCTCTCCTTCAGGTAGGCAAACGTTTGAGTATTGGAATGACCAACATGCACTGGCAGCCCGAGATATCTATCTCCCCTTCCTTCTCTACTCACTCCAAGTGCTACCTTCATATCTCTTCTAGCCGATTCTCTAGTATTCCAGCTGAATGTAATGGAAGATTTGTCAACATTTATCGTCTGCCCCGAACAATCCTCATAGAGATTTAGAATATTTTGCAAATGATGTGGACTCTCATGGGTTACTTTTAATAGAATCAACGAGTCATCTGCAAACAATAGATGATTGAAACTCGGGGCTTGGTTACATATCTTGACACCTTCCAGCGTACCATTTCCTTCTGCGTGATTCAACAAACTTGAGAAAGCCTCCGCACAAAACAAGAAAAGATAGGGGGATATAGGATCCCCCTGCCTCAACCCTCGCTCTGGAATGACTTCATCCGTGAGTTTTCCATTTATCCGAAAGCGATATTTAACTGTCCGACAACATTTCATGATCAGCTCAATCCAACGTGTAGCTAATCCCATTTTACGCATCATTGCCTCAAGAAATTTCCACTCTACTCTATCATATGCCTTACTCATGTCGAGTTTAAGTGCAGCCACCCCTTCCTGCCCTCTTCACTTTTTGTGCATGTAATCCGATACCTCATATGCCAAGAGGATGTTGTCCGTAATTAACCGTCCAAGGACGAATGCACTTTGATTGGGTGCGATGATCTCATGAAGGATAACTTTAAGCCTGTTTGCCAACACCTTGGAGACCAGCTTATACAAAACATTACAGAGGCTTATTGGTCGCAACTCCTTCATCGTTTCCGGATTCTGCACTTTGGGGATCAAGACTACGCACGTATCATTCCAGCTATCCGGCATAGGGGCGCCATTCAGAACTTGGAACACTTCCTCTGTTACCTTTGGCCCAATCGTGGCCCAGTACTTTTTATAAAAAATCGATGGCATCCCGTCCGGGCCTGGTGCCTTGAGGTCTCCAATATTATCAAGTGCTTCCTTTACTTCTTCTTCCATGAAAGCACGAAGCAACAGGTCATTCATAGCCGGTGTTACCCGTGGAATAACCTGCTCCAGCAACTCATCCAATCTTTGGCCTGCACAAGAAGTAAACAAGTTAATGTAATATTGTGTCACCACCGCCGCCATCTCCTCTTCTCCATCCACCGTGCCTCCTCCCTCCAGCTTCAACCTTTTAATTCTGTTGTGCCTCCTCCGTTCAGATGCATACAAGTGATAAAACTTTGTGTTTCTATCCCCCTTCTCCAGCCAACTCACATGCGCTCTTTGGCGCCAATACGTGTCCCGCTGCTGCTCCAGTTTGTCCAGTTTATACCGCAACACACTCTCCCTTTGCACTTGTTCAGAAGAAATAGGCGCTCGTCTCCACTTCTCCAACTCTTTCCTCGTACGTGCTATGCTCATATTAACCATACATTGATAAAGTAATTATTGGTAAAATTGTTGTTTACGTCTTACATTTTAAAACAGATGGAATATCTGTTAATGGGGTATGATGTCCACATCATGCCAAGTGCAACCGTACTACCGATATTTCCGATAAGCATCCTGAGGACTTCTATCAACAAGTCTGGTGAAACTTATGCTAGGTAGTCCGGCTAGTCTTTCGGTCGGTTGCAACACTAGACGTTCATCGGGTGTTTATTCGATGGCAGATAGATATCGGGTGTGGGAGATGGGATTTAGCCGGCGCACATAGCCCGTGTGCACCGTATCTGAACTCAGGGGCGGAGACATGCCTAGGGCAGCTATGGCTATAGCCTCATGCCTAGTAACAACAATTCTTGTAATTTCTTTTTAAGAACTTAAAAAATTCCACGAGTCCTTGTAATCTAGTCCGCTCCTAGCTATGTCCCTGTTTGGACCCTAGGATGTGTGTTTGAGATCTGTACTTAATATAGTGACCATACTATCTCTCATCTGCCTCATTCCATTCACTCCGTTCCTCTGTCCGCCCTTGACGGGTTGGCGATGGCTACGGTAGTGCGAAAGCGACCGCAGTGGCGAGGAGGGCCAGCTAGGGCAAAGGCGATGGTGATGGTGAGGCGTGGCTTGAAGCGGCCCGGCAGGGGTGTGTGGGTAGATGGAGGCACCTGGACCCGCTTGATCCGGATCATATGCATCCACTGTGCTAGTCGTAGGAAAGCTAGTACACACAATCACGAGATGAAATAGCACAACCATAAATTTATTGAAAACCTATGCAGAATGATAACAGCGGAAAATAAATAAATTAGACCCAGTGATATGCCGCTAGCAATCGACTGGTGCTCGTATTTTTGCAAAGTTCTCCCGTAATGCAAGGACAACTAATCGGGATAGATGTGTGTGGCAGACTCGATCAAGTAAAACAATTACACTGGAATGGCCATAGTTTTTTTTAACACAATACAGATGCAAGCGCTCATATATAGGCGCATACACTCACCCCTATTAACGCACACACGCACACCCTACCCCTATGAGCACACACGCACACCCTACCCCTATGATGCATTCAGCAAGCCCGCTCCGTTCACATGCGGGGCGCAGAGAGAGACTCGGCACCTACCTCGTCGTCGTCGTCTTATGAAAATGACGCAACTCTACTGCCTCCTATCCCTGCATCACAATAATTAACAACAGAAGCAGTACACTTGTTGAGGTGGCGTCCCTGCAGCCCGGCCATTATAGATTCAAAACGTGAATTACGGGCGTACATCCAGATGGATGCTGCTGTCTGTCACTTGTCCATCAACAACCTTAGAGCATCTTCAATAGAAGATGCAGATGGAAAAATACCTAGCTTTTGCATCTTCGAGGCCCAAAAACTCCTCCCAATAGATGATGTAGATGCAAAAAAAATTACATCTCCGTCTACCGTAGATGTAAAATACAACACCTCGCGTTGCAAATTTGCATCTCCGCCCACTGGAGATGTAAAAAGCCCAGCCGCGCGCCAACCGCCCAACGGCCTCCATTCTGCTTCCGCGCGACCGCCGCCCGACCGCCCGACTCTGCCGCCGGCCGATTCTGGCCAAAATCGCCGCCGCCGCCGCCCGCCCAACTGCCGCCCGCCCCGCCGCCACTCCGCCCGTAGGTCCCTCGCCGCCTGCCTCGCCGTACTAGCACCGGCTGTCCCTCGTAGCCGCCCGATTCGTTTTCGGCCGCCGGAGGTCGTGGTCGGGCTGGTCGCCGTTATGCATTCCACGGCGAGGTCGTGGTCGGGCTGGGCATGTTCCTAGCCAAGACCAACCGCCAGAGGTAGGGGACGCGCGCCTGACGCCGTTCTTCCCACTGCGCGTAGCCTGCCGCCCGCAGCGCCGAACTTCCCCCGTCTCCTCTGCAGGGCTACGGCCGTCTCTTCTGTGGAACCGCAGCCACCGCCCGCCCAATCCGCCGCCGAACGGCTGCCCAACCCGCAGCCGGCCGATTTCTTCCACCCCACATGGAAGGTGTTCGACGAAATTCCCCCAAGGTAAAAAACGAGCAAACTTGAAGGTTTTTTTATTGCGGTTGGAGAGGTAGTTTGACGGTGATTTCCGCATTGTAGATGAGTTCGTGCGACTCCTCTTTCGTGGACGATTCCTCATCGGATGAGGAATTTGATTTGAATGAAGAAGAGGACATTTCTTTGTTAGTGGCGATGCACAAGAGGAAGAAGCCGAAGCACGGCGGTTCCGTGTATGGCCGTGCGTTCATTCGGAGAGAGCGAATCAAACGTTTCATAAAGGTGTATAATGAAATTAGAGACTCCAATGCGCACGATCAATTTCAGAAGTATTTGATGGAGGAATATTGAAAATGGCATGGCGAAAGAGCCGCCTAGTTTCATTATTTGTTTCTTGTACTGTGCAAAACTATGTTGTATTTGTGTTGCATTTGTTCTTGTCGATTTGATGAACTATGTAATAATTTGATATTGTGAACATGTGAAATTTTTAAGTTGTTTTTCGGATGTTTTATTTTAATTTGTGCGGCTGTACAACGGCTGAACACCAGCCGCGCGGCCGTCGGCAGCTTTTACATCTCCAGTTTGCATCATCTGTTGGAGTTGCTATTTTACATCTCCAATATAAATCATCTGTTGGAGTTGACTTTTTTTTAGAGATGTACAAAACACTTTTTGAAGATGTAAATTTTTACAACTCCTGTTTTACATCTTCAAATTTGCATCTTGTATTGGAGATGCTCTTATGCTTTTCACATATGGGTCGCTCTCTATATTTATGCAGTGGCGGTACTCAATTATTCACATCGATCCAAACTATTGCATCTCATGAGTCTGAAAACTGAAAACTGCAAAAGTCAAAGCGCAGAGAACAGCTGGCATGTCAACATCTCAACGAATTAATTAGATAGAGCACTTTTGCTTTCCCTCATTGTTACACCGCCGCCGTAGCATATAAACCCTCGCCAGGCGCCAACCAAGTATTATTACGCCCTCGACCCCAACAACTCCGGTGCGCCTCCTTCTTTCGTTCCCCACAAAACGCGCGCTCGAAGCCAAACCAATCAACCGGAAGCGCCGGCGCGGGCCGATGTCCAAGGCCCGCAAGCTGACGGCGTCCTCTGCCGCCGAGCGCTTCCTTGGGTTCCACCACCGCCCGGGCGGCGGTGCCTACGACGACCTGCCGGACCTGGCCGAATCGGACATATGGTACTCGCCATCGTCGGATGCGCCAACTACTTCTGTGGTTCAGGAGGGGACTCAGCGCACGGACAGGTCGCCGAACAGTGAGACGCCGCCGTGTGTGGGTGGGCTGCGCCGCGCGTTCGCGGACGGACGACAGCTGGCGTCGTCGGTACCCGTCAAGGTGCCGGCGTGGCCGAGCGGGTTCGCCGAGCAGGAGCTGGAGCCCACCGCGCCGTGCGAGCAGCAGAAAGAGGACGCTGGCGGGTGGGTGCCTCCTCACGTGTGCCTGGAGCGGCAGCAGTCTAGGGCTTCGGTAGTCGAGGGTGTCGGCCGCACGCTTAAGGGCCGGGATGCATCGCGGGTGCGTGACGCCGTCTGGAGCCTGACCGGATTCCCCGGATGAGCTGAACCGGATCGGCCAGGCTGCTCAGAATTATAAATTCCCACTCTCTCCGTCTTCCTTTTGATCGCGCAAATTTTGTAATTTGGTTGGTTTGATTTTTCTTTCAAGGGGTTAATGAGAAGCAAGAATCTGCTAAAAGACCAAAAAGTAAGTGTGGTGTGTTGTTGTAGGGGAATATTACACTGGCGCGGTGTGTAGCAGCCCGGGGTCGTTGGATCGGACGGTTGCTGGTGTGTGTTGCAACGGTCTATGGTAATTAAAGTATTACATTTTTTTTTAGATTAACTTGGTTGCTATTTTTTCAAAGTTTACAGGCAATTCTGCCGATACATAGTTCACGATACAGTCCGGAGGCATATGAAACCAAACCTTACATAATTCATTACAGCAACCTTCCCTAGTGAGAGTATGAGCATGGCCATTCGCCGAACGCCGGACCCACTGGACCCTCGTCTCCTGGCGTGTTTTGATTAGCTCCTTTACCTCTTCAGTGAGTGGTCCACATGCGGAGAGTTTCTTTGCTCCATCAACCAGCATGATCACCACAGTCTTGCAAACCAACTCGACGACAAGCTTCAGAATGTCCATCTCAATCAATGAAAAAAATAGCACGTAGCGTCATGAGCAATGGCACGCTAAATGAAATCAGTGTATAATAAACACTATAGCGTGATATAGCTTCGCTATAGTGGATTTTAAGGGCTGCGCTATTTTGTCATAGCACGCTATTTTTTTCATTGATGTCCATTCCCAAATGCACCGCACTACGGCATGCTAGGATCTCCGTGGTTTCAGGGGTCAAGATAGATGAGAAAAAATGTCACGTCCTAGCTCGGAACACGCCATGATGATCTCTCAGGATTACACCACCTCCTCCCTTGTCCCCAGCCCTCGATCGGGGTCGCACCGTCAGCATTGGCTTTGATCCATCCTTCTTCAGGTGGTCACCATTTTTACTTCGAGGTCGGAAGTGGTACCTTCTTCTGAGCGTCATGTACTCGCTACTTTTCACCCAGCATGCTTGCAACAGTGGTAGCGATCTATTTCGGGTCAGCAATACGCCGGCCGTCCTTAGCATCGTTTCGTGCAAGCCAAAGACTATCCAATCCCTGGATCATTACAGATCGCTCCATGTCCCCCTCCTCGCCCAGCCATTCCAACATCCAGGACCGGAGTTCACTCTGGGAGCGGACCGATGCCGGTGGGATCTCCACCGGAACTCCTTTTTTTGAGTCATGATCTTCCAGAATTGTACTAAATGCGGGCAATGCCAAAACCTGTGCAGAATCGTCTCATCTCGTCCACACGCAACACAAAAGATACCTGGTTTAATTCGCCTGTGCTGTAGCTCGGATCCAACAGCAAGCCCGTTCCGCATGAGTCTTCAGGTATGAACTTTGGCCTTGTTCGATGCATCTGTATCCCAAAGGGAGCCAGCCCTTGTGGTCTTGAACTGCGGAAGAGGACTCCGGCCTATCCGCTTTAACCTCGTTCAGGGACATACGAAGATGGTACGCTGACCAAGCGAAAACATGTCCCTTTTTGGTGAAATTAGAAGTCCTGAAATCTTCCATGTCCGGGCCGCCAATCGCCACTCGCACTATTTCTTGCACTTCGCCGGGAGGGAATACACGCTCAAGCTTCGATCGGTCCCAACCAGTGCCATCCGTGCTGAGCAGGTCACATACACGGGTTATGCCAGGAACTAACCTCGCACCCAATGGTTTGAGGCAGCCCTTCCTCGGGATCCAGTACTCATGCAAGATTTCCACACTACGACCATTCCTTATACGACAAACTAAACCTGCCTTTAGCAGGTCACGACCATGAATGATACTTCTCCAACTATATGAGGCCCCTTTGGGACATGATGCTGTCATCAAGTCGCCATCTTTAAAGTATTTGGCTTTCAAAACTCGAGCACACAAGGAGTTTGGCTACTGCAAAATTTGCCACGCCTGCTTAGCAAGGAGTGCTTGGTTGAAGGCTTCAAAATCAATGAAACCCATTCCTCCTT
This sequence comes from Elymus sibiricus, assembly GCA_039707655.1. Taxonomy (NCBI): domain Eukaryota; kingdom Viridiplantae; phylum Streptophyta; class Magnoliopsida; order Poales; family Poaceae; genus Elymus; species Elymus sibiricus. The sequence continues at coordinate 2,951,953 of CM077676.1, forward strand.
CCCGCTTCCTAGTGCACATCTTATCCCATGCGATCCAATTAACCTTCGTTTCACCACTTGCATCCCCCCACCAGAAGTCCGATGAGATCGAAGATAGGTTCCGGCTTTATTGGGGAGTTGAAAACAATTCATGGTGTAAGTAGGTGTTGCTTGGAGCACCGATTTGACTAGCACTTCCTTGCCCGCTTTCAAGAGCCCTTGTCCTTTCCATCCAACCACTTTACCGCTTGAGCATTCCCTAACATGTTTAAACGTTACTTCTTTGGACCTACCCACCACAGTTGGGAGCCCCAGATATCGCTCACTCAACGCCTCGGAATCAAATGCCAATAATATTTTTTAGAACCGTTTTGTCCTCCTGTTTGCTTCCTTTCCCAAAAAATATTGAGGACTTTTGGAGATTTACCTTTGGCCCCGAGGCCAGCTCATAATCAGAGAGAATAGTTTTTAGAGTCACAAAATTGCCATCCCATGCTTCAAGAAATACCACAATATCATCTGCAAATAGAAGATGGGTCACATGGGGGCCGATGCTCCCAAAGGACACACCTTTAATCTCTCTTTCTCGCTGAGCATTCTTGAGCAGCGTGAAAAACCCTCAACACAAAACATAAACAAATAGGGGGATAATGACCCTCCCTGTCGGAGCCGTCTCGATGGGGTGAAAGCGTTGGAGCAGCCCCCATTTAATTTGACTCAAAACCTGGTTGGAGTAACACATGTCATAATCATCGAGATCCACCTATCTGAGAATCCCAGTGCCCTCATCATCTGGTCAAGGAAGATCCACCCAACCCGGTCGCAGGCCTTCATAATATCTAGTTTAACAGTGCACAAAGGCTGCTTCCTCTTCCTTGATCTAATAGCATGCACACACTCATACGCGGCCATGGCATTATCTGCAATCAGCCTACCCGGAACGAACACACTCTGCTCCTCCGAGATCATAATGGGTACGACGACCTTCAATCTATTAGCAAGGACCTTTTTCGCAATTTTGTAAAGCACATTACATAAACTGATCGGTCAAAATTGAGAAAGTAACTCCGCTGAGTTAACTTTTTGAATCATTACCAGAACCGTATCACTAAACTTTGCTGGCGCTGCTACTACATTCAAAAAATTCCTCACCGCTTTACACACATCATTTTTTAGCAACGACCAGTGCCATTGGTAGAACATGGCTGGAAGGCCGTCCAGCCCTGGCGCTTTCATCGGTCCATATCCTCGGTCACGCATGGCTGGATTTGAGCAAGGATGTGGTCAGCTTCGGCAGAACCTTTTGAAGAGAACAACTGAGCTTAGAATTCGGCCGCCATCTTCCTCATCTCATCGTCGGTAGTGCATCTAGTACCATCTGCCCTCGGAAGAGCTCGGACAGTATTTTTCCTCTTATGATGAGAGGCCCAGTTTTGAAAATATCTCGTGTTTTGATTGCCGGCCTTGAGCGATTCCAGCTGAGCGGATTGTTTGTACCTGATTTCTTCCCACGCCAACTTCATGCAGCTGGGTCTCAATGTCACGGACCTCCAGTGAGGATCCGGATCCCAGCGCTCTCTCTTTTGCATCCCGGAGTTGGTCCCGGAGGCGAGCTGTGACAGCCCAAGACCGAGACCTCCAATTTTTTTGTGATATGTTCTTGCTTGGATGTTATGTTGATGTTTGTTGTGACTCCATGTTAATTATTTTGCATCATGCATCATCTCCATATGATTGTTGTGCTTGTTTTCTTTTACTTGTTCATGTGCATTGCCTCCTTCTCTTCTTCTTCTTCTCTTTGGATCCTTCCAACACCCCATGCCCAAGCTCTTCCAACTTGTCTTCACCAAGTTTTCAAACCCAACAAGGACTTCTCCATTTTTCTTCCTTTCTTTCAATTGTAGTTCTAGTGGCATTTTCTATTTCAGATTAATGTTCACTATTTTAGTAAAACTCCAAAACCGTGCCAAACCCAACAAGGCTACTCCGGCGAGGCCGTCAGCCGCGATGTGCGCCAAGAGTCCTTCCGTCGAACACCTCCCGTGCACCATCGTTTCGCTGCACTGCGTTGTCGTTTGGCTCGCTGACCTGCGGGTCCCAGCTGTAGGCGGCCAACACTTAAGACTGCACGCTCCAACTATTTCAGATGCCCGCACGTAGACCGGTGGCCCCATTTTTTTTTTGCCTCCGTTGTCTCACTGACCCTAGTTAAAACACTGCCGCCATGTCGTTAGCGACCCCTCTATGTATCCATGCATTTTCCCCTCTACGTCGGAACAACACACGGTTCTAACGACACCACCAGCACTCCTCCGACGAGCTCGCAGACCCAACTCGTGATGGTGAAGCAGAGCAACTCCCCATCTCTCGCGCTCAACACCCTCTGCCCGCGCCCGGTACCACCGCTGCTGCTCCACCACCAGCCCGCGCCCTCCACCACCGCTGCTCCAGCGCCCTAGCCCACTCCCGCCACCAGCCTGCGCCCGCCGTCGCTGCTTCTCCACCGCCCTAGCCCATGGTCGCCACCACTGCTTCTGCTCCACCACCAACCCGCACCCCCACCAACACCCTAGCCTACGCCTGCCCTTCCAACTCCTCACCCTATCCGCCCTCTCCTACAGCCTCTTCTGTGATGTCGTTGTGGTCGCCTGTTGTTTCTCCTCCACGCCGCTGCATATGCGCAAATCATCGCGGAAACAAACTTTACGGCGGCTATCTTGCGCCCCGGCGATGTGTCATGGATGGTCATGAAAAAGAGGCTTGATCTATGGGAACAACGCAATGCCATGTATCATGACGGTAAGGTCTTAGTGTGGGCCGGCGATTCTCTCTAGTGCTTCCAAGCCAATGGTGGTGACATCGCCAGCAGCAAGCTCAAGTCGAGGTGGGATGCAAACCGTGAAATAAATCATTCTTGTTGGTTCAGCTACATCTTGAAGTCACATGGTGCGATGTTGTGGGCATCCGCCCTGGTGAAATGGAGCCGGAGTCATTACGGCTACGATGACCCGCCGTCAACACTGATGGTGCGCACACTGAAAAAGTGCCAGGGAGCGGCGAGATGCATTGGGTGGCGAAGGATGGCCAGAGTCTCGGCAACCACGTCTTGTTCCTGGGATCTCCAGCTAGTTTCGCCGCACGGCTGGATATAGGCAACGGTTGTGCTTATGTTATCTTCAGAGGCGGCGTGTTTAGATACAACTTTCTGAACGTCGAAAGTAAGCTTGTGAAGTGGCTGCCTTCCGGACAGAGAGACGACGAGGCATGCGTGGTGTGGCTCCGCCCCAACCTTACATTTGCTCCGGTCCGTGAGATTCAAGAAAGGCTTGAGGCTCAAAAGGAGGTGCAGAAGAATTAATTTGCCAAGTCGGAACGAGAAATCATAATTTTATTAACTCTAATAATGTAGTTTTATCCAGGAAATATTTGGGAACCAAAAGTGGTGTTGTAGTTGCCAACCACCGATTTGGAAATAAGAATTACTAGCTAAATATCCGTGCATTGCAACGGGGCAACTTTATTCTATTGGTCAACGTAGGAAATTTTTTATTGGATTGAGATTGAGATCTGTTGTGAAGAGGGAATCCATAGGCAAAGGTAAGGAAATATATAATGTGATTGAGATTGTGTAAGAGGAAATGGATGAAACGAATAAAAAAAGAAAAAAGATGGAGGTGCGGGGAATCAAACCCCGTACCCTCTCGCATGCGAAGCGAGCGCTCTACCATGTGAGCTACACCCCCAATGATAGCTGCTCTCAGACGCGTGAACAATTAGTCCCCGTAGTAGGTACTCCCTCCGTCCGGAAATACTTGTCCTAGAAATGGATAAAATGGATGTATCTATAACTAAAATAAGTCTAGAAATGGATAAAATGGATGTAGCATAAAATTTTGTTGCGTAACACGTTCCCCTACAGGAGGAGGACGCCATCGCCCCCGATGCACCCCTCGCAACCTTTGTCCCCGTCCCCGTTGAGGCCCAACCCGAACCCGAGGACCAAATCGGGGTACGATGGAGCTCTCTACTCGCGAAGCGGAGGACCGCCGCCACGAAGAGGAGCGCCTCCGCGAGTGCTTCGGCCCCCGCAACCTACGACAAGGAGGAGTAGTGGCAGATCACCCTCCTCGCTCGCCTCTTCGAGGAGGAGGCCGTGGTCGAGGCAGAGCGCACCTGCTGCTAGAGCCTCGGTCTGCCGCTCCCCGACGACCACCACTTCGACTACCTCAACGAGCTCGAGGAGTAGGATGATGACGATGTCGGCGTCGGAGTAGCTAGCGGTAGTACGTAGTGCCTAGCACTGTTGAATAGCGACATTGCATATTTTGAAGATGTCACATAACGACATTTCAAGTCTCAAAATATATGTAAATGCGATGAATTTTGGCCACTAATATAATTTCTAATTAAGTGACCGTGTTTGATGCTGTTTAGTCACTGTTTGGTTGGATGAAATGGATTAAATGTGGCTTAAATTGAAGCTACAAGTTTGAAGCAAATGCAGAAAAAAAGAACAAACAAAATAAAAATTTATGGAGGCTGCGGTTTGACGATTCTGTGTTTGCGCACAGGGCCGTCAGCCTCCAAAATTTTTATGGAGGACGCTCCATATGGCGGATGGCAACTCCCGTTTTGCCGACTCTGCTAGAGTTGCCGTTATATACCTGCTCAAAGCGTTGGCAACCGTCGTAGGGTCTTTGAACTCACTGGGCTTATCTTCTCAGATCTGGTACTAGTGGAACTTGCACTTTGTACATCCATATTGTGAGTTGAACTTTCACTGGAATGAGAGATAAGTGAGTAGATCAAGTTAGTGCTAAATAATAATTTCACACAAAAACAACGGAACAAAAATACGAGGGAAATATCTTACACTAGTTCACCAAAGTTTTGCTTTGGTGGCATGTCCAGTTGATCTAAGCTTCTCTCGAACATTTCCAGCACTCTTGTTATAGTAGGGCGATAAATAGGTAGTACTTGTATGCACCACATGCCAATTATGGTCACCTTTCTGGCTATCTCCACAGTTTCACTTGTTACATGACATGCCTGTAAAGCTTCATCTTGAGCAAAGTGGTCATAAACCCAATCTGGGAAATACTTTTCACTGGATTTTTCAACACCTGATTTTACATTTCTCCTGCCTCCAACCATCTCCAACAACATCATTCCATAACTATAAACATCTGACTTTGTTGAAACCACTCCGAAGGTTCGAGAATGAACTTCTGGAGCGATGAATCCAATGGTTCCTCTAGCACCAGTCATTGAAACTTTACTCTCTTTCGTATGACACAATTTAGCTAGACCAAAATCAGCAATTTTGGGGCTAAAATCCTTGTCTAGAAGGATATTTTGAGGCTTGATATCGAAATGGACGATGCGTGTATTACAGCTATGGTGCAAGTATTCGAGGCCACGAGCAATCCCAATTGCTATAGCATAGAGCTTCTCCCATCCTAAAATTTCTTTGGGGTTCTCTGAGTAAATGTACTTATCCAAGGAACCATTGGATATGTACTCATATATAAGAGCTCGTTTTGACCCCTCCAAACAAAACCCAAATAAGCTAACAACATTAATATGAGAGGTCCTGCCAATGCTCATTACCTCATTCACAAACTCGCTTCCATTTCCTTTGCAGTCATGCAAGAATTTCACAGCCACCAGACGGCCATCATGTAGTCTTCCTTTGAAAACCACACCATAACCACCTTTTCCAAGCTCATTGTTGCGAGAAGATGTTACCTTCATTATCTCTGAATACATGTATCTTTTTGGAGCTAGGGATCCATACGATGCTATCATGGCCTTGTAATTATTTTCATTGTTGCTGCTAGTCTTCTTGCAAAGGAGAAACCATAGTCTTCGCCCCTTTCTATGCCATATTAGCACATAAATACACGAAATAAGCAAGGTTGCAGCTGCTGATGCCAAAACTGAGATAAAAGCATATGTTACTCCCTTTTGTAAAAAAAAAGAGGCTATAATATAGTAATTATGATTTCCAAGACCATCGGTAGTTTAAATTTTTCTTTGTGCAAGAGTGCATGTGGTGGCAAAAGTATCGACAAGCTAAATTCCATAAATTGATTAGTCTAGTATTATGTGAAACTGAGAGTTGCTTGTTTCAAATTTTAATTGTAGAATAAATTTTTAATGATTATAGGCATGGTAAATTTTAAAGGTTCTATTTCACCATAGGAAAACACTATTAGTGGACTGCTGATATTTAAAATCATTACATATGGAAAGATGGCAAAAGTTTTAGCATACCTATTAGCATAATCTTCTTGAAGGTCCTCTTGCTACCTGTAATATAACATGACATTTATTAGTAAAAACAATGTCGCCCCATACTACTACATTGGTTGCTTTTCCGAAAGAAAGAGATATGCGTCGTATATGAATCTTCAATATTTTGCCAATGAAATGTACCGAAGAAATAAATATATTGCAAGATATTGAAGAACAATAGAACATGGACTACATGTGTGACTTTCTTTTGATTGAATACAGGTTTGAAAAAAAACATGTGTCGCATCTCACTTCTCTTTTTTGAGGAATCCATATCTTACAAGTCAATTTAATGTATTCCAAGTCTTCAACTATACTCCAGCTTGTCTGAAGCTGGGGACCCGATCGACACCAACGGCAGGCGATATCAATCATCTAAGTGAGAAAAAAAATGTTCTGTTGATGTGCCTGATTTGGTAACACCACCAATAACGTAGCCTCTCCACGTATTGATGCATATATCCCAACAAAATCGGCAATTTTTATAAAATATATATTTTGTGAATGCATGTTGAATAAATATATAATATGAAGAATTATACAGAGTGAAAACTATGCGAGGCTTGGGATAAAATTATGTTTCCTACATGCATAAGGCAAGAGGTAGAAATTCTACATAACTTATTTTACGAAACGGATTTACTATTTCTCAATCGACCTTGTAACTATTGGATCTGACGCATGGAGATTCGTGCAGAATTTATCTTTTTACAGATTTCCGTTGTTTTGCCTCTTTCCTGTTGTCTTTGACGGGCGGTATGAGAGTGCAAAAATATAGTGCATAACGTCGGATTTGATCCTGGTACATGCACTCTCCACTGGTTTTTCTTTACCAGCCAACCTAGCAATTGTTTGTGTCGTCATTTTTAGTGGTATCATATATATCCAAATAGGGTATATTTTTATTTTATATTTGCGATTTTTTTTTCATTTATTATTTTATAATCAACAAGAAAAATATGTATTTTTACATAGAGCAAAGATAAATGTCTTATCTCTATGTCGTCGATTTTGTTTTAGTTGCATATAACGCACCCATATGCAACTGCAAGTGCTATAATCTAGGCGCAACTTGTGTGGGTCTGACTTTTTTTATCTTTTTAATATTTTTCTTTTTTCTTTTTTAAGAAAAATTCTGCTACTACTTGCAGGGGCGCCACCCTCACACAACTGCACGTGACGCGTTTGATGTGCAATTGCAAGCATAGTAACACGTTTGCCCAACTGAAGCATGTCTAACAGGCTGCACAATGGGCATCCACGTGCATCTGCATATGACACATCCATGCACAATTGAAAGCATCTTAACCCACACGCAATTGGTGCCGATCTGACTTTTGTTTTTCAAAAAAAAAACTCTGCTACTACTTCCACGGGCGTTGCCCCCGCGCAACTGGACGTGATGTACCTCACGTGCACTTGCAAGCGCAGCAACACACGCGCAACTGGTGTGGGTCCAACCAGTTGCACAGTGGTCATCCGCGCGTAACTGCACAAGACGCATCCCATGCGTAATTGCAAATTAACGTCGGAACCCACACGCAACTGCATATGACACTTCCCATGCGCAATTGTAAACGTCCGAACCCACGCGCAACTGGTGGAGGCCCAACTTTTTTTAATTCTTTTTGTTTTCGTGTTTATTCTAAAATCTTCTACAGCACCCTATGTGCAAACCACTTTTTTAGCCCAAAATATAGAAACAACAAGCCCGACTAGAAGGTTTTTTCTCTTGTTTCTTCACTAGATAAGGGCCTTGACTATTAGGAAACAAGCCCAACCAATATTTTTTTTGCTATCCATTTTTTCCTATTGATTGTACATTCCATGTGAGTCATGAGCATTCTCTCGGCTTATTTGTACTATCTTTTTTTTTTTGCATTATCTCAACTAAAAAATTTGCTACTACTACGTGCACGTATGTTGTCCCCATGCAACTTCATGTGAGTCACACCATGTACAATTGCAAGGGTAGCAGCAATTGCTACTACTACGTGCCTGATTTTTTTTCTTTTTCTAAAAAAATATGTACTACTCCAGTACTTGTATGAGCGCCGCCCCCGCGCAACTGCATGTGACGCACACCATGTGCAATTGCAAGGGCAGCAACACACGTGTAACTATTACAAGCTCAACTAGCTGCACAGTGGCCATCCACGTGCAACCGCACATGGCGCATTTTATTATTATTATTTTCGATTTTTTTTGGTATTACTTGCACGAGGGCCGCCCCATGTGCAACTGCAAATGATGTAACAGGAAACTATTTTTTAACCTAAATTATAGGAACAACAATCCTAACTAGAAGGCTGCACCAGACGTGCGGCTTAACTAAAAAAAGAAACACACAAGAACAGAAAAAGGCAAAAAAAAGGGTGATAACATCAACCGATTCGGTTGAGCTCGAGACATTCCCTTTACGAAATGAAAAACCTCCATTTGCTTGTGGTACCTAAACATAAAAATGAACTGGAATCTTTTATTACCAAATTCAAATATTGCTTAAAAAAACATAGTTTGGAATGTAACTGAATTTGTTGAATTCAGTTCTTTCTTTTGGAAGTCTTTCTATTTTCTAAAGGGTTATCTCAAGGCTTACAGCGGCCACAATTAACAGGAGTATTTGACGGGTACTGTACTGTACTCTTCTTGGGGGTTGGTACTTGGTACTGGTAGTCAACTGACCTCTAGTAGTGGCCGGCACAGCTGTGGGTGCTGGCGCCGGTGCGGCCGCCTTGGCCGGCAACAGGACCATGGCCCTGCCCTCGTAGAACGGGTACAATTCGAACCTCAAGGTGCACCGCGGACCAGCGATGTGGACGCCCTGCCTCGCGGTCGACCACCTACCCAGTTGGCTTTGTAGGCAGCTTCGGCACTGCGTCGACGACAGGTCCGGCGCGCACTGCACCGCCGAGTAGATATTGCTGAACCCCGGGTCGGGCCCTACCCATTGCCCCGTGGCGAATAGCCTCGAGGAGTGGTCCACCGCATACTGCACCGTCGCGTTCAGAAGGCCGGTGACCGCCCGGCCGTAGCCCACGACGTCGGTGCTGGTGATGTTGGTACTGCTAAAGGCACGTACCTCGCCGGAGTTTCCGTTGGGGTCCCGGAAGTCCTGGTTGGCTAGGCGGACGTAGCACTGGTCATAGCAGAGGGCCACGTTCCTGCTGCGGTTGCAGGCTGTGGCCGCGTCTCGACCGGCCCCGGTGACGCAGTCGTAGCAGTCGGAGGCGCTGACGTCGCCACGGCAGAGAACCAGGGCCCAGGCAGTGTCCGGCGCGGCGCCGAGGGCGCCGGAGGCGAATAGGGACGGCGAGGAGGAGGCGTTCTGGCGGACGGTGGTAAGGAGGTTTAGGAGGTTGGTCTCGTAAGTGCTGCCTGCCGAGTAGTTACCTTGGCCTCTGCCGCAGTTCGGCAACAGCTGTGCTGCGGCGAGCGGAATTAGCGCGAGGAGAAGCAGAGCGTGAGTCGTCAAGGCGCCGCGCATGGCAGGCGTGAAGACTGAAGCGAGGAGGACGAAGCAAGTTGGATCCCTAGCTAGCCTGTGATGTGAGATACGACTATACTCCTCCATAAGAAGGGAATCAAGAGGCATGCATCTGCTTGGCGTGCTGCTGGTTTACCTGTAATGGCTGACACTTGTTTGTTAGGCTTGACTGTTACTGTTAGTGGCAACAGGTTTTTGCCCCGTAGCAGTTGATTTCGATGTCGAATCAACTGCAGCGGGTTTCCTGTTGCTGCTCCAGCTCGCTTCCCTCTTTCCCTCTTCCTTTCTGCTGTAATCTTCTCTGGTTCGGAACAGTTGTATTTCCGTTATGCAAATTAATGGAAAGGGAGTAATGCCCGGCCGGTTGGAAAAACAAATCCATCAGCTTGGCAGTTGGCACTCTCTGGTTCATTTTTTTTATTTTTTTGTTATTGTTGTTGTCTCCTTGTTACATGGATGAAGTGAGCGGCCACGTTATTCAAACTTGCAACCGGCCGACGACTCTGACTCACTGACACGATCAACTATTAGTAGCTAGGCTGTTCAAAGCTGATCTTTCATCAGCGACATGCCATATGGTTTGCTTACTTGTAGACTTGGCTGTCCAAAGCTGGATCGAATATCAGTATGGGCGGTAATTAATGCAACCGAGGTGACGATAACTGTGCAAAGACGTGTAACCAAGATTACAATTTTGCAAGCAGCCGTAGGTCTCTCCTTTTTTTTTTCAGGAAGCCGTAGGTCTCTTTTCAGAAATTGCAACTTAAAAAATGTATAGTTTGTGAAGTCTTTCCATTCCATCCATTGGTCACATGTCCAAGTCTTCTCTTAGCCGATCGATGCTCTTCACAAAATCTTTGCCAATTGGAGGGTAAGATAGCTCATTACGAACGAGTCAGCAACAACTTTTTTTAGGGCGAGTCAGTAACAATTTAGTGGTACACTTTTTGTAATGAGTTTTTTATGGGATAGATTTTTTTTAAGGTAAACGTTTGTGGCCGGGGCGCCGGTCGAACTGTGCGCCGGTCTACCGCGCGCACGCCGCGTGGACGCCACATCACGCGTATGGCCCACACTTATGCTTCCCTCATCCTTATCCCCTGGGCGTCTTATCTCTTCACCGAACCACACATTCATTTTCTTTCTATCTCGTTCACAGCTACATCCATTGATTCCCCATTGACGGCCACGCCTCTTTTTCCAATCCGTGGTCCTGCTCCTCCGGCGAGCTCCCCGGCCACCATAATCCTACCTCCATGGTGAGCTCCTCCAGTCCACCTCATCAGTCTCTTCTCCAGCTGCGAGCAACGGCGCGAGGTGTTTTGCTGGAACCAGCGCATGATGATGATGCAATCGGCGCACGGCCGGCGATGTGGCTACGGATGTTGCAAGCCCATCCACTGTGCTGGAACGTCGGCGACGATGTGCTACAGAGAGAGATGCTGGATCCGACCATGGTCGGAGCTGCAACTACTAGCGTTTTTGCAACCCAGGCGGCACTAGTGCTACAACCGCTACTTTTTTTTGCTAGCACCGGCAGCGATTTTTGCTGGAACCAGCGAGGGATTTTGCTGCATCCTGCATCTGTTTTTGCTGGAAACTAGCCTCCATTTTTAATTTTGCTACCACCGGCTTTGTGTTTTTGCTGGAACCGGCATATTATTTTGCTGGAAGTAGCTTGATTTTTTGCTACAATCGGCCCTGGAGCTTTTCCCTGCTAATTTTGCTTTTGCTGGAACCGGCCCATATTTTTGCTAGAAGCTGGTATTTTTTTTGCTACAACCATTGGAGCTTTTTTTTGGTGGAACCGGGGCAGCAAAAAGCTACATCCAGCACTGCCGGCGATGGAGACGACGGCCTGCGGTGCTGCATCCAGGGCTCGCTGGCCACCACGGTCATCATCGGTTTTTGCTACAACCGGTGTCAAAATTTGCTACAACCGTTGTCGATTTTGCTACAACCGGTGTATTTGCATTTTTGCTACATTGCACAAGCCAGCGTCTGGATTTTTTGCTACAACCGTTGCTCAATTTTGCTGGAACGGGCGCTCGTTTTTGCTGGAACAGGTGACCGAGATGTTACGACGGTGAGATGTGACCGACGAGCTGCGGCATCAGGCGTGAGCGGCGACGAGCACGACGGCGAGCTATGGCCCTCGCCATCGGAGCTGCAATCGTCGCCACCGGAGCTACAATCACGAGTGCCGATGTTACATGCATGGAGCTGGCCACCGGTGGCGACGGCGGCGGCGATCATCGGCGACCATCGGCGGGAGGCGGCGACCGGCGGTGACCATCGGCGGGGGCCGCGACCGGTGGTGCTTTGAAGTTGGTCGTGCTCGCTCATCCATGGCAGCGGCGCCCGCTGCTCCTTTTTTTCTGCTGTGCTCGCGAGATTCGTTTTTTTTTTTGAAGAAAGAAACTGCACGAGAGCCCAATCGGACGGCAACACGTGCTCGCATCGAACGGTTGGGGCTCGACCGGCCCAAACAGTTCGGCCGGCGCGCCGGCGCCTATAAGCGCCCTTTTTTTTAATGAGTTGGTTGTGTGCATCCTCGATCTCTCTGATGTCATGTCGTTGTAGGGTATGTTTTTTATCATCTCAGTGCTCTAATATGACTCCCTTTTATCGAAAATATACATAGGGCAACTACCACGTCTTGGATGCCTTTCCGTTTAGTTTGTGTTCTGGCCACGTCAACAGTGCCATTATTGTGCCGATGGTGACTTGTCCTGCTCTATATTGTAGGCAACTAACATAGAAGTTGATCTTATTTGTATAATACAAATAAATCTGTGTTAGAATTTGTGTCGAATATATACGTATAGGGCTACGTTAGACTTGGTGTATGCGAAGGGTTAGGTGTTTGAGTCCAACACGTGTAACCCGGGCCTCTTTATATATAAAGGTAAAGTCACCGCGGGACAGCCAACATATAGACTAATAAAAGCTGGTAGGCTAGACATATATTACGAGAGGACGGTGTGAGCGCCCATGGCATGGGTGGTCGGACTGGCCGTGGCGAGTGGTCGGAGGTGTTGTCTGATGGCCTTTTTGGGCTTGTCGTTGATCTGTATTATGTCGATTTAGTACAACGGAAGGATCGCATGTGGTCATGCCCCGTGGACTTAGCCAATGTTTGGTGAACCTTGTTAACAAATATCGTCTCTCCACCTAGTTTTTTTTGCAATGATCTACTCAAGTAAATTCTAACAAGTGATATCAAGAGTTAGGGGTTGCAGATCAGATCATGTTACGGATGATCTAGATGGAGGCGTGTGATGCCCCCGTGCTCGACCTGCACTAATCATCCGTGTAGCATGCTCGATCTCGAACGGTGACTCACGGTAGTACCACAACACAACTCTACGACACAAATTACAACATTATATTACAAACAGGGGTCGTAAGACCCAGTATTACATCAAGAGTTAGGTCTGACTACAGACAATTACAAAGGTGCCTTAAGAAGGCGAAAACAAACAACGACTCTAGATCAAAAAGGCGCAGGCCTCCTGCCTGCGACCTCCGAACTACTTGGCGACGTCGAACTCCACGTAGAAATCATCAGCGAGGGAACCTGCATCCGGGAGACTACTATCTGATAGCAGCAACCGGGTAGAAGGGAAAAGATGTGCGAAGCAACAGTGAGTACTCATCCAAAGTATTCGCAAGACTTACATCAGATCTATACTACATATGCATTGGTATCAAAGGAATGGGGTATATCTGTGGACTATACTGCAGAAATGCCAGAACTAGAGGGAGAAGCTCTATGTAACACAAGTGCCATTGTCTTGCAGCAGGAGAAGAGAATAGAACATCTTGCAGCAAGGGAAGAGTATGAGCGCATACGATACCAACTGGTGATTAACACAATGATTCAATACCCTGAGATCCTTCCTCGACTCCCAGCGAGAAAAGATCCGCGGGCATTCCATATTTATTGAGTAATTCAATAGTAACCGGTTCAAGTTGTATTAACATATATAAGGTGGGTGATTTTTATTAAGTATCCGGTTTAAGTGGTAAATATCGGGATAAATGTAACATCCAAGCGTCCTGTTACCGTGGACACGGCTATTCGAATAGTTTTGTCTTCCCTGCAGGGGTGCACCACATAGCCCGATACGCTCGATTACCTCTGGCCGGACACACTTTTTTGTGGGTCATGCCCGGCCTCGAATAATCAACATGCCGTAGTCCTACCTAGACTCCGCAGAGAGGTCCCCACCGGTCTACCTCCTAAGCGCGAAGGGGTCATTGGCCAATCGTCGTAAGCACTCCGGGTCGTTGTGTCGCGGATCGGAGACCAAGCACCACATCTGTCCTGGATGGCACTTGCCCCAACCGGCTCACAATGCTGAACTGGACGTCTGACAGAGCTTTTGGGAGGATGTACGATGCCGAGGGCCCCATAACCGTTATCCCGCGCAGCTGTTAGTGCGTATATGCCAATGGCAACTCGGAACAAATAGCCAGAACTGTTTAGTCGTATTATTAGTAGCTCGCGGACACGAACAGGGCTCCTGTCGCTCGGACTTGGTAGATCGAGGACCAACGACCACGGACCAGGCCCACCTCTGTCCTAGATGGTCTCTGCCTGCCCTGTCGTTCCGCGACAATATCTCTCGTGCGTACCCTTGGGGCCGACCCGTCTTAAACATCGGGAGGTGTCGGGACTTAGGTCCATCTCTTACTGTATGGTACCGCCTGCCCTTCAACCCCCGTATACCATTGTAATGTAGTAGTGTAAGTATTCCCGTGATTATGAACTTAGGTAGCAGTAGGGGACCTCAAAAGAATAAGGTACCCTAATCATCCAGGGTGAACTTTAAGGAATCACCCTCAATAAGTTCACGCTTGATGTGCCGCATTGCAGAGCCATCATCGAAGGTGAAGTCTGAGGAATCACCCACAGTACGATATGAGGAATCACCCTCGGTAAGATCTGAGGAATCACCCTCAGTAAGATCTGAGGAATCACCCTCGGTAAGATCACGCTAGATGCGTCACTCTGCAGAGTCATACAACTGCTTGGTCCTAATGGTGTATTCAAGTTTCAATACAACGACCAACGAACTCGGACAACCCTGATTATATAGCATGGCAACACGGACAAGGGGGTACGGCCAAGTGATGGAACACCAGCATAACTAAACTAGGCATGCTAGGATAACAGGTAATGTATCAATAGCTGGTTACAAAAGCGGGCTATGCATCCGAATAGGTTCTACCGAACAACAGCGGTGACATAATCTAATGCATGAAAGTGGGGAGAAAGAATAGGCGATATAGGAATGATCAAGGGGGTTTTGCTTGCCTGGTTGCTCTCTAGACGAAAAGGAATCTTCGGAAGTAGTCGATCACCGGATCATCAGCGGTCTCGGAGTCTACCGGAAAAGAAGTAACGCGGGAAACAAATAAACAACAGAGCAAACAAATGCATCACAGATGTATGTCACGGCAAAATGTGTTGGTGATATGCTCTAATGCATTACTAAGCATTTTAATTGAACCGGGAAAATATTCCCGAATATTTTCCCAGCTCCAGGTATTTTCTTCGGTATTGATCCGGATGCAAATGTTCCATGTTTGTTATTTTAGAGGGATGTGGCAGGTATGTGGATGGCATATTCGGATTCGTTATCTTTTTCTGATCATTTTTCATATATAAATTGTGCAGTGGGCCTAGGGTGTCATAGACTAAATGCTAATTTGATGAATTAATTAGTTTAATTAACTAGATGGGGTCCACTGTCAGTGGCACAGTGAGCTGTTAAATTAAGCTAATTGCTACAGTGTGGGTGGGACCCAGTAGTCAGTGAGTATACTTAATACAGGGGGTTATTTAGCCGGGTTAATTAGTGCGGGGCCGGTTGGTCAGTGGCACATAGGCCAATTAGCACTAACCTAATGATGTCCACGTCAGCACAAATCGACGGTTAACCACCAGTGCTAAACAGGGGATGGCGGCGACGACCGTCCGGTCGATTCCGGCGGCGGCAACTTGCGTGCGTGGACTCTACGGATGCGGCGCGGTGTGACGCCCCTGCTCGACCGTGCACTAATCATACACGCAAATGTGCACGCTCGAGATCAGAGACTCACAGGAAGATATCACAACACAACTCTAAACTCAAATTTAAACATAAATCTTCATATTACAAATCAGGGGTCGCAAGGACCCGAATACATAAGTCATACACACAAATGATATCTGAGTACATACATAGTTAAACTAGTTTGCCTTAAGAAGGCTAGCACAAACAACGACATCTGATCGAAAATGCGCAGGCCTCCTGCTTAGGGCCTCCGAACTACTCCTGGTTGGCTGGCTCAACCCAGTAGTACGTGCCTCCGGGGCTCTCCTGGTAGTAGTCTCCTGCGGTGGCGTCTGGCTCCTGGACTCCATCGTCTGATTTCGTCAAGTGGGTATGGGGAAAAAGATAGCAAAGCAACCGTGAGTACTCATCCAAAGTACTCGCAAGACTGACATCAGAACTATACTACATATGCATCGGTATCAAAGGAATGGGGCTATATCTTTGGACTAAACTGCAGAAATGCTGGAACAGAGGGGGAGAGGCCTAGCCTATGGAAGACTAGCATCTTGAAGCAGTTCTTGCAGCATTAGAAGAGAGTAGAGCAAGATAATATATATCAATCATGTTTTAGTAACTCCCTGAGATACTTCCTCGACTACCCTGCGAGAAAGTGATCCCGAGAGCAGTAGTAACAGTTTAATAATGTGACAGTATCCATTTGTAGTTGTAACAACTCTGAGCGTCCTGTTACCGTGGACACGGCTATTCGAATAGATAACTTCCCTGCATGTGTGCACTACTGTTACCCAACACGCTCAATCACATCTGGCTGGACACACTTGCTGGGTAATGCCCGGCCTCGGGAGATCGACATGACGCAGTCCTACCTAGGCTCAGCAGAGAGGTCAACACGCCGGTCTAAATCCTAAGTGCGAAGGGGTCTTGGGCCATCGCCCTTTGCACTCCTGCACGTTGCGTGGCTGGTCGGGGCCCAGGCGCGACACTGTATACACAAGTGACGTAACCAGCCCACCCCAACAATCAGGCCGCATCTCTGAGCTGTGACGTCTGAAGAGCTTTCGACTGATACTTACGACGTAGAGGGCCCCATTAAACCATTATCCCACGTGGTGGTAGTGCGTATAGGCACGTAGCCAACTCAGATCAAATACCCAAATTCGTTAAGCACGTTTAGTAACTCACAGAGACGAACAGGGTTCCTTATCGCTCCGACTTGGTAAAACATGACGCGCGGGTGCTCTTGGAGCCGACCCGTCTTTAATGTTATTCACTCGCGGGCACCCTTGGGGCCAGCCCGACTTTAGCAATTTAAAGTATGACAGTAATGTAAACATTTCCGTGATCCTCACCCAGAGTGATCACGGCCCGGTAAAAAGCATGCCAAACGGACAAGGTTGAAGGGCCACAGATGAGACATATCATACCTAACTAAGCATAATAGGATAGCAGGCGATATCTTATGATCAAGGGGGTTTTGTTTGCCTGGAAGCTCAGCTGAAGGGGTCTGGTCGTCGGCGATGTCGTCGTACACTGCGGTGTCATCGGCAGTCTCGGGGGCTAACGGGAGAGAAGGAGGGGGAAGAAACAATAAATACACGGCAATAATGCAACAACGATGCATGTCATGTCTAAATGATATCCAGAGGTGACTTAATGCCTAACTAACTGCATTAGTTAATTTAGGAATTTAATTGGAATTATTTTATTAGAGTTATGCACTATTCATTTATCGAATACGGGCAAAATTTTGCATGTTCGGTATGTTAGAGGGGTGTGGCAGGTATGTGGGTAGGATATTCGGATTCTATATATTTTTCTGATCGTTTTTCATATATAAATTATTTTCATCCGAGTTACGGTTTATTTTATATGATTTTTCAAAGTTTTAAACAATTTCTGGAATTTATTTAATTATTTAATTCCGAATTATCCGAAACAGTAAATGATGACGTCAGCATGATGTGGGGGTGACGTCAACGGTCAACTGTGTCGGTGGACTGGTCAATCTGACCAGTGGGTCCCACTGGTCAGTGAGACAGTGGCAAATTAGGTTTAATTAAACTAATTACAGATTAATTAGGGGTGTGGGGTCTACTGTCAGTGTCTAATTACTAATTAATTTAATTAACCGATTAATTAACGTTTTAATTAACATTTTTATTTATATTTAAAATGTTTTAAGCGGTGGGGCCCGCATGTCAGTGGGCCACGGGCGCCCAGTCAGCGGCTGATCGGGTCAACTGGGCCCGCGGGGCCCAGCAGTCAGCGGCACAGCGGTGGGGCCCGGTCAGCCACGTTGGACGCCGGCCACCGGAGCTCTCCGGCAAGGCCGAGCGCGGTGGCAACTCCAGCGAGCTCGGGTTTTCTCTGTGAGGCACCAAATCGGGCGCGCTTTGGCTCCTTGGAACGAGCACTCGAGGCCGCGTCCGGTGGTGGGGGTCACGGCGGCTGGGGTGGCCGAAATGGTCGCCGATGACGACGGCGGGCGGCGCTGGCTACGGGCGGTGGTCGGGTTTGGCGTTGCAGGGCGCGTGCGAGGGAGCAAAGGGGCTAGGCGGAGTCTGCGTGACGCGGCAAGCAAGATGGGCAGCAGCACGCGACCAAATGGTCGCCGGAATGACGCCGGCGACGTGCTCCGTGGCGGCGAGCTCGGGCAAGTCGGGGGATCTCGCTACGACTAGCTAAAGACGGTGAGCGAGGAGAGGAAGAAGTGGAGGCTCACCGGGAGCCTGTAGTTGTGCTAAATTGAGCGCGGGGAGGATGGACGGAGACGAATCGACGGCGGCGACGCGGGCAACCGAAGGTTGAAGACGACGACGTCGGGCTCGATGCGGTGGCGTAGAGCTCGGACCCGGGGTCGGAGAGGATGTAGTAGACGACGGCGGTTCTTCTTGGCACGGAGGCGAGGCGAGACGGGCACGGTGGCTACGCGGGCGGGCGGTGGTCGGCGAAGGCAGCTGCGGCCATTGACGAGGAGGAATAAGGCGAGCGAGCTAGAGGGGGAAAAGATCTCGGGGCGGGCCAGGGGTGCTGCGGTGGCCTTCTTATCCGCCCCGCCTCCCTCCTGTAGCGACGCGGGGAGCAGGCGCGGCTGCGACGGCGATCGGCGGCGAACGCGGTCGGACGCGGGCGACCGAGGAGGAACAATAGTAAGGAGAGGGCGAGGCACGGGCTGGGCTACGGGTTTGACTTAGGCCCAGTAGCGCGGCCTTTTTCCTTTTTCTTTCTTTTCTTTTCTGTTTTTTTCTATTTAGTTTCTGTTTAGTAAATGGTTTGGCCCCCAAATGACTTTTTTAAAATATGAGTGTTGTCCATTTAATTACTAGACAATATTTAACACTGCCAGAAATTGGTTTGAGGTAAATAGGATTTCATTTGAATTTTATTTAAATAAAATGGTATTAATTATTGCTGTTTGGTACTGTTTTGATGATGTTAGAGTCATCTAGGTATTTTAGGTAATGTTGTTTTTCTTAACATAATTAGTTATGAATTATTTGCTATTTAATGAACATTTTAGTTTCCAATTTGAAACAACTTTTATTTTCACTTTAAGTTCGAATTTCAATTTGAATTGGAATTTGAAATAAGATATGATTTAATGATGATCAAGCACTGTTTAACATGATGACTTGGCATTATCAAAATGTGATCAGTGTAGCTAATACATGGGGATGTTACAATTCTCCTCCTCTAAAAGAAATTCTCGTCCCGAGAATTAAGAGGTAGACTGGAAGAGAGCGGGGTATTCTTCACGAAGACGATCTTCGCGTTCCCAAGTGGCTTCATCCTCAGAATGATTCGACCACTGAACTTTAAGGAACTTGATTGCCTTCTGACGGGTTCGACGTTCAGCTTGATCAAGAATACGGATCGGATACTCTTGATAAGAAAAATCCTCTTGTAGCTCAAGCATTTCATGATCCACTGCTCGGATAGGATCCTTGAAGCAGCGACGAAGTTGCGACACATGGAAAACATCATGCACTTGAGAAAGGTTTGGCGGCAATTCCAATTGGTATGCCACTTCTCCTCGACGGGCGAGGATACGGAACGGGCCAATGTAGCGAGGAGCTAACTTGCCCTTGATCCCAAATCGATGAGTGCCCTTCATCGGAGTGACGCGAAGGTAAGCTTGTTCGCCAGCTTGATAAACCATTACTTGGTGTTTGCGATCATAATTGCTCTTCTGACGAGACTGAGCAGCTTTCAAATGATCACGGACAATGCGGACTTGTTCTTCAGCTTGTTGAATAATGTCCGGTCCAACGAGTGACCGTTCCCCAGTTTCTGACCAATTCAGAGGGGTTCGGCACTTACGTCCATAAAGAACTTCAAATGGTGCAATCTTCAGACTAGCTTGATAGCTATTGTTGTATGAGAATTCAGCATACGGGAGAGATTCCTCCCATTTCTTACCGAATGAGATGACACAAGCTCGAAGCATATCTTCAAGCACTTGATTGACTCGTTCAACTTTTCCCTGGGACTGGGGGTGGAAAGCGGTGCTGAAGGACAGATGAGTTCCCATAGCTTCTTGGAAACTGTTCCAAAATCTTGAGGTAAAGAGGCTGCCACGATCTGAACTCATCTCCAACGGAACACCGTGGAGTGACACGATTCTGGAACCATATAAGTCTGCTAACTGACTAGCAGTGATTGTCTCCTTGACTGGCAGAAAGAGAGCAACCTTTGAGAATCGGTCAATGATGACAAAAATAGCACCATGACCCTTCTGTGATCTGGGAAATCCAGTAATGAAATCCATTTCTACTTTGTCCCATTTCCATTCAGGAATAGTAAGTGGTTGTAGAAGTCCAGCAGGCCTTTGGTGTTCTGCTTTGATGCGACGACAAACGTCACACTCAGCCACATAGCGAGCAATGTCATGCTTCATATCAGGCCACCAGTACCGTTGACGAATGCCTTGGTACATCTTGGTGCTGCCGGGATGAATTGATAAAGGCGTATCATGTTCTTCTTTCATGACATCCGAACAAGAGTCCAGATTGTGCTTTCTGGGGACCACTAGGCGGCCTTTGAAGAACAAGACACCATCATCATCAACATGGAAGAACGAAGAATTTCCCTTGGAGAGGTATTTCTTAATCTTCTCGACTTCAGAGTCATATTTTTGCCTCGTCTTGATGTTGCTCTCGAGGTCCGGTTCAACAACCAGGGTATTGAGATAACCCTGAGGAACAATATGAAGGTTTAACTTGCGAAGCTCTTCATAGAGAAGGGGCTGTGCTTGCTGAACCGTAAGGTTGTTGCTATAATACTTGCGGCTCAAGGCATCGGCCATTACATTAGCCTTGCCAGGGGTATAAGAAATATCCATGTCATAGTCAGCTATTGTCTCGAGCCATCTTCGTTGACGGAGATTCATGTCTGGTTGAGTATACAGATACTTCAGACTTTGGTGGTCCGTGTATATCTCGCAACGATTACCGAGAAGGTAATGTCGCCACAGCTTCAGAGCATAGATAACTGCTGCTAACTCAAGATCATGCGTTGGATACTTATCTTCGTGAGGATGCAATTGACGAGAGCCGTAAGCAATTACTTTGCGCTCTTGCATTAGGACACAGCCTAATCCTTGACGGGATGCGTCGCAATATATCACAAAGTCCTTGCGAGTATCAGGGGGAGCTAGCATTGGGGCAGAGGTCAACTGGTCCTTAAGTGTCTGGAAACTTTCCTGACATTTTCTGTCCACTCAAACTTAACGCCTTTGTGAAGCAGATCAGTCAAAGGCTTTGCAATCTTGGAGAAGTTCTCGACGAATCGGCGGCAATAGCTAGCAAGACCAAGAAAACTTCTGACTTGCTTGACATTCTTCGGAGGAGTCCAGTCAAGAATGGCCTGAACTCGCTCTGGGTTAACTGCAATGCCATCTTTGGAAATCACATGACCGAGATAAGTCACCTCAGATAACCAGAATTCACACTTGGAAAATTTGGCATACAGTTGATGTTCTCGAAGTCTCTCCAATACAAGCCGAAGATGTTCGGCATGTTCTTCTTCATTCTTGGAAAATATAAGGATATCATCCAAGTAAACCACGACAAATTTGTCGAGGTAGTCCATGAAGATATAGTTCATCAATCGGGAGAAAGCTGTTGGAGCATTAGTCAATCCGAAGGACATGACGGTGTACTCGTATGATCCATAACGGGTAACGAAAGCGGTTTTCGGAATATCCTCCTTACGAACTCGGATCTGGTGATAACCCAACCTTAAGTCGAGTTTAGAGAACACGGAGGATCCAGCAAGTTGATCATAAAGATCGTTGATCCGGGGAAGTGGATATTTGTTCTGGATTGTTGCTTGGTTAATAGGCCGATAGTCCTGGACCAATCGGTTTGTTCCATCCTTCTTCTTAACAAAGAGAGAAGGTGCTCCCCAAGCAGAAGAACTGGGGCGGATGAAACCCTTTTTGAGTGACTTGTCGATTTCCTCCTTAAGCTCAAGGAGTTCATGCGGTGGCATCTTGTATGGGCGCTTAGCAATAGGGGTAGTCCCTGGTTTCAAGTCGATGACAAATTCAACGGCTCTAACAGGGGGTATTCCTGGAAGTTCTTCTGGAAAGACGTCCGGAAAATCACGAATGACTGGAATGTTCTCAATTCCCTCAAGAGGTGAAGCGTTCAAAGCATTCAGAGCATATATCTGAGCTTCTGCATTCCGGGTAATCCGGGCGGTGTAGTTCACTATCTCGTCGGAGGGGTGTAGGAGTTGGACGACTTTGGTGGCACAATTGATCGAAGCAATGTGAGCTTTCAACCAATCCATTCCCAGAATGAGGTCTATGGTGGAAGACTTCAGGATGATGGGTGAAACAAGGAATTCCAATCCTTCAATTTCAACAGGGACATTGTGTGCTATCATGGAGGTACGACAGTGGCCTCCAGGGGTACGGACAACCATTTGTAGGTTCATGTTTTCAAATGCAATTTCATGTGATAATGCAAATGCTTCTGACATGAATGAATGCGATGCTCCTGAATCAAATAAAACAGAAGCGGGTACTGAATTAACGAGAAGGGTACCCATCATAGTGGCAGGTTGATCCTGGACTTCTTCAATATCAATGTTGTAAGCGTGTCCACGCCCATAAGCAGAAGGCCCGGTATTATAGTTGCGGGTCTGGTTGTTACCACGACCATTGCCACGGCCATTGCGAGGAAGTGCCAACTGATTCTGGCGGCAGTCCTTGGCAAGGTGACCTGGTTTGCGACACTTGAAACATAGACCATCTTCAGGACGAAGAGGAGCAGCTTGAGTTCTCGGCTGCCTCGGTGGTGGAGGAGGCAGACGGGGTGCAACATAGGAAGGCCTCAGTGCAGGGGCAGTTGAACGATACATGCTGTTGGGAATCCACATCTTACACCTTTGCCCTGAGTTCGAAGATGAGCCAACATCATGATTGCGCTTGATTGATTCCCTATGTTCCATCTGAGCGGTCTCAACCTGGATAGCCTTATTCACTAGAGTGGCGAAGTCGGCAAATTCATGAACAACAAGTGCAAGTTTGATGTCTGGGTGGATTCCTTCGCGGAATTTCTCCTGTCTGCGTGCATCTGTGGCAATGTCTTCTTCAGCATAGCGGGACAGGTTAAGGAATTCCCGCTGATAAGCTTCGATAGTCTTACTGCCCTGAGTGAGGTTGCGAAACTCCCTTTTCTTCCGGTCCATGATTCCCTGAGGAATGTAGCGAGCACGGAAGGCAGTCTGGAACTCGAGCCAAGTGATGACTGTCCCCTCAGGTAGTGAACGCCTGTGGGTGGACCACCATTGAGCAGCGGGGCCTTTCAGAAAGTAGGTCACGAAAGTGACAAGGTTTTCAG
The DNA here is from genome assembly GCA_039707655.1 of Elymus sibiricus. NCBI lineage: Eukaryota > Viridiplantae > Streptophyta > Magnoliopsida > Poales > Poaceae > Elymus > Elymus sibiricus. The sequence goes on from CM077676.1 coordinate 2,975,634, forward strand.
GGGCGACACTTGCAGATTCCATCTCGTAGGCGATGTCGCGAAGCCAGTCATCAACATCTAGTGGCTGTTCAGAGTTGTGGTAAACAGTTGGGATGAGACGTACAAATTCCTGCAGAGTTATTGGGGCAGGTGGCTGGTTCTGAGCATTCTGGTTCTGCTGCGGGACCTGAGCCATGATTCCAACCATGAACTGGCGGTTCAACTCGAATTGCTGCATCATAGCTGCCATATAGTCTGGCGGGGGTGGATCGTTGGCACCACGGCCACGACCACCTGGTCTAACCATCCTACTAAAATTTAACAGGGGGTAGTTTAGTAAAAGCAACTGCAAGTGTTTAGAGACGAACATAATGTAACGCGACAACAGAATAGGCAGCATCATGGACTGCCATCTAAATCGTTACGCCGATACCGTGAAAAGTGTGCAACTCAGCGTCGAAGTTGTCCCGCTGATCGAAGATACGAACATCTGCATGGTACTGCACCTGGTTGAACTCGCGGTAATCCTCATAAACCATGTACTCGGGGTACCAACGGTAGCCCAATCTGCTCAGGAGGGCGATCAGGACAGCTGGAAAACCAGGGGCATCACGAGCCCAAGTGCGAAGCACAAGCTGCGTCGTAGGGCTCGGCAGAAACAAGCGATCCATCTGAAATAGAGGAAATTCAAGATTGTCAAATGACAGTGAGTGAATTCTTGCATCGTGCATTCAAGGAAGTAATATTGCAGATAATCAAAGCTCCGGGTGGATGTGATCACGAGAACCTAGAGTCAGAGTTAGTAAAATTTTAACCCGAAAAGAAGAGAGATCAGAGTCCCAGAGTATAGAAGAGGAATAAAAGATCTTAATCCCATCCATGTGCAACGTGGGCCCGTAAGCCACACAGCACTGTTAGTAAAATAGTTTTTTTTTTCAACGTCTAGACTCAACTTCGACCAAGGAATCGGAAGGGGCCTTCCTACAAGCAGTCGGCTCTGATATTAACTTGTGACGCCCCTGCTCGACCGTGCACTAATCATACACGCAAACGTGCACGCTCGAGATCAGAGACTCACGGGAAGATATCACAACACAACTCTAAACTCAAATTTAAACATAAATCTTCATATTACAAACCAGGGGTCGCAAGGACCCGAATACATAAGTCATACACACAAATGATATCTGAGTACAGACTTAGTTAGATAAGTTTGCCTTAAGAAGGCTAGCACAAACAGCGACATCCGATCGAAAAGGCGCATGCCTCCTGCCTAGGGCCTCCGAACTACTCCTGGTCGGCTGGCTCAACCCAGTAGTACGTGCCTCCGGGGCTCTCCTGGTAGTAGTCTCCTGCGGTGGCGTCTGGCTCCTGGACTCCATCGTCTGATTTCGTCAAGTGGGTATGGGGAAAAAGATAGCAAAGCAACCGTGAGTACTCATCCAAAGTATTCGCAAGACTGACATCAGAACTATACTACATATGCATCGGTATCAAAGGAATGGGGCTATATCTTTGGACTAAACTGCAGAAATGCTGGAACAGAGGGGGAGAAGCCTAGCCTATCGAAGACTAGCATCTTGAAGCAGTTCTTGCAGCATCAGAAGAGAGTAGAGCAAGATAATATATATCAATCATGTTTTAGTAACTCCCTGAGATACTTCCTCGACTACCCTGCGAGAAAGTGATACCGAGAGCAGTAGTAACAGTTTAATAATGTGACAGTATCCATTTGTAGTTGTAGCAGATCAAGATACAACTCTGAGCGTCCTGTTACCGTGGACACGGCTATTCGAATAGATAACTTCCCTGCAGGGGTGCACTACTGTTACCCAACACGCTCGATCAGATCTGGCCGGACACACTTGCTGGGTAATGCCCGGCCTCGGCAGATCGACACGACGCAGTCCTACCTAGGCTCAGCAGAGAGGTCAACACGCCGGTCTAAATCCTAATTGCGAAGGGGTCTTGGGCCATCGCCCTTTGCACTCCTGCACGTTACGTGGCTGGTCGGGGCCCAGGCGCGACACTGTATACACAAGTGACATAACCAGCCCACCCCAACAATCAGGCCGCATCTCTGAGCTGTGACGTCTGAAGACCTTTCGGCTGATACTTACGACGTAGAGGGCCCCATTAAACCATTATCCCACGTGGTGGTAGTGCGTATAGGCACGTAGCCAACTCAGATCAAATACCCAAATCCGTTAAGCACGTTTAGTAAATCGCAGAGACGAACAGGGTTCCTGTCGCTCCGACTTGGTAAAACATGACGCGCGGGTGCTCTTGGAGCCGACCCGTCTTTAATGATATTTACTCGCGGGCACCCTTGGTGCCAGCCCGACTTTAGCAATTTAAAGTATGACAGTAATGTAAACATTTCTGTGATCCTCACCAAGAGTGATCACGGCCCAGTAACAAGCATGGCAAATGGACAAGGGTGAAGGGCCACAAATGAGACATATCATACCTAACTAAGCATAATAGGATAGCAGGCGATGTATCAATAGCAGGCGACAACATCAGGCTATGCATCAGAATAGGAGCTATCGGAACAGTAGCAGTGGTAATTCTAATGCAAGCATATGAGAGAAAGGAATGGGCGATATCTTATGATCAAGGGGGTTTTGCTTGCCTGGAAGCTCAGCTGAAGGGGTCTGGTCGTCGGCGACGTCGTCGTACACTGCGGTGTCGTCGGCAGTCTCGGGGGCTAACGGGAGAGAAGGAGGGGGAAGAAACAATAAATACACGGCAATATTGCAACAACGATGCATGCCATGTCTAAATGATATGCACAGGTGACTTAATTCCTAACTAACTGCATTAGTTAATTTAGGAATTTAATTGGAATTATTTTATTAGAGTTATGCACTATTCATTTATCGAATACGGGCAAAATGTTGCATGTTCGGTATGTTAGAGGGCTTTGGCAGGTATGTGGGTAGGATATTGGGATTCTACATATTTTTCTGATCGTTTTTCATATATAAATTATTTTCATCCGAGTTATGGTTTATTTTATATGATTTTTCAAAGTTTTAAACAATTTCTGGAATTTATTTAATTATTTAATTCTGAATTATCCGAAACAGTAAATGATGACGTCAGCATGACGTGGGGGTGATGTCAGCGGTCAACTGTGTCGGTGGACTGGTCAATCTGACCAGTGGGTCCCACTGGTCAGTGAGACAGTGGCAAATTAGGTTTAATTAAACTAACTACAGATTAATTAGGGGTGTGGGGCCTATTGTCAGTGTCTAATTACTAATTAATTTAATTAACCGATTAATTAACGTTTTGATTAACATTTTTATTTATTTTTAAAATGTTTTAAGTGGTGGGGCCCGCATGTCAGTGGGCCACGGGCGCCCAGTCAGCGGCTGACCAGGTCAACTGGGCCCGTGGGGCCCAGCAGTCAGCGGCACAGCGGTGGGGCCCGGTCGGCCACGTTGGACGCCGGCCACCGGAGCTCTCCGGTGAGGCCGAGCGCGGCGGCAACTCCGGCGAGCTCGGGTTTTCTTTGTGAGGCACCAAATCGGGCGCGCTTTGGCTCCCTGGAACGAGCACTCGAGGCCGCGTCCGGTGGTGGGGGTCATGGAAGCTGGGGTGGCCGGAATGGTCGCCGGCGACGACGGCGGGCGGCGACGGCTACGGGCGGTGGTCGGGTTTGGCATTGCAGCGCGCGTGCGAGGGAGCAAAGGGGATAGGCGGGGTCTGCGTGACGCGGCGAGCAAGATGGGCAGCAGCACGCGACCAAATGGTCGCCGAAACGACGCCGCGACGTGCTCCGCGGCGGCGAGCTCGGGCAAGTCGGGGGAGCTCGCTACGGCTAGCTAAAGACGGCGAGCGAGGAGGGGAAGAAGCGAAGGCTCACCGGGAGCTCGTAGTTGCGCTAAAGTAGGCGTGGGGAGGATGGACGGAGACGAATCGACGGCGGCGACGCGAGCACCCGAAGGTTGAAGACGACGACGTCGGGTACGATGCGGTGGCGTAGAGCTCGGGCCCGGGGTCGGAGAGGATGTAGTAGACGACGGCGGTTCTTCTTGGCACGGAGGCGAGGCGAGGCGGGCACGGTGGCTACGCGGGCGGGTGGTGGTCGGCGAAGGCAGCGGCGGCCATTGACGAGGAAGAAGAAGGTGAGCGAGCTAGAGGGGGAAAAGATCTCGGGGCGGGACAGGGGTGTTGCGGTGGCCTTCTTATCCGCCCCGCCTTCCTCCTGTAGCGACGCGGGGAGCAGGCGCGGCTGCGACGGTGATCGGCGGCGAGCGCGGTCGGACGCGGGCGACCGAGGAGGAACAATAGTAAGGAGAGGGCGAGGCGCGGGCTGGGCTGCGGGTTTGACTTAGGCCCAGTAGCGCGGCCTTTTTCCTTTTTCTTTCTTTTCTTTTCTGTTTTTTTTCTATTTAGTTTTTGTTTAGTAAATGGTTTGGCCCCCAAATGACTTTTGTAAAATATGAGTGTTGTCCATTTAATTACTAGACAATATTTAACACTGCCAGAAATTGGTTTGAGCTAAATAGGATTTCATTTGAATTTTATTTAAATAAAAAGGTATTAAATATTGCTGTTTGGTACTGTTTTGATGATGTTAGAGTCATCTAGGTATTTTAGGTAATGTTGTTTTTCTTAACATAATTAGTTATGAATTATTTGCTATTTAATGAACATTTTAGTTTCCAATTTGGAACAACTTTTATTTTCACTTTGAGTTTGAATTTCAATTTGAATTGGAATTTGAAATATGATATGATTTAATGATGATCAAGCACCGTTTAACATGATGACTTGGCATTATCAAAATGTGATCACTGTAGCTAATACATGGTGTCGGGGATATAACCCGCCGGCAAAAGCCGCCTGTTCAGGGCCAGGTTACCGAGTGGCGGGTTACAGGATAAAGGACGTAACATTCAAAGAACAGGAGGCCCATCTGGCAACTCATCGAGCTGGCCGGGTTAGGGCCCAATACTTGAGGCGGCGGCTTATCAAAGGATGTGATATGTTTTCCTTTCTTGAGGAGGACGATGAGTAGGAAATAGACTAGATCACGGGTCATGTTACGACCCGGACTCTGTTGTAAACCCAGGGCCTCGACCTGTATATAAAGGGGAGCCCCTGAGGAGGAAAAGGGTAAGTTACGAGCTCTCGAGTACTAGGTTAGCCAAGTCGCACCCTTGTAATCGAGATTATGATCATCAATACAACCAAAGTAGGACGTAGGCCTTTACCTCCATCGCGAGGGGCCAAACCTGGGTAAACCCTTGTCTCTCGATTCCGATCAACCCCGTTCAAGTTACCACCTAGCTGTGATGGCCTCACGACAAAGTCCTTTCACGAGGACATCTGCTGTGACAAAACCACGACAGTTGGCGCCCACCGTGGGGCTATCGCTCGGTGGTGTTGAGTACTTGAAGGGAACTCCCGCAGGGATCAAGGGATACGCGATCGGTCGCATGACCAAGAGTCGCCGCGGCAAGCTCTACATCGATGATTCAAGCTGGGGCCCCGAGGCCGACTCAATCGAGTACGGGTACCGGGTCCCCTTCGGCAAAATCCACGTCTTCATCGGCAAAGCCGGCGGATCTGAACCCGAGCCGAACATCTGCACCAACATCGTCGAGCCGGCTCGGCGTGCGCAACCCGCCCAGGCTCAAGCCGGTCGGAAACACGTCTTCGTCGGCTTCACCCAGGGGGTGGACCTCGCAGATAACACTGCGTCCGGCGCTGACACCCTCGTCTATTCTGATGGCGAGTCCTCGGTTGGCGAGACCGAGTCGATCCTCCCACTTTACGATGGTGGGCTTGGGGGCTACTCCGACGACCGGCCGACTCAAGACTCCTTCGACACGCCCCCCCGGGCTGCTGTCTATATGGCAGGCTCGGCCCCGGTCCTTAATTCCCCGGTGACCGGCGCCGCGACGGGAACCGGCACCTCAGGGGCCGGCTCAGCCGTCCCGCTGGCTCAGGCTTTGACAGAATTGGCAACCGCCTTGGCGACTCTCCTTGCGACACCGGTGACTACAGAGAACCAGGCGGAACGCAACACGGTGGTAGCCAAGCTCCGCGAGCGGATGGCTAAGGTACAGGAAGATATCAATGCCAAAAACACTCGCATGGCGGAGTTACAGTCTCAATTCCAAGCCGAGGCAGAACACCTGAAAGCCAAAGCCTGGCGCATGCGGCTCCGTCAGAGTGCCTCAGAAGCGGTTCATCAGAGGCATCATATGAGCCGTCTACGGCCCAACTACGAGCCTATGCGCCTGTTTAACACACCGCAGGATACGCCTATTCAGGGGGCTGGGGCAGGCACCCCGAAAGCACCGTTTGTACCCCCGAGCGGAGGCAGGCAGCCGCCGGCGGGTCAACCCCATCAACTGGCTCAGCAGCGCCCGCATGAGCCGGCCCAACGGCTCCCGCCGGTTCAGACGCCTCCGCATCGTTTTCTCACACCGGCGGGTCACTTCACCAATCCTTTGGACAACTTGGTGGCAGCAGCGACCAACCTGGCCGCGCTTCCAATCACGGGAAACTCACCGGTTGAGATCGAAGCCCGAAATTCCATTGAAATGTCAAAAACTGCGGTCGCCCAGCAGGCGAACTACTCCTACAGTTGGCAGCGACTCCACTCTACCCCGCTTCCAAGTCAAAGCAGGAGCCGCCACGATGAGTCGCCAGCCTTCTCTAGTAGCGCTCATCGACGTCGGGAGCAGCCTCGTGACCCGCCACGCCTTGGGCCCCTTAACGCCCAGGAGATTGTTGATACAGCTCGGGCTCAACGAGCGGCGGAGGCGGCAAACGCGGCGGGTCAAGTGCCACCTGTCACAACCCAATTGACTTCCAGTAGCAGGACCATCGGGATACCGTGTTTGGTGCCAGCTTTACGCAACGAGCGCATGCCCAAGGACTTCAAAGGCCCTCGTAAGGTTCCAAATTACACGGCTGACCTTGAGCCGGTTGCTTGGATTGAGAGCTACGAGATAGCCATGGACATGCTGGATGTCAGCGACACTGTCTGCGCTAAGTACCTAACGATGATGTTGGAGGGGCCGGCTCGTACATGGTTGAAAAACTTGCCCCCCAACTCTATCAACACCTGGGCGGAGTTGAAGGACCGTTTCATCAAGAACTTCCAGGGAACCTGCAAACGCCCAATGACGATCGTCGATCTTCAGCACTGCATCCAATGTGAGGGTGAGTCGGCCCATCACTGGACGCGCCGGGTCGTGGAAATTATTCACGCCTCTGACAGCATCACGGCGGCTCAAGCGGTTTTGATCCTGGAAAAGAACTGTCACTTCGAGCCCCTCGTGCAGAAGCTTGGACGGCTTAAGCGGAAAGTTCAGGATATGGGCGAGCTCATGGACGTCCTCACCAGGTATGCCGAGTCAGACACCACGAAGGATCCTAACCCGGATGATGATCAAACCGGCAAAGGAAAGAAAAACAATGGTGGCAAGGGTAACCAGCAGAACAATTCAGGGAACAATGGAAATCATGGCAATGGAGGGAAGCGTAAGAATCAAGAAGGAGGATCAGATTTGGTCTCTAATACCAACACTGGTTACAAATACCCGAAGGGGAATAATTCGGGAAGATCTTATAGTGGCAACAAACCCCGTAATTTTGAGGAAGCCCTCAAAGGGCCATGCCCAAAGCACATCCTCCCTAATAAGCCGTCAACCCACTCTTGGGAGAACTGTCACATAATGCAGGCTTTCGGCGAGCAGTTCCTTCAGAACCGGCAAAGCGGCGGCGGAGGCAACCCGGGGCAGCCTAGTGCCGGCTCATCCAGTGGATTTCATAACCCGGGGTTTCATGGCCCGGACGGCTCAGGTACAGGTTACCAGGGTTCTGGCAACAACGGAGGCAATCAGCATCCGGGGCAAGGAAATCAGCAACAGGGCAATCAACATGTCAATCAGTCTGGTTTTCAAAGCAATCCCAAATAGTTGAATAGTGGGCAGTATCACGTGTTCACGACCCATACTGACAAGCGAGATCGCAAACTTCGGAAATGAGCCGTCAGTGTTGTTGAGCCGGCAGTACCGGAATATCTACGTTGGTCGAAACAGCCCATTACATGGAGCAGAGAGGATCACCCTCCCCGGGTCGACTGTCCGGGTTGCTTGGTTTTGGTGGTGGCGCCTCAAGTCGGCGGCTATTCACTCACAAAGGTACTCATGGACGGAGGAAGCAGTATAAACATCTTGTACTATGACACTTTCCGGCGGATGAATCTGTCTGAAAAACAGCTCCAGTCGTCTTCCACCGTGTTTCACGGGATCGTTCCCGGAAAGTCTGCATATCCTATCGGGCGGATCAAGCTGGATGTCGCGTTTGGCACTGATGATAACTACCGGTGCGAGTCTTTGACCTTTGAGGTGGTCAAAATCAAAAGCCCGTATCACGCCCTGTTCGGGCGGCCGGCTTATGCACGCTTTATGGCTCGACCTTGCTATGTCTACCTCAAACTCAAGATGCCTGGACCGAATGGCACTATCACAGTTAATGGAGATTGAAAGATTGCCCTTGAGTGCGAGGAGGGGGATGCAGCCTATGCCGAGATGGCTTGCGCTGCGGAGGAGCTGAAATTTTACACAGCAAATGTTGACCCGGCCGATATGACGCCCTTCAAAAAGCCTACTCCAGAGTCTGACCCGCCACTCAAATTCAAGTCAGCTGAGGACACCAAACAGGTTGAGTTTGTCCCTGGCAACTCATCCAAGACGTTCACTATTGGGACTGGTATGGATCCCAAATAGGAAAGCGCGCTCATCGAGTTCATCCGTGAGAATCGGGACATCTTCGCGTGGAAACCTTCTGACATGCCAGGTGTATCGAGAGAACTCGCTGAGCACCACCTTAATGTGGATCCGAAAATGAAGCCTGTTCGACAATTCCTCCTTCGTTTTAACGAGGAGAGACGCAAGGTTATTGGGGAGGAAGTAGCCCGGCTCCTAGCTGCCGGGTTCATTGTTGAAGTTTTTCACCCTCAATGGTTGGCTAATCCAGTGCTTGTTCTCAAGAAAAATGGCACTTGGCGCATGTGTATTGACTACACAGATCTCAACAAGGCTTGTCCCAAAGACCTGTTTGCCCTCCCCCGCATTGATCAGATCATCGATGCCACGGCGGGTTGTGAGAGTCTGTGTTTCTTGGATGCTTACTCCGGCTATCATCAGATAAATATGGCTGTCGAGGATCAGGAGAAGACGGCCTTCATCACACCCTTTGGGGCCTTTCGGCTATGTCTCTATGCCTTTTGGGCTCAAATGTGCAGGGGCGACTTATCAGCGGTGTGTCCAGAATTGCTTTCATAAGCAGATTGGGCGCAACGTTCATGCTTATGTGGATGATATCGTGGTCAAGTCATTGAAGAAGGAGACCTTGCTGGATGATCTCAAGGAAACTTTTGCTAATCTTCGGACTTACCAAATGAAGCTTAACCCGGATAAGTGCGTTTTTGGTGTTCCTGCATGCAAGTTGCTGGGTTTCCTAGTATCGGAACGAGGCATTGAAGCCAACCCGGATAAAATCAAGGCAATAACCTCACTCGCGAAACCGGAGAATATCAATGACGTTCAACGGATGGCGGGTCGGATCGCTGCTCTGAGCCAGTTCATAAGCCGCCTTGGTGAGAAAGCTATTCCTTTGTACCAGATGCTGAAAAAGACTGATGATTTTGTCTGGAGCGATGCTGCTGATGCTGCCTTTGAAGCCCTTAAGAAGCAGTTGGCTGAGCCGCCCATTCTCGCTGCCCCCATCGCCAAAGAGCCTATGCTCCTGTACATTACTGTCAATAACAAAGCAGTCAGTGTTGCAGTTGTTGTCGAGAGGAAAGAGGCAGGGAAAGAATATCCAGTGCAGCGGCCAGTCTATTATGTCAGCGAAGTTCTATCTGAGTCCAAGCAGAGGTACCCACATTGGCAGGAACTGGTGTTTGGCGTTTTCCTGGCTAGTCGCAAGCTCAGGCATTATTTCCTGGAGCACCCCATTACTGTGGTCAGTTCAGCACCCTTGGGGGACATTATTCAGAACAGGGAAGCTACAGGCCGGGTTGCCAAGTGGGCGATTGAGCTTGGCCCACATCATCTTAAATATGTGCCTCGCACGGCCATCAAATCACAGGTACTCGTGGATTTCATCAATGATTGGACTGAACTCCAAGCTCCAGAAGAGAAGCCCGATAATACATATTGGACTATACATTTTGATGGTTCCAGACAGCTAGAAGGCTCGGGGGCTGGAGTGGTCATATCTTCCCCTCGAGGTGATAAATTTTGCTATGTCCTGAGAATTCTGTTTACTTGTACTAACAATGCAGCTGAATATGAAGCTCTCCTCCACGGTCTTCGGATAGCTAAGGAGATGAATCTAGCCGGGTCAGGTGCTTGGGCGACTCAGATTTGGTCGCTCAACAAGTTTCAGGAAAGTGGGACTCCAAGGACCCGCTTATGGCGGCTTATCGGCAAGAAGTAACTAATGTGGCTGGACACTTCAAAGGATATCAAGTCGATCATATCGACCGGCGACTTAACGAGGCGGCTGACGCATTGTCACGACTCGGCTCTCAACGTAAGCCGGTCCCCCCTAATGTGTTCCTTGACGTGCTCCATCACCCTTCTGTCAAGCTACCTTCCGAGGAAGATCTCGCCGTTCCTGACCCGGAGGCACTGTTGGTGGCGGCTCTTCACGCTATTCCGGACTGGACAGTTCCTTATCTGGATTATCTGACTCGCGGCGAGCTCCCTGAAGATGAACTCATGGCTCGTCAGATCGTCCGCCGCTCTAACTCTATGTCTATCGTCAATGGCGAGTTACATCGGAGGAACATTACAGGAGTTTTCCAGCGTTGTGTTTCCCCTGATGAAGGGTGAGAGATCCTCAATGAGATTCATTCTGGCGATTGTGGTCATCATGCCGGCTCAAGATCTTTCGTGGCAAAAGCTTTTTGGCATGGTTTTTACTGGCTTACGGCTCACGCAGATGCTGAGGATATTGTACAAAAGTGTGATGGTTGCCAGAAGTTTGCTCACCAGGCTCATGTTCCGGCTCAAGAGCTCCAGATGATCCCAATCACTTGGCCCTTTGCAGTCTGGGGGCTCGACATGGTTGGTCCGTTTAAACCGTCCAAGGACAAAAAGACCCATCTCTTGGTTGCTGTTGATAAATTCACCAAGTGGGTTGAAGTCGAGCCAATCAGCAATTGTGATGCAGTTACAGCAGTCAAATTCTTGAAAAAATTGATCTTTTGCTTCGGTTACCCACATAGCATCATCACTGATAATGCTACAAATTTGTCCAAGGGGCTATGAAGCAGTTTTGTCAGAGAGAGCATATCCGGCTTGACGTTGCATCAGTTGCCCACCCTCAGTCCAATGGCCAGGCAGAACGTGCTAACCAGGAGATTTTATGAGGCATCAAGCCTAGGCTTATGGTCCCACTCGAACGCATGCCGGGTTGCTAGGTCGAAGAACTCCCTTCTGTCCTTTGGAGCATACGGACTACGCCTAACAGATCAACAGGCTTTACGCCTTTCTTTATGGTCTATGGCGCAGAAGCTGTTTTACCCAGCGATATTCGCCACGATTCCCCCCGGGTCACCGCCTATGTCGAAGCAGATAACGAGCAGGCCCGTCAAGATTCTCTCGATGCATTGGAGGAGGAACGGGACTTAGCCGCAGCACGATCTGCGATCTATCAGCAAGACCTACATCGCTATCACAGCCGTCGGGTTCGCAGCCGTACTTTACAAGAGGGCGACTTAGTACTCCGTCTGATTCAGGAACAAGCGGGTATGCACAAGCTCTCCCCTCCCTGGGAAGGGCCTTTTGTCATCAGCAAGAATCTCAACAACGGTTCATATTACCTGATGGATATACGTTAGCACAATAAATCACGTACGTCGGAGGAGGAGACCAACAGGCCTTGGAACATCGCTCATCTCCGTCCTTATTACACTTAGAGCCACCGGCTCAAGTTGCTTGTACATACATTTGTGTATATTATGATCAATAAACATAAGCCGGCACCCTCGAAACTCGGGGTCTCTGTCGTTTCATCTTACATATTTTGCATGAGTCTTTTTGTTTTTGATCATTGGTCACTTGGGGGCTTCTAACTCACCGAGTTTAGCTATCTCACCCTCTTGACCCGACAATTAACGCCACATTATCTTGGTTAAACCTGCCTGTCTGCTTGATGCTACTCCGATTAGGTGACCCGGTGTACTCTTGACAACTCAATCATTTCTATGACCCTGAACTTGTCTTGGTTAAAACATCGGATGTCACGTGAGAGCCGGCTTACAGAGAGCAAGGATAAACCATGGGCTATCACGCCAGCTTCCTTGAAGCAAGACTCGAGCCTCGAAAGCCGGTCTATATTGTCGTGCCTCGAAAGCCGACTTAACATTGATATTTATTCATGATTTCTGTTAAATTTTTACAGGGGTTATCTTTGTTTCCTTTTGGCCGTGAGCCGCCGGGTCAAGGATGAGCCGGGTCAAACAAACATCCTACACAAGATAGGTTAATGCCGGTTCATACAAACATGACTCGCCATTTTGATACTCAACGAAGCATCGTTTCTTCAAACGGAGACCTTGCGGGTTATTATACAATCACACCAGTTCAGTTGTTTCATCCAACATACTGCAAAATTTTCAAAGTGCGCGAAGGCACAACAGAGCATCTAAGTGTTTCAAACTATCCTATTACACGGCCACAGCTGGGCTCAATAATATCAAATTTCTTTGGATCTCTACTCCTGGTCACCAGTTTCAGCGCCCTCCGGGTTATCAGCTCCCGGGTTAGCTCCCTCCTGCTGTTTCTTGGCGACTTGAGTTTCCGGGTTACCCTGCTCTGGCTCTGCTTTTTCTTTTATCTGAAGATTTTCAAAGTCCCAGTCGAGGGTGGTCAAAGCTTGGAACTCGGCGTTCTCTTCTATTATAATTGATGGATCAACATCAGGAGTAAAGATGTGCTTACGCCTTGCTGGAGTCAGGTTGACTGGCTCGAAGATTGGCGGTGTAACCCATTGGTTCCCTTCAGTATAAGCCGCCTGGTACCTCTTCAAGTCCACCTCTTCAACAATCTGACTCGCCACGACACGAGTCTCTTTCATACAGCGGGAATTGTCAGCCGACGTGAATTCCTTGCCGTCCGTCTTAAGTTCTGGAAACCCGCCAGCAAGCTCCGTCATGTCCATATCCGGCACATACGCCTTGGCTCGGCCCAGGGCTAGCATGCTGGTTGATCAAGCGGCTGATTTCTTGAACTCCTCGATGTACTTCGGCACGGTGGAAAGCTGATTCAGCACATCTTTGATATATTTTGGCGACTCTTTATGTCTCATCACTGACATAATTGTGAACAAGCTCCCTGCATAGAGTTGCTCACACAAGGTATACATCGCTTTCAGCTTGACCAGCGGCTCTTGACCAAGATTCACAGTCCGGTTCCCTGCAATTTTTGCCCAAGTATGGCTCAGCTACGGATTGCAGTTTGCAGGCGAGTTAACAGTACTAAATATGAATCAACTACAAGTGGTGGATCACTTACCAAAGATGGCCTGGGTCATGTGATTGACGTGATGCTTTAACCCGGCCAGCTCATCAGAAAGGGGCTTGAGTTTGTTTTCTGCTTCTTCAGCATGTTTCAACAGCAAGGTTCTCTCTTTCTAGGCCGTCAATACTCTCAATTTTTCAGCGGTCGTCGACGCTGATTCTTCTGGAGATGCGGCTGCTGACACGGCATCCGCTCGAAGCTTCTTCTCCGCCTTAAGTTGCTCTTACAAGCCGGCCGCTCTCGACTCGGCATCATTCAGCAGATCCTGTCATAACCAGGTCACATCAGTACAATGAGCCTACAACATTGGCGACTTTGGTGTTTGGCGACTCTAATACAACCACAATTTTCTAAACTGAAGTCCCAAGCAGTTGCTAGCAATCTACATGGCACTTGGGGGCTAATGCAAGTTCAATTTTTCTTTCACAAATGCTAAGGGAAAGCTCCAACTCATCTTACTACAATGAGTCGGCCCTTGGCGGCTATCAGAGTCAATTTTCTTCTACATACTGAATCAATATTATGAAGACCCGGTTGTTTTATAAAAACAAGCCGGCCCTTGGGGGCTACATAACACTTTGCTCTTTAAATTGTTGAAGATCCGGCTGTTTCACAGAAGCAAGCCGGCCCTTGGGGGCTACATGTCACTTCAGTTTGAAAGACGAAGTTTAAGCACCTACTCGTTATATGCATAACAACCCGGTCCTTGGGGGCTATGGTTCAAGGGAAAAAGAAGGAAAGCATATCTGAAGTCTTTCACACAATCATGTCTGCTTATGTCTAAGACTTGGCGGCTACATATGATATATAAAGTGTAGACAAGAGATGTTTTCTTACCTCGTATTTTCTCTTCAGCATGTTAACCATGCTGGCTTCCATATCCCGGCTTGTGGATAGCCGGGTCAAGTACGCCTCATGAAGGTCAGCAGCGCTAAGTTCTTCAAGGCTTGGGAGTGCATGTTTCGCCAAAGTGGTTGAAGGCTCTGCAGTTTTAAAAGATGCTCCTGTGATGGTGACCTTGTCGGCGGCTTGGGGAGACGACACCACTACATTTTCCGCCGCCTTTGTTGGGCTCGAAGCATGGTCAGGACTAGGCAGGTTGACGTCTCCCACCTCGTCCGTCGCACAGGTTTGAGTGTCCACCTTTCCAGTTGATGGCGGCTTATTCTGCGGCGGCGGCTCAACAATCTCGTGAGCCTGGTCCTTTTCAGTTTCAACATGACCTTCAGGGGTCACCAACTCTGGAGTTTCGGATCCGGGTTTCCCTAAGGATGAGGGTAATTCGCCAATCTTCCTTTTCTTGGCCTTGGCCCTGCGAAAGCACAAGCAGATTCAGATAAATAATACAACAGATATAGCAAAGCACGACTCATCGAAAAGATCTTACCGTGGTTTGATGACCATGGGTGGCAATTGAGTGGCAGATGAGTCGCCAGATGATGGTGGCGACTCCTGATAATCCGAATCAGACGGGTTACATGGTTGTTTAAAAAGACCGGCAAGCGGGTGAGATGGAGATGGACTATGTGGCACCTCATTTCGACGCTTGCGGGGGTTTGGTGAGTTAGATAAGCCGCCCAAAAGTTCTCCAGATCCACTTCACGTGTGGCGCCTTATTGATTCGGCATGCTGTGATTTCTTTAAAGAAAATTTTAGGTCTAAGTAAGCAAGTGGATGAGAAAAGGGCACTTTCCTCACAGTTTTTCTTAGCTTTTGGGGAACAAAGGTGTCCGAGTCGGAAGAGATAGAAATTACCTCAACGTCATCAGCCTGGCTAATATCAATATCGCCATGGGAATAAGAGGTGTCAGCACGTTCAATAAAAAGACAGCCAAGGGAGTCAAGTTCTACCTCTGATTCATCATCAGCCAAATGCGACTGGCCCCTAGCTGCCGTCTCATGTTCAGCGGCCGGCTTATGCTTTTTCCGAGCCGGCCCAGCTTTGGATTTGGCAACTGCCTTCTTCGCTTTCTTGTTCCAGAATGAAGAATTAAGCTGCAGTTTAATGAGATTAACAAGAAAGCTTAAGTTATGGATTGATAAGTCGGATAAAAAAAATTACAAAGAATGCTTACTGGAGGAGCTTGATTGAGGGCATAGAATGGTTTCAGTCCGGTCTTGTTACATATTTCTTGAGGTTCCCCGAGTAGCTTCTTCATAGCCTTATTTATATCATCATCTGACATATCATTGGGACTGAACCGTTGTGGATCGGTTGATTCGCCAGAATAATTACACATTAAGTCGTCTCGGCGGCTTAAGGGCAGGATCTTAAAGGTACGCCAGCACCGTGTCAAGTCAACACCAGTCAGACAGTTGGCTATTAAAGCCCTCAACCTTGGATATACGTGGGCAACTTGGGCACGTTCTTCTTGAGGAGCCCAGCCGGGAAGTTCAAATGTTGGGGGAAGGCGTTCAGGCCTATAACCCGGCAGAGGGTTTTCATCAGCTGGAGCTGTGTTCTTGCAGTAGAACCACGTTTTGTTCCAACCTTTAGGGTGACTCGGCAGAGCTGCTGAAGGAAAGGGAACATCTCTTCGTCTTTGAATTGAGACCCTGCCAAGTTCTAGGCAGGGGCCATCAGCGCACTCAGTTTGGCGGTTGAGATAGAAGAACTCTCTGAAGAGAGGAACGATGATTTCTATTTGCAGATATACCTCACACAAGACTTGAAATTGGCACAAGTTGGATACAGAGTTTGGACCGATATCTTGAGGATGAAGGTTGAAGAAGTGTAGAACATCTCGGAAGAATTTTGACCCGGGTGGAGAGAAACCTCTGAGGAGATGGTCTGTGAAGATCACGACTTCCCCTTCGCGGGGATGTGGGATGTTTTCTGCTGCTTGAGGAGCTCGATAGCCACTTATTTCCTGAGCCGGCAGGAAGCCTTGCTCTTTATAATCATTCAGTACAAGGTTAGAGACTTGAGAACACACCCAGTTGCAGACTGTGGTCTTCGCCATAACAAGTCGCCTAAATATGAACGAGGAAATGCAAAAACGTAAATGGCAGGATTACTCATGTTCATGATAAACTCACATCATATGATCAAAGGTACAGGGGCGAGTCACTATGTTCAGTAAGTCGCCAAGAGTGGATTATCAGATTGGGCGGATCATAATAAGTGGACATGAGTCGCCAAGAGTAAGGGCGGCTCATCCTAAGACCAAGGTTCTTGGATTTATCCTAAGTGTTGCAGAAACAAGTTTCGAACAAGAACGGCTACTATTATGGATCTACAAAATACGCGAAAAAGGAAAATATTTGCTATTCTTAACTCATACAGTGGACGCGCGGCTTGATTTATTCGTAGAGTCTAATGAAGATCAGAAGTTCTTAGATGCAAAAATGGTACTACAGCTAACATCGGAGTATTTCTACAACAAGCTCATTGGCATCTAGATCTAAAAACAGCAATGATGGGATAGACTGATGAACACCGATGAACTAGGTCAATGGATGTATGAGTGCTACAGATCTAGGAGGCAATGAGGCGTTCCTAGATGCGATGAGAGGCTCTGAGATGATCTTGAGCAGCCTCGACGACGGCGCGTACGAAGAAGAAGGCGCGGTTGAGGTCGCCGGCGCGCGTCGGGGTCGTACAGCGGCGGAGCTCCTGACACTGGTAGGCGCGTCACGAGGAAGAAGAAGAAGCGGGGAGGATGAAGCGGTAAAGTGAAAACGGAAACCCCCTCGGGTGTATTTATAAAAAAAAGAAGGGGAAGCGGCAGGTGTGAAAACAGAGGAGCGTAGTAACTTTTGTGAGTGGATGACGCCTCGATTTTCGGGCTTGACAGATATGCTCAAAAGATTCGCTATGATGTGGCGCCTGAACCCCGCGATTTCCGGAAGGTGATGTCATGACACTGAAGGATCAGAAATGTTAAGTTACCAGTGCTTTGTGAGCCGGCGAACTCGCATGACTCGGCCATGGAATGAACCTAGATGATGAAAGGAAGGATAACCCGGCAATGTGACTTCTGGAGATTGATGCAAATAAATTCACCTCACTCTGGGGGCTAATGTCGGGGATATAACCCACCGGCATAACCCGCCCGTTCAGGGCCGGGTTACAGGATAAAGGACGCAGCATTCAAAGAACAGGAGGCCCATCTGGCGACTCATCGAGCAGGCCGGGTTAGGGCCCAATACTTGAGGTGGCGGCTTATCGAAGGATGTGATATGTTTTCCTTTCTTGAGGAGGACGATGAGTAGGAAATAGACTAGATCACGGGTCATGTTACGACCCGGACTCTGTTGTAAACCCAGGGCTCGACCTATATATAAAGGGGAGCCCCTGAGGCGGAAAAGGGTAAGTTACGAGATCTCGAGTACTAGGTTAGCCAAGTCGCACCCTTGTAATCGAGATCATCATCATCAATACAACCAAAGCAGGACGCATGCCTTTACCTCCATCGCGAGGGGCCGAACCTGGGTAAACCCTTGTCTCTCGATTCCGATCAACCCCGTTCAAGTTACCACCTAGCTGCGATGGCCTCACGACTAAGTCCTTTCACGAGGACATCTGCCGTGACAAAACCACGACACATGGGGATGTTACAATTCTCCTCCTCTAAAAGAAATTCTCGTCCCGAGAATTAAGCGGTAGGCTGGAAGAGAGCGGCGTATTGTTCACGAAGACGATCTTCGCATTCCCAAGTGGCTTCATCCTCAGAATGATTCGACCACTGAACTTTAAGGAACTTGATTGCCTTCTGACGGGTTCGACGTTCAGCTTGATCAAGAATACGGATCGCATACTCTTGATAAGAAAGATCCTCTTGTAGCTCAAGCATTTCATGATCCACTGCTCGGATAGGATCCTTGAAGCAGCGACGAAGTTGCGACACATGGAAAACATCATGCACTTGAGAAAGGTTTGGCGGCAATTCCAATTGGTATGCCACTTCTCCTCGACGGGCGAGGATACGGAACGGGCCAATGTAGCGAGGAGATAACTTGCCCTTGATCCCAAATCGATGAGTGCCCTTCATCGGAGTGACGCGAAGGTAAGCTTGTTCGCCAGGTTGATAAACCATTACCTGGTGTTTGCGATCATAATTGCTCTTCTGACGAGACTGAGCATCTTTCAAATGATCACGGACAATGTGGACTTGTTCTTCAGCTTGTTGAATAATGTCCGGTCCAACGAGTGACCGTTCCCCAGTTTCTGACCAATTCAGAGGGGTTCGGCACTTACGTCCATAAAGAACTTCAAATGGTGCCATCTTCAGACTAGCTTGATAGCTATTGTTGTATGAGAATTCAGCATACGGGAGAGATTCCTCCCATTTCTTACCGAATGAGATGACACAAGCTCGAAGCATATCTTCAAGCACTTGATTGACTCGTTCAACTTGTCCCTGGGACTGGGGGTGAAAAGCGGTGCTGAAGGACAGATGAGTTCCCATAGCTTCTTGGAAACTGTTCCAAAATCTTGAGGTAAAGAGGCTGCCACGATCTGAACTGATCTCCAACGGAACATCGTGGAGTGACATGATTTTGGAAACATATAAGTCTGCTAACTGACTAGCAGTGATTGTCTCCTTCACTGGCAGAAAGTGAGCAACCTTTGAGAATCGGTCAATGACGACAAAAATAGCATCATGACCCTTCTGTGATCTGGGAAATCCAGTAATGAAATCCATTTCAACTTTGTCCCATTTCCATTCAGAAATAGTAAGTGGTTGTAGAAGTCCAGCAGGCCTTTGGTGTTCTGCTTTGATGCGACGGCAAACGTCACACTCAGCCACATAGCGAGCAATGTCATGCTTCATATCAGGCCACCAGTACCGTTGACGAATGTCTTGGTACATCTTGGTGCTGCCAGGATGAATTGATAAAGGCGTATCATGTGCTTCTTTCATGACATCCAAATGAGAGTCCAGATTGTGCTTTCTGGGGACCACTAGGCGGCCTTTGAAGAACAAGACACCATCATCACCAACATGGAAGAACGAAGAATTTCCCTTGGAGAGGTATTTCTTAATCTTCTCGACTTCAGAGTCATATTTTTGCCTCGTCTTGATGTTGCACTCGAGGTCCGGTTCAACAACTAGGGTATTGAGATAACCCTGAGGAACAATATGAAGGTTTAACTTGCAAAGCTCTTCATAGAGAAGGGGCTGTGCTTGCTGAACCGTAAGGTTGTTGCAATAAGACTTGTGGCTCAAAGCATCGGCCATTACATTAGCCTTGCCAGGGGTATAAGAAATATCCATGTCATAGTCAGCTATTGTCTCGACCCATCTTTGTAGACGGAGATTCAAGTCTGGTTGAGTATACAGATACTTCAGACTTTGGTGGTCCGTGTATATCTCTCAACGATTACCGAGAAGGTAATGTCGCCACAGCTTCAGAGCATAGATAACTGCTGCTAACTCAAGATCATGCGTTGGATAGTTATCTTCGTGAGGACGTAATTGACGAGAGCCATAAGCAATTTCTTTGCGCTCTTGCATTAGGACACAGCCTAATCCTTGACGGGATGCGTCGCAATATATCACAAAGTCCTTGCGAGTATCAGGGGGAGCTAGCACTGGGGCAGAGGTCAACTTGTCCTTAAGTGTCTGGAAACTTTCCTGACATTTTTCTGTCCACTCAAACTTAACGCCTTTGTGAAGCAGATCAGTCAGAGGCTTTGCAATCTTGGAGAAGTTCTCGACGAATCGGCGGCAATAGCTAGCAAGACCAAGAAAACTTCTGACTTGCTTGACATTCTTCGGAGGAATCCAGTTAAGAATAGCCTGAACTCGTTCTGGGTTAACTGCAATGCCATCTTTGGAAATCACATGACCGAGATAAGTCACCTCAGATAACCAGAATTCACACTTGAAAATTTTGGCATACAGTTGATGTTCTCGAAGTCTCTCCAATACAAGCCGAAGATGTTCGGCGTGTTCTTCTTCATTCTTGGAAAATATAAGGATATCATCCAAGTAAACCACGACAAATTTGTCGAGGTAGTCCATGAAGATATAGTTCATCAATCGGGAGAAGGTTGCTGGAGCATTAGTCAATCCGAAGGACACGACGGTGTACTCGTATGATCCATAACGGGTAACGAAATAGGTTTTCGGAATATCCTCCTTCCGAACTCGGATCTGGTGATAACCCAACCTTAAGTCGAGTTTAGAGAACACGGAGGATCCAGCAAGTTGATCATAAAGATCGTTGATCCGGGGAAGTGGATATTTGTTCTGGATTGTTGCTTGGTTAATAGGCCGATAGTCCTGGACCAATCGGTTTGTTCCATCCTTCTTCTTAACAAAGAGAGAAGGTGCTCCCCAAGCAGAAGCACTGGGGCGGATGAAACCCTTTTTAAGTGACTTGTCAATTTCCTCCTTAAGCTCAAGGAGTTCATGCGGTGGCATCTTGTATGGGCGCTTAGCAATAGGGGTAGTGCCTGGTTTCAAGTCGATGACAAATTCAACGGCTCTAACAGGGGGTATTCCTGGAAGTTCTTCTGGAAAGACGTCCGGAAAATCACGAACGACTGGAATGTTCTCAATTCCCTCAAGAGGTGAAGCGTTCAAAGCATTCAGAGCATATATCTGAGCTTCGGCATTCCGGGTAATCTGGGCGGTGTAGTTCACTATCTTGTCGGAGGGGTGTAGGAGTTGGATGACTTTGGTGGCACAATTGATCGAAGCAATGTGAGCTTTCAACCAATCCATTCCCAGAATGAGGTCTATGGTGGCAGACTTCAGGATGATGGGTGAAACAAGGAATTCCAATCCTTCGATTTCAACAGGGACAGTATGTGCTATCATGGAGGTACGACAGTGGCCTCCAGGGGTACGGACAACCATTTGTAGGTTCATGTTTTCAAATGCAATGTCATGTGATAATGCAAATGCTTCTGACATGAATGAATGCGATGCTCCTGAATCAAATAAAACAGAAGCGGGTACTGAATTAACGAGAAGGGTACTCATCACAGTGGCAGGTTGATCCTGGACTTCTTCAATATCAATGTTGTAAGCGTGTCCACGTCCATAAGCAGAAGGCCCGGTATTATAGTTGCGGGTCTGGTTGTTACCACGACCATTGCCACGGCCATTGCGAGGAAGTGCCAACTGATTCTGATTCTGGCAGCAGTCCTTGGAAAGGTGACCTGGTTTGCGACACTTGAAACATAGACCATCTTCAGGACGAAGAGGAGCAGCTTGAGTTCTCGGCTGCCTCGGTGGTGGAGGAGGCAGACGGGGTGCAGCATAGGAAGGACTCAGCGCAGGGGCAGTTGAACGATACATGCTGTTGGGAATCCCCATCTTACGCCTTTGCCCTGAGTTCGAAGATGAGCCAACATCATGATTGCGCTTGATTGATTCCTTATGTTCCATCTGAGCGGTCTCAACCTGGATAGCCTTATTCACCAGAGTGGCGAAGTCGGCGAAGTCATGAACAGCAAGTGCAAGCTTGAGGTTTGGGTGGAGTCCATCGCGGAATTTCTCCTGTCTGCGTGCATCTGTGGCAATGTCTTCTTCAGCATAGCGGGACAGGTTAAGGAATTCCCGCTGATAAGCTTCGACAGTCTTACTGCCCTGAGTGAGGTTGCGAAACTGCCTTTTCTTCTGGTCCATGATTCCCTGAGGAATGTAGCGAGCACGGAAGGCAGTCTGGAACTCGAGCCAAGTGATGACTGTCCCCTCAGGTAGTGAACGCCTGTGGGTGGACCACCATTGAGCAGCGGAGCCTTTCAGAAAGTAGGTCGCGAAAGTGACAAGGTTTTCAGGGGCGACACTTGCAGATTCCATCTCGTAGGCGATGTCATGAAGCCAGTCATCAGCATCCAGTGGCTGTTCAGAGTTGCGGTAAACAGTTGGGTTGAGACGTACAAATTCCTGCAGAGTTATTGGGGCAAGTGGCTGGTTCTGAGCATTCTGGTTCTGCTGCGGGAACTGAGCCATGATTCCAACCATGAACTGGCGGTTCAACTCGAATTGCTGCATCATAGCTGCCATATAGTCTGGCGGGGGTGGGTCGTAGGCACCACGGCCACGACCACCTGGTCTAACCATCCTACTAAAATTTAACAGGGGGTAGTTTAGTAAAAGCAACTGCAAGTGTTTAGAGACAAACATAATGTAACGCGACAACGAATAAGTAGTGCAATAGATACATCACAATAGTCATTTAAGACATACAGATCCATACACAGAGTCGGTTACACGCGGACAACATAAGTTCACAAAATTAAACAGCTAGACATACTAGGCGGCGCGCAGGCACGCGGTGAGGAATACACAACGACACATAACAAAGGCTACATCAACGTCGGGGAAAACCACTGAAACGGGGTAACTGCAAGTGCGGACGATGAGTGTCCAAGGCAAAAAAGTCCTGCTCTCCTTGTGCACTCTGATGCAGAACCCGGTCTCGAACTGGAAGAAGAGGTCCACGGGCAGGTGTGTGACCTCCAACAGCAGGCCAATCGATACCTGCCGGCATCCGAGTCCTGCGCGGGTAAAGGATGTACTCTGGATGTATCCCTGCACGAACAGCTGGTAGCAACTATATCATAGCCTCGTAGAGACGTGCTCGAGTGGCAAACAGCTCGACGGCGAGAGCCCGGGCAGTGCGATCCAGAACCTGAGTGCACTGAACCAAAACCTCCGGGTCATATCGACGTCGCTCGTAAGGGGCACAGACAGCTGTGTAGTATCCGGTAGCATCTCCAGCAGGGGCATACGGGATGTATCGGAACTCGGAGTCACCCAAGCGACTATGCTCACCATGAAGACGTGCGACAGCAGAATAGGCAGCATCATGGACTGCCATCTCAATCGTCACGCCGATACCGTGAAAAGTGTGCAACTCAGCGTCGGAGTTGTCCCGCTGATCGAAGATACGAACATCTGCATGGTACTGCACCTGGTTGAACTCGCGGTAATCCTCGTAAACCATGTACTCGGGGTACCAACGGTAGCCCAATCTGGTCAGGAGGGCGATCAGAACAGCTGGAAAACCAGGGGCATCACGAGCCCAAGTGCGAAGCACAAGCTGCGTCGCAGGGCGCGGCGGAAACAAGCGATCCATCTGAAATAGAGGAAATTCAAGATTGTCAAATGACAGTGAGTGAATTCTTGCATCGTGCATTAAAGGAAGTAATATTGCAGATAATGAAAGCTCCGGGTGGATGTGATCACGAGAACCTAGAGTCAGAGTTAGTAAAATTTTAACCCGAAAAGAAGAGAGATCAGAGTCCCAGAGTATAGAAGAGGAATAAAAGATCCTAATCCCATCCATGTACAACGTGGGCCCGTAAGCCACACAGCACTGTTAGTAAAATAGTTTTTTTTTCAACGTCTAGACTCAACTTCGACCAAGGAATCGGAAGGGGGCTTCCTACAGGCAGTCAGCTCTGATACCTACTTGTGATGCCCCTGCTCGACCGTGCACTAATCATACACGCAAACATGCACGCTCGAGATCAGAGACTCACGGGAAGATATCACAACACAACTCTAAACTCAAATTTAAACATGAATCTTCATATTACAAACTAGGGGTCGCAAGGACCCGAATACATAAGTCATACACACAAATGATATTTGAGTACAGACATAGTTAGACAAGTTTGCCTTAAGAAGGCTAGCACAAACAGCGACATCTGATCGAAAAGGCGCATGCCTCCTGCCTAGGGCCTCCGAACTACTCCTGGTCGGCTGGCTCAACCTAGTAGTACGTGCCTCCGGGGCTCTCCTGGTAGTAGTCTCCTGCGGTGGCATCTGGCTCCTGGACTCCATCGTCTGATTTCGTCAAGTGGGTATGGGGAAAAAGATAGCAAAGCAACCGTGAGTACTCATCCAAAGTACTCGCAAGACTGACATCAGAACTGTACTACATATGCATCGGTATCAAAAGAATGGGGCTATATCTTTGGACTAAACTGCAGAAATAATGGAACAGAGGGGGAGAGGCATATGCATCTTGAAGCAGTTCTTGCAGCATCAGAAGAGAGTAGAGCAAGATAATATATATATCAATCATGTTTTAGTAACTCCCTGAGATACTTCCTCGACTACCCTGCGAGAAAGTGATCCCGAGAGCAGTAGTAACAGTTTAATAATGTGACAGTATCCATTTGTAGTTGTAGCAGATCAAAATACAACTCTGAGCGTCCTGTTACCGTGGACATGGCTATTCGAATAGATAACTTCCCTGCAGCGGTGCACTACTGTTACCCAACACGCTCGATCACATCTGGCCGGACACACTTGCTGGGTAATGCCCGGCCTCGGGAGATCGACACGACGCAGTCCTACCTAGGCTCAGCAGAGAGGTCAACACGCCGGTCTAAATCCTAAGTGCGAAGGGGTCTTGGGCCATCGCCCTTTGCACTCCTGCACGTTGCGTGGCTGGTCGGTGTTGGGGAACGTTGCATGGGAAACAAAAAATTTCCTACGCACACACAAGATCTATCCATGGTGATGAGCATCTACGAGAGGGAGAGTGAATCTACATACCCTTGTAGATCGCTAAGCGGAAGCGTTAAGAAACGCGGTTGATGTAGTCGAACGTCTCCGCGATCCAAATCGCAAGTCGTCCCTCGATCCGATCACGAACTAGTGCCGAACGGACGGCACCTCCGCGTTCAACACACGTACGGCTTGATGACGCCTTCACCTCCTCGATCCAGCGAGCGATGGTGAAGTAGTAGATGAGTTCCGGCAGCACGACGGCGTGGTGATGGTGGTGAGGAACAATCTCTGCAGGGCTTCGCCAAGCACTACGGAGATTATGACGGGAGAACTAGCGGGTTAGGGTTGCTGACACAACGCTTGGGAAATCTTAATGTGTCCCGTGTGCTAGCCCTGCCCCTCTATTTATATGTTGAGCCTTGGGGTCTAAACTTGGAGTAAAAGCCTCCTCCAGGTCGGTTTTGCCCGCACAAGGTCGGTTTGGCCCGCAGGGAAAGAGTCCAACTCGGATCCCTGCAGTATCGCGTACAAGCGGAGTACCGCTTACGATAAGCGGTAGTACCGCCTGTAGCGGTAGTACCGCTTACGATAAGCGGTATTACCGCCTGTAGCGGTAGTACCGCTTACGATAAGCGGTAGTACCGCCCGTAGCGGTAGTACCGCTTATGATAAGCGGTAGTACCGCCCGTAGCGGTAGTACCGCTTACGATAAGCGGTAGTACCGCCCCAGACGCCAGCAAAACTTCCTTTTGCACCTTGCCTAAGCCTCGTGGGCTTTACCCCTTGGCCCAAATAAAGTGTTCTCGTATCCGAACATTTCGGGAAACATCCGGAACCTCTTCCGGTGAATTCTGGAACCCTTCCGGAAACCAAAACACTATTATCACATATATCAATCTTTACCTCCGGACTATTCCGGAGATCCTCGTCAGTTCCGGGATCTTATCCGGGACTCCGAACAACCTTCGGTCACCAACAAAATAACTCAACTATACTAATCGTCACCAAACGTTAAGTGTGTAGACCCTGCCGGTTCGAGAACTATGTAGACATGACCGAGACACCTCTACGATCAATAACCAATAGCGGGACCTGGATGCCCATATTGGCTCCTACATATTCTACGAAGATCTTTATTGGTCGAACCTCTATGTCAAGGATTCAGTTAATCCCGTATACTGTTCCCTTTGTTCTTCGGTATGTTACTTGCCCGAGATTCGATCGTCGGTATCTCTATACCTAGTTCAATCTCGTTACCGGCAAGTCTCTTTACTCGTTCCGTAATACAAGATCTCGTGGCTAACACTTTAGTCACATTGCTTGCAAGGCTCATTGTGATGTTGTATTACCGAGTGGGCCCTGAGATACCTCTCCGTCACACGGAGTAACAAATCCCAGTCTTGATCCATGCCAACCCAACAGACACCCTCGGAGATACCTGTAGAGCACCTTTATAGTCACCCAGTTACGTTGCGACGTTTGATACACACAAGGTACTCCTCCGATGTCAGGGAGTTGCATGATCTCATGGTCATAGGAACAGATACTTGACATGCAGAAAACAATAGCAATAAACTGACACGATCAAATGCTACGTTCTTAGTTTGGGTCTTGTCCATCACATCATTCTCCTAATGATGTGATCCCGTTATCAAATGACATCTCATGTCAATGGCTAGGAAACCTTAACCATCTTTGATCAACGAGCTAGTCAACTAGAGGCTTACTAGGGACACAGTGTTGTCTATGTACCCACACATGTATTTGAGTTTCCAATCAATACAATTATAGCATGGATAATAAACGATTATCATGAACAAGGAAATATAATAATAACCAATTTATTATTGCCTCTAGGGCATATTTCCAACAGTCTCCCACTTGCACTAGAGTCAATAATCTAGTTCACATCACTATGTTATTTACATTGTAATGAATCGAACACCCATGCAGTTCTGGTGTTGTTCATGTTTAGCCCTTGGAAGAGGTTTAGTCATCGGATCTGCAACATTCAGATCCGTGTGTAATTTGCAAATATTTATGTCGTCCTCCTTGATGTAATCGCGGATGGAATTGAAACGTCGCTTTATGTGTCTGGTCCTCTTGTGAAATCTTGGTTCCTTGGCTAGAGCAATGGCACCAGTATTATCACAAAACAGAGTCGTTGGGTTAAGTGCACTAGGCACTACTCCAAGATCTGTCATGAACTCCTTCATCCAGACACCTTCCTTCGCCGCCTCCGAGGCAGCGATGTACTCCGCTTCGCATGTAGAATCAGCTACCACGCTTTGCTTGGAACTGCACCAGCTAACCGCACCCCCATTAAGAATAAATACGTATCCGGTTTGTGACTTAGAGTCATCCGGATCAGTGTCAAAGCTTGCATCGACGTAACCCTTTACGACGAGCTCTTGATCACCTCCATAAACGAGAAACATGTCCTTAGTCCTTTTCAGGTACTTCAGGATATTCTTGACCGCCGTCCAGTGTTCCATTCCTGGATCACTTTGAAACCTTCCGACCATACTTATGGCAAGGCTGACATCGGGTCTTGTGCACAGCATTGCATACATGATAGAGCCTATGGCTGAAGCATAGGGGATGATACTCATCTTTTCTCTATCTTCTGTAGTCACTGGGCATTGAGTATTACTCAACTTCACACCTTGCAATACAGGCAAGAACCCCTTCTTGGACTGATCCATTTTGAACTTCTTCAAAACTTTGTCAAGGTATGTGCTTTGTGAAAGTCCTATTAAGCGTCTCGATCTATCTCTATAGATCTTGATGCCTAATATGAAAGCAGCCTAGGTCCTTCATTGAAAAACTCTTGTTCAAATATTCCTTCACACTTTCCAACATTTCTATATTGTTTCCAATCAGTAATATGTCATCCACATATAATATTAGAAACGCTATAGAGCTCCCACTCACTTTCTTGTAAATACAAGCTTCTCCGTAAACTTGTATAAACTCGAACGCTTTGATCACCTCATCAAAGCGAAGATTCCAACTCCGAGATGCTTGCACCAGTCCATAAATGGATCGCTGGAGTTTGCAAACTTTGTCAGCATTCTCTGGATCGACAAAACCTTCTGGTTGCATCATATACAACTCTTCCTTAAGGAAACCGTTAAGGAACGCTGTTTTGACATCCATCTGCCAAATTTCATAATCGAAAAAGGCAGCTATTGCTAACATGATTCTGACGGACTTAAGCATCGCTACGGGTGAGAAGGTCTCATCGTAGTCAACACCTTGAACTTGTGAAAAACCCTTTGCCACAAGTCGAGCTTTATAGACGGTGACATTACCATCTGCGTCCGTCTTCCTCTTAAAGATCCATTTATTCTGAATGGCCTTACGCCCTTCAGGTAATACTTCCAAAGTCCATACTTTGTTTTCATACATGGATCCCATCTCGGATTTCATGGCCTCTAACCACTTCTTGGAATCCGGGCCCATCATCGCTTCTCCATAGCTCACAGGTTCATCGTTGTCTAACAACATGATTTCTAAGACAGGGTTGCCGTACCACTCAGGAGCAGTACGCGTCCTTGTCGACCTACGAGGTTCGATAGTAACTTGATTCGAAGGTTCATGATCATCATCATTAACTTCCTCTTCAACTGATGCAGGCTCTACAGAAACATCTTTCTGTACTGTGCTACTTTCAGGTTGAAGTAAAGGTTCAATAACCTCATCAAGTTCTATCTTCCTCCCACTCAATTCTTTCGAGAGAAACTCTTTCTCAAGAAATGTTCCGTTTTTAGCGACAAACACTTTGCCTTCGGATCTGAGGTAGAAGGTATACCCAACTGTCTCTTTTGGGTATCCTATGAAGACGCATTTCTCCGCTTTGGGTTCCAGCTTTTCAGGCTGAAGCTTTTTGACATAAGCATCACATCCCCAAACTTTAAGAAACGACAGCTTTGGCTTCTTGCCAAACCAAAGTTCATGTGGCGTCGTCTCAACGGATTTCGATGGTGCCCTATTTAAAGTGAATGCAGCTGTCTCTAATGCATAACCCCAAAACGATAGTGGCAAATCGGCAAGAGACATCATAGATCGCACCATATCCAATAAGGTTCGATTACGACGTTCGAACACACCATTACGCTGTGGTGTTCCAGACGGTGTCAGTTGTGAAACAATTCCACATTGTCTTAAGTGACTGCCAAACTCATAACTCAGATATTCTCCTCCTCGATCAGATCGTAGGAATTTAATCTTCTTGTTACGATGATTCTCAACTTCACTCTGAAATTGTTTGAACTTTTCAAATGTTTCAGACTTGTGTTTCATTAAGTAAATATACCCATATCTACTTAAGTCATCAGTGAAGGTGAGAAAGTAACGATAACCACCGCGCGCCTCAATACTCATTGGACCGCATACATCAGTATGTTATGATTTCCAACAAGTCACTTGCCCGTTCCATTGTTCCAGAGAACGGCGTTTTAGTCATCTTACCCATGAGGCATGGCTCACATGTGTCAAGTGATTCAAAATCAAGTGACTCTAAAAGTCCATCAGTATGGAGCTTCCTCATGCGTTTTACGCCAATATGACCCAAACGGCAGTGCCACAAGAAAGTGGTATTATCATTATCAATTTTACATCTTTTGGCATCAATGTTATGAACATGTGTATCATTACTATCGAGATTCAATAAGAATAAACCCCTCACATTGGGTGCATGATCATAAAAGATATTACTCATATAAATAGAACAACCATTATTCTCTGATTTAAATGAGTAACCGTCTCGCAATAAACAAGATCCAGATATAATGTTCATGCTTAACGCAGGCACTAAATAACAATTATTCAGGTTCATCACTAATCCCGATGGTAATCGAAGAGCGAGCGTGCCGACGGCGATCACATCAAGCTTGGAACCATTTCCCACGCGCATCGTCACTTCGTCCTTTGCCAGCCTCCGTCTATTCCGCAGTTCCTGTTTTTGAGTTGCAAATATGAGCAACCGCACCGGTATCAAATACCCAGGCACTACAACGAGAGTTGGTAAGGTACACATCAATAACATGTATATCATATATACCTTGTTTGTTGTTGGCCGCCTTCTTGTCAGCCAAATACTTGGGGCAGTTCCGCTTCCAGTGTCCAGTTCCCTTGCAATGAAAGCACACAGTTTCTGGTTTGGGTCCAGCCTTGGGTTTCTTCACGAGAGGAGCAACTGCTTTGCCACTCTTCTTGGAGTTACCCTTCTTACCCTTGCCATTTTTCTTGAAACTAGTGGTTTTATTGACCATCAACACTTGATGCTCCTTCTGAATTTCAGACTCAGCGGCTTTCAGCATCGCAAACAGCTCGGCGACTGACTTGTTCATCCCGTGCATGTTATAGTTCAACACGAAGCTCTTGTAGCTAGGTGGCAATGATTGAAGAACTCTGTCAGTGATAGCCTCTGGCGGAAGGGGCATCCCCAATTCAGCCAGACGGGTGGAGTACCCAGACATTCTGAGTACGTGATCACTGATAGACCCGTTCTCCTCCATCTTGCAAGCATAGAACTTATCGGAGATCTCATATCTCTCGATCCGGGCATTCTTCTGAAAGATAAACTTCAACTCCTGGAACATCTCATATGCTCCATGACGTTCAAAACGTCTTTGAAGTCCCGGTTCTAAGCCATACAATATTGCACATTGAACCATTGAGTAATCTTCAGAACGAGCCTGCCAGGCGTTCACAACGTCTAGAGACTCAACTGGAGCGGGTGGATCACCAAGCGGTGCATCAAGGACATAAGCCTTCTGGGAAGCCGTAAGGATAATCCTTAGATTACGGGCCCAGTCCACAAAGTTACTTCCATCATCTTTCAACTTAGCTTTCTCTAGGAACGCATTAAAATTCAGGGGTGCTACTGTGCGAGCCATGATCTACAACATAAATATAGCAAAGACAACTTAGACTATTGTTCTAGATAATGAGTTTAGTTAATCATATTACTTAAAAACTCCCACTCAAATTGACATCCCTCCGGTCATTCGAGTGTAACATGATCCAAATCCACCAACTCAAGTCCGATCATCACGTGAGTTGAGGTGGTTTCAATGGTGAACATCTTCATGTTGATCATATCTACTATATGACTCATGTTCGACCTTTCGGTCTCTTGTGTTCCGAGGCCATGTCTGTACATGCTAGGCTCGTCAAGTTTAACCCGAGTGTTCTGCGTGTGCAACATGGCTTGCACCCGTTGTATGTGAACGTGGAGTCTATCACACCCGATCATCACGGCGTGTCTCGAAACGACGAACTTTCGCAACGGTGCACACTCGGGGAGAACACAATTTATCTTGAAATTTAAGTGAGGGATCACCTTATAATGCTACCGTCGTCCTAAGCAAAATAAGATGCATAAAAGGATTAACATCACATGCAAATCATAAGTGACATGATATGGCCATGAACTTGTGCTTTTGATCTCCATCTCCAAAGCACCGGCATGATCTCCATCGTCACCGGCATGACACCATGATCTCCATCATCTTGATCTCCATCAACGTGTCGCCATGAGGTTGTCGCGCCGACTGTTGCTTCCACGACTATTGCTAACGTTTAGCGATAAAGTAAAGCATTACATAGCGCTTAATGATTGACACGCAGGTCATACAATAATTAAAGACAACTCTATGGCTCCTGCCAGTTGCCGTACTCATCGACATGCAAGTCGTGATATTCTATACAACACATGATCATCTCATACATCACATATATCTCATCATGTAATTGGCCATATCACATCACAACATACCCTGCAAAAACAAGTTAGACGTCCTCTATTTGTTGTTGCAAATTTTACGTGGCTGCTATGGGTTTGCAAGAACCGTTCTTACCTACGCAAAACCACAACGTGGTGTAGTGATTGCTTTTTGATCTTCTAAAAGAACCCTCTTCATTGAAATTGATTCAACTAAAGTGAGAGAGACAGACACCCGCTAGCCATCTTTATGCAACGAAGTTACATGTCAGTTGAAGGAACCTGTCTCGCGTAAGCGTACGCGTAATGTCGGTCCGGGCCGCTTCATCTCACAATACCGCCGAATCAAGTATCAACTAGTAACGGCAAGCAATATGTATACACCCACGCCCACAACACGTTTGTGTTCTACTCGAGATCTCATCTACGCATAGACCTAGCTCATGATGCCACTGTTGGGGAACGTTGCATGGGAAACAAAAATTTTCCTACGCACACACAAGATCTATCCATGGTGATGAGCATCTACGAGAGGGAGAGTGAATCTACATACCCTTGTAGATCGCTAAGCGGAAGCGTTAAGAAACGCGATTGATGTAGTCGAACGTCTCCGCGATCCAAATCGCAAATCGTCCCTCGATCCGATCACGAACTAGTGCCGAACGGACGGCACCTCCAAGTTCAACACACGTACGGCTTGATGACGCCTTCACCTCCTCGATCCAGCGAGCGATGGTGAAGTAGTAGATGAGTTCCGGCAGCACGACGGCGTGGTGATGGTGGTGAGGAACAGTCTCTGCAGGGCTTCGCCAAGCACTACAGAGATTATGACGGGAGAACTAGAGGGTTAGGGTTGCCGACACACGGCTTGGGAAATCTTAATGTGTCCCGTGTGCTAGCCCTGCCCCTCTATTTATATGTTGAGCCTTGGGGTCTAAACTTGGAGTAAAAGCCTCCTCCAGGTCGGTTTTCCCCGCACAAGGTCGGTTTGGCCCGCGGGGAAAGAGTCCAACTCGGATCCCTGCAGTATCGCGTACAAGCGGTAGTACCGCTTACGATAAGCGGTAGTACCGCCTGTAGCGGTAGTACCGCTTACGATAAGCGGTATTACCGCCTGTAGCGGTAGTACCGCTTACGATAAGCGGTAGTACCGCCCGTAGCGGTAGTACCGCTTATGATAAGCGGTAGTACCGCCCGTAGCGGTCGTACCGCTTACGATAAGCGGTAGTACCGCCCCAGACGCCAGCAAAACTTCCTTTTGCACCTTGCCTAAGCCTCGTGGGCTTTACCCCTTGGCCCAAATAAAGTGTTCTCGTATCCGAACATTTCGGGAAACATCCGGAACCTCTTCCGGTGAATTCCGGAACCCTTCCGGAAACCAAAACACTTTATCACATATATCAATCTTTACCTCCGGACTATTCCGGAGATCCTCGTCATGTCCGGGATCTTATCCGGGACTCCGAACAACCTTTGGTCACCAACAAAATAACTCAACTATACTAATCGTCACCAAACGTTAGGTGTGTAGACCCTGCGGGTTCGAGAACTATGTAGACATGACCGAGACACCTCTACGATCAATAACTAATAGCGGGACCTGGATGCCCATATTGGCTCCTACATATTCTACGAAGATCTTTATCGGTCGAACCTCTATGTCAAGGATTCAGTTAATCCCGTATACTGTTCCCTTTGTTCTTCGGTATGTTACTTGCCCGAGATTCGATCGTCGGTATCTCTATACCTAGTTCAATCTCGTTACCGGCAAGTCTCTTTACTCGTTCCGTAATACAAGATCTCGTGGCTAACACTTTAGTCACATTGCTTGCAAGGCTCATTGTGATGTTGTATTACCGAGTGGGCCCTGAGATACCTCTCCGTCACACGGAGTAACAAATCCCAGTCTTGATCCATGCCAACCCAACAGACACCCTCGGAGATACCTGTAGAGCACCTTTATAGTCATCCAGTTACGTTGCGACGTTTGATACACACAAGGTACTCCTCCGATGTCAGGGAGTTGCATGATCTCATGGTCATAGGAACAGATACTTGACATGCAGAAAACAATAGCAATAAACTGACACGATCAAATGCTACGTTCTTAGTTTGGGTCTTGTCCATCACATCATTCTCCTAATGATGTGATCCCGTTATCAAATGACATCTCATGTCAATGGCTAGGAAACCTTAACCATCTTTGATCAACGAGCTAGTCAACTAGAGGCTTACTAGGGACG
This sequence comes from Elymus sibiricus, assembly GCA_039707655.1. NCBI lineage: Eukaryota > Viridiplantae > Streptophyta > Magnoliopsida > Poales > Poaceae > Elymus > Elymus sibiricus. The sequence goes on from CM077676.1 coordinate 3,009,580, forward strand.
CAGTGTTGTCTATGTACCCACACATGTATTTGAGTTTCCAATCAATACAATTATAGCATGGATAATAAACGATTATCATGAACAAGGAAATATAATAATAACCAATTTATTATTGCCTCTAGGGCATATTTCCAACAGTCGGGGCCCAGGCGCGACACTATATACACAAGTGACATAACCAGTCCACCCCAACAATCAGGCCGCATCTCTGAGCTGTGATGTCTGAAGAACTTTCGGCTGATACTTACGATGTAGAGGGCCCCATTAAACCATTATCCCACGTGGTGGTAGTGCGTATAGGCACGTAGCCAACTCAGATCAAATACCCAAATCCGTTAAACACGTTTAGTAACTCGCAGAGACGAACAGGGTTCCTGTCACTCCGAATTGGTAAAACATGACGCGCGGGTGCTCTTGGAGCCGACCCGTCTTTAATGTTATTCACTCGCGGGCACCCTTGGGGCCAGCCCGACTTTAGCAATTTAAAGTATGACAGTAATGTAAACATTTCCGTGATCCTCACCCAGAATGATCACGGCCCGGTAACAAGCAGGGCAAACGGACAAGGGTGAAGGGCCACAAACGAGACATATCATACCTAACTAAGCATAATAAGATAGCAGGCGATGTATCAATAGCAGGCGACAACATCAGGCTATGCATCAGAATAGGAGCTATCGGAACAGTAGCAGGGGCAATTCTAATGCAAGCATAAGAGAGAAAGGAATGGGCGATATCTTATGATTAAGGGGGTTTTGCTTGCCTGGAAGCTCAGCTGAAGGGGTCTGGTCGTCGGCGACGTCGTCGTACACTGCGGTGTCGTCGGCAGTCTCGGGGGCTAACGGGAGAGAAGGAGGGGGAAGAAACAATAAATACACGGCAATAATGCAACAACGATGCATGACATGTCTAAATGATAATGCAGAGGTGACTTAATGCCTAACTAACTGCATTAGTTAATTTAGGAATTTAATTGGAATTATTTTCTTAGAGTTATTCACTATTTATTTATCGAATACGGGCAAAATGTTGCATGTTCGGTATGTTAGAAGGGTGTGGCAGGTATGTGGGTAGGATATTCGGTTTCTACATATTTTTCTGATCGTTTTTCATATATAAATTATTTTCATCCGAGTTACGGTTTATTTTATATGATTTTTGAAAGTTTTAAATAATTTCTGAAATTTATTTAATTATTTAATTCCGAATTATCCGAAACAGTAAATGATGACATCAGCATGACGTGGGGGTGACGTCAGCGGTCAACTGTGTCAGTGGACTGGTCAATCTGACCAGTGGGTCCCACTGGTCAGTGAGACAGTGGCCAATTAGGTTTAATTAAACTAATTACAGATTAATTTGGGGTGTGGGGCCTACTGTCAGTGTATAATTACTAATTAATTTAATTAACCGATTAATTATCGTTTTAATTAACATTTTTATTTATTTTTAAAATGTTTGAAGCGGTGGGGCCCGCATGTCAGTGGGCCACGGGCGCTCTGTCAGCGTCTGATCGGGTCAACTGGGCCCGCGGGGCCCAGCAGTCAGCGGCACAGCGGTGGGGCCCGGTCGGCCACGTTGGACGCCGGCCACCGGAGCTCTCCGGCGAGGCCGAGCACGGCGGCAACTCCGGCGAGCTCGGGTTTTCTCTGTGAGGCACCAAATCGGGCGCGCTTTGGCTCCCTGGAACGAGCACTCGAGGCCGCGTCCGGTGGTGGGGGTCACGGCGGCTGGGGTGGCCGGAATGGTCGCCGGCGACGACGGCGGGCGGCGACGGCTACGGGCAGCCGTCGGTATTGGCGTTGCAGCGCGCGTGCGAGGGAGCAAAGGGGCTAGGCGTGGTCTGCGTGACGCGGCGAGCAAGATGGGCAGCAGCACGCGACCAAATGGTCGCCGGAACGACGCCGGCGATGTGCTCCGCGGCGGCGAGCTCGGGCAAGTCGGGGGAGCTCGCTACGGCTAGCTAAAGACGGCGAGCGAGGAGGGGAAGAAGCGGAGGCTCACCGGGAGCCCGTAGTTGTGCTAAAGTGGGCGTGGGGAGGATGGACGGCGACGAATCGACGGCGGCGACGCGGGAACCCGAAGGTTGAAGACGACGACGTCGGGCTTGATGCGGTGGCGTAGAGCTCGGGCCCGGGGTCGGAGAGGATGTAGTAGACGACGGCGGTTCTTCTTGGCACAGAGGCGAGGCGAGGCGGGCACGGTGGCTACGCGGGCGGGCGGTGGTCGGCGAAGGAAGCGGTGGCCATTGACGAGGAGGAAGAAGGCGAGCGAGCTAGAGGGGGAAAAGATCTCGGGGCGGGCCAGGGGTGCTGCGGTGGCCTTCTTATCCGCCCCGCCTTCCTCCTGTAGCGACGCGGGGAGCAGGCACGGCTGCGACAGCGATCGGCGACGAGCGTGGTCGGACGCGGGCGACCGAGGAGGAACAGTAGTAAGGAGAGGGCGAGGCGCGGGCTGGGCTGCGGGTTTGACTTAGGCCCAGTAGCGCGTCCTTTTTCCTTTTCCTTTTTCTTTCTTTTCTTTTCTGTTTTTTTTCTATATAGTTTCTGTTTAGTAAATGGTTTGGCCCCCAAATGACTTTTGTAAAATATGAGTGTTGTCCATTTAATTACTAGACAATATTTAACACTGCCAGAAATTGGTTTGACCTAAATAGGATTTCATTTGAATTTTATTTAAATAAAATGGTATTAATTATTGCTGTTTGGTACTGTTTTGATGATGTTAGAGTCATCTAGGTATTTTAGGTAATGTTGTTTTTCTTAACATAATTAGTTATGAATTATTTGCTATCTATTTAATGAACATTTTAGTTTCCAATTTGGAACAACTTTTATTTTCACTTTAAGTTTGAATTTCAATTTAAATTGGAATTTGAAATAAGATATGATTTAATGATGATCAAGCACTGTTTAACATGATGACTTGGCATTATCAAAATGTGATCACTGTAGCTAATACATGGGGATGTTACACGCGGCACGACGCTTTGATTGGTGGCAGCTGCAGGTGTCGGGGCGGCCTGTGGTAGCGGCGGCAGCAAGCGCAGGCGGCGGTGGAGCTCGGGGTGTTGTGGGCATCAGCGCCGGGGCACGAATTTGGCAAACGGATCGGGGCCTCGGTTGTGCGGGGGCCTACTGATGTCGCAGGCGTCGCACAGGACCAAATGGTCACCGGTGAGCTAAGCCACATCGAGCGCACGGCGGCGGCGCTACGGTCTACAGCGGGAAGGCAGGCTAGAGCTCGAATTCGAGCTCGAGAGAAGACGGGGAACTAGGTGGTGCTCACAGTGATCTCAACGGGCTCGTAAGCAGGCTCGGGGATGGTCGAGAGCCGGCGAATCGACGATGGCGACCGCGGGAGCCCAAGGTTGAAGACGACAACATTGGCGACGTTGTGGTGCGTTCCGGCAAGCGTGGCTCGACGGAGAGGATGAGGACGCCATGGCGGAGCTCTTGGACACAGAGAGACGGCGAGGGGTGTTCGGTGGCGACGCGAGCGACGGCCGTGTGGCCATGGGCACCTCGGGGTCGGAGAGAGTGGCGAGAGGAGAGGGAAAGACCGATCTAGGGTTCGCCAACAAGGTCGGGGGCAGTCTTATCCTCGCGGGGCTCTGGTGGATGAGCGACACGTGGCAATCTGCAGGCGTACGGCTGTGAGCACGACAGCGCCATGGCCTCTGCCCTCCTCTGGCGAGAGGTGGGAGAAAGACCAGCCGTGGTGGGCTGGGCCGCACTGTGGTTGTACTGGGCCGAAGTACACAATGTCCTATTTGTTCTTTTTCCTTTTTCTTTTTCTGTTTTATTCATTCTCTAATGTTTTGCATTTTGTTTTAATACCAAATGAATTTTGCTGACTATGAAATTTGGCACATAAATATTAGGCAATGTTTTGAGCTAGCACAACAAGTTTCAATTTATTCTGAATAGTTTAATTTAAATTGGTTCAAATAATTGCTGCCGGTACTGTTTTAATTAAGTTAAGGGCATTTAATTATCTCAAATAATGTTTGTGTTATTTTTACAATTGCTTGGGGAATTTATGACATATTGTAAACACTTTTGATTCACTGTTTGAAGAAATAATAATTTGACTTGCAATTTAAATTTGAATTTGAAGTTGGATTATTCTTTAATGGCATTTTGGCTTTTAGTAAACCTAATGACATGGCATTTTACTTAGCTTAAGGACAGGATCAAGATCTGGGGATGTCACAAGGCAATGTTTGTCTGAAGGAAAGGCGGGCTTCTATCGGAGCGCAGGCCTGAGCTTTGCGAGGGCCGGAACACCATCGACAAGCGGAGGCAATGATCACAGGATGCCAGAATGGTATGAATTGTTGGTGGCAGCGAAACACCATCGACAAGCAGTGGCAATGATTGCGGGCGTGTAGGATTGAAGTTATCGACCAGAGGGAGGGGTGCCTAGGAGATTTAAACAATTTCTATGAAATCACCGAGTTCTTCAAAGAAAATAGAGAAACCGAACTAAAACAAGGCAGCTGTGAAGAATACTAAAGCTAAAGCAGAAGTAAACTTAGAGGCATGCATGGCAGAACAACAAACCTAAACTAAGAGGAGCAAACTAGATAGATAGAAAACAATGCACACGAGCAAGTAAACTAAACTAGCATACAAGAAGTAATTCTTCAAAGCAGTAAATCAAGTACAGAAACTTAACAGAATTAAGCAACGGAATGAAGTACTCGATAATTCTTCACAGAGAGGAGAGAGAATAATTCTTCGGAAGACGCAAATTACAGAAAGTCAAGGTGCGAAGAATTGTAATCCGGATAGCTCGGTGACGACACATAGATTTGTTTATCCCAGGTCAAACTGCTGGCACAGTTCTACATCTGAGTTGGAGAGACTGAGCCACAGCTCTGAAAACACACAAGTCTTTGCCGTGTTCTCCTTGAGCTAAGTTCCTCGGAACTCGCCCAATCACTCGTGGTAGATCTTGCGGTGATCTCTGGATCGGTACAAACTTGTTCTTCGGCTGATCCACGCGTTGGATGCTCTGAATGACTCCTAACCGTCTGGAGGATGCACAGTCCTCAAGAGTAACAAGTTTCAGTTATGTTTGATTAGATTCTTCGGTGATGCTCAATCACTTTGTTCTTCGGCTCAGGTGGTTTTCCTCACTGAGGATTGGTTCAAAATCAGTGCGAGGAGGGATGCTCTCTGCATAACACTTGGCAGGATTTCTCTCGAGCAACCACCGCTATCTGCGGGGGTGGGGGTCTATTTATAGCCACGGCCCACGGCTAGGTGCCGATATGACTGTTGGACGGGACGCGCACACCAACATGATGTTGCCAGCTATCAAACGGTCGAAAATTTGAACTCTCAAATTCCTCGGGTTCCACAGAACCTAGGACAACCTCACGGCAGGTTTCCTAACTCCTCAATGAAGAATTCTAACTCAAGTGTTCTGAAGAATCACCTTCAACACGAGAGCTACAAATCTCGCCTGGAAAGAGATTTCCAAGTCTTCACTTGTGAGTGTAGATAGGATCGATTGAATACACACAAAAAGACTTTCTGTCTTGCTTCACTTTGACCCCCCCATCACAGTACGTTTGCCCTATGACTCATAAAGAACAAAAGAAACTAACAAAGAAACACAATTCTTCGAGCTCCAGTTCTTCATGAGGCAATCCGGATTCTTCAATGTTATCATGACATTTTTAGGGGTCATAACCCACCGGTTAAACCAAATACTCAGGGAGTTTCACCTGTGTATACTCACAAACACATTAGTCCCTTAACCATTTTGTCATTAAGCATCCAAAACCCACAAGGGGGCACTAGATGCACCTACAATCTCCTCCTTTTTGGTGATTGATGACAAAACTGGATAAAGCTTCAACGATGAATAATAAAAGTTTTGACGATTTTGAACTGCACGATATAAAGAGTAAAGCTCCCCCTGAGAATGTGCACTATTGGAAGAACTTGCGTTCGAATGCAAGTGCACATGGTAAGGAATAAATGAGGAGTTCCCCCTATATCCTGGAATTCGTGGGCTTGCATTGTGTCTGAGTATATAACATGAATAATTAAACAATGAACAATTACTGTAAACTCTGAGGAATATCTTCATGCATATAAGATAAACGAGGTAAAACATGGATGAAAAATTACGGGAAGCAAGAGTGCAGAGGAACATCTTTACCTACTACTAATAAAGTACAGATTGTTTCTATCCGTTCACCGTCAGTATTTTTGCACAAAGCCCCCTGAAGTTTTGGGCAATTAACCCGCGCTCCAGATTTAAGTCCGTCGTTTTGTATGAAAAATAAATTGCGATCCAGAAGGGATTCGAACCGCGGTGGCGAGGAAAGAGTGCATACGCTCGAACAACTCATCCAATCAGTTTTTCAGTACAAAGAAAAGAAACACTCCTATTATTGGTGAGCCCGTCCGTCACTATCCTGGGCCAGCGATCCAGTGGGCCGAGTTGGGCCTACGTTGCCTTTTCTTTTTCTTGTCCATTGGATGAAGCGATCAGTGAAAAATAGTCCCACCTTGATTTTTTATTACAAATTCCACTGATTTATATACGTGTGGAAATTGCGTATCAACAAACCTCAAGAACTAGAAACAAAAGGAAACTACACAAAACGTGTCGATAGATGGAAAAAGGAGAAGGGACATGCAACGTATGCGGGCTGGGCTCTGATTGGCGGAAATTAACCGGATGGAGAAAGAAAAAGGAGGGACACGCACGGATGAGGGCTGGCTGATTTCAGATGGACGAAGGAGGGACATGCACCGATGCATGCAGGGGCTGGCTGATTTGGCTCCAATTAAATCGGATGGAGGAAGAGCAGTCACAATTTAATTAGGAATGGACGAGGGACAAACATGCCCGTGCGTTGCCACGGGCTAACGATGAAATATACATGTACGTTATTTACTATGAACATACTTGTAGAATACAATGTCAATACATTTTCATAATGAACTGAAAAGATACATGATAAATAACCACACTCATCACATTGTATTCAACAACCAAGTCATAACTTTGAACAAAGACAGTCATATGGTTTCTTTTTTGTGAAGTCATGTGCCTTCTAATTATCCAGTAAGCATTCATGCATTTTGCCCATTCCCTCATTAACTCTCTTGTGAATGTTGCGATGTGGCTTTTTTCTTCCCGCCGCGAGCTTTCTTATCGCCATCGCTCCACCAACCACCACATGCATCATGTCTTGTATAACGTTGTTCACTACCGCATGCTCATATCGTCATGAAAATAAGTTGTGACGAGTTCGACACATTGATATTAACAAGAATAGTGAATGTGTGGCATAGAACCTTAATGGGATTTATGCTGCATATTCAACATCACTGTGAGAATTAGCACTTATTGAGCCACTCCTGTCGAGCTCTCTTGTCGACTTTGCCTCCGACCAGGAACGAGTCACATTCTCTCGATTTTTTCCATCTCCTAATATATAGTTACAAGCGAGTAAATGTATCAAATAGGAAACAACTATTTTGTTGATTCTCATGCATGAACTCACAAAATCAACTCTGCCGAGATAGCTAACGGATTCAGACAATAAATAGAAGAAAGGCATTGTTTGCATAGCGTTCTTTCATTTAAAATATTAAGAAATGATAAAAGAGATAAATAGGGAAGGGGTGGGACACAATAATTAATCCAATAAAGAAACTACTTTTACAGTGCAATCAGACAACTTTTGCCTCATTGTTTAGCTCATTGTGCCACACACCCTTCACTGATGAATCTCATGTGCCGTACCTTTTAAGATTTCTGCTTCCATTCTTCTCGGAGTGTTGTTGCCATGTTCCTTTAAGATAATATTACTCAAACCTGTAGGGGTAATCTGAAACAGAACCAATTATATAGAAATCATGTGATTCAATTTGGGTATACATGACCATGAACGATCAGGGATGCATAAAAATAATCAAGTGCATAATCCTGAAACTAAGATCGGTTTTCTCCTATGATTAAACAACTCACTTGTATGTCACACCAACAAAAAACCACCATTAAATTTTTGGTCTGGCGGTGGCCTGTGGAGACGACCCAAAGTTATATAATAGAACTGTGCTATAACTACCACCATGCTGGTATGTACAGTCTACAACATGTACACGGAATGGCAATGAGGATGCAAAAAGGAGTAAAATGGGACCTTGTACATCAAGGTATCTACATACATCTAGTTACAATTTATATATCTTGTAAGTGTGTAAGGCTGAACCAAAATGCAGGCCATCCGTACACTACACTAAGAGGTGGATTATGTAGGAGTATTGACACCTCAGCAATGGACATGCAACAATTCCATATTATCGAGTTAAAGATGTTGATAATAAGTATATAAATAAATGTACAAAGTACAGCCATACTAACATAGATGCGGCAGAGCCAAATCCAAGAAGCGACATTGCCACTTTGGCATATTTATTAACAGTTACGAGGGAGAATGCAGACCCATGGACAGTTGCAGATAAAAAATAGGAAGGCAAATGAAAGTCTAAAATGCATTTGCGACTGCTGGAATCATCCGAGGCTCGACACTAGAAAACTCGCGGATGGCGACAAGGAGGCAGGGGTTGTGAGCCTTGTCCCTGACGTCTCCGCATTCTTCTTCAAGTGCTCAAGCGAATCTGATCACTAATAAAACCCAGCAACATAGGAGAGGCACCAACTTTAGAAAGAGAAGGCAACTAAAAGGAAGAAGAGAGCTGCAAAGTCACATTTACCATTGCGGACAGACACTGTAGGCCTGTTGCCCGCAGAAGACTATGCTTACACACTTTGTGGACCAATCTCTCAATATTTCGCGCATATGTGTTGTCTACCTGTCAATATGCCAACATAATGAGATGTCATATGTCATAACTATATAAGCAAAGTGGCTCGGGGATTAGTCTTTTATGATTAAGAGGAACAGATTAAATACAATATTTATAATTCTAAGCATGCCTGATCTATCAAAGTGCATAGCTGGCTGTAAGTAAACATCAATGAAGTTTGACATCCAAGAATATGAATGTTCTCTTGCTTTCTTTCCAAAAATTCAGTAAGAACGTTCACAAGTCCGATGGCAAAATGTGCCCTACACCATCACAGCACAATGTAACATTACATCAATTTTAGGCACAAATCATGATCAGAAACATGAGAGGCAACCAATAAACAAGGAAACTGACCCTAGCCGCCCCCCAACCCTAGCCGCCCCCCAGCCTCACCCCCTCACCCTCCCTTCCTCGCCGCCGCCTGAGGCAGCCGCCGGGCAAGCCCGGGGCGCCAAGGATGGTGGCGGCGGGGCCTCGGCTGCCCTGCCTCTGCGTGGGGAGCCCCGGATCTGGAGCGGCGGCTCCATTGGCGAGGCACGGCAGGCTAGCAGCCGTGCGGGCGGTGGATCTGGCGTCCCGGCCGCGCGGGCGGCGGGATCCGGTGGTCGTTGGCGGCCGGCGGTGGCTTCTGCGGTGGCCGGTGCGCGCGATCTGGCGCCTCCCCTCCTCCCCTGTTCGGCGTGCGGGCCAGCCTGGTCGGGCCGCGCTTCCTTGGGTCGCCGGTTCTGTACAGGAGGCGCTGCTGGTGGCGGGGATCTAGTTCGGGCGAAATCCCTGGCTGGCCATGGCCGGCCGCGTCGACGGCGGCGCCTAAGGGCGTCGTTCCCCTCATTGGAGGCGTCGGTATGGACTGATCCCCTCACTTCCCCTTCCCCTAGGTCTCCCGGGCGAAAGCCCTAACTTTGTTGGGCGGCGGCGGCGCTCACGGCGCCGCTTTGGGAACCTTGGGGCTGGGTGGCGCTTGTGGGTGGCGGGCGACGGCGGTGGTGAGGTCCTAGCTATCATAGCATGGATCTGCGTCCGTTGCTTGGAGATGGACTCGCGTACGTGGAGGTCGTCGTTTGGCGTCATGGTGGCGTCGACGGCGGAGGCACCTGCCAAGGCTGGCACCTCAATCTGCTATGAAGATGGACCAGTGGAAGATGGCGGCGACGACACATGTGAGTGCGTCGGACCGGTTTGTGCCCCGGACCCGGTATGTGGCTCGGCCGGGGCCTCCGGCTTTAGATGTTAGGCTTAGGTGAGAGGTCTGGGTATTTGGCCCAGCTTGCACCCCTTCAACATATGGATAGGAGTAGCGGCAGATGTTGCCAAGATGGCGGATTCAGGCATATTGTTGTATTACTTTGTAAGGTCCTCGAGAATAATCAATAAAATGGCCGCATGCATCCCCAGATGCAGAGGCCGGGGGTCATCCTCCTTTTCTAAAAAAATAAATAAGGAAACTCACATCTGCACCTTAAAAATGAAAAGTAGCTCGCTATACAGTTAGGTGATAATTCGCATGAGCAGTGTGCAGCTCCCTGTGACTCCTTCATTCCGAAAACTTGGCAACCTGCATTTATCTCTTCATTAATTTTGTCTCACATAGCTGCTCTCCGAACTCAGGGTGAATTTACAGCTCAGGTTCATGACAAACTAAAACAGAAATTATAGCTCCATTTTACTTCACAAAAGTTGACCGAAAGCATAGACCTCGCTTGCTTGAATTAGATGTTCAAAAGACAGGACCAATTAATTCTTGAGTTCTTTCTAATATCGACACATTGTGACACGCCGAACGGATCACATGATAAAAAAAATCTAAGGTAATATCTTGCTCGGATACATATCACTCGATAAATGAAGACATACAATGATAGTTCTAGCAATCATCCCAACTTTCCCCGCTTGACAAGTGACGCCCCTGCAGGCGTTCTACCATCCTAATAACCCTATGCTGCTAATTGTATGGCCAAACAAGTAAACGTTGCGCATAACTGATGGACATCGACGTCATACACTAAAGATCAATAGAACCTTGCGCTCCAGTGCATCAATCTAGTACAACTACAACAGTAGATTTTTTTTTTGAAAGGATGCGTCAAGACCTTGACGAGCTTGACGAGGTTGCTTGTTTACCTAAGCCAGAATCGGCCGGTCTTGATGGATGGCAGGACAGAATTTGTGGCTGTGTTGGCCCTCCTTCCTTCCCTGTAGCGGTGGCAATGCTCCTCACCAATGTCTCCTCGGGTCAACTACAACGGCAAGTCGGCAAGTTCACCCGTCCTGTACCTCTCCCCCTTCCCATCCCGCCGGCTCCACCTCCCGCGGCTCGAGGGGGAGATCTCGCCTCCGACGCCACTGCTCCCCTCGGACCAGCGACGGTTACCGCTTCGTCTACGTCTCCACCGCGTTCACCTCCAGACAGCCACCTTTTCCAGCCGCCTCTCCTCCGTCTCTGGCCACGCGCTGCTTCACCCCTCCAGTGTCGCAGACTTCAGCCCCGTTGTTCGAGGAGTGTGATTGGAGGAGGGGAGGCAGGCAGCGGGAGGAAGGAGAGGAGGCAGCGGGACGATTGCTATGGCACCATACGAGGAGAATGGATCGGGAACGAGGGGAACGCACGGGTTCAGCCAGCAGCGCCGCTGCGCTCCTCCTTCTCTCCTATCTCTCCCTCTCTCTCTCTATCTCTATCTCTCTCTTCCCTGGCGGGCGGAGGGCACGGGATGGGAGGCATCCCCTTCTTCTAGATCGAGATGGCAACCGACAACAGATCATGTGTGGGTGGCGGGGCGGCGAGCACAAGCGGCGGCCATTTTTCTCTGGAGAGAGACGAGATCGGGGCTGATGGGTTGGGGGAGGTGGGTGTTTTGATTTTCGGTTTGAGAATTTTTTCGCCCCAGGCCGAGATGGCCGAATTTCGGCCATTTTCAAAAATTTCGGCTGAAATTTGACAAAAATTTGACCAAAGTTTGCCAAATTTGACCAATTTCGGCCGAAAGATAGATTTCGCCCCATGCCGAGATGGCCGAAATTCGGCAGAAATCCGTATTTTTCGGCCGAAATTCAATCCGACATGGGACGTCATTGATAGTTTTCTCTTGTTTCGAGCGGGGACTGGAGGAAGTGGGGCTGTTTTTTTTCGGTGGAAGGCACGAAAAAATCGGTGGGAGGGGAGCACGTACGAGGGAAGAGGAGGTCGAACCATCAGGAAGGTCGAACCATCACGACGTTCGATTCCCCTTTAATAGTAGAGACTCCCTCCGTTCCGATTTATATGTCGCTGGAGGTTTTTTCCGACCAGGTGAAAAGCCAGAGAAATGACGCAACTACCCCTAATTTGAATTCCGCCCCCACCTTCTTCTACCTCCGGCCTCCGCCTCCGCTTCTGGCCTCTGCTCTCCACCTCCTCCCACCTCCGCCTATGCCCTCCACCTCCTCCCACCTCTGCCTTCCACCCTCGCTTCTGCCCTCCACCTCCACTTCCTCCCACCTCCACCGCCCGCCACCTCCTCCGCAACGGCCAGGCAGGCGTGGTGGTGTGCCAGCTGCTCCTCCATCCTCCATCACCTCCACCCCACCCCACCTCCAGCATCCCCAGCGAACTCTCCTGCTGCTGCTCTTCTATCTCTGTTGTTGCTGCTCCATCTCTTTGCTGCTGCTCGCCGTGAACTACCCAAGGCCGCCAGTGTTGCTCCTTCCCCGCCGCCGCCGCACAGGTGAATTTCCTGCACAGGAGTACAATCAATGAATCAAAGAAAGGCTTAGTGTGATTTGGATTGAATTTGGACTGAATATGTAAACCTGTTACTTGATCATTTGATTATGCATCAGGATTATTGAATGAATCTGGTTCATAGTTCATTGTTCAGAGTTCAGAATTCAGACCCAACATACTCCATTATTCAGTAATGAACTGTAAATAAGACGGGAGTTCAGAGTTCCTACAAGAACAAGTTGGCATTTGCATTAACTACTCCACATGCTGCTGTTTACAGTTAATTTTAATTAACTGTAAAGTGTTAGTTAAATTCAGTTAAAGTTTCAGTTAAATTATCAGTTAAAGTTTCAGTTAAGAAAAGGAAAAGGAAAAGAAGAGAGAAAAAAGAGTGGAAGAGGAGTATCTCAAAGGAGTGCTCAGAGAAGAGAAGAGAGGAAGAAGAGAGGAAGAAAAGGAAAGGTTTCATTTACTGAAAAGTTTCAGTTAAAGAAAAGGTTTCAGTTAATTAAAATTAACTGAAGGGTTTCAGTTAATTTAAATTAAAGAAAAAGTTACACCACTATACACAGCAGCAAAAGTAACAATCAACCTGATGAACAAGATACCACAAACTGCTGGCAATCTACTACACGATCTCGAGGTAGATGAACCTGTACTCTGTACCCTATCCACAATCAATACAAGCAAAGCAGGACGTAGTGTTTTACCTCTTCGAGAGGGCCTGAACCTGGGTAAACATCGTGTCTCCTTGTGTCCTGTTACCATCGTGCCAAGGTTACCAGCTCAGGACCCCCTACCTGAGATCTGCCGGATTCGACTCCGTCAATGGTGGTCCATGCAGGTCCCTCTGTGTAGTCGAAGCGGCTCGATGGCGTCGTCACCAGCCGACGATCAGATCGGCACCGGCACAGTTCCTGCACCGAAACTCCTTCACTTCGGTTTAACTGAACCATCGGAGAAGATTGAAGCTCCAACCCCCCGTCGATACATCGAGCTCGGCAACTCAAACTCTGCGGTCTGGCCCTCCCCCGTGACACTATGTTTGGTTGAGGAGCCGCAGATGACCTCTACCTGAGCGCCGGTTTTGTAACGGCCGTGGGATGGAAATCACACCTCGCCGGACCAAGCCTGGAGCTCGAATCCGATGATACACTACGGCGGCCAGGTTAGCCAGGCCCCACAAGTAGGCCAGGGCCGACGTTAGATCAACCTCGGGAAAATCTGCTCGGGAGACCGATGTCAGATCGGATCAGAATAAAATTTTCTCTCCCCCCCACCCCCCCACGTCGAGTACCGCCCCGATCACTCAGGGCCAACCGACATCTGGGATCTAGCCCTCGTCATGCAAAAGGCAAACGAAACAGTTCGGCAATTCTCGACACACTTTTTGTTCATGAAAAGCAAAATTCCGGATTGCACGGATCAGGAGGCCTTAGCGGCATTCCGTCACAACATCTACGATGAGGGAATCGAAAAAGCTGTTTCACAGAAGCGTCTTAGAACGTTCACTGAACTTTCCGACATAATGATAAAATATTGCGCCATGGAGGACGCTTGGTCGGCCAATCAATGGCACCAAAGCCCCAGTTCGGAGCAATGGCATCAAAGCGTGCTAGCACAGATAAACATGATGATCAGCCTTCATGGAAGAAAAAGCGATCGAGCAATGGATCCAAGTCATCGCTGGACGCGATATTGGACGAACCATGCATAATTCACTCCGCTTCCTCGGATAAACCACCCACCCACAAGCTTCGGAACTGTTGGATTGTAAGGCAGGTAGCAAAAGGAGGAATGGAGTTCCTAGCTAACCCCGGCACACACATAAGCCGAGGTGTTGCCATCAACCATACACAAGGGGAACACCCGTCCCAGGCCAGAGATGTCCTCATGATCTATGAGACTCACTCCTCGAGAAATCAAAGGAAAAGAGCTCTTCAAGAGATCTGCCACGTTGACTGCATAACGACCTCGAAAAACCAATGGTCGGACATTCCGATCACCTTTGGTCATCAAGACCAACCGATAGGAGTCCACAACCGAGGAGTTGCGGCTCTCGTCCTCGACCCTATCATCGACGGCTATTGACTGTCTAAGGTCCTGATGGACGGTGGCAGCAGCCTCAACCTCATCTATGAGGATACTCCGCAAAAGATGGAGTTTGACAGATTCCGCATTCAACCAATCCGGACCACTTTCAAAGGTATAGTCCTAGGAAAGGAAGCATGGTGCACCGGTAATGTCACACTGGATGTGGTATTCAGGACACCCGACAATTACCGGGTTGAGGAGTAAATATTCGACATAGTTCCGTTCCGTAGTGGCTACCACGCATTGCTCGGACGATCCGCGTTCGCAAAATTTCACGCCGTGCCCCATTACGCATACATGAAGCTGAAAATGACAGGGCCCAATGGCGTGATCACAGTAAACAGCAATCCGGATAGTTCGTTCAAAGCCGAGGAAAAAACCGAAGCTCTGGCTCTGGAAGCAGAATCCGAGGCCTTAGCTGCCGAGAAGTTATCCGAGCTACATGCAACCGTCGACAGGGACGATGTTGTCCTCGCCAAATGATCAAAATCAACGTCATTCAATCCAGCTGATGAGATCGTTAAATTTCAAGTTTACCCCGAAGATCCGTCTAAAACGGCCTCTATCGGAACCCACCTAGATGCTGTGCTGGACAAAGCATTACGCGGTTTTCTTCGTGAGAATTGGGACATCTTTGCTTGGCACCCCTCTGATATGCCAGGCATTCCAAGAAACCTCGCGAAGCACAGCCTCAACATTATTGAGGGATTCAAGTCAGTTAAGCAGGCACTTCGGAGGTTCTCTGAGCCAAAGAGGCAAGCTATGGGAGAAGAACAGGCCAAACTACTGGAGGCCGGATTCATCCGAGAAATCAAGCATCCGGATTGGTTAGCAAACCTCGTCACGGTACCGAAGGAGAAATCCTGGCGCCTGTGCATCGATTTCTAAGAGGTCAACAAGGCTTGCCCAAAGGACCACTTCCCATTGCCACGAATTGACCAAATCATCGACGCTACAGCCGGGCACGACCTCTTGTGTTTTCTCGACGCATATTCAGGCTACCACCAAATAAAGATGAAGGAGTCCGACCTGGAGGCCACCGCATTCATAACTCCCTACGACCCGTTCTGCTTTAACACAACGCATTTTGGGCTAAAAAATGCTGGCGAACTTACCAGCGGATGATACAAACATGCCTACAGCCACAAATCGGCAAGACAGCCGAAGCCTATGTGGACGACGTAGTTGTCAAAACCAGGCAGTCCAACACGCTGATCGATGATCTGTGTGAGACATTCAAAAACCTTCGAGCGTACAACATCAAGCTCAATCCAGAAAAATGTGTCTTCAACGTTCCATCCAGCAAGTTTCTCGGCTTCATTGTCTCTCAAAGAGGAATCGAGGCGAACCCCGATAAGATAAAGGCACTAGCATGACTAAAAACACCCACCGAGCTCAAGGATACCCAGAAGCTGGCAGGGTGCGTCGCCTCTTTGAGTCGGTTCATCTCACGCCTCGGCGAAAAGGCACTGCCCCTTTACCGGCTGCTTAGACAGACCAAGGGCTTCATATGGACTGACGAGGCCAGCGCGGCCCTGGAGGAAATTAAAACACTATTGGCCACCAACCCGGTCCTGGCCGCTCCTTACCCCGGTGAACCAATGCTATTATACATCTCGGCAACAAGCCAGGTGGTCAGTGCAGTTCTGGTCGTCGAACGGGACATGGACGGCCACAAGTTAAAGGCACAGAGGCCGGTTTGCTACATTTCCGAGGTGCTTACCCAGTGTAAAACAAGGTATGCACATTGCCAGAAGATAGCATATGCAGTCTTCATGGCTTCTCGGAAACTTAGGCACTACTTTCAAGAGTGCTCAATAACCATAGCCTCAGAGGTACCATTGAACGACATCATCAATAACCGTGATGCCACTGGCAGGATCGCCAAATGGGCCATCGAGCTCTTGCCTTTCGAAATCCTTTATCGACTGCGTCGGGCTATTAAATCCCAGGTTTTGGCTGATTTTGTTGCCAAATGGACAGAAGCTGAGCTCCCTAGAGAGCACGGATCCTACTCCAACTGGGTGATGAACTTTGACGGCTCCAAAATGCTTGCCGGGCTAGGAGCAGGGGTGGTCCTCACCTCACCAACCGGTGACACTATGAAGTACGTACTGCAAATCCTATACACAGACTCCAACAATGCGGTGGAATACGAAGCACTGCTTCATGGGCTTCAGATCGCCGTCTCCATGGGTATCCAGTGCCTCGAGGTCCGAGGTGACTCTAACCTCGCAATCTCCCAAATCAATGGGGAATTCGACGCTAAGGACCCAAAGATGGCGGCATACCGGAACGTTGTGATAACTTTATCAGCTCGATTTGAGGGTCTAGAATTCCACCACATCCAGCGGGACAACAATTAGGCTGCCGATATTAGAATGGGAGCACGGCGGGAACCAATACCTCAGAACACCTTCCTTGAGCGATTGTTCAAACCATTGATCAAGTGGCAAGGCGACGCTGAGAAAGAAGCAAGGCAATCAGAGCAACCAGGACCCGAGTTGGTCACCCCTCCGGACATAGAGCCGGACGAGGAGATAATCGGGGGCTCGACACTTGAGGAAACCTCCTCAGCCCATGAGATCATGGCGGTAATCACGCCAGAGACCGAGCCAATCCTTGCATACTTAATACCCAAGGAATTACCTGAGGACCAGACAGATGCATGACGTATCGTTCGACGATCAGCAGCGTACAAGGTCCATGAAGGGGAACAATACAAACGCAGCTTTACCGGTGTACTCCAACGCTGCATTTCCAAGGAGGAGGGAAAATAACTCCTCTCAGAGATTCACTCTGGCATGTCCGGGCATCAAGCAGCCCCTCGAACTTTGGTTAGCAAAGCCTTCCGAGCTGAGTTTTATTTGCCCACGGCACGCGCCGACGCACGAGACCTAGTCAACGGGTGTGTGGGGTGCTAGCTCTTTGCCAAGTAGAGCCACATGTCAGCCATGGCCCTAAAAACCATCCCGATAACATGGCCGTTCGCGGTCTGGGGGGCGGACATGGTTGGACCACTCCGTCAAGGAACGGGCAAGAAGAAATATCTTCTGGTCATGGTCGACAAGTTCACCAAATGGATAGAGGCAAAGCCCGTGGCGTCGGCAAAGGCCAAGCCGGTAATCAACTTTATATCTGGGGTAGTGCACCGTTATGGGGTAGCTCATAGTATAATCACGGACGATGGGTCCAACTTCACGGCCAATGAGGTAAAAGCATGGTGCGCCAAGCAAAAGATTAAGCTTGACTACGCCTCCGTCTACCACCCGCAAACAGACGGGCAGGTTGAACGGGCCAATGGGTTAATTTTAAGCGGCATAAAACCTATTCGATCTTTAGAGGAAGCCGACAACAAATGGGTCTAGGAGCTTGACTCCGTACTGTGGGGTCTGCGCACCACACCTAACCGATCAACATGCTATACACCATTTTTTATGGTTTATGGTGCCGAGGCCATCCTCCCTAGTGATCTCATTCATGACCCACCTCGAGTATGTCTGTACGAGGAACAGGAGGCCGAACAGAGTTGACAAGACGACCTCGACGCCCTGGACAAGCGAGACGTTGCCCGAGCACGTTCCTCCTTTTACCAACAATAGGTACGGCGCTAACAGAATCGTGAGGTCCGGACGAAGGCGTTCAACGTTGGCGATCTAGTGTTACGACGCCACCCAGACAAGCCAGGTCAGCATAAGCTGTCCGCACCCTGGGATGGGCCGTTCATCATCGACAAGGTGCTCACTGGAGGAGCATATCGGATCCAAAATGTTAAAGAAAAGCGCCTGAAGCCGAACCCATGCAACACCGCCCTACTACGCTGATTCCATGGCTAGATAATTTTTATCTCTATCTTTCTTGCTTTTCAGATTTAGCTAGGAAATTTTTATTCAAACAAAGTTAGAATCAATATATCGTCCTTTTATTAACTATTGTTTTTCTCCTGGCCCTTTCCGAATCACACGGCATGCACAATGTAGCTCATGGCCACACAGTACATGTCATCAATTCAAACTGGGGGCTCTCGAAGCACCTCGGAAGAAATACCTCGGATCTGTTAAAGCATCCGAAAAACTCTATGGCACAACACCTATCCGGCACATGCCCAACCTTCCAATTCGTTTTAAGCCACAATATTCATCAATTTTGACTTGCGACTTTTGCCAAACTGGGTTGCCTGGCTCCTATGTTGACCCCTTACGTTTCCGCATGTTCGGCTAAGGGCGTAACGGGAGCACCTCTGTGATTGTTACTTCTGGGTTATCCTGGTAAAGTACCTCAGGTGGGAGAAGCCAAAAGCTATTACTCACAAAACACGAGATTGGTCGGCACGAAGGAAGTGAAAATTTCTGAACTTTCAACGAAAAGGTAATCGTAGGACTGGAACCTATGAGCTTTTTATAGCTCTATCCGTCCTTCTTGGACAACTATTGAGATGCCAGCAACATAGTCGTAGTAAACACGGCACTCCTTATCCGATAACATGGGTTGTATTAAGCAGCAACACCATAAGCTCCCTGTTAGACTTGCGTTTAGACCTAAATGGCCGGATTGCCTTGCTCCATTATGGGTCACCCGAAGAATTAGGTTGACACCAGGAGCACTCTTCATTGGCCCTTGGCCAAAGAGGTAGAAGCCGATGGCTGGTTGACAAAAGTATTTTAATATAGTTTCGAGCACCATCGACAATGTTATCGGTATACAAATAAAACGTCGTCATAGCTAGCTTAGATTAGCAAAAATAAAAAGTTTACAGGCCATCTATAAGCTTGTCTAGCCGGCAACCGTGGTTGGATATGCCCACGAATGGTATGACCATCTCATAGTTGACATTTGGCTTGACCTCCTTCCCATTGGGACCCTTCGGGCCGACCGTGGCAACCTTCCCGAGGTCCATTGAGCGGTAGTGCATCTTCACCATGGACCAGGTCTCCCGAGCACCTTCCCGTGCTCCTTGAAGATGTCGGGCAAGTGTGGTTTGGTCCTCGGGTAGTTTTTCCATCGGCCATAGAGCCCGGAAGACCACCTCCATGGACGACTGGGTAAGTTGATGCAACTCACTGAGCTTCACCATGATGTCCTTTAGAGACACTTCGCCATCTCCACTCGACCGGTCGGGAAGAATAGCTACGATACAAGACATACATGTCTTAAAGCAACACTAGCTGATAAACGGAAATAAAACTGAATGGGTAGTTGGTTACCCGCAAGGACCTCACAGGCTTGCTTGCCCACTTTTTCGGAGGCTGCTAGTTGAGACTTAAGCTTCTCCAGCTCTAGCCCCTGCTGGTGCTTCTCTTCGGCCAGCGTGGCATTGGCCTCCTTTAAGCGGTCACATTCCTCGGTCTTACGACCGAGGACTTGACGTCCAGCAGACTGCTGTGATTGGGAGTAGCTGTCACATGCCTCTAACACTGCAAACATGGAACCTTCCCCTCCGGATCGCCTGTCCGATAGCTGCCCAGAGCCGGGAAAATAAAATATCCCCAGATATTTTCCCACTCCGTCTGTAACGTGTAGCACTGCGTTAGGTCACCCCTAGCATTGCGTTCTGCCATGTCATGCTTTGTGTTGCATTTGTTTGCTTTGTAATTATTGTTTCTTCCCCCTCTTCCCTCCGGTAGACTCCGAGACTGACGCTGCTCCCGAGTACGACTACGCCCTTGACGTCCAGCCCCTCTCGGCAGAGCAACCAGGCAAGCAAACCCCCTTGATCTTTCCTATATCGCCCATTCCTTCCTTCTTATGCTTGCCTTAGATTTTGCTACTGTATTAGATAGCTCCTATTTCTGATGCATAGCCTGCTTTTGTAACCTGCTTTTGTTACCTTACCTATTATCCTATCTGCTTAGTGTAGGTTGGGTTAGTGATCCATCAGTGACCCCTCACTCTTGTCCCTGTTGTCCCCGCTTTGTTACCGGTGCCTCGATCATGGTGATCGACGGGCAGAGACCGAGCACATCACCATCACCCCCCTAGTTGTACGACTCTGCAGAGCCACTATCGAGTGCCGAGGGTGATACCTCGTACCTCACTCCTGATGATGGCTCTGCAGCATAGCTAATCGGTAGTGGATTGCCGAGGGTGATTCCTCTTTCACCACCTCCGATGATGACTCTGTCGTGCAACCCCTCGAGTGTGGACCATCGAGGGTGATTCCTCCTAGTCCACCTTGACGGCTACATCGAGTGGAATCCATCGAGGGTGATTCCTCGGATTTCCCCTTGATGCTTTGGACACACGAATACCTTGACGTTTACCTCAGTCCTTTGTTGAAGTCGGGTCGGCCCCGAGGGGTACCCGCGAGAGTTTGTGGAAGTCGGGTTGACCGTGAGGGTGCCTGCGAGTTAATTACAAGGCGTGGCCGGGCAAGCAGAGACTGCCCCAGGAGAGGGATGAGCCTGGCCCTTGCCGCAAGTCCTCGAGACGGGGCGACAGGAGCACTGATCGTCAACGCGAGCTCCCAACACACTAATGGGTTTGGATATGTGATCTGAGTAGGCCTCTGGCCTTTTTCGCACTGACCACCACGCAGGACTAAGTATGGGCACTCGGCGTCGTATGTTCTTCCGAAAGCTCTTCAGATGTCGCAGTTCAGAGATGCGGGCTGCATGCGGGGTTGGACTGGGGAAGCCTGCGCTTGTATTAAGGGGGTAGGTCTGCTCACCGGCCAGTCGCGCAACGCGCAGGAGGGCAAAGGGCGATGGGCCCAGACCCCTGAGCACTTAGGATTTATACCGGCGTGTCGACCTCTCTGTTGAGCCTAGGTAGGGCTGCGGTGTGTCGCTCAGCCGAGGCCGGGAATGACCCGATAAAAGTGTGTCCGGCCGGAGTTAATCGAGCGTGTTGGGTAAGTTGGTGCACCCCTGCAGGGAAGTATATCTATTCGAATAGCCGTGTCCACGGTAACGGACGCTCAGAGTTGTATCCCGATCTACTACAACTAGAACTGGATACATGAGATACTAAGCTGATATGTTGGCTCCGGGATTGCGTCCTCGCGGGGTAGTCGAGGAAGGATCTCTAGGCGTTACTACTATATACTTATTACTTTATTATATGTTGTTCTACTCTCTTCTACTGCTGCAAGACGCTGCAAGATGCTAGTCTTCGTTAGGCTAGGCCTTTCCCCCTGTTCTGGCATTCTGCAGTTTAGTCCACAGATACAGCCCCTTCTTTGATAATGATGCATACATAGAATAGTTCTGATGTAAGTCTTGCGAGTACTTTGGATGAGTACTCACGGTTGCTTTGCTACTTCTTTTCCCCTCTACCCGATTGCTGCGATCAGATGGCGGAGCCCAGGAGACAGCTGCCCCCGTCGACGACTACTACACCACCGATGGAGCCTACTACTACGTGGAGACCGACGACCAGGAGTAGTTTCGGAGGTTCCCAGGCAGGAGGCCTGCGCCTTTTCGATCTAGTGTCGTTGTTTTGCTCAGCCTTCTTAAGGCAAACTTGGTTACTCCTTATGTTTGTACTCAGATATTGTTGGTTCCGCTGACTCTTGTATTCGAGCCCTCGTGGCCCCTGGCTTGTAATATAAAGCTTGTATGATTTTTATTTCTGTCTAGAGTTGTGTTGTGATATCTTCCCGTGAGTCTCTGATCTTGCAAGTAAAAGCTTCGTTACCTCCAAATCCTTGGCAAGAACGATGGCGACGTCCTTGAGACCAAGCCGCGCGGCGCCAAGGTGCTCGTCCACCAACCGAAGAGCTTCATATTGCTGCAGGTGAAAACCTGGTTGATCAGCGAAGCCTTCCTCGCCCGATGTTGCAGCATGCTCTCGCCCTCGGAGGGAGTCGCAGACATTGCCGAGGACTCTGCCTGGGGGGAGCCTTGAGCGCCCTCGGGGTGTGTCGGCCAAGCAGGAGCCGTTTGGTGAGCTCAGGTGTGTGGTCTAGAAGGGCCAGACGCTGGAATATTGGAGGTTGGGCGAGGCCTGCGAGTTAAAAAGCCGAATGAATCCCGCTATTGGATAGAGGGAGATGTCTTTTAAAAGATTAAAATATGGCACACTTATAGAGTGGAGGAATGTGGCTCTTGAGTCACTCGCTCCTCGGCAACGGCTTGACCGATAACCGGTCTAGGATTCCTCCTTGGACGATTCCCTTCCTGGGCTGAAGATTGCCTCGGACGCTTGGTTCAGCAGCCCCTGGTAGAGGGGGTGGAGGCGCCTGCGGTTGGTGCAGCACCAGGAGTAGCTCGCTTCCTGGAGGGCGGCCGCTCAACGCCGGCGGTATTGACAAAGGGCGGGGGCATCCCAAAACGATAGACCATAATGACGACTTATGCGCCATCGATACCCTCCTGGTAGAAGACACCATCTCGGAAGATGGTGTCAGTATGAGGGTCCTCGGCCAAACCACGGTCGCATTCGCAATCTCGGACCTCCGGTTGAGGAGCCGGGGAGCTCACCGTGGCGACCTACTGTCTCCAACCCTGTTCGGATGCATTGAAAACCTAATCAGGAAGATATATACCTCGCTCAGAAAATAGAGCCTCGGATGGGATAACTTACTGCTTGAACGGGTTTGTGAGAAGAAAAGACGTCAAACATCAGCTCCTTGAGGAAGTCCGCTGCCTCACCTTTAAACATGGAAGCTAGCATTGTTGCAAGTGTCTGACAATTGTGGAGTCCTCCTCGAAGCACGCGGGTCGAGTCATCGTCCCCATTGAATTCCCACATGGGATGGACACGCTGTTGGAGTGGCTGGATTCCTCAGGAAAGTGCCACCGCCATCATGTTGATGAGAGTTAGCCCATGATGACCAAGACAGGCCACCTGAGCGGCCAACCTGACCACGGCAGAAACCCCTTCTCGGGACTGGGTCTTCGGACGCCAGTTATACCATTTCTTGGGAGGAGTGAGTGAAAAGGGAATAAGTCCATGCCGTGGAGGGTCCTCAAGCGGCGCATCAGGAATATAAAACCACTCCCCCTGCCAGGTCTCGCTGTCCTCTTTGGGAGTGCCGACAAGATAGCCGGATCCCGTGACTCTGCAGACCTCGGCTCCACCACACTCGAATAAAGTCCCATCTTGGACGGAAGGAAGGCCTCGCACAAAGTAACGAAGCAGGCTTTATGGAGGATAGAATTGGGTGATAGATGATGGAGTTGGAGCCCATAAAGGTGTACAAGGCCCCTATGGAAAGGATGAATTGGGAAGCCCAAGCCGCGGAGAAGAAAGGGGACGAAACATACCCGCTCATGAGCTTGCGGTTTGGGGAAATGATATTGAAGGACCTCGGCACCCAGGGAGACCAATCCTGGGCGAGCGTGCGTAAACTCTAGTTCAGGCAAGTACCCGGTGGTGGAAAGCCGATTAAGTTGCCCTTGGGACACCGAGCAGCTCTTCCAATCTCCTTCAAGGGGTCCGGAGAGGCGAGAACACGAAGCCGCGATGTTCTCCATCACAACAGGCTTTTAGCGGCGATTAGAGCTGAGGAGGCAGATGAGACTCGTACAAAGCAGAGGGAAGCGATAGGGATGTTAAATTTCTCGCCCTTTTTATCATGGCTTTGTATAGAGATCTCTAGTCATGGGGCGATGGGACGCTTGAAGTCCCGTGGCGATAAATCCGCGTGTTTCCCAGGCGTCGTGCTGTACGTGCGCACATAAATCGAGGTAAAAATAGTAATAATGCCGCTTAAGGCGTGCCTCGGGGCCCGTTACAACCCGTTCAATTGGACATATCGATGGTGGGCCCCTGGCCAGGCAGCACTCTTGAAAAGCTGTCAGAGTGGGACCTGCGACTTGTCCTCGGCAGAGGCTTACTTAACTCTTAAGGCAGCAACCCCTGCGCGAAGACTTCGGATCCGAGAATTTTCTCGGATATGGTGGTAATCCGGAAAGCAGGAATGTAGGGCTTGTTGAACTCGCCTGCAAGGCCGAAGACTGAAGATGAAGAATAACTCGGAGGGGCCGAGCATTGTCCTCGGCTTGAAGACCAGTTCAGGGGCTACTGATGGTGTCCTGGATTAGGGGGTGTTGACCATGTCGGCTCCCAGAAGATGTGGGCCGGGCTGAGGACCCCCGGGTGACCAGCCAGTGGGCCACATTCTTCAGGCCCCATGAAGGAATCGAGATGGAATCTTCCGAAGACTTGGCACATACTCCAAGGCACAAATGCAATCTTCGGCACGTTTATCTTCAGATGTAACCGACCTATGTGTAACCCTAGGTACCCTCGGTATCTATATAAGCCGAGGGGTGTAGACCGTAGAGGCAAACTCATTCATACATGATCTCGAGGTAGATCAACCTGTACTCTGTACCCCATCCACAATCGATACAAACAAAGCAGGACGTAGGGTTTTACTTCTTCGAGAGGGCCTGAACCTAGGTAAACATCATGTCTCCTTGTGTCCTATTACCATCGTGACAAGGCTACTAGCTCGGGTCCCCTACCCGAGATCTGCCGGATTCGACTCCGTTAGTAGCCCTTCAATGTCAATAGACGTTTTGATAGTGCCATAAAGACTAGTAAATCCTGAGGACACCCGGCTTTAAAAACAATAGTTAATTCATTATTATTTACATAGTCATATGATAGATTTGAATATCCTTGCCTATATTCAGCTTCCAGGAGGCTCATGAGGGGAGGAGGTACATGGTACATTGCATAACAATGTATATATTTTTAAGACATAACGATCATGTGCAAGTAATTCTTGCACATTCATCATACTAAAACGGAGTACTACTCTACTCTCCCACCCCTTTGGGTCCATATTATAGAGAGCTTCTACTGTTGACGCTATCTTATAGGATGTGTTACGATTACTGTATACACAACTCGTCTTGATATTACCCATTATGGTATGTATCCTATCATATACTCTATGATTGTTTCCATTCATTCCTATGATATTGAAACCATGTAAACCTATCTTAATTGATTTCATTAACATTTCATTTTGTATTATCACTTTAATTATTTCTCCTTTCCAATAAGTTAGTTATAAGCTCTGAGATATTGAAATCTGCAGGAACTACACATGTGGTTATACATACTCCACCTATTATTAATCCTAATCCTATGATAACATTACCCCATGTAAGATTATTAGTATCTTCCTTGACAACTTGATCTTGTATGTGATCCTCAATCACTGCGACTGGGTTAACCATGTTTTTGTGGGTTATGATCTCAGGTATGTCCCCCTCGACATGTGGTGGATGTTCTATAAGCGCATTATGCATATTGTCAAACATAAACATCTGTTGACAACCGTACATACCACGTACAGGATGATTATTTATCAAAACATCGATGATATCAGTCATCCCCGATGTGAATTGCTAGAGCCCAGCATCTGGATGTGTCAAACTATACCATGTAGCACATCCGAATGCTCCTAATTCTACATATGCGAGGATATTCCCATATACATATCTGATCCCATCAGGAGTATTCTTCATAATAATAGTTGTTTTAGTTACACTTGGTTCGGCTTGTATTTTACCTGTTTGGATATTGAAACTATGATTTTTTTTCTTTATAGTCCTAAATGTAATTGTTGCAAAGCCGCATCATATACATGAATATGAGGATCATCATATCCTTGATTCCAACGGATTTGATTTAAAGTGTTTAAACACTGTTGGGATTTGGCCCTTAGGATCGATCACATCAATACCGACGAACACGTGCACACACAAAAACTTTAGCCAAGGGCCCTTGTCGTGCCCTTATTTTCCTCTTTATTTTCTGTATTCTCAATTTTCCCCCAGGTTACAAATCTCACGCAGCATCACGTGTGAACAAGGCTCATGAGCCTACACGTTCAAGAAAGTCTAGCTACTACCCACCAGACTCAAACCTACACGTAACTAATCTTTTTTTTGAACACATACACGTAACTAATCAGAACTAGTACTACTAAACTCTTCGCACGTAGACAACTAGGTTCTCGACTCAAACTTGCATATGAACCAGACAAGTACTCCTACATGACCCAATACTAACTAAAGATTATTCCTAACAATCTCTCTCTAATCTTGACACTCTGTCTTCCGTGCTCCTCCGATCTTGATTCATTGACGATTCACCCTTGTCAACTCATCCGCTCGCTCCATGACAAATCAAATTGCTGACTATATTGTTCGCCACAATCTCTTCTCCAATTTCAACTTGGCGAATTTATGGACCAACCCAAATATGACTTGGACTACCCAGCCACGCTAGCAACCTTGTGGAATACACCACCTTGTGGACCACACCATCCACTCTAGCGAGATACATGATGGCTACCTTGTGAATCACACCACCCTGTGGACTACACCATCCACTCCGGCCTCATGTAGAGACATGGCCTCATTGAAGAGACTCACCTTCACTTGTTTACCGCCCCCACATACTTGAACTTAATCCTCTCGTCGAGACACACAGACGACCTGGGTGCGCTTCATCTTCAATGGATCCTCATAGAGACGAGTACTTGGATATGACGACGACTCACTGACACGACGACAACCTGATGTGCGAACTCGCATGACTCCTTGACTCATCGTACTCCCCCGGACGACGATCTTGATGAGCTCCTGCACTGCACCTCGGCACCACTGCTCCCATCAACAATCTCCTTCCACCGCCTTGCCGATGACAGCCTGCCGTCTTCCTCCTTGTCGCTTCGCCGAACGATGATTGTCTGATCCTCCTGGTCGCTGCACCACACAGCGACTATATCGCCCGCCCCGGGGTGCTAGTAGGGGTCGCCTCCCCTGGGCAAGCGCGGCTTCAAATCATCGACCTTGCCCTGATATCAATTGTTGGATTCGGCCCTCAGGGTCGATCACATACATACCGACGAACACGCACACACACAAAAAACTTTAGCCAAGGGCCCTTATCGTGCCCTTATTTTCCTCTTTATTTCTCTTTTCTCAATTTTCCCACAGGTTACAAATCTCATGCAGCATCACGTGTATATATACACGTCCGAGACCATCGACCTAGACCGGCTAGTAAGCCGACTCGAACAAGACTCATGAGCCTACACGGACACATGCAGCGGCTAACCTACGTACAAGAAAGTCTAGCTACTACCAACCGGACTCAAACCTACACGCAAGGTAGTCGGAATCGTGATTTTGAATCGGATCGGAGCGCCGATGGTAGGATGGCAAATCGGATCGGAGCTCCGATGATACAGAATCTCCTGTATGATTAATTTGGATCATAAAGTCAAAGAATCGTATGAAAGAATCGCGATTCTGACAACCTTGCCTACACATAACAAATCAGAACTAGTACTACTAAACTCTTCTCACGTAGACAACTAGGTTCTGGACTAAAACTTGCATATGAACCAGACCAGTACTCCTGCATGACCCAATACTAACTCAAGATTATTCCTAACAAACACATCTTATGTCTTAAATATATCATGCGATAAAAATAAAGGGTTTAATTCCTTGCAGTATCGTTTGTCTAGAAAATCAATTTCTTCAGCTCTATGATTATAGAGCATGTTGTACGTGAAACAATTCGTTTTATAAATGAAATCATGATTATGATCTTTCATATATTGAATGAATTTATTTTCATATGGAGTATAGTTGACAATAGGTAATTCATCTGGAGTATCATTGTCAATAGGTAATGATTTAGGATTATTAGAAATATATAAACCACACTTTAGTTGGGCTGGGTGTTTCAACAACCCAATATCATTAATTCTGTTAATTTGTTCGGTTGTCACATCACGCATATCCGAAATATTAATATTTCGAAATAATTGTGTTCTTAGATAACCCATTAAACCATATCCTTTATCTAAAAGAAGATTATTCTGATTTTACCTGAAGTGCGTATGTTGTAATCATACAGGAGATTCTGAGAAGTTTTTTGTTGCATGTGCAAATAGTTGTCATGGTTAAATATTGGAAGCAGCTTGTTATCTAAACAAGTGACAATAGTGTTTACATGTTTGTTTATGTTTCTCACCTGCAGCCGGTGGTGGACAAAGACGACGACCCGGAGCTGCCCTTGCCGCCGCCCCCACCCACGCCACCTTCGGGAGGCGAGGAGAGGACGACGACACGCCCGGCAGCCGTGAGGCTAGCCAGGACCCTCCGGCTCGATGCGACGCTCCCCCGCCTCCAGCGGGACCGCCGGCGCGCCAGCACCAGGGCCCGCCGCCGTGGACGCCAAATTTTCAAAATTTGGGGGCACCGCGGGGAGCCGTGCCCATCAGTTGCATGGCTGGCGTCATGGGTGGTACAGGAGTGCTGGCCTGCGCTGGACAAAGCGGAGGAGAGAGGCCGACACGTGGAAAGCCTGTCGGCGGACCAGGTGCTTTCCATGGAAAGCAGCGCTGGCAGGCTGGAGCCTACGCGGGATCAGCCGCTGCCGTCGTCCTGTGCGTCAGGGCCCCAGGGAGACCGGCCTGCGGTAGCATGTGAGGTGGGGTCCCCGGCATCGGTTACCCTCCAGCGGTGGGCAGAAATGACAAATCTGACCTCAGGGCGAAACTAATTCACAAACTGAACTGCTTTTGAAATTTTTTCACCCAGCTGACCCTTTTGTGTAGCGCCCACTAGTAGAAAACAGGGCTTTGGTCCAGCACTGAAAAGCCCATTAATCCCGGTTCACTCACGAACCGGGACCAATGGGGGCATTGGTCCCGGTTCGTGAGGCCAGGGCGCCGGCCGGGCCTCGTGGGCCATTGGTCCCGGTTCGTCTGACCCCTTTGGTCCCGGTTCCAGACACGAACCGGGACCAATGGGCCTCGCTCCTGGCCCACAACCATTGGTCCCGGTTTGTGACTGGAACCGGGACTAAAGGATGTCCTTTAGTCCCGGTTCCAGCCACAAACCGGGACCAATGGTCGGCCTATATATACCCCCCTGTCCGCGAGGAGAGCAGTACACTGCTCTGTTTTTTTGGCCGGCCGTGGGAGAGCTTTGTGGTGCTCTAGCTCACCTCCTATGCACATGAGGTGTTCGATGAAATGCCCGAGCCACACTTAAGCTTTCTCCTCTGGAAGCTCCTTGTCCAAGCTCCATTTTCCTCAAGATTTGTCTAGGTTTGGCGGTCCGTCCTGTCCCGTCCCCGTCCTCACCGCCGTCGATCGCCCGCGCCCATCTGGGCGCCGGCACCACCGTGGTTAGCCTCTTCTTCTTATCTTCTTTCTAAAAGAAAAAAGTTCTTACTTGTATGATTTAGATAGATACTTGTGTAACTTTCTTCCTTTTATTATTGTTTGTTATTATATAGTGCGATGGTTTTGGTTATATGTTGTTCTAGATAGTTCTTACTTGTATGATTTAATTAGATGCTCTAGAGAGTTATATGTTGTTCAATAATGAGAACTATATAACGCACGCAGATGAACCGGCAATGGATGTACGGTGACCGACGCACCTCCGAGTATATTAAGGGCCTGCATAATTTTCTCGAAGCGGCTGAGGCAAACAAGCAAGATGGTTTTATGCATTGTCCATGTACTGTCTGTGAGAATACGAAGGCTTTCTCCAACTCTAAAACCCTTCACTTCCACCTGCTTGAGAAG
Source organism: Elymus sibiricus (assembly GCA_039707655.1). Classification (NCBI taxonomy): domain Eukaryota; kingdom Viridiplantae; phylum Streptophyta; class Magnoliopsida; order Poales; family Poaceae; genus Elymus; species Elymus sibiricus. Next base: position 3,039,740 of record CM077676.1, read on the forward strand.
GGTTTTATGCCATGCTATAATGTTTGGACCAAGCACGGAGAAAGAGGGGTTATGATGGAAGACAACGAAGAAGAAGAGGATGATGACAACTACCCGCCCCATGAATACGGTGATGCTGCAATGGGGGAAGCTGAAGATCAAGAGGAACCAGACGATGTGCCCGATGATGATCTTCGCCGGGTCATTGTTGATGCACAGAGAGAATGCAAAAGTGAAAGGGAGAAGTTGAAGTTCGATCGCATGTTAGAGGATCACAAAAAAGGGTTGTACCCAAATTGCGAAGATGACAACAGAAAGCTCGGTACCACACTGGAATTGCTGCATTGGAAGGCAGACAATGGTGTATCTGACAAGGGATTTAGTTCGCTACTTAAAATAATGAAGAAGAAGCTTCCAAAGGATAACGAATTGCCCGGCAGTACGTACGAAGCAAAGAAGGTTCTATGCCCTCTAGGATTGGAGGTGCAGAAGATACATGCATGCCCTAATGACTGCATCCTTTACCGCGGTGCGTACGAGGATTTGAACGCATGCCCGGTATGCGGTGCATTGCGGTATAAGATTAGAAGAGATGACCCTGGTGATGTTGAGGGCCAGAGCACCGGGAAGATGGTTCCTGCCAAGGTGATGTGGTGTGCTCCTATAATACCACGGTTGAAACGTCTGTTTAGAAACAAAAAGCATGCCGAGTTGATGCAATGGCACATAAAAGACCGTAAGAAAGACGGGAAGTTGAGAGCACCCGCTGACGGGTCGCAGTGGAGAAAGATCGAGAGAAAGTGGAGCGACTTTACAGGTGACCCGAGGAACGTATGGTTTGGTTTAAGTGCAGATGGCGTTAATCCTTTTGGGGAGCAGAGCAGCAAGCATAGCACATGGCCTGTGATTCTATGTATGTATAACCTTCCTCCTTGGTTGTGCATGAAGCGGAAGTTCATTATGATGCCAGATCTCATCCAAGGCCCTAAGCAACCCGGCAATGACATTGATGTGTACCTAAGGCCATTAGTTGATGAACTTTTACAGCTATGGAATGGAAGAGGTGTACGTGTGTGGGATGAGAACGAACAGGAGGAATTTGACCTACATGCATTGCTGTTTGTAACCATCAACGATTGGCCTGCTCTCAGTAACCTTTCAGGACAGACAAACAAGGGATACCACGCATGCACACACTGTTTAGATGACACCGACAATATATATTTGGAAAAATGCAGGAAGAATGTGTACCTGGGGCATCGTCGATTTCTTCCGACCAACCATCAATGTCGAAAGAAAGGAAAGCATTTCAAAGGTGAGGCAGATCACCGGAAGAAGCCTGCCCTCCGTACTGGTGATCACATACTTGATATGGTCAATGATTTACAAGTAATCTTTGGAAAGGGTCCTGGCGGACTATCTGTTCCGACTGACGATGCGGGACGCGCACCCATGTGGAAGAAGAATACTATATTTTGTGACCTACCCTATTGGAAAGACCTAGAGGTCCGCTCTGCAATCGACGTGATGCACGTGACGAAGAATCTTTGCGTGAACCTGCTAGGCTTCTTGGGAGTGTATGGGAAGACAAAAGATACACCGGAGGCACGGGAGGAACAGCAACGTGTGCATGAAAAAGACGGCATGCATCCAAAGCAGTATGAAGGTCCTGCCTGCTACGCTCTTACCAAAGAAGAGAAGGAAATCTTCTTTGAATGCCTGCTCAGTATGATGGTCCCGTCTGGCTTCTCGTCGAATATAAAGGGAATAATAAATATGGCAGAGAAAAAGTTCCAGAACCTAAAGTCTCATGACTGCCACGTGATTATGACGCAACTGCTTCCGGTTGCATTGAGGGGGCTTCTACCGGAAAACGTTCGATTAGCCATTGTGAAGCTATGTGCATTCCTCAATGCAATCTCTCAGAAGGTGATCGATCCAGAAATCCTGCCAAGGTTAAGGAGTGATTTGGTGCAATGTCTTGTTAGTTTCGAGCTGGTGTTCCCACCGTCCTTCTTCATTATCATGACGCACGTCCTAGTTCATCTAGTCGACGAGATTGTCGTTCTGGGCCCTGTATTTCTACACAATATGTTCCCCTTTGAGAGGTTCATGGGAGTCTTAAAGAAATATGTTCGTAACCGCGCTAGGCCAGAAGGAAGCATCTCCATGGGCCATCAAACAGAGGATGTCATTGGGTTTTGTGTTGACTTCATTCCTGACCTTAAGAAGATTGGTCTCCCTCAATCGCGGTATGAGGGGAGACTGACTGGAAAAGGCACGCTAGGAGCGGACTCAATAATATGTAGGGATGGGCATTCTTGGTCTCAAGCACACTACACAGTTCTACAGAATTCTACCTTGGTGACCCCGTATGTCGATGAACACAAGAATATTCTGCGCTCCAAACACCCGGAGCAGTGTGACGACTGGATTACATATGAACACATCAGGACTTTCGGTAGTTGGTTGCAAACACGTCTCATGGGTGACAACACTATTTCTGATGAGTTCTACTCATTGGCCAGGGGACCATCTTCGACTGTATTGACTTACAAAGGGTACGAGATAAATGGGAATACATTTTACACGATCGCCCAAGATCAAAAGAGCACCAACCAAAACAGCGGTGTTCGCTTTGATGCAGCAACCAATTGGGCAAAGGACACATATTATGGTTACATAGTGGACATATGGGAACTTGACTATGGACATGATTTCAAGGTCCCGTTGTTTCAGTGCAAATGGGTCAATCTGTCAGGAGGTGGGGTACAGGAAGACCCACAGTACGGAATGACAACAGTGGATCTGAACAATCTTGGGTACACAGACGAACCATTCGTCCTAGCCAATGATGTGGCGCAAGTTTTCTATGTGAAGGACATGTCTACCAAACCAAGAAAAAGAAAAGATAAGGAAGCGAATACATCATACGATGAGCCAAAGCGCCACATAGTTCTTTCAGGAAAAAGAGACATCGTGGGATTGGAGGGCAAGACAGACATGTCCGAAGATTATGAAAAGTTTCATGAAATTCCTCCCTTCAAATTCAAGGCTGACCCAAGCACCCTGTTAAACGATGAAGATTATCCATGGTTACGGCGCAATAAGCAAAGGACACAAGCGAAGAAAAAGTGAAGACTTTCTCTCCACAACTATATCATTGCAGTTACATGTGAAGAAATGAAATGCCTATTGTAACAGATGAGTTCATTTGTAGTGCTTTTCAATTTCAGGGTCATTTAGCTCAAAAAATCAGTAAATGCATGCAAAATACCAAATGAAGTCAGAAAGGGTTGAAAATTGATGATGTGGCTTTGAATGGTGCATTTTGAACACACAAAAAGTCTGGAGTTCAAATAAGTTCAAAAAAATGAAATCCCTTTGTAACAGATGAGTTTTCGTCCGAAACCCTGATACTTCGAAAGAGATTGTCCATTTTGTACACGAAGTGCATCCAGTTTTTGCCGTAACCCTCTCAACTTTTTAGCACATGCTATGTGGGTGAAATGATGATACCATGCCAACTTTCAACCTTTTCAGAGTTCATTTGTAGTGCTTTTCAATTTCAGGGTCATTTAGCTCAAAAAAATCAGTAAATGCATGAAAAATACCAAATGAAGTCAGAAAGGGTTGAAAATTGATGATGTGGCTTTGAATGGTGCATTTTGAACACACAAAAAGTCTGGAGTTCAAATAAGTTCAAAAAAATGAAATCCCTTTGTAATAGATGAGTTTTCGTCCGAAACCCTGATACTTCGAAAGAGATTGTCCATTTTGTACACGAAGTGCATCCAGTTTTTGCCGTAACCATCTCAACTTTTTAGCATATGCTATGTGGGTGAAATGATGATACCATGCCAACTTTCAACCTTTTCAGAGTTCATTTGTAGTGCTTTTCAATTTCAGGGTCATTTAGCTCAAAAAATCTGTAAATGCATTAAACTAAAATTATCAATTAAAATATTTTTGAAACTAAAATTATATAAAATTTATGCAACTAAAATTATCAAAGTATTTTTTGTTCAAAACATTAATAGCAAAAATAATTTTCATAAAGAATTTTTTTGTTAGAAACTTTAATAGCAAACTAAAATAACAAAATATGTTTTTGATTAAAACGGACATTTAAAATAACCTAAAAATTACCAAATTTAATATAATGATAAAAAACAGTAATATTAAATAGCAGGAAAAAAAATCACTCGAAAATCTATTTTTATAGTAAAGTTATTCACAAATTCCTGATTCACACAAATTTAAAAGAATTCAAATTTAAACTATTCAAATTTGAAAACTAATGGCACTAACAGAAAGTTTATAATTTTTGTGACCTAACAGCAAAAAGAATTAAAAAAATAAAGCAAAAAAGGAAAGAAATAAATAATGCAAAAAACAAAACAAAAAAACTGCAAAAAAATTAAAAAAAATGCCGCCTACTGGGCCACCACGGCCTGAATACGACTAGAAACCCAGCCAGACAGTCGGTCCAGGATTCAGGCCCGCAGAAGGCCCGGAAGGCCCACAGGCAGATACAGAGTGGTTAGGCCCGTAAGCTAGCTTTAGAGAGGAGCTCGAAGGCTCTGGCGCACCGCGCCTTATAAACAGGTGCGGCACTCTCTCAAGTAGCGAGGTGGGACTAAACTCCCACCACGCCGCTGTGCAAGGCCATTGGTCCCGGTTGGTGGCACCAACCGGGACCAATGTAGGCATTGGTCCCGGTTGGTGCCACCAACCGGGACCAATGCCTACCTTTGGTCCCGGTTCGAGCCACCAACCGGGACCAAAGGTCTCTGCTTCCCGCCCTTTGGGCTGCTGAAAAGAGACCTTTGGTCCCGGTTGGTGCCACCAACCGGGACCAATGCCTACCTTTGGTCCCGGTTCGTGCAACCAACCGGGACCAATGCTGTGTGTATATAAGCAGCACTTGTGAAAATTTTCATTTTCATCTCGCAGTTCCCCCCGACGACGCCGACCTCCTCGACGCCGCCAGGCTGCCCCGACGCCGTCGCCGTCGCCCGTGACCCTGCCCCGCCCCCGAGCCCACGCCGACGCCGTCCGCCGCCCCCGAGCGCGCCCGGACGCGCCCCTGCGCCCCAGCCCGCCCCCACCGTCGCCGTCGTCGTCGGCTCCCTCGTGCGCTGCCCCCGCCGTCGCCCTCGCCAGCCGACGCCGTCGCCGGCTCCCTCGCGCGCCGCCCCCGCCGTCGCCGACGCCCTCGCCGCCCCCGCTGTCGCCCTCGCCGGCCGCCCCCGCTGTGAGCCGCCGCCGCCCCGCCCCGACTTAATTCATATCATTTTTTTGTTAATTTTTTATATGATGAATTTTTTGTTCATATATATATAATGTATATATGTATGTGGCTATATGTATGTATGGATGTTCATATATGTATTAATTTTTTTGTTCATATATGTATTTTTTTTCATAGCATTTTTTTCCATGTATATATGTATGTGGCTATGTATGTATAGATGGATAGCATTTTTTTCCATGTATGTATGTCGTTGTCGATATACCCCCTCCCCGATAACTTCGACATGAGGGGGGGGTCGATATACCCCCTCCCCGATAACATTTTTTTTCTAAGTTACTAATGTAAAATGTTCACCCCCCTCTCGATATACCGGGCGACCAACTCTCGAGGCCACCCAAACCCTAGAAAAAAAGCATTGTCAATATACCCCTCCCCGATAACATTTTTTTTCTAAGTTACTAAGGTAAAATGTTCACCCCCCTCTCGATATACCGGGCGACCAACTCTCGAGGCCACCCAAACCCTAGAAAAAAAGCGTTGTCGATATAGCCCCTCCCCGATAACATTTTTTTTCTAAGTTACTAAGGTAAAATGTTCACCCCCCTCTCGATATACCGGGCGACCAACTCTCGAGGCCACCCAAACCCTAGAAAAAAAGCGTTGTCGATCTCCTACCCCCTCCCACCCCTACCCGACAATCTCTCGAGGCCACCCGAACCACTAGAAGAAAACTCCGGTAACTTCGACATGAGGGGGGACGTCGATCAACCCCCTCTCGCCCGAACAAGTCTATGTATCATTTGTTAATTAAATCCCTTAAAGGTTAAGAGAATCCCTTGTTTGACATTCATGAGAGAGGCGGTCCGGACGTCGGACATTCATGGGAGAGGCGGTCCGGACGTCGGACATTCATGTTTGTATATTAATTGCCATGTTGTAATATTTGCAGAAACTATGGCTCAAAGAGACTTGGAACAAGAACAGTTGTTTGGGGACATAATCCTCGGCGGACGTGATGTCTTGTCGTTTCTCAACGACACCGATGGTCTGGAAGGAGAGGATGACAGCTCCGGTGATCGAACAATGGAGGAGGAAGGACATGATCATGATGGCTCCGGTGACCGAATGCCGGAGGAAGAAGGAGACCATGATGACGGCTCCGGTGACCGAACGGAGGAAGGAGCTGTTGCAAAGTCCGGCGAGGTATATATATTAATTAAGCCTGTGTTGACTAGCTAATTGATGCATTAATTGTTTTGGTATGTACATATATTAACTCTTCTTTCTTCTTTTATAGCCCTCCGGATCGAGCCAAACTTCGGTAACGAGACGAGGCCCAAAGAAGAGGTTGCGCAAGGATGAAAGGTTCACGATCACAGCACTCGCGGACGATGGCCATCCGATTGAACCCAAGCGGACCAAGGACGCATTTTCTGCTCAGTGCGGAGTTATTGTTAGGGACAACATCCCGATCAGCATCAAGCAATGGAATAAGCCTAAGGACGACGCCCCTGAAGGTGATTATGTCACCGATAGACAGAAAGATGATCTTTGGACCGCGCTGAAGGCAAATTTCACCCTACCGCCAGAGGAGGATCCGAATAAGCCAGTTATAGAGCCACTGGTCAAGGCGTGTGCTCTTAAGAAGATGGCAGATCTATTCAGGAGGTGGAAGAAGGAGTTGAAATCAAAGTTTGTCGACAAAGGGAAGACTCCAGAATTCACCGGCCGATTTGAGAAGATAAGAGATCACTGGCCCGCATTTGTGGCCTACAAGACATCGGACAAGAGTAAGAAAATGTCAGAGACAAACAAGAACAACGCTGCAAAGAAGCAGTATCACCATCACACGGGGTCAGGTGGCTACCTCAAAGCCCGGCCGTTGTGAGACAAAGCTGAGAATGACCTGATTGCTAAAGCGGTCCTACCACAGACATTGAACTGGCTAGACCGTTCAAGGACTTGGTTCTTCAGGGTTGGGGGAACTTTGGACCCTGAAACAGGGAAGCGCCGTTGGACGGACGAGCAACTTGCAATACCCGTCACGAAGCTTCAGAAGTATATCACCGCAGCGCAGGAAGGGACGTTCATTCCCGACAGAGAGAAGGACGAGCTGACTGAGGCCCTAGGGAATGCTGAGCACCCTGGACGAACACGAGCCACACCAGGCTCCGTTCCGTGGAAGGTTGGGTTTCCCGGCGCAGGCGGTTACAGAAGCCGGGAGAGAAAGAGGAAAGAGGAGCTGAGCCATATGCAGAAGCTCAATGCAAGACTACAAAAGCTAGAGGAAGCTGAGAGCCAGCGAGCTGCCGGCCAACCATCTCAGCGGCACGAAGCTACCCCAGAAGCTACCCCGCCATCTCAGCGGAGAAGCAGCGTGGCTTCCACGGAGCTCGTTCAGCCTGACTTCACGGTTCCTAGCTACCCCGTGGATACTATCACGGAGGCTCAACATTGCGAGCTTATGACGAAATTCCGGAACCTCACTTTCAAGGCGGTTGTCGGCTCTGTTGCACCTCCTCAACCCAACGGAACTTTTCACTGCCGTCCGATTCCACATGGCTATGCTGTTGTGATGGTGGATGAAGTAATGGAGGGATTTGAGGAGCTCGAGCTTGACCACTCTACAGGTGAAGGGGAGAATCGGCTGGTTCATGCTCTGAGGAGTACATGTCTATGGCAGAAGGAGTACATCAAGCTTCCAAACTGGACGCCTCCGCCTCCTCCTCCTCCTCCGGCGAGTCAGGGCACTCCGCCTCCTCCTCCTCCTCCTCCTCCGGCGAGTGATCAGGGCACTCCGCCTCCTTCTCCGGCTCCTCCGACGCGTCAGGGCACTCCGCCTCCTCCTTCGCCTACTCCGGCGCGTCGGAGCAGTCAGCCTCCTCCTCAGCCTCGTCGGCAACGGCGGAAGACAGACGCCGCCGCTCCGGCTCCTCCGGCGCGTCGGATTTCTCCGCCTCGTCAGCAACGACGGAAGAGAGACGCCGCCGCTCCGGCGGCTAGCAGTACAAGCAGAGGCGGGAGCCAATTCAGATACGGTCCATCTCTCAAGCCTCTGGAAAAGTTACCATATGAGAGGACCGAGCAGGAAAACGAGGACATATGTCGTGCCCAACTGAGGGACCATTTTGCAAAGAAAACTCCACCTCCGAAGGAGAAGGTAGATCCGGTGAAAGTGAAGCGCACTATCAATGCTCTGAAGCGACCACCATCGCCTCCGCCGGATTCCAACTATGACCGCATAATTACTAACACACATGCTGAAGCGCAGTAGTCGGGAAGTACTTCCAGTGCTGCAAGAGCGAAAAAACGAAGAAGTGGGAAAACAATTCCCTAGCTCGGCCAACAGGAGAAGCAATCGTGCCCCCCGCTCAAGGTGTCTAGCGATATCGCTAATCATCCGGTGCTACTGCCCAGTACCACTCTTGATGATTACCAGCCCGATGATGTATAGCTTGAAATGGCTGAGGTAGTAGACGTCTTTAGATACGAGCACGGGAAGCCTCTCGTCAAACCTGATCATCCTCATCTAACAACGATGATGCAAAAATTGCATGACTGGTACATGGAAACCTGCAGGAAGTCTGGGAAAGACAGTTTGTTAGTCGGAATTAAAAAAGAGCATGACTTCCCTGGAGTCGACCTGCTGCCTGTTGAATTTGTGGAGTTATTTCAATTATACAATCAAAAGGCCCTCGACAAACAACTCATGACTTGCTACTGTCTGTAAGTATTACTTCTATAATTAAGTCTCTAGCTCAGCTCGTTCATTGCATGTATATATAATTATCCTCACTATATTATGCAGATTGAAGATGGTCGAATGCAAACAAATAGGAATCCTCGACGTTGGGTTCATTAGCCCAAATACCGTAAATGAATGGTCGGTACGAAAGGCGGCTGAAGATACTGAGAACAACTTGCTACAAACGTTCCTTACACATCAAAACAAAAGGGAAATACTCCTTCCTTACAACTTCAAGTGAGTGTTACTGTCTTCTGCATATTCGGTTCCGCTTACTCGTGGTTAAGTAATGTAATTGATGAGTTATGCGTGCGCAGCTTCCACTATATTCTGCTATCCATTAACCTTGACGGGGCATTAGTAACTGTCTTAGACTCGCTCCGTAAAGATCCCAAGTATTATGCGGACATGACTGCAATGCTCCAGAAGTAAGTTCAATCAATACCGGGACCATATCGGCAACTTTCGTTCATTTCCTGATATCAAGCAATCATTTTCTTTGCCTGCCAGGGTTTGGAAAACGTTCACCGCTAAGGTTCCGGGTCTGAAGAAGGAGCTGCGATTTACACACCATAAAGTAAGTAGTACTAGCTAGTTCCGCGCATCTCTCATTGATTCTAGTTTCATCAATACCATTATCATGCTTGCTTATCAGTTTGATTGAACTCTATTCTCGTAAAGTGCTTGTTGCAGGCACCCAACACTCATTTATGTGGATACTATGTATCCGAGTTCATTCGCTACTATACCTCTGAACGGGCCTCCTCTGAGAAACAATTTGAAGTACGTACAGAATATTCACAATTTTATTTTATATATTACCATCAATTGTGTTGAGTTTCATTCATATATATGTATTGACCCCCTTCTTTAAATTAGATCTGGCAGATGCGGGATGAACTCCTACCACATGATCGCATACGAGCAATTCAAGAGGAATTGGCGGGATTCTTTCTTGACCACGTCATACCTGAACACGGAGAATACCATGTGAAATTGAAATTGTTGTAAGGGATGTTATATATTGTACATATGTAGCAGCGTCGGATAGATATACGAAAACTTGTTGTTCGACCAAGCACGAAGAAAGAGATGTCACTTCTCTCTATATATGTTCATGACGATCTTGTGTAATTAATGGTTTCCTTTATTTGCTTACTAGCTAGCGTCGGGTTCTCTCTATATGTGTAGTAGCTAGCGTCGACCAAGCACGGAACAAGAGAGGTCACTTCTCTCTATTAGCTCGCTAACACAATATGAAACCCCTAAATTAACCCTCCAAAACCTCAAACCCCCCCCCCCCCTTCCAAAAAAAAAACAAAACCCCCAGCGACTGCGAGTTGCTGACGCGTGGCCGCCTTTTGGTCCCGGTTGGTGTTACCAACCGGGACTAAAGGTGGAGCCTTTAGTCCCGGTTGGTAACACCAACCGGGACTAAAGGTCCTCCCTCCCCCGCCACAGGCAGCGCCACGTGGAGGGCCTTTGGTCCCGGTTCGTAAGCAAACCGGGACTAAAGGTTTTGGGTATTAGTCCTGACCCTTTAGTCCCGGTTCCAGAACCGGGACAAATGGCCCTCTGGAACCGGGACAAATGGCCCTTTTTCTACTAGTGGCCCGACAGCTAGGCGTTGCACTCTACTGTGCAGCGCCTGACTGACAGGCGCTGCACATCTGGCTTGTGTGGCACACCGGGCCAGGCCTGGCCCCACACCCAGCCGTGCAGCGCCTTACAGCCAGGCGCCACACATGTAATGTGCCGCGCCTTACAGCTAGGCGCCACATATGCAATGTGCAGCGCCTGGCCGTTAGGCGCTGTACATTCTTTTACCAATGCCGAGTCTTGCCCCCCTCCCCCACCCCCCCCAACCCCAACCCCCACCACATCTCTTCCCACCCTTGTTTCCCCCTCTCTCCCCCACTCAAATCCTTCCCCAAATCTTGCCAAATCTAAAGATTTTCTCTGTGGATTTCGAACCCAATCCCTCCCTCAAGGTAATCTCCTCCGATCCCCTCGTTTTCATCCAAAAAATGCTCACATTTGCTCATATCTTGCTAGTTTGGGCAAACCCTAGTTTTTCTTGAATTTTGAAATTTGTATGGAAATATGAGATGTTTGTTTGCCAAGTTGCTAGGGTTAGGCTTCTTAGTATGTTAGGGTTAGGGTTATGGGTGTTGTTATGTTGGGGTTATGGTTAGGGTTGTTAGTATGTTACGGTTATGCTTATGGTTATTGTTAAGTGGGGGTTAGGGTTATTGTTTCATATCAATGTTAGGGCTTTGTATTATGTGTTAATCTTCGGATGAGTACTTATGGAATATATGTTACGTTGTGTTGTTTTAATTATTGTAGGGATGGGAAGAACATGTGTTTATGTTCATCATGTGGACAAAGACGCCTTTTTGAAAGGCAATATTGAACCGGACCCGGATGAGCTTGACATGGTGTTTGAGAGTAGTCCTAACAATGCCGAGGTCTTAGAACAAGTGATGAAAGATTTGAATTGGATGGACCCAAGTGATAATGTTGAGTTGGAGGGAAGGCATAATGTGGGTTTTGGAATGCACATCCGTTGGAAGACCATGCGTGTGAACTCCGAGCAACGTTGGGTTACATACAAGGAGACGGTGGCCGAATCACTAGACAAAGCTCTTGAGTTATTTGCATTAAAGAAGGTTGAGTCTAGTTTGCATTTGGACTTGAACCGGAACGCCTCCCCGTTGGTTGCTAGTAGTCCCCCACCCATGAACCAAGATGAAATGAGTGAACCACCTTTGACTCAACAAGTGAGGCCAACATTGAGCCCGATTTAAAACAACCGAAATGAAGCTTTGCAAGAGGAGAATGATGAGTATGAGGACGATGACAATGAAGTTGATCTCCATGACAACAATGTGGGTGATCTCGACAAATATTATGTGCAAGAGACAATGGACCATTCCATCCGTTATACCCGTGGCTATGCATCGGAGTCGGATGACGAAGGTCCCGATGAAGAAGTTGATGAGGAGGGGTTCACGGTGAAGGAGGCCGAAGCTTTCGAGAAGGTATTAGGGCGGGATCATAGGACACCATTGTTCAAGGATGTTAGTCTCGCGGATGAAGCCGTGGTAGAAGGTGGCAAAGGTATATTTCTTGGAGTTAGGCCAACTTCTCACCGGGATTTGGAAGACGGCAAGAACGGGATTTCTCCCGGGTCTAAGTTTGGAACCTTCTTGGAATTGAAGATGTGGCTCGACGACTACTCGGTTACACATTATCGTCCACACAAGGTGGTTCACTCGGACGTCAATGTGCGTTACACGGTTGCATGTGAGGCGGACCGATGTCCATGGATTGTGCGTGCAAGACCATGGAAAGGAGGGCCCACTTGGCACATAGTGAGTTGTGTACCAAGTCACATGTGCCGAGGCAAGAAGGTGGATGGCAAGATTGTGTCCCAAAACCACAGACAACTCACGTCCGAGTTTATCGCTTACAGGCTTTCCAACTCAATATCCTCACTTCCAATCATGAGCATTCAGAGCGTCATGGACCTTGTGAAAGCCATCTTTCATTACAAGGTGAAATACGGCAAGGCATGGAAGGCGAAGCAAGCCGCATTCAAGATGTTGTATGGTAATTGGGAGGAAGCATATAACCGAATCCCTAGGTTGTTGGGAGCTATGGCCGCCACTAACCCGGGCATGGATCATGTGGTCGAGCCTCATGGGCAAAAAGCAATGATTCACAACGGAAGGGCCGTCCGAGTATTTGGCCGTGCATTTTGGGCGTTCGAGCAATGCGTGAGGGCTTTCGAACATTGTCGGCCGGCCATCGCCGTTGATGGCACGTTCTTGACCGGACAATACAAGGGCACTCTTTTGGTTGCAATAGCAAGTGATGCCAATAACCGGGTGTTGCCTTTGGCTTTCGCTTTGGTTGAGGTGGAGAACAATGATAAATGGGAGTGGTTCTTGCGTATTTTGAGAACCAAGGTATTACCGGCTCAAAGGGAAATTTGTGTCATATCGGATCGCCATCAAGGAATTCTTAATGCGGTGGACATTGACATTCGCGGGCATGCTCCGTTGCACCATCGATGGTGCATGAGGCACTTTTGTTCAAACTTCTATAGGGCCTGTGGCATTAAGGAGTTGGCCGATGATCTTCAAGATTGTTGTCTCGCTTTCTCCGACAAGCGGTTCGCCAACTTGTACAACCAATTGCTCACACACAAAAAACTTGATCCCAGGGGTCTTGATTTTCTCAATAGGAACCTTCAAGAAAGGAATAAGTGGGCACTTGCTTTTGATGAACATGGCCGGAGGTACGGTCAAATGACAAGCAACATGGCAGAATGCTTCAATAGGGTGCTCAAGGGTGTACGTGCATTACCCGTGACAGCAATAGTTCAATACACATTCGACAAGATGAATGCGTATTTTCTAAAGCACTCAATGGAAACGGATAAGCAGATTGCGGGTGAGAACAAGCACAAGTACAAGTACAAGTTCCCACCAAAGGTTGATGAATGGTTGAAATTTCAATCACGGAAGGCGGACTCCCAAGAAGCTATATTATATAATAATGACGATTGGATGTTTGAAGTGAAAGAGCCAGGAGGAACCACAAACGATGGCCGCCAACACAGAGGCCGGGCTTTCAAGGTCTCCCTAACACGGTGTGATTGCTCTTGCGGGAGGACATCGTTGCTTCATCTCCCATGCTCGTACTTGTATACTGCAGCTCGCGTTAGGAATGTGGACGTCAATCACCCGTTCACCGTGAGGGAGTCCGAGTTCTCAATCATGATGGTTAATAATACATGGGCTCCCCGATTTCACCCATACTTTGACCAATCACAATGGCCGGAGTACCATGGAGTTCAACTATGGCCCGTTCCGGATTTGAAGGTCGTTAAACGGGGAAGACGTAATACAAAGTGTCTTAGAGGTGACATGGACGGATGGGGCCGTGGTGGTGGTCGAGAATCGGGCACCGGCCAATTCCAAGAGCCTCGTGAGAGATCCCGTTGTGGGGACTGCAAAGGTGGGGGACACAACACAAGAACTTGTACGAAACCACTAAAGAAATCAAAGAAAACTGATGCAAGCACAAGCCAACAAGGAGATACACAAGTTGCTAGCCAAGCAAATAGTAGTCAACATGGTCATACGCAACAAGGGCCAAGCCAAGCAAGTGGTAGCCAACCAAGTACTAGCCAACAAGTGCCAAGCCAACCAAGTAGTAGCCAACAAGGGGCAAGCCAATGAGGAACTAGGCAACAAAGAGGGAGCCAACTAGGTCTTACAAGAGGCCGTGGTGGTGGACATCGCCGTGGTGGTGGTTTAGGCCATGGTGGTGGTAGAGGCCGTGGTGGTGCTCTAGGCCGTGGTGGTGGACATGGCCATGGTGGTGGTCTTGGCCTTGGTGGTGGTCTTGGACTTGGTGGTGGTAGAGGCCGTGGTGGCGGACTTGGCCTTCGTGGTGGTCTCGGCCAAGGTCGTGGTAGAGGAATGTTTGGATACCTAGATGGACCATTTCCGTATGTGGCATACTCACTATTATGTTGCAATTTGTATGTTTTTTCATATGTTGTTCTTGTCCTTACTAACTATTATGTTGCAATTTACATGTTTTTTCATATGTTGTTCTTGTCCTTACTAACTATTATGTTGTAATTTTCGTAGGTATGGCGGCTTCTCAACCCAACAAACCAACAATGAAGGGGGTGGAGGACAAGGATGGGGAAGGTGAGATGCCGGGGTGGTGGGAGAAGGCTGCGAGGAAGGTTAGAGAGGAGGAAGCGGCCGCACTAGAGAGGAAGAAGCAAGAGGAGTTTGATGAGAAGATGAAGGAAAAAGAAAGAATGACACTTGAGTGGGTGGCGAGGAATAGGAAGGTTAAGATCGAGCAAGCGAGGAGGGATGCGCAACGGCAAAAGGATTTTGAAGAGGGATGTAAGAAACTTTGGGCTTTTGAGAATGCAAAGAAAGAGAGAGAGAATAAACTATTCATAGAGAAGGTGGTTCACGAGGCTCATCTCATAAGGAAAAGGGAGGGGGAAGAAGAAGAGGAGAGGAAGAAGAAGAAGGGAAAGGGACCTTGCTCGACATAATAGAGCAATGTGACCTTCTTATCTTCTACACTATGATCTTCCCAATGGATGTGGACCAAAATTTGTAGTACTATGTGCTATGACTCTTCCATGTCGCCTACTATGTGCTATGACTCCTCTATGTGTAGTAATATATGCTATGGACTCCTCCATGTGTACCACTATGTGTTTTGGACTACTCTATGTGTACTACTGTGTGCTAGACATGTTAGTGTATTTGTGCTATGTGCTTTGTGATATAGGATGTGAACCACAAAATGTAGTTTTTTTCCAGTTTTGAAAAAGCTTACAGTGCAACGCCTGAGAGCCAGGCGTCACACTCTGCAGTGCAGCGCCTGTGCCAAAGGCGTTGCACCCACACTTAGAGAAAATTCTGGGCGAAATCAGCCTGTAACCTCTCTGTTGCTCTCTGGATAGCATGTCTAGGTGTGCAACGCCTTTGGCACAGGCGTTGCACGACACTGTGTGACGCCTGAGAGACAGGCGTCACACAGTGTCGTGCAGCGCCTGTGCCAAATGCGTTGCACCCACACTTAGAGCAAATTCTGGGCGAAATCAGCCTGTAACCTCTCTGTTGCTCTCTGGATAGCATGTCCAGGTGTGCAACGCCTTTGGCACAGGCGCTGCACGACACTGTGTGACGCCTGAGAGCCAGGCGTCACACAGGGTCGTGCAGTGCCTGTGCCAAAGGCGTTGCACCCACACTTAGAGAAAATTCTGGGCGAAATCAGCCTGTAACCTCTCTGTTGCTCTCTGGATAGCATGTCCAGGTATGCAACGCCTTTGGCACACGCGCTGCACTACACTGTGTGACGCCTGAGAGCCAGGCGTCACACTGTGTAGTGCAGCGCCTGCGCCAAAGGCGT
The DNA here is from genome assembly GCA_039707655.1 of Elymus sibiricus. NCBI lineage: Eukaryota > Viridiplantae > Streptophyta > Magnoliopsida > Poales > Poaceae > Elymus > Elymus sibiricus. The sequence continues at coordinate 3,055,684 of CM077676.1, forward strand.
TGCACCCACAATTAGAGAAATTTCCGGGCGACAACTGCCTGTAACCTCTCTGTTGCTCTCTGGATAGCATGTCCAGGTGTGCAACGCCTTTGGCACAGGCGCTGCACTACACTGTGTGACGCCTGAGAGCCAGGCGTCACACTGCATAGTGCAGCCCCTGCGTGTTAGGCACCATACATATGATAGCTGCAGAAACAGAAGAATTATAGCACGATCTATTTTCATTCAACATTTTTAGTAAAAATTGATAATATGCATCTCACATAAAGCAGTCAGGATCAACAATATGACAATTTCAACATTACTAAGACTAAACGTCACTTCAAGTTCAACAAAGACAAGTAGTTCAAGATCGTTACAAGTTCAACAAAGACTTAACGTCACTTCAAGTTCAACATAGACAAGAAGTTCAACAAAGAAAATGAAAAGGACTAGTTCCTTCCGCGCGTAGAATTGCCTCCTCTACCCCTCTTGCTGGGTATCTTCTTCCTCCTGGTACGACCAACCGGCTCCGGTTCCTCCTCCTCCTCATCGTTCAAATCAGCATCCTCCAAGCTAGCCATCCGCGAGTTCCCAGCGACATTCCTCTTGCCTTTAGTGTTGAAGTCTTCGGGTGTGTACCGTTTGATTCCCTTCCTAGGCTTCAACATGTATTCTGACCGAACTTGATAGTCCTGCAATGTCATGTCGTCATCAACCTATCATAAAAGCAAATGATATGGTAAAGAACGTGCGTCATATTGAAGTGGGCAATGCAGCAAAGTGATGAATATGTGGTATTGTCATACCTCTTGGGTGACCACACCCTCATCCTCCAGATGAGCTGTCGAGGTAGTCTCGTCCTCCAGATGAGGCCCATGGTCAGATGGTGTGGCGGACCTAGATAGCTCTGGTTCTGAATCTTCGGGGTCACGGCAACCAAGTAGGTTTCCTAACCGCCTTAACTTTTGGCCCTGACGCTGGAACATGGAGAATTGAATGAGATATCCATCTTAGCAACATATGTAACATGGACAACTGAATGAGATATGTACCTTAATGAATGCTCGAAGTGCACCTTCCTCATTGCCTTTTCCAACTGGGGTTGTCTCCAGAATAGTCTGGCTTTCCTCAGCTGATTTTTTGATCTGATTGCGCTGTGGACGGAAACAACATAAACATGATAGGCAAGCAAAGATGTGTAATAGGGCCAACGGGAAAGCGAAGAGGGGAACACTTTACCACAAAGTTCATCATTGGAGCAGAAGGAACTCGGGTCCCTTCCCTGACATATTTGTTGTATTCGTGCTGGGCTACGTCATCAAAGACGGTGGGATCTTCCAAAATCTCCTCACCATACGCCGGCTTCAATATCTCCACACGAGTACTTGCAAGATACCATTGAAGGCAGTTGTTGAACGCGAGTGGGCAGTGCTCACGAAGCTGGGATCCTGCAGTCGCCTTAGCTTGCTCCACACTTAGCTCAAACATGGTGACATACTTCTTATGATGTTTGTCCCAGTCCTTGATCTTTCGCTGCTGTTTCCTATCCAACCTGCATGTTAAGAAACCAAATATTAGCACCAACAAAAGGGACCTGACGATGCTAAGTGCACATGGTTCATTCTCTCTTACCTGTGAAGCGCTTTGTCCGTGTCCTGCCATTCCGGTGGGTGACCCTGGAACAGACCAAACTGGCGGAACACACGATGTGGCATGTGAAGCTCAACCGGCCAGTTGCATATGAGTGGGCACCGCATAAGCCAAAGATGCCTATCCCGCAAGCACATCGGATTCAGGACGAATTCTACTGCATCACCTAATCTATCCTTGGAGCCATATGGCTCCCATTCCACCTGGAACATAGCAAAACAACGTAACATTGATCTCGAGTTTTCATAAAAGCATGAGAATGAGTGATGTAATGTCAATGTTTACCTGCTCAGTCGTAATCGTGTCCAACTCGTTGGTGTACTGCCTGTACATGAGAGTGACATCGTTCGTCATCTCGGATACCACATCCCACTTGTAAGCCCAAGTGGGGAGCCGTTGTTCGTCTTCTTTGTCGTCCCAGTCGTTGTACTTCACGTCCTTCGGGCGTCCGACCGGCAGGCGCTCCCAGCTCCATACCGAGAGTACGAGCATACAACCACCAATACATCCGCCCTCCGAGATCCTACAGCAAGCATCGTCCAACTGCACATAAAGGAAAACATGGTTCACTTAAGAGCAAGATTGCATTGGTAATGTAGAAATGAAGTGAAAAAAAACAACTAACTACCTGTCGGTACAAGTAGGCCAGTGCCGCCGAACCAGCTCCATTGGTTGTCGAAGACGGTCAATGCCTTAAGCCACATCCATGGAGCGTTCTTGCCAGTGGCGTCAGCAAACAAAGTCCTGGAGATAATGTACCACATGTAGACACGAGCATATCTCTGGATCACATCATCAGTAGCATCTTCAGGGCAATGCGCAAAGTTCGCTGCAATCCACGTGAAAGGAGCTCCGGCTGCGACTCTTTCCTTCCTCTTCTCTCCCTCTTCTACCGGAGCCTCTGCGGGAGCCATACCGATAAGGGCCTCCATCTGCTGGCGCCACCCATCAGAGTCGGTGCTCATACAGAGAGGCTTCCCCTCGATAGGAAGACCGGTGATCAAGGAGACATCCTGGAGCGTCACGGTCATCTCCCAGGTCCAAAGATGGAAACTGTGCATCTCCGTCCTCCACCGATCAACAAGCGCGGTGATTGCTGCAGCATTGAGGTTTGGCGTCGACCGGCTGACCAGCTGAATGAAGGGGAGGAGTCCTGTCTGCCTGATGTACGGTGTGTACCGCTCATTGTAGGGCATGGCAGCACCAGAGACCCCGTGAGACCGAATCTTCAGAGGTTGAAGGAACTGCAAGCATGCAAGTCAGAGTATTACATATGGGGCATGTCTATTTGAACTAAACTCAAATTCCCAAATAGCAACTACTATGATTATTACCTGCTGCTTCTCCGACAACATGTAGGCCCGGTGTTGAACGTCATAGAAATCTTCGAGAAGCCAAACCATCCTACAAATTTCAAACAATAAACATACATGAGATAACTAAAACACTTCCTATTCATTACTTCACATGCGAGCATTTTTCATATATACATACAAATTCGTATGGAACCATCATTTACAATAGGTACTAAAAGAAGTTTAAATACTTATCTAGTACTCAACATTAATAATCAACAATCATACATATGTAATAAAAAGGAATATTCATCTAAACAACACTAGAGTTCATATGTGACTTCCTAAAACACTTCCTATGTGACTTCTTTTCCATATATACTCAACAACAAAACATGAGCAAACTAGGGTTAAATACTAATCTAATACTCAACAACCAAATATGACTTCCTATGTGACTTCTTTTCCATATATACGTACAAATTACTGGAAATCAACAACATTAGGGTTCCAAATAGATTGCAAATCATCAAGAAATCCTAAATCACACAACACTATTTCAATTTATCATATAAATTTCTAATCCAAGCAAATCAAGGGTTTCACCCAAACTTGCAAACAAATCTGAAAATTTTATGGATAAAAGGAAGGGGAACGGAGGAATTTACCTTGTACGAGGAATTAGGAAAGAAATCAACGGCCGAAAACTTCAGATGGCAAGGATTTTGGAGAGGGGATTGAGGGGGGGAGAGGAGATGGCCGCCGCCGCGATGCCTGTTGGGTTACTGGAACTGGAACGAAGGAATGGGAGGGCCAGCGCGCGGCGGTTTCAAAGTCATAGTGCAGCGCCTAGGAGCTAGGCGCTGCACATGGCGGTGTGGCGCCTTACGGTTAGGCGCTGCACGCACGGGGTGTGGGGCCAGGTCTGGCCCGGTGTGCCACGCTGGCCAGATGTGCAGCGCCTGGCAGTCAGGCGCTGCATAGTAGAGTGCAACGCCTAGCTGTCGGGCACTACACAAAAGGGTCAGCTGGGTGAAATGTTTTCAAAAGCAGTCCAGTTTGTAAATTAGTTTCGTCCTGAGGTCAGATTTGTCATTTTTGCCCCAGCGGTGGCGTGGAGCGAGTCTGGAAGCTGCGAGGGCCAATGAGAGCACAGGTCAGGCGTTCCGCGTGGGGTCCGTCGATCTGGTGGCCGTTGGTGGCGCAGGCGACCCAGGCGGATCCGATGCTCTCGGTGGATGGGACGTGCGCCATGCAACCAGCCATGTCGCCCCCTGTGGATCATCTACATGCGCCGGCTACGTCCGTGGCCATGCACGGTACAACCCCACGTAACTCCTCCGGCACGCCCGTTTCGCATAGTGTGAGCACGCCGCCCTCCTGCGCCGTGGACGGACCCGAGCAGGCCTGGGAAACCTTCATGGTGAGCCTTTTGGAGGGTGTTTCTGCAGCTCGGGCAGACTTGCAGGCGGGCAATGACACGCACGTGCCCCAGTCCAATTCCAAGGAGGCGTGTGTTCGCTTGAGTACCTTCTGTTCCCAGGTCAAGCGCACGCTGTCCCCTATCCTACCTGCACCCACCAGCCGCGTGCCGCCGCAACCCAAGCGCCCAAGACAGCGACGGCAACCAATCTTGACTACGGCGCGTCGAAGCGTGCGGCTGGCTAGGGGAGCCGGGCGTGGCTCAACGGCATCTAAGCAGCAGCAGGTCATCATCCGCCAGCTCTGTTTGGCGCATGAAGGGGACGTGATCGGAGACGATGCTCTCGAGGCATACATACGCTTGTTCGACAACCCACTCAACGACACGCAGATAGCGGCAGTCCTAGCTCTTTTCGGGTGGGAATCACCAGCCTCTCCTATGCAGGATGCTGTGGAGGACGCGGAGGGGATCGCATAGCCCTCTTCCGTCGGTAGACCGTGTGGCTTTTCTAATGGCTTCACAACCTATGAAATTTTTAGTGTGGAACGTTCGCGGCCTCAATAACCAAGCACGCCGCAAAACCATTTACCAAACATTAGTGGCGGCTGACCCGAGTGTGGTGTGTCTCCAGGAGACCAAGGTGGAGGTGGTAACTATGGACACTGTAACACAATGCTTGGCCACTAAACTCAGGGAGTTCTATTACCTGCCGGCCTGGGGCACACGTGGAGGAATCCTCCTGGCTTGGGATCCACTTGTGGTGATCTTATCCAACCCGCACCTCACTGAGAACACTATTACGGCGCTGGTGCGCCCCCTTGGGACTGAACCGTGGTGGCTCACGGGCGTTTATGGCCCTAATCTCGAGGCGGCAAAGCTAGATTTCATGCAAGAGTTGGTGGACGTCCGGGACTTGCAGGCGGGTCCGTGGCTGATTGTAGGGGATTTCAACCTTTTGGTGAATCCGGAAGACAAGAGCAATAACTTGATAAACCGGAGAATGCTTTCGAGGTTTCGTTCTAAGCTAAATAGGCTAGAACTCAAGGAGATCTATCTTAACGGGAGGAGAGATACACATGGTCAAATGAAAGAGCTAGGGCAACCTTGGAGAAGATTGACCACGTTTTCGCAACAAACTCGTGGGAAGATCTCTACCCATCGTGCCTCCTCACGGCGCTTGGATCTGCAATTTCTCACCATTGCCCACTTCTCTTGGATCTTCATGCCGATTTCAACTTTGGGAAAAGGTTCAAATTCGAGGCTTTTTGGGCTAAGGTTCCCGGGTTCTGGGAGACAGTACATGAGGCATGGAATTCTAGTTCATCATCGGGTAACCCGTACTCGGTTCTCAATAACAAGCTCAGGATAACAGCTAGAAAGTTGCAAGCGTGGAGCTCCAAGTGGATTGGTAATGTTCACCTTCAAATTGCCATTGCTCTCGAGGTTAACCTTTGGCTAGATGTGGCCATGGACTCGCGGGCTCTTAGTGAGGCTGAGATTGATCTCCGGCGGACGCTCAAGAGAAAGCTCCTCGGTCTTTCATCCCTTGAACGAACGATAGCGAGGCAGAAATCACGTCTACTGCATTTGAAAGTGGGGGATGCTAATACCCGTTTCTTCCACCAACATGCACGGCACCGGCAAAGGAAGAATGTGCTCATGTCCTTGCGGCACGATGATGAATTCATCACAGGACAGGAGAGGATTACCTCCGTTGTGGACGATTTCCATAATATGCTGTTTGGCACGCCGTCGCCACGTGATCACGGGCTTAACCTTGACGCTCTCAATATGCCCGTGCTTGATCTACATCGACTTGAGGAACCATTCACAGAGGAGGAAGTGTTGCAAACTATTAAGTCCATGCCACTTGACAAAGCGCCGGGCCCCGACGGTTTTACGGGTAGATTATACATCACTTGTTGGGCCATCATTAAGGAGGACCTTATGGCGGCTTTCTCGTTGTTTCACTTTGGAGATATGAGGGGGTTGGCATCGATCAACAAGGCACTGGTCACACTTTTACCAAAGAAGGAGGGTGCGGGGGCATAAACCCAATTGCATCTATCACTTTTTGGTATAACCCCATCACCAAAGATTGAAGTTCTGACAAACAATGACTGAAGGAAGTACTTGAGAGTCATGATTCGGAGGGACTTGTGGGTGTCAATGAAATACTTGAGTACTACGTTTTCATCTAACCAAAACCCCTTGGTTGAATTTGTGTTTGAAAAAGCTCCAAAGAAAATTCATTCTCTTGAGAGAATAATTTTTCACCTGCTCCACGCCTAGTTAACTATGAAAGATTTAACTTGAGACTTATAACTAGTGATACAAAACTATACGTGGCTAGGCAGCGAGCTTAAGTGCAATAATTCAAATGCAGGTATTCTCTTAATTAAGATTGCAGGTTTTGTGAGAATGAACACATTATATCTTCACGAGCCGGTAAACTTCTTTCTACCCAATTGTCAATCTCCCTTTCATTCTTTTGATTTCTTAGTTGCTTGAGGACGAGCAAGATTTAAGCTTAGGGGAGTTGATGACTCTAATTTTTACCACTTTTAGTAGAAGGTTTTGACTTGGTATTTATCGGGTTTTCGTTATTTCTCGGTTATTTCTAAAGCTAATCCTTCGAGGGAGAAGAAAACTCATTTTTTCCTTTGTTTGGAAGGAAAATATATTTTTGGAAGGAAACAAGTCAAGATCATATCAAATCAAGCCAAAAGGAGCAACTTCCATGTTGGTGAAATTCTCACCTGCGCATCCAGAGCGCAAGACGGCCTCTGGTAGGCATCGACGGCTTCCCCTCATCTACAGCAACAAACTTCGTAAAGGGGCATCAAGCATCAGAGAGACCTAGCCGCCGCCACACCAGTCAGAACAGAGGGAGAAGAGATCCAGAGAAGAAGAACCACCGGAGATCTTGTTCTTCTCGTTTTTCCCCTTTCCATTCATCACTTCGTCACCATAGGGAGAGGAATTCCAAGTTGTAAGACTAGAGTTTGCAACTCTATTTGTACTCATCTGAAGATTGAGATTTCCTTAATCATTCATCTTATTGTGGATCATCACAGTATTATCGATATGATTTCCTTTGGATTATTCTCTATGATGATTGGTTATTCTTACACGATGTGTGAGTAATTCCCTCTAGGCGTGGGAGATGTAGGTGATTGGTAAGATTCAATTATGGCTACTCTATATGTCGTCGTTCGTGTTTATAGTTTTATGCTTATTTAGTAAGTTGTTTATATCTGGTGAGCGTAATTCGTGTTGTCCAATTTAAGGGTCCAGGCAACATGATCTAAAGACCTACACAGATAATACATATTGTTTAGTGAATCCGTGACCTCCAGGTGACAGGTGGAGATATCCACAAGGATCGAAGACAATATGAGATAACGGTGAACCACTGAACTTAATGCACGGTTCCGGTTTAACGACCTTAATTGTGGAGACGACCACGCTGTGGCAACATTGAAGCAAGACCGTAGAGTAGAATGTAACCGCAAGTGGAGGAGTTCTACAACCCAAAGGGGGATCCGCCTACTGAACCGACAAACAGTATACTAGACTCACGATACAAGGTAACTAGTATTACGGTCGCACTGGAACACTTGATGTACTCCATGATCCGAAGTCTCTTCACGCCTAATCTCTCTACTGCAGGAAACCACCTTTATTTTCAGTCTTTTAATTTATGTTCTTTACTTTCAAGTTGTTATTATTCCCGTTGTTACATTCAATCCTTTCTATCACCCTGGTTTATTTGTTCCAAAGAACACTAATAGCTTCTGCAGATTCTCAAACAGTTACTTCATATGAGACATGTGACAACTCGTGTATGACCGAAACGCTACTCATAAATACTCTCCTCCGCTCCTCGTCGGGACGATTACTATTGGGATACTTACACGAAGGTGCTACAATACCCTGTGTGTCTTGCAGGCCATCAATAGTGATGTCTGGAAGGATGACATCATCACAACCACTGGGATTGTACCTGCACTACAACTAAGCAATGATCACTTGTCATCGGTAGCAAAAAAAAAAGATTTTCCTATGGTGCCATTTCCCCCACGGATAGCCTGATGGATAAGGACATGTTTGTCGGGCAATACACACTAAAGGAGCGCGAGTTCTTTTGGCATCCACTGCAGCTCATGGGCTTGTTTCACCATATGGAATGGTTCTCAACCATTATGTAGTCATTGAACTGCTCTAGAACATACAGTTCACCACCAACATCGGTGGTGTCGAGCTTGGATTCGAGTGCATCCTATAGTTCTTTGGCATTCTGTATACGTAAATATGCATCAACCAACTTGTCTCCAAGCACACTTATGACGGCATCACTAAAGTTTACGGTGACCTCCATGAATGCTTTGTCATGTTCAGGAGTAAGCGGTCCCCTCGGAGTGCCAACCAAAACTCAGTAGACGTTCATAATGGTGAGCCACAAGATGGTTTTGGTCTGTCACCTTTTGAAGTGAGCACCCGTAAACGGACTCTGTTTCGAAGCAGTAGGAAAGCCGATCAATGAAAATTTCCTAAATAAATAAGGTTTTTGGAATGTTAGGAATTTAAACAATTTCGTTTAGCCATGGTGGTGAAGATGAGGTGGTCGTCCACCGTAGAGGAAGGCAGACAGCTGGTCGTCGAGGATCCAGTCTATTAGAAACTTGGCAAGTGTGTGATCTGGTCTGCTACTGTATGGTCTATGTAGCCTCTCTTCTCTGTATCTTTTGCCCTTAGGGGACGTGTGGGATAGTAAGATGCAACTGACACGTGGTGAAAGAAAACTCTGAATACAACGAACTTATGTATTGACACGTACACCCAGGGGCTTAGCAGTGCACTGCCAAACAAAAATCAAATGTGTCTTTAAGGTTTTAGCATTTCTACTAAGCTAAGATAGAAGATTTAGTGGGCCGAGACCCATGAAATCTAACACCTTCTCTCGTCAGCTCAATAAGTTGGACATGTACGTATATACATCTTCCTCTGTCATGTTTTTTCGACTGTGGTAGACCAATGACCACAGGGATCATCTGATGATACCATAAATGGACGCAAACTAGTTAAGGATTTACTGATTCCGTTAGGCTCAATAGCTGTTATATTTGCACAAAAATAATCCGTGGAATAAAACACAGTTTTGGAATGAATGTACGCGTCCATTAGATGCCATATAACCTGGCTTGGTTCAATGACTCGGAGTCCTAACCTGGCTTGGTTCAATGACTTGGAATGAATATCTACGTACCAAGGACGAACAAATTAGTAGGAAGGAATTACAAGGAGAGGGAGAGGGGGAGAGAGAGAGATTATCCTACGTATGTACGGGATTATTTACGACCGATCGAGTTGCCTCATCTCTCTCCCTAGACAAGATCCGATTGATGGGGTGCATCGCCTCGTGCACGTCTCGATCAGTCCCGTGGACCGATCTGCCGCCGGATCTGCTCCTCGAGGTCTCCGCCGTCTGCAGCACGCCGCCGACTTCGTCCACTTCCACGCCGTTCGCAGGTCATGGCGCGACACGGGGGCATCGGCGGCGACCCGCCCCCCCCCCCCCCCCCCCCCCCACCCCTGCTCGTGCCTGCCGTGGGTTCTCACATCGCACGATGCACTCCATCGTCGACTTCCGTCGTTCCGTCCGCAGCCACGGAGACATAGTCCTCGTAGAGCCACCAGGGGCACCACCTACCCGTACGAGGAACCGGGTGGCTAGCGCGGACGACACGTCCGCATGGTTCTTCCCCGCTCGCCCCGAGCCGAGACTCATCGATGTTTTTACTGGGGCCGTCACCTACCTACCACCATTGCCTGATCAAACGGGGATGGCTATGGACAGTTTCCGCGGTATCGGCTACGAGCAAGCCGTCAAGGAAACGGACTTTATGGCGGCTATCATGCGTCCCGGCGAAACGACATGGACGGCCATGGAAAAGATATTGAATATAGTGGCACGAGGCGATGCCATGTATCACGACGACAAGGTCCTAGTGTGGGTCCGCGATTCTCTCTGGTGCTTCCTCCCGTCGAGGTGGAATGCAGACCACGATATAAATTATGCTCACAAATGCAACTACATGTTGGAGTCACAAGATGAGATGCTATGGGTATCCATCCTGGCGAAAAGAAACCGGAGTCATTACACCTATGACGACCCGTCGTGCACGATGGTGCGCGCGCTGCAGAAAGAGCCAGACAGCGGCAAGATACGGTGGGTGGCGAAGGATGGCTAGAGCCTTGGCAACCGCATGCTGTTCCTCGGGTCTCCAGCAAGTTTCACCACGCGGATGGATATAGACAATGGCAGTACGTACCTACTTTGTCTTTAGGGGCGGCGTGTGTAGATATAGCTTTGTCGACGACGAGAGTAAGCTTGTGAAGTGGCTGCCTTCCGAATAGAGATCCAATGAGGCATGTGTGGTGTGGCTTCACCCCAACCTTAAAAGAAAGGCTTGAGGCTTAAAAGAAGGTGTAGAAGAATTAATTTCTAAAGTCTGAATGATAAATTGCAATTTTAGCAACACCAATGTAGTTTTGTCTCGAAATATTTTTTGGAACCAAAAGTGGTGTTCTAGTTGGCGACCATCTATTTGGAAATAAGGATTCTTTTTTATTTGCGGGAATGGAAATAAGAATTCTTATGATGATATTTCGCCAATTTGTGTGACCCCAATGCTTCGTAGGCGGCTTACTTGTTGTTAGGTATTTTTGTTTCCACGAAACAAGTAAAAAATATCAAAGCATTAGTGCCAAAGTGGATGGATGATATATTTATTTCCTCAAAACAAAAAGGGAAATGGATGAAATGAATATAAAAAAATTATGGAGGTGCGGGGAATCAAACCCCGTGCCTCTCGCATGCGAAGCGAGCGCTCTACCATACACCCCCGTTGATGGCTGTTCACTTAGTCGTTTTTATTAGTCGCAGTATAAAAATAAAAGAGAATCAAAGTGGCTAAACTGTTGTTTAGTAGTACTAACTAACTTGTACACTCTGGCAACGATGCACCATCAGGGTAACGATGTATGTATGTACACATGGCCACATGGGGGCAAGGGGCACCTAATTAACGTATGTGTGCTTTGCGGATCGATTTGACGACGCAACACACTCCATATGTCTATCTATCTATCTACGCAGGTACACATCATGGAGTATGCCTGTATTTGCAGGTCGTGATCGCTAAAAGGAAGTACATAGATGTGCAATTTCATATGCAGCAACACAAGTAAAAAGAGGAAAACGGAAGCGACTAATAAGATTGGGAAGCTTGTCATCGGTGGTGGTTAGGTCGGCGGTCAAGGAAGCGATGCACCATCATGGTAACGATGTATGTATGTACACATGGCCACATGGGGCACCTAATTAATGTATGTGTGCTTTGCGGATCGATTCGATGTCGCAACACACTCCATATGTCTATCTATCTATCCACGCATGTACACATCATGGAGTATGCCTGTATTTGCAGGTTGTGATCGCTAAAAGCATGTACATATCTGTGCAATTTCATATGCCGTGACACAAGTAGAAAAGGGTAAAAGGGAAGCGACGGGTATGATTGGGCAACTCGGCATCGGCGGTGGTTAGGTCCGCGGTTGAGGGGTTGCGGAAGCGATGTTGCCGACGGAGCAGCGTAACCCCTAGGCTCACCAGCGGAGGGAGAGAAGTATGTGGATTAGGGCGGTAGTCATGCAGGTGTGAAGGAAACGCGTGACAGTATTTGCTTGAGTGGATACTAGGAGATCGAGGACCAACTAAAGTATGCGTGCCCCACATCCACGATTAATTTGCTTGCATCGGTCGAATTGAAATGTAGTGTGGCAATGTTTATCCGGATACCCTTTACGCATCCGGATTTTGAGATTTTAGTGCCCATAATTACAGCATAAATGGCTAAATCACGTTTGCGGTGTTTATAGTCTTGAAGATCCAATGCCTTTTATCAGTTGGATCTTGCAATACAAAACTCATCGGACGCCTGAGCTAATTTTATTCATGTTTTGGACCGTAACTTGTGGACGCTGGCATGCGGATACTCTTGACTATAGGTCATGCATACATGGAATATATACAATGCAGAGTTTCATTGCGCTTGTTTAATCCAGTGCAGGTCACCTTCTCAAAGAGTTGGAAATCATTGTAGGATTTTTTTGTATTCACATGGCTTATATATCTGCTCAAAGAGTTGGCAACCGTTGAAGGGTTTTTTAACTCACGGGGTTTATCTTCTCAGATCTGGTACTGGTGGAACTTGCACTTTGTACATCCATATTGCCAGCTGAACTTTCACTGGAATGAGATATAAGTGTGTAGATCAAGTTAATGCTAAGTAATAATTTCACACAAAAACAAAGGAACAAAAATAGGGGAGAAATATCTTACACTAGTTCACGGAAGTTTTGCTTTGGTGGCATGTCCAGTTCATCTAAGCTTCTCTCAAACATTCCCTGGACTGCTGTTATAGTAGGACGACACATAGGTAATACTGGTACGCACCACAAGCCAATTAAGGTCATCTTTCTTGCTATCTCCACAGTTTCACTTGTTACATCACATGCTTGTAAACCTTCATCTTGAGCAAAGTGGTCATAAATCCAATTTGGGAAATACTTTTCGTTGGATTTTTCAACAACTGATTTTACGTTCCTCCTGCCTCCAACCATCTCTAGCAGCATCATTCCATAACTATAAACATCTGACTTTGTTGAAACCACTCCGAAGGTTCGAGAATGAACTTCTGGAGCGATGAATCCAATTGTTCCTCTAGCACCAGTCATTGAAACTTTACTCTCTAACGTATGACACAATTTAGCTAGACCAAAACCAGCAATTTTGGGGCTATAATCCTTGTCTAGAAGGATATTTTGAGGCTTGATATCGAAATGGACGATGCGCGTATTACAGCTATGGTGCAAGTATTCGAGGCCACGAGCAATCCCGATTGCTATCGCATAGAGCTTCTCCCATCCTAAAATTTCTTTGGGGCTCTGTGAGTAAATGTACTTATCCAAGGAACCGTTGGGCATATACTCATATATAGAGCTCGTTTTGATCCCTCCAAACAAAACCCAAATAAGATAACAACATTAACATGAGATGTCCTGCCAATGCTCATAACCTCATTCACAAACTCGCCCCCGCTTCCTTTGCAGTCATGCAAGAATTTCACTGCAACCAGACGGCCATCATGCAGTCTTCCTTTGAAAACCACACCATAACCACCTTTTCCAAGCTCATTGCTGCGAGAAGATGTTATCTTCATTACCTCTGAGTACATGTATCGTTTTGGAGCTAGGGATCCATACGATGCTATCATGGCCTCATAATTCTTTTCATTGTTGCTGCTAGTATTCTTGCAAGGGAGAAACCATAGTCTTCTCCCCTTTCGATGCCATATTAGCACATAAATACACGGAAAGAGCAAGGCTGCACCTACTGATGTCAAAACTGAGATGAAAACATATGTTACTTCCTTTTGTAAACCCGAGGCTATAGTATAGTAATTATGATTTCCAAAACCATCGGTAGTTTAAATATCTCTTTCTGCAAGAGCGCATGGTGGAAAAAGTATCAACAAGCTAAAGTCCATAAATTCTTGTATTATATGCAAACTGAGAGTTGCTTGTTTGAAATTTTAATTTTAGAATCAATTTTCAATGATTACAGGCATGGTAAATTTTAAAATTACTATTTCATCATAGAAAAACACTATTAGTGAATACTGGTATTTAAATCGTCACATATGAAAAGATGGCAAAAGTTCTAACATACCTATTAGCATAATCTTCGTGACGGCCCTCTTGCTACCTAGAATATAACATGACATTTATGAGTAAAAACAGTGTCGTCCAATAGTACTACATTGGTTGTTCTTCCAAAAGAAAGAGATAGGCGTCGTATATGAATCTTCATTATTTTGCCAATGCAACATATAGAAAAATAAATACATTGCAAGATAGTGAAGAACAGTAGAACATGGACTACATATGTGACTCTCTTTTGATTGGGCAACTATGTCGCTCAAATATGGTTTGATAGAAAAAATATACATTGTCGCATCTCTCCCTTTTTTTTCTTTGAGGAATCCATATCTCACTAGTCATTTTTAATGTATTTGAAGTCTTCGACTATACTATACTCCAACTTGTGGGGACTTGACACCAATGGCAGGCGATATCAATCATCTAAGTGAGTAAAATTGTTTCGTTGATGCGTCGGATTTGGTAACACCGCCAATACGTGGAGGGGCACATATTAAGGGATACATCCAACAAACTCGGCTATTTTTATGAAATATATATTTTGTGAATGCAGGTTGAATATATAAGATGAAGAATTGTACAGAGATACATATGCAAGTCTTTGAGTTGAAATAATGTCCAACAAGCATAACTCAGGAGGTAGAAATTCTACATAACCTATTTTACGAAATGAAAAACTTCCATTTTCTTTGTGGCAGAATCTTTTATAACCAAATTCAAATATATATATATATATATATATATATATATATATATATATATATATATATATATATATATATATATATATATATATATATATATATAGGAAATATGCCCGTGCGTTGCACCGGCAGAAAAAAAATCATAGGCAAGAGGCTCAATAAGCACAACTCTTGGCCCCTCCAAAGATCCATGTCCTCTAGTTCAAATTATACTCCTCATCCAGAGTGGCCACGGTGTCCACCTGATTGCAGTGCATTTGAGCGTGATCAATTCCAATACGATGATCTTTGCCACCGCACGACACACCTGCAGTTGAGCCACACCAGCGGAAGTGCATGTTTAAACATTTAAAACTAATCCTGCCGATCGCAAGGGAATGTTTAAACTTTTGAAACTAATCCCATCTAGCTGGCCGTGAGGGCCGCACTCCGTGAGGTACACCCTACACCTGGTCCATACATTATCTCTTATACTCCCACTTGCAAATCATGCATAAAAATTATGGTGCACTAAAATGTAGCAAATGAGATTTTTATAACAATGAAAAATGATAATGGTGTTGAGTAATATTGAATGAAGGACTCGCAGCACACGCCAAGCTGGTTGGGCCCGAGAAGACACACACACACACCCCCGACCAGACCTCTCTTGTCCTCGAGATATTTAATTAGCCACCTTGATCCTGACCAGACCTCTCTTCTCTTGCAACCATCAGATAGGAGTATTTAATTAGCCACAAATTTGGTCAGTTATCTCTCTTTCATTGGCCATGCAGCCAACCATCCATCAAATCAGATCGCGTCTAGTCCCCAATTGCCCCATGCAGCCATCACTTCTTGTCTAGAAATCCATCCTTAATCCATCCTTTCATTGGCCCATGCAGCCATCGGCCATCATCACATCTCATATTCAAATTCAGTCAGCAGCCAACTCCCACGTTAGTGCAAGTTTCATAGACATATATGAATTGGTCTAGATGGATCTAAGAGTCCGAGGTGGTATTATTTAATGGCTGAAACGATCGATGCAAGCTACACACACCAACTATTTTATCGAGGAACAGATCTCGGGCGATAAATTAAATGGGCTCAGGCCCAGGCTGGCGTGCGAGCGATACGGCCAGGCAGGCGGTCTCTTCTCGGGCATGCGATCGATTCCAATATAACACGGACACCGTACGAACAATTAATACCACCTCGGATACAACAAATATTATGGGTGAAGTGGACGGACGACGGACGAACGAAAAACGGACGAAATTACGGTGGTAAGAAGCAATAGCCCCTTTATTATTATTACTAGCAAAAGAGCCCGTGCGTTGCCACGGGAGAGAAAATAACACACGCTCTTAACCGAATAACCATGACTGAAGACCCTAATAGGTCCACGTCCTTTATTTTCACATGGCATCACATTTGTGTTGCCGACAGTGGCCTCAGTGCTCACATAACGAAAACGCGTTTGAATGTGGTCAGTCCTAAGGCATCTCTATCACGCGCGCGCGCACGCACACTCGCTTGGAATAAGAAGAGAAATATGTTGTTTTTCCCCGCGAGGTTTTTCAGAGTTGTGCATGCGTGGTTATCGATGTTTTCTTTCCTCTCAATCTGGTTTTAATGGGTGTTTATTTGCAATTCGGATCACCGCCGGTACGAAAGAACAATGGACCGTGCACTATAGATTAAGTGTGCACCAAAAATAATATTTTAAAAATATTTAAGAGTTAAAAATAACATCATATTTAGATTCTACACATTTTTCTAATCAAATTTCATATATAACATGTTAAAATCGGAGTTACGGTTTAAAAGATATGGATAATTTTGTTTTAGATAAACTGCGGATTGATTAACCGAAAAGTCAGGGGTTTTTTTGTTAAAACAAAAAAAACGATTCGGCTGACTTAAATATGGACGGCGGGTTGATTACCTGAAATGTCAGGGGTTTTCTGAGAAAATGCAAAATAACGGTTCGTCCGCGACTTAAACGTATACTGCGGGTTCAATAAACAAAAAATATAAGGACTTTTTCGCAAAAAGGGGCGACGACGGTGAGCCGACAGAAACACTCCGTGCTTTATTATTAGGTAAAGATTATTATTATTATTATTATTATTATTATTATTATATTATTATTATTATATTATTATATTATTATTATATATTATATAATTATATATATATTATATTATTATAGGTATAGAGGTATAGATATAGATATATATATATATATATTTGTTGAGTTCAGTTCTTTCTTTTTAAAGTCTTTCTATTTTCTAAAGGGTTTGTTCAATGCTAAAGTGGTACTGCACTCTTAGGGTTGGTAGCCAACTGACCTCTGGTAGGAGCTGTGGGTGGTGGCGCGGTGGTCGGCAACAGGACCATAGCGCTGCCATAGTAGAACGGGGACAATTGGTACCTCAAGGTGCACCGCGGACCAGCCATCCTCCCGCCCTGCTCCCCGTTCCGCAGGAACGTGATCGACCACACGCCCAGGACGCCTTGTAGGCACCTCTCGCACTCCCGCGGCGACAGGTCCGGCGCGCACTGTGCCAGCGAGTATATATTGCGAAACCCCGGGTCGCGCCCTACCCATTGCCCCGTGGCGAACAGCCTCGAGGAGTTGTCCACCACATACTGCACCGTGGCGCCGAGAAGGGCGGTCACCGCCCGGTCGTAGCCATTCACGTCGTTGCTGGTGACATAGGTGCCGCTAACGACATTTATCTAGCCGGAGTTGCGGAAGTCCTGGTTGGAAGACAAGCGGACGTAGCACTGGTCGTAGCAGAGGGCCACGTCCCTGCTGCGGTTGCAGGCTGTGGCCGCGTCCCGACCGGCCCCGGTGACGCAGCCGTCGCAGTCGTCGGCGCTGACGTCGCCGCGGCAAAGAACCAGGGCCCAGGCAGTGTCCGGCGCGGCGCCTAGGGCTCCGGAGGCGAATAGGGAGGGCGAGGAGGAGGCGTTATGGCTGAGGGTGCGGAGGAGGTCTCGGAGGTTGGTCTCGCATGTGCTACCTGCCAAGTAGTTGCCTTGGCTTATGCCGCAGAACGACCACGGCTGTGCTGTGGCGAGCGGAATTAGCGTGAGCAGCAGGAGAGCGTGAATCGTCGAGGAGGAGTAGGCGCCGGGCATGGCGGAAGTGAAGACTGGAGAGAGGAGGACGAAGCAAGTTGGATCCCTAGCTTCTTTTTGTTTTGCGAAAAGATCCCTAGCTAGCCTGTGATGTGAGATACGACGATACTCCTCCATAAGATGGGAATCAAGAGGCATGCATCAGATTGGCACTCTCTGGTTAGAAAAACTTTTTTGTTTTTTGTTTTTTGTCATTGTTGTTGTCTCCTTGTTACATGGATGAAGTGAGCGGCCACGCTATTCAAACGTGCAGCCGGCCGATCGACGACTCTGACTCACTGGCTCAGCTATTACTAGCTAGGCTGTTCAAAGCTGATCTTTCAACAACGACATCCCATATGGTTGTTTACTTGTAGACTAGGCTGTTCAAAGCTGCTGGGTCGAATATCAGTATAATAAACAGATTCTTTAACAAGATTAACACTATCTAGGTAATTAAGCCTAACGCGCCAAGATCGATGTTGACATAAAATGAAAGAATATACTATATATACGGTAGTCTTGCCATTCCATCCATTGGTCCATGTCTTCTCTTGGCCGATCGATGCCCTTTACAAACTATTTGCCAATTGCAGGGTAAGATAACTCATTACGAACGAGTCAGCAATAATTCAGTGGTACACTTTTTTTGTAATGAGTTTCTATGGGATAGATTGTTTTTAATGGGTTGGTTGTGTGCATCCCGGATCTCCCCGATGTCGTGTCGTTGTAGGGTATGTTTTTGTATCATCTCGGTGCTCTTATATGATACCCTTTTATCGAAAATATACATAGGGCAACTACCAAGTCATGAGTGGTGCCTGCGTGCGTTCATATGGGTGAGTGTATATACATGTTTGTGAGCGTCTATGTCTGTACTGTGTTTCTCAAAAGCAAAAAAAGTCATGTGTGTGCCATTCCTTTTAGTTTGTGTTTTGGCCATGTCAAGACTAATTATTGTGCCGATGGTGACTTGTCGTGCTCGCAACAAAGAGCAACTCTAACAGAGTCATCAAAACGGCAGCCGTCATCCATCATTTGTGTTGAGTATCATGGTTATTTAGAAAGGGATACACTTGTTTCCATCCGGCTGATCGCTCGCTCAAATCAGCCGGGTGTGTAACCGTTCGATCAAATCCAATCGTGCGGTGCGCGTAGTGATACAGTCAACAGACGGTGCCTCCCTATGGAAACATCCCGCACGAACCGCAGCCTTATCCATGCCGCCCACCGCTCCTCCCCATTCTCAATCTCCACCACGGCACCACTGATGCATGCTCTCTCGCTCACTGCCGGCGAGCAGCGAGCTCTACCCCACACCCGTGCTGCTACGAAGGCAGCCTCCCGGTGCTGCGAACCGGCAAGAACCAGTGCAGCAAGTGGGACGCCCCGGTGCTACGAATTAGGGAGATCCGGTCGTGCTGAGGGGGCGCCACCGGGCGTGCGAGCCGGTGAGCACTGGAGCAACCGCTTCGCCGTCGTGGTCGTCGGCCGCCTCCACCACCGCCCCCCCCCCCCCCCCTCTCTCTGCTCCTCTCTCTCTATCGATGGCGCCGACCCCTGGTGCTACCGGGTGACGACGGAGACGACCTCCGCCTGCCACCGGCGACCCTGGGGCTGAGCGGAGTGGAGGCTGCAACTACGGAAGTCGATGGCGGGGCGGGGCGGTGAGGGTGAGAATCTGGATTGCAGCGTCGCCGGTATTTTTTTTTCTGAAACATTACATGTGTTGCAAAAAAGTGAAGACTCCAAAAAGAATTCTGCAACCTCACTTTTGTTGCAGAAAAAAAATCTACAACAAACACTCGGTTGCAAAATATTTCTGCAACAAGATCTTTGTTGCAGAAAAACTGCAACAAGATCTGTGCTGCAAAAAAAAATCAGCAACACAACCGCATTTTGTAAATGTTTCTGCAACAATACCATTGTTACAAAAGTTACATCACGTCTCCGGTGGTCGATCTTTCCCGAACTTCAACCAGCGGTCGCGTAGCACGGGCCCTTGTTTCTGCAACACCGCGCTTGTTGCAGAAGGGAGGTGGGGAACGTGGGTGGTACATTGGACGGCCAGCAGCGCGTCCATCCAACGGCCAGCCAGGCGGCGGATGTTTTTAACTAATCCACCGGCCGACGCGTAGCGCAGCCCATTTTAGATAGCGTAGGATTTATTCTACCTTGCCTTGTACTCTAAGAAAGTCATGTACTCTATATATACGCCCACGAGGCTGAGCAATAAACAACGATTCCAATGATTCTCTCCCCTCTATTCCTCTTACATGGTATCACCCGTAAGTTCCTAGATCTAAGCTCCACCACCGCTTCCGCGCCGCGCTGCCCCCGGGGAGGTTGATCTACTTGATCTCCACCGGGGGCCGCGCAACCCGTAGCTAGGGTTCGTCAGCTGATCGTGTTGATCGGCTGTCCTAGAGAGTCGTTTTTCCGATCCATTGATCCGGGTTTTTCTCTTTCGCCGGTCGTTTGATCGGTATTTCTCTTTTTGTTTCCGATTTAATATCGGTTTGCGTCGCCCGCCGCCCGTCAACTCTCGCGTGCCTCTACTCCGACTTCGGCATCGACTACACCGGCCTCGCACGACACGACGTGGCCCGGAACGGCCGTCGTCCCCACATCCGTTCGCACGTCATACTACGCCGGTCGTCGCCGCCCCTGCTCTGATCGGGACCTACAACCAACCCCGCCTCCATCAGGATCTGCTACATCCGGTCCATGCAGACTTCATCACCGAGCCAGCAACCTTGCCACAAGCCTTCACGATGCAGGTCAAACCAGCCATCTTCGTACGAGGCATGCACGAGCCAAACCATCTACGTACGCGCTGGCCGTTGGGTGCTGATTTGTTGGTTGCTGCGGCCATCCGCTGCAGCCACGTGACCTTCAGCCTCATGCACCAACGCCGCGTGGCCCTGGATCGCTCGCGTGTTCGCGCGCGCGGACGCTGGGCTGCTCGTGCTGCTTCGCTGGTCAGCGACCATCTGCAATCGTCTGCACGACCTCGCGAGCGATCGGATTGATCACCTGACTGCACGCGATCCGCTCTATTCACGCCGCGCGATCGACCTAATCAATCGTTTGCGCGCGCCTCCGCAGGTTCCCGTGAAGATCGTCACCGAATATGCGCGCCTCTCCACCGATCGAGCAACGGGCTGCCGTTGTGTCGTCCCTTCGGACCGCAGCGCCGCCGCCCCAAGGTCCTCCCCGCCATTGCACCGACATGCGCGCTGCCGCTGCGTCGTTCCTTCGGGCCGTAGCGCCGTGGCACGCGGTCCACCTCGCCGTTCCCGCGTGTTGACGTCTACCGTGGCGCCCATTGCGCCACCTCCCTAGGCGCAGGATTGCCATCGTCCGCGCATGGTCTTCGTCACGCTGTTGGGTTCTTCCTCGCCTACTTCGAGCACCGCCGCCGCACTTCTAAAGGCGACCGACGTGGCCCCTCTCGGGCTACCTATTCCGCCGACCACATCTTCGTCTTCGTCCAGCACAAGCTTATCGCTAGCGTCGCCGTCATCTTCCCCGACCACTTCGTCTACTCCGGCAACCGTGGGCAACATCGGCACCTTCTACCCCATGCCGATTTGCGCCGCAACCGTCCTGGAGGCCTCCTCTGCTGGTCCCTCCGACATGGCGTACAGTTCGTGCTGGTCCCCGTCTACGCATGCTCGGTGCTGGCAACACCGACGCGTGCCTTCGTCCATGACATATCCCCGGGCTTGGCAAACCCGGTGCGGCGCCTCGTCAACAACGGCTTCGACAACATCGTCTTCGGCATCGACACCCTCCTTGACGACTGCATCGATCGCGTCATTGTCTTCTTCCTGGCGCACCACTGCGTCCCTGACTACACGGCGCTTCCTTGCGCCCGCGGCTCCATGGCGGCTACCTCGACACCGGCCACCCCCGACTCGACATCGACCACAGCCTCCCTCGCACGGCTACCTCGACCACGGCTACACCACCCTACGCTCTCAGCTACCTCGACATCGGCACAAAGGGCTACCGCCTTACTTGAGCAACTTCGTCGGTGTTCACTCCAGCCACAACATCCGCGATGCATCGACCATTCTGACTGTGGGGGGGGGGGGGGGGGGGGGGGGAATGTCCGTCGGCTATCAACCTTCAGATTCTTTTTCAGTCTCACCGTCTGCGTCGCTACCGTTGTGACTGCGCGGGGATGTTGAGTATCATGGTTATTTAGGAAATATAGAATAGCGTAGGATTTATTCTACCTTGCCTTGTACTCCAAGAAGGTCATGTACTCTCTATATATACGCCCACGAGACTCAGCAATAAACAACGATTCCAACGATTCTCTCCCCTCTATTCCTCTTACAATTTGGAGCACTTTCTATAATGTTTTGGAGGCTGCCAGATCTGTACGCAAAAACAGAATCGGCAAATGGAGTTTTCATAAAAATATATTTATATGTTCTTTTTTTATTATGTGCTTCAAATTTGTAGGGGTAATGTAAGCAACATTTAATCTAACAAAACAGTGAATAAATGCCATCAAACACGATAACTTAATTAGCAACTTCATTAGTGGCAAGAATTCATCACATCCCATATATTTTGCGACTTGAAACGTTGTTAAGCAACATTTTCAAAATATGCAATGTCGCTAATCGATATTGCTAGCTACTACTTCCACTACTCCGACACCGATCGTTGTCAGTCGTCATTCGTCCTCCTCGTCCAAATCCGACAGCTCGTCGAGGTAGTCGAAGTCGTGGTCATCGTCCTCCTCCTCGGAGCGATGAGCGCGTGCTGCCGCTGCTCCTCGTCGTCTTTGGTTGTGGGGCCAAAGCGCTCGAGGCAGGTGGCCTCCACTTCGAGGGCGGAGAGCTACAGCACGACCCCGATTGGGTCCTCGGGCTCGGGCTCGGGCTGGACGGTGACGGGGACGAACGGTACGAGTGGGCCAACGGGGGCACCGTCGATGGGGATGGCGTCGAGGCGCCAGATCCACCGGGATGGGAGCCGCCAGATCCCCCGCGCCTGCCGCCTGCGAGGCGGGAACCACAGCGGGAGGAGGATGCGGCGGCTGCTGCAGCTAGTGCGTCGCGGAGAGAGGTTGGGCGTCCCGGTGCGGCGGCATTGTCGTGGCGAGGCTGGTTGGGGAGGAGGCGGAGGCTAGGGAGGAGGAGAAGGCGGCGGCTAGGGGTAGGCGGAGGCGGCTAGGTTTAGGGTAATGGGGACACCCCGCCGCCGGGCTTAGCTGGGGTGGCGGGCGGTTCGGCGGCAAATGATGCCATGTGGCGGCTATCTGACGGGCCACCTCGGGTATCCGAGGGAGCGGGCGTGCCATTAGTGGGGTGGGCAGTTAGTGGTAATGTCTCTCCCTCGCCGGCGATTCTCTGTGCGTGGCGGTGCGTGTACGGGCGGCAGGAAGCTTCAAAACCCGGTCGTCGCGCGACGAGGAAGAAAATGAAACTTCCCTCCCACGTGGGTGGTTGGCGATGGAGCGCGCTTGTTCGCACTCATTTTTGACAAATCTCCTGCCGAACGAGGCATTCTTATCATAACAGAGGACCTGAGTGAGGCGCACTCGGCAAAGACCCTTAAGACGTGAAGCAGACATGATGCATATAGCAGACACTCGGGAGCCAGGTGCTCACGGGATCTGATGACCAATTCTAGCTCTCCCAGGTGATAGACGCTGCCATGTCACAATTGGCAGGAAGCCATGACTCAATTCAACATGCTGCCATGTTTCAATCTGATTGATGATGGTCAAAACCAATTGATAATAATCAAATCCGAGTGCATCTATCGGGTAATCCGAGTGACCTTAAATCCGACTGTAACTTCCGTCTGGTGACGATCATCCCGTCGACAGGGAGAATCACCTGCCGACGAGGCAAATTGTCATGATGCTGGGGAGATCTCCAAGCAACGTAGTACCTCATCACGCCACCGAGGAAAAAAACCCTGGAAACACGGCGAATCCTCATGCCGCCGAGAAGAGTCACCTCAGCGACGGGGTAAATCATCAGCCTGTTATCCAGCATACCGACTGGGCTGCGACGAGCCGATAGTATCTATGCGGCTCTGGGTGAAGCCGGGCGGCCGACTCCTGACGGAACGAGAAGCCAATCGTTCACGCGACTGGGAAACCGCCTCGTTCTGCTCCAGCGCCGTCTTCAACAAAGTGGCCATGTGGCGGATATTTTCTGCTGCCACCCTGTCTCTCGGACGCATGGTATCCGCTAACCTTGTGGCTGATGCAGCATTCTGAAGCGGGGTACGCAAAACAAGAAAATCACCTTACCCTCCCGTAGCCAGGGACTCGTGGACATCGCGGCCTCGCCTGACCAACGATGGGGAAGGCCGCCTCCGAGGTCGACTGGTACTGGCTACTTCGCGCTCCCGTGCCTTTAGGCTGCGCTCCAGTCAGACGAACCGGTCGCGCTCAGCCAAGGTGGCTAAATGCGCTGCCTCCAGCTTCCTCCCTTCCGTAGTATCGGTGGGGATGGGTGTGTTCAAAAGCTACTCCGCCTCTCGGGCCTCTGCCGCTCGAGCTTTTGCCGTATGGGGCACCGTGCCACCACCACCGCCGACTGCAGCTGCATTGCGCACAGTGTCACCCTGATTCTCCGTGGCAAGATCATTTGGAAGCGGTGTGTCTGCATGAATACCTCAGCTTCAGTAGAGGCGTAGAGGCTATGCCCCACGTTGGGCGCCAACTATCGTGGATATAATCCTGACAATACGTATAGGGGTGTTTATGGAGAGGCGTACAGGCTATCAAAAGTGCAGAAGGGTGTACACACCAAGGAATTATACAGGTTCAGACCCTTAGTAGCGGAGGTTATACCCTAATTTTTGTTGGTGCTTTCTCTCTTGCGTATAGGATGATTACAAATGATGCCAACCCTCAGCCCGGTGCTCCACCTTGGCTTATATAGAGTGTCATGAATAGGAGCTACAATGGCTAATATAAATGCTAGGAGTAACGGCTCATTCATAGCCGACTGTTTCTACTTGGGATTATTACATAGGGTAGAGGCTGCAGTTAATGCTTAGTGGAGCTAGTGGGTAACGTTCCTATTAACTACTTGTCCGTCTGTTGACCTGCCGTTGAGCCCGACTGATGTCTCAATTCCGACTGATGGATTATTCCCGACTGGTAGCTCCACTCCCACTGGATCGCAACCCCCCACTGGCTCTGATATTTGGACCATAAAGTCTTGGGCATGGGCCTTCTATTGGGCCATGCTATCGTCGTGGACCTACCCGGTGGGGATTCCCTCGTCAGTGGTAAACCAATGGGAGCTCCTATCGGGTGCTTCAGGCGCCCGAACTTCTCGCTGGCGCTCGCTATGGCGCTGAGTTGGGCCGGCCCACGAATCGCGCGGAGCAACGAACTGTTTCTACTTGGGATTATTACATAGGGTAGAGGCTGCAGTTAATGCTTAGTGGAGCTAGTGGGTAACGTTCCTATTAACTACTTGTCTGTCTGTTGACCTGCCGTTGAGCCCGACTGATGTCTCAATTCCGACTGATGGATTATTCCCGACTGGTAGCTCCACTCCCACTGGATCGCAACCCCCCACTGGCTCTGATATTTGGACCATAAAGTCTTGGGCATGGGCCTTCTATTGGGCCATGCTATAGTCGTGGACCTACCCGGTGGGGATTCCCTCGTCAGTGGTAAACCAATGGGAGCTCCTATCGGGTGCTTCAGGCGCCCGAACTTCTCCCTGGCGCTCGCTACGGCGCTGAGTTGGGCCGGCCCACGAATCGCGCTGAGCAGCGAACGTTTCGCAAAAAAATCGATCTCTGCAGGTCTCGAACTCACGACCTTGGAGTTCACGTACGAGTCCCACTAGCCACTCAAGCTATCCTGCCGATAGTGATTATTAACAGCGGCAACTGCATAATAAACATGTCGCCGCGCTATTTTATTTCTCAGAACCATCTATTGTATCGCTTAATATTTTTGAATTATTTCGAAAAAAATCGTGAATTTCAAAAGTTCATGGATTTTGCAAAAAGTTCTTCATTTTGGAAGAAAAGTTCACAAAGCTGAAAAAAGTTCATTGATTTTCAAAAATAAAAGTTCATCGATTTTGAAAAAAGTTCAACAAATTTGAAAACATGTTCAAGGATTTCGAAAAGAAAAATCATCGAAATTGAGAAAAGTTCATCGAATTTGAGAAAGGTTCATCAATTGTTTTTTTAAAAACATCTAATTTGAAAAAATAAAGTTCATTGATTTTGAAAAACGTTCATCAAAATTGAAACAAGTTAATGGATTTTCTAAAAAGGTTCATCGAAATTGAAAAAAATGTTAATGGATTTTCAAAAAAAGTTCATCAAATTTGAGAAAAAGTTCATCAATTTTGGAAAAATTTCATCGGATTTGAAAAAAGTTCATCGATTTTGAAAAAAAGTTCACCGCTTTTGGAACAATGTTCATCGAATTTGAAAACAAAATCATCGAATTTGATAAAAAGTTCATCAAAATTTATCAAAAAAAGAGTAAGAATGTGAAAAGAGAAAAAGTAAAAAAAAAGAAAGAAAACTGAGCAAAACTGTTCGAAAAAAGAGTAAGGGCGTGTTCGGATGTCCTCTAGCTTCACAAAACTTCCCATATCCAACTTCTCGTCGTGACTTCTAACTCCAGGTAGCGATCTTAGATGCGTTCTGCTGCATCGGCAGCTTCTCCAGCGCTGCAGCCCAGCTAGGAGGGCTGAGGCCTTGTACGGTGCAGACTGGGCCGGCTGGAGGCAGCCCAACTAGGGCCGACAAGTGCACAGCGATGCGAGGGGGATCGCTACAGGAGCGATAGGTTCTATTTTTCGAGCGTACTCAGCGAACCGGTATCTTTAGCGGTGGCAGGATGTTGTAAATAGAGTGAACTCCAGCTTTTTCAATCGGTGGAGCTGGGCCTTCCTCGCTCCAGGTTTTTGCACTAGGATCGATCTCAGCTTCGCGAAACTAGCTTCTCGAGGCTATTCCGTTCGGCTCTGATCTGCTCCAGGAATATGTGAAGCATGGAGTGGGAGGAGATCCGAACACGCCCTAAGTAATCAAATAAAAAGAAGCTAATCTAGCACGTTCAAAGAGGTGACTGGGTGGTTATCGCTGCATCCTTAGAACCAGCAAGTCACTGGTTCGAATCGCACCTAGCGCACAGTTTTTTGTTGGATTAAAATACAGAGTAACGGGCCGGCCCAGCACGGGGCGCTGCAGGCACCAGTTTGCGAAATGCATACAAACGGACGCCTGCAATGCTAAATAGGAAACGCCTAAACCAATGACCACAAGGATCATCTGATGATACCATAAATGGACGCAAACTAATTAACGATTTACTGATTTTATTAGGCTCAATAACTGTTATATTTGCACAAAAATAACCCATGGAATAAAGCACAGTTTTGGAATGAATGTACACGTCCCTAAATGCCATATAACCTGGCTTGGTTCAGACTCGGACTCCTAACGCACACGCGTCTCTCTCCATACAAATTAGTAGGGAGGAATTACAAGCGGAGGGGGAAGAGGTTGTCCTAGGCCTCTACGGGTATGGACTCCGCGCGTATTTCTTTGAAGCGGGCGATCATGTCAGCGTGCTAATGGGCTTCCTTCTCCTCCACGCGCTTCTCCTCCTCCCACTCGTCCATACACTTCTCGCGCAACACCCACATGGGGGGGGGGGGCAGGATCCGGCAAGACCAAGGGCTCACAGGCCTGCCCGGGCTCTGCGACGATGACGTGGTCAGAAGCGGGAGTGGACACCGAGACGATGACGGAGCCGGGCTCGGGCTACACAACAGGGGCGTCACCGAGCTCCGGCACGGCGTCGGGAGCAGGCATGGCCTCCGGCACGGCTTCAACGGGAACTGCCATTGCTACCGCTTCGGTTTAGTGAGGGGAAGAAGGAGCTAGTGAGGCAACGCGGGTGCGTAGGGGGGAGAGGAAGTGAGGAAACGCCGGTGAGGGAGGTGGAAGTGCCATTGCTCCATATATATAGCCGGAGAATGTCTACCGGCGTCGTGGGAAAGGAGCTCCGGTAGCCGAACGAGCGCCGCCGTGGGAATCGCCGTCGGTTCAATGCACGCCATTGGGAACCCACGACCTGGTAGCCGAACGAGCGCCGTCGTGGGAATGGTGCATCTCTTTTGCTCTAACCTCCAACCCCCTTACTATTTGCTCTGACCCTGTCAAAAAAAAAGGAATTAATGCAGATCTGTCGATGTCGGCATTGATGAGTAGACTGACCCAGGTGCAGCGTATTCCCAGCGTGGGCCATGCAAGGTGCATGCATACGGATTTGGCACGTTATGTACTGCCGTGCGACGACTCTCACTGCCTGACTGCACGTTAGGCAGTGTCCTGACTCTTTGAATGGGCTAGGCATTGTTTATACTAGTGTAGCAGTTGATTCTCCAATCCATTATTTGGAACTTGGACCAATAAAACAACACTGTTCCTCAAAAAAAAAAACACTCGTGTCTTCTCCACCACTTATTATTTAGGCCTTATTTTGACGTTCAAAAACAAAATACAAGTCCACAATTTTGAAGAGAGTGGGAAATAACTCCAGGTTTCCACGGTAAGGATAACGACATCAAAGATACTAGCATATATGCCTTAGGTCTGACTGGAACTTTACTCACTTCTAATTCTGCCGGATTGTTAGGCATGTGTGTTTATCACCATGACGCTGAGGCTATGCTTCGTCTCGGTACCCATCCATTTTCGTTCCGGTGAAGGTTTTATTGCTTGGCATTTTGAAAACAATAGTTGCTTCTCAGCCAGAAGGGCTTATAATTTGACCTTTAATCTTACCCGTAAAGGCTGCTGGACAACCCGCCTCCACGGCGCTCCTCTCAATTGGGCGCTTCCTGCCCATCCGATCGCGGTAGATTCCCCGTCTGGCTTCCCTCGGACGTCCGATCTTCACCGCTCGTTTTACCTCGGCCTTTATTTCACACGTGTATGGCTGGTGTCCCTCTTCGTGGGAGGGGTCGCATGGTGATTGGTTGGGTGCGCAATGCGAGAGTGCCTCTGATTGGCTCCTCAGGGCTCCTCCCCCGCACACATTGGTCAGCCCTCTGGGAAAACCCTAATTTTCATGGACAGTGAGAAAAAAATTCGTGCCACCGCTCCTTCCATCCCCTCCTACAGCGCTCGTCTCTGCCTCCTCCCCATGGCCTCTCCCTCGCAGCGCCTTCGCCGTCGACCACCCCACGCTGTCGCCCCAAACCTCACCAGGCCCTCGTCGTTGTCCTCTCCCACGCGCTCGCTCTAGGGAAGCTGCCGGCCGGGATCTTGACGAGGAAAAGGAGACACGGGCGAAATCGGGCGTCCTGGTGCTGGCTCGACCGAGGCCGGGCGACGGCATGTGCCGGTCAGCGCAGCGCATGGTGTAGCAGGCTGTACAGGCAGCGGGAGCGGCGGTCAAGACCATGGACGCGGCTTGGTCGAGGGACGGCGAGTGCATCTGATTCCAGCACATCAAGGTGGGCTTCACACACGCTTCCCTCTTTTATTCTTCTCAGGCAACGAGGCATGAGGAGGCGCCCAATCTTATGTTGGCTTTGCCCAGGAGATTAACACACGGGTGGTGGACACAAAAAGAACACACACACACACAAGGTAGAAGAGGAGCACATCCAGGCTTTGGCACTCACACAACTTGTGCCTTTTTTGTATTTCTCCTCTTTTTCAAATGAACTGAATTACAAGGCTTAAATAGCCGGACCAACAAAACTAACACGCACCCGCTAACCACTGCCTAGCATGCACACACACACACACTTCTGCATGCAACTCACACGGTCAAGCCACACTCAACGGCTTGATCCGATTATCACTCCACCGGCTAGCTACACAGTACATGCTTGAGTCACATCCAAGTTTCTGCAGATAACTAACTAGAAGCTCATGCGACGCATGCCACAACCACGCCCACTTCTTTCTCTACATCTATCTGCTACGCGACTTGGCCGCTCCGACTCCACGGATGTTGGAACTTGCCCTCACAGATCGATCACATCAAAACAGACGAATACACGCGCACGGAAAACTTATATCCAAGGGCCCGTATCGTGCCCTTTATTTTGTTTATTCCTCTTCAATTTTCCACTGGATTACATCAAACGACCCGACATATATACATATACGCCAACCAGGTTATACATGGCAAGACTCGATCATAGTCAGACACTAGCCTAAACATACTCGAACACCTAAACCGAACTAGACTCAAACTAGCACTACAAACGTGTGCACTACTAGGACACGTACGGATGCTGTACTACTGCACAATATTATAGAAACTCAGATATTGAAGAGCTAACGGAGTATCCCCGGCCACTTTAGCATGCGTCCTGTGCGAAATTATCCTCGATGTTAATGCGTTCGCTAGGGTTTCTCGCCCTTGGCGATACGGAGGCGACAGCCTCGCCGCGCTGGTCGTGTGTGGCCCCTCCTCCGCGCCCAAATCCAGTTGGGACGTCGGAACAGCAGCGGCCTCGTCCGCAGTTCGATCGCACAGCCCTCAGGGGTCTCGTGATCCAGCCGTCCCCGAGATGGAGGCCGTGTGCCCTAACCCCCACTAGTGGAGAAACGGCATTTAGTCCCGGTTGGGAAGGGCCTTTAGTCCCGGTTCACCAACCGGGACTAATAAATCGGGACTAAAGGCCCCCACCCTTTAGTCCTGGTTGGCCACGACCCGGGACTAAATCCCTGCCACGTGGCCGGCAGCGCGCGCCGGGGGCTGGGGACCTTTAGTTCCGGTTGGTGACACCAACCGGGACTAAATCCCTGCCACGTGGCCGGCAACGCGCGCCGGGGGCTGGGGACCTTTAGTCCCGGTTGGTGACACCAACTGGGACTAAAGGTTTAGGGGTTTAGGGGTTTAGGGTTTATTGTTTATTTTTCCTTTTCATTTTGTGTTTTCCATTTAATTCTTTTTCATTTCAAACATATTTTATGCTACTACATACTGTACACGTTATGCATATATAATTGAATTTCTCGTAGAACCAATCATATATCATAGAATTTCTCGTACGACCATGCATACACACACACATATATATATATATATATATATATATATATACAATTTGGTATATACAATTTCTCCTACAATTTGCAGATCATTACATGCAGGCATTAAGTGAAATGGTATTCTCCATCGGGAGATATGACCTGCTCAAGCAAAAATCCCGCCATTTCCTCTTGAAGTGCTCGTATGTGGTCCTTTGGTAGGAGCCTATCCCGCATCTCCACCATCTTTAAAGAAGGAGATCAATATGAATATATTAGTTATGTGTATATATTAGATCATGATAAAAAAAATGTGAATAGTGTTTACGTACCCAAAGATGTCTTGCATCTCCGCTCCTTTCGGTCATAAAGCGAATGTTCTCACAAACGTAGTATGCACATAAATTAGTCCCCTTTTCCTGCCTCATACACTTTACGAGAATAAAATTAAATAAGATAATAATCAAGCATGATAATGGTATTGAAACTAGAATTAAAGATATGCGCGGACGCAGCTAGTACTACTTAATTACCTTGGGTCGTCGGCATTTCAGCTGTGGTTTCCATTCACCGACAACCTCTTTGATGAACTTTTTCCAAACCCTGCCCGGCAAATAAAATGAATAAATGAGTTATTAATTACTTGATATCAGAAAATGAACTAAAGAAGCCGACATAGTGTGATAATGATTGAAATTACCTGTCGAGCATCAAAAACAGGCTGATGTATTCTTCAGGGTCTTTACCTAGTGAGTCCAGTACTTCAACAGTTCCCTCGTCAACTCTAATGATTAGCAGGATCCAGTGGAATCTGCGCACACGTTTGTATAAGCGGGCATGCATAACTCATCAAATACACTTAACATCGAGTAAGCAAAAATAGAATTTGTAGTACAAGACAGTAACACTCACCTGAAGTTGTAAGAAAAAAGTATTTCTGGTCTGGTATTTAGTTTCTTCAAAAACATTAGCAAGCTATTCTCTGTGTCTTATTTGTGGTTATTTAACACATTTTCATTAACGGTATTTGGGTCAATGAACCCAATGCCATAGACTCCATCTCTTTTCAATTCAAAAATCTTTATTGTGCATAATACAACACAAAATAATATAGTGAGGATAATTACAGGCAATGAACGAGCTGAGCTAGAGACTTAAATTACAGAAAGAAATCACTTACAGACAATAGCAACTGACGAGAGATTTGTCGAGTGCGTCTTGATTGAATAGCTGAAAAAATTCTGGAAATTCAATCCACACATCTTTTCCATGGAAGTAATGCTCTGGCTTGACTTTCACCATGAGGCTCTCTCGCCCGGCCTTTATTTCTCTCAGGTACCAGTCATGCAATCTGCGCATTTGCGTTGATAAAAGCATCTCCTCGTCAGACCTGACCAGAGGGTTCCTGGGGACATATTTCCATGCTAGTTCCTTCGGATCCATCGTGGGGACTTCCTCGATGCCTAGGAGTTGTTCAACAGTGATACCCATCTCTCTAGCCATCTCTCTATCAGCGTCGGTTACCGCCTTATCGGTACTCACCTTGAGCGGGGGGATCGATTGCACTGCCTGTTCTCCGAGCTGGGGAACAGTTTTCCCGCTTTTATTACTACCTGTAAGGCTCGACTGCTGATTTTTTTTGTTGATAATATGACTTGCTAATAGAGCGTTCATAGTCTGATCGCCTTTTCTCCACAGCCGGTTTAGCAAGATCCACAAAGTGTTGTACGACTTTCTCTGGTATTTTCTCCTTCGGCGGCGGGGGCGGTTTCGGTGTAAAATGGGCCGGCATCCACGACCCCTTTGTTTTCCTCCTCAGTCATCTCGTAAGCTAACTTCTTTTTGCCAGGAGGCTCGGGTTTCTTCTTTGGTGCTCTCTTCCGCTTTGGGGTCGGCTCACGCGGCGGAGATCGATATCGCGTACTCGCGCTGGGCTCCGTCTCGAGGTGGGGTGGATTTGGCTGACGCGGCGGAGATCGATATGGTGGACTCGCGCTGCGCTCCGTCTCGAGGTGGGTTGGAGTCGGCTGACGCGGTGGACTTGGAGGAGGAGTCTGTGGCCTTGGCACCGAGTTTGGAAACACGATGCATTCTTTTCTCCATACAATGAGACCACGTAGGGCTTCTCCCAGTGTCTGCTTCCGTTGACCTCCAGGAAAGTCAAGCTCTTCCGACAGAACTCCATCCACCCCGACACGAGCATAGCCAGGTGGAATCGGATTGCCGTGGATGGTTGCTTCAGGTGCATTCGGTAAAGCAAAGCCGTCCGCCACCTTCATGGATATGTTCTTCATTTTCATGTGTAGCTCACAAGCTGTCGTCTCTTGGATATCATCTACGGGGTAGCGAGCCAGCAGTGCATCATCGGCCGGGACCCCGTGGAACCCACGCTGCTTTTCGGCATAGATGGGATGGTACTTCCAATGCTGGATCTGGTTGCTCCTGCTGCTGAGACGCCCTTTGCTGACTAATTGTATCGATCTGCTCATGCTGCCACATGAAAGCGTGTTCCAACTCCGCGTTCTTTGATTCTACCTTTTGAAGCCGGTCTGCATCCTGCTTCTTCTGGTCTGCATCCTGCTTCTTCTTTCTCGTACGGCTTCTGTAAGTGTCGTTCTACTCCGCAAACCCCTCAACCCACGGAACAACGCCTTTGCCTCGTGTTCGTCCCGGGTGTTCAGGATTCTTGAGGGCGCGTGTAAGCTCGTCGTTCTCTCTCTCGGGCTGGAACGCCGCCATTCGAGCCTCTTTTATTGCTTCAAGTAAAGCGTCAGAGGCTTCTTTAAGACTTGCCTGTTCAATAATCTCCCCTGTCTTTGGGTCCAACTTTCCCCCATGCGCATAAAACCAAGTCCTGCACCTGTCGGGCCAACCCACTGTTTTTGGAGTGACCCCTGCAGCAATCATCTTTTCCTCAGATTCATCCCACTTAGGCAACCCAGTCTTGTAGCCACCTGGCCCCAAAACATGTTGAAACTTTTTTTTCTCAGCATTTATCTTGTTTTTCCTCGACCGTTCCTTAGTTGCTTCCGATTCCTTGAACTCCGCAAATAAGTCCCAGTGATCTTTTACCTTCTCTAGTGGTCCAGTGAATTCTGGAGTCTTCTTTTCTGCGTTGACATAGTTGGCCCATAATCTTTTCTTCCAAGTCTGGAATTGTGTGGCCATCTTCTTAAGAGCACACTTCTTGACTTTCTCCTGTTGGAGATCTGTGAAACCCTCTGATAGGGTGAAATGTGACATGAGCATATCGCAAAGCAGATTTTTTGCTCTTTCGTCGACAAAACTAACTCCTCGATCTTCCTTTGGCTTATTCCATTCTTGAACGGTGATCGGGATTTGGTCCCTAACAATAACTCCGCATTGACGTATAAATTTGTCCGCATTCTTTTTAGGAGCAATCGGTTCGCCATCTTATTTGATTTTATCGATGTTGTACTTTATGCCATCGGGCAACTTTTTGGCCGGGCCTCGTAGTACCCTTGTAGAAGATTTGCTCGATCCGGAGGGCTAACAGAAGAAAGATTCATTAATATATATATATATACAAATCAATTAATACATGTAATGATCACCAGAGGCCTTATATATATACCTTTGCCAGAGGCCTTATATATATATATATATACCTCGCCGGACTTTGTTAATTGAAGAACATTTCCTTCGCCATCATTGTTTGTGTGCCCTTCGTCTAGTGGTTCTTCCTCAATTCCCTCACCGGACTCGTTCAGATA
The DNA here is from genome assembly GCA_039707655.1 of Elymus sibiricus. Lineage (NCBI taxonomy): Eukaryota > Viridiplantae > Streptophyta > Magnoliopsida > Poales > Poaceae > Elymus > Elymus sibiricus. The sequence goes on from CM077676.1 coordinate 3,090,392, forward strand.
TTGTGAGCCGTCATCTGGTTCAATCTCTGGGTTTTGGGAGCGTATCATGTCGAACATGATATCCTCTTGATCATGGTCGTCTCTGCCGCTCTAGTCCATAGCTTAACTAATCCAGAAGAAAGATAAAACAATTTAGTATTCAAATTAGAATGCATTCAATATGCAAAAACTAATACATCTCGAATAATCCAGTTAATGCATCATCGAATATTATCGAATATTATCACTGATACATCTCGAATATTATCATATAACATCACTAATACAGCTCGAATATTATCGAATAATCCAGTTGACTCGCGGTTCCTAAGGCGCGGGCGGTGGACACCCAAAGAGAAGGAACCATCACAGGATCGTAGCTCGGGTGAGATCCCTGTAGGGACGGATGTGCTCGTCCTCCTCCCTGAAACGGCGACGTACCACCTCCTCGGGGGCCGGCTGCCTCCGCACCGATAGTGGCCCACGCGACCGCCACAAAAGAAGCTCCGGGTCGACGACGGGAGCCCGATTCCTCACCAAGCTGCGCGCCCTGGAAGGTAGCACCTCCCAGTGCCAGCCCGGCGGAGCCCAGTCCCGGACATGGCGCCTCTCAAGCAGGTTGTCGCCGCCGAGTCGACGACGAGGATGCGGGCCGGGCATCGTCTACGTCGAGAACAAATTCTTATGAAAACAAATTCCTATGAAATAATTATCATTTTATTATGCTACTCATATTTAATAAACTTTTACAACTATAGTAGATGGGCAAATTTGAACAACATTTTATAGCATTGATCCAACCATTCTTTTTATAGAGAACCCACACTTGAACAACATTTCTATTCATCCATTTAAAATCCATCTATCTAACATTTCTATTCATCCATCATTCTAACATACATCAATATAACATCTATCCATCTACATATCCATCTAACATTCATCTACACACAAAAATACATAATAAATCCATCTAATTAACATTCATCTACACACAAAAAAATATGAACAAATTAAAAAAATGAAAAAAAGATGAACAAAAGGAGGAGGAGAGGCTCACCAAGCGGGATCGTCGGGGCGGAGGGAGGCGGGGAGGACGCCGGAGACGGAGGGAGGCGCGCCGGTGGATGGAGGGAGGCGGGGAGGACGCCGGAGACGGAGGGAGGCGCGCCGGTGGATGGAGGGAGGCGGGGAGGACGCCGGAGACGGAGGGAGGCGCGTGGAGGAGCGGCGCCGGCGCGGGCTCGGGCCGCGGCGGCGCGTGGAGGAGCGGCGACGTCGGGCAGAGGACGGTGGCGCGGCCGGCGTCGGGCAGAGGGGGCGGCCCGCCGTGAGAGGCGCGCTCCGGCGACGGGCAGAGGCGGCAGAGGGGGCGGAGGCGCGTGTCGGCGAGGTGAGGCCGGCCGGGGCGCGTGGAGGAGAGCGCGCGACGCGAGGAGGAGAGCGGGGCCGGCGGACTCGAGCGGCGCGTGGAGGCTGGCGGCGGGAGCTGACGTCGAGGGCGCGGTCGGGCAGCCTGACGGCGTCGCGTGGAGGCCGGCGGCGGGAGCGGACGCGTTGAGGAGCAGCTGGTCGATCGGGCGAGGGAGAGGAAGATTTGGGGGAGAAGGGAGCAGTTTAAATACCCAGAGGCCTTTAGTCCCGGTGTGTGGCATCAACCGGGACTAAAGGGTCTTTAGTCCCGGTTGGTGCCACGTGGGTCTTTAGTCCCGGTTGGTGCCACGCACCGGGACTAAAGGCCAACCCTTTAGTCCCGGTTGCGACCACCAACCGGGACTAAAGGTCTGTTTTCGGCGGTCCAAATTACGGGCGGGAGAAGGACCTTTAGTCCCGGTTGGTGGTGGCAACCGGGACTAAAGGTGTTTTTCATGTTTTCTGTTTTTGTTTTTTGCTTTATTTTTTTACTTTTGTTTCTACTAATTAACAGGTAATATTTAGAGTTTTTGAGTGAATCTTTTTGCTTTAGGTCACAAAAATTATAAACTTTTCGCTAGTGCCAGTAGTTTTCAAATTTGAATAGTTTAAATTTGAATTCTTTGAAATTTGTGTGAATCACTAGTTTGTGAATAACTTTAGTTTAAACTTATTTCAACTTCAGACTTTTTGTGCATTCAATATGCACCATTCAAAGCCACATCCTCAAATTTCAACCCTTTCTAACTTCATTTGCTATTTTTCATGCATTTAATGATTTTTTTGAGCTAAATGACCCTGAAATTGAAAAGCACTACAAATGAACTCTGAAAACGTTGAAACTTGGCATGGTATCATCATTTCACCCACATAGGATGTGCTAAAAGGTTGAGAGGGTTACGGCAAAAACTGGATGCACTTCGTGTACAACCTGAACCATCTCCTTCGAAGTATCAAGGTTTCGGACGAAAACTCATCTGTTACAAAGGTATTTCATTTTTTAAACTTATTTCAACTCCAGACTTTTTGTGCATTCAATATGCACCATTCAAAGCCACATCCTCAATTTTCAACCCTTTCTAACTTCATTTGCTATTTTTCATGCATTTAATGTTTTTTTTGAGCTAAGTGACCCTGAAATTGAAAAGCACTACAAATGAACTCTGAAAAGGTTGAAACTTGGCATGGTATCATCATTTAACCCACATAGCATGTGCTACAAAGTTGAGAGGGTTACGGCAAAAACTGGATGCACTTCGTGTACAAACTGGACCATCTCCTTCGAAGTATCGAGGTTTCGGACGAAAACTCATCTGTTACAAAGGCATTTCATTTTTTTAAACTTATTTCAACTCCAGACTTTTTGTGCATTCAATATGCACCATTCAAAGCCACATCCTCAAATTTCAACCCTTTCTAACTTCATTTGCTATTTTTCATGCATTTAATGATTTTTTTGAGCTAAATGACCCTGAAATTGAAAAGCACTACAAATGAACTCTGAAAAGGTTGAAACTTGGCATGGTATCATCATTTCACCCACATAGCATGTGCTACAAAGTTGAGAGGGTTACGGCAAAAACTGGATGCACTTCGTGTACAAACTGGACTATCTCGGCTACTCACTAGAGAAGAAAGAGATGACGGTGAAGCCGATCACATCCTAGAGTGGGATCTTGGGGTATAAAACTTTTTCTTCGCGTGTGTCCCTTTGCGCCGTAAACACGGACAATCTTTATCATTTAACAAGATGCTTGGGTCAGTCTTCACTGTGAAGGGAGGAATTTCATGAAACTTTTCATAATCTTCTGACATGTCTGTCTTGTCCTCCACTCCCACGATGTTTCTTTTCCCTGAAAGAACTATGTGGCGGTTTGGCTCACCGTATGATGTATTCGCTTCCTTATCTTTCCTTTTTCTCGGTTTGGTAGACATGTCCTTCACATAGAAAACCTGCGCCACATCATTGGCTAGGACGAATGGTTCGTCTGTGTACCCAAGATTGTTGAGATCCACTGTTGTCATTCCGTACTGCGGATCTACCTTTACCCCGCCTCCTGTCAGATTGACCCATTTGCACCGAAACAAAGGGACCTTAAACTCACGTCCATAGTCAAGTTCCCATATCTCCTTTATGTAACCATAATATGTGTCATTTTCCCTATTGGTGTTTGTTGCATCAAAGCGGACACCACTGTTTTGGTTGGTGCTCTTTTTATCTTGGGAGATCGTGTAAAATGTATTCCCATTAATCTCGTACCCTTTGAAAGTCAATATAGTCGAATATGGTGACTGGGCCAACAAGTACAGCTCATCTCCAACACTGTCGTCATTGATGAGATGTGTTTGCAACCAACCGCCGAAAGTCGCCATGTGTGTACGTTTAATCCAGGGGTCAGACTGCTCCGGGTTCTTGGAGCGTACAATATCCATGTGTTCCTCGATATACGGAGCCACCAAGGTGGAATTTTGTAGAACTGTGTAGTGTGCTTGGGCCCAAGAATGCCCGTCCCTACATATTACAGAAACCTTTCCTAGCGTGCCTTTTCCACTCAGTATCCCCTCATGCCGCGATTCAGGAACACCAATCGGCTTAAGGTCAGGAATAAAGTCAACACAAAACCCAATAACCTCCTCTGTTTCATGTCCCTTGGAGATGCTTCCTTCTGGCCTAGCACGATTATGAACATATTTCTTTAAGACTCCCATGAACCTCTCAAATGGTAACATATTGTGTAGAAATATAGGACCCAGAATGGCAGTCTCTTCGACTAGGTGAACTAGGACGTGCGTCATGATATTGAAGAAGGATGGTGGGAACACCAACTCGAAACTGACAAGACATTGCACCAAATCATTTTGTAACCTTGGTAGGATTTCTGGATCGATTACCTTCTGGGAAATTGCATTGAGGAATGCACATAGCTTCACAATGGCTAATCGAACATTTTCCGGTAGAAGCCCCCTCAATGCAATCGGAAGTAATTGCGTCATAATCACGTGGCAGTCATGAGACTTTAGGTTTTGGAATTTTTTCTCTGCCATATTTATTATTCCCTTTATATTCGACGAGAAGCCAGACGGGACCTTCATACTGAGCAGACATTCAAAGAAGATTTCCTTCTCTTCTTTGGTAAGAGCGTAGCTGGCAGGACCTTGATACTACTTTGGATGCATGCCGTCTTTTTCGTGCATACGTTGCTGGTCCTCCTGTGCCTCCGGTGTATCTTTTGTCTTCCCATACACGCCCATGAAGCCTAGCAGGTTCATGCAAAGATTCTTCGTCACGTGCATCACGTCGATTGCAGAGCGGACCTCTAGGACTTTCCAATAGGGTAGGTCCCAAAATATAGATTTCTTCTTCCACATGGGTGCGTGTCCGTCAGCGTCATTCGGAACAGATTGTTCGCCAGGACCCTTTCCAAAGATTACTTTTAAATCCTTGACCATATCAAGTATATGATCACCAGTACGGTGGTCAGGCTTCTTCCGGTGATTGGCCTCACCTTTGAAATGCTTGCCTTTCTTTCCTAAGAGATGCTTGATCGGAAGAAATCGATGATGTCCCAGGTACACATTCTTCTTACATTTATCCAAATATATACTTTCGGTCTCATCGAAACAGTGCATGCATGCGTGGTATCCCTTGTTTGCCTGTCCTGAAAGGTTACTAAGAGCAGGCCAATCATTGATGGTTACAAACAACAACGCTCATAGGTCAAATTCCTGCTGTTTGTGCTCATCCCACACACGTACACCTTTTATGTCCCATAGCTGTAAAAGTTCTTCAACTAATGGCCTTAGGTACACATCAATGTCGTTGCCGGGTTGCTTAGGGCGTTGGATGAGCACTGGCATCATAATGAACTTCCGCTTCATGCACAACCAAGGGGGAAGGTTATAGATACATAGAGTCACAGGCCAGGTGCTATGATTGCTGCTCTGCTCCACAAAAGAATTAATGCCATCTGCACTTATACCAAATCATAAGTTTCTTGCGTCACCTGCAAACTCCGGCCACTTTCTCTCGATTTTTCTACACTGCGACCCATTAGCGGGTACTCTCAATTTCCCATCTTTCTTACGGTCTTCTTTGTGCCATCGCAACAACTTGGCATGCTCTTTGTTTTGGAACAAACGTTTCAACCGTGGTATTATAGGAGCATACCACATCACCTTGGCAGAAATCCTCTTCCTGGGGCGCTCGCCCTCAACATCATCACCAGGGTCATCGCGGCTGATCTTATAGCGCAATGCACCGCATGCCGGGCATGCATTCAAATTCTCGTACTCCTCACCGCGGCAGAGGATGCAGTCATTAGGGCATGCATGTATCTTCTGCACCTCTAATCCTATAGGGTAGACTACCTTCTTTGCTTCGTACGTACTGTCGGGCAATTCGTTGTCCTTTGGAAGCATCTTCTTTAACATTTTCAGCAACTTTTCAAATCCCTTGTCAGATACACCATTCTCTACCTTCCATTGCAGCAATTCCAGTGTGGTACCCAGCTTTTTCTTGTCATCTTTGCAATTTGGGTACAACAATTTTTTGTGATCCTCTAACATGCGCTGCAAGTTCAACTTCTCCTTTTCACTTTCGCAGTTTCTCTTTGCATCAGCAATGGCCCGACCAAGATCATCAGCGGGCTCATCTGATGCCTCTTCTTCAGCTTCTTCTTCTTCATTCTCTTCCCCCATTGTAGTACCATCGTATTCAGGGAACCCAGGATAGTTGTCATCATCCTCTTCTTCTTCATTCTCTTCCATTAGAACCCCTCTTTCTCCGTGCTTGGTCCAACAGTTATTGCCGGACATGAAACCGGACGTAAATAGGTGGACGTGAATGACTTTTGAGCTAGAGTAATACCTATCATTCTTACAGACACCACATGGACAACACATAAAACCATTCCGCTTGTTTGCCTCAGCCGCACGCAGAAAACTATGCACGTCATTAATGAACTGGGGAGAGCGTTGGTCATCGTACATCCATTGCCGACTCATTTTCATTACACAGCACCGAAAAGACCAAATTAATACAAGTTCATACACACTTATTCTCATAAAACAACATAAAACTATCTAGGTAAAGCATTTAAATGCAACAACAAATGCGATCAAAATCGCAACTAAGGTAATAATTGATCCAACAGCATAATGATAGCAAGCCTCTTTATTAACGGCATATTTTCTAATCTTCCTAATCTTCAAGCGCATTGCATCCATCTTGATCTTGTGATCATCAACGACATCGGCAACATACAACTCCAATTTCATCTTCTCTTCTTCAATTCTTTTCAATTTTTCTTTCAAATACTCGTTTTCTTTTTCAACTAAATTTAACTTCTCGACAGGAGGGTCGGTTGCAATTTCCGGTTCACATACCTCCTAGATAAAAATATCTATGTCAACTTGATGGGCATAATTGTCATAAACACGAAATGCAACAAATAGTTATAAAAGAAAATATACCACATCCGAATCATAAACCGGACGAGGGCCGACGGGGACAGATATCAAAACCATGGCACTATGTATAACAAACAATCATACAAGTAAGAAAATTATACAAGTAACTATCTAAATCATACAAATAAGATTTTTTTTATAAAAAGGATAAGAACAAGAGGCTCACCAAGGTGGTGCCGGCGACGGGACGGTGCGGGCGATCGACGGTGGTTAGGATGCGGACGGGAAGGCACTAAGTAAACCACACCTACACATATGCAAACTAAGAAGTTAATTTGAGCTCAAATTGCATATAAATCAAATAAACTCCCACATAATTACTCCCAAACTAAAACCCACAAATCACTATACTTATAGAGGATTGCACGAGCTAATGTAGCAATGAGAGATGAAAGGACAAAGTTGCTAACCTTTGTGAACACTTGGATATATGGGGTGCCTCAAATCTTGACAAATCTTGGCAAAAATGGAGGATGAGTTCGAGCAAGGGGAAGAGAACAGAGGAGAGAAAGGAGAAAACAGAGAAAGGAGAGTTTGGGCTCGGGCTGGACGAAGCACTATATATAGTGATATCTTTAGTCCCGGTTGGTGATACCAACCGGGACTAAAGGTCCTGATACCAACCAGGACTAAAGGTCCATCTCTAGTCCCGGTTGGTGATACCAACCGGGACTAAAGGGGCTCGCAGGGGCCCCAGCCTGGCGCCAGCCTGCCACCACCCCTTGGGGCCCCTGCGAGCCCCTTTAGTCCGGGTTGGTAACACCAACCGGGATTAGAGGTCACAAATGAACCGGGACTAAAGCCTAGCCGTTGGAACCGGGACTAGTGGTCACATTAGTCCCGGTCCAAAACCCGACCGGGACTAATGCTCCGGACGAAAGGCCTGTTTTCTACTAGTGCCCCAGCGCAAGGAGACATCTGCATCCGCCTACATAAACCCATCTAGGGTTTTGGAAGGACCGCCAAAAGCACCGCGCGAGCCGCCAGACCGTCAGCCAGAGTCTACCACTTCGCCGTCGCCTGCCGGAATGTCGTTGCCTTCGTAAGGTGCGGGACAGCTGCCGTTGATGTCCGAGGTGAACCCGGAGGTCGGTGGGGGCGCATACGGGGCTCCCTTCGTGGATGCTGCTCGCCCGAAGCCGGCCAAGGGGGGATCCGAGGCTGCTACCCAGATCAACCCGCGGCTGCAGACTTTGTCGATCTGGAACCTGTCCAAACCGGCGGGTGTGGCGGGTGCGGCGCCGGCGACCCGGGAGCGAGACAACTGGGATGTGGAAGGCCCGGAGGACTTCAGGGAAGGAGAGGACTCCGAAGGAGAGGCAGAGCTTGCGGAGGTGGATCTCGAGGACGTGGGAGTGTTGAAGCAGCCGGAACATCCTTGGACGGTGATGATGCTGGTGCACTCGCTGGACCGGCCATCCCCTGCGGTTGATGAAATGTTGGCCGAGCAAATGAGGACCATGTCTGGTGGTAGCAGACATGCAAGTGCAAGTGACGAGCGCAATGCAGCTACAGTGGCAAATATACATGCACATGGGAATACGTCCAGGAGCGCCCAGCGGCTCTGTCAACTCGCAACCGAGGAGTTCTGACACGATACCGGCGCTCTATCACAGGAAGCTAGCATGGATGAGACAGAAATTTCTGACGACGTCTCTACCCTGGGCAAGCGAGCTGCTGCTGGCGTCCATGTTACTGGTACAGGAGAACAGATGGGCGACAAGGCGTTGGTGGTTTTCACTAACAAGGCTAGTCCAGCCGATTGTGTGATTTCAGGTTTCCAGCCGATTGTGTGATTTCAGGTACTCCAAAAAAGCGAAAGACTTCGGGGTCGCTGGACGGGCAGCTGACTCAGCATAACGGTGAGATGGCGGACCAGGACATGTTGGAAGGGTCTTACACCATGGAGGCAGTCGGCCCAGGGGCCGCCGACGAACTGACGGGGCCGGAGGAGCCCCGTCAGGAGCAATGAATATCTTAAGCTGGAACTGCCGAGGGGGGGGGGGGGGGGGACCCTTGGACAGTTCGCGATCTCATGAGTCTGGTGCAGGCTCAGTCCCCTAGTATCGTTTTTCTTTGTGAAACTAGGCAGTCGAAAAATAAAATGAAGAGACTTCGTGCTCGGTTAGGGTTGAAAGGTTTTGATGCTTTTGATTGTGTGGGTCGTAGTGGTGGTCTAGCGTTGTACTGGCATGAATCAATGAGTCTTGATGTAAAAGAAATAAATGAACGATATATTGATGCTTATGTCTCTGGTGCGGCGGGTGAGCAACCCTGGAGGCTCACCTGTGTCTATGGTGAGCCCCGGACGGAGGACCGTCACCACATGTGGTCCCTCCTCCGTAATCTACACCAACAGACCAGCATGCCGTGGGTCATGGTGGGAGACTTCAATGAAGCGATGTGGAGCTTTGAGCACTTCTCCGACACTCCGCGGTCGGCAGGTCAGATGCTTGACTTCCGTGATGTCCTTGAGGTTTGTGGTTTGGGCAATCTCGGTTTTGCAGGCCTCCCGTATACTTTTGATAATCGTCGAGGCGGAAGGGCCAACGTCAAGGTACGCCTTGACCGTGCCGTCGCCAACAATGCGTGGAGGGACATCTTTGCTCATGCTCGGGTTGAGCACCTAGTGGCGCCCAGCTCTGACCACTTGGCCATTCTCCTTCGCTGTGAGGTCGAGGAGGCGCGCCAGCTAGCGGGCAGGAGGTGCAGACAATATGAGGTCATGTGGGAAAGGGATCCATCCTTACCTGAGGTAATTATGAACACCTGGACAGAATTGGGTTCTATGTTAAATCTTGGTGATATTGCTTCTGGGTTGGGTAATATGATGAAAAAAACTGCAAGAGTGGATCCGGAAAAAATTTGGTAATGTCATTAAGGAAATTAACAAATCCCGCTCTCGTCTGGAGGAGCTTATGTCTATGAATGCAGACAGGAAACATATTAGGGAGGCGACCAACAGGATGAATGAGCTGCTGTATAGGGAGGAGATGTTATGGATGCAGAGATCCCGTATTGCATGGTTGCGGGAAGGTGACTGCAACCCTCAGTTCTTTCATCAGAAGGCAGTATGGCGTGCTCGTAAAAATCGCATCAAGGCACTCATTGATGATGAAGGGGTCACGCATGCAGACCGCGGGTCCATGGTGGCCATGGCCACAGACTACTTCTCTAAACTTTTTGCTGCTGACACAACTCTATGTGCGGATCCAGTAATTGATCTTATTAAAACTCGTCTGACTGACCGTATGAACGATGGACTGTGTGCAGATTTCTCGGACAAGGAAATAGCTGACGCTCTGGTTCAGATTGGACCCTTAAAGGCACCTGGACCGGATGGCTTCCCTGCCCGCTTCTTCCAGCGGAATTGGACAGTAATGAGGGAACAGGTTATTGCAGGGGTAAAGGAGTTTTTCCGTACAGGGATCATGCCCGAGGGAGTGAACAACACCTCCATTGTCCTCATCCCAAAGGTTGATAATCCTGAGAGGCTCACAGAGTTTCGCCCCATAAGTTTGTGCAATGTCATCTACAAGGTAGTGGCCAAGTGTTTGGTAAATCGGTTGAGACCCATTTTGGATGATATTATTTCTCCCAAACAGAGCGCCTTTGTTCCTGGACGAATGATTACAGATAACGCACTAATTGCTTTCGAGTGCTTCCACTTTATTCAGCAGGAAAAAGATCCTAGCAAAAGTTTTTGTGCGTACAAGCTGGATTTATCCATGGCATACGACAGGGTGGACTGGATCTTCTTGGAGCGAATGATGAAAAAGATGGGTTTTGCTCACCGTTGGGTGGACTGGATTATGGCATGCGTCACCTCGGTGAGATACACAGTTAAATTTAATGGAACTCTCTTGAAATCGTTTGCACCGTCGCGCGGGCTGTGGCAAGGTGATCCTTTGTCCTCGTTTCTATTCCTATTTGTGGCTGATGGTCTATCTGCTTTGTTGAAAGATGGAGAGGAAAAAGGTGATTATACCTCGCTCAAAGTTTGTCGCAGAGCCCCAGGAGTGTCTCTCCTTCTTTTTGCAGATACACGTTGCTGTTTTTTAAAGCAGTAGAGGAGCAAGCAAAAAAGGTCCAGCAAGTATTAAATACCTATGCACAGGCTACGGGGCAGTTAATTAATCCGGAGAAGTGCAGCTGTTTTTTAAAGCAGTAGAGGAGCAAGCAAAAAAGGTCCAGCAAGTATTAAATACCTATGCACAGGCTACGGGGCAGTTAATTAATCCGGAGAAGTGCAGCGCACTGTTTGGTAGTGCTTGCACGCTGGACAACCAGGAAGTGGTGAGAACTACTCTTGACATTGGTACAGCTACGTTTGAGGAGAAGTACTTAGGGCTTCCAACGCCCGATGGACGGATGTCGCGAGGTAAATTCCAAAATCTGCAATCCAGGATAATGAAGAGGATTATTGCGTGGGGCGACACCCTCTCTCTCGCCGGGAAGGAAACGATGATCAAGGCCGTTGCACAGGCCATCCCCACGTATATTATGGGTATCTTTAAGCTTCCTATGTCAGTCTGCGATAATCTAAATAGAATGATTCGCAACTTCTGGTGGGGTGCATCAGAGGGAAAGAGAAAGACACACTGGCTGGCATGGCCTAAAATTCAGGCGCAGAAAAGCAAGGGTGGACTGGGGTTCAGAGATTTCCGCCTCTTTAACCAGGCTCTCCTAGCGAGACAGGCCTGGCGTTTACTAACTAAACCCAACAGTTTATGTGCGCAGGTACTCAAGGCTCGGTACTACCATGACGGACGCCTCGAGGACACAATCTTTTCGGGGAACGCCTCCCCGACCTGGCAGGCCATTCAGCACGGCCTTGAGCTCCTGAAGAAGGGCATCATTTGGCGTGTCAGGGATGGCCAGGACATCCGCATATGGCGGGACCGCTGGCTGCCTTGGGAGCCGTCTCGCCAGCCCATCACGCAGCAGGGCACGTGTCGCCTCAGGAGGGTGTCCGAGCTCTTGGACGGAGGTGGGTCCTGGCGCATTGACCTCCTTCGCCGCTACTTCCTCCTAGCGGACGTCGATGTCATCACCAGCATCCGCACGTCGCCATGCGTCACCGACAACATCATCGCTTGGGCACCGGAGAAGAACGGTATCTTCACCGTTCGGTCGGCCTACCGGCTTGCCATGGACGAGCGCGAGCGTCCATCGGCTACCGCCACGAGCAGGGCACCAGATGGTCGTCGCGCCATCTGGAAGATCATATGGGGGTGCCCTGCTCCCCCTAAGGTACGCGTGTTTGCATGGAGAGTTGTGACCAATTCACTCGCTACGTGGGCCAACAAAGCCTCGCGACACCTTGAGATTACTGACGTTTGCCCCCTCTGTGGTGTGGAACGTGAGGACGGATTCCACACTCTCTACAGGTGCCCACGGGCTAGAGAGCTTTGGCGTGTCATGGTCCTAGACTGGAATATTGCCAAGGTGGAGTCCATCCGCAACACAGGGCCAGAGTGGCTACTCACATTGTTGGAGCCCATGGAGGAAACGGCGAGGCTGGTTGTGCTCATGACCATGTGGAGAATCTGGCACGTGCGGAATGAGATTACACATGATAAACCGCCACCCCCAGCTGAGGCGTCCCGGCGCTTCTTACATGAGTACATCACTTCCCTCCTGTGTATTCAGCAACACCCAGGTGGCAATCTAGAGAAGGGGAAGATGGTGGTCAGTTCTACTGTACCAAGTGCGAAGTTGAGCCCTGAGGCAAAGGAGCGGCCAGAGTGCCCCCCCCCCCCCCCCCAGGCTGGGATGGACAAAGCTCAACACAGATGGGAGCTTCGTCGAGCACACGGGTGCGGCCGGTGGAGGTATGATCCTAAGGGATGATAGAGGTGATATCATATATAGTGCATGCAGGGAGCTTCGTATATGTGATAATGCGCTGGAGGCCGAGCTCTTAGCTTGTAGAGAAGGCCTGGACCTGGCCTTGCACCGGACATCACTGCCTATCATTGTTGAGATGGATAGTGCGGAGGCTGTCGCGATGCTTCGAGCACCCACGACAGACAGGTCATAGCACCGTCCACTGATAGAGGAAATTAGTAGATTAGGTGCTCTAGATGCCAAGGAAATTATGTTTACCCACTGTAGCCGCTGGCAGAATAGTGTGAGTCATGAGCTGGCAGCGTATGGCCGTAGTACCTCTCGTACGGCAGTTTGGTTTACTGTCGGGCCGGACTTTGTTGTAAACTTGGCTATGGCTGAGAGGCCTCCTTGAGTAATGAGAATTTTATTTCCCCCCGCAAAAAAAACAAACTTAACAAGAAGCTAAATCTTACAACTCTAACTAGACCCAACGACTAATACATCTAAGACACGGACATAACTAAGGCAAGACTAAATTGTGAAGTTCCCTTTTGCTATCCTCTACTATTTTCTGTCGTTGTAACCGTAAAATATGATCGATGATATAATGGTTATTTGTACATGCAGCAGGTGATGTAATTACTTCTAAGAACGCTTCAGTTCAGCAATCTACAATTTGACATCATGCGAGAGCTAGGCTCAACCACTTGCCTCTTCTATCAAAGGTAAAGATGATAAGACTTTTTATTGCTATTGATGTATGGAAAGTTTACTGGAACTTATGATTCTAAGTGGGTGTGAAATAACATGTTTTGTCTGGAAACAATGACATATGGAGAAACTATACCCTCCATAGTGAACTTGGTATTTTAATTCACACAAGTTTCTGTGTACTGCTGATTAAACCTATACTTGCCATACGAATAAAGTGACATCAAAAGGAAACTTACTTTTTATTGCGCAGATAATCATTCAGTTATTATTTTGCAATACATATTCAATTCCTTTTACCCCCACTGTATATTTTGTAGGGCATTAATGCCTCGAAGCAGAAGTATATTAAGCAACATGAGGTAATCATGCAGAGTTTGTTGAATTTGAAATGCCGCAGCTTTAACACATTAGTCACATTATTTAGTAACCTCTCTTTTTAAGAAAAAGTCAGGTTAAAAATATAAAATGTGTAACGTAGATCACTAATGACGATGCACCGGTGACCATAGAGCACTGCAAGCTTCAAGATATGTACCGCAACTCAGAGATTCGAGACACTGCTACTTGCTCCAACAACCATGCAAGAAATGGTAGATACTTTAGTGTTGAACTGTTGATGAATGCCTCTTTTTTCTTTGATCTATGTGATGGTGTGCCTTACTCCATAAATACTTGTTATGTGGATTCAATAGAAATGATGTTTTATGCATGTTTGATGGCTGTAAAACAAATTTCATAGATGGTAGGTATTGCTATTATGGGGAAGTTTTGAACTATTCATATGCTATTCAATGGTTCTGATTATGAACTGCTAATTGTATGGAATTTTGAAAACAACTAATCTGACTCCAGATCATCGCTCTCATGGTAAATGTTATATAAAGCTTATTTCTATATAAGAAAGGCGTTGATATGCCAATAACTTTCGGTTTGAATTGGGAACTTGCGCCATTTGGCGCAAGCGGTCTCACCCCAGATAGTAAAACATGGTTACAAATACTATAGCCTAAGAGGTTGGTGAAACCTAATTTTACCAGGAAAAGCAAAACCATTTCAAACAACTCTTGGTGTGAAATGGGACAATGAAAATGTCTGCCTGCACCAGGGGACGTCTGGCCAGGCAGGTGGCCTCCCTCCATTGTGTTGTGATGTAAAGTGAATGTGACAAACTATTCTCTTTATTGATGATGACAAAGGTATTTATACAATGTGAGGGGTCGCGTCGAGCAGACGCTACAAAGGCAGTAACCATGACGGTTCCTAAACTAAGTCGGTTGTTAATTAAGCAAAGATTATTAGGATCATAATTAATCACTAACACTCCCCTAATCTATGCTTGTCTAGTATGCGTCATCTTGATAAAGACTCCTCCCGGTGTGTGTTTGCCTTTGAGAATGTTCATCATCTTCATGTTGACAAAGACTCCTCCAAAAACCCTGTGGGGAAAATATGAGGAGTATAGTGTTTCATATGTTGCTAAAACTCCTTCAAACCCAGTGGGAAAAATAAGGAGAAGATGATGCAACATATAATGGTTATTGCCTCTTTCAACTTAATATGAGTAAACCCATGGAATTTAGAAGACAATAAATATGTCGTATATACTTTCCTAAAAACCCCGATGGGGAAAACAGAAAGTATGGCATATGATCTTATGTTGATATTACCTCATTGAAAACCTTGATGAGAACCTGTAAATTAAACTCATGAAGGGAAAATAGTATAATATGATGCCTTGAACAAGAGTAGTTTAGGAAGATACTCCCCCCGATTCTTGCAAATCTAGAAGCCGTCACATACTAATTCCATGAACATGTTTCTGGAATGTTGAAGTTGGTAGAGACTTCATGAACAAACCAGCGAGGTTGTCTCATGATTTGACGTGCAAGATGAGCAATATAGTGATATTGCTTATTATGTAACATGTTTGCATCCGGGCAACACAAGCAACATTATCTTTGAGATAGTGGTTGGTGGATGTAGCCATTAAGGTCTACTTCGAAGACTTCCATGGGATGGCTACCACACCTAGTAGGAACACAAATCTTGTCTATGATCTGACATAGTAGGAATCCGATCGATGTATCCAATGATATTGGTGTCCAGATTTCTTTGAAATTGAAAGACTAGGACAAGATGTTCGATGCCTTGGAGATATCGGAAGATATTCTTGAGTCTCAACCAATTGTGTTTGGTGGATCCAATCGCACTAGAATATGGAACTTTGAGTCTCAATATCTCATTTCCATCATCCCATGGTCTAAATGGATCTTTCTCTATGTCTAGAGATCGAACAACTATGTGAATTATGGATGGATAATACTTGTCCACAATCAAATTCTCCAATATAGTCTGGATATAGGCAACATGGTGTACCATAATACATGAGTGAATGTGCTGAAATTGTAGTAACGAGCAAAATCTGACATTACCCAAAATCCTTCATCTCAAATTCCGTCTTTAGATGATCACGTGCTTCATCATCGCATGAGTAATCCTTGTGTATGGCAAACATGCATGGGTAATCATAACTGTAGGAATAATTCTTGTGAATAAGGAACTCACTACGTCGGTTGTACCAAAAAGTACCGACAACAATAAGCCGTATGGTGACTTATTGATTTGTACACAATGAATGTTGTGTTTTGTGTTTCGACTCAGAATTAAGATTCCATCGGGAACCATATATGTCTGAATCTAGTGATCCACATGGATATGTAATCACTACATCTATCAACTGCATAGATAGATGATTTTGTACTGCCATTAAGATAATGTATCGGAAAGTGATTCCACCTCTGGAGAATAGTTTGGGTATCTGTGTGAATCCTTGTGCTACAAGACTCGCTCTATGTCTCACCAACTCCTTGTTCACATTCCGTTTCCGGGAAAAAACACTGGTGTAGGTATTGCTTTTGTGAATACCTTACCTTTATTGAGCAAGATTATTTTTAGCTGAATTGCATCCTTTGCTTGAATTCAGTTCAAGTGTTGTTCACACTTTTCCATGGCCATGGTATTTGGATCCGAAACATTTGAAAGGTTGTTTGCAATTTAGTTGAGAAATGTATCTCGACAATTGTAGATGTTCGGTTATATGTTTCTCCAGAATCTATATATGTATATATAGTTGATGGAAATATCATTACCTATGGTGACTGTTCGCGATTTCCTAATGCGGTTGAGTCAGGTATTCCGATGTCCTGGTCATTGTGTGCACTATGACCTGTTGGTGGAGGTTTCCCATCCACTACTAGGAAAAACATTACCAGTAGCGTGGGTTTTTTGCATACCAGTAGCGTGGGTTCCCGTGCTACTGCTACGGCGCTACAGCTATTTTTTAGCAGTAGCGCGTTTTTTACCCTGCGCTACAGATAAAATATTTAGTAGTAGCGCTCCTTTTTTTCCCCACGCTACTACTATCTAAGTACTAGTAGCGCTCCATTTACACCTGCGCTACTACTATCACGTACTAGTAGCGCCCCATTTTTCCCCCACTCTACAACTAACTAAATAGAAATTAAAAAAATAAATAGAAGTCAAATGCAATATTCATGGATGGAAATCAAGACACGTGCAGTGCAAATAAACTAAGTTCACAGAACCATCTTAGCACTTGCAGCATTCACAGAACCATCTTAGCACTTGCAGTACTCATATATAGTCAACATGCATGGATAGATCATATGGCGAACTAATAGTTGATAAGCAGTCTACTAGGTAGTCATAGTAGCATATATATATATATATATATATATATATATATATATATATATATATATATATATATATATATATATGGTTCAGTAGCCACACACATATATAGTTCTAGATGATATCGATGACGATCATCATCCTCAAGCCTTGGCGGTGGGTGTTCCTGATAGTAATTAGGATGGCCTGTCCAACATGAAGATTCTTGCCAACGAGGAAGCTCTTCCACCCAACCGAGCTTAAGTGTGTGAGACCGTCCGTGTCCACGCCGTATGCACAGGTGGTGACGGAGCCCCTTGCGGCAAGGCGTATTCCAGCAGAGCCTTCTTCATCAGGCTCGATACCACAACTCACAGATAGGCTCTTTGGCAATTTCTGAATAAGAAAAACATATCAATTAATAAGTAGCCTCGCACATACTCTTGCAAATATATTTCTACTAAGTATAAATTTCTACACTATCAAAAGACAGTACTACTACCTTGACTTGCACAGTCGACATGGTGGTGGTGGTGGTGGCGCCATTTTCCTATTATGTATAAGCATTGATTGGATAGAGTTAATTAAACATCAATATTTGTTCTAACGCAAGCATTCATCAGATAGAGACAAAACATCGGATAGATAGAAACATAAATCGTCAGGTTCACAGGAAAGAAAAACAGTCAGGTTCTACGTTTAATCAGGAACATTAGGAATACTAAATGCCAAAACAACTCGGCAATCAAAATGAATGGAGATATATATCAATGATTTTCCCTTTGTCCTACAAGAAAATCAATGAAGGGCACATCTAAGCATTGAGGAAGTTGCAGCTAGAACCAACAATACAGTAGCAAAAGCTAGATACTGGAAGACAGAAAATGGAGTTGGGAAAAGTATACAGTGACAAAAAAAAGAAGGTTTGGGAAAAAGTAGTACAAAAGCTAGATACCTCACCCAATCTCAGGGCAAAGATCAGAAACCATTACCCTGGACTTAAACACGGAATGTTTCACATCAAGCAAGCTGCAAAGATATTCTAAGATTATAACCATCCACTACCTGGTTCTGATCTCTAGAGGTATCATGATAGACTAACAAGTAGCAGGACATAAGGTAGAATTCGTAGCCCTACCAAATTGGGACAAGAGCTTGATTGCACATTTGGTGAATAAACAGCACCACAACAAAATCTTCAGGACGGCCTTATAAAGATTGATTCATTTACTGAACATACTGCGCGCTAAATACCTAACGGAGCACCTAATGCGTCTATCAACAAAACAAATTAACGGACACCCCTTCCCAAAATCTCTCTAGGATTGCCAAGGGGGTTAACGGACACGGCACCAGGGCGAGATCGCGTCGAGACTCAGGGGCTCGATATAGCCCGAGCCGGCCGGAGTGGGGGCGGCGGCGGAGTGGGGGGCGGCCGGATAGTGGGGCAGCAGGGGGAGTGGGGAGGCGGCCATGGCTGCTTCTTGGACACCTTCTTCTCCTTCACCAGCGCCGCGGCCGCATCGGTGGAGATGGCCTGCGCCCGGATGGTGAGCGCGCCTCGGCGGGAGACGGCGGTTCTTGCGGCGGACGGGAAGCTGCAGTGGGAGTGCTGCGGGGAGCTGGACGGGGACGTGGAGGCGGCGGCGGCCCGGAGGGAGACGGCCGCGGCCGTGACGGCGGCCATGGCTGATACCGTTGGGAGGACGGTGAGGGGGGGCGAGCGTGGGTGGGGATCAAGGTGGCGAGAGGCGGGGGAGGTGAGCGGGGAGGAGGGGCCGGCGAGAGCGCGCGGGCGGCGAGAGAGGGGGCGGCGAGAGGGGGGAGGAGCAGCGGAGGGGATGAGCATTACCTGTGGTGGCGGTGGCGGTGGCGGTGGCGGCTGGGAGGAACCCTAACCGCGGCGGTCGGGGTGGAGGGGAGAGGACGATCTAAGTGATGAGGGTGCGGGGGGGCCGGCCGGGGTTTTCTTTTGGTGTAGTAGTAGCGCTGCGTACGGGCCGGCGCTACTGCTAAGTCCACTAGCTGTAGCGCCGGTGCACAGCCCATGCTACAGCTAAGTGGGCTAGCGTTTTGTCCCTGCGGCCCACGTAACAGCAGCGCGGCCCATGCTAACCAACGCTGCTGCTATGCAGTAGTAGTAGCGTGTTTTCTACCAGGCGCTACTGGTACATACCAGTAGCGTGGTGGCCCAATCAGGCGCTCCTGGTAAACTTCTACGTATAAGCATTTTCCTAGTAGTGATCCACTAGGTGTATAATACCCATTAGATGTCTGTCAATGTGAACTTGACTTGCATTTACTGATTCAGAGGCCTCGATATCCTTGCTTGCAGGAAGCTGAATCCTGATGTATTGTTGCCATACTTCTCCCCCTGTTGCTTTGAACTGGAAATTGAGTGGTTTTTGTTGGTACCTCCACTCTTTCGGGTGTATTTTTACAGGATTATAGGGTTGTGTGACACGTTTATAGTCAGTAAATGAATTTGACAGGTTATTTGCAATGTGTTGCAAATCTTTTGAACATGTGGTTCAGATCTTTGAGTACGTGGATTTGAGGAAGAAATGTGTTGGACATTCCACAAATTTCATGGCATTTTATATGGTACTTGAAATCTCCCCTAATGCCTGGAAATGATCCTCGTTGAATCCGTATACTGGCCTTGAATATCTCCCCCTGTGAGGGGTTTGAGGTATTGATGGAAATGCAGTTATTCCTCACATAGATCCCAAATATATGCTGAGGGGCCAATGATGTATGCCGGGGTGGTGATATCGGTATGTAACCGAAATATCGCAGATTGGAAATATTTGGTAGATTTGCACATATCGAAGATAGAGGGGAATAATATTATGCAGTTTGGTCATGAGCGTGTAAAACTGCATGACTCCAATGTGAAGTTGGTAAGTTGCAATTCTGAAGTAAAGATCATGCAATGAGCTCAATTCTCTGGATAAAGGATTCTACCAAACCATGTTGAGTCCAGACATATAGGACAGAGTGCTAAACTTCAATCCTAGGGCCATATTGAAGGCACGCAAGGAGAATTCTGTGACTTGTCCATTCAAATTTGATTGAATCGATGTTCAGGATAATAAGCCAATGGTTTTGTGTGGATAAAGGCACACTTGAGACCATCATGTAGATGTGTCTTTTAGAACCATGCAAACTCGAATAGTCCAGCCAATGGTTGGCAAGAGCCACTTACCTTGACTTGATGCGTTCAAGGAGTCTGAGTGGTTCAACATAGATTTTAAGGTGCGCGAGGCTTAAAATTATCTTCACAGTGTCACATGCAGTGCACATAAATCTAAACATTGTTAGAGTTTAGCATCATTTTAGTCATGGCCAATGGAATTACTGATAGTTTCCATTTCAACCCAATGTCGAAATGACCATGGTGAGAATACCAAGTTTGTCATGTAAATACATTTTGGAAAACTATCTTGCACGTAACATGTATTACGGGTTTTGTAGTATGTGTAGTATAATTCTGAAGATAAGGAGAGAATGTGCTTGTCATATCCGTTGTATATGGTAAAGAGAAGATATTCCTCTTTGTTTTCATCATAAGTTTTAATATGGAAACTATTTTGACGGATATCTCTATAGTTTGGTAAGGTACGACTTGAACCCGAAAACAATAAAGTATCCTTGATGGTACTCGAGTACCCATACGGATAGTAAATATGACCCGAGTTGAGCCAACAATTACATCATCGCATCCAGCGATTGTTAAAATATCTCCTTTCCTCTTAGTAAGAGTGGAAATATTTTACTTCCCGAAGTATAGAGTTTGTGGTGCATTTGTCCACAAGGCAGTTATACTCTTCATCAGATTAACTCCCCGTAGAAATCTATATATAGAATTGAAGATTTGCAATACGAAATCTATATCATATATATAGAATACATACAAATATCTTTGTACCAAAGTGCTGGTATAATATATTGTGATATACAATATATAATGACAACAACAACAATAAAAACAACAATAATATGCTTATTACAACAACATATAATAGATGTAGGTATAAATATGGAGATGGAAGACTAGTCAAAGTCTCCAAACATGTCTTTCGAAGTGTATTCGATTGCCATGTTCTCCATGCCCTTGGGTTCTTGTGATACCTGGAGAGCCTCAGTGTTGCTTGGTTCTTGAGGGAACACATGGCAAACAACCAGCTTCCTTGGTATTGTCAGGTTGAAGATTGAAGCGAACTTCAAATCTTTGCCCTTGGGTAGGTCGGTTGTGTCCCTTGGATTGCTAATAGACATGAATGAGATGTCGTGGGATGTGGCATTTGTTAGTGGTATGCTTGTAGCATCCACACTTCTGGCAAGGCTTAGTTTTGTACAACTTTTGCTTTCCAGTGCCCTTCTCATGGTCTGAAGCATATGACTTGCACTACCTGCTTACCATTGAAGTTATTTGGATGACGCCCAGAGGAACCATCGAACTTATTGTTATTCTAGAAATGCACATGTACAATGCACATGTACTTCAGGCAAGGGTGAAGCACCACCTGGGCGCAGATGATGATTCCTCGTAAGAAGCTCATCATATTTCTCTGCTTGAAAAAGTATATGGATTAGGTCAGAATAAGCATGGTAGTTCTGTCAGCGGGGCGTCTCCCTCCTTAGGAGGTTGGAGTGCCCAATCAACACCACAGCACGCAAGGCTAACCCCTGACGCCTATCACCTATGTTGCATAGTTGTGACTGTCGAGTGCAAGTGACTCGAATTCTTTAGCGGTCATCTTCGGCATACATGGGTGAATAACCAGAGATTTTTAATTTACTTGTGAGTAAACTAAAACCATCATGGTTATGTAGTAATAATGTTGCAAAATTGATGCTCAAGTGAAAAACTTGAACTGTGTAGACCTGAAATTAAATGAGGTGGTCTTGTATCGAATTGCAAGATAATTCAGCCGAGTGAATTAATACTTCGCGAGAGAAAATTAATCTCAACCACAATGAGATTGTTTTGCGAGAAAAAAAATCTCAATCGCAAATGTATTGTTGTTGTACCGATAAAACATGTTTTAGGAATTGCTTGAGAGCAAACACATTGAACATGTCTCAATTTCTAGAGTATGTCTGAAATAATCATTTACTTACTGTAAATATGATATGGAGAGATTTTGCGGGTCTCCAAGATAAATTTGCAGAAACAGCCAAGAGCTTATTCTGCAATTAATGGCAAGTCAGAAGACATGTATGTATTGTACGGAAAATCTAAATACTGATCTGCATAACTGCAATGAGCCTAAGGGCTCATATGCAAGTTACATCGGCTGTTATGTAAAAATAAAACAAGCCAGTGGCCTTCCGTAAGCTAAAATCAAAAATCTATCTGTGAATAACATAGAGTCTAGGGACTACCCTGCATACTGAAATAAGCCTAGGGCTTAACATAGAAGTGTAAGGATTAAGACGCTACTGACATGAAGTTAGGAGCACTAATCATAACACAGCCAAAGGGATAAGGTTCCCTTCATCCCTTGGGTGTGTGGTTACGCTGGAGTTTTTTCTAATATATATATCTTTTTTAACAAGTTCTGAAAATATGATAAAAAAATCAGAAATTTCACAAATATAGCACCATCGTTGCCGCGTACAACCAAATGATGTTTTCGTTGTCGGTCGGGACGAAACATGCATGTTTCATTGTTTTGGAGGATGAAACATTGGTTTCGTTGCCTGCTAGGGCGAAACGTCCATTTCGTTGGCCCACACAATGAAATGCTATGACACCCCTGACCCGACCGTGCACTAATCATACACGCAAATGCGCGCGATCAAGCTCAGGGACTCACAAGAAGATATCACAACACAACTCTAGACACAAAATAAAATAATACAAGATTATATTACAAGCCAGGGGCCTCGAGGGATCGAATACATAAGCTCGAGTTACACAAGCGTCAGCGGAAGCATCAGTATCTGAGTACAAACACAATTAGATAAGATTGTCTTAAGAAGGCGAAAACAAACAACGGCTCTGATCGAAAGAGGCAAGGCCTCCTGCCTGGGAGCCTCCTAAACTACTCCTGGTCGGCGGTCTCCACGTAGTAGTATGCTCCGTCGGGGTAGTAGTAGTAGTCGTCGATGGGATCAGCTGGCTTCGGGGCTCCGTCATCTGATCGCAGCAAATGGGTATGGGGAAAAGAGGTAGCAAAGCAACCGTGAGTACTCATCCAAAGTACTCGCAAGACTTACATCAGAACTATACTAATTATGCATCGGTATCAAAGGGAAGGGGCTGTATCTGAGGACTATACTGCAGAAATGCCAGAATAGACGGGAAGGCCTAGCCTATCGAAGACTAGCATCTTGCAGCGTCTTGCGGCATTAGAAGAGTGCAGATTAGCATATAATGATAATAGTAACAAATATAATAGTAGCCAAGCCCAGAGATCCTTTCTCGACTCCCTGCGAGGAAGCGATCCCGGAGCTATCAAATTATTAAGTAATACAAGTATCCAGTTCTAGTTGTAGTAGATCGGGATACAACTCCGAGCGTCCTGTTACCGTGGACACGGCTATTCGAATAGATAACTTCCCTGCAGGGGTGCGGCAACTTACCCAACATGCTCAACTAA
This sequence comes from Elymus sibiricus, assembly GCA_039707655.1. Lineage (NCBI taxonomy): Eukaryota > Viridiplantae > Streptophyta > Magnoliopsida > Poales > Poaceae > Elymus > Elymus sibiricus. The sequence goes on from CM077676.1 coordinate 3,114,103, forward strand.
CTCTGGCCGGACACACTTTTCCGGGTCATGCCCGGCCTCGGCTGATCGACACGACGTAGTCCTACCTAGGCTCCGCAAAGAGGTCCCCGCCAGTCTACATCCTAAGTGCTCAGGGGTCTTGGGCCCATCGCCCTTTGCACTCCGGGTCTTTGCGAGCAGGGCGGATACCGGTGCCACCTCTCTCCTGGATGGTGCGATCCGACCGTGCCACAATGCTAAACTGGACGTCTGACAGAGCTTTCGGAAGAAATGTACGATGCCGAGTGCTAACCCGCGTGCTGGTTAGCGCGAAAAGGTCAGAGGCCTACTCAGATCACCTATCCAAACCCATTAGTGTGTTGGGAGCTCGCAGTGATGATCAGTGCTCCTGTCGCCCCGTCTCGCGGACTTACGGCAAGGGCCAGGCCCATCCCTCTCCTGGGGTGGTCTGCCTGCCCGGCCGTGCCTCATAATTATCTCGTGGGTACCCTCACGGTCAACCCGACTTCACATCTCTCGCGGGTACCCCTCGGGGTCGACCCGACTTCAACAAGGGACTGAGTTAAATAGAGGGTATCCGTGTGTCCATACATCAAGGGGGAAATCCAAGGAATCACCCTCACTGGATTCCCACTCGATGTATTCGTCAAGGTGAACTAGAGGAATCACCCTCGATGGGTTCAGACTTGAGGTGTTGCACGACCGAGGCATTGTCGGAGATGGTGAAGGAGGAATCACCCTCGGTAACCCACAACCGACTAGCTACGCTATAGAGATATCATCAGGAGTGAGATAGGAGGTATCACCCTCGGCACTCGATATTAGCTCTGCAGAGTCGTTCAACTAAGGGGGTGTGCGGTGCTGTGTCGGTCTCTGCACATCGATCACGTTGATCGAAACATCCGGAAGCAAAGCATGGCAACACGGACAAGGGTGCGGGGCCACTGATGGATCACTAACCATTCTATACTAAGCAATATATGATAGCAGGTAAAGTATCAACAGCAGATTAAAAAAACAGGCTATGCATCAGAATAGGAGCTATCGAACACAGCAGCAAAATCTAATGAAAGCACGAGAGAGAAAGAATGGGCGATATAGGAATGATCAAGGGGGTTTTGCTTGCCTAGAAGCTCTGCTGAAAGAGGCTGGGCGTCTGCGACGTAGTCATACTCAGGGGCCGCGTCGGTCTCGGGGTCTACCGGAGAAAAGAGGGGGAGGAAACAAATAAATACAAAGCATACAAATGCAATCACAGAGCATGACATGGCAAAATGCAATGCATGGGTGACCTAATGCATCTCTAACCATTTTAGCTAATTTAGGATTTAAATTGGAATTAATTACCGAAGGTCATGCACTATTCATCTGCCAGAAATAGGCCTAAAGTTCACCTACTTAGAGGATTCTAACATGAATGCAGATGACATAAACGGATTCGTTAGATTTTTCTGACCATTTTACATATATAAATTATTTTCATCTGACTTACGGATTATTTTCTATGATTTTTCAAAATTTTATTGAATTTCTGGAATTCAGTGGAATTAATTTAATTTCGAAATAAAATATTAAAATGCTATGGGTACACGGAGAGTGTACCCAGAGATGTGCACGTGTGGCTGACAGTGGGGTCCAGTTGACTGCCCAGTCAGTAGTTGACTGTCAACGGGACCAGTGGGTACCACCTGCCAGTGACTGGGCTTGCCGAGTCAGCAGGTTGACTGGGTCAACAGGGCCCAGTGGACCCACATGTCAGCCACTGTTAGGTTTAATTAAAACTTATCCACTTAAACAGTAAATGGGCCCACATGTGAGTGAGTATTAGCAATTTAGTTAGTTAACCCTAATATTAATCGCTACAGTAAATGGGCCCCACATGTCAGTGACTGGTTAGCGTGTTAGTAAGCTCCTAATGAGCGGACGGGTGGGAACCACCGGCGTTTAAAAGCCGGCGCGCTCGCCGGCGACCAAACGACGGCGGCACGGCACGGGACGCCGCCGGAAATGCCCTACAGGCCACCATTTTGTGCGCGGTTTGCTCCTACGGAACCAGCGCGACGAGGCGCATCTACTGGTGCGATTGACAGCAGGGAGGGTGGTCAGAGCGGCCCGGAGTGACGTCGGCAGGCGGCGGTCGGAGCACGGCCTCGTCTGCAACCGAGCTACGGGGCGCGGAGGAGAGATGGAAGAGGTCACGGAGGACCAGGAGCTCACTGCGGGGTCGAGGAGAAGCTCGGGGAGGCCGGGGTGGTTGCAGCGCTGCAGATCGACGGCGAGGTCATGCGGCGCCGAAGGCGGAGGAGGGCTCGATGGCGACGACAGAGAGCTCCCAGGCTCGAGCCGAAGGGCGGGGCCGATGTGGACGATGACGGCAGTCCTCCTGGGCATCTTCGTACGGCACGGGATGGCTGGTGGCCATGGAAACGATGGCGGCGTGTCGGTGACGGCACTCGGATGAGGGAGAACAGAGAGGGGGGTCTCGAGGGAGGGAACAGGGTGAGCAGGGGGGAGCCAGGGGAGTGGGTGGAGTCGCCCTTATTCGCCCACTCGACCGGGAAACACCGACGCGTGCGGCATTGCCGACCTCGGTGAGCGTGCGAGCGACACGACGCGGGAGCAGGTAGAAGAGGAAGACAACAGGGAGGGGGTTGGGCTAGGCCAGCTACTGTGCGCGTTGGGCTCTAGTGCACAGGAATCTTTCCTTTTATTCTTTTCTGCTTTGTCCTTTCTTTTCTGTTCTGCCTTTTATTTTCACACCATTTGACTTTTGTAAAATGTGAAATTGCCAAATTAAATACTCTGCAATATCCTGTGCTGCCACAATAAGTTTGGGATTTAAATTAATTCATTTCACTTTTTTTAAATGAAAATGGATTAAACGAGGCTATTTAGGCACAGTTTTTGGATTCTAGGTTCCAAATGAGCAAACAAGTGATGTTGTTTTACTTAACCATAATTACATATGGATTATTTGCAGAAACATGAACTATTTAGATTTCTTATTTGTGCAACTTTTATTTTCACTTGCAATTTGAATTTTGGTTTGAAGTGGAATTTGAAATGAGATGTGATTTGCTTAGTGATCAAGCACTGCAAATGAAGATGACTTGGCATGATTAGATTATGATCATTGTGCTTAATTACAGTTGGTGTTACAAATTCTCCTCCTCTAAAAGAAATTCTCGTCCCGAGAATTCAGGAGGTAGAAGGGAAAAGGTCGGGGTATTCTTCACGAAGGCGGTCTTTACGTTCCCATGTGGCTTCATCTTCAGTGTGATTCGACCACTTCACTTTAGGGAACTTGGTTGCCTTCTGATGGGTCCAACGTTCAGCTTGATCCAGGATGCGGATCGGATGCTCTTTATACGATAGATCATCTTGCAATTCGAGCATTTCATGATCCACTGCACGGTGCGGATCCTTGAAGCAATGACAAAGTTGCGATACATGGAAGACATCGTGGATGTGAGAAATTTGCGGTGGCAATTCCAATTTATAAGCCACCCATCCATGTCTGGCGAGGATGCGGAAGGGACCAATGTAGCGAGGAGCTAACTTGCCCTTGATTCCAAAGCGATGAGTGCCCTTCAAAGGAGTGACACGTAGATAAGCTTGCTCACCAGGTTGATAGCTCGATCCCAAGTCTTTACGATCATAATTGCTCTTCTGGCGGGACTGAGCCGCCTTGAGATTTTCTCGAACAATACGGACTTGCTCTTCAGCTTGTTGGATAATATCCGGACCAATGAGTGGCCGTTCCCCAGTTTCTGACCAATTCAGAGGGGTTCGACACTTACGTCCATATAATACCTCAAAGGGAGCCATCTTCAAGCTAGCTTGATAGATGTTGTTGTACGAGAATTCAGCATACGTGAGAGATTCTTCCCACTTCTTGCCAAATGAAATGACACAAGCACGCAGCATATCTTCAAGCACTTGATTAACTCATTCAACTTGGCCTTGGGACTGAGGGTGATAAGCTGAGCTCCAGGTTATATGAGTTCCCATAGCTTTTTGGAAACTTTCCCAGAACTTTGAGGTGAACAGGCTGCCACGGTCTGAACTGATCTCCTTCGGAATACCGTGAAGTGATACAATTCTGGAGATATACAAATCTGCTAACTGACTAGCAGTGATCGTCTCCTTGACTGGCAGAAGGTGTGCAACTTTGGAGAATTGGTCGACGGCGACAAGAATAGCATCGTGACCCTTATGCGATTTGGGAAGGCCAGTGATGAGATCCATTTGAACCTTTTTCCGTTTCCACTCAGGGATAGGAAGCGGTTGCAGAAGTCCGGCTGGCTTTTGATGTTCAGCTTTGATGCGACGGCAAACGTCACATTTAGCAACATACCGAGCAATGTCTTGCTTCATATTAGACCACCAGTACCTCTGTCGAAGGTCTTGATACATCTTGGTGCTACCCGGATGAATAGATAGTGGTGTATCATGTGCCTCCTTCATAACTTTGTCTATCATAAGCTCGAACCGAGGTACCACAAGGCGACCTCTGAAGTACAAGGCTCCATCTTCAGCAAGCGAGAAATCTCTGGCCTTTTCAAGGGCAAGATCCCTTTTCATCTGATCAACTTCAGCGTCTTTTGCTTGCAAAGACTTAATAGCTTTCTCGAGAGTTGGTTCCAAGACTAGGGTATTAAGAGAACCCTGTGGAACGATGTGAAGGTTCAGCTTGCGAAGTTCTTCATGAAGCAGGGGTTTAGCTTGCTGAACCATGAGATTGTTGCAATAAGACTTGCGACTCAGAGCATCGGCCATTACATTAGCCTTACCAGGGGTATATGAAATACCACAGTCATAGTCTGTAATTGCCTCCATCCATCTCTGTTGACGGAGATTCAGATCCGGCTGAGTAAACAGATACTTCAAACTTTGGTGATCACTGTAGATCTCGCATCGATTACCGAGAAGGTAATGCCGCCACAACTTCAGTGCATATATGACTGTAGCAAGTTCGAGATCATGAACTGGGTAATTCTCTTCATGAGGACACAGTTGTTGTGAGGCATAAGCAATCACTCTGCGCTCTTGCATTAGGACACAGCCTAATCCTTGACGAGATGCGTCGCAATAAATGACGAATTCCTTGCGAGAATCTGATACGTCTCCAACGTATCTATAATTTTTGATTGTTCCATGCTGTTATATTATCAATCTTGGATGTTTTATATATATTTACAAGCAATTATATATCATTTTTTGGGACTAACCTATTAACTTAGTGCCCAGTGCCAGTTGCTGTTTTCTGCCTGTTTTCGGTTTTACAGAATATCAATAACAAACGAAGTCCAAATGCCACGAAACTTTTTGGAGATTTTTTTCTGGACATAACAAACACTAGAAGCTTCGGGAGAAGGCCAAAAGCCCCAGGAGGTGGCCACAAGCCACCAGGGCGCGCCTGGGGGGGGGGGGGGGTAGGCGCGCCCAGGTGCCTCGTGGGCCCACCTCTGCCTCTTTTGACCTAATTCCACCACTATAAATTCCCAAAAATCGGGAAACCAACAGAGGATTCCACGAAATACTTTTTCCGCTGCCGCAAGCTTCTGTTCTCGAGAGATCCCATCTGGGGGCCTTTTCCAGCACTCCGTCGGAGGGGGATTCAATCACGGAGGGGCTCTACATCAACCTTGATGCCCTTCCGATGATGCGTGAGTAGTTTACCACAGACCTTCAGGTCCATAATTAGTAGCTAGATGGCTTCTTTCTCTCTTTTTGATCTTCAATACAATGTTCTCCTCGATGTTCTTGGAGTTCTATCCGATGTAATCACTTTTTGTAGTGTGTTTGCTGGGATCCGATGAATTGTGAGTTTATGATCAGATTATCCAAGAATATTATTTGAGTCTTTTCTGAACTCCTTTATGCATGATTATTATAGCTTCGTATTTCTTCTCTGATCTATTGATTTGGTTTGGCCAACTAGATTGATTTATCTTGCCATGGGAAGAGGTGCTTTGTGATGGGTTCGATCTTGCGGTGCTCAATCCCAGTGACAGAAAGGGACATGACACGTATGTATCATTGCTATTAAGGGTAAAAAGATGGCGTTTATTCATATGTGAGTTTATCATGTCTACATCATGTCATCTTGCTTAAGGCATTACTCCATTCTTTATGAACTTAATACTCTAGATGCATGCTGGATAGCGGTCGATGGGTGGAGTAATAGTAGTAGATGCAGGCAGGAGTCGGTCTACTTGTCTCGGACGAGATGCCTATATACATGATCATTGCCTTGGACATGGTCATGATTATTCGCTTTTCTATCAATTGCCCAACAGTAATTTGTTTACCCACCGTATGCTTTTTTCAAGAGAGAAGCCTCTAGTGAAAACTATGCTCCCCCGGGTCTACTCCTATCATGTATTAAAAATCCTAAAAATACTTTGCTGCACTTTTTTTTTTTTTATATTTTTGTTTGATCTATTTATCTATCACCATACAATTTAATCTTGCAATTAACCGCCAAGGGATTGACAACCCCTTGTTTGCGTTGGGTGCAAGGCTTTGTTGTTTGTGTGCAGGTACTGCTAACGAGGTGTTGCGTGATTCTCCTACTGGATTGATAACCTTGGTTTCATAACTGAGGGAAATACTTATCTCTACTATACTGCATCATCCCTTCCACTTCAGGGAAAAAACCAACGCAGATCACAAGTAGCAGAATCCGGAGGAGCAAGCACTGGTGCAGAAGTCAGCTTGTCCTTGAGAGTCTGGAAACTTTCCTGACATTTCTGGCGCCGTTGCCGGGGAGACATCATCAACATCTATCAAGTACCTATGCATAAACTTTCATCTCCTTGCATTTATTTTATTTGCCTCTCATTTTCATCTCCCCCACTTCTAATTTTTTTTACAAAAATACAAAAGAAAATTGTTCGCTTCTTTGCTTGTGTTGCCATGTGCTTTTATATTTGCTTGCATCTTTGCTTGCTAAAAAACTATTGATATGGATCCTCATCCACTGGCTAATGTTTTCAAAAAATCCAATTATGATGATCCAATTGCTAGTGAGTTGAGTGCACTAGATTATCTTTATGAAGTTTTGCTTGAAAATCATGAATCTGAAAATTGTTATGAAGAAAATTATAAAGTGATTCATGATAGCTCCTTGAATGAAAAGTATGATTGCAAAATGTTATTATAAATTCTATTAATGTCAATTGTGCTAATGTTATGCAAAACTACAAGCTTGGGGATGATAATTTTGTCATGTCCACTACTTATTGCAATGATCATGATTGGGGTGATGCTTCTTATGATCTTGAAAATTTATTTAAGCCTCATGATGAATATGATATTGATAATAATGTTTGCAATAATAGTGAAAGTGGGTTTGGAAGAGTGTCAACTTTAAGTAAAAAGAATCCTACATATTCGGAGAGTGTTCAATCTCATGAAATTTTTGATGAAAGTGGTTTGGAGAGGTCATGACTTTAGTTGATATTAATCCCACTATTTTGGAAGATTATAAAACTTTTATGCATGTGGATCATGTAGAGAATACGTTATGTGATGGCTATATTGCTGAATTTGATTATGATCCTACATGTAATTACTATGAGAGAGAAAAATATGGTTGTAGAAATATTTCATGTCACTAAATTACCTCTCTTTGTACTGAAATTATTAATGCTTCATTCTTCCTATTTGCATATGCTAGATATTTCTTGTGTTTATAATTTGTTTTCCTATAAAATGCCTATGCATAGGAAGTATGTTAGACTTAAATGTGTTTGTCACAAGTGTGATGATGCTCTCTTTGTGCTTCAATTCTTATCTTTCATGTGAGCATCGTTAAAATATCAAGCCCATCTTAATGGCTATAAAGAAAGAGCTTGCTGGGAGGCAACCCAATGAATAAAATAAATTTTTGCTTTTACCTACTATTATTGTGTGTTTACACAATTATGCTACTGTTATGTTTGTGGTTTTATGTCTTAATTAGTGTTTGTGCCAAGTAAAGCCTTTGGGATGATTTGGAAGATAGTATAATTGATGTTGTTTGGAAAACAAAACGTTTTGCGTCCAGTGCTGGAATTTTAGTTCTGTACTGGAGCGTTAGAAACATCTGAAATTTTTACACAGTATTGGTATATGAATTGCCCACATTGTCCTCATTTTTCGGAATTTTTGGAGTTACAGAAATATGGCTTTTAAATAGATTTCTACAGACTGTTCTGTTTTTGACAGATTCTGTTTTTGATGTGTTGCTTGCTTGTTTTGATGAAACTATGGATTGTATCGGGGGGTATAAGCCATGGAGAAGTTAGAATACAGTAGGTATAATGCAAAAATAAAATATGAATGGGTTTTCAACAGTACTTAAAGTAGTGATTTGTTTTGTTATACTAACGGATCTCACGAAGGTTTTGTTAAGTTTTGTGTGATTGAAGTTTTCAAGTTTTGGGTGAGATCACGATGGATGAAGGAATAAGGAGTGGCAAGAGCCTAAGCTTGGGGATGCCCAAGGCACCCCAATGTAATATGCAAGGAAGACTCAAGCGTCTAAGCTTGGGGATGCTTCGGAAGGCATCCCCTCTTTCTTCTACCAACCATCGGTAATTTTACTTGGAGCTCTATTTTTATTCGTCACATGATATGTGTTTTGCTTGGAGCGTCGTGTATTATATGAGTCTTTGCTTTGTTTGCTTTTTAGTTTGTCACAATCATCCTTGCTGGACACACCTATTTGAGAGAGCCACACGTTTATCATGATTTGTTAGAATACTCTATGTGCTTCACTTAAATCCTTTGAGATAGGCAGTTGCTCTAGTGCTTCACTTAAATATTTTTTAGCACGGCGGTGGCTATATTTGAAAGAAATATTTAAACTCTCATGCTTCACTTATATTATTTTGAGAGTTGCTAAGATTAAAATTTTGAAGAAATAAACTCTCACGCTTCACTTATATTATTTTGAGAGTTGACAAAATTTTGAAGAAATATTTGCACTCTCATGCTTCACTTATATCTTTTTGAGAGATGATAATAGTAATGGTAATTTGCACAAGATATGAATTTGGTCCCAAAGTGATGAATATTCAAGAGGGATATAATAAAAACTTTCATATAGATCATTCGATATGATAAGCTTGATTCCTTGCAATAGTTTTGTGATATGGAGATGATAATATGTGAGTCATGTTAGTGAGTAATTGTGATTTAGTAAGAATATTGGTGTTAAGGTTTGTGATTCCCTATGCATGCACATAAAGTCAATAGTTATGTAACGAAATTATATCCTACTTATGGTGCATTATTCGGTGTTAGTTATGTCCAATGCATGTTTATGACCGTTTTTGTTTTTTGGTTGGTCGCTTCTCAACCTATTTGCTAGCCTTCATTTGTACTAAGCGGGAATACTGCTTGTGCATCCAAACTCTTTAAACCCAAGTTGTGCCAGATGAGTCCACCATACCTACATATATGCGTTATATCAATGCCGTTCCAAGTAAATTTGCGTGTGCTAACTCTAATTTTCAAAATAATTTTTTTGTTTTGTGTGCCTGTACCGCTCATGAGGCGGAAGGGGGTAGCCAATATTTTCCATGCTAGGTGGGTTATTCTCACGATGGGTGTTTATTCACTTGTCATTGCACGAGAGTGTGGCAGGTAATAGGGATGCCCAGTCCCGAAATGAAATGAAATAAAAATATTATATGATGATAATAATAATTCCTTGGAAAGTGTTGGTATGGAGGGCACCCGTCGATACGGCTAGCCATGGATTGTGAAAGAATGGTGGAAAGGAAATAAACTTTATTTTCTGTTTGGGAACCGCCTATAATGTAACTAGCATGGAAGATATTGGAAATTGTCGTTCGTTTTCATTGACAGGAAAAGCATGCCTCCCAAAATGTTTTATCTCTCTAATTTAAGCTTAGAGGTCTGCACATTTGCAAATCTCTGCTTCCCTCTGCGAAGGGCCTATCTATTTACTTTTATGCAATTTTTATTTTTATTTGAGTCTCCATATTCTCTTATAAAGCACCAACTAGAGAGCACTATTGTCATACTTGTGCATTGGATGTAGCTAATATGGAGTGTGTTTCATGAATGGATCAATGATTGAGCATAATGGGCTAGGGATAACTTTCTTTAGCGTTGATATTTTGAAAAGCATGGTTGCTTGTTAGTATGCTTGAGTATTTATATATTCATGTCAAACTATAGACTATTGCTTTGAATCATTCAAGTCCATATGTCCATGCTACAAAAGAAAACAATATGATGAATATGATAGGCAGCATTCCACATCAAAAATTCTGTTTTTATCATTTACCTACTCGAGGACGAGCAGGAATTAAGCTTGGGGATGCTGATACGTCTCCAACGTATCTATAATTTTTGATTCTTCCATGCTATTATATTATCAATCTTGGATGTTTTATATACATTTACGAGCTATTATATATCATTTTTTGGGACTAACCTATTAACTTAGTGCCCAGTGCCAGTTGCTATTTTCTGCCAGTTTTCGGTTTTACAGAATATCAATACCAAACGAAGTCCAAAAGACACGAAACTTTTTCGAGATTTTTTTCTGGACATAAAAAACACTAGAAGGTTCGGGAGAAGGCCAGAAGCCCTAGGAGGTGGCCACGAACCACCAGGGCACGCCTGGGGGGGGGGGGGGTAGGCGCGCCCAGGTGCCTCGTGGGCCCACCTCTACCTCTTTTGACCTAATTCCACCACTATAAATTCCCAAAAATCGGGAAACCAACAGAGGAGTCCACGAAATACTTTTTCCGCCGCCGCAAGCTTCTGTTCTCGAGAGATCCCATCTGGGGGCCTTTTCCAGCACTCCGCCGAAGGGGGATTCGATCACGGAGGGGCTCAACATCAACCTTGCTGCCCTTCTGATGATGCGTGAGTAGTTTACCACAGACCTTCAGGTCCATAGTTAGTAGCTAGATGGCTTCTTCTCTCTTTTTGATCTTCAATACAATGTTCTCCTCGATGTTCTTGGAGTTCTATCCGATGTAATCACTTTTTGCGGTGTGTTTGTTGGGATCCGATGAATTGTGAGTTTATGATCAGATTATCCATGAATATTATTTGAGTCTTCTCTGAACTCTTTTATGCATGATTATTATAGCTTCGTATTTCTTCTCCGATCTATTGATTTGGTTTGGCCAACTAGATTGATTTATCTTGCCATGGGAAGAGGTGCTTTGTGATGGGTTCGATCTTGCGGTGCTCAATCCCAGTGACAGAAAGGGACATGACACGTATGTATCGTTGCTATTAAGGGAAAAAAGATGGGTTTATTCATACGTGAGTTTATCTTGTCTACATCATGTCATCTTGCTTAAGGCGTTACTCCATTCTTTATGAACTTAATACTCTAGATGCATGCTGGATAGCGGTCGATGGGTGGAGTAATAGTAGTAGATGCAGACAAGAGTCGGTCTACTTGTCTCGGACGTGATGCCTATATACATGATCATTGCTTTGGATATCGTCATGATTATTCGCTTTTCTATCAATTGCCCAACAGTAATTTGTTTACCCACCGTATGCTATTTTCAAGAGAGAAGCCTCTAGTGAAAACTATGGCCCCCGGGTCTACTCCTATCATATATTAAAAATCCTAAAAATACTTTGCTGCAGTTTTTCTTTATTTATTTTATTTCGTATTTTTGTTTGATCTATCTATTTATCACCATACAATTTAATCTTGCAATTAAGCTCTAAGGGATTGACAACCCCTTGTTTGCGTTGGGTGCAAGGATTTGTTGTTTGTGTGCAGGTACTGCTAACGAGGTGTTGCGTGATTCTCCTGCTGGATTGATAACCTTGGTTTCATAACTGAGGGAAATACTTATCTCTACTCTACTGCATCATCCCTTCGTCTTTAGGGAAAACACCAACGCAGATCACAAGTAGCAGAATCCGGAGGAGCAAGCAATGGTGTAGAAGTCAGCTTGTCCTTGAGAGTCTGGAAACTTTCCTAACATTTGTCTATCCACTCAAACTTAACGCCTTTATGAAGCAGATCAGTCAGAGGCTTGGCAATCTTGGAGAAGTTCTCGACAAAACGGCGGCAATAGCTTGAGAGTCCAAGAAAACTTCTCACTTGCTTGACATTCTTCGGGGGAGTCCAGTCAAGAATAGCCTGAACTCGTTCCGGGTTGACAGCAATACCATCCTTGGAAATCACATGACCAAGGTAGGTCACTTCGGATAACCAGAATTCACACTTGGAATATTTGGCATATAGCTGATGCTCTCGAAGCTTTTCAAGAACAAGACGAAGATGTTCAGCATGTTCTTCCTTAATCTTGGAATATACCAGGATATCATCCAGATAAACCACGACGAATTTGTTGAGGTAATCCATAAAGATATAATTCATCAGGCGGGAGAACGTTGCTGGAGCTTTAGTGAAGCCGAAGAACATGACGGTGTACTCGTATGAATCATAGCGAGTAACAAAGGTAGTCTTGGGAATATCCTCTTCACGGACTCGGATCTGGTGGTATCCCAATCTCAAATCAAGTTTAGAGAATACTGAGGAACCAGCAAGTTGATCATACAGATCGTTGATCCGAGGAAGCGGATACTTGTTCTGAATTGTTGCCTGGTTGATAGGTCGGTAATCTTGGACCAACCGGTTCGTACCATCCTTCTTCTTAACAAAGAGAGAAGGTGCTCCCCAAGCAGAAGAACTTGGACGAATGAATCCCTTACGAAGTGATTTGTCAATTTCCTCCTTAAGTTCAAGGAGTTCATGCGGCGGCATCTTGTATGGGCGCTTGGCAATAGGAGTCGTGCCAGGTTTCAAGTCTATGACGAATTCGACAGCTCTAGCAGGGGGTACTCTTGGAAGTTCTTCCGGGAAGACATCTTGAAAGTCACGAACAACTGGAATATTCTCTATTCCCTCCAGAGGTGAAGCATTCAATGCATTCAGAGCATATATCTGGCTCTCGGCATTCTGAGCTGTTCGGGCTGAGTATTTGATTGTCTGGCCAGAAGGGTGAGTGAGCTGGACTGTCTTGGCGGCACAGTCGATCAACACATTATGGGCTGTCAACCAATCCATACCAAGAATCACGTCTATGTTGGAAGGTCCGAGCACAATGAGAGAAGCCGGAAAAGGTAGACCTCCAATTTCGATTTGGTTGTGAGGGCTTACCATTGTGGTTTGGCACTTGGATCCCAGAGATTGAACCGCTAAAGGAGTGGGTAATTTTTCCATGTCTAACCCATGCATCTGAGCAAATTGTTGGGACACAAAGGCATGCGATGCTCTTGAATCAAAGAGATTAGAGGTTGGTACTGAATTAACAGAGAGAGTTCCCAGCACGATAGTCGGTTCCTTCTGAGCCTTTTCAGCATCGACATGATTAACATGGCCAAGTGCAACAGCAGCCGATCTGACATTACAGTTTCTGAATCGGCGGTTTCGGCAGCCCTTTTTATGACCAACAGGAGGACATGGTGCATCCTGAGGCTGATCCGGGCGACAGTTGATAGCAAGGTGTCCTGGCTGTCCACACTTGCTGCATAAACCATCAGGGGAGGAGCCATAGCATTGGGCTGTCCACCCTGAATCGTTAGCTATCTTGGTGGTGGAGGCAGATGAGGTGCAACATAAGAGGGCCTTGGTGTTGGAGTAGGTCGATGATAAACATTGTACGGCATCTAGACTTGACGTTTCTGAGCAGGCTGACCCGAGGATGGGCCAACATCTCGAGTACGCTTGAGCGACTCTTGGTACTCAGTCAGACCAGTTTCATCTCGAAAAGCCTGCCTGACCAGCGTCGCAAAGTCTGCGCAATCATGGACAACAAGTGCGAGCTTTATATCAGGAAGCAATCCTTCAAGAAATTTCTCCTGCTTGCGAGCGTCAATGCAGACGTCATCTTCAGCATAGCGGGATAAATCAAGGAATTTCCTCTGATATTGATCCACAGTCATTTTGCCTTGTGTGAGTTTGCGGAACTCCTTCTTCTTCTGGTCCATCAGACCTTGAGGAATGTACCATGCACGGAAGGCTGACTGAAATTCTGGACAAGTGGATACAGTTCCAGCAGGCAGCATTCGCCTGTGGCTTTCCCACCATTGAGCAGCTGAACCCCTCAGGTGATACGTCGCATAGGTGACGTAACTGGCAAGGGCAACATTAGCCGACTCCATCTGAAAGGCGATGTCACGGAGCCAATCATCAGCATCCAGTGGATCAGTCGAGTTGCGGAAGGTGGACGGGTTGAGGCGCACGAATTCTTGCAGTGTTATTGGGGCAGGCTGTTGATGAGCATTCTGGTTTGGAAACTAGGCCGTTAGCCCAGTCATAAACTGACGATTCAGCTCAAACTGCTGCATCAATGCGGCAATATAGGGTGGAGGTGGAGGATCGTCAGCCATCCTACCAAAACAACAGGGGCAGTTTAGCAAGAACAACTGCATGTGTATGGAGTCATTCATGATGTAACATGAGAAATGAACAAGAAGTGCATTAGATACATATTAGTAGTCATTAAAGACATACAAATCCATGTACAGAGTTGGATACAAACGGGCAACATGAGTTCGGAAACACATGCAGCTAGACAAACTAGGCGGCACGCAGGCACGCGGTGGAGAGATACAACAATGAGACATAGCAAAGGCTACATCAACGTCGGAGAAAACTACTAGAGCGAGCAATCTGCAGGTGACGAAGCAGGGTGCCCTCGATAAAAGGATCATGCGGTCCGTGAAGACTGTGAAGCAGAACCTGGCCCTCAACTCAAAAAAGGGGTAATTCAAATCTCCGGGTGGATGTGATCACGAGAACCTAAAGTTAGAGTTAGTAAAATATTTAACCTGAATAGAAGATAAATCAGAGTCCCAGAGTAAAGAAGAGGAATAAAAGATCCTAAACCCATCCGTTGGCAACGTGGGCCCGTAAGCCACACAGCCATGTTAGTAAAATTGTTTTTCAAATACTAGACTCAACTTCGGCCAAGGAATTGGAAAGGGGTTCCTACAGGCAGTCGGCTCTGATACCAACTTATGACGCCCCCGACTCGACCATGCACTAATCATACACGCAAATGCGCACGATCAAGCCTAGGGACTCATGGAAAGATATCACAACACAAATCTGGACACAAAATAAAATAATACAAGCTTTATATTACAAGGCAGGGGCCTCGAGGGCTCGAATACATAAGCTCGAGTTACACAAGCGTCAGTGGAAGCATCAGTATCTGAGTATAGACACAATTAGACAAGATTGCCTTAAAAAGGCAAAAACAAACAACGGCTCTGATCGAAAGAGGCAAGGCCTCCTGCCTGGGAGCCTCCTAAACTACTCCTGGTCGGCGGTCTCCACGTAGTAGTATGCTCTGTCGGGGTAGTAGTAGTAATCGTCGACGGGATCAGCTGGCTCCTGGGCTCCGTCATCTGATCCCAACAAATGGGTTTGTGGAAAAGAGGTAGCAAAGCAACCGTGAGTACTCATCCAAAGTACTCGCAAGACTTACATCAGAACTATACTAATTATGCATCGGTATCAAAGGGAAGGGGCTGTATCTGAGGACTATACTGCAGAAATGCCAGAATAGAGGGGAGGGCCTAGCCTATCGACGACTAGCATCTTGCAGCGCCTTGCAGCATTAGAAGGGCGCAGATTAGCATATAATGATAATAGTAACAAGTATAATAGTAGCCAAGCCCAGAGATCCTTCCTCGACTCCCTGCGAGGAAGCAATCCCGGAGCTATCAAATTATTAAGTTATACAAGTATCCAGTTCTAGTTGTAGTAGATCGGGATACAACTTCGAGCGTCCTATTACCGTGGACATGGCTATTCGAATAGATAACTTCCCTGCAGGGGTGCACCAACTTACCCAACACACTCGATTAACTCTGGCCGGACACACTTTTCCGGGTCATGCCCAGCTTCGGCTGATCGACACGAGGTAGTCCTACCTAGGCTCCACAGAGAGGTCCCCTCCGGTCTACATCCTAAGTGCTCAGGGGTCTTGGGCCCATCGCCCTTTGCACTCCGGGTCATTGCGAGCAGGGTGGATACCAGCGCCACCTCTCTCCTGGATGGCGCGATCCGACAGTGCCACAATGCTGAACTAGACGTCTGACAGAGCTTTCGGAAGAAACGTACCACGCCGAGTGCTAACCCGCGTGGTGGTTAGCACGAAAATGCTAGAGGCCTACTCGGATCACCTATCCAAACCCATTAGTGTGTTGGGAGCTCGCGGTGATGATCAGTGCTCCTGTCGCCCCGTCTCGAGGACTTACAGCAAGGGCCAGGCCCATCCCTCTCCTGGGGCGGTCTGCCTGCCCGGCCGTGCCTCGTAATTATCTCGCGGGTACCCTCACGGTCAACCCGACTCCACATCTCTCGCGGGTACCCCTCGGGGTCGACCCAACTTCAACAAGGGACTGAGTTAAATACATCACTGGATTCCCACTCGATGAATCCGTCAAGGTGAACTAGAGGAATCACCCTCGATGGGTTCACACTTGAGGTGTTGCATGACCAAGGCATCATCGGAGTGAGATAGGAGGTATCACCGTCGGCACTCGATATTAGCTCTGCAGAGTCGTACAACTAAGGGGGTGTGCGGTGCTGTGTCGGTCTCTGCACATCAATCATGTTGATCGAAAGATCTGGAAGCAAAGCATGGCAACACAGACAAGGGTGCGGGGCCACTGATGGATCACTAACCATTCTATACTAAGCAATATAGGATAGCAGGTAAGGTATCAACAGCAGATTACAAAAACAGGCTATGCATCAGAATAGGAGCTATCGAACACAGTAGCAAAATCTAATGCAAGCACGAGAGAGAAAGAATGGGCGATATAGGAATGATCAAGGGGATTTTGCTTGCCTGGAAGCTCTGCTGAAAGAGGTTGGGCATCTGCGACGTAGTCGTACTCAGGGGCTGCATCGGTCTCGGGG
This sequence comes from Elymus sibiricus, assembly GCA_039707655.1. Lineage (NCBI taxonomy): Eukaryota > Viridiplantae > Streptophyta > Magnoliopsida > Poales > Poaceae > Elymus > Elymus sibiricus. Next base: position 3,131,024 of record CM077676.1, read on the forward strand.
TCTACCGGAGAGAAGAGGGGGAGGAAACAAATAAATACAAAGCATACAAATGCAATCACAGAGCATGACATGGCAAAATGCAATGCATGGGTGACCGAATGCATCTCTAACCATTTTAGCTAATTTAGGATTTAAATTGGAATTAATTACCGAATGTCATGCACTATTTGTCCGCCAGAAACTGGCCTAAAGTTATAGATTCACCTACTTAGAGGATTCTAACATGAATGCAGATGACATAAACGGATTTGTTAGATTTTTCTAATCATTTTTCATATATAAATTATTTTCATCTGACTTACGAATTATTTTCTATGATTTTTCAAAGTTTTATTGAATTTCTGGAATTTCCTGGAATTAATTTAATTTCGAAATAAAAGATTAAAATGCTATGGGTACACAGAGAGTGTACCCAGAGATGTGCATGTGTGGATGACAGTGGGGTCCAGTTGACTGCCCAGTCAGCAGTTGACTGGTCAACGGGAATAGTGGGTCCCACCTGCGAGTGATTGGGCTTGCCCAGTCAGCAGGTTGACTGGTTCAACAGGGCCCAGTGGACCCACATGTCAGCCACTGTTAGGTTTAATTAAAACTTATCCACTTAAACAGTAAATGGGCCCAGATGTTAGTGAGTATTAGCAATTTAGTTAGTTAACCCTAATATTAATCGCTACAGTAAATGGGCCCCACATGTCAGTGGCTGGTTAGTGTGTTAGTAAGCTCCTAATGAGTTGACGGGTGGGACCCACCGGCATTTAAACGCCGGCGCGCGCGCCGGCGACCAAACGACGGCAGCATGGCATGGGACACCACCGGAAATACCGTACAGGCCTCCGTTTTGCGCGCGGTTTGCTCCTACGGAACCAGCGCGATGAGGCGCGTCTACTAGTGCGATCGACAGCAGCGAGGGTGGTCAGAGCAGCCCGGAGTGACGTCGGCAGGCGGCGGCCGGCGCACGGCCTCGTCTGCAACCGAGCTACGGGGTGCGGAGGAGAGATGGGAGAGGTCACGAAGGACCAGGAGCTCACTGCGGGGTCGCGGAGAAGCTCGGGGAGGCCGGGGTGGCCGAAGGCGGAGGAGGGCTCGATGGCGACGGCAGAGAGCTCCCAGGCTCGAGCCGAAGGGAGGGGCCGATGTGGACGACGACGCCAGTCCTCCTGGGCGTCTTCGTGCGGCACGGGATGGCTGGTGGCCGCGGAAACGACGGCGGCATGTCGGCGACCGCACTCGGATGAGGGAGAACAGAGAGGGGGAGCTCGAGGGAGGGAACAGGGTGAGCAGGGGGGAGCCAGGGGAGTGGGTGGAGTCGCTCTTATCCGCCCACTCAACCGGGAAACGCCGACGCCTGCGGCAGCGCCGGCCTTGGCGAGCGCGCGCGTGACACGGCGCGGGAGCAGGTAGAAGAGGAGGACGACAGGGAGGGGGTTGGGCTGGGCCAGCTACTGTGCGCGTTGGGCTCTGGTGCACAGGAATCTTTCCTTTTATTCTTTTTTGCCTTGTCCTTTCTTTTCTGTTCTGCTTTTTATTTTCACACCATTTGACTTTTGTAAAATGTGAAACTCGCCAAATTAAATACTTTGCAATATCCTGTGCTGCCACAATAAGTTTGGGATTTAAATTAATTCATTTGAATTATGTTTAAATGAAAATGGATTAAACGAGGCTGTTTAGGCACTGTTTTTGGATGCTAGGTTCCAAATGAGCAAACAAGTGATGTTTTTTTACTTAACCATGATTACATATGGATTATTTGCAGAAACATGAACTATTTAGATTTCTTATTTGTGCAACTTTTATTTTCACTTGCAATTTGAATTTTGGTTTGAAGTGGAATTTAAAATGAGATGTGATTTGCTTAGTGATCAGGCACTGCAAATGAAGATGACTTGGCATGATTAGATGATGATCATTGTGCTTAATTACAGGGGGTGTTACCAATGCCCAAGCAGTTGCGTAACTGGGCCAACGAACCTGCATGTCGTTGTGGGCCACAACAAAACAAGAATTTCGTTGCTCACCGGGACGAAAAGTCAGTTTTTTCCTTCCCCCCTTTTCTCCCGCGTTTCTTCATGTTTGCCAATTGGTCCCGCCTTTCTTCATTCTTGCCAATGTGTCCCGCCAACTCTCTCCCGCCCATTATCGTCTCGCCATTTCTCTCCTGCCATTATCTTCCCGCCAACTCTCTACCGCCCATTATCTTCCCACTTTGACCATTGATGGTGCTACTGATGGTGCTTCCACATCAATGACTACAACGTCAGCAGCAAGGCGTGGAGGTGGCCGAGGTAGCTGAATACGAAGGGGAGGGAGAGGGAGAGACAACTCCCAGGCTATATAATTAGGTGGGACTATGTTTACTTTGTAATTTGTGGGACTATGTGCTAGTTTGTAATATGTGCGGACTATGTGCTCATTTGTAATATGTGCGGACTATGTGCTAGTTTGTAATACGTGCGGACTATGTGCTCATTTGTAATATGTGCGGACTATGTGCTAGTTTGTAATATGTGTGGACTATGTGCTCATTTGTAATATGTGCGGATTATGTGCTCCTTTGTATTTTGTAATATGTACAGAAATGGCTCCGTATCCTTTGCTCAATCCTTTGACACTACGTTGTAAGTATTATGTTGCCCAATTGCATACACGCATCAAATCTGGGATATGTATATAACTTTTTGTTTATCCATTTCAGGGTGAGTTGGCAGTAGATGGTCGGGAGGATGCTGCTGCTTTTATGCGTCGGCCTGAGACTGGGCCTCTTCTCCCCAGGAGGACCATGTCTCATGGTTGAGGGGTCTTGACGAGAAGCTACGAGGTATCTACGCGGATATTACATGTACCCGCTCGTCAGACGTTGTGCCTCATCGTGCAGCACAGCGCCCCCCGCGTCACTCTCTGCACTGTCAGGATCCGCGGCCACAGGTTTTGCCCCCTCGTCACTCTTTGCACCGTCAGGATCCGCCCCCACGGGTTTCGGCCCCTCGTCACTCTTTGCACGGTCAAGATCCGCGCCCACATGTTTGACCACATATGCCTCCCAGGCCACCACCTCCTTCCCAGCCTGGAAGTTCATCGTGGCAGCAGCAACAGGGGTCGGAGCAGCAACGTTGGTGGCAGCAGCAAGAGGATTCGCTTCATCAACAGGCGTGCCAACACCAACACGGGTGGCAACAACATATGGGGCAAGGTAATAATTCTTCATTCTTGTTAGTAATTGATTACCAATATGTAACTCACTATCACGTCATTCACACCATAGACCCTACCGAGCCACAGTATGTGACTTCGCCTGGGGGACACACTACCGGGTTTTCTGACCACTCACCAGATGTCCATTCAGACATCTTGGGAGACCCGCTAGCCTACATCGGTGGGACTCAGCACATATATGAGACTCTGCCTCCGCCACCCACACAGGAGACACAGCCAGAGGTTAACGATGAGTTGTACGGCCGAGGTTTGTGTCAGGGGCATCCGAAGAACCCCCTCACGCTTTCCGGTCCTCGACGGATAACGCGGACCCATCCTCATAGAGATGAGTGATACTATTATCTATGTATGAGACATATTTCTATCTATGTTTGTTTCAGACTTTTATCTATGTATGACACATATTTCTATCTATGTTTGTTTCAGACTTTTATCTATGTATGAGACATATTTCTATCTATGTTTGTTTCAGACTTTTATCTATGTTTGACACATATTTCTATCTATGTTTGTTTCAGACTTTTATATATGTATGACACATATTTATATCTATGTTTGTTTCAGACTTTGATCTATGTATGACACATACTTCTATCTATATGTGAGCTAACATTTATTACGATTACTAAAAACTAAGATACATTGCGACGTACTACAATAGGAAATTAAGATACAACTGCAAGCTGAAATTAAAAACAATAACTGAAATTAAGATACAACACAATGCTTCACTATTAGAGAAACTACATGAAGTCATCATCACTATTCTTGCTGACATGGTTCTTCATAAGATCTTCATGATTGTGTCCAAATGTGACTTGCACTAGTTTTCCTCGCATAAACTCCTGAGCCAATCATAATCGTCCACCACACCCTTCGATGATATGACACTCTTACCTGACCTACTGCTCTTAGCGCTTGTACCTCCCTTCAACAATGCACCCCCCCATGGGTGTGACCTACGCTCGTTTGCTAGGCATAAATTCATCATCGTCAGCATTCCATTTATTAGAGCTTGCGCCACCCTTTGATGATGCAACACTCTGCACTGATTTAGTGCTCTTAGAGCTCACGACACACTTCTCTTCTATGTCACCCTTCGATAATATACACCATAGTATGTTCATCCACCTGAAGTTATGGATCTCTTTGTTCAGCAACTCTGCGTTCTTAGGGCGATACTACACATTGCAAATAGCAGACAACTAGAAAATTATAACTATGACGCTACCTTCTAAATGAATGCAATTAGTAATATCAATTACCTTCATGTGACACACATATTCCTCCAGCGAGAACCTTATCATTGGAGATGAAGTGTTAATAGATAACTGACGATGGTGGGCCTCCATATATTTGAATTCAACCACCCTGTTCCACCTTGCACGCAACCTCAGAAGTTCTTCTCGTATTTCCACTGGCTTCCTTTCCAGGAGGCCTTCTCTGGGAAAATACTTACCCAACTCAATAAGGTGACTCTTTCTACGAATTAATTCCTCGAAAGGTACGGCTGGAATCCCCCTCAACCAAGTACCCGACTTCATTCTTGCAGCACCAACCACAAGCCAATTGGTCATCAAAGGGGTAAAACCATGATCTGAAGGATCAGCAGACATGGTTTGTGATAATGTACTAGGTTACCAAAATAAAACACTGATGTATTGATACGTCTCCAACGTATCTATAATTTATGAAGTATTCATGCCATGTTTATAACAATTCTATATGGTTTTGGTATGATTTGATTAGAACTAACCCGGACTGACGTTGTTTTCAGCAGAACTACCGTGGTGTTGTTTTTTGTGCAGAAATAAAAGTTCTCCAAATGCAGCGAAACTTTTTGATGATTTTTTTTGGAACAAAAGAGACACTAGAAGCTTCGTGGAAGGACCTGAAGAGCCACGAGGTGCCAACAAGCCACCACGGCGCGCCAGGGGGGGTATGGCGCCGTGGTGCCTCGTGGGCCCATCTTAGCCCATCTTCGCGTGATTCCAACGCTGAAAAATCCTATAAATAAAGAAACCCCTAGAAATAGCCCTAGAATTTGGACTCCGCCACCGCAAGCCTCTGTACCTCCATGATCTCATCTATAGCCCTTTTCCGGCACCCTGCCGGAGGGGGAAATCATCACCGGAGGCTATCTTCATCATCCCGGTGGTCTCCATGACGAGGGGGGAGTAGGTCACCCTCGAGGCTAGGGGTATGTACTAGTAGCTATGTGTTTGATCTCTCTCTCTCTCGTGTTCTTGCTTTGGCACGATCTTGATGTACCGCGAGCTTTGTTAATATAGTTGGATCATATGGTGTTTCTTCCTCTCTATCTTGTTGTGATGACTTGAGTTTTTACCTTTGAGGTTTCACTATTATCGGATTGAATACTTTTATGGATTTGAGAACACTTGATGTATGGCTTGCATATGAATACCCGTGGTGACAATGGGGTATTATATTGATTCACTTGATGTATGTTTTGGCACTCAACTCGCGGATTCCCGAGGTGACATTGGGGTAATCTATGCATAGGGGTTGATGCACGTTTTCGTCCTACTTTCTCTTGTAGAAATCTTGGGGCCACTACAGGAATCAGCTGATTTGCCATCTGCCATGGCAGACGGCAAAGGACCAGAAAGCTGACGGCAAAGGTCTTTGCCGTCAGCCGCAGACGGCAAACATGGCCGGCACTGTAAGTTACGGTAAAGAGCTTCTTTGCCGTCTGTTTTCAAACAGCGGACGGCAAAGACATTTGCCGTTAGCTTTCCTGGGCAAGCAGACGGCAAAGAAAGTTGACGGCAAAGGATAGACGTTAGCCACGTTAGGTGTCTAACGGGAGGCTTTTCCGTCTGCCGGCTGACGGCAAATGTGCCCTCCACTTTGCCGTCTGCTTCATGACGTCAACAGACCCGTCACCCTCCCCGCTCTTTGCCGTCTGCCGCTGCCACCTCTTTGCCGTCTGCCACAGACGGCAAACCACGCCATCCTTTGCCGTCTGCCACAGACGGCAAAGTGACCAAATGGGTCAGCCCCAGTGCTCACAGGTTGCACAGGTTGCTGCCACGTGGCCACTTTGCCGTCTGCGGCAGACGGCAAAGAGCCCTTTGCCGTCGGTGGCAGACGGCAAAGAGCCTGCATTGCCTCTTTTTATTCTGTTTTTTCTTATATCCAAGCATTTTCACAGCAAATATATGATATATATATATATATATATATATATATATATATATATATATATATATATTTCATAGGGCAAGTTTCACAGCAAACATATGAGATATCCAACACATAAGTTTCATCCATACATACATAGCAAGTTCCACATACATAGTTCCATCCATACATATTACAATAGTTTCATCCATATAGCAAGTTCCACATTGTTCAAAGGTACAAAATCAAAACAGAAAGTAAAAAGAAGCACTCCATCAATGCAAGCTTCCGTGAAGTGAATGAAATCTGCAAAATGGGAAATAAGAAAGTTAGAAGAAGAAGACTAGAAGAAGAAGAAGAAGACTAGAAGAAGAAGAAGAAGAAGAAGAAGAAGAAGAAGAAGAAGAAAGTAAAAAGAATCACTCCATCAATGCGAGCTTACCAAGGTTATCATGCCATTTATGAGCTAAGTAAGCTAAGTATATGACATTTATGAGTTTACCAAGGTTATCATGCCATTTTTGACCTAAGTAAGCTAAGTATATGACATTTATGAGCTTAGCAAGGTTATCATGTCATTTATGAGCTAAGTAAGCTAAGTATATGACATTTATGAGCTTAGCAAGGTTATCATGCCATTTATGAGCTAAGTATATGACATTTATGAGCTTAGCAAGGTTAACATTAAGTGCATGATTTGGCTAATATGCAGAAGAAACTTACCACGAGGAGCTCGTACATGGCCCGGTTCGCCATGTCATTCCGTGCCCTCTCCTCCTCCAACATCCTAGCCGTCCTCTCCTCCAACTCCCGCTCCTCCTCCGCCGCCTGCCGGTCCCTCTCCTGCAGAAGCGCCTGGGTTTTCTCTCTCTCTTTCTGAATAGCAGCCTGCAACACCCCTCCTCGTTAGCATTGTAATCATCGAGCAGACGCACACACAATGTAATGGAGAGGAAAGAAATCTGAGTCCGTATAACTAACCTCGATGGCGAGCTCCATTGGCCGTGGACGAGGCCTTATCTTAGGGGCGGAGCTCGTTTGGCGCGCCTTGATCTCCGGGAGAGTGCTAGGACAACGTATAAGTCCATCTCCAATGGCTATCGAGCCATGGGACCTCCCGCCACCAGATATCATCACCAGCTCTGGATCAATGGGACCCTGGCTCGGGTTAAAGTCCTCCCCTTTCCTCGCCTTCCCCTCATCTCTGTACCTCACGAGCTTGTTGTGCGAGGAGATGTTGGTGAAGCTCTCTGGATGATCGAGGTCAGACGCAGAGAATGCCTTGACCTTCTTGTACGAGGTAGTATGGGCCATGGCATAGAGGTCGTACACCTCTGGCACCTCCGCCTTATTGTATCGCCCCTAAAAGAGAGAAACAGAGTAAATTAGTAATTAAAGGGCTCAAGCTAGCATGAAGAATGAATTGCATGAATCATGAAGCAAACCACATACCCAGTTCCGCCTGAACTGATATAAGTTGGCGCTGCCTTGATGGTGTGGCACGCCTTCCATTTGGGCACGCCGGTCCTTGGCATTGTTGTGGAGGGCTAGCCATTGGTCTGAGCACCACTCATCCACCAACACCTCCCAACAATCCATCTGATCCGCACACCATCTCGGGGGCACCTAAGTTAGTAAAGAGAAACTTGAGCGCTACGCCTACGAATCAAATCAAGGAAACTAAGTACAAGGCCTTAAGAATAGGTAATTACCGTCATGTACTGCTCCTTCTTTAGAAACTTTTCACGGCACACCTGCTTGGTCTTCTTAATACCACGCGAGGCGTAGTAGTCTCGAACAGCCTGCACTCAAGCCTCGTGTCGTAAGTTTTGTAGTAGGCGCTTGCACGCGGCATCGATAACCTGTGCCGTGGCCTCCTTGTATCCCTCCTCACACCTGTAGAAGGTCTGCAATCAAACGAGACAACATTGATTAGTACAATAACTAGCTATTTGAAGATTTTTAATTGTGTAAAGGAGAAATTACCCAAAACTTTCTGATCACCATCTCTGCCCTCGTGTGGCACAAGACACCGTCGATCATCTCCTCCGGCGGGGCCGGGGCAGCCAAGTAGTGCTCCTAGCTCAATCCTAGCTGTGGAACCTGACCCTCACCGGGCAACGTGACAAACCCCGGGAAGTTTTGCTGGCAAAGCACACCCAGGACAGTGTTGGGCCTGCGGACATCCGGAGCATGGTCCCAACCCCTGCAGTATGACAAGGCCAACGCATTAGATATTTGAAGAAACGTGAAGGCGAAAGGTACAAAAAGAGTAAATGCACTTACCTCTCCCCATCAGGGAAAATCAACCACCTCTGCTCGCGGGTCGCCGGTACGGTCGGGAGCCGTGTACAACCACGCTGGTAGACGGTGGCCCCCTCAACCACCTCGCCCTCGCTATCAGCTGAATCCCTGCCACCATCAGCATGGCCACTCGGCCCAGCAGGCGGATCCGGCCAGGTACCCCATCCGGACGTCTCCTGGGACGTAGCCTGGTCCGGAGTCTCATGCGCCGAAGTCTTGTCGGCCGAAGGCCCGTCAACCCGAGGCTCGTGGACCGGAGTTTGCGTAGCCTCCTCCTCGGACGGGTCCACCCTAGCAGTCACGTGCTCGGGTGAATCAGCTGGGGGTGGCGGCGAGGAAGGCGTACGAGCCTGCCTACCTCCTCTCCCGTGGTCACGTCCTAATCTACCTCCTCTCTTCTTCCCTCCCCGACCTCGTCCCCCGGTGGGCACCGACGCCGACGAAGAAGGGCCCGGCGGTGTCCCCATACTGTCCAACAACGCTCGGTGGAGAGGTACGGGTGGAATGGAACCCCTCCCACCACGCGCCGACGAAGAAGGAGCCTCGGAGCGCTCCGGACCTGCGACCACCATCTTTCAACACCTGCCATGACAAAGAGTAAACGAAATTAGTACAACATAAAAAAATTTAATACCGACATGAATAATAAAAAATGGAATACCTAACATGAACTAATTAATAATATATATGTACATAATAATAATTGAATACCTGACATGAACTAATATTAATCTTCATCATCTATATATGCTCCGGGGTCAATTAATGCATCATCATCATCACTATCAGTAATGACGTGCTCATCATCATCATCAATAAATGCATCAACATGTGGAAGGCCTCCTTTATGTAATTGGTCAAGCATTGACAGGTCATCCGCAGCAGTAACCTCTTCTTGTTCTGGCTCTTCTTATTCCGGCTCAGGGGTGAAGTCGGATTCACTGTCGCTGTCTACTTCAATTTTCTGGGGTGAAGTAGAGCGGTTCTTGAAACGTTTTTTGGAAAGACGTGTTTCTTGGAAGAATTCTCCTTCATATGTGTCTGGGTTAATGTGAGGTTCATAATCCTCTTCATTGGGGGGAGGTGGTCTAACATGTGGCGTCACTTCATAAATGACATCCCAACCATTGAGATTTGGATCACTTTGACAGGCCCACGGTAGATAGAAAACTTGGGTTGCGTGTTGAGCCGTAATATAGACATCGGGAACATCCAAATGGGTGCTTTGTTTGATTTCAACTAGCCCTATATGTTCATGAGTCCTTCTAGTCTCCTTCGGCTGGAACCAAAAACATTTGAAGACTACGACGTTCTGTGGGTTTGCACCATAGAATAGAAGTTCATAAATTGCTTCAACTCTTCCATAATACTCGTATATCCTTCGCCGATAGTTGAGACACAACAATTTGTAGACTTTCGGTCGGCCATAGATAGCTCTTTGCCATAGGTACGAAAGCGATACCCGTTGATGTCGTATTTGTCAAATGAACGGACCTTATAGTCAAAACCATTAGCGACTTGTCTCAATTCGGCGTCCATAGACTCTGAATTAGCCTACAAGTTTAATACGAAAGGATTGTAGCATTAGCCGCAATTTAGACGAAGAAATGAAATGGTCTAATGGAAATTACCGTTTGTTTGAACCAAGAGATGAAACCGGGATAGCCGCCTCCATGCTTTGCCAGAAGCTCATACTCTTTGACGGAATCCTTTTGGATCACCGCTCCATATGAGAATTTGGCGACGTATCGACTGTATCAAATATCTGGCAATAAGAGCAGTTCAAAGGAATTAGAAGTTGCGAAACAATGTACCGAGAACTTACTCGATGTACGGTCGCACTTCTGTTAGGTTGTTGAAGATATACAATGAAATGGTCCGCCATTCTTCGACATCCAACGATAAGGAATTAGAAGCACCGGCTGGTGCGAGCTTCCCTTTGAATAGGCTGAGGTTGGATCCACCCTTTTTAGGGTCGCCAGCATTGTACCGAGGCTTCGGATTATGCAAATGATGATTTTTGGCTTCGTAGTGTGCTGTCACGAAGTTTGCCGCCTCGTCAGTAATGAATGCCTCGGCCATCGATGCTTCAATTCTACGTTTATTTTTACATTTTGCTCGAAGCGTCTTCTGCATCCTCTCAGTTGCGTAGCAGCAACGATTCTGCACGGGCCCCCCCAATCGTGCCTCGGTCGGGAGATGCAAAATCAAATGCTGCATTGGATTAAAGAAGCCCGGTGGGAAGATCTTCTCTAACTTGCAGATCAACTCCGGTGCCAACTCTTCCATTTCATCTAGCAAGCCAGGCGATAGTTCTTTCGCACAAAGAACACGGAAGAAATAGCTCATCTCTACTAGTACTAGCCATTCATCCTTAGGGATAAAGCCACGCAACATCACCGGCATTACCCGCTCAAGCCATATGTGCCAATCATGACTCTTGAGACCAAATATTTTCAATTTTTCAAGACTCGCTCCCCTCTTTAGATTCGCTGCATACCCATCAGGGAACATCAACTCCTTTTTCACCCACAGGATAATTTCCCTCATATCTGGCTTTCCAAGATTGAACCATGCCTTTGGCTTCGTCCAGTTCTGCTTTCCTTTCGGTTATCGCATGTTTTGTAACGGTCTATCACATAGAGCCTCCTGATCGACTCTAGCCTTAGGATTATCCTTTGACTTCCCCTCTATGCCGAAAAATGTACCAAAGAGGGCCTCGGCGACATTCTTTTCAGTATGCATCACGTCGATGTTGTGTGGGCAAAGGAGGTCTGTGAAGTAAGGCAGATCCCACAAGCATGTCTTGTGTGTCCAGGCGTGTTCTGAATTATACCCCTTGAAATACCCTGGACGCTCTGGATCCGGCTAGAGAGCATTTAACTGATCCAGGGTCTGTTGGCCTGTCAACGCAGGTGGTGCAGAGTTTTTGACAACTCTACCTTTGATGAATTTCTTCTTGTCTTTTCTGAACTTATGGCGAGGATCCAGGAACTGTCTATGCAAGTCGAAGCAAGAATACTTGCGACCCGCATCCAGCCAACGAAATTCAAGAGCTGCCTTGCATGTGGGGCATGGGAACCTTCCATGCACACACCAGCCAACGAATAGCGCATACGCCGGCAAGTCATGCATCGAGTACATGTACCACACATGCATTAGGATGTTTTTTTTTGTAGCGGCGTCGTATGTCTTGATCCCATTATCCCAAGCTTCTTGCAATTCATCCTTAAGCGGCTGCATGTACACATTCATACTCTTCCCCGGATAGTTGGGCCCCGGAATTATCAACGTCAGGAAAATGTTCTTTCTTTGCATAATCTGTCCGGGGGGGGGGGGAGATTGAGTGGAATGACAAATACAGGCCAACAACTGTATTGGGCTGCCATCATACCAAACACATTGAACCCATCCGTGCTAATGGCGACTCGAGGATGCCTTGGATCTGCCGCTTTATCCTGATGTATTGCATCGAAGTGCTTCCATGCCAAAGCGTCCGATGTGTGTACCAACATCTGATTCCCATCTGCATCTAGTTCGGTTCTTTTGCCCAATTTGTGCCATGTCATCTGTCTGGCCGTCTCTTCGACCATGAAAAGACGTTGAAGTCTTGGTATGATTGGCATATACCGAAGAACATTAACTGGGATTTTTGTCTGACTCTTCTCACCCATACCGTTGTCTACCACAACATACCTGGAAGACTTGCAAATGGGACAATAGTTCAAGTCCGCATACTCAAGCCTAAATAAGGCATATCCATTCTCACAGGCATCTATCTTCTCATAGGGTATCTTAAGTACACGGAGGATTTTGTCCGACTGGTACAGGTTTGCAGGCATTACATGGACTTTGGGTAGAAAGCGTCCAAATAGTGTCATCATCGCGTCGTAGCATTCTCTGCCCAAGTTGAATTGAGCCTTCAGATCCATTACTTGTGCGATGGCATCCAGCTGACAAAGCTCAGTGTGCTCATGGAGAGGACGTTTTGAAGACTCCAACATATCATTGAAGGCCTTTGCAGATTCCTCCATCTCATCGTCCGAATCCCGAGCATCATCAAAGTCTTCCGCCATGTCTTCGATCCTGGTACCATGCTCGTCGATGCGACGACGGCCCACCTCAGCTCTGGCACGTTGGGCAGACTCACCATGAAATGTCCAGACCGTATAAGCAGGCGTAAAACCCCACTTCTGCCGGTGTTTACTCATTTCAAGCTCTATCCTCTTATTATAGTTGTCGCACCGGACACAGGGGCACCAGGTGTACATCCACGCACGATCACTCATCTTGCCTAGCTACTGGACACACAAGAAATATATATACATAATTCAGCAAACCATATTCATCAGTTAATGGAGTTTGTCAGTTTTATTACGTCCACGCAACCTAGACGCTAATAGGTAAAGATAGGTCCTAATCCCACCCGAGTATGTGTAGATTGGGTTCGTTTTCCCATGCTCTGCTCCGGATCCGACGCAAAATTTCGGCAGCACCTCCCCGCTGTTCTCCTGATACACGTCTCGGCAATAAGCAGAGAGGATGTGTACCCAGAGAACAACAAGGAGGCACTGACGAAATTCTGCATCGGATCCGGAGCAGAGCATGGGAAAACGAACCCAATCTACACATGCTTGGGCTGTCCATGGATAACGTGGACAATTCGAAAGGATGGCGGTTATAAATATGCAAAGACATGCATATTAATAGATGCCGCCCTTTCGAACGGGAGACGCCTAGGTTACGAGACTTGACATGAAAGTAAAATCTAGTGGCATCGGCACGATGACTCGAACAGAGCAAATAGGGGAGGGGGAGGAGATGACAGTCGAGCTCACCCCTAGACCGTAGAGGTGATAGTCGAACGACGACGGCAACGGCAACGGGACCGACGGTGCTCCTGGAGGTGAAGAGAAGATCCCTGCACATGAAAAGCACCAGCACGACCAACATAAGCTCCTGGAGGTGACAATATGACTACCATATGTGATATTGGGCCGGTGGTGAAATGGCAACATATATGGATCGCTACGAGCGTGCGAGGATTTATTTCTCTGGTTATAGGTTGTAATTTATAACGGTGAAATGGCAAGGTTTTTTTTCTGTCAGATACACGGGCATTGTCCTAGTCTATCTACTAATAAAGCAATCAAGGTGATATTCTTGGTTTCGTCCCGCTCAATTGATTTTATTATTTGGACTTTTTTATTTTCCTCTTCTCCTCTTTTTCTTTTTCTTCTTCTTCTTCTTCTTATTATTATTATTTTCTTCTCCTCCTCCTCCATCTATCCTATCTATCTATCCTATATATCCTATCTAGTGGCGGAGGAAGGACAAAAAATAAGGTGGGGCGGACTTAAATTATAAACAAAAGTACCATACAAAATCTACACGGCACCCGGACGTTTGAGGGGGGTTTGGGACGCCCGGCTGTAGATGTTCTAAGGCCATTGATTAAAAATGTCGGGGAAACAAGTTAGCGGCAGTCAAATCTACAGCTAAATTTAAGCCTAAATCAGCGTGATCTTCGGCGGTCTCCCTGATTTTGTAATGCTGGCAAATCATGGGACAGTTTCCGGCTGTGATTAGCACTCGATCACGGCCAAATCGTCCCTGATTTAAAATCATTGCTGAGGCCTCATTTGAAACGCGGGATAGAAGAAGAAATATAAGAACAAGAAAAACATGGGAACGTTATAGGACTTCATGTGGAAAACAAAGAAATGTAAACCACATGAATAGCAATAATAAGGTCAAACTATGCCAAAATCAGGTTCCATTAAATCCCAGTCCCGCCTGTCAATGAATCAAGCTCTATCTACACACTGTTTTTAATCAGCAATTGCCAATTTGTCATCAATATTCAGACAAATTTATATCATGCACAGATCATAAAGCACATACAAAAATGACTCTAAAGCACTGAGTAATTACTATCACATATCACACATTCTCACTGTTTTTAGTTAGAAATTATCATCAATATGTTATGAATCTCCAGCCACTAGTGTACACATGACTACAAAAAATAGAAAACAGAACATGGATGGAAAAAGAGCACGGTGTCGATGAGGGGGCCGCAGGCGGGGTGTGGGCGCTGGTCGCCGGCCTCGCTGCGGGGCGGGGGATGGTGTTGCCGGTCCTGATGGCCGCCTGCTCCTATCCATCTATCTATCCTATCTATGAAAAAAATAGAAAAAAAATAGCATGGTCGTGGCAGGGGGCTCACCAGAGGGGCGTCAGGGCGGCGTCGGGGCGGCGCGCGTCGGGGCGGCCGGCTTTGGGGCTGGGCCGGCCGGCGGCTGGGCAGGGGGGCGGGGGGCGGCAGGGCAGGGGGGCGGGGGGCGGCTGGGCAGGGGGGCGGGGCGGCTGGCGGCGGGGCGGGGTGCGGCGGGGCGGCTGCGCAGGGGGGGAGGGCGGCGGGGCGGGGTGCAGCGGGTCGGCGGCGGCGGCTGGTCGGCGAGAGAGAGAGAGAAAGAGAGAGAGAGAGAGAGAGAGAGAGAGAGATGCACGGGGGTTGGGGGAAGAGTAGTGGGGGTTCGGGTGGTGCGCGGGCCGTTAAGGGGAAATACCCTCTTTGTCGTCTGCTAGCAGACGGCAAAGAGGGTCTCCGTTAGGGTTAGCCGACGCCGTGCTAAGGTGGGGCCCACACCACTTTTTTGCCGTCTGCTTTTTTATTCTTTGCCGTCCGCTAGCTGACGGCAAAGAGGTAGTAGACGGCAAAGAGCTGACCTAGCCAACGCAGCTCTTTGGTGGGGTCAGCATCACTCTTTGCCGTCTGCCGTTTTCCTCTTTGCCGTCTGCTAGCAGACGGCAAAGAATGAACAGACGGCAAAAATAATCTTTGCCATGAGTCCATTCTTTGCCGTCTGCTTCAGCTAAGCTGACGGCAAAGACAGTCTTTGCAGTCAGCTGGCAGACGGCAAAGAGCCAGCAGATGGCAAATTCTCTGTTTCCAGTAGTGGGCACTCTTTGAAGGTCTTTGTGTTGGATTGAATATTATGAATCTGAAGTTATTTGATGCAAATCGAATAATCAACTCACGGATACTTGTGGTGACATTGCAGTATCTAGGTGACATTAGAGTTGGTTGATGTGTATCATATGGTGTTATTTTAGTACGAACT
The DNA here is from genome assembly GCA_039707655.1 of Elymus sibiricus. NCBI lineage: Eukaryota > Viridiplantae > Streptophyta > Magnoliopsida > Poales > Poaceae > Elymus > Elymus sibiricus. The sequence continues at coordinate 3,146,812 of CM077676.1, forward strand.
CTAGGGCTGTTTGTGACAGTTATAGGAATAGCTCAATAGATTGATCGGAAAAGATAACTTTGAGGTGGTTTCGTACCCTACAACAATTTCTATCTTATGTTCTCCGCTAATAGGAACTTTGGAGTGATTCTTTATCACACGTTGAAGGATTGTTATATGATCCAATTATGTTAGCACTGTCGAGAGATTGCACTAGTGAAAGTATGAACCCTAGGCCTTGTTTTCAAGCATTGCAATACCGTTTGTGCTCCGTTTTATCACTTGCTACCTTGCTGTTTTTTAATTTTCAGATTACAAAAACCTATTTCTACTATCCATACTACACTTGTATCACCATCTCTTCACCGAACTAGTGCACCTATACAATTTGCCATTGTATTGGGTGTGTTGGGGACACAAGAGATTTCTTGTATTTGATTGCGGGGTTGTTTGAGAGAGACCATCTTCATCCTATGCCTCCCATGGATTGATAAACCTTAGGTCATCCACTTGAGGGAAATTTGTTACTGTCCTACAAAACTCTGCGCTTGGAGGTCCAACACGAGTCTACAAGAATAAAGTTGCATAGTAGACATCAAGCTCTTTTCTGGCGCCGTTGCCGGGGAGGTGATTGCTTGAAGGTATATCTTTAGATCTTGCAATTGAATCTTTTAGTTTCTTGTTTATCACTAGTTTGGTTCATAAAATAAAACTAAAAAATGGAATTGAGGTTGCCTCACATACTTCATCTATATAATATCTTTCTTGAAAATAAGGATTCCGATAATTGTGCTCAATTGTTAGAGGAGGAATTTAATAAAATGTTTAATGTGAGTTCCTTGAATGATGAGCATGATTGCAATGTTGTTAGTATGAATTCTATGAATATCCATGATGCTAATGATATGCAAAGCCATAAGCTTGGGGATGCTATGTTTGATGAAGATGATATTTTTAGTCCCCCAAGTTTTGATGAGAAAATTTATTATGATGACAACATGCCTCCTATTTATGATGATTATATTGATGAAAGTGGGTTTGGAAGAGTGTCAACTCTAGGCACTAGTGATCCCATTATTTTGGAGGGTGTTGAATCTTATGGCAATAATTATGAAAGTGGATTTGGAGAGGTCACAACTTTATTTAATGATGATTTCACTATCTTGGAAGAGGTTTCAATTGATTATGACAACAAAGTTGCTATCTATGATGATTATTGTGATGACATGTATGCTATAAAGAATAATGATAACTATGAAACTTGTCATCATGATTTTAATTTTCAATTGGATTATGCCAATCAAGTATCACAAGATAGTTATTTCATTGAATTTGCTCCCACTATTATGAATGAGAAGAAATTTGCTTATGTGGAGAGTAGTAAAAATTCTATGCTTGTGGATCATGAAAAGGATGCTTTATGTGATAGTTATATTGTTGAATTCATTCATGATGCTACTGAAAATTATTATTAGAGAGGAATATATGCTTCTACATATTTCAACAACATCAAGTTTCCTCTCTATGTGTTGAAAGTTTTGAAGTTGCACTTGTTTTGCCTTCCTATGCTAGTTGATTCTTGCTCCCATAAATTGTTTGCTCACAAAATCCCTATGAATAGGAAGTGGGTTAGACTTAAATGAGCTTGCCATGTGATTCATGATGCTCTCTTCGTGTTTCAATTCTTATCTTTTATGTGAGCATCATTAAAATCATCATGCCTAGCTAAAAAGGCATTAAAGAAAAGCGCTTGTTGGGAGACAACCCAATATTTATACCTACTGTTTTTGTGTGTCCACATGATTAAGATACTGTATTAATCATGTTTTATATGTTTTCTTTCAATAATGTGCCAAGTAAAGCCTTTGGGATAGTGTGGATGCCTGTTGATTTGATTCTGTGCAAAAACAGAAACTTTTGTGTTCAGTGCTAGAATTTCTATTCTGTAATGGAGCGTGAGAAAATTATGAAATTTTTACAGAGTATTGGGTTACAAAAATTTTACGTTTTCCTAATTTTTCAGAGTTTTTCGAGGTACATAAGTATGCTTTTTAAATCGCTCACTACATGCTGTTCTGTTTTTGACCGATTCTGTTTTTATTGCATAGTTTGCTTATTTTAGTGTTTCCATAGTTTATATTAAGAGATATAAATTGTGCAAATGATAGAGTACAGTAGGAATTATGTGAGAACAATTATGAATCTTGTCTTGACAGTACCTAAGTGGATGATTTATTTTTATCATACTAACCTATCTCAAAAGTTCCGTTATGTTTTGTGTGATTGAAGTTTTCAAGTTTTAGGTGAGATATCGATATGAGGAGAAAAAGGAGTGGTAAGACCCTAAGCTTGGGGATGCCCAAGGCATCCCAAGGTAATATTCAAGGAAGAACCAAGCAACTAAGCTTGGGGATGCCCCGGAAGGCATCCCCTCTTTCATCTTCAACATTATCGGTAACCTTACTTGGAGCTATATTTTTATTCATCACATGATATGTGTTTTGCTTGGAGCATCATTTTCTTTTGTTGATATTTTCTTGCTGTTATCAATATTCATGTTATGTATCTTTTACTTCAATAAAATACCAATTATAGCCTTTACCATGCTCAGTTTGCAAGTACATGTGTTGCTGTTTGAAAACAGAAAGTTTTATGTTATGTCCTGAATTTTTGTGAATTTCAAAACATGATAAAAATCTGAAATTTTTACACAGCAAGAATGCATGAGTTCTCTGTCACGTGGTAATTTTTCAGAATTTTTGGAGTTAGGGAAGTATGAATTTTAAATCCCCATTTACAGACTGTTCTGTTTTGGCAGATTTCAGTTATAGTTGCATTGTTTGCATATGTTGCCTGTTTAATATTTCTATTTGTGGATAGGAGTATTAAATATGCAGAGGCATTTAGTATGCAATGTTTAATTATAATTTTAGTTATTTGCTACAGTAGAGAATGTTAAGGTTTTGAGTTGATTTATACTAACTTATCTCACGAGTTCTTGTTGAGTTTTGTGTGGATGAAGTTTTTAAGATTTAGGAGAAGCCACGATATAAGAGGAATTAAGGAGACACAAGAGCTCAAGCTTGGGGATGCCCAAGGCATCCCAAGATAATATTTCAAGAAGTCTCAAGCATCTAAGCTTGGGGATGCCCCGGTAGGCATCCCACCTTTCTTCTTCAACAACTATCGGTCAGTTTTGGTTGAGCCTAAGTTTTTGCTTCTTCACATGATATGTGCTATTCTTGGAATGTCATTTTATTTTGTTTTCTTTGCTGTTTGAATAAAACACTTAAGATCTGAAATTTTTAAATGAGAGAGAGTCCTCACATAGCTACCTATTTACATAAACTACTCATTGATCTTCACTTATATCTTTTTGGAGTAGTTTATCATTTACTCTTGTGCTTCACTTATATCCTAAGAGTAAATTATTGAATGAATTGAATATCATAAAGTTGAAATTATATGTGCTTCATATGCTTGTATCATGTCTAGTAGTAGTTTCACATTTGGGTTAGAAAATGAAATCTATTGAAGCTTGACAATCACAATATTGGTCATACAAGCAATTCATGAATGATTAGTATAAGGAAGAGAACTTTCACATATAAATATATTATCTTGGACATCTTTTATGATTGGGAATACCCATTAATTATTTTCAAACTTGAGCAAATTAGTTGAAGTTGGACAAGGAAGACAACGTAATGAGTTATGTTTGGGTATATTTGCATAGAAGTTATATTGTTATGGATCCTCTAACATGTGGTGCTTGCTTAGGATCTTTTGCTAGCCAAAAATTCGTACTAAGTAGAGATACTACTTGTGCATCCAAAAACCCTTAAACCCAGTTTCTTGCCATGAGTGTCCACCATATCTACCTATGGATTGAATAAGATCCTTCAAGTAAGTTGTCATCGCTGCAAAAAGCAATAAAAATTGCTCCTAAAATATGTATGATCTTTTATTGCAAGGGAAAATAAGCGTTGTACGAACTTGTGATGGTAAAGAAATAAAAGCGATGGACTGCATAATAAAGGTTGCTATCACAAGGGCAATATAACGTGACGTTCCTTTGCATTAAGGGCTTGCACATCCAAAAATCAAAAGGGCATGACAACCTCTGCTTCCCTCTGTGAAGGGCCTATCTTTTACTTTATGTATTTACTTTTATGTATTTACTTCTCATTTCAACCTTAATTATTCTCTAGTTGGCAAGCATCATGTGGTGGGGAAAGATCCAGGCACATATGGCCATTCAAATATATTTGATCATGAATTATTATTGTTGACAATTATCTCTATGATAAATTTGTTGGGAGGCGAAAATTAAGCCCCTATCTTTCTCTGTGTTCGATGAATGCTATTTGTTCTAAAAATATGCTTTGGGTACTAGCAATCATAGAAGACTATATGATAATTGAGTATGTGGAGCTCTTACTTAGACTTTGTTGAAGATAAGTTGAATTGCAATTGTTTGGTGACTAAGAACATAGGTTGTCAAGTTCAAGAGAATGCACTGTTTGAACCATAACATGTGAATTGATTGCTACTTTATCATGATGAGTTTTATGAGAAAGAGTTGCTGTTATGATGCTAGGAAAAGTGATTGAAATTATCATTGATCAAATTTATGCACTATGCTAGCATTCACACTTCATAAATTATTTCTTTTATCATTTACCTACTCGAGGACGAGCAGGAATTAAGCTTGGGGATGCTAATACGTCTCCAACGTATCTATAATTTATGAAGTATTCATGCCATGTTTATAACAATTCTATATGATTTTGGTACGATTTGATTAGAACTAACCCGGACTGACGCTGTTTTCAGCAGAACTACCGTGGTGTTGTTTTTTGTGCAGAAATAAAAGTTCTCCAAATGCAGTGAAACATTTTGACGATTTTTTTGGAACAAAAGAGACACTAGAAGCTTCGAGGAAGGACCAGAAGAGCCACGAGGTGCCCACAAGCCACCACGGCGCGCCACGGGGGGTATGGCGCCGTGGTGCCTCGTGGGCCCATCTTAGCCCATCTTCGCGTGATTCCAACACTGAAAAATCATATAAATAAAGAAACCCCCAGAAATAACCCTAGAATTTAGCCGCCGCAAGCCTTTGTACCTCCATGATCTCATCTACAGCCCTCTTCCGGCACCCTGCCGGAGGGGGAAATCATCACCGGAGGCCATCTTCATCATCTCGGCGGTCTCCATGATGAGGAGGGAGTAGTTCACCCTCGAGGCTAGGGGTATGTACAAGTAGCTATGTGTTTGATCTCTCTCTCTCTCTCTCTCTCTCTCTCTCGTGTTCTTGATTTGGCAAGATCCTGATGTACCACGAGCTTTGTTAATATAGTTAGATCATATGGTGTTTCTTCCTCTCTATCTTGTTGTGATGAATTGAGTTTTTACCTTTGAGGTTTCACTATTATCGGATTGAATACTTTTATGGATTTGAGAACACTTGATATATGTCTTGCATATGAATACCCGTGGTGACAATGGGGTATTATATTGATTCACTTGATGTATGTTTTGGCACTCAACTCGCGGATTCCCGAGGTGACATTGGGGTAATCTATGCATAGGGGTTGATGCACGTTTTCGTCCTACTTTCTCCGGTAGAAATCTTGGGGCACTCTTTGAAGTTCTTTGTGTTGGATTGAATATTATGAATCTGAAGTTTTTTGATGCATATCGAATAATCAACTCACAGATACTTGTGGTGACATTGGAGTATCTAGGTGACATTAGAGTTGGTTGATGTGTATCATATGGTGTTATTTTAGTACGAACTCTAGGGCTGTTTGTGACACTTATAGGAATAGCTCAATAGATTGACCGAAAAAGATAACTTTGAGGTGGTTTCGTACCCTACAACAATTTCTATCGTATGTTCTCCGCTAATAGGAACTTTGGAGTGATTCTTTATCGCACTTTGAGGGATGGTTATATGATCCAATTATGTTAGCACTGTTGAGAGATTGCTCTAGTGAAAGTATGAACCCTAGGTCTTGTTTTCAAGCATTGCAATACCGCTTGTGCTCCATTTTATCACTTGCTACCTTGCTGTTTTTTATTTTCAGATTACAAAAACCTATTTCTACTATCCATACTACACTTGTATCGCCATCTCTTCGCCGAACTAGTGCACCAATACAATTTGCCATTGTATTGGGTGTGTTGGGGACACAAGAGATTTCTTGTATTTGATTGTAGGGTTGTTTGAGAGAGACCATCTTCATCCTACGCCTCCCACGGATTGATAAACCTTAGGTCATCCACTTGAGGGAAATTTGCCACTGTCCTACAAAACTCTGTGCTTGGAGGCCCAACACGAGTCTACAAGAATAAAGTTGCATAGTAGACATCATGTATCACAACAAATGGTGAGGAGTTTTATAGGATGAGCGGAGCAAGAGAAAATGGTGGCGGGGACAAAAAGGGCGGGAGGGATATGGCGGGAAGATAATGGCGGGAGCGAGATGGCGGGAAGATAATGGGCGGGATAGAGTTGGTGGGCCGATAATGGGCGGTAGAGAGTTGGCGGGAAGATAATGGGCGGGAGAGATTTGGCGGGAATAAAAGGGTGGTACACATTGGCACGAATGAAGAAAGGCTGGTCACATTAGCAAGAACAAAGAAACGCATGAGAAAAGTAGGGAAGGAAAAAACTGACTTTTCGTCCTGGTGAGCAACAAAATTCTTGTTTCGTTGTGGCCCATAACGACATGCAGATTCCTTGGCCCGAGTTACGCAACTGCATCGGCATTTTGTTGCGTGGGCCAACGAAACAGACGTTTCATCCTAGCAGGCAACGAAACCAACGTTTTGTCCTCCAAAACAACGAAACATGAATGTTTTGTCCCGACCGACAACGAAAACATCGTTTCGTTGTACGCGGCAACAACGGTGCTATATTTGTGAAATTTATGATTTTTCGACCATATTTTCGGAATTTATTAAAAAAATAAAAAAATTGAGTTTTGCCAACTGCCACAACCACAAGCCGTTGGTGAACAGCGGGCTGGGGTGCGTGCGGCTGAGGCAAGTGCCGCGCCGTCGGGACCGTGGGGAGACGCATCGGGAGGACTACGTCGCGCTGGCAGCCGCACTGCATGCCCCTTTCGCTGCAGGCTGGTGCGCCAATGCCGGGAGATGGGTAGTGGCTGGCCCGCCTTGTGCCTCGCGAGGCGCCACCATGAGACGTCCTCGGCCGATAGTCGCCGGCACACTAGGAGCACCGGCGGTCCAAGTTCCATGACAGACGAGGTCGTGTTCGCCTGGAGCCGACAGCCACGGATGGAGGGCGCCATGGAGGCTAGGACCTCATCGGGGCCGATGGCTGCCGTGCGAGAAGCAAAACGTGGCTCTGAGCGGCGGCCGTAATGCCGCAGCATCACCTAGCCGCCTCCGCGTCACACGCCGCCGGTCGTGAAGAGCATGGACGCTACTGCCGTGTGCTCCACGAGAAGACTTCATCGTGGGGAACCACGTCAAGAGGCCGCAGACACTAGAGGACCTGGTCACGGGCGCCGCCGCGATGCTCTATGTTGGCCCAAACCGGACCTCACCGCAACCATGGGTTCCCGAGAATGAGAGAGAGAGAGAGACGAGGCAGGGGAGTGAGAGGAGAAGGGGGAAGATATTTTGTGTTCTGTGCTACTCATTCTACTCACATCGTGAGCGTTCCATTGATCCTTAGGCTGTACAAAGCATTAGAAAAACTTATCTACTAGAGCTACCTACTCCTATGACGTGACAACTCCCTGGCGCAGCAGGGAGTAGACCACTAAGCTACTACCTCATGCCTATGTCATGATTTTGACACAGGCGTGCCAAACGGGCCACCCCATGTGCGTTGACAGCACATGGGGCCCCCTTGAATCCTGTCACATGGGTTGGGTGACGACGATCCCGATCTTGTCGTGCAGCTTCTGGAACTGAACGCGACCAAGAGCCTTTGTCAGGATGTCCGACTTCTACTCACCAGTCGTGATGAACTCCACGTCCACCATTGCCTTCTCGATGCATTCACGTATGAAGTGATAGCGGAGATCGATGTGCTTGCTGCGGTCGTGGAGCACTGGGTTCTTGCAAAGGGAAATCACTGACTTGTTGTCTACAAAGATGAGTGTAGGGGCGGTCTCTTGGTTCAGCATATCGCCGAGGAGACGAGCCAGCCAGATCCCCTGACATGCTGATGTGGCCGCCGCGATGTACTCCACCTTACACGAAGAAGTCACAATAACCCTTTGCCTCACCGATTGCCAGTTGACGGCACTGCTCCCGAGGAAGAACAACACTCCAAAAGTGCTCTTCTTGGAGTCTAAGTCACCTGCATGATCGGAGTCGCTGTAGCTGATCAGTTTCTCGCCATTGCCATGGTGGTACACGCATCCGTGCGTGAGCGTGCCCATGATGTACCGAAGCAAGTGCTGTAGGAAATATGCCCTAGAGGCAATAATAAATGTTATTATTTATTTCCATGTTCGTAATTATGTTTATCTTCTGTGATATTACTGCTATGGTTCTCGTGTCTGCAATAACCACGAGGCTCGGAGGAAGACTCATATGCACGCGTGGAATAATAAACGGATAAATATATATTCCTAGTCTCGCCTCTAAGACTAGCTCAAGTGTTGCATGATGGTTCTGTTTTCCTGATCATGGGTATGACTATGCCGGCAGTTTTGAGGGCACAATGTTAGAAGAACACTTGTGTTGAACTAATCCATTTGATGTTATGCTATGAGATACATTCATCACAAGTTAATGGATTATAACACAGAGAAGTTAAGCATTTGCATAATTCCTTAGACCATGAGAGTGTCAAGTTCCTTCGTAATTTCTTCGTGAACATTCAAGTTTGTTAAACGTCATCTGTAATAGGGTGGCTATTACGGCGGCTTACGGGTTCACGGAAAAGTATGACAAGGAACTATATAACTCAAGATTGGGATTTCCTCCTCTGATGATGGAGAGATATTCTTAGGGCCCACTCGGTGTTACGGTATCCATCATCATCTGGCCAGACATAGTGTGATTTGATCACAAGGATGCCGGAACACGGGAACGAGAAAAGAGAACAAAATCGGTAACGAGGTACATGGCACAGAGAACAAGTTGTTGATTCACGGGGATGCCATTAAATCTCACCTCGGGTATTTGTAACATATCGCGAAGTAACAGGAATAGCATTCGATAACTACAGGTTCGCTCGAATATTTATTCGTGTGGGTATAGGATGTCTACGGTTCCGCTATTGATCATTGATCGGAAAGTGTTCCAGTCATTCCTATACTTTATCGAACCTACAGGGTCACACACTTAAGGGTCATCTATCTACTGAGTACTAGACAGGGAGTCTGAGAGAAAGTCACCGGAAAAGTTTCGGAGACGACGAAAAAGTTTCGGAGAGAAAACCGGAAGTGTTTCGGAGTAACCGGAAGTGTTTTGGAGTAACCGGAAGTGTTTCTTAGAAACCGGAAATGTTTTGGAATAAAACCATAATGCCGGAAATGTATTGGAACACACAGAATTATTTTAGATGGTGCTGGAAATGTTTTGGGACCGTCTGGAATTTTTCTGAAGAAAACGCGCGTGCAAAACATCTTGTCCCGGCGTGAGGGGACAAGATCCCACGTTTCGTGGGCTGGTTTTATGGGGGCGCCTCCTTTAGGGGGCAGCCCCCTTTTGGTGGAAATTGGTTGGGGGGGGGGGCCATGGTGGGGGGCAAGTGCCACAAACATAGGAGAAATGTTGGAGGGGTGGTGGGGCCCCCTTGGGGGTAGCCCCAAATTAGACCATGGCATGGGCGGCTCCCTTGTGGGCATCCTCCCACAAATAGTGGGGTGATGTTGGGAAGGGGGGCCCCCCTCTTTTGGGCTGCCATCTCCTTGCCCCTTCACTCCCTCCTTCTCCTATAAATAGAGGAGGAGAGGAGCTCTCCAACTCACTCCAAGTTCTCAACACAAGGCATGCAATTATCTGCCATCTCTCTCTCTCCCTCACACGAAATAGTTTCGCAATGCCGAAAGGCTGTCTCGTTTCCGGTAGGGACTAGTTTTGGACGGTGAAGCCCTGTTGGATAGCTGACACCGTATGTGTGCAACCTGGTAGAGAGGTCGTACGTTCAACCTTCTGTCCGAGGGACTGTTCAAGGGCCTCCCAAAGGGCTGTCCGAGGGACCGTCCGAGAAGCTGTTCAAGGGAGAAAATCCTCGTGGTTTGATCTGATCATTACCAACTCGTAGCGTAGTGGAAGAATAGTTGGCGAAGATTGTTGGTGCAGATTCCCGCAGCTAGGATTTACAACCTCCCAACCACGAGAATTTTCTCCCTCGAACAGTCCCTCGGACAGTCCCTCAAACAGAAGATCACACATACGATCTCTCTACCAGGTTGCACACATACAGTGTCACCTATCCAGCAGCGCTTTGCCGCCCAGAGCTAATTGCTGCCGGAGACTAGGCAGCCTTACGGCACTACGAAACTATTTTGTGGAGAGCGAGAGAGAGAGAGGTAGATCATTGCATGCCGAAATGAAAGAGCTCAAGTCTGACACTTGTGTGTTGAGAAGTGGCTGCCGTCACCTCTATTTACAGAGAGAGAGGGGCTGGTTGGGGCTTGGAGGGAGGTAGCCCAAAGCCCCCCCGCCCCCACCAACAAGTTTCCACCAAAAGGGGAAGGTTTCCCCCAAGGGGGCCCCCTTATGTCCCTTGGACGAACTCCCCATGGAGGTGGCTGCCCCCAATGGGGGGCCCCACCTCCCAATACTTCTCCTCTATATGGGGGGGGGGGGGCTGCCCCCCCCCCCCAACTTGTTCCCACCAAAAAGGGGCTGCCCCTCAAAGGGGGCACCCCAACAGGGCAGCCACAAAAACGGGGGCTGTCACCCATAGGGGGACCCCTACCCAACATTTTTTCCTTGCCATGTGGCAGCCTCTGGCGGCCCCCAGAAAATTCTGGGATGTCCCGGAACATCTCCGGCACCCTTCGAAAAATTCTGGATACATTCCAAAACTTTTCCGGCTTGATGGTTTTCTCCGAAACATTTCCGGTTACTCCAAAACACTTCCGGTTTCTCCGAAACTTTTCCGGTTTTCTCTCCGAAACATTTTCAGTGTCTCCAAAACTTTTCTGGTGACTTTCTCTCAAGCTCCTAACCTCCTAGTACTCAACAGATAGATGACCCTTAAGTGTGTGACCCTGTAGGTTCGGTGAAATATAGACATGACCGGAACTATTTCCGATCAATGATCAATAGCGGAACTGTGGACATCCATATTGACCCTTATACCCACATGAATGAATATTCGAGTGAACCTTTAGTTACCATGTGCTATTTCTGTTGCTTCACAATATGTTACAAAAACCCGAGGCGAGACTATGCCAGTTTCCTCGTTACCGGTTTTGTTCTCTTTTCTCGTTCCCGTGTTCCGTCATCCCCGTGATCAAATCACGTTGTGTCTGGCTAGACGATGATGGATACCGTTACACCGAGAGAGCCCATAGAATATCTCTCCATCGTCGGAGGAGCAAATCCCAGTATTGAGCTATCTAGTTCCTTGTCATACTTTTCCATGAACCCGTAAGCTACCGTAATAGCCGCCCTGTTACAGGTGACGTTTAACAAACTCCAAAGTTCATGAAGCAAGTACGAAGGAACCCGAGACTCTCATGGTCTAAGGAATTATGTAAATGCTTAACTTTCTCTGTGTTATAAACCATTAACTTGTGACGAATGGATCTCATAGTAATAACAACAATTGGGTCAGTTCAACACAAATATTCTTCTAACATTGTGTCCCCAAAATTGCCGGCATTGACATGCCCATGATCAGGAAAATAGAACAATCATGCAACACTTGAGCTAGTCTTAGAGGCGAGACTAGGAATCTATTTTTTTGTTTATTGTTCTACACGTGCACATGAGTCTTCCTCCGAGCCTCGTGGTTATTGCAAACTCGAGAACCATTTCAGTTATAGCATAGAACATAAACATAATTACGAACATGGAAATAAATAATAACATTTATTATTGCCTCTAGGCCATATTTCCTACAGACTCCCACTTGCACTAGAGTCAATAATCTAGTCAATGCTAATGCACTTTACACGTATGGCACACCGGTGTAAAATATGCTTCGCTTGTGGTATAGTCTTCGTCCAACGGATCCGTGAGTATCTTTGCATATCCTCACATTTTCACACTTTCACAAAATTCATAATGTGTGTGGTCTTGGCTTTGTATATATGTGAATCATTGGTCGAACCTTGATTCCTCAGATTGAGCTATAGAGCCACTATCTGCAATAGTGTTCCATTTCCCAAAGCCATCTTCAAACCATACTAAGTTCATAAATGAACTATATGATCCAACACCCCCTTTTGTTCCTTCTTAAGAGGCATCATACTTAGCCTTTGTTATAGAATTCACCACAGTAAACTATTTGGAACAATTCCAGCTTACTCTGCCACCATTTTGTGTATAACACAAAACCCTTAATTTTAAATCGAAAATCGCTTGGAGCACTGATGAAGACTGCATCGATGTAATTACTTACAATGAGCCAGTATCGATGTAACTACTTACAACGAACTTTTCATAATCTCCGCTTGCGAGAAAACATGTCATCGGTGCTACTTTAGTACATAATGACATTTTTCACTGTAGTCCTAGGATCAACACCTTTATCACTTTGGTAACTTACTCGCAACTAATTTGGAGTACTGGACATATCTGGTTGTTTTACATACTATGGAATACATGATTAATCCAAACACAAGAGTGTGTGGAATCTCAGTCATGTACTTTGCTCATCAGTGTTTTAGGACACCGAGTCCTGATAAAAACTCTTTCCATGTGACTTCGGCAAGAAACTCTTCTTGGCGTTTCCATGCTAAACCATTTTAGCATCTTGTCAATATGTATTTTGGCTTAGCCCTATGCTACTCACGTTGGAGCTATTGGATTTCCCTTAAGAGGAAGGGTGATGTAGCACTGCAGCAGAAAGTATTTCCCTCAGTTAAGAACCAAGGTTTATCAAACCAGTAGGAGTCACTAAGCTAACAACGTTGGCAGTACCTGCACACAAACAAATAAATTCCTTGCACCCAACAAAGGCAAGGGGGTTGTCAATCCCCTTGTTCTTGCTAGCTACAAGATTAAAAGCAAATAGTGATAGGCAAAGCGGCAAGAAAGTAAAACAAAGTAAAAGTACAATTGTAGGAGTTTTTGTATTGATGGAAAATAAACCCGGGGGCCATAGGTTCACTAGAGGCATCTCTCTCGAAAGTATGTAGTGGCATGGTAACAAATTGTTGTTGGGCAATTGACAGAATAGCGCAAATTATAACTATGATCATTCATGGCGTAATCTCACATGGGCATTACGTCTGTGATAAGTAGACCGTTAAACTTACTGACATCTACTACTATTACTCCACCCAAAGACCGCTATCCAGCATGCATCTAGTGGTATTAAGTTTGTAAGAAACAGAGTAACACAATAAGCAAGATGACATAATGTAGGCAGAAGAAAACCTACCAATAAGATTAACCCCATCGTTTTATTCTTAGTAGCAACAATACAATACGTGCCTTTGTCCCTATTGTCACTGGATAGGATCACCGCAAAATTTGACCCACTACTATGCACCACTCCCTCTAAAGAACTACTCATCTATCTTGGCCAGAGAAGACTCATAGATCAGAAAGCATACGTAGCTATAAAATTACACAGCAAAGAAACTTCAAGAGATTCAAATAAATTCAATGAACAATCTGATCATAAATCCACAATTCATCGGATCCCAACAAACACACCACAAGAATTACATCGGATGGATCTCCGAAGAGATCATTGTATTGAAGATCAAAAGAGAGAGAGAAAGAAAGAGAGAGAGAGAGAGAGAGAGAGAGAGAGAGAGACATCTAGCTACTACTATGGACCCGTAGGACCTGAAAGAATTACTCTCACATCATCATGGAGGCAGCAAGGTTGATGAAGATGGCCTCCCCAATGACTCCCCGCTCTGGCGGAGTGCCAGAAAAGGGCTCCAGATGGGATCACTTCGGAATAGAGGCTTGCGGTGGCGATAAAATTGTTTCAGGTCTCGCTCCGAGGGTTTTAGGATTTATAGGAATTTATAGGCCATAAATTAGGGCAATCGGAGGCTCAGGGGGGGCACAAGCCTGGCCGGCGCGCCCTACCCCAAGGGTGCGCCCCCGGGCTTGTGGCCCCTTCGTAGGTCTTCTGGTCTCTCCCCGAAGCTTCTAGGGTCTCTTATGTTCCAGAAAAAATCATAAAAAAGTTTCATCGTGTTTGGACCTTCGTAGGTATTGATTTTCTGTAAAACCAAAAACAAGCAGAAAACAGCAACTGGCACTGGGCACTGGATTAATATGTTAGTCCAGAAAAGTAATATAAAATGATGGCCAGAATATGTAAGAATGATAATATAATAGCATTTAACAATCAAAAATTATAGATACGTTTGAGACGTATCACCCTATTAGGCAATTCTATCTCCATAGATCATTATACCTAATACCGATGCTACCTAGCCCTTAGTACTTCATCATGCGTGCTTCTGTCCATTACTGGACCTCTAAAGTTTGCACACTCACTAGCATCCTCTGGATCGACAAAATACTTTGGACTGTATCACATACAAGCCCTTGGTTGTATTTCCATCTCATGGAAATCCTTTTGGCGTCCATCTGTCATATCTCATAAGTGAAATACATATTTAATTACTAGTATAACCCGATCTGACTTTAAGCATCGCTATGGTGAGACAATCTTGTCGTAGTCAACTCCTTGAATTTGTTATTGCAACAAGTCGAGCTTTATGGATAAAACATTTTACTCGCATCAGTTTATAGTTCTATTAATATTCGTTAGACTCTAAGTCTTTCGGAGGGTTTATCAAGATCTAATCTTGAATCATTTATATGGATACTATCTCGGATTATTTTGGCATTTAGCCAATCCCAGAGTCAGGGCCCATCAACGCTTCATTGTGTATCATAGGTATACTGTTGTCTAACAACAATATCTCATTTGCATAAGTTTTGCCTACGTGGTTCAGCTGTAAGTTCAACTGAAGTCTATACATCTCATGTAGAGACTTCCGTATCAGTCGCAGTAGGAAACTCTGGAACTACTTCCAACATTTCTTTCCCTTGAACTGATGATGAAGATTCTGATATCTCGTCGAGCTGCACTGTCCTCTCACTCACTGTTTTGAAAGAAACATTTTCTTCAAAATATACTGCACTCTGTGGCAAACCATTTGCCTCGGCATTGTGTTGGGGAAATACTCAACAATTTGGGATAACCTACAAAGTAGCACTTATCTGATTTTGAATAGGTTTGTAAACACTTTACACAAGCCTCATATTCCAAATGTTAAGAAAAGACAAAACATGGTTTGGCGAACCACACCATGGCGTCATTTCAACAGATATGATAGCGCTCTTTTCAGTGTAAAAGCCGTAGTCTCTAAAGCATCACTTTAAAAGGAATAATGGCAAATTGATTAATGTCATCTTTGATCTTATCATGTCATACATGGTTTGATTACATCTTCTTGGACACTCCACACTCAGTGGTGTTCCGGGAGGTGCGAGTTATGAAACTCTTTTCACAACTCATCAGACATTCGCTAAACTTGTAACCCAAATATTCCATTCCGCAATCTAATTGCAGATACATAATTTTCTTATTATAATAATTTCTACTTCATTCTGAAAACCTTTTGAACTATTTCAAAAGATCCAGACTTATGTCTCATTAAGTAAATATTCACATATCTACTTGAGTCATCACTAAAGATAGACAAATCCACTGCTAGCAACATCACTTATTGGACTACACACATCAATATGTATAATTACCAATAAGTTCGTTGCTCGTTCCTTATGGCCTATGAACAGTAATTTAGTCACTTTACTTTTCGGACGAAAGTTGCAAGTGTCAGATGATTCATAATGAAATGACTTCAAAATCCATCACTAGGGAATTTCTCGATGCGGGTTTCTCCAATGTGAGCAAATGCAGTGCCACACATATGTGGTATTCTTTTAGTCTCGCGACATTTAGCCTCAGTGTTATGGACGTATTATATTATCATCAATAATCATAACATACATCCCATTCATAATGGAAGCATGGCCCTTATGTTATTCATAACACCGAACAACAATTGTTCTCTTATGAACAACCTTCTTGCAATAGACATTATGCAAAGGGATAGAGTGTATAAAACTCTAAAGCAAATTATCAACATAAATACAGAGGTAATACGTTGATGGAATGTATGGTAACTTTTACAGTGTTCCCATCACATATCTAAACCTCATTACCAGCTAGTTGTTTAGTCCGTAGTAGTTCTTGCATCGAGTTGCAACAGAGTGCTATCGAATGGGTATCCTTGTGATCAACTTTTAATCACAAGACCCAAGAATCGGCGATTTACAATTTACTCCTAATCCCCAAGAATTACATCTTTGACTAGCCTTCTATACATCTATAACTCGTATGACATTCATACCTGAGCTGGACCTTCCAGTCTTATTTCTTTTTGCGTTTATACTTCTAATAGTTTTACTTAAAATATTTCTCCTACTTGCAGAAGAAGCACCCAACTTTAAGAGTGGCGTTAGCCCTAGACTTCCTAGGCGTGAAAGTCTCACTAACACCCTTCAGACTTGTCCTTTCCCTGTAAGTTGATGTTTTATTTCACCATCATCACATGACCGCCGTTCTTCTGGATCTCATTTTATCAGTCTTAAGCATAGTGAACACTTCACTCAAACTTGCAAGCAAACATTGCTTTGGACGTCTCATATCTTTTAGCCTTTGTTTGTATCTGAAACTAATTTTCAGTTCCTTGAATATCACATAACTATCCCAAAATTTTGAAATTCGGGTCTCATGGAAGCAAGCATATTGCACTTGACCGTGACGGAATTCTAGCTTTTGGATCGAAGGACGAGAGTCTCATCATCCATAGCATTAGCGGGAGAATACCGAAAGCATGCAATAGGACAAAGTCCTTCTCGGCACTCTTGTGGACAATCCACACATTACGTTACCAATCTTAAAGTTTTAACCAGATAAATAACAACTATTCAATTTTCAATAGGTAAGGTGAAAACGCGAGCCATTATTCTACAACTATAATGAAAATTACACTTAGACAATGTTCATAATTAATTGCACTGAGAATTAAACAATTTAATTCTTAAGTGCGCTCCCACTCAAATCAATATCTCTCATAATTGATAGTGAGTGATTCAACATCCATATTTCAATTCAATGCCATAGAATCATCATCTCATGACAAGAATTTCAATCGGTATGCCAACTTGCCGATCACATCTCTATGTGACTCTTGTTCATCTTTCGATGGGTGTGTTTCGATCTCTGGACGATCCTGCCCGAACATGAAGACAACCAAGTGATCTCGCGGTGAGGTCTGACTTTCACCCGCCTCATACTTCTCAATTCGTTCGTACCCGTGCAACCATGTGGTACCCCAAAAAGACACATATTTCAGCAGGTGCAACACTTGGGAGAACACTAACTACTTGATATTTTAAGTGAGAGATCACCCTAATAAAACTGACTATCGCGCAATCAAAAGGGTGCAAATATAAGAGGTAAACATCTCAGGAAAGTCATAATAGCATGATATGGTATAGCCCCTCCTGTCGGAGAAGTACTCATCGTCTTCATGAAATTTCAGCCAAAAACGTTCCCGTGGCAGCAGTTTCAAAAACTGCTGCCGTGGTAGAACTTTTCTACCAAGGCATGTTTCTTTAGCTTTTCCTCCTCCGTCTTCATGTACGGCTTTTGCTTCAGTGTCCACTTCCGCAAAACTTGTCACCACTATGTCGATGCACTAAATAATATTGCTATCTCTATACCTAATAAAAATAATGCATTACATTAAGGTTGACACGCAGGTCATTAAAGTGACAATCATATGGCTCCAGCCATCATGCCGAATCATGACACGCAGGTCATGTTAATTAATTACATCATATAGCCATCTCATACATAATCTCATTAATAATGACAAAGGCTATACCACCTCTCATGCACATGCATCCTGCAAAACCAAGTTAGACGCCTCTAATCGGTTCATACAAAATTTTATTTTTACGTGGCTTCTAAGGTTTCGAAACAAACCGAAGCAACCACGTCCGTCATCAACTATGATTATTCAAGTTTGCTAGATTAACTTTTCGGTGTGTATGAAACACGAGATGAAAATTCTTGAGCCCCATACAAAACTTCGTCATACGCATGACCCCGTACAAATCATATCTGCATGCCCTTTAGTTTACAAAACATCATCTTCCTCATCTATGGTGAAACCCAAAGAACTGAAGCACATCATTGATCTGTCAACTAGCATGCAAGAGAAGCATAAAAGGGTCGTGGATAGCCAGAACTTTGTAGCAAAATTCCACCATTCTGTCAAGATCAAAAATCACAAATTCAAGGGAAGCAACAAGAACATCAAGTAATAGATGTCATCTACTACTCGCACAAATATTATTTAGCAATAGATCTCATCTACTACAAAATTATATTGTGCAATACCCATACATATCATGTATTCTAGATCGAAACATGCATCTACGCATAGCACGGCTCATGATGCCACTTTAGGGTAACACATCAGAAAACAAAAACTTTCCGTCCTACGCACTAGCCCAGGACCACTATGAAGATGCATACAAGGTTTGATCTGGTCGTTACCAACTCGTAGCACAGCGGAAGAAGAGTTGGCGAAGATCATTGGTGCAGATTCCCGCAGCTAGGATTTATAACCTCCCAACGGTGAGAATTTTCTCTCTCGAACAGTCCCTTGATCAGACCCTCGGACAGAACCTTAGATAGTCCCTCGAACAGAAGATCGAGCATACGATCTCTCTACCGGGTTGCACACATACAGTGTCACATATCCAGCAACGCTTCGCCGCCCAGAACTAATCGCTGCCGGAGACTAGGCAGCCTTGCGACACTACGAAACTATTTTGTGGAGAGCGAGAGAGAGAGAGAGGCAGATCATTGCATGCCGAAATGAGAGAGCTCAAGTATGAAACTTGTGTGTTGAGAAGACCTTGCCCTCTCCTCCATTAATAGAGGGAGAGGGGCTGGTTGGGGCTTGGAGGGAGGTAGCCCAAAGGGGGGCCCCCACCATCAAGTTTCCACCAAAAGGGGAAGGTTGCCCCCAACATGTCCCTTTTGGGGGGCCCCACCTCCCAACACTTCACCTCCATATGGGGGGGGCTGCCCCCTCCAACATGTTGCCACCAAAAAGGGGGCGACCCAACAAGGCAGCCCACAAAAGGGGGGGGGGGGGGGGCTGTCCCCCACAGGGGGGACCCCTTCCCACCATTTTGTCCTTGCCATGTGGCAGCCTCTGGCGGCCCTGGAAAATTCCGGGAGGTCCCGAAACCTTTCCAACACCCTCCAAAAAATTCCGGATGCATTCCAAAACTTTTCTGGCTTGATGGTTTTCTCCGAAACAATTTCAGTTACTCTGAAACACTTCCGGTTTCTCCGAAACTTTTCTGGTTTTCTCTCCGAAACATTTTCAGTGTCTCCGAAACTTTTCCGGTGACTTTCTCTCAAGCTCCTAACCTCCTAGTACTCAGCAGATAGAAGTCACTTAAGTGTGTGACCCTGTAGGTTCGGTGAAATATAGACATGACCGGAACTCTTTCCGATCAATGATCAATAGCAGAACCATGGACATCCATATTGACCCCTATACCCACACAAATGAATATTCGAGTGAACATTTAGTTACCGTGTGCTATTCCTGTTGCTTCGCGATATGTTACAAAAACCCAAGGTGAGATTTAATGGCATCTCCATCAATCAACAACTTATTCACTATGCCAGTTTCCTCGTTAGTGGTTTTGTTCTCTTTTCTCGTTCCCTTGTTCCGGCATCCCCGTGGTCAAATCACACTGTGTCTGGCCAGATAATGATGGATACCATTACACCGAGAGGGCCCAAAGAATATCTCTCCATCGTCGGAGGAGCAAATTCCAGTCTTGAGCTATCTAGCTCCTTGTCATACTTTTCCATGAACCCGTAAGCCGCCGTAATAGCTGCCATGTTACAGCTGACGTTTAACAAACCCCAAAGTTCATGAAGTAAGTACGAAGGAACCCAATACTCTCATGGTCTAAGGAATTATGCAAATGCTTAACTTTCTCTGTGTTATAAACCATTAACTTGTGACGAATGGATCTCATAGTAATAACAACAATTGGGACGATTCAACACAAATGTTCTCCTAACATTGTGTCCTCCAAGTTGTCGGCATTGACATGCCCATGATAAGGAAAATAGAATCATCATGCAACACTTGAGCCAGTCTTAGAGGCGAGACTAGGAATCTATTTTTCCGTTTATTGTTCTACACGTGCACATGAGTCTTCCTCCCAGCCTCGTGCTTATTGCAGACTCAAGAACCATTGCAGTTATAGCATAGAACATAAACATAATTATGAACATGGAAATAAATAATAAAATTTATTATTGCCTCTAGGGCATATTTCCTACAGGCTCCTTGCCGGCCATCAGATGCAGGACGGCATCGTCGTCGTCAAGGTTCTCAGGCAGCTGTGGTGGTCCCGCGGGCTTGCCGAGAAGATCCCCGAGGAGGCGGTACCTGTGTGGGGCGCCAACGCTATCATCAGCGTCGAACTGGTCCGTCTGTGCCGTTGGCGGGGATACGAACACCATCTGTGTCATTGGTGTTCCTGGGGTCGTAGTGCCCCGGTACACACTTCCCATGGTCCCGGCTCCTGGGGATGTCGCTCCCGGGGACGCCGTTCCCGGGGTCATTGTTCCGAGCATCGCACTGCCCGGGGTTGTGCTTCCCGGGGTCACTGTGCTAGACGTCGCACTTCCCGGGGTGGTTCCTCTCGGGGTGGAGGTTCCCGGGAACGTTCTTCCTTGGATCCTGGAGTACGTCGGGTACTCCACGACAAAGGAGCTGCTCGCAGGTGCCTTCCCCAGTGCTTCCCAACACCAACGTGCAACGTCACAGGAGATGTGTACACGCTTTGAGACGGGGTCGTACATCTTGTATGCCTTGGAGTCCGTCTCATAACCGACGAACACCATCGGGGTGCTCCTGTCATCGAGCTTCTTTAGCTATGGGCACACCGTCTTGACGTGCCTGACGCAACCAATGGTCCGGAGGAAGTGTACGTCGGGCTTCCTCTCATACCACGCCTCATAAGGAGTCTTGCCATCGACGCTCCTCGTGAAGGAGCGGTTGAGGATGAAGACGGCCATAAGTACCGTCTCCCCCCGATACTTGCTCGGCGCCTGCTTTGCCTTGCGCATGCTGCGTGCCATTCTGAGCACCATCTGGTTCCTTCGCTCGATGACGCCATTCTGTTGCGGTGAGTATGGGGCCATGAGGTGACACTGCACCGCTTTCTCGGTGCAGTGCTTGTAGAAGGTGGCCGACGTGAACTCGCGACCATGGTCAGTATGCAGCGCGTGCAGCTTGTGGCCGCACTCCACTTCCTTTCCACTTGGTGCTTGACGATGGCTCACTCCACCTCGTCCTTGGAGGCTAGGAGCACCGCCCACATGAACCTGCTGTAGTCGTCGATGAGCAGCAGGATGTAGCGACACCCGCCTGGCATTGTCGGGGAGATCGGACCACAGAGGTCCCTGCGAACTAGCTCCAGGGTCTTCTTCGCATGGTACCTTGTCTTCTCGAGGAAGGGCAGACGCCGCTGCTTCCCAGCAAGGCACGCGTCGCACAGCTCATCTTCGTGCACAATGTGTGGTAGCCCGCGCACGAGGTTGCCATGTGCCATCTTTCGTAGCCCGTCAAAGTGCTGGTGCCCGAGCCGAGCATGCCAACGCCAGCGTCGGAGACATGACCCACGGTGAAGCACACGGGATGGACAGGTCGAAAGAAGAACTTGTAGAGGTGATTCGGTGCTCGGGTTACCTCAATTAGTAACTGCCTGCACTGGTCGCGCATGGTGAGCACCCCACGGTGGATGGCGATGTCGTACCAGCCCTCGTCGAACTGGCCAAGGCTCACGACGCTACTCTTGAGCGCCGGGATGAAGAAGACAACCGTGAACGCCCTATGGTCACCCCCTTTGTCGGCGAAGACGACGGTCCTGTGCCCGTGGATGTCAACCACCGAGCCGTCGGCGAACCGCACCTTCCCGGAGATCAAGTGGTCCAGCTCCGCGAACGCGTCGACCGAACCAGTCATGTGGTTCGTGGCGCTGGTGTCGAGCAACCAACCCTCACTACGATTGTCATCTTCGAGCGTCGGCGTGGTCACAGCTCTCTCCTCGTTGAGGAAGATGTAACCGCACGCGCACACCGTTGATGGGGATCCATTTCCCGTTAGCTCGGTAAACCCCGAACACCTGGTTGTCGGGGTGTGGCCGACCTGAGTCATCGTGCGCCCCTGCACAGACTCGATGGTCGCCAGCATCGTGGTCGGGGCGTGGCCGACCAGATGCGACATGTCCTCTTGCACGGATTTGTCAGGCCCCAACATTGTCGGGGTCGTGGTTTCCGGGGCAACGACCGACGTCGTCGGGGACGTGGTTTCTGGGGCAACGACCGATATCGTAGGGGACGTAGTTTCCGGGGCGTGGCTTCCCCACGCCCGTGCCTTCGTTGCCTCCCAGTCGATAGGCCCCGAGAACGTTGTTGTCAGGGAGTGGCCTTCCGTCGTCGGGAGGGGATTAGCTGACGAGCTTCGTGCCTCCTGCATGGACTCGACAGTTGCCGGCACCGTGGTTGCCGGAGGCGCTGGGCCCTCCTGCACGGTCTCGACGCATGACAACATCATTGCTGGCCCACCGTCCTCCTCAGCCTGGACAAGGTTCGCCGCCGCCGCGGGCGCCTCATCCGCCAGCCTCTTGCGGCATTCACGGGTCCAGTGACCCGGCTTGCCGCAGTAGTGGCACTTGTTCCGGTCGTCGTCCTTGCCGGAAGAGCGCGCAGGCCCGCCCTGCTGCTGGGGCTGGCCTGACTTCCGCCCGCAGTTGCCGCCACCGCTCTGGGCGTGGCCTCTGCCTCTGTCGGGGTTGCTTCCGCTGCTCGAGGAGCCACCGCCGCGAGACTGTCACTTCTTCGCCTCCCACTCCCTCTCCATGAGAAGGAGCCGTCCGCCTCCGGAGCTTTCACGGCCGTCGTCGAGGCGGTCCTCGACCACCCGCAACCGGCCCGTGAGCTCCTTGATGGACGACGCGCAGGAACTTCTGGACAATCCTTGCGTCGTCGCCGGTGTCGCCGAGCGAGGGGAGGGGCGTCGCGAGGCTGGTGATCCTCATGGCGAAGTCGTCGATGCGCTAGCCGTCCTTGAAGGCAAGGTTCTTGAACTCCGTCCGAAGCCATTGCACGTTCGCCTCGCGCATGCGGTCGCTGCCGAGGTGCTGGGTCCTAATCGAGGAGCATGCCTCCTTGACGCTCACCTTCACCGCGAGCATGTTGTGCATCTCCGGCGGGGTGGAGCGGATCAGGGCCGCCACCACTTGCATGTCCTCCTTCCTGGAGACCATGTCGTCTTCCATGGCGTCACACAGGCCTGCCGCCTGCAGGTTGCACTCCATGACCAGTGCCCAGTCGCTGTAGTTCGAGCGGGTGAGCATCGGGAAGGAGAGATTGGTGCCGCTGCCGCCTCCAACGGTCTCACACACAATCTCCCTCACCACGACCTCACCGCGGTTGCCTCACCGCGCCGGGCTGCGACCGCGGTGATCCCGCGGAAGTGGCGACTTGGAGCCGTCCTCCGTGGCCCATGACTTGGAGCTACCCGAACCGGAGCGCTGCTGCTTCTTTCCCTCGTCGCCGGACATGGCCGGCGGAACCTGGGAGTTCTAATACCAATTGTTAGCCCAAACCGGACCTCACCGCGACCACGGGTTCCCGGGAACGAGAGAGAGAGAGAGTCGAGGCAAGGGAGCGAGAGGAGAAGGAGGAAGATTTTTGTGTTCTGCGCTACTCGCTCTACTCACATCGTGAGCGTTCCATTGATCTTTATACTTTACAAAGCATTAGAAAAATTTATCTATTGGAGCTACCTACTCCTACGACGTGACAACTCCCTGGCGCAGCAGGGAGTAGACCACTAAGCTACTACCTCACGCTTGTGTCATGATTTTGACACCGGCATGCCGAACGGGCCACCCCATGTGCGTCGACAACACATGGGCCCCCACTGGAGACTGGGTTGACCCAACACTCTAGGCGTCGGCGAGAGCGTCTGGCGCTGGGGCTGAGGGCCTTGGCTGCGCCGGTCGCCGCCCCTGGTTCCTATGGAACCGTGCCGCGGGCCGTGCCGCTGGTGCGGGGCTGCGCGCCGCGCCGTGAGCAGCCGTGGCTGTGCCCACCGCTGGGTACCGCGGGTGCGAGCGCCGCCCGTGGGAGGGGCCTCGCCTGGGGCAGCCACGGGGCCGAGGGCATCGCCGCGGAGGGCTGGCCGAGGGCCGTGGCCTCGAGCGCTGCCGATCTGCGCGTATGCGAGACGAGGGCCGCGTCGTCCGCCGGGGAGCGTCGCCGGCCTCTGTCTTCCGTGTGGCGCCGTGAGGCCGATGGGATGGCTCTGCCGGGAGCGTGCTGATAACGTGTTGAGATGTAAAGTGAATGAAACGAACTATTCTCTTTATTGATGATGACAAAGGTATTTATACAATGTGAGGGGTCGCGTCGAGCAGACGCTACAAAGGCGGTAAGCATGACGGTTCCTAAACTAAGTCGGTTGTTAATTAAGCAAAGATTATTAGGATTACAATTAATCCTTAACACATTGGTCCAAGGTGATGTAGGAGTCCAAAACAACAAGAAGCTTTTTGAAGTATTAAATAAATAAACGACCGTATAGCAACCGTATAGGTATAGATGTTGGCGTGGGGTCTGCAATTTGAGATACTTTGCTCCTGTCGCTCGTTTATTCCGCACCGTTGGCATGGCTTGAGCTAGATGGGCCAGCCGTGGAGGCAGCGGCTGCCTGAGCTTCGGAAATACCGACGACGACGGAGTGACCTAGGGAAAGTCGCTGTGGCGGACATGCCGGCCTCGGCGTCGTCTTGCCCGTCTCTAGTCGCCGGTGTGGAGAGAGAGGGAGAGACAGGGGACAAGTCAAAGAGGAACCATACGTCAGCCTAAATCTGGGCTAAAATCGAGACTCAGGGCAGTGTCAATGCTCCACAGTGTACTATATCTAAAGATTGACATCTGGGCAAAAATCTGACGTGGCAGCCTATTTAACGAGGGAAGAGGGTTTTACTGTATCTTAATCTAGATATACTCCCTCCGTCCGGTGAAAAATGTAGGTATAGAAATTTTAGGACAAATTATGAAGTGAAGTAAGCAATGCATTGGAAAGGTGCAAGCCACCATCTCCCTCCTCTTCAATTACTCAACCCCCAATGAGCTAAGTGCATGCAGAAATAAGGAGACCATGTGTAGAATGTTATTGGTCTTGATTACCGTGTGATGAGACAGAAGTATTTTTTCCTACTTTAAAGTGCATTGGGAAGATAGATGTACACTCTTTTATGGACAAATTTTAAAGCCAAATGTACACTCTTCACCGGACGGAGGGAGTAGACCTTAACATGGGAACCAAGACAACTACTCCCTCCGATCCAAATTAATTAATGCACACTTAGTACAACTTTAATACAATGGTGTACAAAGTGTGCGTCAATTAATATGGATCGGAGGGAGTATTATTTTTTCTCTCACAAAACACATTAAATAAGAGTACTTTTATATACAACCCATTGTAAAAGTTGTATCTAAACACATACTTTATTATATATGATATTACTCCTTTAAAGGATGCTGGATTAGAATTTTTATCAAAAAAGACCACCTGCCGAATCAAATTGACGAAAAAGACCACCTCTGAAAAGAATTGACAGAAAAGACCAGCTGGGTCATGGCGGCAGACGCGCTGGCCGACACGTGGCACCTGCCGCCACGCGCGGAGGCGGCAGGACCTGCCACCACGACAGCAGGCGACAGCCCTGGAATTACCGGAAATCGGACGAGGCAAGTTGCTGCAACGGAATTGGATGGGCTGGTGGGCCCTGCCGCCACACCCCGTGGCGGCAGGTCTCCAGCAGCAGCGACTCGCTCTGTCTCGTTCTACTCTGTTTTATTCGGTGTTGGCAAGTGTGAAATAGGCACGTTTGACTGAGATTTGAATCAATTTGAAGGTCGATTTTGAAGATGTTGCAGTTGAAGAAAAGATAGATTAAGGTAAGATCTATCCATTTTTATGGTTTTCGCTTACATGCACGGTCGTTTTGTACTTTCCAAATGCTCCAAAACACTCCCCAAAATTATTATCAAATGCCAAATAAAGCAAAGAATATAAAGTTAGAGACTAATCATACAGTACAAAACCACCGTGCATGTGAGCGAAAAACACAAAAATGGATACATCTTACCTTGATTTATTTTTTCTTCAACTGCAACATCTTCAAAATTAACTTTCAAATTGATTCAAATCTCAGTCAAACATGCCTATTTCACACTGCTAACAACACAGACACTGGAAGAACAAAGAGCAGGAGAGCCAGTCGCTGCTGCTGGAGACCTGCCGCCACCGTGTGTGGCGGCAGGGCCCATCAACCACATGTTGTTCCGTTGCAGCAGCTGGTCTCGCCCGGTTTCCGGTAATTCCTGAGTTGCCGCCTGCTGTCGTGGCGGCAGGTCCTGCCGCACGTGGCGGTAGGTGCCGCGTGTCGGCCGGCACGCCTGCCGCCACGGTCCAGCTGGTCTCTTCTGTCAAATCTTTTCAGAAGTGGTCTTTTTCGTCAATTCGACTCGTCAGGTGGTCCTTTTGGACAAAAATTCGCTGGATTACCCACCTCCTGAGGCCATCCGCGGCCTCACGCGCCCCCTGCGTCGTCCGATCGATTCGCGGCGCCCCCTTCTGCCTGCCTGGCGGCCTCCCCGCCGTCCGATCTCGTAAGTCCGTTCCTCACCGCCCCGATGACTTCCGAGGTCCATGACCCATGGGCCGCGGACGCGTGCGGGGCCCCCTCACATAGCGTCTTTTGCGTCGACCATGCGTGTACCGTCTCGTGCGCTTGTGTGTGGGGGTGGGGATGAGGGGTCGGACGTTTGCCCCGCTGGGTCTTGTTCATTTGCTGCCAGACCCGTCCTTTTCTTCTCTCTTTTTCTAGGATGGCTCTTTCGGTGCTCCTTCCTGTGTGCCCGGTTGTTCAGTGCCACCTGATCGGCCCTCTTTCTGTCCGTTGGGAGTCGGCGTCGGGCATTTTCACCGGTTGGGTCTCGTTCGGCAGGTGGGGGTCGGTTTCAGTCTGCCCGGCTGTTGAGCGCCTCCTAGTCGGCTCCCTTGCTGTCTACCCGGCTGTTGGACGACGCTGGTCCTCCTTGGCTGGCGTGTTCCGGTTAGGTGTATATGTCTGATTCCGGGGGGGAGGGGGGTGCGTAGCCTGTCTATCCGCCCGTTGAACGCCGCATGACCGGCCCCCTTTCTTTCTACTCCTCTGTTGGATCCCGCCGAGTCTACCCGGCGTTTGGGTGTCATCGCGTCGGCGCAGCGTCGGACGGGCTTATTCGCGGGGGGGGGGGGGGGGGGGGGGGGGTGCGGTTCCTGTCCACCCGGCTACTGAACGCCGCCGATCGGCACTCTATCGTCAGTTTCACCCGCTGTGTTCCCTTCGTTTGCTGCCGGGGCCGTGCTCCTCTCTTTTTCTTTTTTTCTTTTTTTGAGGGGGCCTCTTATTTTTCTTTCTGTGTTGGTTTTTCCGGTGTTCCCTTTAAGTGCCGAGCAGGCATGTGCCGAGAAATAACAGGAGTACGATTTGTCATGCTCCGCTTCTCTCTCCCTCTGCTACCGGCAATTCTGTGGCCGCGCTTGGGCCGCGCTGCTGTTGTCGGTGGCGTTCCATTGAAATTCATGACCGTGTTGGTGTGGGGGGAATTTGATGGAGCATTTTTTGCTTCGGGTTTGCGTGCATGTTTTCTTTGGAGGTAATATCACTGGTAGTCACTAAACTTGCGCCGGATGTGCAGTTTGGTGCTACAAGTTTGAAAATACGATTTTCTGGTCAGGTAACTTGCATTTAGGTGCAGATACGGTCACTCCATTTGACCGCCCGCGTATCCGCCACTGGCGTGACTTGCCACGCATGCAGAGGCCCAGTGTCAGCGACAGGGAACGTTTGGGGGCGACGTGTGCATGTTTTTTTTGCACGGACCCCCCTGAACTTATTATTTTTTGTGCAAAAAACTCCTTGCAACAGCGGGAACAGGCAACCCGTGCCTATTTGTGGAGTGGTACCCCAATTTTGCTGGCCATTTATTTTGGCTCCCCACCGCTTCGTCTCCTGATCATACAGAGGCGGAGGCGGAGGAGCCGGTGCGTCACAGCGGCCGGCGGCGAAGGAGATGAGTGAACCCCGCCGTCGACGTCCGGGCGAAGCAGCGCCGTCTTATGCTACGTCACCCCTCCCCCTACCCCCCCCCCCCCCCCCCCCCCCCCCGCGTTCTCTTCTCCGTCTCGTTTGTCTCCTCTGCTCCCCGACATTTTCTTTGTGCCTACCTAGGGTTCATATGGTAGGGCGATTTGCTTTGATAGATGTACGCATATGGACGTATTGTTGGATGTACGCATTAGATTTCAAAGGTCCACTTCCCCTGTTCGCAAATCCAACTAGGGTTTAGGAAGGGGTTATCAAAGGAGGCAACTTTTATGTGTGAAAAAGTCTGATAAAATCATTGTGTTCAGTATGGTTTATGGTCCTGATTGGTTGGATTATGTAGTTGAAATTGTGTGCTCTGAATTTCTGAAACTGCACGCAGTTAACTGAATTTTTTTGACACTGAATGTTTGTACTGTTTGTACTCTGAATTTCTGAAACTGCACGTAGCTATCTGAATTTTTTTGACACTGAATGCGTGTACTCTAAATTTGAAAACACTAAATGGAGCAGCTGCTCTTCATTATGTGAAGGATAATTTTGACACAATGACACAAATAAATCAGATATGACAAGTTCGCACAAACCTGGGCATTGTGGTAAGTAAATTTTGGTGTTGCAATAGAAAAGACCACCCCTAATGACTGGGGAAAATTTCAGTCAATCAACTTGGATGTACTGAAAATACCTAACCAAAACAAGGGTCCATGGCAAGTGGGCTATGACGTCGGGTTTGGCTTGCACTGCCGGCATGGGTGAGCTGTGTGCGGGCGGTGCGGCTTCAAACGCAGAGAAGCCATAGACGCCGGCGCGTCTCGCCGGTGTGGGCTGACTAGGATGGTGAGCTGCTGGTATGCCACATGCATCCAGTCCAACCGCCGGCTGTGAGCAGAGATGGAGGTCTGCAGTTTAGAATTTAGGATAAGCTATCAGGTCGCCGACGGCCGACGCCCAGCACTGACGTTCAGTATGGTTTATGGTCCTGATTGGTTGGATTATGAGGCCTCTTGAATTGTATATGTGATGTTTGTGAGATGGAATTTATGTGACATTATCAGCAGGTACTCTGAATTTTTTCGACACTGAATATACTCTGAATATGTGAAACTGTCTGTAGTTAACTGAAATTGGTATGTGAACATTATGTGCTGTATTGGTAAGGGTAAGTAGCTGATGTATGTCTATTATGTTAACTGAATGTGTACTGACTGTCAATTTTTTCTGTACTTTTGTTGTACTTAATTAAAAGAGTTGTTAACTGAATTTTTGTCCATTACATTTGATGTACCTTGCTTACTGAATATGTTTTATTTTGTCAATGCAGGTGATTTTGATGGGTTTTTTAGTGTTCAGATCCACCACAAGGGGTTCTTCTGTGGGAGTGAGAGCAACGAGACATACATGGATTATGAGGTTGACTGGTTTGACATGTGTCAGAGTGACACATGGTCAATGTTATGGATCAAGGATTTTCTTTCACAACTGGGATATGACATGGAAGCCTCCAAAATAGATGTGTATTGGTGCCAACCAGGGAAGATAATTGCTGATGGCCTTAAGCTTCTGACTTGTGATGCAGATATGGTGCTTATGATTACTGCAACAGTACAGCACAAGAACCTACTTCTTGTAGTAGATCATGGTGAAACTTTGCAGTCATCAGATGATGATGTTCTGATTACTGGAGTGACAAAACTGCCTAAGGTCATTACTCCCACAAAGCCCAATGGAAAAGAAAATGTTAGCTGCTCAAAGAAAGGAAAGAGTCTAAGGCAGAAGGTAGCAAGGAGATCAAAGAGGAGGATGTCATATGGTGAAGGATCTAGTTCAGGGTTTGCAGCTGCAGTGGATGAGGAGCAATGTGAGGAGGATGGTGAGAGCAGTGAAGAAGAGGGTGATGTTCAGGATGAGTTAACAGATGAGGATTTTTATGAGAGTGACTTTGATGTGCAAGATGGTGATGATGACCTATTTGATGCACATGTTGACAAAAATGTAGATGATCACAGAGAGAAGACTGAATTTGCTGACTATAAAGCAGAACTTCCAGAAGATGCATTGGAGGGCAGTCATTTGAATATGTCAACAGAAGAGAAAGAGAAGCTGAAGCATAAATTTAGTGTTTTCAACCCTAGCACAGACCTGAATGCACCAGTGTTTAAGCTAGGTATGGTATTTGCAGACATGATAGAGCTGAGACATGCTCTCAATGCATATAGTGTCAGAAATAGAGTGAAGGTGAGGAAGCTCAGAAATACTAACATGTCATTAGAGGTTGTATGCAAGGATGACTGTACTTGGTACTTGAAGGCAGGCAAAGACAACAGATCCAGTAGCATTCAGATCAAGAAGTATACTGACAAACATACTTGCACCAAAGCTTGGGATCTGAAAGTTCTTACTGCTCCATTTCTTACTAAACAATTCAGAGAAGAGTTCAGAGGCAATGAGAAAATGCCCTTAATGAAATTTTTAGAGAAGGTGGAACAAGAATTTTACTTAGTTGCTCATAGGAGTAAGCTAGGAAGGGCAAGAAGAGCAGCTGTTAAAGAAATCAGGGGAGAAGATGATGATCAATACAACACTTTGTGGGACTATGGGCAGGAGTTGAGAAGGAGCAATCCAGGGAGCCTATTTTTCTTGTGCACAAAGGAAGTGTTTGATGACAAGACAAAGATGACAAAGGACCACTTCTCAACATTATACTAGTCTTATGATGCATGTAAGAGGGGTTTTTTTGAAAGGCTGCAGACCGATAATTTTCCTTGATGGTTGTCACATCAAAACAAGATATAAGGGAAATATACTGACAGCAGTTGGAATTGATCCAAATGACTGTATCTTCCCTATAGCATTTGGCATATGTGAAGTGGAGTCAACACACAGTTGGGAGTGGTTTCTAGCCTCTTTGAAGGATGACCTAAATATAATCAACATATCAGCCTACACCATTATGAGTGACAGGCAGAAGGTGAGATGTAGTTTCTTTGTTCTTGTCTTTGTAAAATGTTCTATTCCAAAGTTGTGCAACTAACCATGAGAGTCTGTGATGTTCCTGTTGTTTTGTAGGGTTTAACAAATGATGTAAAGAAAGTTTTCCCTGATTCAGAACATCGGAACTGTGTTAGACACATTTACCAAAATTTCCACAAAGTACACAAGGGTGAACAGCTCAAGAATGACCTCTGGGCCATAGCGAGATCCACTAATGAAGCTGCCTACACCAGAAACATGGATAAGATTAAAGATCACAACTTTACAGCATTCAATTGGGTTGAGAACTTGTCCCCAAGAACTTGGATCAAAGCTTTCATTGACCCTTTTTGCAAGTGTGATATATTGCTAAATAACATGTGTGAAGTGTTTAACAGGTTAGTTTCATAGAACACATGATGTATTGCTTCATTTCTGTTGCATTTGCTTTCATTGATTGTGTTGACACATTTTGTGCAAATTTGCAGCTATATTTTGGATGGTAGAGAATTGCCAATTAAATCAATGCTGGATTACATCTTCTGGAAGATAACAAATAGGATGGTTGCACTAGTAGAAAACAGGGCTTTGGTCCAAGCTCGATCTACACATTAGTCCCGGTTGCATTACGAACCGGGACTAATGTGAGCATTATTCCCGGTTCGAGCGGCTAGGGCGCCGGTCGGGGCTCGGCAGGCATCAGTCCCGGTTCAAATGGGACCTTTAGTCCCGGTTGGAGACACCAACCGGGACTAAAGGGGCCGATACCCTTTAGTCCCGGTTGGTGTCTCCAACCGGGACTAAAGGTCTAACCTTTAGTCTCGGCCTTTAGTCCCGGTTGGTGTCTCCAACCGGGACTAAAGGGGTTCTGAAAGTTTCTTTTCTGTTTTTCCATTTGTTTTCTGTTTTTAGTTTCTGTTTTAAATTTCTTATATCTTTTAGCATATTTGATGTTTTTGAGTGATTCTCTTTGCATTAGATTCAAAATTTTGTCTAGTTTCTGTTTGTGCCATTAGTTTTCAAATTTGAATGGTTTAAATTTGAATTTGTTCAAATTTGCTTCAAACCCTAGATTGTAAATAACTTGAGTTTAAAAATAGTTTTTAATTTAATTCTTTTTGCTCCTAGTCACATGTTAGATTGTTGTCACAGTAAGATTTATTTGGTTATTTTTAGAATAATTAAAATTAGGATTTTAATTAAAACAGTACTGTTTTGCTTATATAGTTGTTTTAATCATTTAATTGTTGTTTTTTATTATTTTTAGTTAGTTCTTTCTGTAGATTTTAACATGTTGTAGTATGGTGCATATTGAATGCACAAAAATTCTGGAGTTGAAATAAGTTTAAAAAATGAAATGCCTTTGTAACAGATGAGTTTTCGTCCGAAACCTTGATACTTCGAAGGAGATGGTCCAGTTTATACACGAAGTGCATCCAGTTTTTGCCGTAACCCTCTCAACTTTTTAGCACATGCTATGTGCATGAAATGATGATACCATGCCAAGTTTCAACCTTTTCAGAGTTCATTTGTAGTGCTTTTCAATTTCAGGGTCATTTAGCTCAAAAAATTCATTAAATGCATGAAAAATAGCAAATGAAGTTAGAAAGGGTTCAAATTTGAGGATGTGGCTTTGAATGGTGCATATTGAATGCACAAAAATCTGGAGTTGAAATAAGTTTAAAAAAATGAAATGCCTTTGTAACAGATGAGTTTTCGTCCGAAACCATGATACTTCGAAGGAGATGGTCCAGTTTATACACGAAGTGCATCCAGTTTTTGCCGTAACCCTCTCAACTTTTTAGCACAAGCTATGTGGGTGAAATGATGATACCATGCCAAGTTTCAACCTTTTCAGAGTTCATTTGTAGTGCTTTTCAATTTCAGGGTCATTTAGCTCAAAAAAATCATTAAATGCATGAAAAATAGCAAATAAAATTTGAAAGGGTTGACTCTGGCTTGGTTAACCTTAGTTGTGACTCTGGCTAGGACGGTGCTAGCAGATGTAGTCGACGGTAGGATTGGATGGACACCAACCCGGACTAAAGGGGTTCTGAAATTTTCAAACTCTACCCCCCCCCCCCCCCCCGCGTATCGCCATTTCAGTTTTGAAAAAAACAAAAGAAAATGATAAAAATTTCAAAAATTAAAATCCTTCGTGATGTACTTATGTTACTACATCTACTAGTTAGGAAAATTAAAAAACATAAATTTCGACATGTTTTGCAAAAAAGTGTTATGAAAAAGTAAAACGGCTATAACTTTTGCATACGATGTCGAAAAAAACGTATAATATATCAAAATGTCCAGCACGAGAAGCCGGTTTCAATTTCAACCGCCATAGGCCGTTTTGCAAATTTTTAGAATCCTCAAATTCCGAAAGGAAAAAAGTTATCCTCAAATTTAAGTTTTTTTGATTTTTTGGTCAAACTCTGGTCAAACTATGGTCAAACAGTGGTCAAACTACTTATTCAATAAATATTAGTGTTACTAAATAATTATTGTTTTTTAGAATAATAGTTTCAAACTCAAACGGTGAAACGTGTGACATCATGCTCAAGGGCTTAATAGGACTGATATGATACATATAACAATAAGGTATAACTTCTGATAATAATAATAAGATTGTCATATTTGGATTCCTCACATTTTTCTGATAATAATGGATATATTATTTGTCGAATTTCGATTTACAGATTTAAAGATATTAATTATGCCATATTAAAAGAATAAATGGCAAAAAATGAATAAAATAATATTATTACTTATTTTATTTTCATTGAAATTCAATATTATTATTACTTATTTTGTTTATTTTAATAATTGTTTGGAATTCAAAAAATTAAATCATGTGACATCAAGACCTAAGGGTTAATAGGATTGATACCTTACTATTGTCAGGAAAACAACAAGTGCGGACTTCGAAACTAGGGACGATAGAACCAGGAAGTTAAGCGTGCTGGGGCTGGAGCAGTGAGAGGATGGGTGACCGGCCAGGAAGTTAGACGATTTGGAATGAGTGCTCCACGCTGGAGCAGTGAGGAGGGGTGATTAGAGATTAAATTGTCAAATAATTCAAAGATTTGAAAATCGGAATAAAACTTAAAAAAAATTCAAAAAATATTCAAAAAAAAAATTCAAAAAAAATTCAAAAAAACTCCTTTAGTCCCGGTTGGTGCCTTTAGTCTCGGTTGGTGCCTTTAGTCCCGGTTGGTAACACCAACCGGGACTAAAGGTCCTCCATCCCCCGCCCCAGACAGCGGCCACGTGGAGGGCCTTTAGTCACGGTTCGTAATGCAACCGGGACTAAAGGGGGGGGGGGGGCTTTAGTCCCGATTGCGCAGTCCCCGTTGGGCAACCGGGACTAAAGGCCCTCCCGAACCGGGACAGAAGGCCCGTTTTCTACTAGTGTTGGTAAGCAAAGGGAGGCAGAAAAGTGGACAGGCAGGCTTTGCCCCAAGATACAGAAGAAGCTGGACAAGTATGTTGAGTGGGCAAAAAACTGCAGGGTGAGGGAGTATGGAAGAGGTGTATTCCAGGTTATCTCATTGAACAACACTGTCACGCCCAATATACGATCCTATCCTCGAGGGACTCGGAGGCCCCACCAGGGATAGAAGCGCATATCGAAGACGCTTGCAAGGTGGATACCATTACATCGCACCATGTACATAATAGATGGGGATACATACAAATACATACAGTCATCACAGGAATACATTAATACATCAATACATAGCAAACACCATACAGAAGAGCAGAATCCGACTACGGATGAAACACAAACGAAAAACACGAACGAAATCCACCTTGCTAGCCCAGGCTGCCGACCAGGAACCTATCCCAAGATCGACGAAGAAGAAGAACTCCAAAAGCAGACGCGCATCGCTCTCGCATCAGATCATCGCACTACCTGTACCTGCAGCTGTTGTTGTAGTAATCTGTGAGCCACAAGGACTCAGCAATTCCATAACCATGGGTAGCAAGACTATCAAAGCTTAATGGGTATGGAAGGGTAAGGTGGTGAGGTTGCAGCAAGCACTAAGCATTGTATGGTGGCTAACTTAAGAGTACAAAAATAAGAAGAGTAACTACGCATAACGGTCGCAAACTAATAATGATCAAGAAGTGATCCTGAACACCTACTTATGAGTCAAACATAACCCCACCGTGTTCTCTTCTCGAACTTCCTCGAAAAGAGACGGTCACGGTTACGCACGCGGTGGGTGTATTTTAATTAGGATTAGTGTCAAGTTCTCTACAACCGGAGGTTATAAATATCCAAGTCGCCACATAACCGCGGGCATGGCTTCGCGTAAGATTTAACCCTGTAGGGGTGTTCCATCCTGGTCTATCATAGACTAACACAAGCTGCGGTGGAAATACCTCAACCTCGAGGTAGCCCAAAGTATCCTCGGAATCCCGGTGCACAAGACATTTCGACAATGGTAAAACAAAACCAGCAAGACCTCCCGGGGTACCGACAATCCCGATAGGAGCCGCACGTATCTCGTTCTCAGGGCACACCGGATGAGCCAGACGTCGGGTTAGCTGAGACCCTGGTTGCCCAGGGGGCGCCGGACATCGCCCTAGTTTGGACCAACACTCATGAGGAGCACTGGCCCGGGGTTGTTGATTAATTATCCTCGGGGTCCGGAAAGAACCTATGCAAAATTTTAGTTGTTATTAGGCAAATGGTAAAACCAAAGTTGGGCCTTGCTGGAAGAGTTTTATTCAAAGCGAACTGTCAAGAGGGTCCCATTCCCCTGAGCATGTTAGGAACGCTAACCAAGGATCATAACACCGGTATTACGGAAACTAAGGCAGCATGAGAGGAACAAAACACTAGGCAAAAGGTCGAGCCTTCCACCCATTACCAAGTATATAGATGCATTAATTAAATAAGAGATATTGTGATATCCCATGATATCCATGTCCCAACATGGAACAACCTACAACTGCACCTGCAACTAGCAACACTATAAGAAAGGGTTGAGCAAAGCGGTAACATAGCCAAACAACGGTTTGCTGGGTAGGGTGGTTAGAGGCTGTATCATGGCATATGGGAGGCTGACATATATGTGGTAGGAAGCGCGACATAGCGATAGCAACGAGACAACTAGGAAGCAAAGATAGTAGAGATATCCAAGGTCATGATCATCTTGCCTGAAATCCCGCTCGGAAGAAGATTGAGTCCATGAAGAAGACGAACACGCGTAGTCGAACGAATCCTCACAATCGCAACGTAACCGAAACTATCGAGAAGAAGCACAACCGGAAAGAAGCAAACAACATGGTAAACACACAAGCATAAACATGGCATGATGCACAATCAAATATGATGCATGACAAGATTAAATGTTGTTAAACATGCCAAGAGATGAAGTATAAGCAATCCATACAACTAGGCAAGTTTAAATGAGGCCGGAAACACAAATAACAATTCCGGAAAATCCCCATATGCAAATTTCGAAATTGGTACTGATATGGATTAAAGACAATGTTAAAGTTGTTAAACAGTAAGTTTACATGCATCATGATGATCTACATGTTTTTCTAGTCAAGTTACATATGTAGATCATTTAATTCGGAGCTACGGTCTAGAAGATATGAGCTAAACAAGTTTAACATGGCAATAATGCAAAATGCATGCAAACATCAACCACAACACTCAAATCGAGGATGCAACATGACAATATGAAACTACACACAATTCTAACCAAGTGTCATGCAGGACATGATCAAAACGGAGCAACGGTTCAACAATTACAACCAACACAAATTATAACAACGATCTGCCCAAAACAGCAACATAGCACTTTGCAAACATCAAAACAACATGCTACAGTGCAAAAACATGGCATCAAATGACACCTCATGGAAGTACATAACATGGAGCTCGAAACATACAACATGGGCATAATCATAGGAGCAATAGATTAATTACTATGATTTTTGCAAAATGGAACATTCTGTTAACAGGTTGACAGTTTTATCATGATAGCAACTTGACAGCAAGAAAGAGATATGCTACAGGAACTTTACATGGCAACCAAAGGCATGGCATCAAAGTAGACATTACATAGACCAAATCTCATGAAGGAACCATATGCATGTGAGCTCTAGATTAGTGGCAACCATGAAGCAAAGTTGGCAAGTTTTATAACAGGCAGTTTTAACTTAAAATAGCAACATTGACTAGGCATGTTTACAAGCTTATGGCAGTCACATCATGGCTTATCATGGCGTGAAATAAATACTAACAGCAAGAACACATCAGAATGCTCCAAAGTCATGTTGACAAGATGCTCATATGACATACGCATTAAATCACACGAAAATGACAAAATGACACATATTAACAGTTTACTGCAGTAACATCAGGATGCACTTTTGCAATAGAGATTATGACATGTAGATGAAACCTAACATGAATGCAACAGCGACCATCATGTAGAGCACGAAGAGTAGATCATTTTACATATATAGATCATTATCATAGGGTCGACATGCACAAAGTTACAGCCACTCAAACATGCATATGTGAAGTTAAATCAGACAAAAGACTGGAACTAGGCGCACGATAACTAAAAGCCGCACGGGCGGGGTTTAGCGGGGCGACGCTCACCTAGGGCCCATGGGCCGGTCGGAGAGAGTGGACGGAGCGAAGCGGGACGACGGGGTACGGCGCGGCCGTTTGGTACGAGGGACGACAGGGATCCGGGCGAAGTGGAACGAGGCCGTCCCAGGCCGGGTCAACGGCGACTGTGGCTGTTCCGACGACGGGGACGAGGAGGTGAGGCGCCGGTGAGGTCGGGGACGGGCGAGGAGGCCGGAGCGAGGCGGATCTGGGCGGCGGCGGCCTGGATCCGGCCTAGGAGCTCCGGCGGCGACGTCCGACGGCGACGGCGGCACTGTGGGAGAGCGAGAGACGGTGAGAGGGAGAGGAAAAAGAGAAGGAGGGAGAGAGGAAGGAGAGGGGCGGCGGATCTGGCCTGGGTCGGCGGCGGCGGCTCGATCCGGCCGGCAGGTCGAGGCGGCGAGGATGAGCCGGCGGGGTCCGACGCGGCGGCGCGGGGAGGCTGGCAGCGCGGGCGCTTGGGAGGCGCGGCTAGGCTGGCTCGGGCGGCTCGGGCCCAGATGGGCTCAGGCGGGCTTGGCTTGGGCCCTGCGGCGAGGTGGAGGAGGGCTGGAGGAGGCAAGGGCGACGTGGGGGCGCGTGCTTGGTCGAGGGCGGCGGCGCAGGTGGCAGCTGGGCCGGTGGGGCGGCGCCAAGTGGCGGCGGTGGAGAGGGGAGGCGTGGAAAACGAGGAGGAGAGAGGTTAGGGGTGGGTTTGGGTTAGTTTTGGAAGGAGGAGGCCTTCCTTATATAGCAGGTAGGCTAGGGTTGGGGGATTTAGTCCGTTTTCGGACCGTTCGATCGCCCTCGGACGGTCCAAAGCGGAGGGGGTAGCTAGGTGGGCTAGATGGGCTGTGTAGAGGGGGGTTGGACTAAGAAGAGAGGGAAGTGGTGCAGCCCGGCAGGGTTTTCGGAACACCGAAAACATCCGACGTTTTGACCGGCTCTAGTGCCGCTATAGGTTATCCGTTGGGGCATCAAACGACCTCCGAATGGGACGAAATTTGGCAGGCGGTCTACCTACAACATAATAAGACCGCACGTCAACTTTCAACCCATTCCGAGAACATTTTTATCCCACTTATAAAATAATATTTCGGAGGTGCCGCGGGCGCGTGCGAGTGTGTCGGTACGCGGAACGGACAACGGAAGGGACGGGGAGAATCCGGCAACTACGAACGGATGCAAGTTTCATGAAAATATGCGGATGAACTGCACATGATGACATAACGAAGTGCAACAAACAAATGAATCACACAGCAACGACAGAAAATAAAAGGAAGGCATCTGGAGCATCGATCTCGGGGCGCCACAACTCTCCCCCACTAACAGAAGATCCCTACCCGAGATCTTAGGAAGGAACCCGAAGATTGAAGAGGAAGAGGAAAAAGGAAGAGGAAGAGGTAAAACTAAGTTGCTTCTTTGACAAACGAGTGAAACCAAAGAACCTTGAGAGGTTGAAAAACTTGAAGAAATGACACGACGGAGATGAACGAAATTGAAAACTCTCCGTTGGACAAGAGGAACAAGGAGTACAACGGAACCAAGCACTCAAGGGACAAGATAGAATTTGAAACCACTAAGGTTTAAACGAGATAGACAACGAATGAGAAGGAAAAATTTGGTAGCACTCCGGTAGGAAAGAGAAGGAAAACTTAATAAGATGAAAAGAACTTGAAAAGAGAATACGACACTCCGGTAAAATGGATAAGCTAGGAAAGAACATGATCTTGGTGAAACGAGATAATGGGTCGAAGAGAGCAACATCACAATGCCTCCGAAACGAAAGAATAGAAGCTAGCTCGTTGGAAAGAAAAGAACGGAGAAGCAAATGACAACTTCTACCGCAGTTGAGTTTGGAAAGCATCATTACAAAGAAGGATTGAACAGAGTTGTTGAAAAATCAACAACGAAAAAGAATAAACTTGTTGTGGGCTTATGGAAAACAACCCAAAATTATGAGGTGACAACCGGCCACTAACGGAAAACAATTGATTGGTTGAGGTCAACAAAGAGATGAAAGCTTCTTTCACCGAGAAGAGAAGGAGAAACATGGATCATTGATAAGCACCACAATAGCAACAATCCTTCGGAAAGAACCTATGCAAAATTTTAGTTGTTATTAGGCAAATGGTAAAACCAAAGTTGGGCCTTGCTGGAAGAGTTTTATTCAAAGCGAACTGTCAAGAGGGTCCCATTCCCCTGAGCATGTTAGGAACGCTAATCAAGGATCATAACACCGGTATTACGGAAACTAAGGCAGCATGAGAGGAACAAAACACTAGGCAAAAGGCCGAGCCTTCCACCCATTACCAAGTATATAGATGCATTAATTAAATAAGAGATATTGTGATATCC
This sequence comes from Elymus sibiricus, assembly GCA_039707655.1. NCBI lineage: Eukaryota > Viridiplantae > Streptophyta > Magnoliopsida > Poales > Poaceae > Elymus > Elymus sibiricus. The sequence continues at coordinate 3,187,241 of CM077676.1, forward strand.
CATGATATCCATGTCCCAACATGGAACAACCTGCAACGGCACCTGCAACTAGCAACACTATAAGAAAGGGTTGAGCAAAGCGGTAACATAGCCAAACAACGGTTTGCTGGGTAGGGTGGTTAGAGGCTGTATCATGGCATATGGGAGGCTGACATATATGTGATAGGAAGCGCGACATAGCGATAGCAACGACACAACTAGCAAGCAAAGATAGTAGAGATATCCAAGGTCATGATCATCTTGCCTGAAATCCCGCTCGGAAGAAGATTGAGTCCATGAAGAAGACGAACACGCGTAGTCGAACGAATCCTCACAATCGCAACGTAACCAAAACTATCGAGAAGAAGCACAACCGGAAAGAAGCAAACAACATGGTAAGCACACAAGCATAAACATGGCATGATGCACAATCAAATATGATGCATGACAAGATTAAATGTTGTTAAACATTCGAAGAGATGAAGTATAAGCAATCCATACAACTAGGCAAGTTTAAATGAGGCCGGAAACACAAATAACAATTCCGGAAAATCCCCATATGCAAATTTCGAAATTGGTACTGATCTACATTAAACACAATGTTAAAGTTGTTAAACAGTAAGTTTACATGCATCATGATGATCTACACATTTTCTAGTCAAGTTACATATGTAGATCATTTAATTCGGAGCTACGGTCTAGAAGATATGTGCTAAACAAGTTTAACATGGCAATAATGCAAAATGCATGCAAACGTCAACCACAACACTCAAATCGAGGATGCAACATGGCAATATGAAACTACACACAATTCTAAGCAAGTTTCATGTAGGACATGATCAAAACGGAGCAACGGTTCAACAATTACAACCAACACAAATTATAACAACGATCTGCCCAAAACAGCAACATAGCACTTTGCAAACATCAAAACAACATGCTACAGTGCGAAAACATGGCATCAAATGACACCTCATGGAAGTACATAGCATGGAGCTCAAAACATACAACATGGGCATAATCATAGGAGCAATAGATTAATTACTATGATTTTTGCAAAATGGAACATTCTGTTAACAGGTTGACAGTTTTATCATGATAGCAACTTGAGAGCAACAAAGAGACATGCTACAGGAACTTTACATGGCAACCAAAGGCATGGCATCAAAGTAGACATTACATAGACCAAATCTCATGAAGGAACCATATGCATATGAGCTCTAGATTAGTGGCAACCATCAAGCAAAGTTGGCAAGTTTTATCACACACAGTTTTAACTTAAAACAGCAACATTGACTAGGCATGTTTACAAGCTCATGGCAGTCACATCATGGCTTATCATGGCGTGAAATAAATACTAACAACAAGAAGACATAAGAATGCTCCAAAGTCATGTTGACAAGATGCTCATATGACATACGCATTAAATCACACGAAAATGACAAAATGACACATATTAACAGTTTACTGCAGTAACATCAGGATGCACTTTTGTAACAGAGATTATGACATGTAAATGATGTTGGAAATATGCCCTAGAGGCAATAATAAATTGGTTATTATTATATTTCCTTGTTCATGATAATCGTTTATTATCCATGCTATAATTGTATTGATTGGAAACTCAAATACATGTGTGGGTACATAGACAACACTGTGTCCCTAGTAAGCCTCTAGTTGACTAGCTTGTTGATCAAACATGGTTAAGGTTTCCTAGCCATGGACATGAGATGTCATTTGATAACGGGATCACATCATTAGGAGAATGATGTGATGGACAAGACCCAAACTGTAAACGTAGCATTTGATCGTGTCAGTTTATTGCTATTGTTTTCTGCATGTCAAGTATCTGTTCCTTTGACCATGAGATCATGCAACTCACTGACACCGGATGAATACCTTGTGTGTATCAAACGTCGCAACGTAACTGGGTGACTATAAAGGTGCTCTACAGGTATCTCCGAGGGTGTCTGTTGGGTTGGCATGGATCAAGACTGGGATTTGTTACTCCGTATGACGGAGAGGTATCTCAGGGCCCACTCGGTAATACAACATCACAATGAGCCTTGCAAGCAATGTGACTAAAGTGTTAGCCACGAGATCTTGTATTACGGAACGAGTAAAGAGACTTGCCGGTAACGAGATTGAACTAGGTATAGTGATACCGACGATCGAATCTCGGGCAAGTAACATACCGAAGAACAAAGGGAACAGCATACGGGATTAACTGAATCCTTGACATAGAGGTTCGACCGATAAAGATCTTCGTAGAATATGTAGGAGCCAATATGGGCATCCAGGTCCCGCTATTGGTTATTGGCCGTAGAGGTGTCTCGGTCATGTCTACATAGTTCTCGAACCCGCAGGGTCTACACACTTAACGTCTGGTGACGATTAGTATAATTGAGTTATTATGTTGGTGACCGAAAGTTGTTCAGAGTCCCGGATAAGATCCCGGACATGGCGAGGATCTCCGAAATAGTCCGGAGGTAAAGATTGATATATGTGATAATAGTGTTTTGATCTCCGGAAGAGTTCCGAAGTTCACCGGAAGGGGTTCCGGATGTTTACCGAAGTGTTCGGGTGCAGCAACACTTTATATGAGCCAAAGGGATAAAGCCCACAAGGTATTGGAAAGTGCAAAAGTAGTTTTGCTGCCGCGTAAGCGGTACTACCGCTTGGTGAAGCGGTACTACCGCCGGAGCGGTACTACCGCTTGTGTGAAGCGGTACTACCGCCCGAGCGGTACTACCGCTTGTGTGAAGCGGTACTACCGCTTGTGCGCGGCTGTGCACGGTTCGGCAGGGATCCGAGTTGGACTCTTTCCCTGCGGGCCAAACCGACCTTGTGCGGGCAAAACCGACCCGGAGGAGGCTTTTACTCCAAGTTTAGACCCCAAGGCTCAACATATAAATAGAGGGGCAGGGCTAGCACACGGGACACATCAGGATTTCCCAAGCCGTGTGCCGGCAACCCTAGCCCTCTAGTTCCTCCGTCATAATCTCCGTAGTGCTTGGCGAAGCCCTGCAGAGATTGTTCCTCACCACCATCACCACGCCGTCGTGCTGCTGGAACTCAACCACTACTTCACCATCGCTCGCTGGATCGAGGAGGTGAAGGCGTCATTAAGCCGTACGTGTGTTGAACGCGGAGGTGCCGTCCGTTCGGCACTAGATCGGAAGGATCGTGATTGGATCGCGGGACGCTCGGCGATTTGGATCGCGAAGACGTTCGACTACATCAACCGCGTTTATTAACGCTTCCGCTTAGCGATCTACAAGGGTATGTAGATTCACTCTCCCTCTCGTAGATGCTCATCACCATGGATAGATCTTATGTGTGCGTAGGAAAATTTTTTGTTTCCCATGCAACGTTCCCCAACAGTGGCATCATGAGCTAGGTCTATGCGTAGATGAGATCTCGAGTAGAACACAAACGAGTTGTGGGCGTGGGTGTATACATATTGCTTGCCGTTACTAGTTGATACTTGATTCAGCGGTATTGTGAGATGAAGCGGCCCGGACCGACATTACGCGTACGCTTACGCGAGACTGGTTTTACCGCTGCGTGCACTTGTTGCATAAAGGTGACTGGCGGGTGTCTGTCTCTCTCACTTTAGTTGAATCGGTTCAATGAAGAGGGTTCTTTTAGAAGATCAAAAAGCAATCACTACACCACGTTGTGGTTTTGCGTAGGTAAGAACGGTTCTTGCAAACCCGTAGCAGCCACGTAAAATTTGCAACAACAATTAGAGGACGTCTAACTTGTTTTTGCAGGGTATGTTGTGATGTGATATGGCCAATTACATGATGAGATATATGTGATGTATGAGATGATCATGTTTTGTATAGAATATCACGACTTGCATGTCGATGAGTACGGCAACTGGCAGGAGCCATAGAGTTGTCTTTAATTATTGTATGACCTGCGTGTCAATCATTAAGCGCTATGTAATGCTTTACTTTATCGCTAAACGTTAGCTATAGTCGTGGAAGCAACAGTCGGCGCGACAACCTTATGGCGACACGTTGATGGAGATCAAGATGATGGAGATCATGGTGTCATGCCGGTGACGATGGAGATCATGCCGGTGCTTTGGAGATGGAGATCAAAAGCACAAGTTCATGGCCATATCATGTCACTTATGATTTGCATGTGATGTTAATCCTTTTATGCATCTTATTTTGCTTAGGACGACGGTAGCATTATAAGGTGATCCCTCACTTAAATTTCAAGATAAATTGTGTTCTCCCCAAGTGTGCACCGTTGCGAAAGTTCGTCGTTTCGAGACACGCCGTGATGATCGGGTGTGATAGACTCTACGTTCGCATACAACGGGTGTAAGCCATGTTGCACGTGCGGAACACTCGGGTTAAACTTGACGAGCCTAGCATGTACAGACATGGCCTCGGAACACAAGAGACCGAAAGGTCGAACATGAGTCATATAGTAGATATGATCAACATGAAGATGTTCACCATTGAAACCACCTCAACTCACGTGATGATCGGACTTGAGTTGGTGGATTTGGATCATGTTACACTCGAATGATCGGAGGGATGTCAATTTGAGTGGGAGTTTTTTTAAATATGATTAACTAAACTCATTATCTAAGAACAATAGTCTAAGTTGTCTTTGCTATATTTATGTTGTAGATCATGGCTCGCGCAGTAGCACCCCTGAATTTTAATGCGTTCCTAGAGAAAGCTAAGTTGAAAGATGATGGAAGTAACTTTGTGGACTGGGCCCGTAATCTAAGGATTATCCTTACGGCTTCCCAGAAGGCTTATGTCCTTGATGCACCGCTTGGTGATCCACCCGCTCCAGTTGAGTCTCTAGACGTTGTGAACGCCTGGCAGGCTCGTTCTGATGATTACTCAATAGTTCAATGTGCAATGTTGTATGGCTTAGAACCGGGACTTCAAAGACGTTTTGAACGTCATGGAGCATATGAGATGTTCCAGGAGTTGAAGTTTATCTTTCAGAAGAATGCCCGGATCGAGAGATATGAGATCTCCGATAAGTTCTATGCTTGCAAGATGGAGGAGAACGGGTCTATCAGTGATCACGTGCTCAGAATGTCTGGGTACTCCACCCGTCTGGCTGAGTTAGGGATGCCCCTTCCGCCAGAGGCTATCACTGACAGAGTTCTTCAGTCATTGCCACCTAGCTACAACAGCTTCGTGTTGAACTATAACATGCACGGGATGAACAAGTCAGTCGCCGAGCTGTTTGCGATGCTGAAAGCCGCTGAGTCTGAAATTCAGAAGGAGCATCAAGTGTTGATGGTCAATAAAACCACTAGTTTCAAGAAAAATGGCAAGGGTAAGAAGGGTAACTCCAAGCAGAGTGGCAAAGCAGTTGCTCCTCTCGTGAAGAAACCCAAGGCTGGACCCAAACCAGAAACTGTGTGTTTTCATTGCAAGGGAACTGGACACTAGAAGCGGAATTGCCCCAAGTATTTGGCTGACAAGAAGGCGGCCAACAACAAACAAGGTATATATGATATACATGTTATTGATGTGTACCTTACCAACTCTCGTTGTAGTGCCTGGGTATTTGATACCGGTGCGGTTGCTCATATTTGCAACTCAAAACAGGAACTGCGGAATAGACGGAGGCTGGCAAAGGACGAAGTGACGATGCGCGTGGGAAATGGTTCCAAGGTTGATGTGATCGCCGTCGGCACGCTCGCTCTTCGATTACCGTCGGGATTAGTGATGAACCTAAATAAGTGTTATTTGGTGCCTGCGTTAAGCATGAACATTATATCTGGATCTTGTTTATTGCGAGACGGTTACTCATTTAAATCAGAGAATAATGGTTGTTCTATTTATATGAGTAATATCTTTTATGGTCATGCACCCGATGTGAGGGGTTTATTCTTATTGAATCTCGATAGTAATGATACACATGTTCATAACATTGATGCCAAAAGATGTAAAATTGATAATGATAATACCACTTTCTTGTGGCACTGCCGTTTAGGTCATATTGGCGTAAAACGCATGAAGAAGCTCCATGCTGATGGACTTTTGGAGTCACTTGATTTTGAATCACTTGACACATGTGAGCCATGCCTCATGGGCAAGATGACTAAAACGCCGTTCTCTGGAACAATGGAACGGGCAAGTGACTTATTGGAAATCATACATACTGATGTGTGCGGTCCGATGAGTATTGAGGCGCGCGGTGGTTATCGTTACTTTCTCACCTTCACTGATGACTTAAGTAGATATGGGTATATTTACTTAATGAAACACAAGTCTGAAACATTTGAAAAGTTCAAACAATTTCAGAGTGAAGTTGAGAATCATCGTAACAAGAAGATTAAATTCCTACGATCTGATCGAGGAGGAGAATATCTGAGTTATGAGTTTGGCAGTCACTTAAGACAGTGTGGAATTGTTTCACAATTGACACCGCCTGGAACACCACAGCGTAATGGTGTGTCCGAACGTCGTAATCGAACCTTATCGGATATGGTGCGATCTATGATGTCTCTTGCCGATTTGCCACTATCGTTTTGGGGTTATGCATTAGAGACAGCTGCATTCACTTTAAATAGGGCACCATCGAAATCCGTTGAGACGACGCCATATGAACTTTGGTTTGGCAAGAAGCCAAAACTGTCGTTTCTTAAAGTTTGGGGATGTGATGCTTATGTCAAAAAGCTTCAGCCTGAAAAGCTGGAACCCAAAGCGGAGAAATGCGTCTTCATAGGATACCCAAAAGAGACAATTGGGTATACCTTCTACCTCAGATCCGAGGGCAAAGTGTTTGTCGCTAAAAACGGAACATTTCTTGAGAAAGAGTTTCTCTCGAAAGAATTGAGTGGGAGGAAGATAGAACTTGATGAGGTTGTTGAACCTTTACTTCAACCTGAGAGTAGCGCAGCGCAGAAAGTTGTTTCTGTGGAGCCTACATTAGCTGAAGAGGAAGTTAATGATGATGATCATGAAGCTTTGGATCAAGTTGCTATCGAACCTCGTAGGTCGACAAGGACGCGTGCTGCTCCCGAGTGGTACGGCAACCCTGTCTTAGAGGTCATGTTGTTAGACAACGATGAACCTACGAGCTATGGAGAAGCGATGATGGGCCCGGATTCCGAGAAGTGGTTAGAGGCCATGAAATCCGAGATGGGATCCATGTATGAAAACAAAGTATGGACTTTGGAAGTATTACCTGAAGGGCGTAAGGCCATTCAGAACAAATGGATCTTTAAGAGGAAGACGGACGCGGACGGTAATGTCACCGTCTATAAAGCTCGACTTGTGGCAAAGGGTTTTTCACAAGTTCAAGGAGTTGACTACGATGAGACCTTCTCACCCGTAGCGATGCTTAAGTCCGTCAGAATCATGTTAGCAATAGCTGCCTTTTTCGATTATGAAATTTGGCAGATGGATGTCAAAACAGCGTTCCTTAACGGTTTCCTTAAGGAAGAGTTGTATATGATGCAACCAGAAGGTTTTGTCGATCCAGAGAATGCTGACAAAGTTTGCAAACTCCAGCGATCCATTTATGGACTGGTGCAAGCATCTCGGAGTTGGAATCTTCGTTTTGATGAGGTGATCAAAGCGTTCGAGTTTATACAAGTTTACGGAGAAGCTTGTATTTACAAGAAAGTGAGTGGGAGCTCTATAGCGTTTCTAATATTATATGTGGATGACATATTGCTGATTGGAAACAATATAGAAATGCTGGAAAGCGTAAAGGAATATTTGAACAAGAGTTTTTCAATGAAGGACCTAGGAGAAGCTGCTTTCATATTAGGCATCAAGATCTATAGAGATAGATCAAGACGCTTAATAGGACTTTCACAAAGCACATACCTTGATAAGATTTTGAAGAAGTTCAAAATGGATCAGTCCAAGAAGGGGTTCTTGCCTGTTTTGCAAGGTGTGAAGTTGAGTAAGACTCAATGCCCAGTGACTGCAGAAGATAGAGAAAAGATGAGTGTCATCCCCTATGCTTCGGCCATAGGCTCTATCATGTATGCAATGCTGTGCACAAGACCCGATGTCAGCCTTGCCATAAGTATGGTCGGAAGGTTTCAAAGTGATCCAGGGATGGAACACTGGACGGCGGTCAAGAATATCCTGAAGTACCTGAAAAGGACTAAGGACATGTTTCTCGTTTATGGAGGTGATCAAGAGCTCGTCGTAAAGGGTTACGTCGATGCAAGCTTTGACACTGATCCGGATGACTCTAAGTCGCAAACCGGATACGTATTTATTCTTAATGGGGGTGCGGTTAGCTGGTGCAGTTCCAAGCAAAGCGTGGTAGCTGATTCTACATGCGAAGCGGAGTACATCGCTGCCTCGGAGGCGGCGAAGGAAGGTGTCTGGATGAAGGAGTTCATGACAGATCTTGGAGTAGTGCCTAGTGCGCTTAACCCAATGACTCTGTTTTGTGATAATACTGGTGCCATTGCTCTAGCCAAGGAACCAAGATTTCACAAGAGGACCAGACACATAAAGCGACGTTTCAATTCCATCCGCGATTACATCAAGGAGGACGACATAAATATTTGCAAAGTACACACGGATCTAAATGTTGCAGATCCGATGACTAAACCTCTTCCAAGGGCTAAACATGAACAACACCAGAACTGCATGGGTGTTCGATTCATTACAATGTAAATCACATAGTGATGTGAACTAGATTATTGACTCTAGTGCAAGTGGGAGACTGTTGGAAATATGCCCTAGAGGCAATAATAAATTGGTTATTATTATATTTCCTTGTTCATGATAATCGTTTATTATCCATGCTATAATTGTATTGATTGGAAACTCAAATACATGTGTGGGTACATAGACAACACTGTGTCCCTAGTAAGCCTCTAGTTGACTAGCTTGTTGATCAAAGATGGTTAAGGTTTCCTAGCCATGGACATGAGATGTCATTTGATAACGGGATCACATCATTAGGAGAATGATGTGATGGACAAGACCCAAACTGTAAACGTAGCATTTGATCGTGTCAGTTTATTGCTATTGTTTTCTGCATGTCAAGTATCTGTTCCTTTGACCATGAGATCATGCAACTCACTGACACCGGATGAATACCTTGTGTGTATCAAACATCGCAACGTAACTGGGTGACTATAAAGGTGCTCTACAGGTATCTCCGAGGGTGTCTGTTGGGTTGGCATGGATCAAGACTGGGATTTGTTACTCCGTATGACGGAGAGGTATCTCAGGGCCCACTCGGTAATACAACATCACAATGAGCCTTGCAAGCAATGTGACTAAAGTGTTAGCCACGAGATCTTGTATTACGGAACGAGTAAAGAGACTTGCCGGTAACGAGATTGAACTAGGTATAGTGATACCGACGATCGAATCTCGGGCAAGTAACATACCGAAGAACAAAGGGAACAGCATACGGGATTAACTGAATCCTTGACATAGAGGTTCGACCGATAAAGATCTTCGTAGAATATGTAGGAGCCAATATGGGCATCCAGGTCCCGCTATTGGTTATTGGCCGTAGAGGTGTCTCGGTCATGTCTACATAGTTCTCGAACCCGCAGGGTCTACACACTTAACGTCTGGTGACGATTAGTATAATTGAGTTATTATGTTGGTGACCGAAAGTTGTTCAGAGTCCCGGATAAGATCCCGGACATGGCGAGGATCTCCGGAATAGTCCGGAGGTAAAGATTGATATATGTGATAATAGTGTTTTGATCTCCGGAAGAGTTCCGAAGTTCACCGGAAGGGGTTCCGGATGTTTACCGAAGTGTTCGGGTGCAGCAACACTTTATATGAGCCAAAGGGATAAAGCCCACAAGGTATTGGAAAGTGCAAAAGTAGTTTTGCTGCCGCGTAAGCGGTACTACCGCTTGGTGAAGCGGTACTACCGCCGGAGCGGTACTACCGCTTGTGTGAAGCGGTACTACCGCCCGAGCGGTACTACCGCTTGTGTGAAGCGGTACTACCGCTTGTGCGCGGCTGTGCACGGTTCGGCAGGGATCCGAGTTGGACTCTTTCCCTGCGGGCCAAACCGACCTTGTGCGGGCAAAACCGACCCGGAGGAGGCTTTTACTCCAAGTTTAGACCCCAAGGCTCAACATATAAATAGAGGGGCAGGGCTAGCACACGGGACACATCAGGATTTCCCAAGCCGTGTGCCGGCAACCCTAGCCCTCTAGTTCCTCCGTCATAATCTCCGTAGTGCTTGGCGAAGCCCTGCAGAGATTGTTCCTCACCACCATCACCACGCCGTCGTGCTGCTGGAACTCAACCACTACTTCACCATCGCTCGCTGGATCGAGGAGGTGAAGGCGTCATCAAGCCGTACGTGTGTTGAACGCGGAGGTGTCGTCCGTTCGGCACTAGATCGGAAGGATCGTGATTGGATCGCGGGACGCTCGGCGATTTGGATCGCGAAGACGTTCGACTACATCAACCGCGTTTATTAACGCTTCCGCTTAGCGATCTACAAGGGTATGTAGATTCACTCTCCCTCTCGTAGATGCTCATCACCATGGATAGATCTTATGTGTGCGTAGGAAAATTTTTTGTTTCCCATGCAACGTTCCCCAACAAATGAAGCCTAACATGAATGCAACAGCAACCATCATGTAGAGCATGAAGAGTAGATCATTTTACATATATAGATCATTATCATAGGGTCGACATGCACAAAGTTACAGCCATTCAAACATGCATATGTGAAGTTAAATCAGACAAAAGACTGGAACTGGGCGCATGATAACTAAAAGCCGCACGGGCGGGGTTTAGCGGGGCGATGCTCACCTAGGGCCCATGGGCCGGTCGCAGAGAGTAGACGGAGCGAAGCGGGACGACGGGATACGGCGCGGCCGTTTGGTACAAGGGACGACGGGGATCCGGGCGAAGTGGAACGAGGCCGTCCCAGGCCGGGTCAACGGCGACTGCGGCTGTTCCGACGACGGGGACAAGGAGGAGAGGCGCCGGTGAGGTCGGGGACGGGCGAGGAGGCCGGGGCGAGGCGGATCTAGGCGGCGGCGGCCTGGATCCGGCCTAGGAGATCCGGTGGCGGCGGGGTGGCAAGCTCCGGCGGCGATGTCCGACAACGACGGCGGCACTGCGGGAGAACGAGAGACGGTGAGAGGGAGAGGAAAGAGAGAAGGAGGGAGAGAGGAAGGAGAGGGGCGGCGGATCTGGCCTGGGTCGTCGGCGGCGGCTCGGTCCGGCCGGCAAGTCGAGCCGGCGAGGATGAGCCGGCGGGGTTCGGCGCGGCGGCGCGGGGAGGCTGGCAGCGTGGGCGCTTGGGAGGCGTGGCTAGGCTGGCTCGGGCGGCTCGGGCCCCAGATGGGCTCGGGCGGGCTTGGCTTGGGCCCTGCGGGCCCTGCGGCGAGGTGGAGGAGGCAGGGGCGACGTGGAGGCGCGTGGTTGGTCGAGGGCGGCGGCGCATGTGGCGGCTGGGCCGGTGGGGCGGCGCCAAGTGGCGGCGGTGGAGAGGGGAGGCGCGGAAAACGAGGAGGAGAGAGGTTAGGGGTGGGTTTGGGTTAGTTTTGGAAGGCGGAGGCCTTCCTTATATAGCAGGTAGGCTAGGGTTGGGGGATTTAGTCCGTTTTCGGACCGTTCGATCGCCCTCGAACGGTCCGAAGCGGAGGGGGTAGCTAGGTGGGCTAGATGGGCTGTGTAGAGGGGGGTTGGGCTAAGAAGAGAGGGAAGTGGTGCAGCCCGGCAGGGTTTTCGGAACACCGAAAACGTCCGACGTTTTGACCGGCTATAGTGCCGCTATAGGTTATCCGTTAGGGCATCAAACGACCTCCGAATGGGACGAAATTTGGCAGGCGGTCTACCTACAACATAATAAGACCGCACGTCAACTTCCAACCCATTCCGAGAAATTTTTTATCCCACTTATAAAATAATATTTCGGAGGTGCCGCGGGCCCGTGCGAGTGTGTCGGTACGCGGAATGGACAACGGAAGGGACGGTGAGAGTCCGGCAACTACGAACGGATGCAAGTTTCATGAAAATATGCGGATGAACTGCACATGATGACATAACGAAGTGCAACAAACAAATGAATCACACAGCAACGACGGAAAATAAAAGGAAGGCATCTGGAGCATCGGTCTCGGGGCGCCACAAACACTTACATTGTTGATCTGAACATGCTCAGCTGTAACTGCAAAAGGTGGGAATTGTCTGGCATACCTTGTCATCATGCAATTGCTTGTTTTAGGCATGAGAGAATTGAGCTTGAGAGCATGGTGCATTCATGCTACACTGTTGAGGAGTACAAGAAGTGCTATGGCTTCAATATGAGGCCAATGAGGGATCCAAAGGAATGGGAAAAGATGCATGGCACTCCTGTTTTTCCACCCATATACACCAAAGTAATGGGTAGGCCAAAGAAAAGCAGGAAAAAAGATCCAGAGGAGAAGAAGGATAAGAAAGGAGTGAGGAAGTTGAGCAAGCATGGTGTTAGCATGCATTGCTCTGTTTGTGGGGGTGCTGATCATAACAAGAAAGGCCATTACAAACATGTCAATCAACCACCTACTGAGGAAGCAGCTGGGGAATCAGAAGAAGAATATGATGATCCAAGCATAATTGTTGTAAGTTTCTTAGATCTTTTGTTAACTTATGTTTTTACTCATGCATGCATTACATTGATATATTACTTGTACTTCTGTAGAACATTATGCCACACAGAGTTTACCCACAGCTTGATCCAACACAAACTCCAGACTCTATGGTTTACAAGATGCAGGAAAGGGTAAAATATTCAGTGCTGGTTCTTTTTGGTTTTTTTATCTGTGTTATCACTTGCTCATATGATATGTTCTCTGTTAACTATATTGGCAGGAAAAATTTACATACCCAGCACCTATGGACTTTGGTCCCCTGCCTGAGTCTAGCTTTATTGCTAATGCTAGGGACGCAATCCCTATTGGCAGGGTGACAACAGCCATGTCCAGGGGCAGGGTGAGAGGAGGCACACGTGCAAGCAATGCAACAAGGGGAGGAAGAGGTGCAAGCAATGCAACAAGGGGAGGAAGAGGTGCAAGCAATGCAACAAGGGGAGGAAGAGGTGGAAGCAATGCAACAAGGGGTGGCAGCAGTGGAAGCAATGCAACAAGGGGAGGAAGAGCTCCAAGGGCAACTAGAGGTGGCAATGATCCAAGTGGAAGTAATCCTCCCATAGGAGCAAGGGCTGCTGCTCCAGGCTTCTACAACTTGCTTTTTGGAGAGGATGGAGAAAGTAGCCAGCAACCACCACTTTTTATGCAGGGAGAAGAAGAGGTACTTGTGAGCCAAAATGCACCCCAACATGGCCTGTTTGGAGATGGCTGGCCTCTGGACATGCATGATTTCCTATCTCTGTAGTTAGATGGCCAAGTGATGAAATTATGAAGTTCATGAATGAACTTTTGTGTAGAATAGTTTATGAATGAACTTTTCTTTGGCATAGTTCATGAATGAACTACTCCTTTTGCTGGAGTAAAAAAGAAAAAGAAGACCTTGTTCTGTTTAGGTTTGGAAGACAAATGAACATGTATTTTGGAGCTATATCTCTCCCTGTTTATTATGAATGATTTCCTTGTTGCAAATTATATATTTTCTGTTTGGAGCTATCTCTCTGCCTGGTAATAATCAGTAGGTGCATTGGTTGATATTCAGTATGCATATGTCTGGTTCATGATGATGGTCACTGTGTGCAAAAAGTTCATGGTTAAATTCAGTACAAATCTGTACTGAATTTATGTTCTAAAATTCAGTACCGAGCTGCATTCTTTGTGATAATTTCATGGTTAAATTCAGTACAAAACTGTACTGCATTTTTGATGAAAATTTCAGTATAGATCTGTACTGCAGTTTCATCCAAAATTTCAGTACAGAGCTGTACTGAAGTTGTTTCGTCCAAAAATTCAGTACAGAGATGTAAAATGCAGTACTTCCAAAAAAATAGTGATAATTTCATGGTTAAATTCAGTACAAAACTGTACTGCATTTTTGATGTAAAATTCAGTATAGATCTGTACTGCAGTTTCATCCAAAAGTTCAGTACAGAGCTGCACAAATGCAGTACTTCCAAAAAAAATAGTGGCCTGGGTTCGAACCCAAGACCGGCTAATATAGCTTCGCACCTTGTAGCCAGTTAGATGGTGAGAGTATTCTGCTCAGTTCTGTCCACCCACATCTTTTGTATTGTGATGACAGACAGAGGAGACACGTGGCGGTGACACCCGTGACTACTCCCGCCATCCGGTTCTCCCGCCATCCTCTCCTCTCCCGTCCGCGACGCGCGCTATATAAGCAAGCCGGTGACCACGCTCCAGAGCACCAAACGCAAGTACAACCAGCTCACTTTTTTTGCGATGTTGAAGAAGCTATTCAGTAGTTGGATGTCCACTGGAGGGCGTTGCCGTGACGGCACGGCTGCGCCGCCGCCCGGCGTGGGCGGCTCAAGCACCGGCGCGGGCAACCCAAGGCCAGGCGCGTCCGGGTCTAGTTCCGGCACAGGCAGGTCAAGGTCATCCTCCCGCGGCTCTGGTTCATCGAGGGGGTTTTGGGCAAAAAAGCCGCGCGCGTGTCTCCCCGAAACAGTGCAGGTCGCTGGCAGTGGACCCATCCATGCCGAATACGCACGCACTCGAACAGAGTGACTGTATTTGAACCAAATGACAAGTTGAATGACCAAAAAAACGTATTTTCAAAGATATAGCACTAAACTGCACATTCGACGCAAGTTTAATGACTACCAGTGATATTATCTCTTTTCTTTGCTTCTGCTGGGTCGGAGTGCCAGAGTGTTGGGTTGACGTTTCGGGTGTGTGATGCCATTGTTGGGGCCGTTGCCTGTTTAATCCGTTGGGTAAATGCATGTCGTTGCCTCGCTCGGTTCGCACCGACCATTGTGACGCTGCCGCTAGGCCATGTTACCCTTTTGGTCCCGCGTGTCGGTGGTTGTTTGGCTTTCCTTTCCGGTTGGTTAATTCGAGGCGTGGTTGTAGTACGCGTAGATTGGTTGCGGCGTGAAGCCCTAGACGATGTTGCGGCACACGGGAGTGGGGTGGTGTTCCTATTTTCTCCCTCTCTGTGCCGGTTGGTACTCTCTCTGTGCCTGACCAGGGCTGGCCCTGATGTATGGCCAGAGGGGTAACGGCCTAGGGCCCCGGCTTTGGTGTGTGTGTGTGTGTGGGGGGGGGGGGGGGGGGGGGGGGTCCCATGATCTGGTATTGTCGTATGTATATTTAGTATAGTCCAACAAAAAAAGGTAGAGAAAAAAATTAGGTGAGAAAACAAACGAGATGGGCTAGGCCTAATTGAATTCGCTGATTGCTAGCGCTAGGTGAAGGCCGCACGCATCCATCAATCTAAATACCTGATCGATCCGTCTCTTCCTCAACGGTGAACCATCGCTCGGCCGCTCGGGATTCTTGCTCTTGTTGCCGCTGCACGCGGCAGCCTGGTCCATGGTGTTGCGCCGTCCACCATATGTCCGTGCCGGTGACCCGGCGTGCCGCCGTTGTGCGCGGCAGCCTGGTCCATGGTGTTGCGCCATCCGCCATGTGTCCGTGCCGGTGACCCGGCGTGCCGCCATTGCGCGCCTGCCTTGGCCGGTTGGCCCTCACGTATGGCCATCCGTGAGACCGTGACCGCGACTTTGTCCAACTTTTCACAAGTACGTATGGTTTCCATCCCCAATTTTACTGTACATGATTAGCGTTATGATGTACACAGTTCTAACTCTTTGTATTCTCTTTTGACATCTAAATTATTTGTATTTCAGTGTACATGTTTAGGGTTCTGATGTACATCTCTAATTTCTAATTCTTTGTATTTTAGTGCACATGATTAGCGTTCTGATGTACAATTATTATAGACATCTTAAACTAAAGATGTATGGTTGAAAGTTTACTCTTAATATTATGCAAATGAAGTTATATGTTGGCATACATAAGCACACCTTTAAGTTTGCCTTTCTAATCAATAGGACAGCCCCAATGTCACCTCAGACAGCCCCAAAAGTTTATACTAAACAAACACCTCATGATCATTGTCGTTCAATATATTATCCATAAGAGTCGCCAATGCACTACGGGCCTCCAGAAATTATATTAGACATGCATCAAGTAATCTCAAATCCAAAATATTCAATCCAACATAAAAAAAATTCAAAGAGCAAGACTCAATTCACCACAAAAATAATAGAGGGGGATGAACATCATATGATCCAATTATATTAATAAAGTTCATGATACAATCAAGATCGGAATCTTTTAAGAACATGGGAGAGACAGATCGAACACATAGCTACTAGTACATACCCTCAGCCCCGAGGAAGGAATGCTCCCACATCATCATGATGGCAGCAAGGTTCATGAAGATGGCTCCGGAGATGGATTTCCCCTCCGGCAGGGTGCCGGAACAGGCCTCCAGATTGGGTCGCCGTGGACGGGAACTTGCGGCGGCGGAAAAATTAGGGTAAAAATCGTACGGAGCGTTTTGGATATGAAGTAGATACTAATGCAGTAGGAATATTAGAGGCCCTTCGTCCACACAAAAGGCTTGAAGTTCTGGTGTTATCTAATTATACTGATGCCAAACTGTCATCATGGATGCACACTGCTACACTGTTAGAACATCTCGGTGAACTTTGTCTGAGGAACTGCAAGAATCTCCACTATTATGGCAGCTACCATCTCTCAGGCACTTGAGTTTGAATGGTTTGCATAGCTTGACAAGTATATGTGTTGGTAATGATCATACAAACATTGGGGAATCCTGTATTTCTCCACCACCCTTCTTTCCTAAATTGGAAACCATGATAGTTTCTGACATGCTTAAGCTAGAGAAATGGCACCAGGAGGTGGTAGGACAAGTAGCGACTGTATCATTCCCTCAGCTCAAGAAACTAGAAGTTTCTGGATGCCCAATGCTAGCAAGCATGCCCAAGATGCTCCCCTTGATTGAAGATCTACTGGTGACTGGGGAAATGACATTCCTCTTTACCATCTGATGAATATGTCTGTGCAATCTAATCTTGAGTGTAAAGGCTACATTGAAGTTGGTTGGCAGCTTATTCACCTTCATTTCTCGAGGCTTGGTGACTCTAACGTGAGACTGGGACTCCGAGGTTTGATGGAAAATGTAGAGCACTTTGAAGAGGAGCTGAGCAGAATACCTTGCAAATTTATTAAGGTGTTGGATATAACAAATTGCAACTGTCTTTTCGTGTCTGAACCATCCCAAATACAACGGAATCTATGGAACCATTTTGATCTTGTTGAAAGAATGTCCATTGAAGGCTGCAATAATATAGTACAATGGCCAGTGGTAGAATTCAGGAACTTGAATTGCGTGCGAGTTCTAAACTTGATTGATTATTCCAACTTATCTGGATCACTTCCATCAACAATATCTGATGATGAAAATGGCCTGCTTCCTCGACTCCAGAATCTTAGCATATCATGTTGTAATAATTTGGTGGAGGTCCCAAAGTTGCCTGCATCTCTTGAAAGTTTGTCAATCCGTTGTTGTCCCAAGCTGGTGTCCATGCCAAGAAACCTTGGGAACGTCAAAACATTGAGAGAACTCTCTCTGATTAGGTGTGAAGCCCTAACGACATTTCCAGATGGAATGTATGGAGTCATTGCACTCAGGACGCTGGTGATGGAGTGGTGCCCTAGAGTAGAGACACTACCGGAGGGACTCCTGCAGCAGCTCCCAGGTGTCGAGAGATGGAGTTTAGATACAGTTTTGTCGACGACGAGAGTGAGCTCGTGAAGTGGCTACCTTCTGGATTGAGATACTACGATGCGTGTGCGGTGTGGCTCCGCCCCAAGCTTAGGTTTGCTCCGGTCCATGAGATCCAAGAAAGGCCCGAGGCTCAAAAGAAGGTGCAATTATTTTCTAAACTCGGAACGATGAATCACTATTTTAGCAACTCTATTGTAGTTTTGGCTCGAAATATTCTCGAACCAAAAGTGGTGTTCTAGTTGGCGACCATCTATTTGGACACAAGGATAACAGGCTGCCCCAACTTGGAGGAGGCCTTCTCAAGCGGAGGCGCTCACTGGAATTTGGTTGAAGCAATTCCAAATAGATCAGTTGGCAGATCCGTGCGTTGAATTCTCGGGTGGCCTTCAATTGGGATGCCTGTGCGTCGTGCGGGTTACATGTTCCAATGAGGTAAGGTATATATACCCTCTTCTGTTTAACCTGTCGTCTCATTCTTTCAAAATGACACCTACCTTGATCTAGAACTCTGCACAACAATTTGTAACCCAAATTAAGGCACTTGTATGTATCTAATAAAGAATGTTCTTTTTGTTTCAGGTATCTGTTATCACGTCCAAATTATCGAAAAGGGGATGTGTTATCACGTCCTAATGAATAGCATTGGGTATTTGCATATCAACAGTAAGGGAGAGCCCTTCCTTGTACAAATCAAACCCAGTGAAGTTTATATACTTGCTAGTAGGCTGTTTGCTCCTGCTATGCTGATTAGCAGATTTTTGTAAATACAACATCTGCCAGCCTGATTAAGTGTTTGTTCTCCAACTCTGCTGCTTACTTAAATTAGATATAGATAGTGCAGCAGAGGAGTATTTGCGATTACTTGGGGGACAAGAGCTAGCTAGAAGCAACTACACCAGACAGGTTTTCATTGAGAGGATCGAATGATCCATCATCTTACGTTTGTCGAACTGCCATAAGTAATCGCAACCTGTACACGAGCAACAGAGGGACGGACACACTCATAAGCTAGCTAGCCTTATAAAAACAAAGACATGCTGTCTCAAATTTGAACACACACCAAGTGCTCTGAGACCAGGGAGGGACGAAACAGAGCATGTTCTGCAAAAACAGAGGACTAAACTGCTCTGTCTCGGCCTGACAGAAACGGGAAACTTGGCTGACCTAGTTTGGTTAGCGATGCTAATTAGGGATGAGTGTTTTTCTTCTTGATTGATAGGTAAGCAGCATATATAACTAAATTCCAGCGGTGCTCCAAAGACGTGATCCGACATTTCCGGAGTTGCCGAGCGGGCGCGCGGTGCAGATCGGCTTCACATGATGGATCTAAGCCGTTTGCTGGGCCACATATGGAGACGAGGTTCATCTCTCCAGACTGCTAGCTCGTTGCCTCGCTCGTACGTCGCGGCAGCCAGGTCTCCGACGCCCGTGCCGTTGGGCACTTGTTCGGCCGTCACGTACAGCATTCCGTCGACGGTTCAGTCAGTGCCACCCGGTCATGCAACCTCCGACGAGCCTCCAGCGGCAGCCGCAGCTGCAAACGGGGTACCCTTACCCGGCGCAGGCGGTGCAGCAGCCGCCCCCCGGCTTCGTCCAAGGTCCGCCTTCAGCTCATCCTCCGCAGTATCTTGAGGGCTTCCTGCAACCCACATACCTTACCTTTGGCTACGCCACCATTCGGCTCCATACCAGCTGCTGCAGCTCCTTCCATGAGGGATGGTGCCGTGCCTTCCGCGACGGTCTTCGCTACCAACCATCCTTCCGTGGTCATGGGACCCCAGATGTACGCGCTCATACCGCTTGTCCAAGCAGTCACTGTGATCCAGCCGACGACGACAACTAATCTGCATGCCAAGCATCATGGCCGAGGCACCGCCCGCTGTTGGGGCCCCTAGGTTGGTTGTTTGGTGCGCCAAGTGTTGCTCCGAAGGTGCGGTTCCAGGCAGTTAGCCACGTCCCTTCCAGCTTCGGTGCCTGCTTCGACACATTCGCTGCGGACTCAGCTCATCCTCCAGCTTCTTGAGGCGGCCTCAGCGTTGCATGTCTCCTAGCATGCACCCGTCACCGGCTTCCGCCTCGTCGCCCTCGTCTACGCCGCCTTTGCCGTAGCGGCCTCTAAGATTGTGTCCCCTGCAGTGTCCTCCCCGTCTCCGCTAAGACGCAGCGGCCGCCACTCCATCGGAGCTGATGGTGCGGCCGTCACCGATGAGGATTTCGATGGCTAGGGTCATGCGTAGGGCGGCGTCCCGCAACCTCGACTTCGAAGGTAGTCCGTCCAGGAAATCTTTTTTATCTTTCGATAATTCTAGAGTTGCTTCGAATATGTCTAGCCTCGGAGTTTCGTTAGGACATAATGAGAAGGAGGTGCAAATTTCGGTTAGGGCTATTAAACATTTGGAGTTCGACCGGCTTACGGTTGCTCCAAAGTTGTCGACTCTTTCTGACCCTCTTTTGTCAGATGAGGAGGATGCTGATGCCGAACATGATGGCAAGCTTCTCTCCCATTTGGTTAATGACACGACGGAAGTAAACTTGGATGATACTGTACGCGATACCATGCTATGTGAGCTTATCGCGTCGGTAAGAAAAAACAAGTCTACTTCGACGAAAAAAAGAGGACGCCCATCTAAGAGGGTGAATGTTTCTAATTTTAATAATGGTTCATCATGAGAGGCATGTTTTGGAATAGCAGAGGTCTTGGTGACTTGGCTAAGCACAAACACATTGCCGATTGTGTAAGGGATCATGCATTAGACTTCGTGGCCATAACTGAGTCGGGTAAACGTGATTTCCAAACACATGTTCTTGACCACTTGTCATGTGGCTATGATTATGTATGGCATATTTTACCCCCATCCGGGAGGTCTGGTGGAATTTTGCTTGGCATCCACTCGACATCCTTGGAACTTTTGTCCACATTAAGTTTCATCTTCGAAATAAGTCTGACAATTTCCTATGGAGCTTAGTGGCCGTGTATGGCGCTGCTCAAGAGGAATTTAAATCTGCTTTTCTTAAGGAACTTGTTAATACTTGTCGGAATAACCCTCATCCCATGTTAATTGGGGGGGGGGGGGGGGGGGGGGATTTCAACATCCTTCGATATCAACACGAAAAAAACAATGATCGCTTTGAAAGTCGGTGGCCTTTCCTGTTCAATGTTGTTATTGACAGCTTGGATCTGCGAGAGCTCACTATGTCTGGCCATCAGTTCACCTGGGCCAATAACCGGATAGTTCCCACTTACGAGAAACTTGACCGAGTGCTAGTGACCACCGACTGGGAATATAAGTTTCCTCTTGCTTCGGTTCGGGCACTAGAAAGAATTGAGGCCTTATCGGATCATGCTCCGTTGCTAACTGATTTTGGTCAAACCACTCCAAGTACTAAGCATCGGCAGTTCAAATTCGAACTGGGATGGCTTACTCGGGAAGGATTCTATGACTTGGTTAAGAAAGTTTGGGCGCAACATCCTCGGGGCAATACGCCCATTCAACGATGGAATAATAGAATTCGCGCCATGCAGCGATTCCTTCGTGGATGGGCTAAACACACTGCCGGTATTTACAAAAAAGAAAAATTGGGACTCTCCACCTTGATCGACACCCTTGATAAAATTGCGAAGGTGAGGCCCCTATCTGCCATTGAGATTGAGCACAAAAGCCAACTAAATGAGCAGATTGCCCGCCTTTTACGCGAGGAAGAGATCAAATGGTACCAACACTCAAAGGCTCAACTCCTGGTTCAAGGGGACGATAATACGAAATACTTTCAAATGTTGACCAATGGCAGACATACAAAGAAATGTATTTTTGTTCTCGACCAGGATGAGGGTCATATCGAGGGGGACGCCTCGTTGAGAAACTTTATTACTAAATATTACAAAGTTCTCTTTGGACCTTGAGCTGATAGTTCATTTTCGCTGGACGAGTCTAAAACTGATGACACCCCTCAAGTCTCAGAGGCAGAAAACGAGTTTTTAATTGCTCCATTCTCTGAGGAGGAAATTCGACACGCGGTGTTCCAGATGGAACACAACAAGGCTCCAGGGCCGGATGGTTTTCCGGCCGAGTTCTATCAATTTTTCTGGGACGTGATTAAGGCGGACTTGGTACAGTTGTTTAACCAACTGCATACTGAAAACCTTGATATCTCTCGCTTAAACTTTGGGGAAATTATTCTTCTGCCCAAAACTAAGGATGCAAGTCGTATTCAACAATGTCGACCGATTTGCCTTCTAAATGTTAGTTTTAAAATCTTTACAAAGGTTGCAACTAATCTGTTGAACGGGGTGGCTGACCATGTGGTACGCCCCACTCAAACTGCGTTCATGCAAGGTCGCAACATACTTGATGGAGTTGTTGTGTTGCATGAAACCGTTCATGAGCTTCATCGGCAAATGTTGAGTGGAGTCATCATAAAAATTGACTTCAAAAAAGCCTATGATAAAGTGAAGTGGCCCTTTCTTCTGCAAACTCTCCGCATGAAGGGGTTCTCGCCAAAATGGTGTCGATGGGTAGAGAGTTTCGTCTCTGGGGGTAGTGTTGCCATCAAAATGAATGATGATGTTGGTAACTATTTCCAGACTAGGGAGGGTCTTCGCCAGGGGGACCCCATTTCCCCTATTTTGTTCAATATCGTGGCAGACATGTTAGCTATTCTTGTTGAGCGGGCTAAAGTGTCTGGTCAGATTACCGGTGTAATTCCTCACCTAGTAGAAAATGGCTTGTCTATTCTACAATATGTGAACGATACCATACTTTTATGGATCACTAGATCATGATGGCGCGCGTTGCCGCGCAAGTCTATTAATTTAGTAATATGATAGGAGTTTCTCTAAATATATAGACCTGAGAAACACATTTAGAGACATTGCATCACATGTAGAAAATTTGGATAAACTCTTGAACATTCAACTTATAGTGCCTGGATCCAGATGAATTTCATAGTTAGAAAAGCAAATGTTTAACACCAAATATCATGCATCTATTATATGAAAATGAAAAACAAAAATCACGGCAAACATAGCCCCTTTCTTAAGGACATCCAAATTTTCAACCAGAAAAGCAAAAGAGTAATTGAAATGTAAGATACAATATTATGTTTTTACTGACACATGCAAGGGAACAAACTTTAGCATGGTGCAAAATTGCACATCTCATGAAACATAATATAATATATATAATTTTTTTGCATGAAATAACTCACTTAGGTGGTGATAAAGTAATATGAGAGGATTCCAAACAACACGAGATGGGCAAACACATAAGCTCAATGGAACCAACATATAAAAAATGACAGCACACATTCTATGGAAAGTAACCTATGTATAAAACAATAACCTGAGAGAAGCTTCGGTTATACCCTCTTATCTCCCATCCATTGTAAAACATTGATAGGGAATTCAACAGTTTAAAAAAAATTATTGTTCAGACATAAATGTTGCTTTTCCCTAGCTATAATAATGAAGAAGTTGGAGATGACATTACTTCATGTGAACACTCAGGCGAGGCTCGAAGCGCAAGTAATTGCCTCAATATGGTATGACCTTACTAATCATTCTAGTTGTCGACATGCCAAAATGATGACTGAAACATGGGATGAGGAAATGTGAAAAATCAACCAAAAAAATAAAGAATGGCATGGCACTCAGTGCCAAAACCATCTCCATAAATTAAGCTAACATGACAATTTTCGCAATGTAAAGTTTTTCTCTCTCCATAAATTAAGCTATCATGAGAATTACAAGGCACTCTGTTCCTCATTGAGTGCCTTGTAATTCAATTTCAAAATAAAGGCACTCGGAGCTAAGCTAACATGCTCTCAAGTACATAAATAGTAATCTCCATTCTTAGTTACCTCTTCACAAGCAAATGGCACCTCTACACGAAATAATATAAGGTGTGCATTCTAGAGGCTGCAAACGTGAGAGCTGAATGGAGATGGCAATACTAAAGTTAACTAATACCAGAAGGCAGGTTGTTTTGTTGTTCCTACATGTCCACTCGCTGGAGATTAGCATGTCCATCATTACATCTCTAAACAGGTCAAAAATATGAACGGAAAAGTACTACAAGAAGACTTGACCTCTTCAGCTCACTGGCCTTTTTTGCAGAACAAGCAAGAGGTTTGTGTGTTATCCATCAAGAAAGAAAGGAAGAACAAAAGTACAAAATTGTTACGACACTGAAGCGATGTGCTTCAGGTGACCCCCTGTACCACAGCAACGATTACTCATGTATACAGTACTATTTATGCCGGCCTCTGTTTCACCAGTCATGCAATTATTAGTGCATATTATTTGAACCTGTACTTTTACTTGACCCTATCTGTTTTAGCTTGCAAACCGATCTTATATTATGGGACGGAGGGAGTTGTTAACGACCCGGGCCCAGCCCACAGCACTCGGCATACGTTTGGTAGGTTACACCAACACAGCCGCAGGCACGAGCCCATCCACGTTCCCAAAAGACCGGCCTGAAGGGAGGGAGGCACTCGCCCTTATAAGCTGGTCCTGGCCCCCTCCCATATCCGAGGTGGGACTAAAGCTTCCGGCGTCGCCCCGGCCAGAGTCCTGGGATGTTAGGTTCCAGCTAGTAGTTCACTCATTCACAGGGATTACATGCTTATATGGATGTTTTGGATTACAAGGGGCAGCAAGAAAAGAGATCAGGAGAGGAGCCAGAGGTGGAAGAAGGGGAGCCAGGAAGGAGAGAGCCAGCCGCCAGTGCCGTGATCCATCCGGATGATCTGTTCGATGTCTCTTTCACAGGTACTTGTAGCCCGCAGTGGCGCACAGCCGGGCCTGGCCCATGCGCTGGCCGAAGGGTAGCCCATGTACACGTACATGTCACCGGGGCTCCTAACATCCCTCCCTTCTTGAAATGCGGCTTGCCCCCAAGCCGCTATCACAAAGAGTTCGCCAGGATCCCATGGTGCTTGAAGATCCTTCATAGTGCCGGGGGCGCCATGGTAGATGTCGTGATAGCAGCCATGGTTGAGGTGGACTTGAACGAGTTCGGAGAAGCGGTCAGGGCTGAGGTAGTAGTAGTCGTGACTGATGGATAAGTAGCCATCATAGTCGAAGCCGAAGTAGTGCCTCTGGCTGACGAAACCTTGCGCGAAGACTGCGGCGAAGGCAATGGCACCCCTCCCTTCTTGAGAATGAACTTGATTGTAACATGTAAAGGGTGTCGTACCAATCATGGCCAGTGCTCTCTTGCTGATTACTAGCACCAGTAGAATCTTTGGCGGTTGAAGGTCAGAAGTACTCATGGTGATGCTCCTGGGATCCACTGACTTGTGCACTTCATCGGCAAGGTAGTCGACCCAAAGAACAACCGAAGCATTGGTAAGGTCAAATGAGCAATCACAACATAAATAGTACCATCTTTGATTTGGAAGGAGCAACAAATCTCCAGTTGTAGGGCATAACTCCATTTCCTGGCCTTGGAGCATTCTTGCATCAAAACTGTGTTGCACCTTGTTGTAACAGAGTAGGTCGAGTTGGCAAATTTTGCTGTTCAACACTTCTGCACAAGTCCATGCTTTTGCTTCCCTAGAATTAAATGGAACACTGCTAGGTGATATTCTTGCAACAATCTTTTGCCACCTAACAGTGCAGTCCAAAACATAATGGTGCCAGGGAGGTTTCAACTGAAAAACTGGCAAACAATCAGGTGGCCCTTCAGTGGCAAGGTTCATACATCTCGGCAGTGTTTTTTCCTGCACCTCATATGGAGCAGTCAGTTCAACTGTTCTCTTGTCAGTTGTGTTTTCTGCACCTTGCCCACTTGAAGAATGCAAAATATCACGGAGGGGGTCCGAGCGCGCAGCTCCCACAGGAAACATTGAATTGACAAGTGTACTCAATGCCAAAGTATAAGTATTCTTGATGCTCTCTAGATTGCGAACTTGTGCACATTTCTTCAGGCTTTTCCAGTTTGTCAAGTGTGCTTCTTCATTGCTGAGCAGCGTCCAGATCATGCACTCGCAGCTCTTTCGACCCCATATTATTGTATCATATTTGAGTTCCGCCACTGAATTATTTGAACCATTGTTATCCACTGTAGTTGTAGGTATGAATTCTCCAAATTCGTCCACAAGCTGTAGCACTCTTTTATGCATTGTGCAAATTGCTAATTCGGCAGCTGCAACCAAATTATGGTTCCTTTCATTCTGTTGCTCCGAATGGCACTTGATACTCATGATAAAAGCTACGGCATGAGTACGACGCACCTCATCAAGAAGTGTGTTGTGCCACTGTACAAGATCCCCGAGAGCTAACCAATAGATGTTGGAATGGTGTGTGTTCCATGGTTCCCTGAACAGAGCATGATTCTCCCAACAATTAACACTTTTCAGTGGCTGCACTATGTAGTATGCATAGGTTTGCAGACTCTGACAGTTCATTTGCCCCCTTTCTGTACCTTCTGAACCTATCAATACAAGGCTGCAAAATTCCAGATAGATCGGACAATCTGGAGTTCCAAAGTAGTACAAACTAACTAGAATCTCACATTGATCCTCCAGCAACATAATAATACCATTGTCATGATTGGCAGGAGGCTTGGCCGGTGTTAAGAGGAAGCATAATATTACAGTTGGTTGCAGTTTCCTAGCCTCGATTGTTGGCTGCACAATGTAGCTTCCATTGCCATATATTTCCTTCACCACTGTCTTGCCCAAATGCTCGAGACTAGTTGGTGGCCATGTGAGTAACCTTGGACCATCAGGTTGATTTTTCCATATACCAACAGCTTGGAAATGACTGAAAGTCGCTTCCATGGAAATCAGCTCCCAACAGTAAATAGGATGAACCATCAAGCATGACAGAAAAGGTCCAGAGATGATCACATTTTGTTAGGCCTCGGAAAACTACCTACAGCAACATGCTCCTTTACGTGATGCTCAGAAAACTTCCAATGCCCCTGCTCAAGAACAGACTTGGGCAATTCTGACCACACTGGTACTACTGGGCAATTGCTTGAAAACGATGGCCATGGTAGTTTCAGCTGCATACTTTGCAAATACTTCCAAGATTCTCTCAGCAAATTCAGAGCACCGGAAAAATGATTCATAGCAGAATTAACTTGTGACAGCAGCCCAACGTGCTTCCGATACAGTTCATGAGAGCAAGCTAAGGACGGCCACGACATGGGCCGTGGCCGTTTCTCGTTTCCATATGCATGATCTTTCCAGAACGATGGCCATGGCTTCGGTCGTAGCACCAGTAAAGAAGGTGCCGCAGCTGGGTGGGGCACATATCTCGGTAGGTTTGTGTCACGATGAAAGCAGTTCGCCAAACACCTGGTCAGTGTCGGTGTAGTAAGGTTGCTGGAGACGATGTGGATGACGCCGTGGTCCACCTCACTCGTCATTGGGGTGGTCTTGACAGAGAGGGCGTCGAGCTCTTGCACGCCGGCCTTGGAGTCAACGTCGGTGGTGGTCGCCACAGGAGGAAGGACCTCGGTGGTAGAGGTGGTGTTGGTGCCGACGGAAGGCGTTGCATGTACAGACGTGATCGGCGCGGCCTCCTGGGGGATGAGATCGACCGCGGGCTCGAGGCGGACGGTTGTGGCGGTGTCGCGGACCTCGTCAACGCTGCTGATGGTGGCGACCTGGGTCGGGCACTCCGTCGAACAGGTGACGGGCGCCATCTCGATGCAGACCAGGGGTGCCTCACGGGTGACCGTCGGGGCCTCCTGGGCCTGGTTGGTGGCGGTAAAGACGTCGGGCACGACCGCCGGGATAGAGGCGTTGTCGGTGAGGCCGCCATCGGCCGCCGTGACAAGGGGACGTGTCGGCTGTGGGGTCGAGACGCCCGCAAGGAGCTTGGCGAGCAGCGTGTCCTGCCGTGCAGACTGCCTGTCGTACCGTGCCTGAGCCTTTGCCTCAAACTCCTCAAGGTAAGCTGTCAGCTCGGGATGCATGGTGGTGGAAGAAAATGACGAACAGAAAAAAAAAATTGGGCAGAATTTGGGCGAAATTGACAGGATTTGAGACGAATCGGAAGGGTGGAGGGAGGCTCTGATAGCCAGATGTTAGGTTCCAGCTAGTAGTTCACTCATTCACAGGGATTACATGCTTATATGGATGTTTTGGATTACAAGGGGCAGCAAGAAAAGAGATCAGGAGAGGAGCCAGAGGTGGAAGAAGGGGAGCCAGGAAGGAGAGAGCCAGCCGCCAGTGCCGTGATCCATCCGGATGATCTGTTCGATGTCTCTTTCACAGGTACTTGTAGCCCGCAGTGGCGCACAGCCGGGCCTGGCCCATGCGCTGGCCGAAGGGTAGCCCATGTACACGTACATGTCACCGGGGCTCCTAACAGGAGTAGCAACATAAAAATGTAATTATTGCAGAACATATATTTTGGGGCATTGGGACCTATTATACATGTTCTATGCATTGGAATTTGTCACTTATCAGTTATCAGCCGAAGTGAAGCATAGCATACCTTTTAGATATGCATTTATCTTCATCTACCATATAACAAAGGTCCCCCAATAAAGTTACGTAACACCATTACTACTGTGGTGGCATAAAAGTCAGATTAGGCAAGTACCAAACTGAAGGCTCCCTCCGTTGGTCAATGCGTTTGAAAAAAGTCTTTGCAAACTGCCTTGACTCTCTGCAAAAAGATAGAGAAAATCATCTCAGTTCTTCACAGGCAAAAAAAATTGACAAATGATATTCTCAGTCTACAAACAAAATAATTGATTGCTGCATAGCAAGGACATTCCTAAATTGGTGTGTAATGGTGTATAAAATAAGTTATGTGTCGACAACGTGGTAGGCAACGTGATTAGAGATGGCAAAGAAGAGGTTGTCGCCTCGGATGATTTCTGGAGTACTTTGCTGCAGAGCCTGTGTTGAATCGACAATGAGAACAGACAGAGTGGAGGAGCGGAGATACAGAGGGCATGAGCCACCGCCGTCGTTGTAATCTGTTGTAATTGTAATCTGATTGTTTCAGGGCTTCTCAAGTGTTAACAGACCATCGAATCAACTACTCACAGATTAACCATATCCCAATTTCAAATAATCGATCCGAAGAGAGCATGAACGGAAGGAGGTGTGAGGAAGCTGCAGTGGAATATATTTATTTATATTTTTTATATATTTTATTTATATATATATATATATATTATTTTATTATATATATATATATATATTATTATATATATATATTATATATATATATTTATATATATATATATATATTTATTTATTTATTTATTATATTATATATATATTTATTTATTTTATATATATATATTATTTTATTCGCTCAGGCTAGAGGTAGCCGAGAACAAGAGGGGGCGGCGGTTGGGACCTCCGAGTGCGCACAGCAAGAGTTGTGCCCCGATCATGGTCTGCCTCACGTACAAGGTACGACCTAGAGGTTCGCGTGTTCCATTGTTCATTCAACGCTGAAGCTCAATGCATGTTGCGCGAGCCTCTTGTTTCTCTCTTGACGATGGCTGTACATGCTTGTTCAGATGGCATGATGTTGGACCTATGACAAGAACACAACATGGGAGGCCCCACAACGGCTCCATCAGGTTCCAAGACAGCTTAGTTGCTACCCGATGCAAGGCTTAAGATCGTTGTCGACGTTCTAGGTCAGCACTATCAGATTTATACATTTCTAATGTAATTAAGCAAGCCTAACTGTAGATAAGCACGCTGAATACTTGTGGTGCAGAACGAGACCACGTAGGCAGACCCGTACTAGAGTATTGGCCGATGATATCACCGTTGGCCCAACCGTAGATTTCATTCCTAACAGTAGGGTAACTAAATGATGAAAACAACAGTAACATTACCTCATGTTTAAACTCTTGGCTTCATTCCATGGTTACACGTAGACTATTGTGAAAAAAATACCAGTTCATTACCTAACCAAGTATTTAGCGATAGACCAATAGTAGCACCCTCCGGTGGCTGGAACACTATGTTTTTTTATTTCATAGGTATAGATACTAGATAATTGAAATGCGTTACAACGGAAATATAAACATTAGTAGATTAGCCCATGATTGAATGTCGGTTATTACATATCTTAGCAAGTTTTTGTGTGCAATTGCCATGATTACTTTTAATATTATTGTTAAGCACTTATATGGTAAGAATTTAGTAACTTACTAAAGAAAATATTATTTAGAAGAACGGTCAAAGATTGGAGGGAAATCACCATCTTATTGTTAAGCATATATTTGATAAGACTTTGTTATCTTACCAAAGAAGAATATTATTATTCGGAAGAAAAAACAGAGATGTGAGAAAAAGATCAAACATGAGAAGGGGTGGGGGAGGGGGTGAGGTTGGACGAAGAGAGGGTGAAACGGAAACCTTATGTTCTTTTTAAGTAGTAGAGATAATTGTTAAATCAACCATATATATTTCAATGGCTAAGAATTAGCGAGAGGCAAAAAATAATATAACCACCACTGATTTGGTAGGTGCACTTTCCAGAACTAATAAAATGTAACCATCAGTTCTTTCTAATACTATACTTGATGTGGATCAGACCATGAGGCTCCGTCACGAATAGCGTTGCTATCTTACTTAAATATGTAACAGTATATATCTTCACTTTTTGGCCTGTTTTTGTTACTCATTAAAAAATTAGTTAATGCTAAAAATAACTACTCGTTGTCTCGTAATATAAGATACATAGGATGTTATTACTTTATACAACCAATATATTAGTACATTGGCCGTAGAAATATCTTATATTATAGGACGGACAGAGTAGTTCATATTGCCACTTATCATTGGTGAACATTAAACTTTACATCAACGATATATGTGTTTGGCCCATACAATTGTCTCTCCCGTTGCAACGCACGGGCATGTGTCCTAGTATATATATATATATATTATATAAAGCAAATTGATATTCTTGGTTTCGTCCCGTTTAAATTCTGGTTTTAGTAGGATTTATATACGCGAGGTGGTACTAATTCGGAGACCTCCTGTATTGCTAAAAACGTTTCGTTTAAAGGCGCGTCCCCAGCCCAATTAAGTCAGCCACCACAGCCCAAGAAAAAACGGCCCACAGAAGGGCTAAAAGGCCGGGGCAAAAATACTTGCAGATGCAGCGAATCAAACTCACGACCTGTTCATCGTGGAAACTATTGTGCTACCAACTAAGCCAGCTGAGTGTTTTGTTTAGAAAGGATTTCAGCTCTGAAATAGTCCCACCTCGCGCACTTGCATCCAATCCTCCTAATTTCTGTAGGCTTTTAAGTTTCCTGGGTATCGAGGAATCCTGACAATGATCGGGATCAACGCCGTTGCCCAAATAAAAAGAGAGAACAGATTGAGAGAGAAAGGCCATGAACTGGATTGCTATCCTTGATCAAGTCAATATGAAGACAAAGAGGAGGGATCAGAGAGAGAGAGAGAGAGAGAGAGAGAGAGAGAGAGAGAGAGAGAGAGAGAGAGAGAGAGAGAGAGAGACCACGGGGGAGCGCTGCTGGAGAGGCCGGGCCGTCACAGGAGGGGCGGAGACATGGAGCGGCGAGCAGTAGGGTCAGACCTCTGCCCATAGCAGGTAGTGTTGTAGGTGTAGTAGTACTGTATATGCCTAATGGCCCCAACTAATTGCATAATTAGCCCAATTAACTGAATCATCACCGAAGTAGAGAAGCCCTTACTACATCGATTGATTGTAAGTACGTGCGTGTGATGCAGGTACACTACTACCGTATTAGTTACTTTTATTCAACCCGTTCTAAAATAAATTCTTAGAGTTTTAATTTTCCTAAGTAAAATTTGAACAATTTTATAAAAATATGATAAGATCTACAAAATTAAATATACATAGCATGAATATTTTCTAAAGATTCTAATAAAACTAATTTGGTTTTATAAAAATATGATTAGATCTACAAAATTAATTATACATAGCATGAATATTTTCAAATGATTCTAATAAAACTAATTTGGTGTTTCAGATATTGGTATATTTTTGTACACACTTGAAGAAGCTTAACTTACGACAAACCTAAAACTCCAATTATTTTGGAACAATGGGAGTAGATTTTTTATATAAATTACGACCTTAATCTACTCAATTAATGTTTCATATAAAACAGTAAATTAGTCGTAATTATGTGTCTTTTGGCCGCATTTATATGTGACTGGTATTAAATCTCGAACTAAACAAGCGCCTAAGCTGCATGGATAAATGAATCTCTAATTAAGCGGATTGCGAGAGGCATGCTAATTTGATGTGTGGCTGGTATGCATTTCAGGTAGAACTCGGCATGCGCCTCCCTGTCGTCGCCGGGTGGCACCATCCGAATGTTGTTATTCCGCGTTTGTGGACGTTTTCATGGACACATCAATTATCCTTCCCGTTGCAACGCACGGGCCTTTTTGCTAGTGTCTTTAAATGACCTAGACTAGATAAAGCAAGAAACCTCAAGCTCTTATTATGTGCTTTTGAGAAGCTTTCAGGTCTTAACACTACAGGAATCATCAAATATGCCTACGGGCCCCGTAGGCATAGTGCGAGCTAAGCCGACGGCCTAACCGAAACCGTCGGCAAATTTGGGCCGTCGGCAAAGCTAGAGGTATGCCGACGGTGGCCGTAGGCATATATTGGCCGTCAGCAAATCACACATCCAAACCGACGGGCCCCGTCGGCAAATATATGCCGTCGGCAAAGCTCCAAACTACGCCGACGGGCCCCGTAGGCATATACCGGGTCGTCAGCATAGAGCCCAGAGGCTGACGGAAGGCTGACTCCGTTAAAGTTATGCCGACGGCCCTAACGGCGGCCGTTAGCATAGATGCCTATGCCTACGGTTTAACCGTAGGCATAGGTAGCACATATGCCTACGGTTTAACTGCCGGCGTAGACATGCCGCCACGTGTCCCATATATGCCTACGGTTTAATCGTAGGCATATATCAGATGTATGCCTACGGTTAAACCGTAGGTATATATAGGACAAGTGCACGCACCAGATGCCGCCACGTATCAAATAACACCCTCTTGTTTTGATTTGTTTGTATATTTTTCATTCCTTGGCCAAATAAAGGGAAAGTTTATATCTATTTGCATCAAAAAGTTTCAAGGATTTCAAAATTCATGTGTTTAGTTTGAAATGTTCCTATGGGCTAACCTATCACAATCAGGTGAAAAAGTCCATTGGTCAAAGGCCGTCCGGTGAAAATCAAAGGGCTAGATCTCCGGGTCAACGGGGCCAGGGTTAGGCCGGTCGGGGGCCTTCGGGGGGTAGCAATGCCACCAATACACCACACTGGGTCCTCCTACATGTCTTAAAGTGTGGCGATAGGTTCAGACACCCAGCATGCAGCTCAGCAATGTGACCCCCTTCACGGACGGCGATAACACCGAAGTAACGTTCGTACTTTGCCGGCTTCAATGACGCCGCCGGGGCCTTCTCCTTCGCATGTCTAAAAGTGTGGTGGGGGTCTTCGGAGGTTAGCAATAACCTTCTCCTTTTGCTTCCCCTTGCTCCACTTCTTCTTTTGCTTGCCTCCGCCGGACTTGGCCGGCTTCTCTCCAGGTGGTGAGGCTTACACTTGTTGCAAAGACAACATATAAGATTTTACAACCCGCTTCTGGACATCATCTCATGTGGCCGCCATGCAGATCTGCAATTTCCCGCGTTGAAACCCTAGGGATGCAATAAATGTCTCAAATATTGAAGACGGGCCCAGAAAATGTCAGGTCCTGGCATGTGTCATGTGATGGACCCCTTTAAGAGCATGAGAAGTTTCGAGGTCAATGGAGCAACGGGCACCACACTTCCTTCACAAACCAGACACGTTCTCTCTCGATAACCAGATACTACCTCGGAGATAGTGTAGTTTACAAGCGGGCTCCGGTCAGACTTCTACGAAACATGCTCAAACTTTTACCACACCTTACAGGGCCATATGATGACACCGTGCCAGGTCCAGAGGATTTCCGGAATAATATGATTTTCTATGGATTTAAACGAGTGGATCCGGCATGCCGCCGAGGTAGATTCTCTCCCGGTGGAAGGGCCTGCCCCTCCTTTGGCTGCACAAGGCCTACACTTGTTGCAAAGACATCATATAGGATTTTACAAACCGCTTTTGGACATCATTTCATGTGGCCGCCATGCAGATCTGCAATTTCTCGTGTTGAAACCCTAAGGATGCAATAAATGTCTCAAATATTGAAGACGGGCCCAAAAAATGCCAGGTCCTGGCATGTGTCATTTGATGGAACCCTTTAAGAGCACGAGAAGTTTCGAGGTCAACGGAGCAACGGTCACCACACTTCCTTCACAAACCGGACACGTTCTTTCTCGATAACCAGATACTACCTCGGAGATGGTGTAGTTTACAAGCGGGCCAAATCCACCGCAGTGTCCCACCCAACGTCCAGTGAACGACAGCTCCTAGTCAACGGCATATAATAGACTGATGCCCTTCTCCAAAGTTGTTAAGCGTTTACCCGGAATAAGAGGGAAAAAATACAATTGCAAGAGCTTAATTCTCATTGGTGGAACCAATTGTGCCATGGATTGATGACATGGCTCACATCCATCCATCTATCTCTCCATCCCACATCCATCCATTCATCCATCTAAAGAAAAGAAGGAAAAAAGGAAAAAGAAAAACGAGACAGAAAGCCACCGCACGCCTCTCCCTCTCTCTCTATCGCTCGTCTCTCCCTCCCACCCACCAAAATCAAATGAAATTTTGGGCCTTCCCGCGCCACTCAGCCCGCTTCCCTCCCACCCACCAAAATTAAAAAAAGAGATTCTCAAAAAAAATTAAAAAAAGAAAGAAAAGAAGAGAAGCGAGAGAGAGCCCACCCAACACAGCCGCACCACTCCCATGCATGGTTGGATGGATCAACACATACAACTAGCGGTGCTAGCAACAACAAAAAAATAACCTTGTGATTGATTCTGTTGAGGCTAGCATTCTCTGTTCATTTTGGAGCCCAACCATGTACTGTACGTACTAAGCTAGCTCAAGCACACACATAGCCAGCTTGATTGATTTCTGTAGATACCAGCACCAGCACGCGTGTGTGTCCTATACTAGCTTTAATTTCTGTACTAGCTCAACAACACTAGCTCTTACTCGTTCATTCGATTCGGAGCAGCAGGCATCCTCTGTGGATGATGACGACAACCAGGGCATCCACCGCCACGACGACACCCCGCACATGGTCCAACTCGGCTACAACCTCCTCTACCACGTGACGGCGGCCACGGTCGTGTGCGGCATCGACTACAACATCCTCTCCGGTGAGTCCATCTCCTACCTCTAGTTCCCTCTCTTGTGCTGCTATAGTAGTACCTTGCTCTGTTTCATGCGCATGGGTGATTTTGTTTGTGCTTGCCGTGCTTGTGCCATGGAAAAGATCATTCCTATTTACAAGTGATGATGATTCAGAGTAGCACACTTGTTAAATTCTGCTCTTGTACTACCCCATTTGTGGTTGTTGGTTACTGCAGCTAGGCTTTGTTAACTGGTGGTGTTTGTTTGTATCATCAGGATTGCAGCAAACTATCAGGTTTGAATTTTAACGATGGATGAGAAGGAGGCAAGCTAACTAGCTAGCTAGTAGTGTTGGCAGCAAGCTACTCCTGTACGTTCTAGTAGTCCATCCATATGTGTAATTCATTGCATTAGGAAAATCATATATATAGAAATTCTTGCAGCACATCTGATCCTTCCCAGTAATTGAATAATGTGAAGAAATCCTATTGTATCAGCTATGCAGTGCGAACATCAGATCATTTACAACGGAAATCTTTGTTTGCCTCCCGGTAGAAGTATTTCTTGTAACATTTCGGTGATTTCCTTTTGGTAGATGCAGTGTATAGATTACATATTCATCCTTATGTGTAGGATCTTCGGTTCGTTATACTGACTGCATGCCACCTCTGTCATTGCCGCCTCGTCTACCCCACCACCGGCACCGCCCCTCCGCCTTCTCCTCTGATGCTGTAGTGGATTAGAATGGAAATGTTGTGTACATCAAAAATATTTTATGGTGTCTTTGCGAATCCATAGTTGTTGAATCGTGTCTGTATAATTGTATTTGTAAATTGCTAGCCTTTTTGGCTAGTAATTTTTTTTTGGTTTTGGTCCGCAAGTATGCCTACGGTTAAACCGTCGGCATAGGTAACAGCTAGGAAGTACCAGATATTGACACGTGTCCACATATGCCTACGGTTTAACCGTAGGCATATATGTCGGCATAGACAGGCGCCAGGAGGTACCAGATCTCGACACGTGTCCCGCCGATGCCGACGGTTTACTTGTAGGCGTATATAGAATCTATGCCTACGGTTAAACCGTAGGCATATGTTGGACACGTGTCGAGATCTGGTAGGTGTACGGCACTTGACGGACGTGCCGTCAACTTCTTTTGCCGACGGCTAACTACGCCGACGGTCACTGTAGGCATAGATTATCTATACCGACGGGTTTCCTATGCCAACGGGGAGCGGGGATATGCCGAGACTATCGTTGCCGACGGGGTTATGCCGACGGTGACCGTCGGCACAGGCTATGCCGACGGTTTATGTGCCTTCGCCGACGGTTTTAACCGTAGGCATATGCCTGAATCCTGTAGTGTAAAATTAATTTCCACAAGAGTGAACTTTTCTGCTTCGGTGAGGCCGCAGTTTCGGCATCCGAGTATGCTGAGATTTTCGGTTGCCAGATCGGGCAGTTCCCTATTCGGTACCTGGGTATTCCAATTCACTATCGGCGTCTAACTATCACTGAGTGGAAATACGTGGAAGAGAGACTTGAGAAACGACTGGCCAGTTGGAAGGCCAAACTCTTGCCTTATGGGGGGCGATTGGTCTTGATCAATTCCGTCCTAAGCAATATGGTTTTATACATGTTGTCCTTCTTCCACCTACCGAAAGGGGTTTTGCAAAGATTGGACTACTTGAGATCCAGATTTTTCTGGCAGTGTGATAATGAATCGAAGAAATATCGGCTAGCTAAGTGGAATGTGTTGTGCCGTCCTAAAAGTGAAGGGGGTCTTGGAATTCAAGATCTTGAGATTAAAAACATTGCCCTTCTCAATAAATGGGTATATAAACTACTAACTGAGATTGGAGTGTGGCAGGAATCATTCGTAACAAGTACGTGGGTTCCAAAGCCATTTCTCAACTCCAATGAAAACCTGGCGATTCACATTTTTGGTATGGCGTGATGAAGGCCAAGGATTTTTTTTTTCCAATTTGGCACTTTCTCGGTTAGGGATGTCTCCCAGGTTAGGTTCTGGGAGTATACCTGGCTTGGTGCCACTCTACTTAAGGTGCAATACCCGAGCTTGTATCGGATTGTTAGACATAAATTCGTCACAATCGCACAGGTCTTGGGCCAAGCAAACCCTGATATTTCTTTCCACAGGGACCTATCAGGACCTCGCCTCGCAGCGTGGAATGAATTGCTCACACGTTTGGAGCCCATTCAGCTGTCAAACAAACTGGACGTGTTTAGATGAACCTTGCATCAGAACGGGAGGTTTTCAGTCAAGTCCTTATATGAGGCGATTGCCCACTGCGATGTTCTTATTGATAATAAAAAATTGTGAAAGCTCAAACTACCTCTTCGAGTGAAGATATTCCTTTGGTTTTTAAATAGAGGTGTGATCTTAACTAGAGATAACCTAGCACGCCGCAACTGGCAAGGTAGCAAGACTTGTGTCTTTTGCCAACATGACGAGTCCATTAAACACCTATTTTTTTTAGTGTAAATTTGCTCGTGCAGTGTGGTCCATTGTTCAAGTAGCTTCAAATCTTTACACCCCTCGCAGTGTGCGTAATATGTTCGGCAATTGGTTGCGGGATATTGACAAACAATTTTGTTCACACATTCTTGTGTGAGCGGCATCCTTATGTTGGGCTCTGTTGCTTACCAGGAATGATGTGGTTTTTAACAAAAAATGTGTTTCGTCTCCTGTGCAGGTTATTTATGCACGTACGCGATGGCTTCTTATTTGGTCTATCCTGCAGAGACCGGAGGACAAAGACCTTTTTATGATGTGTCTACCCGGCTGGAGCATACGGTCAGGGAGATTTTCTCCCATCGTGGATGGCGGTGTAATCTTCGTACCCCACCTTAGGCCGGCCTTTTTTATTTTTGCTGTAATACAGTATTTTCTTTTTGGTCCTGTTGGACGTTTTGGCTGTGCGCATCGTGCTATGCAGAGGCCGGCATTCGCTCAGTGCGGTTGTATCAACTCGATATATCGATTGAATGAAAATGTCCTTTATCGAAAAATGGAAAAATGCAAGAATTCATTCACTGGGGTTCTCTTCAAGTACTTACAGAATTCATTGACTGAATCTGCCTGCTGCTTAGCGAAATATATGAGTGGGTGTACCCAAGCACTTGGCTGCAGTGTGGATTTGGTTTCCGTACCTGGACACCAAAAGAGAAGATGGAGCCGGCGTGTGTTGCCTGGAGCACAACCGGGTGTCTTTGCCCTGTGTTTTTCTCTGTTCTTGTTGGCCTGTGTGTCCATTTCGTCGAGCACGTATTGAATCCACCAAAACCACCAAAAACACAGGACTAAATTGCTCTGTTTCGGGCTGACAGAAAGGGGAAACTTGGCTGACCTAGTTTAGTTAGGGATGCTAATTAGAGTGTGTCTGTCTTTTTCTCTTTGACAAGTAAGCAGCATAATAATTAAGGAGCACAGTACAGTTGGCTTCCATAAACCATGCATATCAAACCATGCGCACAGGTAAGAAATCCAGTCTTTTCAACTTAAACAGCTCGTAGAAGAGAAACTTGCCATATAACCTCATCTGTAGTAGCAATGAAGGTACGGCCAAATTATGCAAAGCAGCAAACAACCTCATATAATCAGTTACAAGTATCTTGGTTCAAAAAATGAAGAAGGCGGTTACTGTATAAACAAAACACAGTCCAGATGACTGCATTCAAGCTAAGAACTGAGAAGAAACTTTATTGGCAGATCCAATTAGCCATCTGAATATATAATCTATTTGGTGTCTTTGTACATGTCAGACTTGTACCTATCTAAAGAGCGTATCACCCAGTCTTCAAGTAATCAGTGCTACTGTTACCGTATGAAAGAATTCAGTGACGACTGGGATTTTCTCTAGTTCCCAGTCAAGTCTGCACTTCTCGTACAACAGAAGATGTGATTTTGTAAATACAGCATTTGCTTGATTAAATCCACTGCTCTGCTGCTTACCGAAATGTATGAATCTCTGTGCCTACTTTATGGCAGAGATGCTAGTTTCTCGAACAGCGGACATTCTTCTATTTTTCTTGTGTTTTTCTACAGATGCATATGCTCCTTTAAACCTCCTCTGCTGCTTGCTGAAATACTACTACTTCAGTACTGAATATCATAGGAGTGTACTGTGTGACTCTGAATATCATAGGAGTAGTATGTGCATTCAGGATTTCTGTGAGCATTCTGAAATTACTGGAGTACTGAAGAATGAAAAGGATTTCAGGATTTCTGTGGTTCAAAGAGGTTCATGAATGGAATTAGTGGATGGTAAGCTGACTGAAGGATTCAGAGAAGAACTGAGCAATCATTTAGGTTGGTGATTAGTCGGGCTTGGGCATGTGTAAAAAAAAGTTCTGTCAGATGGAAAATTGGGCATGTGTATCACAGTGTCTATCAGTAGTATGTGCATACCCTCGTAAGAGCAGCAGTTCACCAGGGCGTCGAGCCCGACGCCCCCGAATCAGTGCCACGCCGCCCCCGCCGCGGCGCCGACGGCCGCCTCGTCGCAGGCCGCGATGTCCAGCCCAACCACCGCGACGGCCGCCGCCCCTTCGGCCGCGCTGCGCCGCGCCTCCTCCGCCGTCGTGGCCAGGGCGCCCTCGTCGCCCACCAGGACCAGCCTGTACGCGTGCGCGCGCTTAGATTCAGAACCGAACAACAGGAAGAAAAGGGGAACGGCGACGAGGTGAGAGGGAGTACCTGCAGCCGTGCCTGGCGAGGCCGACGGCGACCCCCGCGAGACGACGTCGCCACCGCCGTTGCAGGCGAGCAGCACCCGCTTCGCGTAGGCGGCGTCGGCGGCCATCCCCTTTGCCCTTCTTCTTCCCGGCAGCAGCGACCAACTGTGTCAAGTGCGTCGTCGCCAACCAACAGCGCTCCGTCGCCCAGAAGCTCGCCTCCGCACCGCATCCACCGCCTCCGTCGCCAGATCCAGAGTAGGTGCACGCAGATCAAGCGGTGGCGCACGCAGATCCAGCGCCTCCGTCGCCCAGAAGCTCGCCGCCGGAGCAAAAAATCCAAGCTTTGACCTCGGATGTGGGGTGTGAGTGGAGTGGGGTGCGAGTGGAGGCGGGAGAAAGATGGCGGCGACGGGGAGAGATGGTGGCCGGCGAGGTGGGCGAGAAGTGAGAGGCGACGGGGAGAAGAGATAGCGACGAGTGAGGTGCGACGCGAGGGTAAAAGTGGAAAGCGCAGAAAAATCGTAGCGTGACAAAACTTCTACTGGTTTTCTCCAGCGACAATTATTTCGGTACAGAGGGAGTAGGTGCTAATTAAGGTACCCTTCCTACTTTTTTTTCACATTAAGTTAGCACGCACCGGCCGGCGTCCAAGCATATATATGTAGCTAGCGTCTCTACTAGAGCCACAACATTTGGTGCAAACTAAACTTCAACACAGATAGCCATGGCCGATGCCAGCAGCATGAAGCTAGCTATTTTGTCTATCCCCCTGGTCCTAATCATATGTCTTAGCCTCAACATTTCAGCCACCGGCA
The DNA here is from genome assembly GCA_039707655.1 of Elymus sibiricus. Taxonomy (NCBI): domain Eukaryota; kingdom Viridiplantae; phylum Streptophyta; class Magnoliopsida; order Poales; family Poaceae; genus Elymus; species Elymus sibiricus. Next base: position 3,227,690 of record CM077676.1, read on the forward strand.
CCGACCATGAGAGATTCCTCTACACCGGCTTCACCGGCAGCAACCTCACCCTCGACGGAGCGGCCAAAATCACGCCGGACGGCCTCGTCGAGCTGACCAACGAGACGTTCCGGATCAAAGGCCACGCGTTCCACCCGGCGCCGGTGCGCTTCCGCGAGGCTCCCAACAGCACGGTGCGATCCTTCTCCGTCTCCTTCGTATTCGGCATCCTCTCCTCGTTCGGCGACATACGGGGCCATGGCTTCGCCTTCTTCGTCGCCCCGAGCACCGATTTCTCCACCGCTTTCCCCATACAGTTCTTGGGCCTTATCAATGACACCAACAATGGCAGTGTGAGCAACCACCTCTTCGCCGTCGAGCTCGACACCATCCAAAACACCGAGTTCGGGGACATTGACAACAACCACGTCGGCATCGACATCAACAGCCTCAACTCAGTGCAATCCAAATCCGCTGGCTTCTACAACGATAGTAGGGAAGGTGGCATGTTCACCAATATGTCCCTTATTGGATCTGGGCCAATACAAGTTTGGGTGGAATACCACGGGGAATCCACACAAATCAACGTGACCTTAGCTCCCCTTGGTGTCGCAAAACCAGTGAGGCCATTACTCTCAACAGCCTATGACCTCTCACGAGTGCTCACGGACCAAGCATACCTTGGCTTCTCATCTTCAACAGGTTTAAGTACAGGCCACCACTATGTGCTTGGTTGGAGCTTTGGAATGAACAGTCCTGCTCCAATTATAGATTCCACCAAACTACCCAAGCTACCTTACCTTGGTCGTCCAACACCTCAATCCAAACTCCTAGAGATACTTCTGCCGATAGCTTCTGCGGTGTTTGTGTTAGCTATTGGCATTCTAGCTGTTATAATGGTGAGGAGACATATTAGGTATAAGGAGGTGCGTGAAGATTGGGAGGTTGAGTATGGCCCGCACCGATTCTCTTACAAGGATTTGTTTCATGCCACCAAAGGATTTAAGGACAAGAATTTGATCGGCGTAGGCGGGTTCGGAAGGGTGTACAGAGGGGTTCTTCCGACATCTAAATCGGAGTTGGTTGCTGTAAAGAGAGTATCGTATGACTCGAAGCAGGGGGTAAAGGAATTCATCGCTGAAGTCGTAAGCATTGGCCATCTTCAACATCGTAATGTCGTGCAGTTACTTGGATATTGCAGGCGGAAAGGTGAACTCCTTCTAGTGTATGACTACATGGCAAACGGAAGTCTCGAAAAGCACTTGTATGGTCAAGAAGGACATGCTACTTTAGACTGGGGGCAAAGGTTCCAGATTATCAAAGAGATTGCGTCGGGTTTGCTCTACCTCCATGAAGAATGGGATAAAGTTGTCATTCATCGCGATGTCAAGGCAAGCAATGTGCTTCTTGACAAGGACATGAATGGACGACTAGGAGATTTCGGTCTCGCGAGGTTGTATGACCATGGCACCGACCCACAGACCACCCATGTTGTTGGCACAATAGGATACCTAGCTCCGGAGCTAGTATACAGAGGTAAAGCAACCACTCTCACCGATGTATTTGCCTTTGGCATCTTCATTCTTGAGGTTACTTGTGGGCAAAAACCTATCAAGGAGGACCCACAAGGCAATTATCTCACCCTAGTCGACTGGGTGCTTCAGATCTGGTACAAAGGGTCACTTCTTGATGCAGTGGACACCAAGCTTCAAGGTAGCTATGATACTGGTGAGGCATTCCTTGCGATGAAGCTAGGGCTCTTGTGCTCGCACCCATTTCCTGATGCAAGGCCCAACATGCGGCAAGTTATGCAATACCTCGACGGTGATGTGCCGCTACTGGAGCTACTGCCGGCATACTTCAACTTTCATATGTTGAAGAATGAAAGCCAATTTGACCCATCCACAATGTCGTCCTATCCATCACCGATGATGACGAGCATTGGCTCAATATCAGATTTGTCAGTACATGGGACGTGATGTGCATACATGGTTGCCTTCGAATTATGATGTTCGGTGTTTGTGTGTAGTAGTTGTAAATAAGATACTGGATGCAACATATTGTTGATTATACTTCTTTTGTAATGAGATTTAGTAGTGAATGATTATATTATAGGTTGCACTAAAGAAGATTGCCCCTATGTAATGGACATTTGAGCAGATATTCCTTTCTGCCTGTCTTCATAAAAAACAAGGTGACTCTTTGGGCGAAAGCAGGAGCACCCAGTCTGGGTGCACTTACCTCTGGGTACCCTATAACAACTTCTTTTTTAGTTTTGTTCTATCCAGTCACTAGTATGTTTCCTTTCCCTAGGTCTCGGGTCTTCCCAACTCTATCTTTGGCAACAAATAGCTCGGTGCAGCTGTTTCGAATAATGTTCAATAGAAAGAGCTACCTTTAACCAAAATTCAGGTTTTTTTTTGAAAAGGAAGAATTTTATTATCTCCTGGCCTTGGCATCTAGATGATGAACACAACTGAAATTATTACAAGCGGAGTACATGAAGAGGCCACAAAAGGCAAGTGACTACAAGGAAGAAAATGTCAACAAACATCTACTTGAAAAGGCCAGCCCGAAGTCCCCTCAAAAGCCTTCTTCTTCTTCTTCTTCTTCTTCTTCTTCTTCTTCTTCTTCTTTCAAGCAACGCTTTCAAAAAGTAGGATGCACGCGCACCGATGTTGCTAGGCCCAACCAGCAGAGGCCAGATAAACTATTTTCATCCTTAAGGCTCGGGTTCAACCAATGAAGACCAGACCATTGACCCCAAAGACACCGCCTTTAACAAGGAGATGGTGTACATTCATCGTTGTTACCATATCAGACTAGGGAGGAACATATCGTGGGTTTTCACCTTGCAGAAAGCACAAAGCCATGTTTGAGGCACCAAAATCTCAACGCCGAATCCAATCAATTAATATTAGATCACCTTTGTGTGCCACCCGAGCCTACTCTCGAAACTACCATGGTGTCTTTTGGGATTGGCCGCTCCATGACAAGTCACCATCGGAACTCCTCCAGAGCAAGCGCACAATCCCGGCAGGGGACACCGGCCCGGGCAAGAACGACCATGTGTGTGGATGAAACAAGGTCACTAGGAATCGCTCCCGCGTGTCGGGAATGGAGTCACCACGAGCCACAACCATGTTCCTCCCAACTAAAGTAGTGAGCCCGTCCGCCATCAGCACAACTAAAGGCCACCAGGACCATGACGGGAGCACCAACGAGCACCACTGCTGGCGCACCCCCATCGCATCCACATCAGCACACCTACCTACGAGCTAGACCAATCCAAGTGGAACTCATCCTCATGTTTTCAGATGTGCCCTCGGACCCATCACACTGCATCACTGCAACCGAAAGCTGCTGAGAACCGATGAAAGTTGTCGCCAACCCGAAGGAGCCACTTTGATCCATTGTACAGGGCCCACACTCGATCAATCAACGCCCGCCAAGCCGACCTAGGCAGCCGTTGATGATTTTCTCTACCAAAATCTAGGGTGGCCACCCGCATAGCAGCCTTCGATTGGTCGCCGTCTGCTGCGTCGCTGATGGGATGGAGAATGGAACTTGAGTTCGTCCTCCACAACGACAACCGTTGATGGGCGGGATGGAGCCCAGCCGCCGCCACGACTAGATCAATGGTGTTGGCGGCGAGGAGGGAGGGCAGATTTTTGTGGTGGGGGTGGCTAGGGTTTTGCCCCTTGTGCCGCCCACGCGAGCGACATGAGGGAAACCAAACGAAACTCAACTAACTTTTTTTATTTATGTATGTATGGCACAAAATGGACAAAAGAAGTCCACATGTTTTAATATGCACGCATATCATCAAACTGAGTCTCACAAAAACATTTTTTTTTCTGCAGGGGCACAAAAACAAGTTTTTGGGGGCATTGTTAGCAGAGAACCCATGGAGTGCGGATTTTTGGAACACTTTATTTAAAAAGGCTAAAAAATGGTATTTAAATGTTTCAAAAATATTTGATTTTTTACACGAATATGCATGGATGTTCTCTTCATACATTGTGTTCAATAATGCGATATATTATACGCTACACAAAAACGACAAAAATTCCGGCCCAAAGACACCAAAAAGAAAGCCCATTTTTGTCCTTGTATTTGTCTTTTTTGTATATCTCACATACAAAATATTGATGAAACTTCATACAAATATACTACACATCTATATATGCACGTACAAAAAAAATCAGAATTTTTTGAGCCATAGAAATTCATATTTTTGAACTTAAAAAAAAAACTCATGCTGCCCATGCTCCAAAGCGATTTTCCAAGAACCCATGATCCTTTTCAAGAAACCACATGTATTGGTGCAACAAGTAGAAAAAAAAAATCCTAATTTTGTGAATTAACTGCTCCTTCCATGTAGTTCCTTGGACGTTTTTTTAGAACATGTGGTTCTCTGTTATCGCGGTGCCCCAAAACCTAGGCTTTGTAAAATTTATTGGGTCATGTTGCATTATTGTGACTGGTACATATACTGCAACTATTATTGGTTCTAGTACTTGTGTGCAGACTCTTGAAAATAAAAGAGAGTGCTTGTGTACTACAAAAATAAATTCCAATGTTACATGCAAAATATTGTGCAAAAGTATGATCAGATGTCCACTGTACAAGATCGCTCAAGATTGTACCAATTGGTTGATTAATCTATAAAGTTCTCTTCTGCCTGCAAAACAAATATCCTATACTATTATCACACATTATCATACTTGCCGACAAATTACTAGAAGTGTGCATATTCCTAACATTGTACGCTGCTCCAGGAAAATATATTTTTGTGGCGGTTACTTGTGGAATCAGTAGGAAAATTTAATGGCCGAGAGTAATATTGAATACTGAGAAAAGAAAAACTATTGAACGAGGTATAGATTACAGTGGGAATCGACAATTTGTCGTTATCATGCCTCAGTAATATGATGCTCTGGTTCAAACAACCCAAGAAAAATAAACACATCATCGAACACCCATGTAAATCAGAACCAATACAAGCGGAACATTCGTCCAATTTGTTCCATTAGTCTATTATATACGCTAGCTTGTGAAAGAATATTCTTACACATGCGACTTGACTTGTCATATTTTCTTTCTTTAGTATAAGAAGATGTGGATGGTGAACCTATGCGAGACTAAGTAGCCACCTGCTTCAATTGAAAAATACACTGAAAGGAGCCGGCAGCTACTAAACCATTTCTGCTCCGTCCATCAAAGATAAAAAGAAAATGACATCTAATCCATGTCACGAGAGACAATGTAGGAGTAGCATCCCTTGAATCCCATGAGAAATCTATTACTATTATCGCTTGTGGAATTATACCTATTCTTGCCCTCAAGACTTGACTTGTCACCTTTCTCTTGGTCGCTTGGTTTTTTGGATTTTTGATTCATTCTTACCTGATTTTTCATGAAGGATAGAATTTAACAACCACGAACATGAAGCAGCTCCAACTGTCGGCTTCAATAGGGAAAAAAAATCAGAGCCAACTGGCTACGATAAAAACCGCTTATGCTCTTTCTACAAAGACATGGGAAGAAAAGGAAAATTTGCACCATCGAACACCTGCCTCTAGAATACCCTTCATCTATATGTTAGTATTAATTCTCCGGTAGGGAAAAATTCTTGCGCTCCAGACTTGACTTTTCAAACTTTAATTGATTTCTTCTTTCGATGTTGTAATTCATAGTTAAATACAAGACCTGATTTCAATGTGGGCAAGATTCTACAATGCCATGAACAATGGGGTATCTTCCTGACCACCAAAAGGAGAAGAAATCCTCTAGAAAAGTTAAAACCGCTTTCGCTCTTTCCACCAAGACAGTGAAGGAAAAGGATGCCAAAGAGCAAAAAACAGCCTGTTATTATTAGTTCACTCGTGAAAATATATTCTTGCTCTCGAGACTTGACATGTCATGTTTCTCCTAGCCACATGATTTTTTGGAATTTTGATCCATTTGTTATCTCCACCCTGCGATCCATGGTAGCTCCCTGGCCGTCGGTTTTACTCTTTCCATCAAAATATGGAGAGAAAAGGACACCAAAAATAAAATCACATCACCAGACAACTGTACCGCTAGATAGAACCATGACTTGTAAGAGGAGTGCGCTCGAGACTTGACTTGTCACCTTTCTCTTGGTCGCTTGGTTTTTTGGATTTTTGATTCATTCTTACCTGCTTTTTCATGAAGGATAGAATTTAACAACCACGAACATGAAGTAGCTCTAACAGTTGGCTTCAATAGGGAAAAAAATCAGAGCCAACTGGCTATGATAAAAACCGCTTATACTCTTTCTACAAAGACATGGGAAGAAAAGGAAATTTGCACCATCGAACACCTGCCTCTAGAATACCCTTCATCTATATGTTAGTATTAATTCTCCGGTAGAGAAAAATTCTTGCGCTCCAGACTTGACTTTTCAAACTTTAATTGATTTCTTCTTTCGATGTTGTAATTCATAGTTAAATACAAGACCTGATTTCAATGTGGGCAAGATTCTACAATGCCATGAACAATGGGGTATCTTCCTGACCACCAAAAGGAGAAGAAACCCTCTAGAAAAGTTAAACCACTTTCGCTCTTTCCACCAAGACAGTGAAAGAAAAGGATGCCAAAGAGCAAAAAACAGCCTGTAATTATTAGTTCACTCGTGAAAAATATATTCTTGCTCTCGAGACTTGACATGTCATGTTTCTCCTAGCCACATAATTTTTTGGAATTTTGATCCATTTGTTATCTCCTCCCTGCGATCCATGGTAGCTCCCTGGCCGTCGGCTTTACTCTTTCCATCAAGATATGGAGAGAAAAGGACACCAAAAATAAAATCACATCACCAGACAACTGTACCGCTAGATAGAACCTTGACTGGTAAGAGGAGTGCGCTCGAGACTTGACTTGTCACCTTTCTCTTGGTCGCTTGGTTTTTTAGATTTTTGATTCATTCTTACCTGATTTTTCATGAAGGATAGAATTTAACAACCACGGACATGAAGCAGCTCCAACAGTCGGCTTCAATAGGGAAAAAATAAGAGCCAACTGGCTATGATAAAAATCGCTTATAATCTTTCTACAAAGACATGGGAAGAAAAGGAAAATTTGCACCATCGAACACCTGCCTCTAGAATACCCTTCATCTATATGTTAGTATTAATTCTCCGGTAGAGAAAAATTCTTGCGCTCCAGACTTGACTTTTCAAACTTTAATTGATTTCTTCTTTCGATGTTGTAATTCATAGTTAAATACAAGACCTGATTTCAATGTGGGCAAGATTCTACAATGCCATGAACAATGGGGTATCTTCCTGATCACCAAAAGGAGAAGAAACCCTCTAGAAAAGTTAAAACCGCTTTCGCTCTTTCCACCAACACAGTGAAAGAAAAGGATGCCAAAGAGCAAAAAACAGCCTGTAATTATTAGTTCACTCGTGAAAATATATTCTTGCTCGGGAGACTTGACATGTCATGTTACTCCTAGCCACATGATTTTTTGGAATTTTGATCCATTTGTTTTCTCCACCCTGCGATCCATGGTAGCTCCCTGGCCGTCGGCTTTACACTTTCCATCAAGCTATGGAGAGTAAAGGACACCAAAAATAAAATCACATCACCAGACAACTGTACCGCTAGATAGAACCTTGACTTGTAAGAGGAGTGCGCTCGAGACTTGACTTGTCACATTTCTCTTGGTCACTTGGTTTTTTGGATTTTTGATTCATTCTTACCTGATTTTTCATGCAGGATAGAATTTAACAACCACGAACATGAAGCAACTCCAACAGTCGGCTTCAATAGGGAAAAAATCCGAGCCAACTGGCTACGATAAAAATCGCTTATAATCTTTCTACAAAGACATGGGAAGAAAAGGTAAATTTGCACCATCGAACACCTGCCTCTAGAATACCTTTCATCTATATGTTAGTATTAATTCTCCGGTAGAGAAAAATTCTTGCGCTCCAGACTTGACTTTTCAAACTTTAATTGATTTCTTCTTTTGATGTTGTAATTCATAGTTAAATACAAGACCTGATTTCAATGTGGGAAAGATTCTACAATGCCATGAACAATGGGGTATCTTCCTGACCACCAAAAGGAGAAGAAACCCTCTAGAAAAGTTAAAACCGCTTTCGCTCTTTCCACCAAGACAGTGAAAGAAAAGGATGCCAAAGAGCAAAAAACAGCCTGTAATTATTAGTTCACTCGTGAAAAATATATTCTTGCTCTCGAGACTTGACATGTCATGTTTCTCCTAGCCACATGATTTTTCGGAATTTTGATCCATTTCTTTTCTCCACCCTGCGATCCATGGTAGCTCCCTGGCCGTCGGCTTTACTCTTTCCATCAAGATATGGAGAGAAAAGGACACCAAAAATAAAATCACATCACCAGACAACTGTACCGCTAGATAGAACCTTGACTTGTAAGAGGAGTGCGCTCGAGACTTGACTTGTCACCTTTCTCTTGGTCGCTTGGTTTTTTGGATTTTTGATTCATTCTTACCTGATTTTTCATGAAGGATAGAATTTAACAACCACGAACATGAAGCAGCTCCAACTGTCGGCTTCAATAGGGAAAAAAAATCAGAGCCAACTGGCTACGATAAAAACCGCTTATGCTCTTTCTACAAAGACATGGGAAGAAAAGGAAAATTTGCACCATCGAACACCTGCCTCTAGAATACCCTTCATCTATATGTTAGTATTAATTCTCCGGTAGGGAAAAATTCTTGCGCTCCAGACTTGACTTTTCAAACTTTAATTGATTTCTTCTTTCGATGTTGTAATTCATAGTTAAATACAAGACCTGATTTCAATGTGGGCAAGATTCTACAATGCCATGAACAATGGGGTATCTTCCTGACCACCAAAAGGAGAAGAAATCCTCTAGAAAAGTTAAAACCGCTTTCGCTCTTTCCACCAAGACAGTGAAGGAAAAGGATGCCAAAGAGCAAAAAACAGCCTGTTATTATTAGTTCACTCGTGAAAATATATTCTTGCTCTCGAGACTTGACATGTCGTGTTTCTCCTAGCCACACGATTTTTTCGAATTTTGTTCCATTTCTTTTCTCCACCCTGCGATCCATGGTAGCTCCCTGGCCGTTGGCTTTTCTCTTTCCATCAAGATATGAAGAGAAAAGGACACCAAAAATAAAATCACATCACCAGACAACTGTACCTCTAGCTAGAACCATGACTTGTAAGAGGAGTGCGCTCGAGACTTGACCTGTCACCTTTCTCTTGGTCGCTTGGTTTTTTTGGATTTTTGATTCATTCTTACCTGATTTTTCCTGAAGGATAGAATTTAACAACCACGAACATGAAGCAGCTCCAACAGTCGGCTTCAATAGGGAAAAAAATCAGAGCCAACTGGCTACGATAAAAATCGCTTATACTCTTTCTACAAAGACATGGAAAAAAAAGGAAAATTTGCATCATCGAACACCTGTCTCTAGAACACCCTTCATCTATATGTTAGTATTAATTCTCTGGTAGAGAAAAATTCTTGCGCTCCAACTTGACTTTTCAAACTTTAATTGATTTCTTCTTTCGAAGTTGTAATTCATAGTTAAATACAAGACCTGATTTCAATGTGGGCAAGATTCTACAATGCCATGAACAATGGGGTATCTTCCTGACCACCAGAAGGAGAAGAAACCCTCTAGAAAAGTTAAAACCGCTTTCGCTCTTTCCACCAGGACAGTGAAAGAAAAGAATGCGAAAGAGCAAAAAACAACCTGTTATTATTAGTTCACTCGTGAAAATATATTCTTGCTCTGGAGACTTGACATGTCATGTTTCTCCTAGCCACATGATTTTTTGGAATTTTGATCCATTTCTTTTCTCCACCCTGCGATCCATGGTAGCTCCCTGGCCGTCGGCTTTACTCTTTCCATCAAGATATGGAGAGAAAAGGACACCAAAAATAAAATCACATCACCAGACAACTGTACCGCTAGCTAGAACCTTGACTTGTAAGAGGAGTGCGCTCGAGACTTGACTTGTCAAAGTTTTATTGATACTTCTTTCGACGCTGCATCCACAGGTAAATAATAAAACCGATTTTGACAGGGGCCGGGAAAATTCTACAACACCGCTAACAATAAAGAGGAAACTCGGAAAAGGAGCCAGCCACTACAATCTGAACCAGATCTACTCTTTTGACCACACCATGGAGGGGGAGAATGGGTGATCAGGTATAGAATCTCAGAGCCAGAAAGAAGACTTTAGTGAAGTGTGTCATAGAAGAAGTCGAGATTGGCCGGCGGTGATACTTAGACCTCCTAAATGAACCTACCTTTATAAGTAGTAAACTACACAATACTGCCCGGGTTTTCAAAGATGGGCAAAGCATTTTGAATAATCCATCTATGACTGAGGCATCACACTCTTTAGATTACCTTATGTCGGCACGGCGCGTCTCCTGAAAAAAGAGGAATAGTTAATTTCAACAGAAAATGTGGTCGCAGTCTCGCAGATATAAAATTAGCTCACTAAGAGCAGTAACATCATACTAATGTTATACAAAAAAAGTTGGTCTATATCTAGGAATTCACAAATTTGCCTTGCCCTGGCTAAGTTAATTTCGTCTGGATGATCAAATTAATGATATGTCCAGCAAGACAATAACTATATATCTCTACTAAGCATCGCAGCCTTGGCATTGCGACTCAAATTAAAACTATGGGAGAACCCTCGGTGGTATTTACAGGTTTGTGGTTTGATACCTTTGTTATTTTCCTATGGCTGCCGCCAGAAAAGTACAAGATTATGTCATGGAAGAAGAAAGAGTTTGAAGATCTCGAAGATTTGATCGTTTCTTTTAGACTTTATTTTGTATTCGCTGTTGTCAGCTCATGTATCCCTACCATATACAATTCGCTACTATAAATATATCATGGTATTGATTGTCAAAAAAAAAATCCAGAAGGAGCATACCATAAAAAAAACCATAAAAAAAAAGATCCGGAAGGAGCAAGCGCGGCGCACTCCCAATCCCCATACGTATGCCCTCCGCCCTTCCAATCCCCGACGTACAAAGACGCCAGCTGCCTTTCGTCCGCAGCACGCCGCTGGAGGGAATCGATGCCGGCTCACGCATATGCCTCCCCCGGCCGACGGGACGCGCGCCTCCCCGTCGGCATGGGTCTCCACAGCCGCCCCCATGCACCTCCACGCCGGCCTCCTTCCCTCGTGCCCTTCTTCCTGCGCGGCTAGCTACCCCTGCCCAGCATAAAGCACAGCAGCTGCCTAGCGCTCGGCTCTGCAACGCGCTGCCTATTTACAGCCACCGAAATTCCTCTCCTTTCTCTAATTAGTATTGAGATCTCATTGCTATTTTATTTGATGCACATCAGCCACCGAAGTCTCCTCTTTTGATGCGCAGCGGCCACCAAAAACTCCTATCTCTCTTTCTCTCTCTAATTGATTCTCTCGACTACAGAATGGCGTGTATCTATATATGTTACTTGCTAAATTGATGGCTATTCTCACATTCACGTTGCGGATGCATGACAACGGTGGATGGGACATTGGCTTGGCGCTTGTTCTGTTCATGGGCTCATGGCGCTCGTCCGGATGGTCGTCGTCCTCAATCGGCCATCTTCCCTTCTATTGCCACTACTGCTTGATGTGCACAAGGATCCTAAAGATATATATTTTACATGATTATTGTTTTGAACCACTAGGATATTTATGGTCCCGTCCCGTTACAACGCACGGGCTCTTTTGCTAGTAAGTACGTATTATATTTATATACCAACAGTTCGTGACAATGACTAGTATGGAAAAGTAGGCAAATGATGCAAGGGCTTGTGCCCTGAAAGTCATGGGCTGCTATACAAGTAGTGAATACTAACAGTTCCAGACAATGACTAATATGGAAAAAAATAGGCAAATGATGGAAGCACTTATGCACTCAAGTCATGGGCTGCTATGACTATGAGTGGCCATCGCTATCCAGCTGCAAATAAGTTCCAGAGTAGCTAGACTGCAGAGTAGACACACCACCACAAGCCACCATTTATGCATCTTGTAGAGCTTTTACAGTTGCACATGTGCCAGTTAACATGGAGCATCGATCCACCCTTGGTTTCTCTTTACAATTACACATCCTTCTCTCCCTTGCCCTAAACCTTGCATCCTTCACCACTGCCACTGCCACCAATGAGGAGGACCAATTTGTCTACTCGGGCTTCTCCGGCAGCACTAACCTCACCCTTGATGGCACAGCCACGGTTACACCAGATGGGGTTCTCAAGCTGACCAATGGCACTGTTTACCTCAAGGGCCATGCTTTCTACCCAACCCCATGGCGATTCCGCAAGTCGCCTAACGGGGCGGTGCAATCCTTCTCCATCACCTTCGTGTTCAGCATGGTACCCGTCAACTCCGATCAATGTACCGATGGCATGACTTTTCTGATATCTCCCACCAAGGATTTTTCAGGTGCACAACACTCTCAATACTTGGGCCTCCTCAACAAAACAAGCGATGGCAAACCAAGCAACCACATATTTGCAGTCGAGCTTGATAGCAGCCAAAATACAGAGTTCAAGGACATCGATGACAACCATGTCGGCATCGACATCAATGGCCTCACCTCCATTGAAGCCCAACCAGCTGGCTTCTACGATGACAAGAACAACGGTGTCTTCACCAGCTCGTCCCTTGTTAGCCGCAAGGAAATGCAAGTGTGGGTGGATTATGATGGAGATACCACACAGATCACTGTGACCTTGGCTCCCCTCAAGGTAGCCAAACCATCGAGGCCACTAATCTCAACTACCTACAACCTCTCAACAGTGCTGCAAGATCAGTCCTACGTCGGATTCTCGGCTTCAACTGGTCCAATCAACTCACTGTATTGTGTGCTTGGCTGGAGCTTAGGCATAAACCGTCCTGCTCCGGATATTGACATCACCAAGCTGCCAAAGCTACCTCGGATTGGCCCAAAACCTCAATCCAAAGTTCTAGAGATCGTCCTACCAATAGCCACTGCCACATTCATCTTTCTTGTAGGAACAACTATAGTTCTATTGGTGCGGAGGCGAATGAGGTATGTCGAGCTACACGAAGATTGGGAGGATGAGTATGGGCCACACCGCTTCTCCTACAAGGATTTATTCCATGCTACTCAAGGATTTCACAAGAAGAACCTACTTGGCCATGGAGGATTTGGGAAGGTGTATAAAGGTGTGCTTCCGGTCTCTAAATTGGAGGTTGCGGTGAAGAGGGTGTCCCACGAGTCAAAGCAAGGAATAAAGGAGTTCATTGCCGAGATTGTTAGTATCGGCCGTATCCGCCACCGCAACATCGTACAGTTACTCGGTTATTGTAGGAGAAAAGGTGAACTCCTATTGGTCTATGACTATATGTCAAATGGTAGTCTTGACAAGTACTTATATATCCAAGAAGAGGGGGAGGAGAATAAACCCACTCTAGATTGGGCTCGCAGATTTGAAATCATCAGAGGTGTTGCATCTGGCTTATTCTACCTTCATGAGAGGTGGGAGAAAGTTGTCATCCACCGAGACATAAAAGCAAGCAATGTGCTTCTTGATAGTGAAATGAACGGACGCCTAGGTGATTTTGGCCTCTCAAGGTTGTATGACCATGGCACAGATCCCCAAACAACACGTGTTGTCGGCACCATGGGATATTTTGCTCCGGAGTTGGCGCGCACCGGTAAGGCAACACCTCTCTCAGATGTGTATGCATTTGGCATTTTCATCCTCGAGGTAACTTGCGGACGAAGGCCAATTATTGACAACAGTCAGGAAGAGGATGATGGTTCGGAGATACTGATTGACTGGGTTGTTGAGCATTGGCGCAAAGGGTCACTCACAGACACACTGGACATGAGGCTACGAGGCAGCAACTGCAACCCTGATGAGGTATGTCTGGCGTTAAAGCTAGGATTGCTGTGTGCGCATCCATTCAGCAACGTAAGGCCCAGTATGCGGCAAGTCATGCAATACCTCGACGGTGAGACGCCGCTCCCGGAGCTGATGCCCACAAACATCAGTTATAGCCTGATGGGCATATTGCAGAATGATGGTTTCAGCCAGTACACATCATCGACTGCCACAGTTAGCAGTAGGAACGGAATGACCTCCAGCTTCTCAAGTGGAAGATGATCCACAAACAAGTATTTAGATCCTGCTGCCATTAAGTCTCTGTTTCTTGTCAGTTCTAAGCTTGAATTAATAGATGTAGTTTTTGTTATGCAAAGGTAGGTTCTGCTGTTAGATCTTGTAAACACTTGTAGATCGATTTTCAACTTGTTTGAAATTAATAGGACTGCATATATGTAGGGTTTCAAACCCAATTTTCTCTCTTCTGAACATTATATACATACGCCGAAGTTGAAGCTTTTCTTTTTGGAACCTGAATTACTTACTGTCGGGACAGGAGCACGGCCAAAGCTTCACTGAAGAAGTGAATCACAGCACGGCTCAGTTAAGTTCAGTTAGCTTTGAAGAGAGTACCTAGCTAGTTCACACCTTGATTCTGAAATGCGTGGATGATGCTGAGACATTAGAACATTCAGATTCAGATGCTGCAATTGAAGAGAATCGATCTTTTTTTTTTTTTTTGTAGAATGAGAAGCTAAGGTTATGACACTAGAGCAGTTACGTAGCCAGGGAAGTTCTGGTAGCAGTCTTCAAAGTGTTGGGGAAACCAAAACAGGGGTTTGCATCAGCTTAGAATATCATTTGTTTGAAGAAGGCAGATGTGCGGAAGTTAGGTGCTTCTTTTTCAGGCAATGCCTAAGAAAAGCTGGCATTTATGGACGAAACAGAGCATGCATGCAGTGATGCAGCGGTCCAGCAAACAGCAGAGAAGCTGGATGTACTCTGTTTCTGGGGGAAAACAGAGGATCCTAGCCCTACCTAAGGCGAGGCGACTAAACAGTTGCAAATTCACTGCATATAAAATCCTGGCAAAAAGAAGCAACGACGGCCACAACAAGTTTTACTAGAAGAGTCGACCAAAATCATACAAGAGACAATCATATAGCATAAAATTTGCATGAGTTTTGCTTCGGTACATCCAGCTTAAAAGTTTGCACGAATTTTATAGTTACTTAAAAGGGCTATCGCCATATTAGCCTGCAGATCAAACGCATTGAGTAGATTGATTCGGATGCAGAAGACTATATTATCTTTTTTTATTGAAGGGGTACCTTCTAATCTTCACCTATAATTTGCATCGAAAACCGTCAACTTTTCTAGGGGGTTGTACCGAAGCAAAGTTCAATTTAAATATCTATTAATCTGAATGAAAACCATGACTGGATAATTTCTTCAGAATTGGTTACTAGTTCCAATTGGCTAGAAAATGTTCTCAACGAAACTCTTCCTCTTCATGCCTAGAAACCCATAATTTGACAGTCAAATATTTTCTGATTTTTTTATAGCTGAACCTGTCAGACAAATTAGAACATGTTCAGTGTTTCTCGTGTGTTTTTCTACATACATATGGTCCTTTTAAATCTGCTCTGCTGCCTACTGAGATAGTACTAGTTGAGTAATGTGCAGTCACTCTGGAGAAAAGTTTACGATAATAAAAAGTTGTAGTTCCCTTGTGTATATTTCTGAATGGAACAAGACATGGGGGGAAGAGTTGGGTGTTGATCAAAATATTCAGACTAGCACATGAAGGGGTGTACCTTGTTGTCTAACACATCAACTGCCTGATAGTTAATTGTCAAGCACAAAGATTAAGATTAAGAGTTGGGGTGTTGACTTTCTTGGAATCCTCTGATGGATGAGAGGAGCAAATACATATTCTTGACCTGTCGATTCCGTTTCTTGATGTTTTCTCGAGGTCTCAACGCAGGGGCAGGTTTGTTTATTTAGTATTTATTTACTAGGAGTAGTAAACAAGGTGGAGCGGAGCAGATTCTACTTGGAGCAGTCTGTCTGTCTGTCTGTGTGTCTCTGTCGACACAGCAGATTCTACTCGTGTGACCGACCGATTCTACTCATGTAGCTACAAGTAGTAGATGATTATATCATGAAAATTTCTCATGGATTACATACATGCCCATACTGGAGAGGTAATCAATCGATAAACCATTACGACAGGAGAAAATACTTACAAAAAAAAAATCCTGCAGGGGGGTTTTGAACCAATCAACCAAAGAGGCCAAAGTGTTGTTTAGTGCCAACGTGCACACTCACAAGGATGCACCATCTTGGATTCTTGCCGGTGAGATGATGCATCATCTTGTTGTCCATCCATCCATCTATCAGCACTCAACAGACAGATAGGTAGGTGCCTCCCACAGAGAGACACAAACACATTGTGCCTGCCTGCATCTAATCTGCAGGTGGCAATCCCTAGCTAACTAGCTAAAACAAAGCAACAAAATACTAGTATCATTTCCAGACACCATCCATTAAAACTCCACTGAGTCATGTATAACACATTATGTATATATAGGAGGATCGGATCGGATCGCTAGGGTTCCCTTTCTTCTTTCTTCCCACGAGAAGGAAGATCGATCGACGACACAGACAATTCTACTAACACAGACAAGGAAGGAGGGAGCTTCTTCCTTCCCACAAGAAGGTATATATTCAGTCTAGTCAACCCACCAACCAGACCAGACCAGACCAGGCAACAAAAGAACACTTCTTCTTCGGTACAACCCCCTAGACACTTCGACGGCTCAGATTGTCCCATACCCCTTCGTAAAAAAAGGGCACGATTGTCTTTGCGCCCCCCGTCGTACCCGCGCCGGCTCCCCGCGGCGTACACGTGCGGCCCGGGCGACGTATTGGCTCCCGCGGCGTACACGCGTGGTCCGGGGGCGACGTACGCGTACGGACGCGCGACCGGGGCTGTACACGTACGTGACGTGACCCGCGTACGCCGGCGTGACGTGTGGCGTCAAAGCGCGTCGCGTGGCCCGATTGAATCGCGTCGTGGCGGTCAAAGCGCGTCGCGTCGCGTCGTGGCGGTCAAAGCGCGGCGCGGCGTCGGTTGCCCGTCCCGTCGCCTGCCGCCTCGCCTTCCGCCCCGCCGTCCCGTCCCGTCGCCTGCCGCCTCGCCTTCCGCCCCGCCGTCCCGTCCCGTCGCCTGCTGCCTCGCCTTCCGCCCCGCCGCCCTGCCCCGAGGCACCGCCATTAATGCGGGGTAACGCCGGCTACTGGCCCGGCAGCCTACCTCGCGTCCCCCGGGCGGCTATAAAAAGGCCCCCGGCTTCCTCCGACGACGCACAGCCGACCCGCCCCAACCCCGGCGCCCTCACACCCGACGCGATCCAGCCCCAACGCCGGCGATGGCCTTCCACCGCGGCAGCAGCAGTGCCGGCGGCGGCGGCGACGGCCCCAGCGCCTGGCCGTCCAGCCTCGGCATGCCGGAGACGGCGGAGCTGTACCGCTACGGCCTTCCCGTGCCGCTGGGCTGTCATCTTCCCCACAACTGGAAGATCGACAAGGACGGGTATGCGACGCCCGGCCCCGGCGCGACGGCGGAGGAGCTCCGGACCCACCCCGGCGGCCGGCACAACATCAGAGGCCGTCACGCCTTCTGGGACGGGAAGGCGTACGACGAGGTGATCACCGCCTTCCGGCTGGCGGCGTCCGGCGTCACCCCCGACCTCACTGGCGGCAGCGGCTGCCTTCGCGCCCCGGCCCGTCCGCAGCCCCGTCCTGGAGATGCCCGCGGCCGCCGGAGCACCCCGACGCCCGCGCCCGCGCCCGCCGATCCCCCCTCCCTGCCAGTGGTGGAGCTGTCGCCGGAGCAGATCATCCTCCGCGAGGACGGCGATCCCGACGACACGCCGGGTCTCCACGTCGCCCTACGGGCCTCGGAGGCGACAGCGGCGGCGACAGCGACTGCGGCGGCTGCGAGGGAGGCCGCCGAGGTAGAGGCTGCGATCCAAACGGCGGCGGCGATGGCGGCAGAGGAGGCGGCGATGGCGCCGGAGGTGGAGGTGCCGGCGGCGATGGCGCCGGAGGAGGAGGTGCCGGTGCCCGACGATGACATCGACTGGGAGGCCGCTGCAGCAAGCAGCAGCGACGACGGTGGCGACGACGCGGTCGTAATCGACCTCATGGCTAGCGACGGCGACGACAAGTAGTAGTTCTTAGTTTAAATTTCGTTCTCTCGTGTAGCAACTAGTACTAGTCTGTTATGTATGAACTTGCAGCTATCGTTTAAATTTCGTTCGACTATGTAAAATATCTCTATGTTTAATGAAATTTGAACGAGGAAAAAGTATGTTTGTTTGAAAGATTCGTATTTTCATTTCGTCGAAGCTGTTGTTAAATTAATACGATAATGACGAGAATGAAAGAAAAATTTAAAATTATGAGAAGAACATGTTTGTTTACTAATAAAATGTCGTCAGTCCGGGAAGAAATAATTAGCAACAAGAAGAGCATGCGAATGACAGGGACCAATACAAGTTTATCGATGTTGAAAAAAACTTAACAGATCTGGTTTTGAAAATGAAATTGAAAACTATTTACAAAAATGAGAGGTGCATTTCGAGAAATAGGAAAAAAAACATAAAACAGAAAAATTGGAAGAATAATTGATAGGTTTCTAAAAAGTTCCAAAAATGGTTGATTTTTAAAATTAGTTGATACGTTTTTAAAAGGTTATAAAAATGGAAAAAGTGCATCGCTGTTAAAAAAAAGTTGGGAGTTTTGATTACCAAAAAGAAAATTGGAGAAAGTTGATAAGATTAAAAAAGCAAGTTAATTAAATTGAATAGAAAGATTCAGAAATTAAAAACTATTTAGTAGTAATTTATGGTTTTCTCGACGGGAAAATCCTAGCAAATGCATACAGTGTCAAAATTCATCAAAAATTGGCAAGGATGCTTCTCACGTGGATAGAATGCCCTAGAAAAAATTTGGATCCATTTGAAGGATGTCGAAAAAAACGTCCTTCGAGACGGACCCTTTGCTCATACCCGAACGCCATCCGCTGGAATAGGTCAAATTTTGGTCATATTCAGATCAACACCAAACTTTGCCAGTAAGTGGGCATGCCCACCCCAGTGCTCCACGCAAAATCTGAACGAGTTCCGACAACGAACGCACGTTGCGGCACGTCCGGCAAGTATTTTAGTGTTTTATCGCCGGGAAAATCCTAGAAAATTCATACAGTGTCAAAATTCAATAAAAATTGACATGGTTGCTTCTCATGTCGATACAATGCCTTATAAAAAATTTGGATCCATTTGAAGGATGTCGAAAAAAAAGTCCTTCGAGATGGACCCTTTGCTCACCCGAACGCCCTCCGCTGGAATAGGTCAAATTTTGGTAATATTCAGATCAACACCAAACTTTGCTAGTAAGTGGGCATGCCCACCCCAGTGCTCCACGCAAAATTTGAACGAGTTCCGACAACGAACGGATGTTGCGGCACGTCCGGCAAGTATTTTAGGGTTTTATCGCCGGGAAAATCCTAGAAAATGCATACAGTGTCAAAATTCAATAAAAATTGACATGGTTGCTTCTCATGTCGATACAATGCCGTATAAAAAATTTGGATCCATTTGAAGGATGTCGAAAAAAAAGTCCTTCCGGACGGACCCTTTGCTCCGTACCCGAACGGCCTCCGCTGTAATAGGTCAAATTTTGGTCATCTTCAGATCAACACCAAATTTTGCCAGCAGGTGGGCATGCCCATCCCAGTGCCCCACGCAAAGTTTCAACACATTCGGACACCGAACGCATGTTGGGTCACGTCCGGGCAGTGTTTTAGGGTTTTTCGGCCGGGAAAATCGTAGGAAATGCATACAGTGTCGAAAATAACCGAAAATTGGCGTGCATGCTTCCCATGGTCAATCAAACGCGTGAAATTTTTTTGGGCCCGTTCGATTAAAGTGAGAAAGAGGCTTGCATCGCAGGCACAGTTGCGTCCATACCGAAACCGTGCCTACCACATGAAGTACCTGAGCACATTCACGGAATGTACCCAACTTTTGCATGCGCGTGTGACCGCCCATCCCGATACCCCACACAAAGTTTCAACGCTTCCGGACACCGAACGCACGTTGCGTCACGTCCGGGCAGTGTTTTAGGGTTTTTCGGCTGGGAAAATCGTAGGAAATGCATACAGTGTCGAAAATCACCGAAAATTGGCGTGCATGCTTCCCATGCTCACTCTAATGCGTAAAAAAAATTTGAGCCCGTTCGATGAAAGTGAGAAAGAGGCTTGCATCGCAGGCACAGTTGCGTCCATACCGAAACCCGTGCCTACCACATGAAGTACCTGAGCAGATTCACGGAATGTACCCAACTTTTGCATGTGCGTGTGAATGCCCATCCCGATGCCCCACGCAAGTTTCAACGCTTCCGGACACCGAACGCACGTTGCGTCATGTCCGGGCAGTGATTTAGGGTTTTTCGGCCGGGAAAATCGTAGGAAATGCATACAGTGTCAAAAATCACCGAAAATTGGTGTGCATGCTTCCCATGGTCACTCTAATGCGTGAAAAAATTTGGGCCCGTTCGATGAAAGTGAGAAAGAGGCTTGCATCGCAGGCACAGTTGCGTCCATACCGAAACTCGTGCCTACCACATGAAGTACCTGAGCACATTCACGAAATGTACCCAACTTTTGCATGCGCGTGTGAACACCCATCCCGATGCCCCACGCAAAGTTTCAACGCTTCCGGACACCGAACGCACGTTGCGTCACGTCCGGGCAGTGTTTTAGGGTTTTTCGGCCGGGAAAATCGTAGGAAATGCATACAGTGTCAAAAATCACCGAAAATTGGCATGCATGCTTCCCATGGTCACTCTAATGCGTGAAAAAAATTTGGGCCCGTTCGATGAAAGTGAGAAAGAGGCTTGCATCGCAGGCACAGTTGCGTCCATACCGAAACCCGTGCGTACCACATGAAGTACCTGAGCACATTCACGGAATGTACCCAACTTTTGCATGCACGTGTGAACGCCCATCCCGATGCTCCACGCAAAGTTTCAACGCTTTCGGACACCGAACGCACGTTGCGTCACGTCCGGGCAGTGTTTTAGGGTTTTTTCGGCCGGGAAAATCGTAGGAAATGCATACAGTGTCGAAAATCACCGAAAATTGGCGTGCATGCTTCCCATGGTCACTCTAACGCGTGAAAAAAATTTGGGCCCGTTCGGACACCGAAGGCACGTTGCGTCACGTACGGGAAGTAATATATATTATTGCGTTAAAATGTAATCTATCAGAAAGATTAAAAAAAAAGACGTCAACCGATCGCTGCGGGACCCGCCGTCAAACATATCTGGAGGTGCCGTCGCGATCTGAGGAATATTCCCACAGATTGCGCACGTCGTGGCGCCGCCCCCGATCTGAACCGATGTGCATGCGTGTTTTTCCCACTCACGTCGCGACGCCCCCCCCCCCCCGCAGCCCCCGATCTAAACGTACGACCGCCGTGCGCCGCCGTCGTTCAAGCCGCACCGGCCGGCGTGCGCAGCTAGCTTCAAGCCGCCGTCCGCTGCCGCCGTCCCTTCACTCCCGCCGGCAAAGCTTCCGCCGTCGGGCGTCGCCCTTGGGTACATATTTTTTTTACTGCATACTGTACACATGACATATCAATTGCTTAACATATCAATTGCATGCATCGTGACAAACAAAATACTAATTGCAGTATGGACATCGATGGTGCGATTGCTTGTTCTGTAGAAAAGTGGGTTAATCTTGTTGACAAGTTTACAGCAAGTCAGCGATTTACATTTTATGAAACGGAGATGGAGGGCATGTTACTAATACCTTCGGTAAAGATGCGTGATCTTTTGCTTCACTTTATGATACAAGGTTACAATCCAAGTAGTAAGAAATTCGTGATCCAAGAGACATCTGGAAAAAAAGGTATTATTTCACTGCGGCCTGATGATGTGTTGGCTATATTTGGTTGGAAAAATGAAGGAGTGGATGTTTCTGGTTTTCTGAGTATGGAAGAAGGAAAAGCAATAAAAAAAATACCAGTTAATTTTGTTAACTGAAAGAATGGTAAAATAATGATTGATGATCTGATTGATAAGATTGTGAGAAATAAAAACGCGGACGAAGAATTCGTTCGGATGGCGTTTCTTGTTCTGTTAGGGACTATAATTGCACCTGTGTCTAATGAATATATTCCGAAGAGTTATTATGCGCTAGTGCAAGATATCAAGATGATAAAGAAGTTCAACTGGAACGCTTTTACTTTGCGGTATTGTTTGTCGGAGATTGGTAAGGTTTTGCAGTCCGGCCGTGTTCGGGAGTGGCCACGTGGCAACCTAGCCCTTCTGCAGGTATGATTTATTTATTAATTTCAAAATTTCTGTTATGTAATATTTGTCTAACACATGATAAAAAACATTTTTTTTGTTTTGCAGTATCTCTATTGGGAGAAAGTGCAGCCAATCACGGGTCCGAAATATGACCCGTTGGCGCTGCTGAGCCCCTTGATGAGGAACTGGAAAGAAGATGATGCGGAGAAAAGAGACAAGTACGACGTTGATTATGGTCATGGTGTTGGGATGGTAATACAGTGTAATATTATTTTGTTTTACATTCATCTCTTGCTATTAACTGCTAAGTTGATTTGTATGTGTGGTTGTTAATGTTGTAGATCGATGACACCATTACAGAAGATTACATGTTGAAAAAAATTAGAGATGAACAAGCTGAAAAAAACAAGAAAGCTAGTTCAAAAAAGTCTGACATCACTGGTAGGAAAAAAGGTGTCAGTACATCAGAGGCTTCCGCGAGCCAGAACCCCATTATGGATCGAATTATGAATGAGCTGAAGCACATTCGTAAGGACATGCTTCGTTTGCCAGAGTTATGCGCACAGGTAACACTTCAGGTTTATTGGCATTCACTATGTCCTTTAATGTATTGCGGAACTAACCGGAATTAATTTTTATTCACAGAGGGTCATACAGAAAATGAATAAAACCGGTGTCTTCTACCAAGCCGGTAACATTGAAAAAGAGGAAGAGAATGAGTATGGTGATAATAGTGAATCTAGAAACTATGGTGGAGTACCTCGTAAAGAATGGGTCTATCAAGATGATTTGGACGATGTCATCACTCCTGCGAAAACGAATGTGCGAAAGGATGATGAAGATGTTTTTCAGAATTCTCACAAAAAGCGACCCTTTTATTGCACACCTGAGTATTTTGATAGTTTCAAGGGTGATAAAGATGATCCTGTCCAAGTTCCTGAGGTATCAGATGAAAAGGAGGTAACATCTATAGGTACAGATGATATGGCATCACGTGCATCGGGCGGTTTTTCCGGACATGATGATGTAGTGCAGGAGGTTCGTGGGAAGCGGAAGCGTCGGGTGTCACAACTTGTGAAGTCTCCTTTTGTGCTCATTAAACCGATGAAGCGTGCAAAACGTTCCGCAAAAGCAAGTGAGTTTTTAATTCTTCGAATTGTTTTCGCGTACAACTACGTATGTATCATTGCTTTACTAACAAAAATGACTTGTGTGCTTTAGAACTGTTCGAGGAAGAAGGCGTTGAGAATTCTAGTGATGACTATGATGTGGTGAAGGCGTCCGTTCAGTATGTCCGCGCTTATGAACACTCACGAAAACATAGTAAAAAGGAAATATTCAATGATGGTACGGGTGAAGGTCTTAGTGCACAGAGGGCTTGCAAAATTCTTAACCATCAGTGGCTATCGGGCGATGTAAGTTACCGTTGTCTTTTTTGTACATGTTTACTTCATATTGCCATGGTTATACATCCGTTACATTATTTTCAGGTTATCAATGCTTATTCATCGTATCTGTCGGACATAGTTAGTGATGATCGTCACATGCTGGCCACGTGGCTGGTGAATTGGTTACTTGAATGGAGACCAGATAAGCAGCCCGGTAATAACGAGAACGAAGTAGAGGCGAAGAACAATGCGCCCGTGAATAGATGCGCCGACGAGTATTTTAAAAAAGCTAAGGTAAGTTGGACTGCCTATCCCTATGTATGCATATACGAATATAAAAAAATTCAATTTGTGTTAATTCCATCGTATATGTATGCGCAGACTTTTATCCCTCTTAACAAGGGAAATACCCACTGGGTTACGGTCGTGATGCATCGCGAGAAGAACGAGTTTCAGGTTCTTGATTCTTTGATGGGACGTGAACTTGACACTGATATTAGAAACCAAGTTGAGGAGCTGGTACGGTTTACTCATACATGTCTATGCTGAAACCATTTTTTATTTAGTGTACTAACTGAAATTCTTTCTACGGTGTCATGTTTTTCCAGAGAAAACAACTTGGAGAAGACATCCGTGATGCGAATGCAATAGGTGCCGTCAATTATCCGGATGTGTCTACATGGCCTATTAGGACGTACCAGATGCCACAACAGGAAGATGGGTGAGTATAATTCGACATTATTTCAGTACTATACATACAATGCGTACTTATGTATCATTCTATATACGAACCAGGAACTCATGTGGAATATTTGTCCTTCGATGCTTTCAATACTGGGACGGCGAAAAATGGACAAGCGAATTTACACAGGTACATAATTTAAAATATGCATAATTAATATTGTTATTATGACACACAATTCACATTGTACTAACATGATTTTTTAACAGAGGTCAGTTGATAATTCGAGGGAGTTGATGATTGCACAGCTTGTTTTTTCGGAGAGAAACAAGCTCAATAATGTGAAAGACAAAGTTATCCGGCTTGCAAAGAAGAAATAGATGCGACAAATTTTATGTACCACACATTTTTAATAGCTGCAGTAATGTTTTGCTTTAATATCAGAAAAATATTTATTGATGAACAAGACAGTACTTCTTCAAATATTTTACTTCACAATGAAAATATCTGTGTTTCTGTCGTCGTTTATAATGTTGAAGTACCGGCAAGTATACTGCTTAATCACCGACGCATATGTAATTATATTTCAATTTTATCGGTAAAAAAATTAATAAAAAAGACTACGCATGTGTAGTTATATTTAAATTTGTTTAAAAATATACTGCTTAATTACCGACGCATATGTAATTATATTTCAATGTTATCGGTCAAAAAAATTAATAAAAAAGACTACGCATGTGTAGTTATATTTAAATTTGTTTAAAAAATGCCCACCCGGAGCACCGGCGTTTCTTACTTTGCACGTCGATATCAAGCCGAGGCGGCATCAACGGCATTTCTGAAACAGCACGGCGGCAACCGGGCCAACGGGGCGGCTGAGACGGAAGTATCAGAGGAGTTCGAATGCACGACGGCCACTGCGTATTTAAGCCGGTCGACGCGCCGTTCGGCCGGCGAGGTGGGACTAAACATTTTCTGCCATTGCGGTCGCCGCGCTGGAATCGGCCGGGCGCGTGGCGGGCCGGCCCAGTAAGCCTCTCACGCGACGCGCGTGGCGACGTCGGCCGGCCCAATAAACCGGTGGGGCGACGCGTACTGATGCTGGTAAGTTTTAGTCCCACCTCGCCCGACGGAGGGGGCAACGACCGGCTTAAATAGCCGGCGCCCGATGCACTACTGGAATCAGGATCTTTGCCGTCTGCTGGCAGACGGCAAAGAGCCTCTTTGCCGTCTGCTTTGGTAAAACAGACGGCAAAAAACTGACAGACGGCAAAGAACCTGGTTGCCATCAGCCAATTCTTTACCGTCTGCCAGCAGATGGCAAAGATTCTTTGCCATCTGCTGGCAGACAGCAAAGAGGTGAGTGGGGTCCAGCGCTGTAGGGCACACCAGCCCCACCTCTTTGCCGTCTGCCAACAGACGGCAAAGATTCTTTGCCATCTGCTGGCAGACGGCAAAGAGGTGGGCTATTTTTTTTGCGGGTAAAAAAAAAGCCGTACAGTTACGTTGGCTGGGCTAGACCAGAACCAACGCACGCGCCCATCTCTCTCGCTCGCTTAGCTCTCTTCCTGTCTGGTCCTCTCGATCCCCTTGCGCCGCCGCCACGGACGCCGGCCGATTCCGGCCGCTCCGGTGAGCTCTGGCGCCGCCCAGCACACCTACGGCTGCTCCTCGATGAGCTCTGTCGATTCCTCCGCATCGATTTGTTTTCCTCTGCTCCCTGTGGTCGCCCCCTTCAGTTATGCCCTGCTAGGGTTTCGGTGTTGGTGGTGATCCTTGTCTCCGGCGGCTACCTGCTCGTTGCTCCGGTCGTCCCCGCTCCTGGTGGCGCTCCTGGATGTACTCTACGCCACCGCCGGCCTCCTTGGTCGCGTTTGTGCCCGTGGTGTTCGTGCTCGTCGGCGGGACGGCGCTCTGGCGCAACTCCGACATGGCGTCGTCGGCTTGCGGTGCAGGAGGGCTCCTCGCCGGTTGGACGGCGTCCAACGCAACCCCGGCGCCTCCCCGAGTGCTGCTCCGTCAACAGCCCCTCGGTGAGCTCCATCTCCCCCTGCTCCTACTCTTCTGCTACTCTGTGGAACATCGGATTACTTGAATCAATTAGATGGTGGTTTTATGTCGTGGTCTGGTCCAAGTAGAGGAAGGGGCGAGTTTGTGCATTGATTCAAGTGTCTGGCTTTGCTGGTTATGCCACTCTGGCCTCCTGGATGCCGCTGTAATTGTATCAGATGTGTTCTTTTGTTGCTGATATATAGTGTATTGGATTATCAACGTGTGTTAACCTGCATTCTTATCGCACAAACCAAAATTATCATCCTTGCTGTACACTTTCCTGAATCTTAGTCATGTGGTTGCAGACCTGCTCTTAATTTGTTCATCCTCTGTTATTCTTCAGAAACTAAGCATATAATAGAATTATTATTTCAGCAAGCTAAGGGCTATTTCTATTTTGTAAAGTTGTAGTGACGCAAAAAAGATTCAATGTAGCCTACGACAACACTGCCTGTCCCACATATGACGATAGAACCCTTGTTTCAGAGTTATTTCTTACCACATTAACAATTTAGAGCACTACCTTGGCTGTACTGGGGATCTCTCCCTGTAGTTGTTGTGGCTGTCAGTTAATTCCCTAACTGTTGGTGGTGACTTTGATTCAGTTAACTGATTTTAGAGTTATATTTCCTTTCCATTGGTCTGTTTAACCTTTGGATAATAGTGGTTATAGCTGTTGTTAACTAATGCTGCTGCTGTTTAGTTGTAGTAGCTGTTAAGTGATACTAGCCCCCTGTGCTTGTGGGTGCAGTGCCCTATTTGCAGAAATTACCAGGTGCATGTGTGTGCTGTGTTCTGCAGAAGTAGATAATCAGTGGGGTGCTACCCTGCTATTTCTTCTATGCTATTTCTATTGATCTTATGAACAGATGCTCACTTGATCTTAGTTGCTTTATTTCTAATACTGACATGAACAGATACCACTTGGTTTGGCTATTCCTATTGGTCTCTTTCTAATAGCATATGAACAGATGCTATACTTGGTTTTGGCTGTTACTTTCCTAGTTTTCTACTGATAAGACAGATACTACATCTGATTTGGGCAGTGATGCTGGTCTGAGCCCCCCTCTCTTAGACTTAATTTCTACTCCTAACCCATTCTCCTAACCCATTCTCTCTTTCTTAGTGTTTTTGTTATGCAGGTTGGAAGAAAAGAAGAAGATCCAGAGAAGATCTTAGTAATAAGATAGTTTTTAGGAAAATAGATATTTAGTTTTAGGTCATTTCTTGTAATTTCCGAAATGTAAATTTAATTACTTAATCATTTCTGATTCTTTATAATATGACTTTGTATTACCTATTCCAATTATTAATAAAGTTTTTAATTTACATGTGTTCATGACTATTGGCAATATGTGTTGGATATGCTATATTGGTCATATATATAATTTTCTGTGAAAATGAATTGATATAAGAAAAAACAGGGGCTATATAGCCACTTTGGCCTATTTGGCCTCTTTGCCGTCTACAGACGGCAAAGAGCTTGCTTCTTTGCCGTTCGCTGGCAGACGGCAAAGTGGCCTTTGCCGTTACCTGTTCAGCCGGAGTGTTGGCCGTCTGCCAGCAGACGGCAAAGGCTTTGCTGTACGCCAAGCATGCCTTTGCCGTCTGCTATGGCAGACGGCAAAGCAGCTGATTCCTGTAGTGATGGGTGTTTGAACTCATTTGATCTGCTGCATCGCCCGTCGACGGACGCCGCCCTGTGGGACCCGGTTAGCCGTCGTGGTTATGTCCACTGTGTCATACCACCGCCGGCGCACCGAGTGGGCAATTTTTTTTTTTTGAAAAAATTCTGCACGACAGTGCGACGACAGTTACACTGTATACATTAAACAACGACATTGCAACAACAGTAAACAACGACAGCGAATGTCGTCTACAGCATCATCAATATATCAAAATAAGCATCATCAATATATCAAAATAAACAGAGTAAAATAGATCTCGAATAACACAGTCTGACATCAATAAAGTAAACACGTATCGTACAACATAGTCTAACATCAACAAAGTAAAATAGGTCTCATATAACACGGTCTAACATGAAGAACTTCAACAAAGTAAAAAAGGTCTCATATAACACGGTGTAACATGAAGAAAGTAAAAAAGAGGTCTAATAGAGTGGTGCAATCCATTAATAAATTGTCTTCCATCGAAGGGCTAAGTAAACTTCCGTGCTTCTTCTTCGTTCAAGCCATGTTCCTGCATACGTCATTAAGATATGTGATAATCCACGAACAACAATATGAAACAACATGGTTGACATGAAAAAACGAAAATCGTACTTGGGATTTTGAGGGCATGTGGACTTATAATGACCCGGAAGACCGCATTGGCCACATAGACGTTGGCTTTTCTCGTCAAAAGCTTTTGGTCTACCATTTTTAGTGACGTCAGGACCACCCTTACTGCGGCCTTTACTATTCTGCTTTGGTGCGCCCTTGGTAGAAATTTTAACGGGATCACGAACGAGAATATGATCTCGATTAGGCTCAAATGCATCGTCATTCACAAACTTTTGCTTACTATCACGCTCATTCTCCTCAGTGTGACCACTCGCTATTATGTCCTACAGAGCCGCCTTCAACTTGTCGAATAAGAATGGTTTATGGCATGCGACGTGAGATGCTTCGGCAGACAAGATAGTCAACTCGCTGTACCTAGCTCTCTCCCCAGTACCTGCCCATCCCCACGCAAACAGATCGCTAGTGCGCTTCACGGGCAGTCCACCCCGTGCAATTTTGGTGAACCTTCACAGTACTAAACACTTGGGTATCTCACGTAAGCCCAGCCGAATCAAAACGTGAAAAATATGTTTGCAAGGGAGTCCCTTGCGATCCATACTTCTGCAACTACACTTCACGGTTTGTTCGGAGTTACCCGGGGTGTAGTCCACAGTGAATCTGATATCCCTGTTATCCTTCCATGTGAGTATGAATCTCTGAGTGTCTGCTCCTCTCAGTCTCTCAAGGACCTCCATCTCCCCTGCCTTTTTCATATCTTGCTGTAAGATATAAAAGTTTGCCACAGTAAACTCACGGGCAGCTGATTTCTCAATGTGTGTACACTCGTCCAGGACTGGTACTGGGTTTGTCTGTGTGGCCGTGCAATCGTCGTATGACTCGTTCTCACGGAGCCGAACGATGCAGTTCTTGTAGTGCACAATCATGTCAACAATAGTCATACCGGAGTCTAGATGCAAGTGAAGGCATGAGTTCAGACTCTCACTTCTCTAGTTACTTCGCATACCTAGAAAAAACCCACCAGACAGATATGATGCAGCCCAAAGCCTCTTCTTCTTGTACATCCTACGCAACCATGTATGTGTTCTCTCCGACTGCCATTTGGCGGTAAACGTTGCCCATCTCTCCTCGAAGACTTTATGTGAAGTGGCATATTAAAGTAGAGACCTGAACTCTTTTAGGGACTTATAGTGAAGGTGTTTCTGCATGTTCTTCTCAATATGCCACGAGCAAAGACGATGCCAAACGTCTGAAAGGACCTTTCTGATTGCCTTTATCATAGCTGCATCTCCATCAGTAATTACAGACCTGGGCTTCTTCTGACAGTGAGCTCTCAAGAACGTCTCAAGCAGCCAAACATATGTATCTTCCGTCTCATCAGACACAATAGCACAACCAAACACCGTGGTGCAACGATGGTTGTTCAGACCGACAAAAGGTATAAATGGCATGCCATACCTATTCATCCGGTATGTGCTGTCGAATATGGTCACATCACCATAGTCAATATAGTCTCGCCGTGATTGGGAATCACACCAGAATAGGTTTTTCAGCCTTCCTTCATCATCGACAGTGTGCTCAAAGAAAAAATCAGGATCCCTGTCCTTTCTGGTAATCATGATCCCAATGGCAGTATCAGCATCACCTTGTGCAAGCAATTTCATTTTCTCTCTATAGCACATATTATAAAGCTTCTTCCTCCCAAAACCGGTCTTAGCATACGACCCATACCTGCTGACGAAGTTATCAAAAATGATGTGTTTCCTGATTCCAGCACCTGCCATAGTTAAGATCTCAGCTTTCTGAAATTCTTTGATCTGATTATGAGACCGGAGATGCGGGACTTCGTCCGGTCTAGCTAGAACATGACTGTGATCATCGCTGAAACTGCTGACATACCAAACATCACGCTCTTTATCAAGCTTCACAGTTAAATGGGCATCGCAGAAGCATCGACTCTCCGGTCTGAGCCTGCGGGTCCTGCCTTCCATTGTACAAAATTTGGCCTGTCGTTTTCCAGCTCTCGAACACAGATACCTCCTCAAGCGCACACCTCCCTCAGAACCTTTCGCAAATTTCAGCAAGTCCTTTCTAATGCTGAAACCACAGTCCTTAGCGTACTGGTTATAGAACAAGTAAGCCTCTCCTAGTGACCTGAACGTCTTCGACATCACCTTCCAATGCCTGTCCAATGAATCTTGCTGATATTCATCAAATCCGATGTCAAAATTAAACTCATCATCAACAACATGCTCATCCATCCCGCTAGGACCATCAACATCTCCCTGCAAAATAAGGCATATAACCATGTATGTCAGTCAGTTATTATATTAATATTTAATATTTCATATGTAAGTTTGAAAACTTACTTTGCTCGAGCTCTCACCATGAGATGCATCAACGTCGCATTGGTCACTTTCATCATCAACAATATTCCTCTCATAGTCCCCATCCGCATCCATCTGCGCACATTTAAAAAAATACATGTAAGTGGTCATGCAGTTATTATGTCATTTCTTGTCTTGCATATTTTAAAACGTACCTGGAGTGCGCTTTCAGCAAATGAATCATCCATATCCATATCATCATCATCATCGTCATGTAGCTGCATGATGTGAAAAAAATACATGTAAGTGTCTGTGCGGTTGTTCGTTTTTCATGTTTTTATGAACGTTCAACACACATACGTTTCCACTATAAGATTCATCCAAACTCATGTAGTTTTCCACAACAGGTTCGTCCATATTCAATGACGAGGATCCCTTCTCGTCGCCGTAATCATCGCCATCATAATCGGTCTCCTCGTCCATCTATACATGATCAATCCGAACACCATAAAACATTTTTCATATCATTTGAATGAGTAACCTATTGTACCCTACATAGTGAGTGACCTAATGTAAGAGTCAAACCGACCTCTTCCAAGCCGGCGAGGATGTCAGATGGATCCATTTCGTCCGGTGACGAACGCGCCCACGGCGTGACGATGATGCCCGGCCGAGGCAGGCGTCCACGGCGTGAGGATGATGGCCGGCGGAGGCCGCGGACGAAGGCGCCCACGGTGACGGGGATTCACGTGTGGGCGGCGGTCCGGGCGACGGCGAAGGAACGCGGCGGCTGTAGCGACGATCCGGGCGACGGCGAAGGAACGCGGCGGCTACAGCGACGATCACAAATAGGGTTCCGCTTGTGGGCGGCGCCAGGCCATGCACGGCGTGTTCTTTGGGCGGCGACCAGGGCGACGTGGAGGGCGACGGCGACTGCCGCGGAACGACTACCGTCGCTAGGGTTTCGACGGGGGTGTCGGCACGCCACGCGACTTTTTCCCCCCAAGGGCGACGGCGTACGGTGTACGGGGCCTAGGGTACGGGCGACGGCTACGGCATATGCGGGCGGGCGTACGACGATGCGGGCGGGCGTACGGCGGCCGACGGGTATTCTATACGACAGGTGAAATGACCGTCCTATCCATTATACATTTTGGGGGGGGGGGGGGGGGGAGGGGGTTGTACCGAAGCCCGCCTCAAGAAAGAATATCTCTACTTTTTTTCTCTCTCTTTCTACAACCATGGCAAAGAGGGGAGGGGAGGGGAGAGGAGGCAACGGAGATCAATAGACGGACGGCGCCACTCTTCATCACCAAAAAAGCTTCCAATTCAGATCAACAACAACAACAAATGTCTTCTTCTTCTTCTTGTCTTCTCTTCCTTGCATTCAGATTCCCTTCCTTCTTCCAGCCAGTCCGTTTGCCCCTGATACATATCACAACAGCAAACAACCAGTCAGCTTCACTTCAGTTTGATCAATTACTAGTGTTCGGGATGCAATGCACATATATAAATGAATGGTGCAACCCAATGTGCACCATCGTCAATATATAAACAAACAATAGATGGCAAATCACAACACGATTGTTTTAGGGAGCTACATGCCTACTACATCTCACATTAAAATGACTCCATCACAGCAGGCAAAATGAATGCAAATATAGCAGGGCAATGTGCACCAGACAAACAACAGGTGGCAAAGCGCAGGGCCTGACACGGTTGGTTATTTATTCTAAGCACGTGTTATAAAAAGGCCTACATCGCAACATGGAAAATACGTTGGCCTGTGAGGAGGTGAAACCGCTGGATATGATGCTGTGCATATTTTATACTATATATATAAGTGCCATGTCGCTGAATTGGTTAAGTTCACAACTTCTCCTTCATGGTCATATAACTTCCTACTTGGGTGCCAACCAAAAAATAATAGGATTCACATTCTAACCTATACTTTCACCATCAAAGGTTTCGAACAGCCTGGCCCTAGTAAGGGAACGAACTGAAGAAACTAACAAGAGAATTAATCCAGCTAGGACACAACACAGCAAAGTGTAAACCAAAAATTGGTAATAGTCAACGTATTTCCATCCCCAGACAGTATCATCATTCAACTATAACACAACATCGTCCTCTAAAACACCCAGGCTTCTTAGATATTATCCAAGTTCTACTGAATGCATAGATACTTCTTTGTGTCCAGGATGTAAAAACCCTAGCACATCACAAGACCAAATAAAACTGCTACATATACTTTCCTTTGTTTCACATCGAAACTAAAAATATAGTCGAATAGGAAATATAGCATCCCGTACACCTATCATAGATGCAGTGTAAGCGTGTAACTACTGACAGCTGTTACTGTGCTCCTTGAGCTCAACCCTTTCCATTCAAACAACCATATACAGCTCTGTCTACCTGAGCAGAACATGCAAGCTTTTAACCAAACAAACAACAAGAGGAAAACAATCAAACATCATGATCAGCCAATGCACTGGTATTGAATTATCCACACTATTCAGCTTTTGCTCTTACCCGCTCCTCTAAGATTGTAGCCTATACAAAGATGACGTAATAACCATACAACTAGCCATTTTACTTTTACACGTGACATTGGCAAAACCCAGACAAGTAAATGAAAGCCTCAACCGCCGGCTGAATGCTTAATAGAACAATTTTCCTACAGTGCAACTAGCATGGCTCATAGGAAAAACATTAATCGTCAGCCCCTGCTAACAATCACCACTGTCCAACTCATCGTGATAAAATAAGGTAAATACTAAATCTAAATTTAGATATTGACCATTTGAACTATTGGGTAACAATGGAAAGCCATACAGGGGTGGACTAAAACCGCCACTCTCTAGTTGTTTTACGTTTACACGTAGCATCAGACAACCCAGACACATAAATGAAAACCTGGTCTGGAGGCTGAATGCTTAATTAACAGAACATTTCCCTACAGTCCAACTAGCATGGCTCGTAGAAAAAATTAACCATACGATTAGCTGTGTTGCACGTGGCATGGCCAACCCATACAAATAAATGAAAACCTCAACCACAGGCTTAACACAGTGCAAGTAGCATGGCTCATAAACATTAATCGTCAGCACCCTGTTGACAATGAACTATTTAGGCAACAATGGAAAGCCATACAGGAGTGAACTAAAACCGCCACTCACACGTGACATCGGCCAGCCCAGACAAATAAGTGAAAACCTGAACAGGAGGCTGAACGCTTAATTAATAGAACATTTTCCTACAATCCAACTAGCCGTGTTCCACGTGGCATTGGCCAACCAAGACAAATAAATGAAAACCTCAACTGCAGGCTGAGCACCTAATTAATAGAACATTTTCTTATGGTGCAAGTATGGCCCATAGAAAAAATGAATTGACAGCTCCCAAAAACAATCACCACATTTAGCTCATCATCAATCATTGCTGCATTGCAAGATAGATAAAGTAAATACTAAAACCTAAATCAAGATATTGGAGTATTTGGTAATAATGGAAAGCCATCCAACGTATGTTCTATGTCATCCTGATGGCATGTGCGGTGGCAATCGACTCACGCAAGCAACCGTTATAATGAAATAAATATGTAAAAGCGGTAACAAGTGCGAGGCGAAAGGTTATACCTCCTTATCCCCCTGTTCCCCTCTTTCTTGCAAGCGCTTCAGTCGAGATCATCATATGAGCGACTGCTCGCACTCGGATCGTTGTAGTCACCAGAGCCAGTTGTGTCTTGGTCGCTGCTCTCGGCCTGCTGTGCGCCAAAGGCGGCCCTGAGAGGCCACGGCAGCGAGATCCTGAACCTCCTCTCCATGACCCTAGGCAAAGGTCCACCACCAGGAGACTCAGGGTCATCGGTGGGCAGGAGCTCCTCGTGGGAGACGTGCTTGGCAGCGGCACCGAGCAGGGCCATGGAGTCGTCCATGCAGACGTCGCACAGTGCGCCCCCGTCGGCCGCCATCATGTCAGCGGAGACGGCGACGGCGGCCTTGGCGTCGCAGCGGCTGGCGTCGAGATCATCATACGAGCGACCGCTCGCATTCGCATTGTTGCTGTAGTCACCAACAACCTGGTCACTGCTCTCCGCCTGATGCGCACCAAATTCGGCCCTGAGAGGCCACAACAGCGAGATCCTGAACCTCCTCTCCATCACCCTAGGCCCGGAGATGCGGGCGCCGCAGCAGCAGGCCAGCGTTGGTCGTCATACTCATGCGCGTGAAGGCATGATGCGGCGAGCCGCGAATCCACGTGGTGGAGATGGTGGGGAGATGCCGGCGAGGGGAGCTGGGCGGCGGGGAACACCGGGGATCACCGGAATCGGCCGGTGGCCGTGAGTGGAGAAAGGGGATCAAGAGAGTTAGGTTGCACCAAAAAAAAACCAATGGATCTCCAATCTTTTTTTTCTTCGCCAGGAAACAAAAAGGCAACCAACCAATCACATGCGAGGCCATGGACCCCCCACCCCCCTCCTCTAAATCAAATCCTGACCATCCATTCCTTCTACATCCAACGCATGAAATTCCTTCACTCATACAACACAAATTTTCACTTTCCAACTTTTCTTTATGCATGATTACCAGAGGCTCTGGCGCCACCTGTGCGCAATTATCTTATCTCGGCACATTCGACTGCCATGTTTGCTCCTCAGTCTTACTCATGTACATTAATATGGGCGTATGTTATAAGTTATAACATTAGCGTCTATTAGTAGCACATCGATCAAACATACAGATACTATATTATTTGAGTTCAGAACCATCATAGGCAGTGGTACATCTAATGAGGATGTACGACACACCCATGGAGCATTAACTGATGAGATGATGCATTACACTTAATCCAAAAGCGAAGACAAGCTAACATGAAGTGCTTCAGTTCGGCTGAACAAAGGAACCTCATGAGGCAACGACTAAAGAACCAAATAAAGAGAACACCTTTCAAAGTCCTCCAGAAGCTTGGCATCATCCATTTCCACATCAGAATCAACATGATGCCTTTCATCGGAATTCTCTTGACCTTCTTTTCGCCTGAAAACCAAACCAATCCAAAGAATAAACCACTGTAAGCCACCAAAAAAGTACAGTAGAAGAGATGTTCTTACTCATACCCCTCACCTTTGTTGCCACTGCTGATTATTGATGTTGAATGCATCATAAATCAAATTTTTTCTCCAACGAAATCCAGGAAAACAAAAAAGGAAACTGTGTAAATGTCCAAAACTGCAAATGAACATATGTTTTTAATGACAAGACGAGCATGAACTAATCATCACCATGCAACAACATTGCATGATACTTGAACGGTTTTTCTGAAACTCTTGAAATGAAAATTAGTAAGGGAAGTAGCAATCTAGCAATTTAGTAAGGGTTTGCAGTTTAACTCCTGAAGTGAAAATTACTAAGGGAAGTAGCAATTTATCAAGGGTTTGCATTTTAACTCCTGAAGTGGAAATTAGTAAGGGAAGTAGTAATCTAGCAATTTAGCAAGGGTTTACAGTTTAACTCCTGAAGTGAAAATTAGTAAGGGAAGTAGCAATTTAGCAAGGGTTTACATTTTAACTCCTGAGGTGAAAATTAGTAAGGGAAGTAGCGATCTAGCAATAATTCTAAAACTTGACCCAATCCGGTTCATCGGAGACTGCTACTTGTAGCTTGCGTTGGTTTTATCCCCGAAGAGGAAGGGATGATGCAGCACAACAGAGGTAAGTATTTCCCTCAGTTATGACACCAACGTTATCAATCCAGTAGGAGAACCACGCAACACCTCGTTAGCAGTACCTGCTCACAAACAACAAATCCTTGCACCCAACGCAAACGAGGGGTTGTCAATCCCTCGGCGGTAAATTGCAAGATTAAATTGTATGTGATAGATAGATAGATTAAAAAAAATACAAAATAAAATAAATAAAGAAAAAGTGCAGCAATATTTTTAGGGTTTTAGTAATTGATTTAGATAGACCCGGGGGCCATAGTTTTCACTAGAGGCTTCTCTCAAGAAAATAGCATACGGTGGGTAGACAAATTACTGTTGGACAATTGATAGAAAAGTAAATAATCATGACGATATCCAATGCAATGATCATGTATATAGGTATCACGTCCGAGACAAGTAGACCGACTCCTGCCTGCATCTACTACTATTACTCCACACATCGACCGCTATCCAGCATGCATCTAGTGTATTAAGTCCATCAGGAACAGAGTAATGCCTTAAGAACGATGACATGATGTAGACAAGATAAACTCACGTATGAATAAACCCCATCTTTTTACCCTTAATAGCAACGATACATACGTGTCATGTCCCTTTCTGTCACTAGGATTGAGCACCGCAAGATCGAACCCATTACAAAGCACCTCTTCCCATGGCAAGATAAATCAATCTAGTTGGCCAAACCAAATCAATAGATCGGAGAAGAAGTATGAGGCTGTAATAATCATGCATAAAAGAGATCAGAGAAGACTCAAATAATATTCATGGATAATCTGATCATAAACTCACAATTCATCAGATCCCAACAAACACACCGCAAAAAGTGATTACATCGGAGAGAACTCCAAGAACATCGAGGAGACCATTGTATTGAAGGTCAAAAAGAGAGAAGAAGCTATCTAGCTACTAACTATGGACCCGAAGGTCTGTGGTAAACTACTCACGCATCATCGGAAGGGCAGCAAGGTTGATGTAGAGCCCCTCCGTGATCGATTCCCCCTCCGGCGGAGTACCGGAGAAGGCCTCCAGATGGGATCTCTCGAGAACAGAAACTTGCGGCAGCGGAAAAAGTATTTCGTGGACTTCCCTGAGGGTTTCTGATTTTTCTGGAATTTATAGTAGTGGAATTAGGTCAAACGGAGCTCTGTGGGCCCCACGAGGTACCAGGGCGCGCCTGCCCCCCCAGGCGCGCCCTGGTGCCTCGTGGGCACCCCCTGGGGCTTCTGGCCTTCTCCCAAAGCTTCTAGTGTTTATCTTGTCCAGAAAAAAATCTCCAAAAAGTTTTGTGGCATTTGGACTTCTTTTGGTATTGATATTCTGTAAAACAAAAACAGGGCAGAAAACAGCAACTGGCACTGGGCACTAAGTTAATAGGTTAGTCCCAAAAAATGATATATAATTGCTGTAAATGTATATAAAAACATCCAAGATTGATAATATAACAGCATGGAACAATCAAAAATTATAGATACGTTGGAGACGTATCACGTTGGAGACGTATCAGTGATACGTCTCCAACGTATCTATAATTTATGAAGTATTCATGCCATGTTTATTATAGTTTTGTATGATTCTGGTGCACTTTTATGTGGGTTTTATATGATTTTCATGGACTAACATATTGACCTAGTGCCCAGTGCCAGTTTCTGTTTTCTGCTTGTTTTTGGTTTTACAGAAAATCCACATCAAATGAAGTCCAAATGTAGCAAAAAAAATTGACGATTTTTTCTGGAAAGAAACAGACCCAGGAAGCTTCGGAGGAGCAGCAGAAGAGCCACAGGGGCCCCACGAGCCACCTGGGTGCGTCTGCCCCCCCAGGCGCGCCCTGGTGCCTCGTGGGCCCCCTGTGGCACCTCTTTGCGTGATTCCAACGCTGAAAAATCCTATATATTCAGAAACCCCCGAAAGTTAACCTAGATGAGTTTTTACGCCGCCGCAAGCCTCTCTACCAAGGAGATCCCATCTGGAGCCCTTTTTCGGCACCCTGCCGGAGGGGGGAATCATCACCGGAGGCCATCTTCATCATCCCGGTGGTCTCCATGATGAGGAGGGAGTAGTTCACCCTCAGGGCTGAGGGTTTGTACCAGTAGCTATGTGTTTTATCTCTCCCTCTCGTGTTCTTGATTTGGCACGATCTTGATGTACCGCGAGCTTTGTTAATATAGTTGGATCATATGGTGTTTCTTCCCTCTCTATCTTTGTTGTGATTGATCGAATCTTTTCCCTTTGAGGTTTCGTTATTGTCGGATTGAATATTTCAGATTTGAGAACACTTGATGTATGTCTTGCATATGAATACCCGTGGTGACAATGCGGTATTATATTGATTCACTTGATATATGTTTTGGCACTCAACTCGCGGATTCCCGAGGTGACATTAATATTGGGGTAATCTATGCATAGGGGTTGATGCACGTTTTCATTATCTTTTCTTCGATAGAAACTTTGGGGTGCTCCTTGAAGTTCTTTGTGTGGATTGAATATTATGATTATGAAGTTGTTTGATGCATATCGTATAATCAACTCATGGATACTTGTGGTGACATTGGAGTATCTAGGTGACATTAGAGTTGGTTGATGTGTATCATATGGTGTTATTTTAGTACGAACTCTAGGGCTGTTTATGACACTTATAGGAATGGCCCAATAGATCGATCGGAAAGGATAACTTTGAGGTGGTTTCATACCCTACAAACAATTTCTATCTTTTGTTCTCCGCTAATAGGAACTTTGGAGTGATTCTTTATCGCACGTTGAGGGACTGTTATATGATCCAATTATGTTAGCATTGTTGAGAGATTGCACTAGTGAAAGTATGAACCCTAGGCCTTGTTTTTAAGCATTGCAATACCGTTTGTGCTCCGTTTTATCACTTGCCACCTTGCTGTTTTTATATTTTCAGATTACAAAAACCTATATCTACTATCCATACTACACTTGTATCACCATCTATTCGCCGCACTAGTGCACCTATACAATTTACCATTGTATTGGGTGTGTTGGGGACACAAGAGATTTCTTGTATTTGGTTGCAGGCTTGTTTGAGAGAGACCATCTTCATCCTACGCCTCCCACGGATTGATAAACCTTAGGTCATCCACTTGAGCGAAAATTGCTACTGTCCTACAAACCTCTGCGCTTGGAGGCCCAACACGAGTCTACAAGAATAAGTTGTGTAGTAGACATCAAGCTCTTTTCTGGCGCCGTTGCCGGGGAGGTGAGTGCTTGAAGGTATATCTTTAGATCTTGCAATCGAATCTTTTAGTTTCTTGTTTTATCACTAGTTTGGTTTTATAAAAGAAAACTACAAAAAAATGGAATTGAGGTTGCCTCATATTATTCGTCTTTATCATGTCTTTCTTGAAAATGATGGAGCGGAAAATTGTGCTCAATTGATAGAAGAAGAATTCAATAAAATGTTTGGCATAAAATCTTTGAATGATGAGCATGATTGCAATGTTGTTAGTATGAATTCTATGAGTATCCATGATGCTAATGATATGCAAAGCCACATGCTTGAGGATGCTATGTTTGATGATGATATTTTTAGTCCCCCATGTTTTGATGAGAAAATTTATTATGATGATTGCATGCCTCCTATCTATGATGATTATTGTGATGACATGTATGCTATAACAAATAATGATAAATATGAAACTTGGCATCATGATTTTAATTTTCAATTGTATTATGCCAATCAAGTATCTCATGATAGTTATTTTGTTGAGTTTGCTCCCACTATTATGAATGAGAAGAAAATTGCTTATGTGGAGAGTAATAAAATTTCTATGCTTGTGGATCATGAAAAGAATGCTTTATGTGATAGTTATATTGTTGAATTCATTCATGATGCTACTGAAAATTATTATGAGAGAGGAACATATGCTTCTACATATCTCAATAATATCAAGTTTCCTCTCTATGTGTTGAAAGTTTTGAAGTTATACTTGTTTTGCCTTTCTATGCTAGTTGATTCTTGCTCCCATAAATTGTTTGCTCACAAAATCCCTATGCATAGGAAGTGGGTTCGGCTTAAAGGTGCTAGTCATATGCTTCATGATGCTCTCTTTGTCTTTCAATTCTTTACTTTTATGTGAGCATCATTGAAATCATCTTACCTAGCAAAAAAGGCATTAAAGAAAAGTGCTTGTTGGGAGACAACCCAATAATTATACCTACTGTTTTTATTGTGTTCACATGATTAAGCTACTGTGGTAATCATGTTTTATATGTTTTCTTTCAATAATGTGCCAAGTAAAGCCTTTGGGATAGTGTGGATGCTTGTTGATTTGATGCTGTGCAAAAACAGAAACTTTTGCTTCCAGTGCTGGAATTTCTATTCTGTACTGGAGCGTGAAAAAATTCTGAAATTTTTACACAGTATTGGGTTACAAATGTTTTACGTTTTCCTCATTTTTCAGATTTTTTGGAGGTACATAAGTATGGTTTTTAAATCTCTCACTACATGCTGTTCTGTTTTTGACAGATTCTGTTTTCGATGCATAGTTTGCTTGTTTTAGTGTTTCCACAGCTTATATTGAGTAATCTAAATTGTGGAAATGATAGAATACAGTAGGAATTATTTGATAAAATTTATGAATCTTGTCTTCACAGTACCTAAGTGGATGATTTAATTTTATCATACTAACCTATCTCACGAAGTTCCGTTAAGTTTTGTGTGATTGAAGTTTTCAAGTTTTGGGTGAGATATCGATATGAGGAGAATAAGGAGTGGCAAGACCCTAAGCTTGGGGATGCCCAAGGCACCCCCAAGGTAATACTCATGGAAGAATCAAGCGTCTAAGCTTGGGGATGCCCCGGAAGGCATGCCCTCTTTCGTCTTCAACACTATCGGTAACCTCACTTGGAGCTATATTTTTATTCGTCCCATAATATGAGTTTTG
This sequence comes from Elymus sibiricus, assembly GCA_039707655.1. Taxonomy (NCBI): domain Eukaryota; kingdom Viridiplantae; phylum Streptophyta; class Magnoliopsida; order Poales; family Poaceae; genus Elymus; species Elymus sibiricus. Next base: position 3,269,238 of record CM077676.1, read on the forward strand.
CTTGGAGCATCATTTTCTTCTGTTGATATTTGCTTGGTGTTATAAATAATCATGTTTTGTATCTTTTAGTTCAATAAAATGCCAATTATAGCCTTTACCATGCTCAGTTTGCAAGTTCATGTGTTGCTGTTTGAAAACAGAAAGTTTTCTGTTATGTCCAGAATATTCCTGAATAGTCAGAACATCATAAAAATATGAAATTTTTAGACAGTAAACATGCATAAGTTCTCTGTCCCGTGGTAATTTTTCAGAATTTTTGGAGTTAGGTAAGTATGAATTCTTATTCACCCTTTACAGATTGTACTATTTTGGCAGATTGTTGTTATAGTTGCATTGTTTGCATATGTTTGCTTGTTTAATATTTCTATTTGTGGATAGGAGTATTAAAAATGCAGAGGCATTTAGTATGCAATGTTTAATTATAATTTTAGTGATTTTTTACAGTAGAGAATGTTAAGGTTTTGAGTTGATTTATACTAACTTATCTCACGAGTTCTTGTTGAGTTTTGTGTGGATAAAGTCTTTAAAGATTTAGGAGAAGCCTTGATATGAGAGGAATTAAGGAGACACGAGAGCTCAAGCTTGGGGATGCCCAAGGCACCCCAAGATAACATTCCAAGAAGTCTCAAGCAACTAAGCTTGGGGATGCCCCGGTAGGCATCCCACCTTTCTTCATCAACACCTATCGGTTAGCCTAAGTTTTTACTTCTTCACATGATATGTGCTATTCTTGGAGTGTCCTTTTATTTTAATTTTGTTTGCTATTTTAATAAAATTATCAATATCTGAAATCTTTATTTGGAGAGAGTCTTCACATAGCTACTTAATTGTCTAACTACTCATTGATCTTCACTTATATCTTTTGGAGTAGTTTGTCATACACTCTCATGCTTCACCTATATTATTTTGGGAGTTGACAATAGTAATGGCAATATGCTTAAGATATGAATTTGGTCCTAATGTGATGGATATTTAAGAAGTATATAATAAAAACTTTTATGTAGACCACTGCATATGATAAGTTTGATTCCTTGCAATAGTTTTGCGATATGAAGGTGATAATATGTGAGTCATGTTAGTGAGTAATTGTGATTCAGTAAGAATATTGGTGTTAAGGTTTGTGATTCCCTATGCATGCACATAAATTCAATAGTTATGCAACGAAGTTATATCCTACTTAAGGTGCATTATTCAGTGTTAGTTATGTTCAATGCATGTTTATGACCGTTTACGTTTTTTGGTTGGTCGCTTCTCAATCTATTTGCTAGCCTTCACTTGTACTAAGCGGGAATGCTGCTTGTGCATCCAATTCCTTAAACCCAAAGTTGTGCCATATGAGTCCACCATACCTACCTATATGCGGTATTTACATGCCGTTCCAAGTAAATTTGCATGTGCCAACTCTAACTATTCAAAATAATTTTCCTTTTTGTGTGCCCGTACCGCTCATGAAGCAGCAGGGGGTGGCCAATATTTTCCATGCTAGGTGGGTTATTCTCACGATGAGTGTTTATTCACTTGTCATTGCACGATAGAGTGGCAGGTAATAGGGATGCCCAGTCCCGAAATGAAAAAAAATTATATGGTGATAATAATAAATTCCTTGGAAAGTGTTGGTATGGAGGGCACCCGTGGATACGGCTAGCCATGGATTGTGAAAGAATGGTGGAAAGGAAATAAACTTTATTTTCTGTTTGGGAACCGCCTATGATGTGTCTAGCATGGAAAATATTGGGAATTCTCGGTCGTTTTCGTTGACAGGAAAAGCATGCCTCTCAAAATATTTTATCTCTTTAATTTCAGCTTTGAGCTCTGGCACATTTGACAAATCTCTGCTTCCCTCTGCGAAGGGCTTATCTATTTACTTTTATGCAATTTTTTTTATTTTGAGTCTCCATCTTCTCTTACAAAGCACCAACTAGAGAGCACTATTGTCATACTTGTGCATTGGGGGTAGCTAATATTGAGTGTGTTTTATGAATGGATCAATGATTGAGCATAATGGGCTAGGGATAACTTTCTTTAGCGTTGATATTTTGAAAGACATGGTTGCTTGTTAGTATGCTTGAGTATTTATGTCTTCATGTCAAATTATAGACTATTGCTTTGAATCATTCAAGTCCAAGTGTCCATGCAACAGAAGAAAAGATTATATGATGATTATGATAGGTAGCATTCCACATCAAAATTTCTATTTTTAATTGCTACTTTATCATGATGACTTTTATGAGAAAAAGTTGCTGTTATGATGCTAGGAAAAGTGATTGAAATTATCATTGATCAAACTTATGCACTATGCTAGCATTCACACTTCATAAATTATTTCTTTTATCATTTACCTACTCGAGGACGAGCAGGAATTAAGCTCGGGGATGGTGATACGTCTTCAACGTATCTATAATTTATGAAGTATTCATGCCATGTTTATTATAGTTTTGTATGATTTTGGTGCACTTTTATATGGGTTTTATATGATTTTCAGAGACTAACATATTGACCTAGTGCCCAGTGCCAGTTGCTGTTTTCTGCTTGTTTTTGGTTTTCTAGAAAATCCATATCAAAGGAAGTCCAAATGTAGCGAAACTTTTTGACGATTTTTTCTGGAAGGAAACAGACCCAGGAAGCTTCGGAGGAGCAGCAGAAGAGCCACAGGGGCCCCACGAGCCACCTGGGCGCGCCTGCCCCCCCAGGTGCGCCCTGGTGCCTCGTGGGCCCCCTGTGGCACCTCTTTGCGTGATTCCAACGCTGAAAAATCGTATATATTCAGAAACCCCCAAAAGTTAACCTAGATGAATTTTTATGCCGCCGCAAGCCTCTGTACCAAGGAGATCCCATCTGGAGCCCTTTTATGGCACCCTGCCGGAGGTGGGAATCATCACCGGAGGCCATCTTCATCATCCCGGTGGTCTCCATGATGAGGAGGGCGTAGTTCACCCTCGGGGCTGAGGGTTTGTACCAGTAGCTATGTGTTTTATCTCTCTCTCTCGTGTTCTTGATTTGGCATGATATTGATGTACCGCGATCTTTGTTAATATAGTTGGATCATATGGTGTTTCTTCCCTCTTTATCTTTGTTGTGATGAATTGAATCTTTTTCCTTTGAGGTTTCGTTATTGTCGGATTGAATATTTCAGATTTGAGAACACTTGATGTATGTCTTGCATATGAATACCCGTGGTGACAATGGGGTATTATATTGATTCACTTGATATATGTTTTGGCACTCAACTCGCGGATTCCCGAGGTGACATTGGGGTAATCTATGCATAGGGGTTGATGCATGTTTTCATTATCTCTTCTCCGATAGAAACTTTGGGGTGCTCCTTGAAGTTCTTTGTGTGGATTGAATATTATGATTATGAAGTTGTTTGATGCATATCGTATAATCAACTCACGGATACTTGTGGTGACATTGGAGTATCTAGGTGACATTAGAGTTGGTTGATGTGTATCATATGGTGCTATTTTAGTACGAACTCTAGGGCTGTTTGTGACACTTATAGGAATGGCTCAATAGATCGATCGGAAAGGATAACTTTGAGGTGGTTTCGTACCCTACAAACAATTTCCATCTTATGTTCTTCCCTAATAGGAACTTTGGAGTGATTCTTTATCGCACGTTGAGGGACTGTTATATGATCCAATTATGTTAGCATTGTTGAGAGATTGCACTAGTGAAAGTATGAACCCTAGGCCTTGTTTTTAAGCATTGCAATACCGTTTGTGCTCCGTTTTATCACTTGCCACCTTGCTGTTTTTATATTTTCAGATTACAAAAACCTATATCTACTATCCATACTACACTTGTATGACCATCTATTCGCCGCACTAGTGCACCTATACAATTTACCATTGTATTGGGTGTGTTGGGGACACAAAAGATTTCTTGTATTTGGTTGCAGGATTGTTTGAGAGAGACCATCTTCATCCTACGCCTCCCACGGATTGATAAACCTTAGGTCATCCACTTGAGGGAAAATTGCTACTGTCCTACAAACCTCTGCGCTTGGAGGCCCAACAGGAGTCTACAAGAATAAGTTGTGTAGTAGACATCAATCAGCATCCCCAAGCTTAATTCCTGCTCGTCCCCGAGTAGGTAAATGATAAAAACAGAATTTTTGATGTGGAATGCTGCCTATCATATTCATCATATATTCTTTTCTTTTATAGCATGGACATTGGACTTGAATGATTTAAAGCAATAGTCTATAGTTTGACATGAAGATATAAATACTCAAGCACGCTAACAAGCAACCATGTCTTTCAAAATATCAACGCTAAAGAAAGTTATCCCAAGCCCATTATGCTCAATCATTGATCCATTCATGAAACACACTCAAATATTAGCCACATCCAATGCACAAGTATGACAATAGTGCTCTCTAGTTGGTGCTTTGTAAGAGAAGATGGAGACTCAATAAAAAAAAAATTGCATAAAAGTAAATAGATAGGCCCTTCGCAGAGGGAAGCAAAGATTTGTCAAATGTGCCAGAGCTCAAAGCTGAAATTAAAGAGATAAAATATTTTGAGAGGCATGCTTTTCCTGTCAATGAAAACGACCGAGAATTCCCAATATTTTCCATGCTAGACACATCATAGGCGGTTCCCAAACAGAAAGTAAAGTTTATTTCCTTTCCACCATTTCTTTCACAATCCATGGCTAGCCGTATCCACGGGTGCCCTCCAAACCAACACTTTCCAAGGAATTTTGTTGTTATTATTTTTGATTTCATTGTGGGACTGGGCATCCCTATTACCAGCCACTCTCTCGTGCAATGACAAGTGAATAAACACTCATCATGAGAATAACACACCTAGCATGGAAAATAATGGTCACCCCCTGCCGCTTCATGAGCGGTACGGGCACACAAAAAGGAAAATTATTTTGAAAATTAGAGTTGGCACACGCAAATTTACTTGGAACGGCATTGAAATACCGCATATAGGCAGATATAGTGGACTCATTTGGCACAACTTGGGTTTAAGGAGTTTGGATGCATAAGCAGTATTTCCGCTTAGTACAAATGAAGGCTAGCAAATAGATTGAGAAGCAACCAACCAAAAAACGAAAACGGTCATAAACATGCATTGAACATAACTAACACCGAATAATGCACCATAAGTAGGATATAATTTCGTTGCATAACTATTGACTTTATGTGCATGCATAGGGAATCACAAACCTTAACACTAATATTCCTACTAAATCACAATTACTCACTAACATGACTCACATATTATCATTTCCATATCGCAAAACTATTGCAAGGAATCACACTTATCATATCCAATGATCTATATGAAAGTTTTTATTATATCCCTCTTGAATATTCATCACTTTGGGACCAAATTCATATCTTGTGCAAATTACCTTACTATCATCAACTCTCAAAAAGATTTAAGTGAAGCATGAGAGTGCAAATATTTCTTCAAAATTTCTATCTTATCAATTCTCAAAATAATATAAGTGAAGCATGAGAATTCATTTCTCCAAAATATAGCCACCGCTGTGCTCAAAAAGATTTAAGTGAAGCACTAGAGCAACTGCCTAACTCAAAAAATTTAAGTGAAGCACATAGAGTATTCTAACAAATGATGATAAACGTGTGGCTCTCTCAAGATAGGAGTTTTCAGAAAAGATGATTGTGACAAACTAAAAAGCAAACAAAGCAAAGACTCATATAATACAAGACGCTCCAAGTAGAACACATATCATGTGACGAATAAAAATATAGCTCCAAGTAAAATTACCAATGGTTGGTAGAAGAAAGAGGGGATGCCTTCCGGGGCATCCCCAAGCTTAGACGCTTGAGTATTCCTTGAATATTACCTTGGGGTGCCTCGGGCATCCCCAAGCTTAGGCTCTTGCTACTCCTTATTCCTTCATCCATCGTGATCTCACCCAAAACTTGAAAACTTCAATCACACAAAACTCAACAAAACCTTCGTGAGATCCGTTAGTATAACAAAATAAATCACTACTTTAAGTACTGTTGCAAACCCATTCATATTTTATTTTTGCATTATACCTACTGTACTCTAACTTCACCATGGCTTATACCCCCCGATACAATCCATAGATTCATCAAAACAAGCAAGTAGTGCATCAAAAACAGAATCTGTCAAAAACAGAACAGTCTGTAGCAATCTATTTAAAAACCATACTTCTGTAACTCCAAAAATTCTGAAAAATACGGAAAGCGTGGGAAATTCATATACCAATACTGTGTAAAAATTTCAGATTTTTTTGACTCTCCAGTACAGAAACAAAATTCTGGCACTGGACGCAAAAATTTCTGTTTTCCAAACAGCATCAATTATACTATCTTCCAAATCATCCCAAAGGCTTTACTTGGCACAAACACTAATTAAAAACACAAAAACACAATCATACCAGTATCATAATTGTGAAAACACAGAATAACAGAAACAAAAGGTAAAAATTTATTTTATTCATCGGGTTGCCTCCCAACAAGCACTATTGTTTTATGTCCCTAGCTAGGCATAATGCATAGTTTCAAGTATTGTCATCTTTCAAGTTGATTCCATAAGTGGTCCTCATAATTGATTCATATGGTTCTTTAATTATTTTTCTAGGGAAGTGCTCCATTCCCTTCTTTAATGGAAATTTAAATTTTATATTCCCGTCTTTCATGTCAATAACGGCACCAATGGTTCGTAAGAACGGTCTACCAAGTATTATAGGGCAAGAAGAATTGCATTCAATGTCAACTACAATAAAATCAACGGGCACATAGTTCCTATTTGCAAGAATAAGAACATCATTAATTAATCCCAAAGGCTTTTTAATAGTAGAATCCGCAAGATGCAAATTAAGAGAACATTCATCTATATTGGTAAAACCTAGCATATCACATAGAGATTTTGGAATTGTGGAAACGCTAGCACCCAAATCACATAAAGCATTGCACTCATAATTTTTTATTTTAACTTTAATGGTGGGTTCCCATTCATCATATAATTTTCTAGGAATTGAAATTTCTAGTTCTAGCTTTTCTTCTAACGCTTTCATCATCACTTCTACGATGTGTTTAGTAAAAGCCTTGTTTTGCTCATAAGCGTTGGGTGAATTTAACATGGATTGTAAAAAAGAAATGTACTCAATCAAAGAGCAATTATCATAATTAAAATCTTTGTAATCCAAGAGAGTGGGCACATCACTATTTAAAGTTTTTACCTCTCCAAACCCACTTTTAGTAATTTTTTCATTAAGGTTTTCACCCTCCGAATTATGGGAACGCCTACTAGCTAAAGTTGACTCTTCTTCAGTCCCCTTTTCATCAAGTTTTATATTGCTAAACAAAGAATCAATAGATAAAACACCAATCATTTTAATATCCTCATCATTACTACGATAAAAACCGGTAGGAATCGCTTTTTCTAAAAGTTCTCGTTTAGCTTTTAGCATGGCGGTTCTTTTCTTACTCTCATCCATGGAGATACATAAAGCTTTAATTGATTCATTAATATCATGTTTAGGTGGAAAAATTTTAGTCTTAAGATTTTCCACATCATGAATAATTCTATCAATGCTCCTAGACATATCATCAAGTTTACTCAATTTTTCTTCTATCGTAGTGTTGAAAACTTTTTGAGCATTAATAAATTCTTTAATATTACTTTCAAGATCAGAGGGCATCATATTATTATTATTATAAGATTTACCATAGGAATTGCCATAACTATTAGAAGAATTTCCAGGAAACGGTCTAGCATTGAAATTACCTCTATAAGCATTATTATTGAAATTGTTTCGCGAGACAAAATTCACATCTACGGGATCATTATTTTGCTCAATCAAAGTGGACAAAGGCACATCATTAGGATCAATATAAGCATTTTTACTAGCAACCAATTTCATAAGCGCATCAACTTTATCACTCAAAGTATTAATTTCTTCAACCGAATTCACCTTTTTACTAGTAGGAACTCTTTCAGTATGCCATTGTGAATAATTTGCCATAATATTATCAAGCAATTTAGTAGCTTCTCCCAAAGTAATTTCCATAAAAGTACCACCCGCGGCGGAATCTAAAAGATTTCTAGAAACAAAATTCAATCCCGCATAAAAAATTTGTATGATCATCCATAGATTTAAACCATGAGTAGGGCAATTTCTTATCATTAATTTCATCCTCTCCCAAGATTGGGCAACATGTTCATGATCAAGTTGCTTAAAATTCATAATTTGATTTCTAAGTGAAATAATTTTTCCGGGAGGAAAATACTTAGTAATAAAAGCATGTTTACACCAATCCCAAGAATCGATACTATTTCATGGTAAAGATGAGAACCAAATTTTTGCACGATCCCGCAATGAGAACCGGAATAATTTTAATTTCAAAATATCATTATCCACATCTTTTTTCTTTTGCATGTCACACAATTCTATGAAAGTGTTAAGATGGGATGCAACATCTTCATTAGGACTACCGGAAAATTCATCTTTCATGACAAGATTTAGCAAAGCGGCATTAATATCACAAGTCTCCGCACTAGCGGTGGGAGGAGCAATCGGAGTACTAATAAAATCATTATTATTAGTATTGGAAAAATCACACAATTTTGTATTTTCTTGAGACATTGTGACTACGCAAACAAGATAATAAGCAAGCAAACAAGCAAACAAGAAAAAGGCAAATGAAAAATATTTTTGTATTTTTGTAAAAACGTTTTAGAAGTGGGGGAGATGAAAACGAGAGGAAAATAAAATAAATTCAAGGAGATGAGAGTTTATGCAAAGGTACTTGATAGATGTTGATGATGTCTCCCCGGCAATGGCGCCATAAATTCTTCCTGGTACTTGTAGCTTGCGTTGGTTTTATCCCCGAAGAGGAAGGGATGATGCAGCACAGCAGAGGTAAGTATTTCCAAAACTGCATATGAAAATATGTTTTTAGTGACAAGACGAGCATAAACTAATCATCACCATGCAACAACATTGCATGATACTTGAAAGGTTTTTCTGAAACTCCTCAAGTGAAAATTAGTAAGGGAAGTAGCCATCTAGCAATTTAGCAAGGGTTTGCAGTCTAACTCCTGAAGTGAAAATTAGTAAGGGAAGTCACAATTTAGCAAGGATTTGTATTTTAATTCCTGAAGTGAAACTTAGTAAGGGAAGTAGCAATCTAGCAATTTAGCAAGGGTTTGCAGTTTAACTCCTGAAGTGAAAATTACTAAGGGAAGTAGAAATTTAGCAATTGTTTGCATTTTAACTCCTGAAGTGAAAATTAGTAAGTGATGTAGCAATCTAGCAATAATTCTAAAAACTTGACCCAATCCGGTTCATCGGAGACAGACAATGCCATGTTGGCATCATCCATTTCAACATCAAGACCTGCCATGAGGACCAACTCCTAAGGATGCTGAGGTTGTGAGCAAGAACTATGACGGCACGCCTCTGAATGTAGGCCAAAATAGTAAATAAGTGCAGTGTGAAAGGAGTAACAGCGCCTCCATTTGTGAAACTCAATGAACTTCATTTGATCTATTATGTGCAAGTAAAAAGCCCTGGGTCAAACATTTTCCAAGAGAAAAAGGATACTCCATGCTTGATGCAATAAATTGATATTACAAGCACACCAACTCCTAAGCCCAAAGAAAGTGGAACAAATAAAGCAGCAGCAATGACACTTCATAAGGAGTTGAAAGCTTTCCAATCACCACCACCAAGCAAACAAAAAAAAACGAGATAGTAAAGAAAAGCAAAACTTCGGAAGAACTGCAGTCCCACCTGAGCAACAGGAAGGCCCGCCATAGTAGAGCGATAGCGGTGCCTGAGCAACAACACCAGTGGAGGGGCACGAGGACGTCGCCGAGGCCGAGAAGTTGAGCATCTTCTCCTGTCCATACTGAGCAGGTACAACGCCGCCGCCTTGTATGGTGCCTAGTTTGTTTAGAGAAGCATGAAGCTAATTTCTGCGACATAACTCAAACCGAATAATAATAGATCTATATAGCTCCCATGCACTTCAGAATATCAGATTGTTAAATTAACGTCAAAATCAACGAAGCAGAAAATCATGGACAAACCAGCAGTATTTTCTTCAAACTACCATGCTGTGCATAAATCTTAATGCAGAGCAAAATACAAAAATAATACTACAAAATGATCAACGAAATGTTGAACATAAGTGAAAAAGAAACAAGTTTATGTTGGAAATATGCCCTAGAGGCAATAATAAATGTATTATTATATTTCCATGTTTATAATTAAGTTTATGTTTCTGTGCTATAATTGCATTGGTTCTCGAATATGAGATTCGAAGGAAAACTCAATTGCATGTGTGGAAGCATGAACACTAAGATGATCCCTAGTCGTGCCTATAAGACTAGCTCATGTACCTGATCATGAGCATTGTTATTGTAGCAAGGATGCTATCAATAATGAGAACACATTGTTACCGGAACAACAACTTATGAATTACTGAGAGATGTCTTCATTGTTATGTTATCGGTATTTCATATGACTTGTTCACGGTTGTATTGTTCCTTAGACTATGAGAATATTGTATATCAACATACCGGATGGTTACTTTGGGGTTACCGAATGTCACTTCCGTAATTGGATTTGAATAAAAGTAACTTACGGGTATACCGGAAACGTATGTCTCGGTCGATAGTTCAAGACTGGGATTTGCTCCTCTCACGATAGAGAGATACTCTCCGGGCCCACTCGGTGTTACGGTGTCATTATTGTCTAGCCAGACACATGTCATTATGATCACGGGATACCGAAACATGAACATGAATAAAGAGAACAAAACCGGTAATGAGGATAACAGGTATAGTGATCAAAGAGTTGATCACGGGGATACCAATAATCTCACCTCGGGTTTTATAAATGTATCGCGAAGAAAAGGGAATGGTATTTGTAAACAAAGGTTCACTCGAGAACTTGGTGAATATGCGGGAGTTAATAAGGGTGTCCAGATCCCACTATTAACTATTGTGCGGAGGGTGTCCAGATCACACGCTTAACGGGTTCTAGTCCCGATTACTGGAGAAATGAGAAATGAGTTAAAAGAGCTCCGAAAGAGTTTCGGGTAGTTTTGAAAGTGTTTTGTATGGTTCTAGAAGGGTTCTGGGAATTCTGGAAAGGTATAACATGATTTCGGAAAGTCCGGGTCTATATATGGCCGCTCCCCTACCAGAGCCGGCTTGACCTTGTCGGTGATAGCCGGGAAGTCTTCATGCACGTACTCCTAAGGACCAGCGTTCTTGAGATGCAGTCATCGCCGTTGAGCCCTTGAATAGATCTAAAGCACCTGACACCAAATCTCGTCACACAACGACAAACTCTAACCTCACCACCCCAAGGAGACAGCAGGAATCTACGCCGGAGCTTTGTCGACTACATCTAGGATCGGAGACCGGAAGACAAACTAGTATGTGTGTGGAAAACTTGGAACGGACGGTCCCACACAGTCGGCCAATGTGCTTTTTCTCACGTGTTGGCGAATCGTTCCTATCTCGCTCCTTGTCACTTTCCTTTCCCCCACACCCCAGTGATCGCTTCTTCACACGGGTCGTCTATGAGACTTCAGTGCTGCTATCTTTTGCTTCCGTAACCTCCATTTCCATTGCTACTATGAGATGCATTATTGGTCCTGCACCAGTACTCTACTCTTTGTGATTCAATATTTCTTTTACTAGATGACCCGTTGCGCCCATGGCGCAAAAAGTGAGGGCCAGCCGAGTATTCAAACCATGTATATGTGACTGCTTCATAGATAATATGGTATCATGATTGATCAAAAGGAAGTAATGAGATCACTTGATAATAGCATACATTGGTTTCATAAAGCAAGCTGTAGTAGGAACAGTTTAAACACATAAAAATATTTAGACACCGATTAGAGCATAAGGAAATAGAAACTTAGTGCTGATACATAATGTTCTAAGAAGTTTACAATAGATTATTTACAGTGAGCAAAGTATATAGTTAGAGATGCATCATATAGATGGTTGTGGTTATGAAGTGATGATCTTCAGGTAGAGTCATCGCTGCAGGTGCCATCGGTATAAAAATGACTTCGTCGTCATCCACCCGTTGTGCCCCTAACACAAAAAGCGAGAGCGAACCAAGCATTCAAACCATGCAATAAGAGTGGTTTAGAAATTGATTTGTAACCCTGACGCAAGTAGCCAGAGCAAACCAAGCATTGGAACCATTATGAAAGCTGATATTTATATGGCATCTTTATACATAATCAAGCATATGTGGTTTATTTAAATAGTATGAAAAGAGATACTTAGATAGCATCTTTATACATAATTGGCCCAGGCATATCCAGCCTGGTAATGGCATGGACAGCAAGATAGAAGAAAAGCATGAACTTACATCAAAATAAAGCTACAAAGGTAGTTCTGATAGCTTATTTACATTGACTTTATAAACCAAACCTTATAGCTAGCTATATCATATAGACAACCTTGTCCTGCTGGCTTCTGGATGAGTTTACTTATGTGCGTTAATCTGGATCTGTTTAAGATTGTTTGGTGTGAGCAAAGGATTTATATAATGCATGTAGAAGGTAATAGGAACTCTGCCTATGTTGTCTCAACATAGCCGGTTCCAAGCCCGGGTAAAGGAGGAGGGTTGTGATAGGCTTGGTGAGCCAACGTCAAAACTCAGCTACTCTTATGGAGATGAAACCCAAAAGATTCTCGTTGGGGCGTAACCCTCTCAGCGACGCGCCACATGGGAACCCGGGTACGGTGTCAAATGGGCAAGGGCCGGGCCATCACCCCCCCGGTGGCACGCTGTATCTTGATCTGGATATGGTGGCAAGTGAGTGAGGATCGGGTCGTCGCATCCTTAGTGGCGCGCTACATCGGCGCCCGGATGTAGTGGAAAATGAGCGAGGGTCTTTGCATTTGACTCGATGAGTGCGAAGGGTAAGGGAGCTAGGCGAGCCAAGGAGGATCTGGTTAGGTAGCTGGAACGTAGGGTCCCTGACAGGGAAGCTTTGGGATCTAGTTGATGCAGCGGTGAGGAGAGGTGTTGATATCCTTTGCGTCCAAGAAACCAAATGGAGGGGACAGAAGGCGAAGGAGGTGGAGGATACCGGCTTCAAGTTGTGGTACACGAGGACGGCTACAAACATAAATGGCATAGGCATCTTGATCAACAAGAGCCTCAAGTATGGAGTGGTAGACATCAAGAGACGTGGGGACCAGATTATCCTGGTCAAGCTGGTAGTTGGTGACTTAGTTCTCAATGTTATCAGCTGTATGCCCCGCAAGTAGGCCACAATGAGAACACCAAGAGAGAGTTTTGGGAAGGCCTGGAGGACATGGTTAGGAGTGTACCGATTGGCGAGAAGCTCTTCATAGGAGGAGACCTCAATGCCACATGGGTACAACTAACACAGGTTTTGAAGGGGTGCATGGGTGCTTTGGCTATGGCATCAGCAATCAAGAAGGAGAAGATGTCTTAAGCTTTGCTCTAGCCTATGACATGATCGTAGCTAACACCATCTTCAAAAAGAGAGAATCACATCTAGTGACTTTTAGTAGTGGTCAACACTCTAGCCAGATTGATTTCATCCACTCAAGAAGAGAAGATAGGCATGCGTGCCTAGACTGTAAGGTGATACCTGGAGAGAGTGTTGTCCCTCAGCATAAGCTTGTGGTTGCTGACTTTCGCTTTCGGATTCGTGTCCAGTGGGATAAGCGTGCCAAAGTCGCTAGAACGAAGTGGTGAAGCTCAAGGGGGAGATAGCTCAAGCGTTCAAGTAGAAGGTCATTAAGGAGGGCCCTTGGGAGGAAGGAGGGGATGCGGACAATATGTGGATGAAGATGGTGACTTGCATTCGTAAGGTGGCCTCGGAGGAGTTTGGAGTGTCCAGGGGAAGTAGAAGCTAAGCTAAAGATACCTGGTGGTGGAATGATGATGTCCAGAAGGCTATTAAGGAGAAGAAAGATTGTTTCAGAGGCCTATACCTAGATAGGAGTGCAGACACCATACAGAAGTACAAGATGGCGAAGAAGGCCGCAAAGCGAGCTGTCAGTGAAGCAAGGGGTCGGGCGTATGAGGACCTCTACCAGTGGCTAGACATGAACGAAGGCGAAAGGGACTTCTATAAGATGGCCAAGATTTGAAAGAGGAAGACGAGGGATGTTTACCAAGTGAAATGCATCAAGGACGAAGCAGACCAACTCCTGGTGAAGGACAAGGAGATTAAGCATAGATGGCGGGAGTACTTTGACAAGCTGTTCAATGGGGAGAATGATAGTTCTACCATTGAACTGGACGACTCCTTTGATGATACCAGCAGGCGTTTTGTGCAGTGAATCTAGGAATCTGAGGTCAAGGAGGCTTTAAAAAGGATGAAAGAAGGCAAGGCGATGGGCCCTGATTGTATCCCCATTGAGGTGTGGAGAGGCCTCGGGGACATAGCAATAGTATGGCTATTCAAGCTTTTCAACCTCATTTTTCGGGCAAACAAGATGCCAGAAGAATGGAGACGGAGTATATTAGTACCAATCTTCAAGAACAAAGGGGGTGTTCAGAGTTGTAATAATTACCATGGAATTAAGCTGATGAGCCATCCAATGAAGCTATGGGAGAGAGTAATTGAGCACCGCTTAAGAAGAATGACAAGCGTGACCAAAAATCAGTTTGGTTTCATGCCTGGGAGGTCGGCCATGGATGCCATTTTCTTGGTACGACAACTTATGAAGAGATACAAGGAGCAAAAGAAGGACCTGCATATGGTGTTCATTGACTTGGAGAAGGCCTATTATAAGATACCGCGGAATGTCATGTGGTGGACCTTGGAGAAACACAAAGTCCCAGCAAAGTACATTACCCTCATCAAGGACATGTACAATAATGTTGTGACAAGTGTTCGAACAAATGATGGCGACACTGATGACTTCCCGATTAAAATAGGACTGCACCAGGGATCAGCTTTGAGCCCTTATCTTTTTTGCTTTGGTGATGGATGAGGTTACAAGTGATATACAAGGAGATATCCCATGGTGTATGCTCTTTGCGGATGATGTGGTGCTAGTCGACGATAGTCAGACGGGGGTCAATAGGAAGTTAGAGTTATGGAGACAAACCTTGGAATCGAAAGGTTTTAGGCTTAGTAGAACTAAAACCGAGTACATGAGGTGCCGTTTCAGTACTACTAGGCAGGAGGAGGAGGAGGTTAGCCTTGATGGGCAGGTGGTGCCTCAGAAGGACACCTTTCGATATTTGGGGTCAATGTTACAGAAGGATGGGGGTATTGATGAAGATGTGAACCATTGAATCAAAGCCGGATGGATGAAGCGGCGCCAAGCTTCTGGCGTTCTCTGTGACAAGAGAGTGCCACAAAAGCTAAAAGGCAAGTTCTATAGGACGGCAGTTCGACCCACAATGTTGTATGGCGCTGAGTGTTGGCCGACCAAAAGGCAACATGTCCAACAGTTAGGTGTGGCGGAGATGCGCATGCTGAGATGGATGTGTGGCCACACGAGGAAGGACCGAGTCCGGAATGATGATATACGAGATAGAGTTGGGGTAGCACCGATTGAAGAGAAGCTTGTCCAACATCGTCTAAGATGGTTTGGGCATATTCAGCGCAGGCCTCCAGAAGCTCCAATGCATAGCGGACGACTAAAGCATGCTGATAATGTCAAAAGAGGTTGGGGTAGACCGAACTTGACATGGGAGGAGTCCGTAAAGAGAGATCTGAAGGATTGGAGTATCACCAAAGAACTAGCCATGGACAGGTGTGCGTGGAAGCTTGCTATCCATGTGCCAGAACCATGAGTTGGTCACGAGATCTTATGGGTTTCACCTCTAGCCTACCCCAACTTGGGACTAAAGGCTTTGTTGTTGTTGTTGTTGTTGTTGTATGCAGAAGGCAATAGGAAAATAGGAACATATCTATTGATTGACCTTATGAAAGGTTGTGCACAGTACTTGACATCGTGCCTTATTTTCCTTCAAAAACAAAAACACAGATGTCGCCTTTTTAAATCCTTGCTGCCTGGACTTTGTCCAATTAGCAAAACTTGCATCTGAACACATCCACATGTGGTTTTGATCAAATGGGTTTAGAAAGTCCTTGCGATTATGTAGTGTGTATGGGACAGTAAAGAATGAACCTGTTAGAGAAGATATAAACCAAGAAACAAATTAATAGTATTGACATAGTAAATGACTATTTAAAAGTGGACAAATAAAAAACATAGAAGACACTATTATGCTTCAAAAGATTGAGGCTATGATTTTTAATTCCAATAATCATGTATCTTGTATACAGGGAACTATGTCAGTTCAGAAGTACAATTTTGTTTAGTATCACAGCAGACTTGAATAAGTGCCTCACGGATGCTGATATTAGCTGATAATACTCATGCATCAACCGCACTAAAGTGTTATTTTGACCATCTGTAGCATCTATGGAGATACGAAAAACAAAAAAGCTAAATCCTTAGCATTACAATACTCCCAGGTCTGTATTTTGCTAAAACAGGGGCTGCCTTAGTATGTAAGATATACAAACTAAACATCGATAATGAAGGCTTGATCCGTGGAAAGCTACTACAAAATATGTAACTACGCATACTAGAACATATGACAAACCTAACCCTTCACGGCAACGGCAATATACATACATGAAATTGCCCATCGAGCATGCTCCGCACTCTCAACCTGCTAGAACAAATTTGAAGGGAACCACCAGCGATTGTCATTTCCGACATGAGAGCAACAGGAGGCTCGTGAACAGGGAATGCGCATGAAAGGGGATAAATACCTTGGCGCCATCTTTCCTGAGCTCACCCTCTCGAATAAAAAGGTCTCAGAACAATCTCTTTGAGAATGATAGTCCGGTGTATCTTCAAAGTGCAATGAGCGGCAATATTGGAAATAAAATGCAAATTCAGTAGCAAAACAAATTCAGTATTGCAGTGAATTGCAAAATCCTAAACCAGGTGCTAGCCTGAGAACATCTTTCACTATGGTACCTACGACGAATTATAGTGAGCTAAACAGAACACACACCCATTTTCAGAAGTGAAAAGACGAACCATCTAAAATAGAGAAATTTGGCGGCATACAACATAAAGAAGTGGATATTGCTGATGCTCACTTGCGGCAACGACTATAAATAAATATAGCTGCAGAATTTTCCAAACCCGGAAAACAAACTACAACAACCAAAAAAAATCTAATGTTCTCATATGCTGGAAGCATAGATGTTACAACCAAATGGGAAGGCATTGACAACCATAAATATCTCAATTTTAGCTACCAATCCAGAAGAAAAGTTATGTGCTTTTGCTCAAGCTATGCGTACATGAATAATCATATATTTGTTTATCCATAGATATAATAATCACAAGGTAGTCAACTATTAGCAAATATTCTATTATGGGAAACAACAACACAATTAAATGGTAGAAACTCTGAAAGGGGAAAATAGTCATTTGTTTGACCATCATAATCTTGCTCGTGAGCAAATAAAAATTATTATTTCATTATCTCCTAACAAGCTAGATCAAAACTATTAACCAACTTAGGGTGTGCCAGACATTTGCTGAAGAAGACAGATAATTATAAACTGTGAGCCAGTCACACTACCACGAATACATGATAAACCTTGGAAAACGACCAGCTCAAACATATGGAGGCAAAAGCATCAAAGAGGTATATGGGGAAGAACTCACCGGAGCAAAACCAATGGAACAATTAGTAATCCCGCTTACATGTAGCACCAGTGAAACCAATGATAAATTTGGACCGGTGCTTCGACAAGAAATTACTGCACAACAATGGCAACCAACCACAAGTCCTTTAAAGATGACTATAATGGATTTAACACAGCAGCGGTTTAGTTTCCACAAGCATAACAATGAAGAAGCTTATTGTACAAGTTTAATTAATTTGGTCACACTATGTTAAGCATTTATGTGCACAAAATAGGGAGACACACTTTCTTCAGGCCTAATTTTCACAAATCAGTTATTACTGATTACTGAATGGCATCTACTAACTTAAGTAAAACCAAACTTGTATGTGCTCTGACTATCTCAACTGCCAGTAATTAAGTAACTAACTATATTTACCAAAATGTACAATGCTCAAGGTCAGCTAGGGAGACAAACACTAGGAATAGAGGATGCACACCTGAAACCTGCTGGAGTTTCCTTCGGTCTCCCTCTCAAGGTCCAATCCAAAAACAAAATCAGCAATCCTGTGACGCCCCCGACTCGACCATGCACTAATCATACACGCAAATGCACACGATCAAGCACAGGGACTCACGGGAAGATATCACAACACAACTCTAGACACAAAATAAAATAATACAAGCTTTATATTACAAGCCAGGGGCCTCGAGGGCTCGAATACATAAGCTCGAGTTACACAAGCGTTAGCGGAAGCAACAATATCTGAGTACAGACATAAAGGGGTAAACAAGTCTGCCTTAAGAAGGCTGAGCAAACAACGACTCTAGATCGAAAAGGCGCAGGTCTCCTGCCTGGGAGCCTCCGAACTACTCCTGGTCATCATTCTGCACGTAGTAGTAGGCACCATCGAGGATCTCCGGCTCCTGGGATCCGTCGTCTGATCGCAGCAATCGGGTATGGGGAATAGAGTAGCAAAGCAACCGTGAGTACTCATCCAAAGTACTCGCAAGACTTACATCAGATTTATGCTAAGTATGCATCGGTATCAAAAGAAGGGGTTGTATCTGTGCACTGGACTGCAGAAGTACCAGAATAGAGGGGAAGGCCTAGCCTATCGAAGACTAGCATCTTGCAGCGTCTTGCAGCATTAGAAGAGTGCAGATTAGCATATAATTAAAGCAATAAATATGTAGTAGCAAAGCCCAGAGATCCTTCCTCGACTCCCTGCGAGAAAGCGATCCCGGAGCTTTCATATTAATTAAAGTAACAAGTATCCAGTTCAAGTTGTAGTAGATCAGGATACAACGCTGAGCGTCATGTTACCGTGGACATGGCTATTCGAATAGATAATCTTCCCTGCAGGGGTGCACTACTGTTACCCAACACGCTCGATTAACTCTGGCCGGACACACTTTTCTCGGTCATGCCCGGCCTCGCCTGATCGACACGACGTAGTCCTACCTAGGCTCCGCAGAGAGGTCCCCGCCGGTCTACATCCTAAGTGCTCCGGGGTCTTGGGCCCATCGCCCTTTGCACTCCGGGTCGTTGCGTGCAGGGCGAACCCAGGCACCACCTCTCTCCTGGATGGCGCCGGCCCAGCCGTGCCGCAATGCTGAACTGGACGTCTGACAGAGCTTTCGGCTGATACATACGGCGCCGAGGGCCCCATTAAACCATTATCCCGCGTGGTGGTAGTGCGTATAGGCCAGTGGCCAACTCAGATCAAATACACAAATCCGTTAGTGAATTATTAGGAGCTCGCGGAGACGAGCTGTGATCCACGATCTGTGGTCCCGTCGCCCCGTCTCGTGGACTTACGACAAGGGCCAGGAATGTCCGGCCGTGCCACGTAATTATCTCGCGGGTACCCTCATGGTCAACCCGACTCCACACCTCTCGCGGGTACCCCTCAGGGTCGACCCGACTTCAACAAAGGACTGAGGTAAGTACAGGGTATCCGTGTGTCCATAACATCAAGAAGGAATCCGAGGAATCACCCTCGTTGGATTCCTACTCGATGTAACCGTCAAGGTGAACTTGGAGGAATCACCCTCGAAGGGTTCACACGTGAGGGGTTGCACGACAGAGGCTTCATCGGAGGTGGTGAAAGAGGAAGCACCATCGATAACCCACAACCGACTAGCTACGCTACAGAGATATCATCAGGAGTGAGGTAGGTGGTATCACCCTCGGCACTCGATAGTAGCTCTGCAGAGTCGTACAACTAAGGGGGTGTGCGGTGGTGTGTTGGTCTCTGAACATCGATCACATTGATCGGGGCACCAGTAACAAAACGGGGCAACAGGGACAAGGGTGAGGGGTCACTGATGGATCACTAACCAATCTATACAAAGCATTTAGGATAGCAGGTAAGGTATCAACAACAGTTACAAAAACAGGCTATGCATCAGAATAGGAGCAATCAAATACAGTAACAAATTCTAATGCAAGCATATGAGAGAAGGAATAGGCGATATAGGAATGATCAAGGGGTTTTGCTTGCCTGGAAGCTTTGCTGAAAAACGCTGGGCGTCTACGACGTAGTCGTACCCAGGGGCCACGTCGGTCTCGGTGTCTACCGAAGAGAAGAGGGGAAGGAAACAGATAAATACAAGCATTCAAATGCAATCGCTATGCATGACATGCCTAAATGATATGCATGGGTGATATATTGCATCTCTAAATATTTTAGATGTTTTAGGAATTTATTTGGAATTATTTTACCACAGTCATGCACTATTCATTTATCGGAAACAGGCAAAAAGTTCCATGTTCATCTACTTAGAGGGTTCTAACATGAGTGCAGATGACATATTCGGATTCGTTAATTTTTTCTGATCATTTTACATATATAAATTATTTTCATCTGACTTACGGTTTATTTTCTATGATTTTTCAAAGTTTTAAACATTTACTGGAATTTTATTAATTCGAATTAAATGGACAAATTGCTATGTGCACCCAGTATTGCACACAGCAGTGTGTGTGTGAGACTGATAGTGGGCCCCAGTCAACTGCATAGTCAGCAGCTGACTGGTCAGCGTTGACTGGTCAACAGGACCAGTGGGTCCCACCTGTCATATACTGGTGGTGCCCAGTCAGCAGGTTGATTGGGTCAACTGGGTCCAGTGGGACCCAATTATCAGCCACTGTTTAGTCTAACAATGATTTAGTTTATTTAATTAACTTAATTAAGCAGTGGGCCCAGTCTGTCAGTGGGTGTGCTAATTAACAGCGTTAGTTAGACTAATCTAATAGCTACAGTAAAGGGCCCACTTGTTAGTGGCTATTAGGGTCGGGTTAGTACTAACTAACTGGCCGGTGGGTCCCGCCGGCGTTCAAATACGGTGGCGCGCCGGCGGTGACCATCCGAACGGCGGCGCGGCACGGGCCAGCGCCGGAAAACGTGCACAAGGCAAGGCTCGATGCGTGCGTGGGTGCGTTCGGAAGCTGGCGACGTCGCGCGTCGAATGGTGCAGGTGCCGCGGCCGGAGGAGGACCACATCGACGGTGGGGACGACCGAAGCGGCGGCCGGAGCTCGAGCGTGCTCGCGTTTGCAGCAGCCACTCGCATTCGAGTAAACGGAGGGGCTAGGCCTACTCTAGGCGTTGCTACGACGCCGATGGACAAGCCCGCGTGACCAACTGGTCGCCGGAGCACGGCCGACGACGAACTCTTGCGGCGGCGTGTTCGGCTACAATGGCGCAACGGCCAGGAGGGCGAAATTGATTGGGGAAGAAGGGGGAAAAGCTCAGGAGCTCACCGGGGAGCTCACGAGAGGCTCAGCGAGGGAACGGAGTAGCAGGGGCGCCGGGGTTGGAGGTGATGGCCGGCGGCTCGGGGTTGAAGAAGAGCTCGATCCCGAGTCTATGAAGGCGCACAACTCGATGTCGTGGTCGGGGAGAAGCAGTGGATATCGGCGACCCTGGCAGACACGGTGAGGTGGCGAGAAGGGCACGGTGGCCACGGCTACGGTGGCGCCATGCCGTCGGCGTCGCTCGGGTTTGACGGATGCGAGAGAGGGGGAGGGCGAGAGAGGAACTGGAGTGGCCGGGTCGGTCCAGGGGGCAGAGGGGCGTCGCCCTTATCCACCCAGCGGCGCCCGGCGATGGCAGCTGTCGAGCAGCGGCTGGAGCCACCACGCGCTGGCCACGGGCGCGCTGCCACGCACAGGAGAGAGAGGGAGACGACGGTGGCGGTGGGCTGGGCTGTACACAGTGGACTTAGAGCCCAGTGCACTGTACGTTTTCTTCTTGTATTTTTTCAGTTTTTCTTTATTCCGTTCTGTTTTATGTTAAGTTGAGCCACCAAATGGATTTTGTAAAATATGAAACTTTGCTCATAAATAACATTGCATTTTTCTGCACTGCCACAAAAAGTTTGGGAGTGATTTGAATTCATTTGAATTTTGAATTATATTTAAAAGAGTCAAAATGGTGTTGTTGTTGATTTTATGAACTTCTAGGGGTTGTTCAAGAGTTTTAGTGATGTTGTTTTCCTGAAAATACATTGTTATGAAATATTTACTAAAACATGAACTTTTTAGTTCTTAGTTTTGAGCAACTTTTAATTCCACTTTTAATTTGACTTGATTCTAGTGATGGAATTTAGAAATGAGATATGCATTTGGCATCATCAAGCATTGCTTAACAACATGACTTGGCATTATGATGTGGGATCACTGTAGCATAATACAGGGGGTGTTACAAATCCTATCTGCCTCCATGCCAAGCTTTCGACCTATAATTGAGAAGCACCTACAAAGGTGGAATTGACATCAGCCATAAATCACAAGTTCTAGGCAAAGAAAGAGAATTCCTATAAAGCAAGTATCAAAATATTGCTCCCTTCTAGATACTGCAAACAAAGAGCTATAGTTTGAATATGACAACAGAACATCACTTCCATTAAACATAACAATGGAAAAAAACACCATTTGCCTTACATTAAAGGATAAAAGGAGGCATCATATACACACGTGCTAGTATGCTAGATAGTACATTTTAAGTCTGGTAACAATGCAGTAAACTGGAAGCAGAACTCAGCAAAAAAAATCAAAGGAAGTGATTAGAGAATCTTCAAGCAGAACCTCTGAATATAGGCAAGAAGAAAAGAAATCTCACTGAGTATGGCATTACAACAAACAAGTACTGGGCAACCGGCACACAGCAGCCACCTCGACCCAGGCTTAATCTATCTCAGCAAAAGAAATTACATCCTAGGGAAAAGGACTTGCAGGCATATTCTTACTCCGTGAGCACAGAAAACAGAAAAAATTGGTTTATCATCCCACAATGCTACTAAATTCCTTGGCCCAGTTAAGGTGTTGTTCAACACCACATCACCAAACCTGGAGTAAACTGCACTTATCTCGGCAGCAGCCACACACTGGTGCCAGCCACGCAACAGCAGCGGCGAGGGGCCAGCAGCACACTCGAACGTTTAAAGCTGTTCAAAGCTCTTCAGGTTGTCTATCTCTCTCAAATTCCTCTCTCTTTTACCAGAAATTAGACACGGTCGAAAAGTCAAAGAAACAAAGCACTGTAGTCTTTCTTTTGGCAAAAAATACACTGCTGGTAACAGGGCTAGGCACAAATATGCAAACCAGACATTTTGCGTGCTTAAATCATGAATCGGCACACAACATCATATACACACGTGCTTAAAAGTAGTGAGAGATCGTTCATACTAACAGCGAGTGTTTGAACTTTTAGTAAGTGTAGACAGCAAATAGAACCATGAACATCTCTTGCTGACAAAAATCTGAAGTAGCAAAGTTGATTAGACAAAAAGGTTTGGAAAGAAACTAATACCTTCAGTAAACAAAATCATATGAACACGTCACTAAAATACAGGAGCTCGTCTGGTCCCTGAAAAGGTAGATAGCCAGTTTAATTAGCGATTGCAAGTCATGTCAAAACCAAATCCATTCAAAGATAATACCCAATACATCAAATAAACAAAAAAATTGGGGAATCTGGCAAATAAATGAAAGAATAAAAATATCTTTTATGAATATTGTAGAGGCCCAGCCACTTGTTGCTGATCCTGCAAGATGTGTGGGAATCCCACAAGAATCAAATGCCTCAGGGATCTCCTCCCTCTGGATCCAGTGCCAGCAAATTCCACCGCATGAGAAAAATTGGGAATAAAGCAACAGGAGAGGGGGGCGGGAGTGGACGTAGGCGACCTACGGTGGAGATGCAGTGGCCGCAGTTGGATGGATGACAAGGACGCTGACGACGAACAATCTCAAGGCCAGCCAACGGCTCCGGCGTCAGCCATAAGGGCGTCCTACTCCCCCCACCGCCACTTTTCCTCAGCGGCCCTGCTCCTCTACAAGCACCATGAAGACATGACCTCCCTGATCTCCCGCGAATCAGGGGATGAACTCAGGTTACTATGCGAAGATGAGTAAACGATGAAGAAAGAGCTCACCTGTGCCGGACGTCTCCTCCACGAACTGGGAGCCATCCTCGCCCTCTCCTCTGCGGGCAGCCGCCGGAGCGGGGGCTCGACCAAGATGGGTTCCTCTGCTGCCCTCACTGCAGCTCCTACTCTCCTGGCGAAGATATGCGCCAGATCCAGAATCACGGCGCGCGGTGCGTGATGCCGGCGACCTGCGCCCGACCCGGCTGGATTGAGAACATAGTAGCGCCCCCGCTGCTCCACCTCGAGCGCCGGGAGAGAAGGCGGCGGTGCGAGAGCAGGGAGGCGAGATGGCGCGGAGAGAAGAAGAAGGGCTCGAGGACGGAGAGGATTGGCCCTGGCTCTCCACCCCACGCTGGACAGCCTGCAGCCCACGATCGCTGCATCCCACCCCTCATTTCCAGCCTAACACGCACGCAGTGAATAAAACGGCAGGCCCGCGCTGCATATTGGCCCACACGTCATCAACTCTAACACGAACCAGCAGCCCACAGTCGACGCCGCGCGGGCGACAAGCGCTCCAGTCCACCCCTCTTTTTACCGCAGATCATCTCTTTTTTCACACGAACTCACGCACGGACAGCCCACTGCACCACTGGCCCCACGCAGATGCCTGGCCAAGGCGTCATCCACCAAACTGCAAAAGCACAGAGTAAGCTAGAACTGAAGGCCGGATCTTTGACAGCCAGCAGAAAAGTACTGAAAACTTTACACCGATGCACGTTGGGTGAACCAGATCGAATAGCGATTGCAAGTCCCCCAGATAGCCGGGTAGGCCAGCGTCATTTATAGTAGAAATGATGCAAACTTATTGGCGGTTGTTGCCTTCTCTGCCTTTTCGAGGAGTGCAAACTTATTTGCTATCAAGCTCACTTTGTTACTTCCGAGCTCACTACAAAGTCAGTTACACCGGCACCATTCAGAATGTGCACCATGGAGCAAATGGGAATGCCCATCTAAAATGCCATCTGGCACGCCGCTTCTCATTCATGGTCATTGTCCAGAAGTGTGTTAGTTAAATCCGGTTTTGGTCGCCGTTGGTTATGGTTATTTTACATACGTGTGTACAGGTTCGTTACGTCCACAGCAGCAAGCCCGACCGGGTGTTCAAGATCTACAGGACGACGATACTGCACCAGAAACTCCTGAAGAAGACCTTCAAGCTGATCGACGAGAGCATGAGACGCTGGGTTATTGTGGAAAACACAACATGCATTTAGGAAGGATGACACGGAAAGTTTATGGCTGAACTGTGTATTGTACTGTGTTGTAATTCTTTCTCGTTTCTTCACAGGAAGAACATTTATTGTATTATGGAAAGTTTACAGTAATTCTCTGCCTGGAGCATGAGAAGCTCCAGCAAGGGATCCTGACCTGCCTGACTCACCGAAGCAATTAGTATGACACGGAAAGTTTACGGCTGATGTGTGTATTGTATCGTGGTTCTCTTGAGCTTCTTCAAAAAGGAAGACCATTGTTTTCTGCAAAAATGGAAGAACATTTATTGATTGATTGGTTTGTCCGTTTATGCTTCCACAAGCTAGAAAAGAAATATGCATGATGACTACTGTCGTCTGTGCAAAGATTAATTTGGATCGGTTTTCTGTTTTTTCAATACAATGTTTTGAAGGATTTCTCTGCAATACTCTTCGCTTCATTGCCAATACGAAACCTGGACGTTAAGATTATGTTTGGTAGCATTTTAGTACAATTTGAATATGATGAATTGATGATTACCTCCTTCAACACGATGGTGCGCATCATGTGAGAAGTCAGAGAAAGTGAGGGGGAAAAGGAGGTAAAGGTTTTTCATACAGCCTGTAAAGAAAGTGCCATGAAACTCTGCAGGTGCAAGCAAACATAACATATTATCTGTAGCAGGTTACAATTTTGGTAAAAACAATATAGTGCAGCGTACAAACATACTGCCATCTTAGAAATATGGTTACAGATGCAGCGTACAAGCATTCGGCCACATTAAAAAACACAGTTACAAAATTTTCCCCTGACCAAAGGAGACCTCCACTGCTGCTCATGTTTGAAGGATTTCGCCATAAATTGCTTAGTGACAAACATCTTGCACCTTACGGGATCAACTCAGTATGTGTAGCCGCTCAGCTACCTCCATCATCGTTGGTCTTTGATCTACATCAAGGCTAAGGCATTCCACGGCCATAATTGCAAGACTGTCAAGAAGCTCCAAATCTTCTGCTATTGCAATTTCCTTGTCAAAAAATTCGGTGGCCTTCTTCTGTTTCTTACGGGCTTCAAGGAAACTCTTTACCGAGCTATTATTCTCATAATGTATGGCCCTCCTGCTACTAATAAGCTCCAAGATCACAACTCCGAAACTATAGACATCACTTTTTTGGGTGAGTAGGCCTTCTTGTAGATATACCGGATCCATATAATTCATGTCGCCGATGATTGATGCAGTGTGTTCCTTGTCTCTCGCAAGCAACCTAGATATGCCGAAGTCTGAAATCTTGGGTACAAAGTTCTTATCCAAGAGTATATTTGCTGGTTTGACATCACCGTGTAGAATTCTAGTGTTTGCTTGTGAGTGCATATAAGATAGACCATCCGCTGACTGTGCAGCGATGGTTAAACGTGCTTCCAAGTTGAGAGCCACCTTGGTATTGTTGTTGTGAAGAATGTCATGGAGGCTACCTTGGGAGATAAACTCGTAGACCAGCATGGGGGCTTCAACTTCAAGGCAACAACCAATGAGCCTCACAATGTTCTTGTGGATGACTTGAGATTGGATGATTACTTCATTTGCAAATTGTTCATTCTCTTGCACGCTACCATTGATCGGCTTCTTTATTGCAACTTCTTTATTTTGAAGAAGGCCCTTGTAAACTTCACCAAATCCACCTTTTCCAATTATGTTGCTATTCTTTAAAATTGGCTTGAGCTCCCCCTTTTTGAAAATTTTAATTCCTGTTGCCTTCTCTAATGCAGGGCCGCCGTTCTTTTTGTAGAATTCTTTTGTCTTCTTTTTCTCTTGGTGAAGAATAACAAGAAATGATAGGACCGCCATGAGAAGAATACCAACTATTGCACCTATAGATGGAGAAGAAATAAAATTAGTTTATAGCACTAAATTTGCAATTAAAAATCTAGCAGATTTTTTTTAGCATAAGAAGTAGATAGTTTCTTTTGTTCATCCAAGCCACTA
This sequence comes from Elymus sibiricus, assembly GCA_039707655.1. Taxonomy (NCBI): domain Eukaryota; kingdom Viridiplantae; phylum Streptophyta; class Magnoliopsida; order Poales; family Poaceae; genus Elymus; species Elymus sibiricus. Next base: position 3,296,503 of record CM077676.1, read on the forward strand.
GAACTACCAGAAGAAAAAAAGAATCTAAATCAAGACTGCCAAGGGGTTGAAACTATGAGGAAAGAGTGCAAAAAGACAAGCAAGTCATATAGTTTGCAAATTATGACCATTTTTACGGTACCCTGTACTACTGACGAGAGAGGGAGGGCCGGGGCAGAGAAGCAGGCGTTGATGGCAAAGGGCCTAACTCAGCAGCCTCCTGATCCGCCGTATATGGCCAGGCGCACGCCGCGGCGGCCGGAACCTAGTGGGCTTGGCAGCTGAATTTTTTACTTTCCAAAATGCCCTCAGGACTTGTATACTGGAGGACGGGAGCGATGCGGTGCAAGCTATACCGCGTGCAAATTCCACTAGCAAATTGGAGCAGTACAGATCGGTCGCCACCATTAGATTTCAGAAATGGGGCGGCCCATATTTGTCGTAGGGTACCATAAAAGAGCACTAAATTATAGTCAGATCATTTATAGAAATTAAGCAGTATACAACTGACTGATTGAAATCCTTTGAAACAATTATACATGCCGCTTATCCATCAAGAGATGGGCAAGCAGTTCCTATGTTATACATGCCGTTTTATGTTTATGATTTCGATTGACAACAGGAGGATACATGTTGTGCAATGCAGTATCTTAGTACTTACCCAGTCATCTTTGCTGCTACAGGGAATATATCTGTGCAGGCTCCCCCTTTGCCGTCGTCTTTCATTCCGAATTTGCATGGACAGTCATAGCCTCCGTGCGTGTTCTGGCAGATCCCGCCATTTGAGCAGGGATTTTCGAGGAGCTTGCATTCATCAATGTCTGAAGAATGAACATTTGGGGGAGTTAAGGAATTTTCTTGTATGCATGGATGATTGGATGTATCATGTACGTACCTTGGCACCCGTTAGGGACGTAGGGGTTGCCAGCGTAATGGTCCCAGCACTTGCAGATATACCGAGGAGTATATGTTGCGTTGGCACAATAGCTGTTGCCGCTGACGCAGGCGTAGTCCCGAGGCCGCGGCTGTCCTTCAGCCGGACACGAGGCGTTCCCGGCAACGAAATCTAGCGCGAGGGCGACGCCACGGGGAAACCTTTCGAGTAGCGTCTTATAGCCGTCCAAATCCGGCGTAGAGAAATTGTACCATGACTTCTCCACCAGCATGCCGTAGGAGCACGGGTTGGTTTCCCACCTCCAGTTCTTGCCCACGGGGTTGACCGACAATGTGAAATACTTGCCGGAGCCCTCGTTGTCCAGGAGGGCTTCTACGCCCGGGAGGGTGTCCTCACAGCAGCCCCACCCCGTGCACGACCCGTTCCTCGCGGTCGGCATGGACAGCTCATCTTGTGTACGGCAAGTGAAAGCGGTCTCAGACACAGACCATCCCAGTTGAGCCTTGACTGCCACGCCGACGCCGATGAGAACATTACCCGTCGCCGACACGGCGAATGGCGTGTCGTAGAAGATCATGTCCTGTTCCGTGTAGAACGACTCGTTGTTAATTGTGCTGCAGCGGTAAGCGACCATGGCGTACGCTCTTGCCTCGCCGGTGGCGACTGATATGCTCACCAGCTCCACCGGCGACCTTGAATCGTTGCCGTAGCTCTGGGGGTCCTTGCTGTAAGCCTCGCGCTTGAATATTCCGTCGTCAGCAAGGAAGGCGCGAGGGGGAACGAAGGAGTGGTTGCAAACGACCTGGAAGCCCTCGCGGAAGCAGCCGGGCTTCCCGATGCCGAACGGGAAGGGGATGCTGATGTTGCCGCACTTGTGGCGGCAACCCTGACGTGCCATCCGCTGCTGCCCTTGAGCTTCAGCCGCGGCAGCAAGGATGACTACTACTAGTAGGATTACTGGCAGCAGCTGCTGCAGCTGGGATCGGAATTGCGAGCTGGGCGTGGTGGTCATGGTGCTCTACTGTCGGGGGTATGGAATGGAACTAGGGATGAATGAATGAATGCCAAAGAAGTCGACTAACTTGGGCTGCACACCCTCCCTCCCTCCCTCCCTCATCTTCTTCTAATTTATGTGTGGCTAGCCAGCCCAACGCTCAGGCTATCAGGAGTTTCGCGCTCACTGACGTGTGGGTCTTCGTGCTCACCACTAGTAGAAAACAGGGCATTGGTTTTTGCCAGATCAGAGCAACAGTCCCGGTCTACTTACGAACCGGGACTAATGCATGCATCAGTCCCGGTTCGAGCGGCCAGGATGCCGGCCGGGCCTCGGCAGGCACCAGTCCCGGTTCGGCTGGGACCTTTAGTCCCGGTCCTCGCTCCTGGCGCAACCCCTTTAGTCCCAGTTGGTGTCTGGAACCGGGACTAAAGGTCAGTCTTCAGTCCCGGTTCTAGACACCAACCGGGACTAAAAAGATGCCTATATATATCCTCGCCCCTGCGTGCTCACTCCTCTGTTTTTTGGCCGGCCGGCGTATGGGAGGTGTGTGCTACTATGTTCTCACCTCCTATGCACATGAGGTGTTTGATGAAATGCCCGAGTCACACTTAAGCTTTCTCCTCTCTAAGCTCGACCTTCAAGCTACATTTTCTTCAAGATTTGTCTAGGTTTGGCGGTGCACCAACTATCCAAGTGTTCTAAAAGGTTAGCAACTTCATCCTTTCATCTCTCACTGCTAGTTTAGCTCATTTCAAATGCTCTAAAAGTAGAGTGGTTTGTGGGTTTTAGTGGAGGTGTGTATGTGGGAGTTCTTTTGATTTAGATGCACAATTTGAGCTCAAATTAACTTCTTAGAGTTTGCACATGTGTAGGGTGCCGTCCCGTCCCCGTCCCCGTCCTCACCGCCGTCGATCGCCCGCGCCGATCTCGTCGCCGGCACCACCGTGGTGAGCCTCTTGTTCTTATCTTCTTTTTAAAAGAAAAAATTCTTACTTGTATGATTTAGATAGCTACTTGTATAATTTTCTTACTTGTATTATTGTTTGTTATTATATAGTGCCATGGTTTTGGTATCCGCCCCCGTCGGCTCTCGTCCGGTCTATGATTCGGATGTGGTATATTATCTTTTATAACTATTTGTTTCATTTAGTGTTTATGAGAATTATGCCGACCAACGTGACATAGATGTTTTTATCTAGGAGGTATGTGAACCAGAAATTCCAACCGACCCTCTTGTCGAGAGGTTAAATTTAGTTGAAAAAGAAAACAATTATTTAAAAGAAAAATTGAAAAGAATTGAAGAAGAGAAGATGAAATTGGAGTTGCATGTTGCCGATGTCGTCGATCTACACAAGATCCAGATGGATACAATGCGCTTGAAGATTAGAAAGATTAGAAAATATGCCATTGATAATGAGGCTTGGTATCGTTATGCTGTTGGATCAATTGTTACCTTAGTTGCGATTTTGATCGCATTTGTTGTTGCATTTAAATATTTTACATAGTTGTATGTTAGTTTCAATGTATGTTTTAATTAGATGCTCTAGAGAGCTGTATGTTGTTATATGAGAATTATGTATGAACTTTATGTATTTATTTTTTCAGTAATAACATTTGATCACTACTATACTTTGGTTTTAATGTGATGATGAACTTGTATTAATTTGGTCATTTCTCTATTCATGATGTTCTGTAATGGTTTTTGATACACTTAATTATATAATGCACGCAGATGAACCGGCAATGGATGTACGGTGATCGACGCACATCCAAGTACATTACGAGCCTGCATAATTTTCTCGAAGTGGCTGAGGCAAACAAGCAGAATGTTTTTATGTATTGTCCATGTACTGTCTGTGGGAATACGAAGGATTACTATTCCTCGAAAACCCTTCACTTCCACCTGCTTGAGAAGGGGTTCATGCCACACTATAATGTTTGGACCAAACACGGAGAAAGAGGGGTTATGATGGAAGACAACGAAGAAGAAGAGGATGATGACAACTATCCTATGTTTCCTGAATATGGTGATACTGCAACGGGGGAAGCTGAAGATCAAGAGGCACCAGATGTGCCCGATGATGATCTTCGCCGGGTCATTGTTGATGCACAGAGAGGATGCGAAAGTGAAAAGGAGAAGTTGAAGTTCGATCGCATGTTAGAGGATCACAAAAAAGGGTTGTACCCAAATTGCGAAGATGGCAACACAAAGCTTGGTACCGCACTGCAATTGCTGCAATGGAAGGCAGAGAATGGTGTATCTGACAAGGGATTTGGGAAGCTACTGAAAATAGTGAAGAAGCTTCCAAAGGATAACAAATTGCCTGACAGTACGTACGAAGCAAAGAAGGTTCTCTGCCCTCTAGGATTAGAGGTGCAGAAGATACATGCATGCCCTAATGACTGCATCCTCTACCGCGGTGAGGAGTACGAGAATTTGAATGCATGCCCGGTATGTGGCGCATTGTGGTATAAGATCAGACGAGATGACCCTGGTGATGTTGAGGGCGAGCGCCCCAGGAAAAGGGTTCCTGCCAAGGTGATGTGGTATGATCCTATAATACCACGGTTGAAACGTCTGTTCAGAAACAAAGAGCATGCCAAGTTGTTGCGATGGCACAAAGAAGACCGTAAGAAAGATGGGAAGTTGAGAGTATCCGCTGATGGGTCGCAGTGGAGAAAAATCGAGAGAAAGTGGCCGGACTTTGCAGGTGACGCAAGGAACTTATGGTTTGGTTTAAGTGCAGATGACATTAATCCTTTTGGGGAGCAGAGCAGCAATCATAGCACCTGGCCCATGACTCTATGTATCTATAACCTTCCTCCTTGGTTGTGCATGAAGCGGAAGTTCATTATGATGCCAGTGCTCGTCCAAGGCCCTAAGCAACCCGGCAACGACATTGATGTGTACCTAAGGCCATTAGTTGAAGAACTTTTACAGCTGTGGGACATAAAAGGTGTACGTGAGTGGGATGAGCACAAACAGTAGGAATTTGACCTACGAGCGTTGCTGTTTGTAACCATCAATGATTGGCCTGCTCTTAGTAACCTTTCAGAACAGACAAACAAGGGATACAACGCATGCACGCACTGTTTAAATGAGACTGAAAGTATATATTTGGACAAATGCAAGAAGAATGTGTACCTGGGACATCGTCGATTTCTTCCGACCAAGCATGCCTTAAGAAAGAAAGGCAAGCATTTCAAAGGTGAGGCAGATCACTGGAAGAAGCCTGTCCTCCGTACTGGTGATGATATACTTGATATGGTCAAGGATTTACAAGTAATCTTTGGAAAGGGTCCTGGCGGATAATCTGTTCCGAATGACGCTGACGGACACGCAGCCATGTGGAAGAAGAAATCTATATTTTGGGACCTACCATATTGGAAAAACCTAGAGGTCCACTCTGCAATCGACGTGATGCACGTGACGAAAAATCTTTGCGTGAACCTGCTAGGCTTCTTGGGCGTGTATGGGAAGACAAAAGATACACCGGAGGCACAGGAGGACCAGCAACGTATGAATGAAAAAGACGGCATGCATCCAAAGCAGTATCAAGGTCTTGCCAGCTACGCTCTTACCAAAGCAGAGAAGGAAATCTTTTTTGAATGCCTGCTCAGTATCAAGGTCCCGTCTGGCTTCTCGTCGAATATAAAGGGAATAATAAATATGGCAGAGAAAAAATTTCAAAACCTAAAGTCTCATGACTGCCACGTGATTATGACGCAACTGCTTCCGGTTGCATTGAGGGGGCTTCTAGCAGAAAATGTTCGATTAGCCATTGTGAAGCTATGTGCATTCCTCAATGCAATTTCTCAGAAGGTAATCGATCCAGAAATCCTACCAAGGTTACAGAATGATTTTGTCCAATGTCTTGTCTGTTTCGAGTTGGTGTTCCCACCATCCTTCTTCAATATTATGACGCACGTCCTAGTTCACCTAGTCGACGAGATTGCAATTCTGGGTCCTGTATTTCTACACAATATGTTCCCCTTTGAGAGGTTCATGGGAGTCTTAAAAAAATATGTTCGTAACCGTGCTAGGCCAGAAGGAAGCATCTCCACGGGCCATCAAACAGAGGAGGTCATTGAGTTTTGTGTTGACTTTATTCCTGACCTTAAGACGATTGGTGTTCCTGAATCGCGGCATGAGGGGAGACTGGGTGGAAAAGGCACGCTAGGACCGAACTCAATAATATGTAGGGACGGGCATTCTTGGGCACAAGCACACTACACAGTTCTACAGAATTCTACCTTGGTGGCCCCGTATATCAATGAAAACAAGAATATTCTACGCTCCAAACAACCGGAGTAGTCTGACGACTGGATTACACGTGAACACATGGGGACTTTCGGCGGTTGGTTGCAAACACATCTCATGGGTAACACCACTGTTGGAGATGAGCTGTACTTGTTGGCAGGACACCATCTTTGACTGTATTGACTTTCAAAGGGTACGAGATAAATGGGAATACATTTTACACGATCGCCCAAGATAAAAAGTGCACCAACCAAAACAGTGGTGTCCGCTTTGATGCAGCAAACACCAATATGGCAAAGGACACATATTATGGTTACATAGAGGACATATGGGAACTTGACTATGGACGTGATTTTAAGGTCCCTTTGTTTCGGTGCAAATGGGTCAATCTGTCAGGAGGCGGGTGTTGGGGAACGCAGCAGAAAACAAAAAATTTCTGACCTACGCACCAGCCCAGGACCACTATGGAGACTGCATACAAGGTTTGATCATTATCGTTACCGACTCGTAGCGCAGCGGAAGTAGAGTCGATGACGATCGGCGGTGCAGATCCCCGCAGCTAGGATTTACAACCTCCCAACCGCGAGAATGTACTCCCACGTCAGCTCACCGGACGGATCTCCGGGCAGCCCTTCGGGAGGCATCGGGACAGTCCCTCGGATAGTCCCACCGGACGGATCCTCGGACAGCCCTTCGGAAGGCCCCTGGACAGTCCCTCGGATAGTCCCACCGGACGGATCCTCGGACAGCCCTCCGGGAGGCCTCTGGACAGTCCCTCGGATAGTCCCACCGGACGGATCCTCGGACAGCCCTCCGGGAGGCCTCTGGACAGTCCTTCGGATAGTCCCACCGGATGGATCCTCGGACAGCCCTCCGGGAGGACACCCGAAACTCAAACTGTAACTCGGACAGCCCTTCGGGAGGCACTCTCGAACTAAGACCGAAACTACGATCTCTCGACAGAGTTGCACACATACGGTGTCATCTATCCGGCAGGGCTTCGCCGTCCAGAACTAGTTCCCACCGGAACCCAGACAGCCTTTCGGCTCTATGAAACTATTTCGCTGGGAGGGAGAGAGAAGCCAGAAATGTCATGGCATGTGTATGTGAGAGCAAGGATGTAGCATATGGGGCTGCCTCCTCCCCTCTATTTATAGGAAAAACAAGGGGTAGGATGGGCATATCCAAAATGCCATGTCATCCCAAAATATCTTGGGAAGATATTTGTGGAAAGCCAACTTCCAACCATATCCATAAATCTGATTTCACTATTCACGACGACATTTTTCAGCGTCCGGTCGAACTGAAAATATTTATGTGGGCTTAGAACAATTCCAGTACCCACTAAAATAAGTTTCAATGCGATCCGGAACAATTCCGGTTTAGTGATTTTCATCTGCGAAAAGCATCTGAAGCGGTTCCGACAGCTCCGGAACATTTCCGGTTTTCATCCCGGAAAATTCCAGAAAGTTTCCAGAATGATTCTGGCACCCTCCAAGAATTATCAGGCATGTGCCGAAACCAATCTGACTTTATGGTATCCTCTGAAACAACTTTTCAGTTTTACCGGAACTATTCCGATATCCTCTCCGGAACGTTTCCGTTTCGTCCGAAACTTTTTCGGTGAATTTCTCTCAGACTCCCCGTCTAGTATTCAGCAGATAGATGACCCTTAAGCGTGTGACCCTATAGGTTCGGTGAAGTATAGACATGACCCGGAACACTTTCCGATCAATGATCAACATCGGAGCCGTGGACACCCATATTGACCCCTATACCCACACGAATGAATATTCGAGTGAACCTCCAGTTGCCGTGTGCTATTCCTGTTGCTTCGCGATATGTTACAAATACCCGAGGTGAGACATGTTGGCATCCTCGTGGATCAACACTTGTCCACAATGCCAGTTACCTCGTTGCCGGTATTGTTCTCTTTTCTCGTTCCCGTGTTCCGGCATCCCTGTGATCAAATCACCCTGTGTCTGGCCAGACGATGATGGATACCGTAACACCGAGAGGGCCCAGAGATATCTCTCCATCGTCGGAGGAGCAAATCCCAATCTTGAGCTATCAAGTTACTTGACATACTTTTCCATGAACCCGTAAGCCGCCGTAATAGCCACCCATTTACGGATGACGTTTAACAAACCCCAAAGTTCATGAAGCAAGCATGAAGAAACTCGATACTCTCATGGTCTAAGGAATTATGCAAACATTAACTTCCTGTGTTATTAACCATTAACTTATGACGAATGTATCTCATAGCATAACATCAATTTGGGTCGATTCAACACAAGTGTTCTACCAACAATTGTGCCCTCAAAATTTCCGGCATAGCCATGCCCATGATCAGGAAAACAGGATCATCATGCAATACTTGAGCCAGTCATAGAGGCTTGACTAGGAATACATTTTACCGTTTATTATCCCACACGTGCATATGAGTCTTCCTCCGAGCCTCGTGGTTATTGTAGACTCGAGAACCATAGCAGTTATAGCATGGAACATAAACCTAATTATGAACAGGGAGATAATCAATAACATTTATTATTGCCTCTAGGGCATATCTCCTACAGACTCCCACTTGAACTAGAGTCAATAATCTAGTCAATGCTAATGCACTTTACACCTATGGCATACTGGTGTAAAATATGCTTCGCATGTGGTATAGCCTGATGTCCAACGGATCTGACGACTTCAGCTCTGTGTGTAACTTTGCATATCCTCTCGTTTTTACGCTTTCACAAAATTCATATTTTGTGTGGACTTGGCTTTGCATATGTGTGAATCATTGGTCGAAACCTGATTCCTCAGACTGAGCTATGGAGCAACTATCTGCAATAGTGTCCCATAGACCAAAGCCATCTTGGAATCATACTAAGTTCATGAATGAACTATGTGATTCAACAACTTCTTTGTCGCTTCTAAAGCGTCAACATACTTAGCCTCTGTTATAGAATTCGCCACAGTATCTTGTTTGGAACATCTTCCAACTACTGTGCCATCATATTGTGTATTACACAAAACCCTTAACTTAAATCGAAAATCGCATGGAGCATTGATGAAGACTGTATCGATGTAATTACTTACAACGAGCACTTCATAATCTCTACTTGCGAGAAAACATGTCATCGGTACTGCTCTAGTACTCAATGACATCTTTCACTGTTGTCCCATGATCAGTACTGTGATCACAATGGTATCTATACTCGCAACATCTTTGGAGTATCGGACATATCTGGTTGGTTTTACATACCATGGAATACATGATTAATCCAAACACAAGAGTGTGTGGAATCACCATCATGTATTTTGCTCATCAGTGTTTTGAGACACCGAGTCTTGCAAAACTCTTTCCATGTGACTTCGGCAAGAATCACTCCTTGGCGTTTTAAATGCTAAAAGGTTTTAGCATCTTGTCAATATGTATTTTTGCTCAGCCCCATTAGGTAAATCTATCTCCATAGATCATCATGCCTAATATTGAGGCTATATAGCCCAAGCACTTCATCGAAAAACCATTTTCAAATGAAGTCCTAATTAGTGTCAAGAAATTTATTTCCAATTAACAATGTGTCAAGCACACAAGGTTTTTAGAAATATTATTATGCTCCCACTTACTTTCTTGAAAAACAAGCATCTTCGTTACCCATTGATGAAGTCAAAAACCCTTTTCGACCATTTCATCAAAACACGAAGATTCCAACTCAATTTTGCTCTCTTCTGTCCATTGCTGGAACTCTTGAAGTTTGCATATTTACTAGCATCCTCTGGATCGACAAATTACTTTGGACTGTATCACTTACAAGTCCTAGGTTTCATTTCCATCAGATGGAAATCCTTTCATCATCCATGTTTCATATCTCATGATTGAAATATGTGTTAATTGCTAGTTCAACCCGAACCGACTTTAAGCATCGCTACGGTGAATCAACCTCATCGTAGTCAACTCCTTGAACTTGTTATTTCAACAAGTCGAGCTATATGGATAAAACATTTTTATCCGTATCAGTTTTTAGTTCCATAAATATTCATTAGACTCTAAGTCTTTTGAAAGGTGTATCAAGGTTTTAATCTCGAATCACTTATATGGAAACTATCTCGGATTGTATTGGCATTTAGCCAATTCCGGAGTCAGGGCCCATCAACGCTTCCTTGTGTATCATAGGTATACTGTTGTCCAACAACAATATCTCGTTTGCGCACCTGAGAGGTTTGCACGAGCCTTGCCTACGGGGTTCAGCTGCAAGTTCGACTGAAGTCCATACATTTTATTGTAGAGACTTCCGTATCAGTCGCAGTAGGAAACTCCGGAATCACTTCCAAGGTTCCTTTCCTTTGAACTGATGACGAAGATACTGGTTATCTCGTCGAGTTGCACTGTCCTCCCACTCACCTTTTGTAAGAACTATTCCTTTCAAAAGCATACCCTTTTGTGACAAAACCCTTTGCCTCGGTATAGTGGTGGGGGAATACCCAATGACCTGGGATAACCTACAAAGTAGCACTTGTCTGATTTGGAATAGGTTTGTAACCTTTTACACAAGCCCCATATTCCAAATGTTAAGAAAAGATATAACATGGTTGGGCGTACCACACCATGGCGTTATTTCAACAGACCTGATGGAGCTCTTTTCAGTGTAAAAGCCGCAGTCTCTAAAGCATCACTCTATAAAAGGGGTAATGGCAAATCTATTTATGTCATCTTTGATCTTACCATGTCATAAATGGTTCGATTACATCTTCACGGACTTTCCACTTGCAGCGGTGTTCCGGGAGGTGCAAGTTATGAAACCCCTTTCACAACTCATCAGACATTCGCTAAACTTGTAACTCAAATATTCCTTTCTGCAATCAAATTGCAGAAACATAATTTTCTTGTTACAATAACTTCTACTTCATTTTTGAAAACCTTCTGAATGAATTCAAAAGATCCAGACTTACGTCTCAACAAGTAAATATCCATATATCTACTTGAGTCATTTCTGAAGACAGATAAATCCACTACTTGCAACAACATTTATTGGACTACACACATCATAATGTATGATTACCAATATGTTCTTTGCTCGTTCCTTATGGCATGTGAACGGTATTTCAGTCACTTCACCTTTCAGAGAAAAGTTGCAAGTGTCAGATGATTCAAAATCAAATGACTTCAAAATCCATCATAATGGAATTTTCCATGCGGGTTTCTCCAATGTGACCAAATGCAGTGCCACACTTGTGTGGTATTCTTTTAGTCTTGCGACATTTAGCATCAGTGTTATGGATGTATCATATTACCATCAATATTCATAGCATACATCCCATCCTGTACGGAAGCATGGCCCTTCATGTTATTCATAACACCGAACATCAAAAGTTCTCTTATGAATAACCTTCTTGCAAAATACCTTATGCAAAGGGCTAGAGTGTATGAAACTCTAAATGAATTATGAAAGAAAATACAGAGGTAATGTATTATTATTAATATTCATAACATACGTCTCATTCATAATGAAAGTATGGCCCTTATGTTATTCATAACATCGAACATAAAAAGTTCTCTTATGAATAACCTTCTTGCAAGATACTTTATGCAATGGGCTAGAGTGTAAAACTCTAAAATGAATTATGAAAGTAAATACATAGGGAATACACCGATGGAAGGCATAGTAACATTTACTATGTTCCCTGCGTGTATCTGAACCTCATTCCTGGTTAGTCTTTCAGGCCATAGTAGTTCTTACATCGAGCTGCAACAGAATGCAATCGAGCGGGTATCTTTGTGATTAACTCACAATACCCAAGAATTAGTGATTAACATGTTTAACCATAATTCCCAAGAACTATATCTTTGACCAGCCTTCTATACATCAAAAACTTGTATGACATTCATACATGAGCTGGATATTCCAGTCTTCTTTCCTTTTGCCATTATACTTCTAACAGTTTAACTTTCAGTATTTCTCCTACTCTCAGAAGAAGCACCCAACTTAAGAGTGGCGTTAGCCTCGGACTTCCTAGGCGTGAAAGTTTCACTAACACCCTTCGGACACTTCCTTTCTCTTTAAGTTGTTGTTTTATTCACCTTTCATCATATGACAGGCATTCTTCTGGATCCCTCTCTTATCAGTCAAATGCATAGTAAACACCTTTACTAATAGTTTGCAAACAAACATGGCTTTAGATATCTCATATCTTTCAGTCTTTGTCTGTCTCTGAAAATGATTTTCAGATTCCATGAATATCACATAACTATCCAAACTTTTGAAGTTCGGGTCTCATGGAAGCAAACGTATTGCACTTGACTGAAAACGGAATTCTAGCTTTTGGATCGAAGGACGAGAGTCACATAATCCATAGCATTAGCGGGAGAATACCGAAAGCATGCGATAGGACAAAGTCCTTCTCGGCACTCTTGAGGACAATCCTCACATTACGTTACCAACCGTAAAGTTTTAACCAGATATTTAATAGCTATTCAATTTTAAAAGGGAAGGTGGAAACGCGAGCCATTATTCTACAACTTTTATGCAAACCACACTTAGACAGTGTTCAAAATTAATTGCACTAAGAATTAAACAAGTTAATTCTACAGTGCGCTCCCACTCAAATCAATATCTCTCATAATTGATTGTGAGTGATACAAGATCCACATTTCAATTCAACGCCATTGATGTGGACATCACTGATGACGAGAATTTCAATTGGTGGGCAAACATGCCGATCACATCTCTATGTGACTCTTGTTCATCTTTCGATGGGCGTGTTCCGAGCTCAGGACGATCAAGCTAGAACGTCAAGACAACCAAGTGATCTCGCTGCGAGGTCTGACCTCACCCGCCTCACACTTCCCTAATCGTTCGTACCCATGTGGACATGGCGCACCCCGAAAAGTTAGGTGCCGTGACGGTGCTACACTTGGGAGAACACTAACTACTTGATATTTTTGTGAGAGATCACCCTAATAAAAGCGACTACCGCGCAATCAAGAAGGGTGCATCATAAGGGATAAACATCTCAGGCAATTCATAATAGCATGATATGGTATAGCCTTTTCTGACGGAGAACTCTTGTATTTCTTCGTCTCCGGCATTCGCGTCGGTGTTCACCTTCGCGAAGATTGCCACCACCTTGTCGATGCACCAGATAATATTGCTATCTCTATAGCTAATAAAATAAGTGCATTACTTAAGGTTGACACGCAGGTCATTAAAGTGACAATCATATGGCTCCAGCCATCATGCCGAATCATGACACGCAGGTCATGTTAATTTACATCATATAGTCATCTCATACATAATCGAATTAATATGAGCACTGCTATACCACATCATATGCACATGCAAACCATCCTGCAAAACCAAGTTAGACGCCTCTAGTTGGTTTATGCAAATTTCATTTTACGTTGCTTCTAAGGTTTCGAACAAACCGAAGCTACCTACGTATTATCATCAAGTATGATAATTCAAGTCGCTAGATTAACATCGCGGGGTGTATGAAACACGAGATAATTAAATCTCGAGCCCCATACTAAACTTCGTCATACGCATGACCCCCGTGCAGACCATATCTGCAATGCCCTTTCATCTGCGAATTTCATCTTTCTTTTGACTATGGCGGAACCCAAAGAACTGAAGCACTTCGTTGATCAATCAGGATCGCGGATTGCCAGAACTTTGTGAAATTCCACCATACTGTCTCGAGATTGAGCAAACGCAAATTCTAGGGAAGCAACAAGAACATCGGGTAACAGACTTCATCTGTCAGCCGCACAAATAATTTTCAGCAATAGAACTCATCTACTACCTAATTATATTGTGCAACACCCATACATCTCATGTATTCTAGATCGTAACCTGCATCTTCGCATAGCACGGCTCTTGATGCCACTGTTGGGGAACGCAGCAGAAAACAAAAAATTTCCGACCTACGCACCAGCCCAGGACCACTATGGAGACTGCATACAAGGTTTGATCATTATCGTTACCGACTCGTAGCGCAACGCAAGTAGAGTCGATGACGATCGGCGGTGCAGATCCCCGCAGCTAGAATTTACAACCTCCCAACCGCGAGGATGTACTCCCACGTCAGCTCACCAGACGGATCTCCGGGCAGCCCTTCGGGAGGCATCGGGACAGTCCCTCGGATAGTCCCACCGGACGGATCCTCGGACAGACCTTCGGGAGGCCCCTGGACAGTCCCTCGGATAGTCCCACCGGACGGATCCTCGGACAGCCCTCCGGGAGGCCTCTGGACAGTCCCTCGGATAGTCCCACCGGACGGATCCTCGGACAGCCCTCCGGGAGGCCTCTGGACAGTCCTTCAGATAGTCCCACCGGATGGATCCTCGGACAGCCCTCCGGGAGGACACCCGAAACTCAAACTGTAACTCGGACAGCCCTTCGGGAGGCACTCTCGAACTAAGACCGAAACTACGATCTCTCTACAGAGTTGCACACATACGGTGTCATCTATCCGGCAGGGCTTCGCCGTCCAGAACTAGTTCCCACCGGAACCCAGACAGCCTTTCGGCTCTACGAAACTATTTCGCTGGGAGGGAGAGAGAAGCCAGAAATGTCATGGCATGTGTATGTGAGAGCAAGGATGTAGCATATGGGTCTGCCTCCTCCCCTCTATTTATAGGAAAAACAAGGGGTAGGATGGGCATATCCAAAATGCCATGTCATCCCAAAATATCTTGGGAAGATATTTGTGGAAAGCCAACTTCCAACCATATCCATAAATCTGATTTCACTATTCACGACGACATTTTTCAGCGTCCGGTCGAACTGAAAATATTTATGTGGGCTTAGAACAATTCCAGTACCCACTAAAATAAGTTTCAATGCGATCCGGAACAATTCCGGTTTAGTGATTTTCATCTGCGAAAAGCATCTGAAGCGGTTCCGGCAGCTCCGGAACATTTCCGGTTTTCATCCCGGAAAATTCCAGAAAGTTTCCAGAACGATTCTGGCACCCTCCAAGAATTATCAGGCATGTGCCGAAACCAATCTGACTTTATGGTATCCTCTGAAACAACTTTTCAGTTTTACCGGAACTATTCCGATATCCTCTCCGGAACGTTTCCGTTTCGTCCGAAACTTTTTCGGTGAATTTCTCTCAGACTCCCCGTCTAGTATTCAGCAGATAGATGACCCTTAAGCGTGTGACCCTATAGGTTCGGTGAAGTATAGACATGACCCGGAACACTTTCCGATCAATGATCAACATCGGAGCCGTGGACACCCATATTGACCCCTATACCCACACGAATGAATATTCGAGTGAACCTCCAGTTGCCGTGTGCTATTCCTGTTGCTTCGCGATATGTTACAAATACCCGAGGTGAGACATGTTGGCATCCTCGTGGATCAACACTTGTCCACAATGCCAGTTACCTCGTTGCCGGTATTGTTCTCTTTTCTCGTTCCCGTGTTCCGGCATCCCTGTGATCAAATCACCCTGTGTCTGGCCAGACGATGATGGATACCGTAACACCGAGAGGGCCCAGAGATATCTCTCCATCGTCGGAGGAGCAAATCCCAATCTTGAGCTATCAAGTTACTTGACATACTTTTCCATGAACCCGTAAGCCGCCGTAATAGCCACCCATTTACGGATGACGTTTAACAAACCCCAAAGTTCATGAAGCAAGCATGAAGAAACTCGATACTCTCATGGTCTAAGGAATTATGCAAACATTAACTTCAGTAAACATGTGCTACATGGCTGAGTCTGAAAATCTGTTAATACTTGTCAACTTGTCATGATGATTGCCATTGATCTTGGGGTCATTTGAATTAGTTCAGTAAGCATGTTTTGCCATGTGTTACATGTACATTCATGTCATGCCATTTGTTGCCATGTAGAAATTCTGTAGCATGTTCAAATCTTGCTTTCAAATTGGTATCTAGCTATAATGGACAGATTTGCATTGCATATTGCTTTGATCACCATTTGAGTTCTGTGCATCCGTTTGTCATGATCTCTATAGGTCCATTTCAACTAAAATCTTCCATTCTATCCAGTGGCATACTTGGGTTTGCCTAATTTTTTTCACTCGGTGGAATTACAGGTTGTGGTGTTGCATCTCTGTGGAGTTGGTCCCCGATCGTCCCTCCGCTGTTCGACAAAAGGTGTCCATTTGTCGTATGTTGAGTTTTGTTCATAGGATGATGGTTGGTTCATTTGTTGAGTTAATTGTGTATTCAACTTGTGTATAAATCTTGTATTCATTTTGTATTCATCTTGTGTATAAATCTTGTATTCATCTTGTACAAATATCGTCGTAACTTCGACATGAGAAGGGGGGGGTCGTTAGAACATAACCCCGATAACTTTGATTTTGAGGCATATGAAAACCTGATTTGCACGTCCGACAGGCATAAGAGAGGCGGTCCACAAAGTATCCTCTCCCGAAAGATAGGACGATTCATCAGATATGATTCTAGATAATGTCCAATGCCTCATATCGCGAACATAGTTATATTGGATAATTGATCTTCATATAAATGAAGCATAAAAGTTTAGCAATCACTTACAAATTTTCATGTTGTTCATTGACTTCGACATGAGGGGGGGGGGGGTCGTGTTAAAACATAACCCCGATAATTTCGGTATAACTTCGACATGAGGGGGGAGGGGGTCGTTAAAACATAACCCTGATAATCCACTAATCCATTGCTCATATGCATATGATTCCTTGTTGTGATTAGGTCTATGTTTGCCACTAATCCATCTCTCATGGTTGTATATTGCCATATTGTAATATTTGCAGAAACTATGGAACACGACAGAGACTTAGAAAAAGAAGAGATGTTGGGGGATATAATCCGCGACGGAGGTGATGATAGCCCCTCACAGTTTCTCAACAACTCCGATGGTGAGGGAAGAGAAGATGACAGCTCCGCCAGTGTTGGAGCCTTAACTGTTGCAAAGTCCGGCAAGGTATATATATTAATTAAGCCTCTGCTGACTAGATGCATTAATTGTTTTGTATGTACATATATTAACACTTCTTTCTTCTTTTAGCCCTCCGGATCGAGCCAAACTTCTATAAGGAGACGAGGCCCGAAGAAAAGGTTGGGCGAGAATGAAAGGTTCACGATCGAACAAGTCGATCCAGATGGCAAACCAACTGTTCCCAAGCGGACCCAAGACCGATTTATACATCAGTGCGGAGTTGTTGTTAGGGACAGCGTCCCGATCAGCATCCAAGAATGGAATAAGAAGAAGGACGATGGAGTTTCTTATGTCAACGATAGATGCAAAGATCAGCTTTGGAACTCGCTCATGATAAATTTCAGCCTACCGCCAGAGGAGGATCCAAATAACCCAGTTATACAGCGAAAAGTCAAAAATGGGATCTTAAGAAGATGTCAGAACAATTCAAGAACTGGAAGAAAAGATTGAACGAACAGTTTGTCGAGAAAGACGAGACTCCAGAATTCACCAGTCAATATGCGAAGATAAAAGATCACTGGCCCGCATTTGTGGCGTACAAGAAATCAGAGAAAGCTAAGAACAGGTCACAGACAAATAAGCTAAATGCTGCAAAGAAGCAGTATCACCATGTTACGGGGTTAGGTGGCTACAAGGTTGCCCGGCCTACGTGGGACAAAGCTGAGAACGACCTGCTTGCTAAAGGGATCCAACCAGCGACATCGAACTGGCCCGAACGGGCAAGGACTTGGTTCTTCGGGCATGGGGGAACTTTGGACCCAGAAACAGGGAAGTGTGTTTACACGAATGAACAACTTGAAATACCCGTCACAAAGATTCAGGAAGCAATCAAGGACGTGCAGGAAG
Source organism: Elymus sibiricus (assembly GCA_039707655.1). Classification (NCBI taxonomy): domain Eukaryota; kingdom Viridiplantae; phylum Streptophyta; class Magnoliopsida; order Poales; family Poaceae; genus Elymus; species Elymus sibiricus. The sequence continues at coordinate 3,314,431 of CM077676.1, forward strand.
GGAGGTTCCATCCCTACAGTGAGAAGGACGTGCTGTCACGCGCCCTCGGGAATCCTGAACACCCTGGACGAACACGAGGCACAGCAGGCTCCATTCCATGGGTGCATGGGTTTTCCGACATCACGGGTTATAGAAGCCAAGAGAGAAAGAAGAAAGAGGAAGCAGACCGGATGCAGAATGTAGAACAAAGATTAGCGTTGCAGGAGAAGAAACTAGAGGCACTTACCAGTCAGCGAGCTACCGACCCATCATCTCAGCAGCACGAAGATCCTTCATTCGATACTGCCCACGAAGCTACCCCACCATCTCAGCGGAAAAGCAGCGTGGCTTCCACGGAGCTCATTCGGCCTGATATCACGGCTCCTCGCTACCCCGTGGATTATATCACGGAGAGGGAAAATTGTGAGCTAATGGCGAAATGCATCAACCTAACCTTGAAGGTGGCGGTCGGCTATGTCTTAATTCCTAGACCTGATGGAACTTTCCATTGCAATCCGATTCCAGATGGCTTTGCTATTGTCGGGGTGGATGAAGTTACCAAGGGATTCGAGGGGCTGGAGCTTGAGTACCCTACAGGTGAAGGGGAGACTCATCTGGTAGATGCCGTAAGGACTACCATTCTATGGAGAAAGGAAAACATCGTGCTTCCACAATGGACGCCGCGTCAGCAGACTCAGCCGGAGGAGGCCCCTCAGCAGACTCCTCACAGTCCAGCTCTATCTCCGCTGCCTCAGTCGTCTCCACCGCGTCAGCACACTCCGCCGCCTCAGCTGTCTCCGCCGCCTCAGCGGACTCCGCCGGAGGAGGCCCCTCAGCAGAATCCTCCGCCGCCTCAGCTGTCTCCGCCGCGTCAGCGGACTCCGCCTCCTCCGCCGCGTCAGCCTCCTCCGCCGCCTCAGCAACGGCAGAAGAGACCCGCCGCTGCTCCGGCAGCTAGCAGTACAAGAACGAAGAAATCCAGAGCAGGTCGAAGCGTCAAGAAGGCTCCTCCCAAGTTACCATACGACATGACTGACGAGGAAATCAACAAGATCGTGGCTGCCGATGTGAAACGCCAGCTTGCACCGAAACGTCCAGATCCAAAGGAGAAAATAGATTCGGTAAAAGCGAAGCGCTGTCTGGATGCCCTTCAGCGACCACCATCTCCTCCGCTGCCCTCACACTATGACCGCTGTATTGTAAAGACATTTAATGAAGCGAAAAGGTCGGGAAGTACTAGCAGTGCTGCAAGAAGTGGGAAAACAATTCCCCAGCTTGGCGAACAGGAAAAACAATCGTGCCCCCCGCTCAAGGTGTTTCCCGATATCGCTAATGATCCGGGGGTAGCGGCCGCTCATCCTGGTTACACTCTTCGTGATTACTTAGGCGATGAGGTACAGTTCGAAATGGCCGAGGTAGCCTTTAGATACGAGCACGGGAAGCCTCTCGTCAGACCTGAGCAGCTCCCGAAACTATCAACGTTGATGCGAAGATTGCATGACTGGTACTTGAAAGCCTGCAAGGAAGGGACCGACAATATCTTAGTGGGAATTAAAGATGAGCACTACTTCAATGGAGTCGAGGTGTTGTACATTGAATTTGAAGAATTCTTTCAGTTATACAATCAAGACGCCCTTGACAAAACTATCGTCAGTTGCTATTGTCTGTAAGTATTTTTTCTGTAATTAAGTCTCTAGCTCAGCTCGTTCATTGCATGTATAATTATCCTCACACTATATTATGCAGATTGAAGATCCTCGAATGCAGAGGAAAAATCTATGACATTGGGTTCATTAACCCAAATACCGTAAATGCATATACGGTACAAAAAAACCCCGATGAGACAGAGCAAAACTTGCTAAAGGCGTTACTTGGACAACAAAACAAAAGGGAAATACTATTTCCTTACAACTTCAAGTGAGTGTTACTGTCTTGTGCAAATTCTGTTTCGCTTACTCGAGGTTAAGTGTAATTGATGAGTTATGCATGCGCAGGTTCCACTATATTCTGCTAGCCATTCAGCTTGACGCGGGAGTAGTAAATGTCTTGGACTCGAGACGTAAAGACCCTAAGGAGTGGGCGGACCTGAGTTAAACGCTCCAGAAGAAAGTTCAATCACTATCGCACCATATCGGCAACTTTCGTTCATTTCATGATATCAAGTAATCATTTTCTTTGCCGGGCAGGGTTTGGAAAAAGTTCACCAACCAGGTTAGGGGTGAATGGAAAAAGGAGCTGCGATTTTCACACCCCAAAGTAAGTACTACTAGCTAGTTCCGCGCATCTATCATTGATTCTAGTTTCAATACCATTATCATGCTTGATTATCATTTTGATTGAACTCTATTCTCGTAAAGTTCTTGTGGCAAGAACCCGGGAATAATTTATGTGGATACTACGTTTGCGAGTACATTCGGCACGAGATCTCTGAGCAGGGCAGATCTGAAGAACAATTTGAAGTACGTAAACAATATTCACATTTTTATTTTATTACCATCAATTGTGTTGAGTTTCATTCATATATATATATATATATATATATTGACCCCCTTCTTTAAATTAGATCTCGCGGAAGCGGGACGAACTCCTACCAACTGATCGCATACGAGCAATTCAAGAGGAATTGGCGGGATTCTTTGTTGAGCATGTCATACCTACAGACGGAGAATGCCATCGGGATTTGCAATGCGATATTGGTAATTAGATATTAGGGATCGTAAGAGATGTTATATTGTATATATGCATGAACGTGTACTATATGTAGTAGCGTCGAATAGATATACGAAAACTTGTTGTTCGACCAAGCACGGAGAAAGAGAGGTCACTTCTCTCTATATATTGATCATGACGATGTTTTGTAATGGTTCCTTCATTGCTATATATATGTAGTAGCTAGCGTTGAGTTGAATGAAAAGCATAAAATAAAAATGAAAACCCTAAATGTAAAGAAATTGAATGGTAAACACAAAAAGAAAAGGGGAAACACAATATGAAACCCCTAAACCCCTCCTTTCAAAAAAAAAAAACCCCAGCGCCTGGCAGTTGCTGACGTGTGGCTGCCTTCTAGTCCCGGTTGGTGTTACCAACCGGGACTAGAGGTCCTCCTGTCTGGGCACCCACAGCGGCCACGTGGAGCTCCTTTAGTCCCGGTTCGTAATCCAACCGGGACTAAAAGTGGGGGCCTTTAGTCCCGATTGTTTTGTCCCGGTTGCAGAACCGGGACTAAAGGCCCTCTGGAATCGGGACTGATGCCCTGTTTTCTACTAGTGCACTGAGAAGTTGGTTGTGGTTACGTTTGGCTGTTCGTTGCATGCTGCATCAGTGGTGATCCGGGTCTGCTATCTCTTCCTCCGCGCGGAAATTTTTTTGTTGTTGAGAAAAACACTCCTTTATTTATTTATAAACATCAACAATGTCATCAATACAAATATTGTTTGGGGTGTTAATTAACCAAATGTGGCGTCCTAGGGAAAGCGTTGTCGCCGCCTTCGCCAAGCTATGCGCTTCAAAATTGAATTCATCCCAAAAAATTTATGACAGTATTCTTTTTACCCATACGGTTCCGCTATAGATCAATATGGATGTCCACAGTTCCGCTATTGATCATTGATCGGAAAGTGTTCCCGTCATGTCTATACTTCACCGAACCTACAAGGTCACACGCTTAAGGGTCATCTATCTGCTGAATACTAGACAGGGAGTCTGAGAGAAAGTCACCGGAAAAGTTTCGGAGACAACGGAAAAGTTCCGGAGAGAACACCGGAAAAGTTTTGGTAAAACCGAAAAGTTGTTTTGGAGTAAACCATTGAGCCAAACAGGTTTCGGCACACGCCTGGAACTTTTTGGAGGTGCCAGAATTGCTCTGGAAACTTCTGGAATTTTTCCGGAGAGAAAAACCGGAAATGTTTCGGAGCAGCCGGAAATGCTTTGGTTGCTTTTCGCTGATGAAAATCATTGATCCGGAAATGTTTCAGAACGCGTCTAGAATTATTTTAGGGGGTACTGAAAATGTTCTGGACCTACAGAAATAATTTCGGATTTAACGGTCGCGGAAAAATATTTTCATGAATAGTAAAAAACACTTTATGGTTGCTTTTTGGAAAGCCACTTTTTTGGGCTTTGCCCAAAAGATCTAGGGGAAGGCTTGGAGAGGAAGGAACCCCTTTTTTTTGGGGGAGGGGGGGCATGGTGCGGCCGGCCAAGGTGGAGCTCCTCCATGGAGCTCCACTTACCATCCCTTTATGCCCTTGTGAAGGTCACATGTCATGGGTTTTTTTGCTATTTTCAAGTGCCACCCTACCCCTTGGTTTTTCCTATAAAAGGAGGTGGAGAGGAGCTCTCCACACTCACTCTTTCTCTCATACAATATGCCATGCAATGATCTGGCTTCTTCTTTCCCTCATACAAAATAGTTTCGTAGAGCCGAAGGGCTGTCTGGGTTCCGGTGGAAACTAGTTCTAGGCGGCGAAGTCCTGCCGGATAGCTGACACCGTATGTGTGCAACCCCGTAGAGAGGTCGTAGGTTCGATCTTTTGCCCGAGGGGCTGTTTGAGTGTCCTCCTGAAGGGCTGTCCGAGATATCGTCCGAGTTTGAGGGTCCTCCCGAAGGGCTGTCCGTGACACCGTCCGAGGGACTGTCCGACTGCCTCCCGAAGGGTTGTCCGAGGGATTGTCCGAGGTGCAGATGAGGGAGTACATTCTCGCGGTTGGGAGGTTGTAAATCCTAGCTGCGGGGATCTGCACCGACGATCTTCATCGACTCTACTTTCGCTGGGCTACGAGTCGGTAATGATCAGATCAATACCTTGTAAGCATCTCCATAGTGATCCTGGGCATGTTCGTAGTGCGGAAATTTTTTGTTTTCTTCTACGTTCCCCTACAAATTCTGCAATATTTGTCTTAGACTCGCCATAGTGGGTGTAACTTCAACAGTACTCCCTCCGTAAAAAAATATAAGAGCGTTTAGATCACTAAAGTGAGTAATATAAAGTCCAACTCAGCAAATCTGCCTATGTGGCAATGACTTAATGAGAAGAGAGGTAATTTGAGTAACTTAGCTAGTTACGGTAACATCACATATCCCAATACAATATGAGTCAATAACCTAATAAATGAAGCTTTGCATGACACCACACTTATGTTACTACCCACTATGAAGGTAGTAACATAGTCTAAGGTCATGTGTATGTTACTAGTGTAAGTTACTCTTCACTATGGCTAGTCTTAATGCCAGCGTAGAACCTGATAAAATGATTTACTACAATAAATTTGAAGATGCAAATGGCACGTACTTCCTCTGGTCAAAGTTTGTCCAAAATATATGGTTTATGCTACAAAAACTATAATAATAGATTTGTATTTGAAACGGGTATTCGACAGTACAATTTTTGTGACATATAACTTATATTTTACTATATCCGTCCTGATTTATTGGTCCTCTTAGTATTTTGTGCCCAATTTTGACCATGGATTTAATTAACAAAATGTTAATGCATATCATAAAAAATAGTATCATTGAAAACTATGTTCAAATACAAATCCAACGATATAATTTTTTATGACATGCATTAACATTTTGTCAGTTAAATCTATGGTCAAATTTTGGCACAAAATACAAAGAGGACCAATAAAATAGGACAGATATAGTATTTGTTAATTTTATGATTAAAATTTAATCCAAAATACAATGGGGCTTAATAAATTCAGATGGAGAAACTGGGATGCCAGGAGAGTAGCGATATCGGGGAGCTCCGAGGCAATTCCCAGCTTTCTCGCCTTCACGTGGGACGCCACAGCTCGACGGGATCGACGCTTATCGCTGCCGCTCCTCACGTCGGCCCCTGTCTTCGGCCTCATCTCAAAAGCGACTTACTCTAAAAAAAATCCAGGCACCTATTGTTTAGTAAAGCTGGTTAATATTTGGTACTAGTAAATTTCGGTTCACTAGTGCGTGCATTTCCAAAAGGAAAAGAAAATATAAGTAAAAACTTTTCCAAAATGACCGCAACTCGATGGCTGGCAGCGTCTGTGACCGCGTGCTCTTCACCTCCAACGGTGGTACTAAATTCAAGTTCACTAGTGCGTGCATTTCCAAAAGGAAAAGAAAGTATAGGTAAAAACTTTTCCAAAATGACCGCAACTCGATGGCTGGCAGCGTCTGTGACCGCGTGCTCTTCACCTCCAACGGTGGTAGTAAATTCAAGTTCACTAGTGCGTGCATTTCCAAAAGGAAAATAAAGTATAAGTAAAAACTTTTCCAAAATGACCGCAACTCGATGGCTGGCAGCGTCTGTGACCGCGTGCTCTTCACCTCCAATGGTGGTAGTAAATTCAAGTTCACTAGTGCGTGCATTTCCAAAAGGAAAAGAAAGTATAAGTAAAAACTTTTTCCAAAATGACCGCAACTCGATGGCTGGCAGCGTCTGTGACCGCGTGCTCTTCACCTCCAACGGTGGTAGTAAATTCAAGTTCACTAGTGCGTGCATTTCCAAAAGGAAAAGAAAGTATAAGTAAAAACTTTTCCAAAATGACCGCAACTCGATGGCTGGCAGCGTCTGTGACCGCGTGCTCTTCACCTCCAACGGTGGTAGTAAATTCAAGTTCACTAGTGCGTGCATTTCCAAAAGGAAAAGAAAGTATAAGTAAAAACTTTTCCAAAATGACCGCAACTCGATGGCTGGCAGCGTCTGTGACCGCGTGCTCTTCACCTACAACGGTGGTAGTAAATTCAAGTTCACTAGTGCGTGCATTTCCAAAAGGAAAAGAAAGTATAAGTAAAAACTTTTCCAAAATGACCGCAACTCGATGGCTGGCAGCGTGTGTGACCACGTGCTCTTCACCTCCAACGGTGGTAGTAAATTCAAGTTCACTAGTGCGTGCATTTCCAAAAGGAAAAGAAAGTATAAGTAAAAACTTTTCCAAAATGACCGCAACTGGGTGCATCAAACCAAGAAGCCTAGGGCTATCCTCAAACTTGACTATGAAAAAGCCTACGATAGGGTTAACTGGGATTTTTTGATTGAGATGCTCTCTTCCAGAGGCTTCGGGAACAAATGGATCAGCTGGGTGATGAGTACTATACAAAACTGCTCTTTTTGTGTCAGACTTAACGATCAAAATGGGCGGTTGTTTGTTAGTGGTAAAGGGCTTAAACAGGGGGACCCTATGTCCCCAATATTATTTAATCTTGTGGCTGATGTGTTCTCGAAAATGCTTTATAAAGCATCAGTTAGGAAAATTATATCCGGGGTTCTCCCTAATGTTGTGCCTGATGGTATTATTAGTTTGCAATACGCTGATGATACTCTGTTGTTTTTAGACCCCAATATCGATAATGCTAGGAATGTTAAATGGCTTCTCTCTTGTTTTGAGAGTTTATCTGGGATGAAGATTAATTTTAATAGAAGTGATCTGCTGACTATTAATGTGGATGAGGAAGTTTCCAACATTCTGTCGCAAATTTTCTGTTGTAAGTGTGGGACTTTTCCTTTGAAATATCTGGGTGTTCCTTTGCATTTTGCTAAATTACGCAGAGAGGACCTTCAGCCCATAGTTGATAAAATTATTAAGAGAATTTGTGGCTGGAGGGGTAGGTTACTCAGCTATGAAGCCAAGCTGGTTCTTTTGCGTACCTGTATTGCTAGCATTCCTACATACCTCATGTCTGTTATTAAATTCCCCAAATGGGCTATAAAAGCCATAACCTCTCAAATTGCACACTTCCTTTGGGGGAATGTGGGTGATGTACATAAATACCACTTGGCTAATTGGGGGCTTGTGTCCCAGAAGAAACAGTTTGGTGGTTTAGGTGTCCCTAATCTGAGGGAAGTTAACATGTCTCTTCTGGCCTCTTGGGCTAAGAGGTACTTTGCTGATACTAATAAAAACTGGGTGTCTTTAGTTGAGTATAAATACTAGACCAATAAGCCTAATCTGCTCTGGTCCAAAGAAAAGGTTGGATCCCCTTTTTGGAAGAGTTTTTCTTGGGCTTTGGCTGGTGTGAGACCTTTCTACAAATGGGTGTTGGGGGATGGCAGTAGGGTTTCTTTTTGGCATGATGTTTGGGTGGGAGATATCTCCTTGAAAACACAATTTTGGGATGTTTTTGATTTATGTCAACAACAAAATTGCACTGTCCAGCAGGTTTGGGATGGTCATATTTTGAAGTTGACATTTAGAAGGTGTGTGAATGTTGCATTTCTGGATCAATGGAATGCTTTGATCTCCGTTGTTCAAAATGCTCAACCTTCTGATAAACCGGATGAACCTGTCTGGACTTTGGATAGTTCTGGCAAGTATACCACTAAATCTTTCTATAAGCTTATTAACTGGGGAGGGGTTGCTACTCCCATCTGGGATAAATTCTGGAAAATCAAAGTTCCACATAGATATCTGGTGTTTGCATGGTTAGCTATTCACAATAAGATTCCGACTAGGGACAATCTTAGTAAAAGACAAACTGTAGAAGATGTTTCCTGTTTGTTTTGTAGTGATAAAGAAACGGTTGATCATTTGCTTTGTGGCTGTATTGTGGCAAAGAACATTTGGGTGGCCGTTGCTGAGGTGTTTAACTTTCCTATTCCTGAACATATTGCTGATGTGCCTCCCTTGTGGGACTGTAACAATAAAACAAGCACTGTAGGGATTGCTGTTGTTGCTACCATTTGGAGCTTATGGACAACTCGAAATGATTTGTGCTTTCAGGGAGCTACCTGGAGGGATACCCGGATTATTCTGGGGAAGATAAGCAGACTGCTACATCTTTGGTTGATTCTCTACTCCGAAGAACAAGTGATGGCGATGAAGCTTCGACTGGAGGTCCTGGACAAAAGAAGAGGCGAGCTCCTAAGGATAGCCTGGAGGGAGGAACCAAGCTCGGTGTGCTCATTCACACTAGCGTTTTGGGTGCGTTTGATTGTAGTCTGGTAGTACGTTTTGTGTTTGGCGCCTGTGCCTCTTCCCCTTTAGTCCTGTGCTGAGACTGCTATTAGATAAAAACCTGTAATCTCTATCTGGCTTAGCTACTCTGGCTCGAGCTCGAGCGCTGGGAACAGTCTAGTTGCTGCTTTTGCCTCGTTTTCTAATAAAATGGGGTGGGGGAAACCCCTTTTCATCAAAAAAAAAATGACCGCAACTCGATGGCTGGCAGCGTCTGTGACCGCGTGCTCTTCACCTCCAACGGTGGTAGTAAATTCAAGTTCACTAGTGCGTGCATTTCCAAAAGGAAAAGAAAGTATAAGTAAAAACTTTTCCAAAATGACCGCACCTCGGTGGCTGGAGGTCAAGGTCTTCGTGTGGATCTCTCGCATCTGGTGCCCACAATTATTGCCTCTGGCGCACTCTCTGAGGGTCACAAATGCGTCGGAGGACATGCCTGCCGGTGGCCTTCTGCTCTCCGCTCTGCGGATGTTGCTTGGACTTGCGCTCCCTGCCTTTCTACATGAAGTGGAGCTGCCAAGGCACGTGATAAACCAACAGTTTACCATGGACATCATTATACTTTTTTTTCGATAAAGCCATAAAGGACATCATTATACTTTTTTTTTTGGAAAAGGAGGTTAAGACCCCCGGCCTCTGCATCAATCGATGCATACGGCCATCTTTATTTATTATTCAACATAGGTCTAACAAGAACATACATCAAGCCATCCGAAGTCACCACTCACACCTACAAAACTCGATAATGTGGAGTGCTCTCACTCCCCATATCTAAAACCAGTGCCGTCGCCGATCCATCCACATAACGTATCGGAACCCACAGCCGGTGCAGCAGACCTAAAGCGTACACCACATGCACACGGTTTAGACGCCGCCATCATCATCGAACCGCTGACCCATCTTCAGGAGAGAGATCCGCATCATCCTTGCCAGTCCGTCCATCCGTCGACGCCACCACGGCGCCCAACGGCGCCACCGCCCCGCGCTCGTCCGTCCAGACACGAAGATTCTGGAAGATCTGTCGTGCGTAGCACCTGCCGACCAGGCATGACACAGCGTAGCACCTGTCGGCTAGGCATGACTTGACATCTCCACCGAAAGCTCCGTGTAAAACGAAGCTGCTCCACCTCCTGCCTCTGTCTTCCGGCTCTGCTCCACAAACGATGCTCACAAGAGAGAAAACGACACCGCAGTACCGCCATCGTTATACTTACCTGTTAGAATTTATGGAGGCACAAGAACGCAAAGATTTTTCATACTAACGAAGATCCCAGCATTGCAAGTGTTGGGGCTGCTCCTCGCAGCCCCTCTTCTTCGCTCCCTCGCAACTCTCTCAGCTCAAGGTTTCTAATTTCTTCTTTCAAGAACACAAGGACACACGAGGAAAACACACACACACACACACGCTCTTCACCGAGGAGAAAAATAGCTTTGCCTCTTGCTCCCGGTGAGAACACATGGGCTACATTTTCCTCTCTTTATCATTAACTCAATGCAATACTTATATACACAGAAGGTTAGATTGCATGCCAACCGAGCTGCAACACCCTGCCACACTAACCCATGTACGCAGCAAGCAACAAGCAGCAGCACGCGCGGGCAGCAGCGGCATGCATGCAGTAGCGACCATGCCGCGGCACGCACGCATGCATCTCCGGCCATCGGCGAGCTCGAACTCGTTGGACGGCCGCAGCACGCACGCATGCATCTGCTTGTTGCTGCCGCCCTGGGCGCGCATCAGCTGCACCAGGCACTGCGACAGCCACCTCCCGTGAGGATTTCGTACGCCGGCGAGGCCGGAGGTCGCCGCTGTCGACAAGGGAACTTCACGCGACTCGCCGGCCGGCCACAAGGAGGCCTTTGCGTGAAGAAAATTTATTCTCGGCCGCCTCCAGACGGAGTATATTTAGGGATCTGATAGGCGGAGGAGGATAAATTATCCTTCTCTATTCGGTTTAGGGGATCGGCTAGGTGCGGCATAGAGGAGTAAAACCGAATTTATGTTCCCTTATAGCCTGATAGGGGATCGGTTAGAGTTGGCCTAACTATGACCCTGACTTGAAAACTGAGCAATGGTCAAGGCAATAAGGTAAAGAAGTAAAGAGAAGAGCAATAAGATCGTACCAGTAATATGCTTATCAAGACCTCCATTGCTGATGTACTCCAAACAGAGCAATCTTTCATTTACGTTGACCAAGTTATTTTCTTCTGATCCAGCCTCTTTTATCGACGTCTTGTGTGTATTACAACAGAAGCCAAGAAACCGGACTACATTTTGATGATTAGTGTTCACCAGGCTATTAAACTCACGACGAAATGGCTTGTCATCAATTGTGTGTTCGTTCACATACATCCGCTTCACAGCAACAATCTTGTTTCCGAGTTCACCCTGTTGGTTAGAGATCAAATGATGCTCAGTCATACAATACTAAAACAGTGGCCAAGTTCAGCTTCTACTGGTGCTACTTTTTAATCGAACTAGTGATATTATACTGGACTCGAGATCTATATGTACTGGTAAACTGTACCTTGTAAACCTCTCCAAACCCACCCTGGCCAATTTGTCTGTCTTTGGAGAAATCATTGGTGATGCGTTGTAACAGTGCTAATGGCAGATCCTTGGGTTCCTCGTCTCCGTTAAGTATACGCGCCAGCACACTTGTTTCGTCCTCCATTCTATGTATACATGGTGTTATTCAGAAGAAAAATGAGTTTGCTAGGTAGCAAGGAAATGCGTACCTGCTGGAGATTTAGCCCTCTACTCGTGTATGTAGTAGTCTAGGTAGGAAGCACAAAAGTGTGTAAATTTTCAGGACGAAATACGTTGAAATGAGGTCTGTGCGAAGAAAAAACACAAATCTGGGGCTTTTCAACACATGATACTATTCATCCTCACAGGCCATGAATTTGTCTTTTTTGTACAGATCGCATTTCAAGGTATTTCATCATGAAATTTTACACACATACACATAACATCCTTGTTTACTTGTACAATAATTTTCAGATTTTTTTGAAACTGAAAATTTCGAATTTTATATTTTTCAAAAAATTCAGCCTCCATGGAGACCGAGAGCGAAAACGCCTTACTCGTATAGGAAGATGATAACTTTGAGAGGCGAGGAGGAGAAGGAATACTCAAGCACAATCAGGACCACTAGCTCGTAAACCAGACATGACATTTGGAGCAGAGAGAGAAGAGCAGAAACACACCTGTAACTGTGATACAACAAGATTTAATCCTAGACTAGACAAAGAAGGAAATAAGGGAAAATGGCATACCTTGCAGAAGCAGAACCAGGAGCTCGGTTGAGTCCTAGACTAGACCAAGAGAGAGAGAGAGAAGGAGCCGAGGACGGAAGCAGCGGGGAGAACGAAAGAATGGGAAGCGACGGGCGGCAACAATCAATGGCTGGACAACAACAGGGTACCGTTCACATGTACATGTCCCGTAAATTTGACAACAGATGCGGCCCCTACCAATCAATGGCTGGACAACAACAGGGTACCATTCAGTACATGAATCACCTCTAGATTCCCTTCTAAACATCTGTTGCCCGTGGAACACACCTACTGGTTCATGTAATTTTCATTGCAAGGTGGTACTACTACTTCATTCTCACAATGACTATCGATACTTTGTTAGCTAACAAAAACTGATGTCGACTTGATCTATTTGGTAGACTATCCAAATATGTTTTTCAGTTCAGTCCGAAGGCAATTTGTGAAAATAAGAAAATTTGATAGTTCAAAGTTATTTTAAAGCATGAATGATATTAAATAATACCATCGTATTTTGGTAGTATATACACACCTCCAGTTACGGAACTATTACCTACGCATGGCCAGCGGGTGTGTGAAGCCACAAGTAGGAGCTGGCTTCCGATAATGACCATGTCGAACTCCACCTGAAGGAGCCACACACACACACAGGTTCAAGTTATGCATCCCCTGACACACACTCAGGTATTACTTCGTAGCCTAACTTCTCGTCGTCATGCTCGCACTCATTGCCATGGCAGGTAAATACATCATGCCAAATCAGCTGAAGTAATTGTCCAGAAGCCATTATACCTCAGGGTCCTCCTTTTGTTACTCTATTTCTATTAAATTTGGAATGCATAATCCACACAACAAATCAAATATATTCTATATCCGTAGAACGAACCAAGAATCCCTAGCAGAAACTTAATCTACAATCCTTCTGTACCCATAAGTTCATCATCACCAATTTTTACAAGCACATATCTCTTATAGAAGAAAATCACCACTCTTCCATTAAACCAACAAACTAAAGAGTAATTGATGGGGAGCAGCCTGAGCGTACCCTAGCGCCGCCGCCGCCACCCCACCCGCCCCTCCCGCCGCCGTCGGGCGTCGCTGCCGGGCGAAGCCCGCGCAGCAGCCGGCGGCGGCGGGCCTCTCTCGCGCGGATGCGTTCCGGGACCGGCCCTGGACGGCGCGGCGCGCTCGGCGAGACTGGGCGCCGGGGCGGCGGCCCGGTGGTGGTGGCTGCGGTTGCCGCGTAGGTGGCTCGGCGGTCGGTGCTCTGCGCGTGCCTCGGCGCGCCTTCTCCCCCGCTCGGGATGGTGGTGGTCCAGGCTACGGGTCACACAGCGGCGGCTGCTCCTTCGGCGGTGCGACAGCTGGGCGGCGCGGCGAGTTGGCGCGGCTACGGCGGCGGCCTCGCGACGTCCAGCGGTGGGCCGAGGCTAGGCGGCTGCAGCGGCTCCATCTCGCTCGTGCGGCTCCGGCTTCCGGCGATTCAGATCTGGTGCGGCTCGGCTGTAGCCTCCCGGCGGCGGCTTTGGCTGTCCTCCGGCCCACCGAGGCAAGGCTTGGGGCGAGGTCACAGTCTGGTCAGGCCCTCCCTTGCCTCCAGCTCTGCGATGTGGGCTCCATGCCGTCGGGCCTGGCCGGCCTCCTGCTGACGGTGAAGACGATGATGTGGCGGCTCTTGGACTCCGGGGCGGCGGCCCCGGGTGTGGTGGTGGCGGCTTCAGCCAGGGGGTGGTGCATATCTTGTCGCGGTGGATCGTGGGATCCCGTGGCTAGAGTGAGGTCGGCCTCGGAAGGGTGGTGGTTAGTGGGCGGCGGTCGGTGGTGGCAGGTGGTCGGCACATCTCCGGGAGAAATCCTTGCTCCGGTCTTCACCGGAGCCGGCGACGGCGGTGCCCGCGGGTGCCGCGATCTTTCTTGGAAGCGTCGTCGTGGAGGTGCTCCTCCTTCTCCACACGGCTTTGGCTCCGGAGGGAAACCTCAGATCCGCTGGATTGGGCGATGGAGGCGTCTACGCGTCTTTCTCCTTCTTGGGGGCATCGTCTTGTAGCCGGCTACGACTGAGAGGTTGGTGGATGATGGCATCTTCGCCGTCGATGGCGGCATCTTCACCGCGTGGTTTGCTCAGGCAGGGCGCTGGTTTCTGTTTGGCAACGATGATGGCGTCGAGAGGAGCTTGGGTCGTGGCGTGGTCTTCGGTAGTCGGTTCTTCCCGGCGTGTCCGAGGTGCTCTTCCGTGGTTGCTTGGTTGCTTTGAAGTTGGAGCTGCGTTGGAGCGAGTCTAGGTGGTGACGATGACAGGCATTCGGTGGTCATTTGCGGAGGGCACGGTTGGCGCAAGTCCTGCATATTTCCCTTGTGTTGCTCGTCGTCAAAGTCGGAGCTGTCGGTTGCTTGCGCGTGTGGCCATCCGTTGGCATGTGCCGTCGTGGCTTCTGTTCCATGTCGGTGGCCAGGTTGGCCGGTGATGCCTATGTCATGTGGGTTGTGTTGTATCGGTTTTAGCCTGGTTTTCCGTCAATTAACGGGGCAATTATTTTCTTCTTAATCAATGAAAATGGCAAGTCTTTTGCCTCGTTTCAAAAAAAAGAGAGTAATTGATGTAATTGAAAGGAGGAAAAAGGTGTAAACCTAACCTTTGTGGATGTTGCTGCTGCTCCATCCGCCGTCAGCTGCCATCGACATGTAGTTAAAGGTATTGATTTGGTATTGTGGATGTTAATATTTTTATATAAATTTGGTCAAAGTTTAGAAAGTTTGACTCGAGACAAAGCTACTATGTGAAGTAAATAAAAACGGAGGGAGTAAGGGCATCTCCAACGCTGACCCGCAAATTTGCACCGGCATCCGTCCGCAGACACGGATGCGGGAGCCGGCCATCCAACGATGACCCGCAAATTTGCACCGGCATCCGTCCGCGGACACGGATGCGGGAGCCGGCCATCCAACGATGACGTGCAAATTTGCACCGGCATCCATCCGCGGACACGGATGCAGGAGCTGGCCATCCAACGCTGCCCGCATACATTTCAACCACGGTTTAACTAAACCGGACGAAATTCATGCAAACGCGACGGATTTTCCTATAAACCGGATGAAATTCATTACATTTCGAACATTTTTCATATAAACCGGACAAAATTCATTACATTTTGCACAATTTTTAACGAAACCCTATTCTGAACCTAATTTAAATGATCGCCGGCGCCCGTTCCCCATGTCCGGTCATGAGCCCCGAGAACCGAAGCTCTGGCTCTTGCCTTCGCCTCCTCCAGTTCCGCCTCAGCGCTCTCCATCTCTACCTCCGCAGCCTCCGCCACCGCAGCTTGAGCGGCTAATCGGCCGATGATTTTCAGCCCGTCAAGCTTGGCTTCAGCGGGTGGGCAAGAGCGGTGGCCTTCCTGGGATCCGAGCGTCGGCGACCTACCATGCACTACTCTTCCTCGCTGCCGACGGCGCCCGCGGACGTGCCGGCTTCGTGGTCGTGGTGGCGGGGCGCGGCCTTGGCGGAGCCGGCGATCTTCTCCTCGTCGTCGCTCTTGCCGAACACCTCGCCCGCCGCCTCGTCCATCTCCTTGTAGGTGGCCTGCAACTCCGCCTGATATTGCCAGTACCGCCAGCGGTCGCGGTGTTTCTCACGGGCGGTACAATAGGACACGAGCAGCGCCGCCTGCTCCGCCACATCCGCGTACGGCGCAATGGCCATGCCAGCGGTGAGTTGCTCCTCCGCATGCCGGTGCTCGTAGAGGAGGCCGAGGTTGTAGGCCTAGTCGGCCTGCGCCTCCCGCTCCTCCCGCACCATGTCCATATAATGGGCACGGGCCTCGCCTGACATTCATGCACAATGCATCGGCGAGGGTGGCGCCGGCGAGGAGGGTGGCGCCGCCTCGTCCTCGACCGCGTTGTCCATTGGGACATCGTCGTCCTCCGTCTGCCTGCCGGCCTGCCAGCAATGGCGGCCATCTCCTTCTTCTGCTCGGTCGAGAGTCCGTCCGAGAGGGCTTTGGAGCGCGAGGACGCCATGGTGGGCGTGGCGCAGAGAGGAGAAGGGGACCGGAGGAGGATGACTGTGGCTATGGCCGGGGCTGAAGTTTATATAGCGGGCGGATGGCAATGGTGGGCGGCAGACGGACGGACGGACGGGTGGCGCCGGAGTAGGTTCCTCGGCAACCGCGTGTCATTAATGATTAATGTAGTGCGACGGACGCCCGTGGTGTCGTTTGAATGCAGAGTAGTCGCATGCGCCGGGAAGCGGCGCGGGCGACGCTTTCTCGGCCGACGCGCTGCTTCAATGCCGGTACCAGTGAGAGGTTGCGTCCGCTCTGGCCGGGCATGAATGCGGCACTGACGCTCTGGAGCGGCGCTGACCGCGAGAGGGAAGCGCGCGCGGGCGAGGGAGGAGGTTTGGGTGGGCCAGGGCAATCAGAAGCGGACTTAGCAGCGGTCCGCCGAGCGGACCGATACATGACCGTGTTGGATGACAAAACACATTTGGACCACGCGGTCCAGACGTTTGCGGTTGGTTTGTAGGTTCGCGTTGGAGATGCCCTAATGCTGTTTGCTGTTTAATGTATCAGGGGGCCTTTCAAAAAAAAAAGTTGTTAGGTCGAGCGATCAGTAGGAACGCAAAGGACTGCTACACTGTGGTCATTTACTTCACCGTACGATAGCTGGCCCCAAATGACTACCTTCACCAATTTTAATCAAGAGGCCCATGCTTTGCTGCTATCACGCGTGTTCGGCATGGCATGCAATTATTTAGGATCGAGCTGTCCAACTTACGTGCAACCCCACACACATGCCAGCGTAGGTGAAAAGAAGCAAGTGCATTTATTTCCCTAGTGTAGTGGCGACCAATCCACATGCGTGAGCAGCAGAAGCCGCGTCCAAATATGCTTGAAACTATCACAAACATGGATTTTAAACTCCATGTGCTTGAAACTATCACAAACAATTTTTCTGAGCAAAACAAAGTTGGCAGTGGTAGCTATGGAGCCGTTTACAACACAACACCTTTCGATTAAAGAGCACTTAATTTACCATGGCACTTATACCTCAAGGTCCTCCTCTTGTTACCCTATTTCAATTCAATTTGGAATGCATAATCCACACAACAAATCAAATATTCTACATCCGTAGCAAGAACCAAGAATCCCTAGCAGAAACTTAATCTACAATCCTTCTGTACCCATAAGTTCATCATCACCAATTTTTAGAAGCACATATCTCTTATAGAAGAAAATCACCACTCTTCCATTAAACCAACAAACTAAAGAGTAATTGATGTAACTGAAAAGAGGAAAAAGGTGTAAACCTAACCTTTGTGGTTCTTGCTGCTGCTCCATCCGTCGTGGGCTGCCATCGACATGTAGTTAATGGTATTGATTTGGTATCGTGGATATTATTATTTTTTATATAAACTTGGTCATAGTTTAGAAAGTTTGACTCGAGACAAAGCTACTATGTGACGTAAATAAAAACGAAGGGAGTAAGGGCATCTCCAACGTTGACCCGCAAATTTGCTCCGGCATCCGTCCGCGCACAGGGGGGACCAGTCCGCGGACACGGATGCGGGAGCCGGCCATCCAACGCTGCACGCATACATTTCAACCACAGTTCAACTAAACCGGACGAAATTCATGCAAACACGGTGGATTTTCATATAAACCAGATGAAATTCATTACATTTTGAACATTTTCCATATAAACCGGACGAAATTCATTACATTTTGGACAATTTTTAACTAAACCCTATTTCTAAACCTAATCTAAATGATCGCCGGCGCACGTTCCCCATGTCCGGCAATGAGCCCCGAGAACCGAAGCTCCGGCTCTTGCCTTCGCCTCCTTCAGTTCCGCCTTGGCGCTCTCTAGCTCTGCCTCCGCAGCCTCTGCCACCGCAGCTTGAGCGGCTAATCGGCCGACGATTTTCAGCCCGCCAAGCTCGGCTTCGGCGGGTGGGCAAGAGCGGTGGCCTTCCTGGGACCCGAGCGTCAGCGACCTACCATGCACTACTCTTCCTCGCTACCGCTGGCACTCGCGGACGTGTCGGCTTCGTGGTCGTGGCGGCGGGGCGCAGCCTTGGCAGAGACGGCGATGTCCTCCTCGTCGTCGCTCTTGCCGAACACCTCGTCCGCCGCTTCGTCCATCTCCTTGTAGGCGGCCTGCAACTCCGCCTGATATTGGCAGTACCGCCAGCGGTCGCGGTGTATGTCACGGGTGGTGCGGTAGGACTCGAGCAGCGCTGCCTGCTCCGCCACGTCCGCGTCCGGCGCGATGGCCATGCCGGCGGCGAGTTGCTTCTCCGCCTGCCGGTGCTTGTCGAGGAGGCCGAGGTTGTAGGCCTGGTCGGTCTGTGCCTCCCGGAACTGCTCCTCCCGCACCATGTCCATATAATGGGCACGAGCCTCGCCGATGTTCATGCCGCAATGCACCGGCGAGGGTGGCGCTGGCGAGGAGGGTGGCGCCGGCTCGTCCTCGGCCGCGTCATCCATTGGGACGTCGTCGGCCTCCGTCTGCCTGCCGGCCTGCCGCGTCGTCCATTGGGACGTCGTCTGCCTACCGGCAGTAATGGCGGCCATCTCCTTTTTCTGCTCGGTCGAGAATCCGCCCCAGAGGGCTTTGGAGCGCGAGGAGGCCATGGTGGGCGTGGCGCAGAGAGGAGAAATGGACCGGAGGAGGATGACTGCGGCTATGGCCGGGGCTGCAGTTTATATAGCGGGCAGATGGCAATGGTGGGCGGCAGACGGACGGACGGGTGGCGCCGGAGTAGGTTCCTCGGCAACCGAGTGTCATTAATGTAGGGCGACGGACGGCCGTGGTGTCGTTTGAACGTGGAGCAGTCGCGCGCACTCTGTTGGCCGGCACGCCGCTTTAATGCCGGTACCAGTGAGGGGTCGCATCCGCTCTGGCCACTTTGTCTCCGGTTTGCGAGAAAAATCGCATCCGGACCGCCGAGCAGACCGGTATGTCAGGACCGCGCGGTCCAGACGTATGCGGGTGGTTTGAGGGTCCGCGTTGAAGATGCCCTAATGTTGTTTGCTGTTTAATGTATCAGGAGGCCTTTAAAAAAAACGTTGTTAGAGCATCTCCAACAGCCTTTATATATTTGCACTCAATTGCTATTTTAACAATCTTGGCCAAAAAATCTTCTCCAACAGCCTTTATATAAGTAGTCCTCCACCAATTTTTTTACAAAGCTTGCTATACTTGCACCCAGACTTTGTATATTTGCAAAGTGGAGAGGCCACTTGCTATAATTTTACAAAGCCTCCGAAAGTGGTCCCCTTCATATTTTTGTCTCAATGACTGGTGGGCCCTGTATGCCGCGCGCATGTGTGTGCTATGTACGTGTGCTGTGTGTGTACCTATTTTTTTTGCATGGAATTTTTTTTGCATGCCGCGTGTGTGCTGTGCTGTGTACATTTTTTTTGCATGAATTTTTTTCATGGAGTGTGTACGTGTATGTGTACATGTGTGTGTTGTGTGTGTACGTGAGAACCCATAAGTATAGGGGATCGTTTGTAGAATTTTTCGATAAGTAAGAGTGTCGAATCCAACAAGGAGCTAAAGGTAGAATTTATATTCTCTTCAAATTCTATCGACTACCGATACAACTCTACGCACATTAACGTTTGCTTTACATAGAAACAAGTAATAAATTCCTTTGCAAAAATAAAACTAGGAGTACTTTACGAGAATAATAGAATTTAATTTGTTTAGTAGAGAGCTTTTGTAGAACAATGAGAAAGATTGTCCATAGGCAATTGAATATGACATGTGTGATACTTATTATATGCAATGAGGGAGAGGTATACGCTAATATACTTTCCGTACTTGTATCATATGCACTTATAATTGGAACTCTAGCAAACATCCGCAACTACTAAAGCTCATTAAGGTAAACACAACAATATCATTAAGTAACAAGTCCCCTTTACTCTCATACGCAATAACCCCCTACTCGGGTTTAAGCTTCTGTCACTCTCGCAATCCACTATAAGCGAATTATGAATGTATTGCAACACCCTACAATGGGAATTTCCACACGTGTGCGCGGCACGGAGGGCACCATAGGACATCACCATATCAACATACAACTCATATCAATCACACCATACCACAATTAACCCGTAGGACAAAAAGAATCTACTCAAACATCATAGGATGGCAACACATCATTGGATAATAATATGTGGCATAAAGCAACATGTTCAAGTAGACATTACAGCGGGGAGAGAGAGATTACACCGCTGTAAGGAGAGAGGGAGAGTTGGTGTTGACGGCGGCGAAGTTGGTGGTGTAGATCGCCGTCACGATGGTTTCTCCGGCGGCACTCCGGCGCCACCGGGAGAGAGGGGGAGAGAGCCCCCCTCCTTCTTCTTCTTGCTTGGCCTTCCCCCTAGATGGGAGAAGGATTCCCCCTCTGGTCTTTGGCCGCCATGGGCCCCGAGGGGAGGGAGCCCCCTAGATTGGACCTCTCTCTATTTCTCTTCTATTTCGCGACCCTGTTTTCTGGCCCTTCACCGTTTCTTATATTCTCGGAGATCCGTAATTCCGATTAGGCTAAAATTTTAACACGGTTTTTATCCAGATATTAGCTTCCTTGCGGCCGAAGGACACCCCCAACCGACTTACGGGGTGGCCACAAGCTCACCCGACGCGCCCCCTACCTAGGGGGCACGCCACCCGAGTTTGTGGGGTCCTCGAGCATCATCTTGCGCTGATTCTTGCGCCAAAAAATCCCATATATTCCATAAAAATCATGGTAGCTTTTTATCGTGTTTGGACTTCGTTTGATATGGATTTTCTGTGAAATACAAGAAAAAAAACAAGAACTGACACTAGGCACTAGATCAATATGTTAGTCGAATAAATCATATAAATTGTTGCCAAAAATATGTGAAAATTGTAGGATAATGGTATGAAACAATCAAAAATTATAGATACGTCGGAGACGTATCAGTATGTGACGTGTACGGTCGTGAGTTGTGGTAGTATATGTATTCATGTACGTAAGCTAGTGTGTAGTGTGTATGACAAACTGTCCCCACATGTTATTGTGTGTTTTGTACAAATATAGCAATCCAATATACAAAGGCTGGCAAAGCACAACTTGGTTTGGATTGCTAAACCTTCTTCCTCCTCTTTCTATCACCACTTTTTAACAATCCAATATACAAAAACTGTTGGAAATGATCTTAGGTCGAGCCATCAGTAGGAACGCAAAGGACTGCTACTGTGCTACTCTTCTAGAATGGTGGTCATTTACTTCACCGTACGATAGCTGGCCCCAAAGGATGACCACCTTCACCAAACGAGGAGACCAAGTTGTACATTTTAATCAAGAGGCCCATGCTTTGCTGCTATCACGCGTGTTCGGCATGGCATGCAATTATTTTAGGATCGAGCTGTCCAACTTACCTCCAACCTCTTTTAATAATGGAACGACGTCGACACTTGTCCATGAACTAATGTATAGAGCCGCGATGGGCCGGCCCATTAGCGAATACTACGGCGCAAGGACTCGAACCCAGGCGCTCACGCTAAACACCTCAGAATTCTAGCCATTAGACTAACCAAGACCTGGTATTAAGTTGGCAGCGCGACATATTAAATCAAGCTAACAACCACGCTAGATACTGAGAGCAAAAGAAAAACAAAATTGGAAAAAGTGAATATAGTTTAGAACACGAATATTTTGCAAAGTTGTAAACAAAAAAATTAAAACTCGAACATTTTTTAAAAAAAGATTTTTTTTTCGTTTTTTGATTTTTTTTGAAACCTGAACGTTTTTAAAACACGAACAGTTTTTGAAAACTAGGAGGTGCTGTAGTGAACGTTTTTTTAGGGATTGCGAACATTTTTTAAAAACACAAACACTATCTAAACTTTGAATTTGAAAAGGCAAACATTTTTTAAAACTGGGGGGGGGGGGGGGGGGGTACTGTAGCTAACATTTTCTTAATCTATACCTACTAAATACTAATAAAGGAAGGTGATATTCTTGGTTTGTCACACACTTTTTACAGAAAAAATCCTTGTCCTATATGAGAAACAACCTGCAGTCCCGAGAAAATCGTCAAAATAGAAAAAGGTTCGTATTCCCATATTGGGCCACTTCTTGTGGGCCGCAAGCCATATATCCACGGGCTTAAAATTAGCGAAAAATATTATGCTTCACTAGAGGATCAAACTCACAACATGTGTGTGTGTGTGTGTGTGTGTGTGTGTGTGTGTGTGTGTGTGTGTCAATAATAGTACAACCAACTCGACCAGACGTTGCTTCTGCTTGAATGTAGCATTCATTTTATAGGTAATAGTCCCACTTAGCCCTTTTACATAAAATTCTCCTAACTTAAATACGTTCGAGACTTGCTACAGAATTAACGAGGCGTCTCAAGAATAAAGAAACATAGGATGATAAAGAAGGAAATATCGTTGTGCATGATGAACTCAAAAAAGAAAAAGAGATCTGACGAAGAAGGAAACAGACCCAGAAAGGAAACAACGTGTGCATCCTATATAAGAGAGAGCAATAATAAAGAAGGAAACAAAGCAGGCATGTGTCCAATTTAAGCCTAATTCATGTGTAACTGTGCTGGAATATTATACGACCTTGCTATGCGTAAGAGTGGGTTCCTGTCCAACATTGTAGGATTAGAGACAATCATAGATAATTCAGTTTGTGGGCCATAGCATTTAGAGATGATTTGCTCTCTGGTCGTACTGCTCGGACGAGAAAAGCATCGTACGCAGAGCAGTTTCGAATATTATACAAGCAGGAATTAATTTCCTAGATCCACACACCTTTTTTTTTCTCCTCTAGCTCGCGGGGGCACTCACGTCTAGCTCAAATTTCTAACGTTTTAAGCCTTCCCGTGCGCTAGGGCAGTTTAATTAGAGGTATGTCACACGATGGCTGAGCTCAACATTTTAAGATTGACAACGTTCCGATGTGTTGTTTTTTTTTTTTTTGGAGGGGATCACTATGATATTGTTTTTCTCCCGCTGCAACGCACGGGCTTATTTGGTAGTGCTTTAATGAATTAAATTTGGTGCGTAGTTCCTTCTTGGCCCAATTTCTTTTATCTTATCAAGATACTAGTTTCCAAATGATACACATGTCAGAGGCTAGTACAGTTCTCTCTTCCATTATCTAAAAACAATACTGCGTACACATGTTGACTAGAAACCCGTGAGCAATATTAACAAGTGATCTGAACAGGGCGTGCATAACGGGAAAGAGATTGCAGTGAAGAAGCTTCATCCCTTGCAAGGACTTGATGATAAGGGCTTTGACAATGAATTCCGTAACCTTAGCAAGGTCCACCATGAAAATATAGTACGATTAATTGGCTACTGCTATGAATCATGGATAAATTATATTACACACATCCCGCAAAAAAAATTTATATTACACACAAAGGGGAACTAAACATGGCTACAATAAAGGAACGAATTCTCTGCTTTGAGTATATGCATAGTGGAAGCCTTGATAACCATATTACAGGTATGGTGGATAGTGCTCAAAGTTATGCTAGGATAAATGATACGTGCTTGTTTTTCCTTTTACAGATGAGTTGTGTGACCTTGACTGGCCCACGTGTTACAAAATTATTACTGGGACTTGTGTGCGGTTAAATCACCTTCATAGTGCACATGATAGACCTATTTTTCATATGGACTTAAAACCTTCTAACATATTACTAGATGAGAACAGGACGGCTAAAATTGCAGATCTCGGTTTATCGAGACTTGTTAAGTCAACACAAACTTACAAAACAGAGAGAACCAACATCAGAGGAACATTGTAAGTTAATGGACAATCATGTTTTAAGCCAGTTTATTTATTTTGATGCTGTAAACCATCATTTCATTTGTGTTTCACTACCTTTAATGTCAATGATATGATGCAGTGGGTACATGCCGCCCGAATATATAGATGAATGTGATGTATCAAAGAAGTTTGACGTATATAGTTTGGGAGCTGTCATTATAAGAATAATGGATGGAAACAATGGGCACTCCCCTTTTTCTGAAATGGGTGCCGAAATGTTCATTGAAAACATAAGAAATATATATATCGTGAACAAATGTCATTTCGCCATTATCTTATTTGTATAAGTTTTTCTGGGAGTTCCAATCTTTGTGCTAATTTCATAGGTTATAGGAAACTGGGATAGAAGGCTGCCAGGAACGTCAACATCGAGGTATCCATCACACAAAGAAGACATCCTCCAGGAGTCCGGGAACACTTGGGGAGGCGTCATGGCTCGGGATCATCGAGGTTTTGTCTTCGTGTCAGTCGGGCGCCGATTGAGCCAATGCATGTCGACAGAAGAGGCCGAGGCATCTGCTATACTAATGGGACTGTCTGAACTGACGAAGTATTACATCGGTCCTATAATACTTTAGATGGACTGCACTGCGGTGGTTCGGGACCTGCGGTCAGATGAAACTTGCAGATCGTCCTGCTATGCAGTGATAGCGGACATTAGGAAAGTGCTAACTTCCTTCTCAAAGGTCGAAATCAGGATCGTCAGCAGAGTGCAAAACAAATTGGCTCACCAGATTGCTGCTACGGCAAGGATGTTGGGCGACCACATGGTGATAGCAGGTGTGCATCCAAATGTGAGACAACAAATGATTGATGAGTGTACCATTACCATTGCATAGTTGTATGCATGGTTCTCAAAAAAAAAAAAAAAAACAAAAAAAAAACAAAGATGACATCCTACGAGTGAAGACATGTATTGAAATAGCATTAAGATGTGTGGAGGAAGACAGAAATAAAAGACCCTATATTCAAACCATTCAAAAGACCTAATTGCTCAGGTACGATCATTCTAATAGCATGGATGACTTTCTTCTCACCTGGATGCCTTTTCTTACTAAGTGAGTAACAAAGGTCCAATTGTTTATCTAGGTTAAATAAACTCATATTTTAAACCGTTGGGCAACCCAAGGTTTTACATGATTTTATATAAAAAACACGGTATATTATTTTGTCTTTCAATTAATGACGGACTATAAATTTGATCCTTCAACTTATTAATTAAGTTGAGAGGCAAAAAATATTGGGTTTAAATGTCGAGAGATTAAATGTGAACTTTGTAAAAAGTTAAAGGACCGAAATTACAAAAAAAAAATCTACAGAATCTAAACGTTAATGAAATCGAAGCAACATGGTATATATCGGACTCACTACAAGGCATGATTGAGGTTACGCGAATTGGGTAAAAAAAATTAGGGATGAGGATGGAAAGATTTGGCCTAAGTGGTTTATTATGAATTTTGACTGCTCCGTTTCGGGAAATGAGATTTCTATCCCTAACAAAATACCACATCATGAACAACAATAGATTGGCCATATTACTACATTTCATCTTTTGTACGTGCAGACAAGCTCTGGCTGCAGTGTTGTTTCGGTCTATCCATCCCAGGAGTTGCGCTTCCTATTCGAGCCAAGGAAGGACGTATCATATCTTGCCTACAGCTAACTAACATGTCAGATGACTTCATTGCATTTAGTATACAGACCAACAAACGGAAGTATTGTACACAACCAAACACTGGAGTTATCCCGCCATGTTTTAAGCGTTATATCTCCGTGACACTTCGAGCACAGGACGAGGCACCGCCGAATATGCAATGCCAAGACATGTTTGTTATGCAAAGTGCTCGTGTCAACGAGGACCACCCATCCGATAATATCAGTGATGAATTATTGGAAGAAGGAAAGGTGGATGTGATGAAACTACCAATTGTTTATGTTGCAACGGACCAATTTCCAAGCTCCAACGTCTAAAGTAAATAATCGACACATGTTGACACCTCAGAATTTTAAACAGATCGGCTGTTTGCCTTCCATTATGCAAGAAAATACTCTCGGTATAAAGAAGTAGGAACGCTATGTTTTTTGACAAAAGGAATATTATATACTCATATACACATTGGCTCCGTACTTCATCTACACTTCTCAGTCTGGAGGATTGGGATTTGGCGAAAGCTGCATGTCTAGAACAAGTGGTCCGAGAGCTATTCAACCACCATGGAGGGTGGTATAGTCTACGGATTGGCGCATCGTAGATTTATTTCATTTTTGTTGATTTACCTCTGTATGATGATACTTTTTTTAGTTGTGTGTGTCTTTGAATCAAGAGTCTGGGAGTGAACTCTTTGTGTATTTCTCAATTGATTTCACCTGCCATTTTTTTGAACACATTTCACCTGCCATTTGATTTGCTTGTGAATGTTGGCATCGACTGTATTTATTTCAGTTTGCAAGTTTGCCTTTTGTTCGGTGTGGTCTTTTGAGCTTTGAGGAAATTGCGCAAATACACAATATTTGAGGCCGAGGTAATAGAAACCACAACTCTAGGGGGTTAAAAAAACAACTCAAATTGTATCAGATGACCCAAATATGAGGACCGGATCCCACCAGTCATAGACATAGAGCAGGTAGGCCTCATTTTTAGCCTGGGCGGCGGCGGCGCTCGTTCCTGCTCCGGGCGTTGGAGGCGGCGGCCGCGCCGGCGGTGGAGATGGCACCCGCCACCAGCACCGGCTGCCATCAGGACCTTTCCCCTGCCCTTTGATTTGATTCAGTTCAGGTAGTATGTATGAGCAGCAACTACCAATTTTGATGGGGAGGCATTGATCCACCCATTGCTTCATTGATGATTGTGACGCCCCCGACTCAACCATGAACTAATCATACACGCAAATACGCACGATCAAACCCGGGGACTCACGGGAAGATATCACAACACAACTCTAGACACAAATTAAAAGTCATACAAGCCTTATATTACAATCCAGGGGCCTCGAGGTCTCGAATACATAAGCTCGAGTTACACAAGCATCAGCGGAAGCATTAGCATCCGAGTACAGACATAATTAGATAAGGTTGCCTTAAGAAGGCTGAGCAAAACAACGACACTAGATCGAAAAGGCACAGGCCTCCTGCCTGGGAGCCTCCTATCTACTCCTGGTCGCCGGTCTTCACGTAGTAGTAGGCTCCACCGTGGTAGTAGTAGTCGTCGGCGGAATCAGCTGCCTCCGGGACTCCGTCGTCTGATCGCGGTAATCGGGTATGGAGAAAAAGAGAAGCAAAGCAACCGTGAGTACTCATCCAAAGTACTCGCAAGACTTACATCAGATCTATGCTAAGTATGCATCGGTATCAAAGGAGGGGCTGTATCTGTGGACTGTACTGCAGAAATGCCAGAATAGAGAGAAGGCCTAGCCAATCGAAGACTAGCCACTCGTAGGGTCTTGCAGCATTAGAAGAGTGCAGATTAGCATTTAAAAGTAATAGTAACAAGTATAATAGTAGTCATGCCCGGAGATCCTTCCTTGACTCCCTGCGAGAAAGCGATCCCGGAGCTATCAAATTATTAAATAACACAGGTATCCAGTTCTAGTTGTAGTAGATCGGGATACTCTCCGAGCGTCCGTTACCGTGGACACGGCTATTCGAATAGATATACTTCCCTGCAGGGGTGTACCAACTTACTCAACACGCTCGATTAACTCTGACCGGACACACTTTTTGGTTCATGCCCGGCCTAGGCCGATTGACACGCCGTAGCCCTACCTAGGCTCAATAGAGAGGTCAGCACGCCGGTCTACATCCTAAGTGCTCAGGGGTCTTGGGCCCATCGCCTTTTGCACTCCTGCACGTTGCGTGGGCGGCCGGGACCAGACCTAGCCCCTGTATACACACGCAGACTGTCGCGGTCCACCCGGGCGCGCGCCGCTCAGTTGCTGACGTCTGAAGAACTTCGGCTGAAACATACGACGCTGGGTGCCCATACTTTTCCCGCGTGGTGGTTAGTGCGAAAAGGCCAGAGGGCTACTCAGATCACATATCCAAACCCGTTAGTGTGTTGGGAGCTCGCGGTGACGATCAGTGCTCCATGATCTGTGGTCCCATCGCCCCGTCTCACGGACTTACGGCAAGGGCCAGGACTGCCCGGCCGTGCCGCGTAATTATCTCGCGGGTACCCTCACGGTCAACCCGACTTCACATCTCTCGCGGGTACCCCTCGGGGTCGAACCAACTTCAACAAGGATCTGACATAAAGACAAAGTATCCGTGTCTTCAACACATCAAGGGGGAATCTGAGGAATCACCCTCGTTGGATTCATACTCGATGTAAAAGGTCAAGGTGAACCTGGAGGAATCACCCTCAATGGGTTCACACTTGAGGGGCTGCACGACAGAGGCATCATCGGAGGTGGTGAAAGAGGAATCACCTTCGGTAACCCACAACCGACTAGGTACGCTACAGAGATATCATCAGGAGTGAGGTAGGAGGTATCACCCTCGGCACTCGATAGTAGCTCTGCAGAGTCGTACAACTTAAGGGGGTGTGCGGTGCTGTGTCGGTCTCTGCACATCGATCTCGTTGATCGAGACATCCGGAAGCAAAGCATGGCAACACGGACAAGGGTGCGGGGCCACTGATGGATCACTAACCAGCCTATACTAAGCATTTAGGACAGCAAGTAAAGTATCAACAGCAGGTTACAAAATCAGGCTATGCATCAGAATAGGAGCAATCAATTACAGTAGCAAAATCTAATGTAAGCATGGGAGAGAAAGAATGGGCGATATAGGAATGATCAAAGGGGTTTAGCTTGCCTGGAAGCTCTGCTGAAAAGGGTTGGTCGTCAGGGGTGTAGTCGTACTCGGTAGCAGCGTCGGTCTCGGGGTCTACCGGAGAGAAGAGGGGGAAGAAACAAATAAATACAGAGCAAACAAATGCAACACGATGCATGCCATGGCAATATACAGTGCTAGGGGTGACCTAACGCAGTGCTACACGTTACAGACGGAGCGGGAAAATATCTGGGAATATTTTCCCGGCTTTAGGCATCTGTCAGACAAATGAACTGGAGGGGAAGGTTCCATGTTTGCAGTGTTAGAGGCATCTGACAGCTACATGGAGGGTATATTCAGATTCGTTTCGTTTTTCTGATCAACTTTCATATAGAAAACTTTTTCATCCGAGTTACGGTTGAATTTCTATGAATTTCCAAAGTTTTAAACATTTTCTGGAATTACTGGAATTATTTAATTCGAATTATCCAGAACAGTGCCAACACCTTTTTACACCCAGCCAGAGCTAGCCCTAGCCACTGACTTGTGGGGCCAGGGGCCCAGTCAACTGTTGACCAGTTGACTGGTCAACAAAGTCATTGGGGGCCCAGGGGGTCCCGCCTGTCACTGACTCTAGTTAACAGAAATATTAACAGATTTTAATTGTGTTTAACTAAGGGTGGGTCCCACTGGTCATAGGCTCATTTAACCCAAAGGTTATTTAGTCCGCGGGGGCCACTGTCAGTGTCTAATTAGGTTAGTGGGTTAGGTTAGTTCTAACTAAACCGGCCGGGGCCCATATGTCAGTGAGCTGGCCCGGGGTGGTTTAAACATGCGCGCGCGCTGTGCACACCGGCGACGAGCGCGACAGGACGGAGGCCAACCGGAGCTACTCTCCGGTGACCAAAAGGAACGGCGGCGACAGCCAAAAGCACGTGCGCGAAGCGCCGCATCCAACGGAGCTTGCGGTGTAGGCCGGGGACAACTAAAACGACGACGACGAACGCATCCGACGGCGACCGGAGCACGGGACCGGCGGGTAGAAGCTAGGAGATGCGCTTGAAAAAACGATAGGGGGAAGAGGTGCGCGAGCTCACAGAGAAGCCCAAGGAGGGCCCGACGAGGCCAGGGTGGTCGAAGGTGAGCAGATCGACAACGATGTTGGTGGCGGCCGACGGGGAGAAGACGATGCGATGGCGTCGATGCAGCGGCGATCCGAGCTGATCCTGCCTCGTAGATGAAGTAGACGTGGACGACGGTCCTCCTAGACAACTCTTTGTAGCGCGGGGTGGCTCCTGGCCGCGCGTACGACAGCGAGGCGGCGACGGTTGCGTACGGGAAAGCTCGAGGCTGAGAGAGAGAGCGCGAGGAAGGGAAGGAGGGGAGCCAGGGGTTCGAGGGGGTGCAGTAGCGAAACCTTATCCCCTCGGCTCACCTGCTCGGTGCCGTGGCAGGCAGAGGACGGTGCGGCGCGCGTTCGGCCATGGCGGCGCCGCCACGCAGGGGAGGGGGCAGGTAGGCGATGGGGTTAGTGGGCTGGGCCAGGGCGCTGTAGTCTTAGGGCCCAGTCAATAGTAGGCTTTTTCTATTTCAATTTCTGCAACCAAAATAGCTATTGTTTCCTATTTAAATGAGCTAGCAAACAATTCTTGTTAGCTATGAAACTTTGCTCAAAAATAAAGCACAATATTGTGGTGCTGCACAAAAAGTTTGGGGCCATTTGGAAAATGTTAGGCATTTTTAGAAATTGGAAAGGCCAAAATAAATGCTGCTGGACCTCTAAATTAATTCCCAGGGGCATTTTGGGAATTTAAAAGAAGTTGGTTTCAACATGACAAATACGTAGGGAATATTTGCCATAGGATGAACTATTTTGATTGCATGACAGAAAAAGTAAATATTTGACATGCATTTCAAATTGGAATTTGGCTTTGATTTTGGACAAGTGGCAGATTGGCTTAGTGATCATGGTCACATGACCACCATTAGGGGGAAGATCACTGTAGTATGACACTGGGGGTGTCACAAATCTCCTCCACTACAAGAAATCTCGTCCCGAGATTTAAGAGGTAGAGAAAAGGCGAAGGGATTGGTTACGAAATTCTAACTAGTCTTCTCAATCTTGGTTACTCTTCTCGAAGAGTTCGCTCCGTGACGTTTATTCCTCCATTCCTCTGCTCCTGTGCGTCGTGACGAAGTTTTCATCCTTCCTTCGGAGCCTTCATCGTACTTACGAAAAGGATAAGGGGTAACTTCGGAAGAACGGACCTTTGCAAGGTTGATTATCGGGTGGATAACTCAGGGGATGTGGTAGAAAGTATCTATTGGATTGAAACTTAAGAAAAATATCGAGAGCAAAGTAAGAAGGTACAATAAGAAGTTTCAAGCAAATAGACAATCGTTCGATGCTTGAAATAGAGTGTGAAAGGGGTTCATAGCAACATGAAATAGATCATCTCTTGGAAGGTGGCTCGTGATAACATACGAAGCCAAGTGCAAAGGATACTTCGGAATCAAGGATGTACAGGAGAGTCAGGTTTTCGATCCTGTGGAACTGCGGTGAGTGTGGATTAAGAGTAGGAAGGGTGGTGACATCTTACACGGTCATGATAACAAGACATGTCAGAGGAAAGTTTGTCAGCTATGTCGGCAACAACGTCGGTACCAAGGGCGGGGGACGAAGAGAACCATTTTCCTGCTCGTTAAACGAGGCGGACCAATAGGCAAAGTTCTCATCCAC
The DNA here is from genome assembly GCA_039707655.1 of Elymus sibiricus. Taxonomy (NCBI): domain Eukaryota; kingdom Viridiplantae; phylum Streptophyta; class Magnoliopsida; order Poales; family Poaceae; genus Elymus; species Elymus sibiricus. Next base: position 3,345,972 of record CM077676.1, read on the forward strand.
CGGTGTTACTGGAATGTCATCAACAATAGTAACAGGGTCTTCTGACAGAGTTGTACACCGAGGTGTTTACATAAGTAGGGAATTATTAATGCTTAGATCATATGATTTATAAGAAAGGTTAAACAGACGAATAGAAAGGAAAATGTGCTTATCAGATCAAACAGACCAATGGTAAGGAAAATGTGTTTATACACAAGTAATAGGTGTATATCTTTCCCAAGGAAAAGCAGAGCATGATATACATGACAGTACAACAAGTAGATAACCATTTAGGTAAAGGGGCGAGGGAATTCATGATGTTACCCATACAACGGTGTTTGGATAATTGATCAAGAAACATTTAGCATTGCGCTTCCAATGTTCTTGTTGATTTACGGAGTACCACAATCATGCTTCGGGGTAGCAATGATATGGTGTTTAAAGTAAAGATTGGGTTCAAAGATCACAAGAGATACAAAGGAACAATTTCAAGAAAAGCAAGGAACGTAAGGTATAACCAAACATGACCAAGTCTGTGTTGCAGGAAGTCAAGGATGTTGTCGATGATAACACAAATCATCGAGGGGCAAGGATGGTATTTCTCATCAGGAATTCAATTGACATCTTGGCAGAAGTCAAAATGTAGACGATGATCACGACACATTTTGCCGAGAGGTTTCATGAAGATGTAATTGATCAACGATGGCATCAAGAAAGGAAATGACGAAGTGGATAGTTATGGGAACAACAGATAAGATGCAAGCTCGGAATCGGAGTTGCTTTTCAAGACAACAAAATGATGCTGAAAACTTGACGTAAGCCTTGCTCATGGTCTGAAGAATTCGTGCACCAAAGAAGGACGAGGTAGCACGATCAAAGGTAGCATGATAAGGATGTAGCCGGTAGTCTAGGAATGACAACATTGAGTTTAAATTTCCCATCAACAAATTACTAGGGGTATTGGATTGCAGTGCGGATTCGATTCACTAATCGGTGTTCTCGGTTGACAACAACCCAGAACCCGTGGAATGACTAAGACGGGGAAAGGTATTACTTCATCAAAAATTCATCAGATGTAGTGCAATGGCATGATATCCTCGAGATATCAGAGGGTAATACTCGAAGGTAGAACAGACACTACTAGGGAAAACCCTAGCAATAGCGCGGGGTTTTGTCATAGCAGTAGCGCGGGTGGGCGCGCTACTGCTACGGCGCTACAACTAACTATTAGCAGTAGCGTTGTTCCACCCGCGCTACTGCTACCAGAGTTTAGCAGTAGCGCGTTTAGGTGAAGCTCGCTACTGCTAAAAGCTGCAGCGCGCCTGTTTAATACGCGCTACTGCTAAGGCAGCGCTACTGCTACACACATACCCCGCGCTAATGTTACTATTGTCTGTAATTTTTTTCTACAGTGTTTTTTCTCTGTTTTTTAATAGGTTTTATACAATAGCCCGTCATATCATACACACAATAGTCTCATCATATCATACAGATGCAAATAGTCTCATCAAATCATGTCATCATCATCCAACACAAATGATGTCTCTCATCATCATCGATCTCGAAATAGCGATACAAGTTATGATATGTCTCGAATACGTGCAACTACATCGTCATCCCATACACATGTTTCATCATCCATCTAAAACGATGATATAGAAGAGAAGAGCTATTGTAGGGGAACGCAGTAGAAAACAAAAATTTCCGACCTACGCACCAGCCCAGGATCACTATGGAGACTGCATACAAGGTTTGATCTGTTTCGTTACCGACTCGTAGCGCAGCGGAAGTAGAGTCGATGACGATCGGCGGTGCAGATCCCCGCAGCTAGGATTTACAACCTCCCAACCGCGAGGATGTACGCCCACATCTGCCCCTCGGACAGCCCTCCGGGAGGCGGTTGGACAGTCCCTCAGACGGTGTCGCGGACAGCCCTTCGGGAGGACTTTCGAAACTCGAACGGTCACTCGGACAGCCCTTCGGGAGGACCCTCGAAACTAAGACGATCACTTGGACAGCCCTTCGGGAGGCACTCTAGAACTAAGACCGAAACTACGATCTCTCTACATAGTTGCACATATACGCTGTCATCTATCCGGCAGGGCTTCGCCGTCCAGAACTAGTTCCCACCAGAACCCAGACAGCCTTTCGGCTCTACGAAACTATTTCGCTGGGAGGGAGAGAGAAGCCAGACAAGTCAATGGCATGTGTATGAGAGCAAGCATGAGCTGATTTTGGAGAGCTCTCTCCACCTCTATTTATAGGAGGATCAAGGGGTAGAGGAAAGACCAAAAGGACCTTCCTAGGATCTTTCCACCACATGCCACATAAGGGTGTCTAGAAGATATCCACCATGAGGTGGAAGGACACCTCAAGGAGGGCCCCCCCATGCCATGGCCGAAATTTGCAGCCCCCTTGGGGAGCTCCACCTCCCTTTCACACACCAAAAGTGGTTTTCTTCTAGAAGAAAAACCCCATTTGCAAATCAGCCCAAAAAGTGCTTTTCACTATTCACGAAGACATTTTTCTGCGTCCGTTAAAACCCAAATTATTTCTGTGTGCCTAGAATAATTCTAGCACCCACCAAAACAATTTTGAACGCATTCCGAAACAATTTCAGAACAATGTTTCTTCAGCGAAAAGCAACCAAAACGGTTCCGGCTGCTCCGGAACATTTCCGGTTTTTGTCCCGGAAAATTCCCAGAAGTTTCCAGAACACTTCTGGCATCCTCCAAGAATTTCCAGGCGTGTGCCAGAACCAATTTGACTTAATGGAATACCCTGAAACAACTTTTCAGTTTCACCGGAACTATTCCGGTGTTCTCTCCGGAACGTTTCCGTTTCGCCCGAAACTTTTTCGGTGATTTTCTCTCAGACTCCCCGTCTAGTATTCGGCAGATAGATGACCCTTAAGCGTGTGACCCTATAGGTTCGGTGAAATATAGACATGACCGAAACTCTTTCCGATCAATGATCAACATCGGAGCCGTGGACACCCATATTGACCCCTATACCCACACGAATGAATATTCGAGTGAACCTCCAGTTGCCGTGTGCTATTCCTGTTGCTTCGCGATATGTTACAAATACCCGAGGTGAGAAACATCGGCATCCTCGTGGATCAACACTTGTCCACAATGCCAGTTACCTCGTTGCCGGTTTTTGTTCTATTTTCTCGTTTTTGTGTTCCGGCATCCCTGTGATCAAATCACACTTGTGTCTGGCCAGACGATGATGGATACCGTAACACCGAGAGGGCCCGAGAATATCTCTCCATCGTCGGAGGAGCAAATCCCAATCTTGAGCTATCAAGTTACTTAACACACTTTTCCATGAACCCGTAAGCCGCCGTAATAGCCACCCATTTACGGATGACGTTTAACAAACCCCAAAGTTCATGAAGCAAGTATGAAGAAACTCAACACTCTCATGGTCTAAGGAATTATGCAAACATTAACTTCTCTGTGTTATTAACCATTAACTTATGACGAATGAATCTCATAGCATAACATCAATCGGGTCGATTCAACACAAGTGTTCTACTAACATTGTGCCCTGAAAGTTGCCGGCATAGTCATGCCCATGATCAGGAAAACAGAACCATCATGCAACACTTGAGCTAGTCTTAGAGGCCAGACTAGGAATACATTTTACCGTTTATTATTCCACACGTGCATATGAGTCTTCCTTCAAGCCTCGTGGTTATTGTAGACTCGAGAACCATAGCAGTTATAGCATGGAACATAAACATAATTATGATCATGGAGATAAATAATAACATTTGTTATTGCCTCTAGGGCATATCTCCTACAGACTCGCACTTGCACTAGAGTCAATAATCTAGTCAATGCTAATGCACATTACACCTGTGCCACACTGGTGTAAAAATGCTTCGCATGTGGTATAGCCTGATGTCCAACGGATCTGACAACTTCAGTTCCGTGTGTATCTCTGCATGTCCTTGCGTTTTCACGCTTTCACAAAATTCATATTTTGTGTGGACTTGGCTTCGTATATATGTGAATCACTGGTCAAACCTTGATTCCTCAGACTGAGCTATGGAGCAACTATCTTCAATAGTGTTCCATTGACCAAAGCCATCTTGGAATCATACTAAGTTCATGAACGAACTGTATGATTCAACATCTTCTATGTTGCTTCGAAAGCAGCAACATACTTAGCCTTAGTTATAGAATTCGCCACAGTAACCTGGTTGGAAACGATTTCCAAACACTGTGCCACCATATTGTGTGTTACACAAAACCCTTAATTTAAATCGAAAATCGCATGGAGCATTGATGAAGACTGTATCGATGTAATCACTTACAACGAGCACTTCATAATCTCTGCTTGCGAGAAAACATGTCATCAGTGCTACTTTAGTACTTAATGACATTTTTCACTGTTGTCCCATGATCAGTACTTTGATCACTTTGGTATCTATACTCGCAACGGCTTGGAGTATTGGACATATCTGGTTGTTTTACATACCATGGAATACATGATTAATCCAAACACGAAAGTGTGTGGAATCTCCATCATGTATTTCGCTCATCAGTGTTTTGGGACACCGAGTCTTGCAAAAACTCTTTCCATGTGACTTCGGCAAGAATCACTCCTTGGCGTTTTAATGCTAAAAGGTTTTAGCATCTTGTCAATATGTATTCATTGCTTAGCCCCATTAGGTAAATCTATCTCCATAGATCATCATGCCTAATATTGAGGCTATTTAGCCCAAGCACTGCATCGGAAAAACTATTTTCAAATGAAGTCCTAATTCGTGTCAAGAAATTTATTTCCAATTAATAATGTGTCAAGTACACAAGGTTTTTAGAAATATTATTATGCTCCCACTTACTTTCTTGAATCACAAGCATCTTCGATACCCATTTGATGAAGTCAAAACCCTTTTGACCATTCCATCAAAAACGAAGATTCCAACTCCTCTTTGCTCTCTTCTGTCCATCGCTGGAACTCTGAAGTTTGCATACTTACTAGCATCCTCTGGATCGACAAATTACTTTGGACTGTATCACATACAAGTCCTAGGTTTCATTTCCATCACATGGAAATCCTTTTGTCATCCATGTTTCATATCTCATGATTGAAATATGTATTAATTGCTAGTTCAACCCGAACCGACTTTAAGTATCGCTACGGTGAGACAATCTCATCGTAGTCAACTCCTTGAACTTGTTATTGCAACAAGTCGAGCTTTATGGATAAAACATTTTATCCGTATCAGTTTTTAGTTCCATAAATATTCGTTAGACTCTAAGTCTTCCGAAAAGGTGTAATAAGATTTTAATCTTGAATCACTTATATGGAAACTATCTCAGATTGTATTGGCATTTAGCCAATTCCGGAGTCAGGGCCCATCAACGCTTCCTTGTGAATCGTAGGTATACTGTTGTCTAACAACAATATCTCGTTTGCGCACCTGATAGGTTTGCACGAGCTTTGCTTACGTGGTTCAGCTGCAAGTTCGACCGAAGTCCATACATTTTATTGTAGAGACTTCCGTATCAGTCGCAGTAGGAAACTCTGGAATCACTTCCAAGGTTCCTTTCCTTTGATCTGATGACGAAGATACTGCTTATCTCGTCGAGTTGCACTATTCTCCCACTCACCCTTTTGCAAGAACTATTCTCTTTAAAAGCATACCGTTCTCGGTGGCAAACCTTTTGCCTCGGTATAGTGGTGGAGGAATTTCCAATTACTTGGGATAACCTACAAAGTAGCTCTTGTCGGATTTGGAATAGGTTTGTAACCTTTTACACAAGCCCCATATTCCAAATGTTAAGAAAAGATATAATATGGTTGGGCGTACCATACCATGGCGTCATTTCAACAGACCCGATGGAGCTCTTTTCAGTGTAAAAGCCGCAGTCTCTAAAGCATCACTTTAAAAGGGATAATGGCAAATTTATTTATGTCATCTTTGATCTTACCATGTCATGAATGGTTCGATTACATCTACACGGACTCTCCACTTGCAGTGGTGCTCCGGGAGGTGCAAGTTATGAAACCCCTTTCACAACTCATCAGACATTCGCTAAACATGTAACTCAAATATTCCTTTCTGCAATCGAATTGTAGAAACATAATTTTCTTGTTACAACAACTTCTACTTCATTTTTGAAAACCTTATGAATGAATTCAAAAGATCCAGACTTACGTCTCATCAAGTAAATATCAATATATCTACTTGAGTCATTTCTGAAGATAGATAAATCCACTACTTGCAACAACATTTATTGAACTACACACATCAAAATGTATGATTACCAATAAGTTCGTTGCTCATTCCTTATGGCTTATGAACGGTATTTCAGTCACTTCACTTTTCGGAGGAAAGTTGCAAGTGTCAGATGATTCAAAATCAAATGACTTCAAAATCCATCATAATGGAATTTTTCCATGCGGGTTTCTCCAATGTTACCAAATGCAGTGCCACACTTGTGTGGTATTCTTTTAGTCTTGCGACATTTAGCGTCAGTGTTATGGATGTATCATATTACCATCAATATTCATAACATACGTTCCATCGTTGATGGAAGTATGGCCCTTATGTTATTCATGATTCCGAACAACAATTGTTCTTTCATGAACAACACTCTTGCAACAAACATTATGCAAATGGGCTAGAGTGTATAAAACTCTAAAATGATTTATGAAAGTAAATACAGAGGTAAAGTATTATTATCAATATTCATAACATACATCTCATTCATAATGAAAGTATGGCCCTTATGTTATTCATAACACCGAACATCAAAAGTTCTCTTATGAATAACCTTCTTGCAAGATACCTTATGCAATGGGCTAGAGTATGTAAAACTCTATAATGAATTATGAAAAATAAATACATAGGTAATACACCGATGGAAGGTATAGTAACTTTTACTAAGTTCCCAACATGTATTTAAACCTCATTCCTCGCTAGTCTTTCAGGCCATAGTAGTTCTTGCATCGAGTCGCAACAGAGTGCAATCGAGCGGGTATCTCTGTGATAAACTCACAATACCCAAGAATCAGTGATTAACAATTTAACCATAATTCCCAAGAACTATATCTTTGACCAGCCTTCTATACATCAAAAACCTGTATGACATTCATACATGAGCTGGATATTCCAGTCTTCTTTCCTTTTGCCTTTATACTTCTAACAGTTTAACTTTCAGTATTTCTCCTACTCTCAGAAGAAGCACCCAACTTAAGAGTGGCGATAGCCCCGGACTTCCTAGGCGTGAAAGTTTCACTAACACCCTTCGGACACTTCCTTTCTCTTTAAGTTGTTTGTTTTATTCACCATCATCATATGACAGGTGTTCTTCTGGATCCCTCTCTTATCAGTCTAATGCATAGTAAACTCCTTTACTAATAGTTTGCAAACAAACATTGCTTTGGATATCTCATATCTTGTAGCCTTTGTCTGTCTCTGAAAATGATTTTCAGATTCCATGAATATCACATAACTATCCAAACTTTCGAAGTTCGGGTCTCATGGAAGCAAACATATTGCACTTGACTGAAACGGAATTCTAGCTTTTGGATCGATGGACGAGAATCACATGATCCATAGCATTAGCAGGAGAATACCGAAAGCATGCGATAGGACAAGTCCTTCTCGGCACTCTAGAGGACAATCCTCTCATTACGTTACCAACCGTAAAGTTTTAACCAGATATTTAACAGCTATTCAATTTTAATTGGGAAGGTGGAAACGCGAGCCATTATTCTACAACTATTACGCAAATAACACTTAGACAGTGTTCATAATTAATTGCACTGAGAATTAAAAGAATTAATTCTACAGTGCGCTCCCACTCAAATCAATATCTCTCATAATTGATTGTGAGTGATTCAAGACCCCCATTTCAATTGTTCGCCATTGGTGTAACACCACTGATGACGAAAATCTCAACCGGTAGGCCAACTTGCCAATCACATCTCTATGTGATTCTTGTTCATCTTTCGATGCGCGTGTTCCGAGCTCATGACGGTCATGCCTGAACGACAAGACAACCAAGTGATCTTGCTGCGAGGTCTCAACTCACCCGCCTCACACTTCCCTAATCGTTTGTACCCGTGTGACACGGCGCACTCCGAGAAGTTAGGTGCCGTGACGGTGCTACACTTGGGAGAACACTAACCACTTGATATTTTTGTGAGAGATCACCCTAATAAAAAGCGACTACCGCGCAATCAAGAAGGGTGCATCATAAGGGATAAACATCTCAGGCAATTCATAATAGCATGATATGGTATAGCCCTTTCTGACGGAGAAGTCTTTCATTTCTTCGTCTTCGGCATTCGCGTTGGTGTTCACCTTCGCGAAGATTGCCACCACCTTGTCGATGCACCAGATAATATTGCTATCTCCATAGCTAATAAAATAAGTGCATTACTGAAGGTTGACACGCAGGTCATTAAAGTGACAATCATATGGCTCCAGCCATCATGCCGAATCATGACACGCAGGTCATGTTAATCAATTTACATTATATAGTCATCTCATACATAATCAAATTATAATGAGCACTGCTATACCACATCACATGCACATGCAAACCATCCTGCAAAACCAAGTTAGGCGCCTCTAATCGGTTCATGCAAAATTTTATTTTACGTGGCTTCTAAGGTTTCGAAACAAACCGAAGCTACCAACGTCCATCATCAAGCATGATAATCCAAGTCGCTAGATTAACATTGCGGGTTGTATGAAACACGAGATAATAAAATCTCGAGCCCCATACTAAACTTTGTCATACGCGTGACCCCCGTGCAGATCATATCTGCTTTGCCCTTTCGTCTGCGAAATTTCATCTTTCTTTTTAACTACGGTGGAATTCAATGAACTGTTAGCACTTCGTTGATCAATCAGGATCGCGGATTGCCAGAACATTGAAACTCCACCATACTGTTATCAAGATCAGAAATATGCAAATTCCAGGGAAGCAACAAGAACATCGGGTAACAGATTTCATCTGCTACCCGCACAAATAATTTTCAGTAATAGAACTCATCTACTACCTAATTATATTGTGCAATACCAATGCATCTCTATGTATTCTAGATCACAACCTGCATCTACGCATAGCACGGCTCTTGATGCCACTGTAGGGGAACGCAGCAGAAAACAAAAATTTCCGACCTACGCACCAGCCCAGGATCACTATGGAGACTGCATACAAGGTTTGATCTGTTTCGTTACCGACTGGTAGCGCAGCGGAAGTAGAGTCGATGACGATCGGCGGTGCAGATCCCCGCAGCTAGGATTTACAACCTCCCAACCGCGAGGATGTACTCCCACATCTGCCCCTCGGACAACCCTCCGGGAGGAGGTCGGACAGTCTCTCGGACGGTGTCGCGGACAGCCCTTCGGGAGGACCTTCGAAACTCGAACGGTCACTCGGACAGCCCTTCGGGAGGACCCTCGAAACTAAGACGATCACTTGGACAGCCCTTCGGGAGGCACTCTCGAACTAAGACCGAAACTACGATCTCTCTACAGAGTTGCACACATACGGTGTCATCTATCCGGCAGGGCTTCGCCGTCCAGAACTAGTTCCCACCGGAACCCAGATAGCCTTTCGGCTCTACGAAACTATTTCGCTGGGAGGGAGAGAGAAGCCAGACAAGTCAATGGCATGTGTATGAGAGCAAGCATGAGCTGATTTTGGAGAGCTCTCTCCACCTCTATTTATAGGAGGATCAAGGGGTAGAGGAAAGACCAAAAGGACCTTCCTAGGATCTTTCCACCACATGCCACATAAGGGTGTGTAGAAGATATCCACCATGAGGTGGAAGGACACCTCAAGGAGGGCCCCCCCATGCCATGGCCGAAATTTGCAGCCCCCTTGGGGAGCTCCACCTCCCTTTCACACACCAAAAGTGGTTTTCTTCTAGAAGAAAAACCCCATTTGCAAATCAGCCCAAAAAGTGCTTTTCACTATTCACGAAGACATTTTTCTGCGTCCGTTAAAACCCAAATTATTTCTGTGTGCCTAGAATAATTCTAGCACCCACCAAAACAATTTTGAACGCATTCCGAAACAATTTCAGAACAATGTTTCTTCAGCGAAAAGCAACCAAAACGGTTCCGGCTGCTCCGGAACATTTCCGGTTTTTGTCCCGGAAAATTCCCAGAAGTTTCCAGAACACTTCTGGCATCCTCCAAGAATTTCCAGGCGTGTGCCAGAACCAATTTGACTTAATGGAATACCCTGAAACAACTTTTCAGTTTCACCGGAACTATTCCGGTGTTCTCTCCGGAACGTTTCCGTTTCGCCCGAAACTTTTTCGGTGATTTTCTCTCAGACTCCCCGTCTAGTATTCGGCAGATAGATGACCCTTAAGCGTGTGACCCTATAGGTTTGGTGAAATATAGACATGACCGAAACTCTTTCCGATCAATGATCAACATCGGAGCCGTGGACACCCATATTGACCCCTATACCCACACGAATGAATATTCGAGTGAACCTCCAGTTGCCGTGTGCTATTCCTGTTGCTTCGCGATATGTTACAAATACGCGAGGTGAGAAACATCGGCATCCTCGTGGATCAACACTTGTCCACAATGCCAGTTACCTCGTTGCCGGTTTTTGTTCTATTTTCTCGTTTTTGTGTTCCGGCATCCTTGTGATCAAATCACACTTGTGTCTGGCCAGACGATGATGGATACCGTAACACCGAGAGGGCCCGAGAATATCTCTCCATTGTCGGAGGAGCAAATCCCAATCTTGAGCTATCAAGTTACTTAACACACTTTTCCATGAACCCGTAAGCCGCTGTAATAGCCACCCATTTACGGATGACGTTTAACAAACCCCAAAGTTCATGAAGCAAGTATGAAGAAACTCAACACTCTCATGGTCTAAGGAATTATGCAAACATTAACTTCTCTGTGTTATTAACCATTAACTTATGACGAATGAATCTCATAGCATAACATCAATCGGGTCGATTCAACACAAGTGTTCTACTAACATTGTGCCCTCAAAGTTGCCGGCATAGTCATGCCCATGATCAGGAAAACAGAACCATCATGCAACACTTGAGCTAGTCTTAGAGGCCAGACTAGGAATAAATTTTACCGTTTATTATTCCACACGTGCATATGAGTCTTCCTTCAAGCCTCGTGGTTATTGCAGACTCGAGAACCATAGCAGTTATAGCATGGAACATAAACATAATTATGATCATGGAGATAAATAATAACATTTGTTATTGCCTCTAGGGCATATCTCCTACAGCTATCACTATGAGTAAGAGCGGAATTATGCAGTACATGAGACGCCGGTTGTGATTCCTCTCTCGCGCTAGCGTGAACCTCAAGTAACTAGCTTCTGCTTCTTGTCTGCTATCGAACCCTTTATGGCTGCCGCCCGAGAACCGTGACACTTGGGCCTGACACTCGGGCCACTCATCGTACACTCCCCCGGAACCCTCCCTATGTACACGGCATAGTACTTCTTCGCCATCAAGGACCTATGTACCTGTTAGAGATGCATCTTCATCAAGCGAATTCAACAATAATATGCAACATAATATATATGAGCAACACGAAAAGAAAGAGTTAGCTAATAGATGCAACATATAGTAAACATAATTAATCAACGCAGGTTCATCGTACCCAAACTAATTAACTAGATGTACGCAGGTCATCGTACCCAAACTAACAAACTAGCGTTACGCAAGTTCAGCATGACCGTTGACATATCAAAGTTTCATCGCTACAGAAACTACAAGTTCAACCGACACATCATCATCGACATCGTCAATCACTGGAAGTTCCACCCATCCATATCCGGGAGGATGCACCCTAGCTTCGTGAACGGCGTTAGGTCCTGACGTTGCATGCCTATGCGAGTTCTGACGTCAGCTCGCGATATAGGGCCGTGGTGGAACATCCCCTTGTCTTCGACAACTTCTGTCATGATGATCGTTGCAATGTCCTTCTGGATGCGAAAGCAGTCATCTCTGAGTTTATAATCCGGTTCGTCTCCTAAGGATTCTGCCCATTTGCGGATATGTTCATCGTTTCTTGTTGTCATGCGATGCTGTTGGTGATCCTTTCTAAACTCCATCATGAGATGGAGGAGGAAGAATCCATCGTTCTTGCTTGTTGTCGGTTGATGGATGGAGCAGAAGGTAGTTTTATGCGAGAACCCGGCTTGTTCTTCCTTTGTTTCCTGATCTCCATGTGGCCACCCCTCATGCTGAAGCTGTGGAGAGCATCATCCAGAATATCCATTATGTGGGTGTAGTCTTTCTTCTCGAAGTTTCTGGACGAGTCGAAATACACGGCGTGGGAGACTCACGGGAAAAGAACGATAAGGACGGCGCGCCCGTTGCTGCGGAAAATAAAGACACCCAAATTAGTCTCCATATGAGCGAAGGAATGATTGAAACGTACGAAAGGGTTGTCCGGCAATGCCTTACACTGGATGATAAGGCAGGAGAATCGTTTCCTTGTCCTTATTCGTTACCATGAAGTATTCGATGTAGTCCCTAGCAGCTTTACGTTCAAACTCGCCGAGACTCAAGAAGGACTCATGCATGTAGTATGGATCCGCCACCGAGATTTTCGAGATTTGTTCTCTCCTGATGACGAAGTTCATATGTAGCGCAAAAAGGCGGACGATCGTAAAATCGAGCTGCCTCGTGAGAAACATCTCAAAGATGTGATCAAACCACAAGAAGAACACCTCCGCGGGCAGTGTGTCGACGTAGTACTTGGCCTGAGGCACACGGACCGCATAAAGCGGATATCCTGGATCCTCCGAGGTGAGAAGGCTTTTCTCAATCGACAACACATGGTCGTGCAGTCTCCTGAGATCCCCTGATATGCCCTCTAGCGGTTTCGGCGGTAGGATCGGCTCGCCTGCGACATGGTACATCGCCGCACCTTTGACCGGTACACAGTCTGCAAAATTGGTCGGCTGGCTGCTAGAAGCTTTGGCAGCTTTGGCGGCAGAAGTGCCTCTCTTCGGCGGTCCCTTCCTCTCCTTTTTCTTGGGTTCACCGTCCAGACCCTTCCTTACCCCCGCCACCAGTGTCGTCGGGCTAAGCACTTTACGACCCTCGGCTAGATGACCCTGCGTTGAGGTGGCATCTGGAGGCGTGTCCTGTGAGGATTGCTTGAAGAGAGACTTCTTGCAATCAACCCTAGGATGTTCCTGCCCGGCACATCATCCATCTCCTCATCCGCATGCTCATAGCCCAAGTCATATGGTTGACTCATCATTTGTCCGTCGTCATAGGCGGCGCCGGTATTGAGGAACCAGAGAGGGTCCTCCTCCTCCATCTCATCATCCATTCCTTGTTCCACGGGGCCGACTACTGTTGGGGAACGTTGCATGGGAAACAAAAAATTTCCTACGCACACACAAGATCTATCCATGGTGATGAGCATCTACGAGAGGGAGAGTGAATCTACATACCCTTGTAGATCGCTAAGCGGAAGCGTTAAGAAACGTGGTTGATGTAGTCGAACGTCTCCGCGATCCAAATCGCAAGTCGTCCCTCGATCCGATCACGAACTAGTGCCGAACGGACGGCACCTCCGCGTTCAACACACGTACGGCTTGATGAAGCCTTCACCTCCTCGATCCAGCGAGCGATGATGAAGTAGTAGATGAGTTCCGGCAGCACGACAGCGTGGTGATGGTGGTGAGGAACAATCTCTGCAGGGCTTCGCCAAGCACTACGGAGATTATGACGGGAGAACTAGAGGGTTAGGGTTGCCGACACACGGCTTGGGAAATCTTGATGTGTCCCGTGTGCTAGCCCTGCCCCTCTATTTATATGTTGAGCCTTGGGGTCTAAACTTGGAGTAAAAGCCTCCTCCAGGTCGGTTTTGCCCGCACAAGGTCGGTTTGGCCCGCAGGGAAAGAGTCCAACTCGGATCCCTGCAGTACCGCGCACAAGCGGTAGTACCGCTCACGAGCGGTAGTACCGCTTGAGCGGTAGTACCGCTGCTACGGTAGCGGTAGTACCGCTTGGGCGGTAGTACCGCTGCTACAGTAGCGGTAGTATTGCCTTACCAGCTTAAGGCAGTAGCAAAACTTCCTTTTGCACTTCCAAAACCTCGTGGGCTTTATCCCTTTGGCTCATATAAAGTGTTGCTGCACCCGAACACTTCGGTAAACATCCGGAACCCCTTCCGGTGAATTCCGGAACCCTTCCGGAAACCAAAACACTATTATCACATATATCAATATTTACCTCCGGACTCTTCCGGAGATCCTCGTCATGTCCGGGATCTTATCCGGGACTCCGAACAACCTTCGGACACCAACAAAATAACTCAACTATACTAATCGTCACCAAACGTTAAGTGTGTAGACCCTGCGGGTTCGAGAACTATGTAGACATGACCAAGACACCTCTACGGTCAATAACCAATAGCGGGACCTGGATGCCCATATTGGCTCCTACATATTCTACGAAGATCTTTATCGGTCGAACCTCTATGTCAAGGATTCAGTTAATCCCGTATGCTGTTCCCTTTGTTCTTCGGTATGTTACTTGCCCGAGATTCGATCGTCGGTATCTCTATACCTAGTTCAATCTCGTTACCGGCAAGTCTCTTTACTCGTTCCGTAATACAAGATCTCATGGCTAACACTTTAGTCACATTGCTTGCAAGGCTCATTGTGATGTTGTATTACCGAGTGGGCCCTGAGATACCTCTCCGTCACACGGAGTAACAAATCCCAGTCTTGATCCATGCCAACCCAACAGACACCCTCGGAGATACCTGTAGAGCACCTTTATAGTCACCCAGTTACGTTGCGACGTTTGATACACACAAGGTATTCCTCCGATGTCAGGGAGTTGCATGATCTCATGGTCATAGGAACAGATACTTGACATGCAGAAAACAATAGCAATAAACTGACACGATCATATGCTACGTTTATAGTTTGGGTCTTGTCCATCACATCATTCTCCTAATGATGTGATCCCGTTATCAAATGACATCTCATGTCTATGGCTAGGAAACCTTAACCATCTTTTGATCAACGAGCTAGTCAACTAGAGGCTTACTAGGGACACAGTGTTGTCTATGTACCCACACATGTATTTGAGTTTCCAATCAATACAATTATAGCATGGATAATAAACGATTATCATGAACAAGGAAATATAATAATAACCAATTTATTATTGCCTCTAGGGCATATTTCCAACAGTCTCCCACTTGCACTAGAGTCAATAATCTAGTTCACATCACTATGTGATTTACATTGTAATGAATCGAACACCCATGCAGTTCTGGTGTTGTTCATGTTTAGCCCTTGGAAGAGGTTTAGTCATCGGATCTGCAACATTCATATCCGTGTGTACTTTGCAAATATTTATGTCGTCCTCCTTGATGTAATCGCGAATGGAATTGAAACGTCGCTTTATGTGTCTGGTCCTCTTGTGAAATCTTGGTTCCTTGGCTAGAGCAATGGCACCAGTATTATCACAAAACAGAGTCATTGGGTTAAGCGCACTAGGCACTACTCCAAGATCTGTCATGAACTCTTTCATCCAGACACCTTCCTTCGCCGCCTCCGAGGCAGCGATGTACTCCGCTTCGCATGTAGAATCAGCCACCACGCTTTGCTTGGAACTGCACCAGCTAACCGCACCCCCATTAAGAATAAATACGTATCCGGTTTGTGACTTAGAGTCATCCGGATCAGTGTCAAAGCTTGCATCGACGTAACCCTTTACGACGAGCTCTTGATCACCTCCATAAATGAGAAACATGTCCTTAGTCCTTTTCAGGTACTTCAGGATATTCTTGACCGCCGTCCAGTGTTCCATTCCTGGATCACTTTGAAACCTTCCGGCCATACTTATGGCAAGGCTGACATCGGGTCTTGTGCACAGCATTGCATACATGATAGAGCCTATGGCTGAAGCATAGGGGATGACACTCATCTTTTCTCTATCTTCTGCAGTCACTGGGCATTGAGTCTTACTCAACTTCACACCTTGCAAAACAGGCAAGAACCCCTTCTTGGACTGATCCATTTTGAACTTCTTCAAAATCTTATCAAGGTATGTGCTTTGTGAAAGTCCTATTAAACGTCTTGATCTATCTCTATAGATCTTGATGCCTAATATGAAAGCAGCTTCTCCTAGGTCCTTCATTGAAAAACTCTTGTTCAAATATTCCTTCACGCTTTCCAACATTTCTATATTGTTTCCAATCAGTAATATGTCATCCACATATAATATTAGAAACGCTATAGAGCTCCCACTCACTTTCTTGTAAATACAAGCTTCTCCGTAAACTTGTATAAACTCGAACACTTTGATCACCTCATCAAAGCGAAGATTCCAACTCCGAGATGCTTGCACCAGTCCATAAATGGATCGCTGGAGTTTGCAAACTTTGTCAGCATTCTCTGGATCGACAAAACCTTCTGGTTGCATCATATACAACTCTTCCTTAAGGAAACCGTTAAGGAACGCTGTTTTGACATCCATCTGCCAAATTTCATAATCGAAAAAGGCAGCTATTGCTAACATGATTCTGACGGACTTAAGCATCGCTACGGGTGAGAAGGTCTCATCGTAGTCAACTCCTTGAACTTGTGAAAAACCCTTTGCCACAAGTCGAGCTTTATAGACGGTGACATTACCGTCCGCGTCCGTCTTCCTCTTAAAGATCCATTAGTTCTGAATGGCCTTACGCCCTTCAGGTAATACTTCCAAAGTCCACACTTTGTTTTCATACATGGATCCTATCTCGGATTTCATGGCCTCTAACCACTTCTCGGAATCCGGGCCCATCATCTCTTCTCCATAGCTCGTAGGTTCATCGTTGTCCAACAACATGACTTCTAAGACAGGGTTGCCGTACCACTCAGGAGCAGTACGCGTCCTTGTCGACCTACGAAGTTCGATAGCAACTTGATCCAAAGCTTCATGATCATCATCATTAACTTCCTCTTCAGCTGATGTAGGCTCTACAGAAACATCTTTCTGCGCTGCGCTACTTTCAGGTTGAAGTAAAGGTTCAACAACCTCATCAAGTTCTATCTTCCTCCCACTCAATTCTTTCGAGAGAAATTCTTTCTCAAGAAACGTTCCGTTTTTAGCGACAAACACTTTGCCTTCAGATCTGAGGTAGAAGGTATACCCAACTGTCTCTTTTGGGTATCCTATGAAGACGCATTTCTCCGCTTTGGGTTCCAGCTTTTCAGGCTGAAGCTTTTTGACATAAGCATCACATCCCCAAACTTAGAAACGACAGCTTCGGCTTCTTGCCAAACCAAAGTTCATATGGCGTCGTCTCAACGGATTTCGATGGTGCCCTATTTAAAGTGAATGCAGCTGTCTCTAATGCATAGCCCCAAAACGATAGTGGCAAATCGGCAAGAGACATCATAGATCGCACCATATCCAATAAGTTTCGATTACGACGTTCGGACACACCATTACTGTGGTGTTCCAGGCGGTGTCAATTGTGAAACAATTCCACACTGTCTTAAGTGACTGCCAAACTCATAACTCAGATATTCTCCTCCTCGATCAGATCGTAGGAATTTAATCTTCTTGTTACGATGATTCTCAACTTCACTCTGAAATTGTTTGAACTTTTCAAATGTTTCAGACTTGTGTTTCATTAAGTAAATATACCCATATCTACTTAAGTCATCAGTGAAGGTGAGAAAGTAACGATAACCACCGCGCGCCTCAATACTCATCGGACCGCATACATCAGTATGTATGATTTCCAATAAGTCACTTGCCCGTTCCATTGTTCCAGAGAACGGCGTTTTAGTCATCT
Source organism: Elymus sibiricus (assembly GCA_039707655.1). Lineage (NCBI taxonomy): Eukaryota > Viridiplantae > Streptophyta > Magnoliopsida > Poales > Poaceae > Elymus > Elymus sibiricus. Next base: position 3,363,754 of record CM077676.1, read on the forward strand.
TGCCCATGAGGCATGGCTCACATGTGTCAAGTGATTCAAAATCAAGTGACTCCAAAAGTCCATCAGCATGGAGCTTCTTCATGCGTTTTACGCCAATATGACCTAAACGGCAGTGCCACAAGAAAGTGGTATTATCATTATTAATTCTACATCTTTTGGCATCAATGTTATGAACATGTGTATCATTACTATCGAGATTCAATAAGAATAAACCCCTTACATTGGGTGCATGACCATAAAAGATATTACTCATATAAATAGAACAACCATTATTCTCTGATTTAAATGAGTAACCGTCTCGCAATAAACAAGATCCAGATATAATGTTCATGCTTAACGCAGGCACTAAATAACAATTATTCAGGTTCATCACTAATCCCGATGGTAATCGAAGAGCGAGCGTGCCGACGGCGATCACATCAACCTTGGAACCATTTCCCACGCGCATCGTCACTTCGTCCTTTGCCAGCCTCCGTCTATTCCGCAGTTCCTGTTTTGAGTTGCAAATATGAGCAACCGCACCGGTATCAAATACCCAGGCACTACAACGAGAGTTGGTAAGGTACACATCAATAACATGTATATCATATATACCTTGTTTGTTGTTGGCCGCCTTCTTGTCAGCCAAATACTTGGGGCAGTTCCGCTTCCAGTGTCCAGTTCCCTTGCAATGAAAGCACACAGTTTCTGGTTTGGGTCCAGCCTTGGGTTTCTTCACGAGAGGAGCAACTGCTTTGCCACTCTTCTTGGAGTTACCCTTCTTACCCTTGCCATTTTTCTTGAAACTAGTGGTTTTATTGACCATCAACACTTGATGCTCCTTCTGAATTTCAGACTCAGTGATTTTCAGCATCGCAAATAGCTCGGCGACTGACTTGTTCATTCCGTGCATGTTATAGTTCAACACGAAGCTGTTGTAGCTAGGTGGCAATGATTGAAGAACTCTGTCAGTGATAGCCTCTGGCGGAAGGGGCATCCCCAATTCAGCCAGACGGGTGGAGTACCCAGACATTCTGAGTATGTGATCACTAACAGACCCGTTCTCCTCCATCTTGCAAGCATAGAACTTATCGGAGGTCTCATACCTCTCGATCCGGGCATTCTTCTGAAAGATAAACTTCAACTCCTGGACCATCTCATATGCTCCATGACGTTCAAAACGTCTTTGAAGTCCCGATTCTAAGCCATACAATATTGCACATTGAACTATTGAGTAATCTTTAGAACGAGCCTGCCAGGCGTTCACAACGTCTAGAGACTCAACTGGAGCGGGTGGATCACCAAGCGGTGCATCAAGGACATAAGCCTTCTGGGAAGCCGTAAGGATAATCCTTAGATTACGGGCCCAGTCCACAAAGTTACTTCCATCATCTTTCAACTTAGCTTTCTCTAGGAACGCATTAAAATTCCGGGGTGCTATTGCGCGAGCCATGATCTACAACATAAATATAGCAAAGACAACTTAGACTATTGTTCTAGATAATGAGTTTAGTTAATCATATTACTTAAAAACTCCCACTCAAATTGACATCCCCCCGGTCATTCGAGTGTAACATGATCCAAATCCACCAACTCAAGTCCGATCATCACGTGAGTTGAGGTGGTTTCAATGGTGAACATCTTTATGTTGATCATATCTACTATATGACTCATGTTCGACCTTTCGGTCTCTTGTGTTCCGAGGCCATGTTTGTACATGCTAGGCTCGTCAAGTTTAACCCGAGTGTTCCGCACGTGCAACATGGCTTACACCCGTTGTATGTGAACGTAGTGTCTATCACACCCGATCATCATGGCGTGTCTCGAAACGACGAACTTTCGCAACGGTGCAAACTCGGGGAGAACACAATTTTATCTTGAAATTTAAGTGAGGGATCACCTTATAATGCTACCGTCATCCTAAGCAAAATAAGATGCATAAAAGGATTAACATCACATGCAAATCATAAGTGACATGATATGGCCATGAACTTGTGCTTTTGATCTCCATCTCCAAAGCACCGGCATGATCTCCATCGTCACCGGCATGACACGATGATCTCCATCATCTTGATCTCCATCAACGTGTCGCCATGAGGTTGTCGCGCCGACTGTTGCTTCCACGACTATTGCTAACTCATAACGATAAAGTAAAGCAAAACGGCGAAAAATAATTAAAGACAACTCTATGGCTCCTGCCAGTTGCCGTACTCATCGACATGCAAGTCGTGATATTCTATACAACACATGATCATCTCATACATCACATATATCTCATCATGTAATTGGCCATATCACATCACAACATACCCTGCAAAAACAAGTTAGACGTCCTCTAATTGTTGTTGCAAGTTTTACGTGGCTGCTACGGGTTTGCAAGAACCGTTCTTACCTACGCAAAACCACAACGTGGTGTAGTGATTGCTTTTTGATCTTCTAAAAGAACCCTCTTCATTGAAATCGATTCAACTAAAGTGAGAGAGACAGACACCCGCTAGCCATCTTTATGCAACGAAGTTACATGTCAGTTGAAGGAACCTGTCTCGCGTAAGCGTACGCGTAATGTCGGTCCGAGCCGCTTCATCTCACAATACCGCCGAATCAAGTATCAACTAGTAACGGCAAGCAATATGTATACACCCACGCCCACAACTCGTTTGTGTTCTACTCGAGATCTCATCTACGCATAGACCTAGCTCAGATGCCACTGTTGGGGAACGTTGCATGGGAAACAAAAATTTTCCTACGCACACACAAAATCTATCCATGGTGATGAGCATCTATGAGAGGGAGAGTGAATCTACATACCCTTGTAGATCGCTAAGCGGAAGCGTTAAGAAACGCGGTTGATGTAGTTGAACGTCTCCGCGATCCAAATCGCAAGTCGTCCCTCGATCCGATCACGAACTAGTGCCGAACGGACGGCACCTCCGCGTTCAACACACGTACGGCTTGATGACGCCTTCACCTCCTCGATCCAGCGAGTGATGATGAAGTAGTAGATGAGTTTCGGCAGCACGACGGCGTGGTGATGGTGGTGAGGAACAATCTCTGCAGGGCTTCACCAAGCACTACGGAGATTATGACGGGAGAACTAGAGGGTTAGGGTTGCCGACACACGGCTTGGGAAATCTTGATGTGTCCCGTGTGCTAGTCCTGCCCCTCTATTTATATGTTGAGCCTTGGGGTCTAAACTTGGAGTAAAAGCCTCCTCCAGGTCGGTTTTGCCCGCACAAGGTCGGTTTGGCCCGCAGGGAAAGAGTCCAACTCGGATCCCTGCAGTACCGCGCACGAGCGGTAGTACCGCTTGAGCGGTAGTACCGCTGCTACGGTAGCGGTAGTACCGCTTGGGCGGTAGTACCGCTGCTATAGTAGCGGTAGTACTGCCTTACCAGCCTAAGGCAGTAGCAAAACTTCCTTTTGCACTTCCAAAACCTCGTGGGCTTTATCCCTTTGGCTCATATAAAGTGTTGCTGCACCCGAACACTTCGGTAAACATCCGGAACCCCTTCCGGTGAATTCCGGAACCCTTCCGGAAACCAAAACACTATTATCACATATATCAATATTTACCTCCGGACTCTTCCGGAGATCCTCGTCATGTCCGGGATCTTATCCGGGACTCCGAACAACCTTCGGTCACCAACAAAATAACTCAACTATACTAATTGTCACCAAACGTTAAGTGTGTAGACCCTGCGGATTTGAGAACTATGTAGACATGACCAAGACACCTCTACGGTCAATAACCAATAGCGGGACCTGGATGCCCATATTGGCTCCTACATATTCTACGAAGATCTTTATCGGTCGAACCTCTATGTCAAGGATTCAGTTAATCCCGTATGCTGTTCCCTTTGTTCTTCGGTATGTTACTTGCCCGAGATTCGATCGTCGGTATCTCTATACGTAGTTCAATCTCGTTACCGGCAAGTCTCTTTACTCGTTCCGTAATACAAGATCTCATGGCTAACACTTTAGTCACATTGCTTGCAAGGCTCATTGTGATGTTGTATTACCGAGTGGGCCCTGAGATACCTCTCCGTCACACGGAGTAACAAATCCCAGTCTTGATCCATGCCAACCCAACAGACACCCTCGGAGATACCTGTAGAGCACCTTTATAGTCACCCAGTTACGTTGTGACGTTTGATACACACAAGGTATTCCTCCGATGTCAGGGAGTTGCATGATCTCATGGTCATAGGAACAGATACTTGACATGCAGAAAACAATAGCAATAAACTGACACGATCATATGCTACGTTTATAGTTTGGGTCTTGTCCATCACATCATTCTCCTAATGATGTGATCCCGTTATCAAATGACATCTCATGTCTATGGCTAGGAAACCTTAACCATCTTTTGATCAACGAGCTAGTCAACTAGAGGCTTACTAGGGACACAGTGTTGTCTATGTACCCACACATGTATTTGAGTTTCCAATCAATACAATTATAGCATGGATAATAAACGATTATCATGAACAAGGAAATATAATAATAACCAATTTATTATTGCCTCTAGGGCATATTTCCAACAACTACATCATCCACTATTGGATCCCCTTCCTCGCGTCGTCCGCCGCTCTCACCCGGCATGAGAGGCGCTGGTAATTGCGTAGGCGGGGTGGTGGTGTTCATACCTTGCTGATGTGTGGTCATTGGTGTGCTCTCGGCCGCCTCCAGATGAAGAAGATTCTTCGGCCACAGCAGCATCCAACCCTTGCATTCTCCAAGCCACATCGGGGTCTCGTCCTCCTCTCCTCCAAGCCGTACTGGAGGAGTCAAATCCTCGTGGTCCGCTTTCACACTCGACAAGGTAACCCTAAAGGTGCCAACGGGGATCGGCTGGCCGTGGAACGCGAGTTCCAAGGGCTTCATTATCACTGCCTTTCCCACGTCCACCTTCTGGCCGTTGATCATGTAGATTACGGTGCATGGGGTTTCGTCGGCCTGCGAAGACATGTCGGCGGCGTAAGACATCCGAAAGGCAACGAAAAATGGAAGATTATATATATGTTGGTGCGATGTGTAATTACCGTGAGGGCGTCGAGGTCTGCCAAAGACGAAGGCCCGCCTAGCACGCCAGAGATAGAGGACGGGCTGCTATGAGCGGGTGCGGGAGCAGGACCTTGTACGGTAGCGGCAGCAGGTTGTGGTGGTGCGATGTTCACCGAGTTGCTCCAGACGAAGCTGGGCATGGAAAATCCTGTGCCGTCTGGTCTGGATTTTGCTTCGTCCAGTCGATAATAGCCGGAATCAAGTTAGTAGCGAAATCATTTCTGTAGGCAGCTACAGCTGCATTGACTGCCTGCTGGACCAACTCATTTTTGTTTGCTTCTGTGGCCTCAGCTGCTTTTTTCTCGGCCTCAGCTGCATTTTTCTCGACCGCAAGCTTCACCTTATCGTCGATGTTCAACTGACTGAACTTCTTTTTCTGCTTTTTGGCCTCCGGGCCCTCGTTGTAGTAGTACTTCCACGTGGCGCCGTCTCCGACACCGTGCACACGTCCATATTGCGGCCGATGGTCCAAAGGGAATCCCTTCAGTTGGTTCAAGGCCCGGTTGAGAGGGGTGTCCCACTTGGGCCTCATCGACGACCGAGACAACGAGTCGCTTTCGGCCGCAAGCCTGTGTTGCTCCTTCTGCAAAAGGAACGTGAACCGTTTACGAATGTTACTACAACGTGTAGTCCACTTGATCAGAAGCTAAATGTAAGGTGGTAAAAGAATAATTACCAGTAATCTAATCAATTTCCTTGTGATCGGATCTGTGTACCAAACCTTCTTTTCCTTGTCCCACTTGTACCGGGCCCTGATAAAGTCACGCTCCTGCGGGTCGGTGAACTCCATGTAGGGTTCTAGGATCTCCGCGGCTTCACGTTCCGCGTCCTCCTTATCCCATATGGGCCTCTTGCCAATGTAGCCACGGCTTCCGAGGCATTGGTTCCCCGTGTTCCTTTGCTGAAGGCCCTTGTATTTCTCAGACTTAATCTTGGCTGCCTCGGTAGCGCAAGTGTCCTTGAATTTTTCGAACTCCTCTGCCGTAAGTGTCGAATTGTCCGCCAAAATCTTGGACAGGGGTTTGTCAGCATCAATCGCTCGTTTCACCCTCCCTTTCCAGGCGGCCAAATCATTGCTGAACATGCCCATGGCGTGGTTATTGATATCTTTCATGGCAGCATCATCCCACGGGTTTTCTATGCGGTCATCCCGGCCGGGGAACTGGAATCTCTTGTGCAGCTTCGTTAGGAGCAAGTGCTCCAGATGTGGTTTCTTCCTTAAGTCATTGTCGTTGATGCTCACGGTTTCCCATAGGATGCATCCGACTTGGTTGCCGTAGCACTTGCGAGCTTCATCCGGCGCTATTGGCTCGAATTTGCCGGGGTGCATCTCTGTGACCAGGATTCTTCCGATGCCGAGTTTGTTAGGGCGTCGTGTCCTCTGCTTCTTCTTTTCGTTACCGGCTTCAGCGCCAGTACCTTCGGTGCCGGTGCCATCGGTGCCATCGGTGTCGATGTCGGCGGCAGTACCATCGTCCGCTATGACCAGGTCGCCCTGCAAACCTTCTGTTTGCTGACTAGACAAAAAGTCAAGGTAATCATGTTCACGGTCATATTGTATGTCGTCGGCAGCGTTGTCAGAAGCCCTGGTTTCATCGTTGTTCGACATGTTTCCTACGATTAAGTCTGCTCGTTTAATTCTTAAACTATAATAAAATGAGAAATGACATAAAAAAGGCCTATGGTTTGCCGGAATACCGTTTCATTCCCGTCCCAGCAAATCCCGGGCACTCGATATGCCTACTTTCTAGCACAAGTCATGCCGGAACGGAAATGAATCAACATTCCGGCAAAACATAGGCCACTCGGATCATTTCCCTGCAAACAAGAAAAGCCAACATAGGCAACAATAGCACATCATCTCCATCATTTGGCACATCATATGGCAACAACAGCAGCAAACATCATTTGACACTTCAATTATTCAAAATATGTTCACCATCAACAGCCAAGATCATGTATATCAAAGAAATTCATGCACTTTAATTATTCAAAGAAATTCACCATCAAAATATGTTTTAAATTCCTAGGTACTGTCCTAATATAAAACAACTACTATCCTAATAAAAAAAACCTAGTTAAATTCCTATCTACTAGGGTTAACTAAACAAAACAATAGCTACTTCTCAAAAAACCCTAGCTAAATTCCTAGCTGCTGTCCTAATATAAAACAGCTACTGTCCTAATAAAAAACCCTAGCTAAATTCCTATCTAATGTCCAACATAAAACTTCTATGAATTTTCTGAATTTTTTGTCTTACTAATTTTGCATCTTTTCCCCCAATCTTTAAAAAGAAAGCACACTCTCACTCACTTACTAACATTACACTAGAATTCTGTTACCTAAACCCCTAAAACACCTAAAATACCTAGAATTCATTTAACAGGAACTGAAAACCCTAACCCTAGAATTAACTTAACTAAACACCTAAAATACCTAACCCAATAATTAAATTAACTAAGCACCTAAAATTCAGTTCACTAAAACAGCTAACCCCAGAATTCAGTTAACTCAAACACCTAAACACCTAAAATACGTAACCCTAGAATTCAGTTAACTAAACACCTAAAATTCAGTTAACTAAAACACCTAACCATAGAATTCAGTATACTAAAATGAGAGAGAGGAGGGGCGGGGACTTACAGTGGTTGTCGGGGGAGACGGCAGCGGGGAGGTGGAGGTCGGGGGAGACGGTGGCGAGGCGGCGACGAGGCTGGCGCACCGGAGGTTGCGACGTCGAGGAGGGCAGGGGCTCCGGCGGCGACGAGGCTGCGGCGCGGCGAGGGCAGGGGCTCCGGCGGTGCTCAAGGGCAGGGGCTCCGGCGGCGCTCGAGGCTGGGGCGCGGCGAGGGCAGGGGCTCCGGCGGCGACGAGGGGAGAGACAGAGTCAGTGCAAATTGGGGGAGGAATGAGGAGGAAGGGAGCCCGCGCGGTGCGGTTAACTCAAACATAGCAGTAGCGCGGGTGTGGACCCGCGCTATAGCTAACTTAGCTGTAGCGCGGGATACCCAAACCGGCGCTACAGCTAACTTAGCTATAGCGCGGGTCCACACCCGCGCTATAGCTATTCCTTTGATTTTTCTTTTTATTTTCTCCTTTTGCTTTTTTCTTTTCATTTTATTTTTCTTATTTCCTTTCTCCTTTTTCTTTTTCTTTTCATATCCTTTTCTAATCCTTTCATTTTCTTCTTTCTTTTCTCATTTTTCTATTTCTTTTCTTTTCCGAAAGACGACCGAGCCGAGAAGAAGGGGATCGGATACAATGTATATAACTCAGGCGACGATATATATTACACATCATTTGACCGATAACGATTAAGTGCGTACACAAAATAAATACATATATATAAATGATGGTTTCTCAGCGTCGACGTTTTCGTTTCCGAGTGAGCTTCTTTCCCTTCTTGTTCGCTCTCGAATAATTGAGCCCCTCGTTGTGACTTTTCCTTTTCCATGGAGTACGATCTTTCTTGGGTAATGTAGTATTGATTCTTCTTTTGACGTATGCTTCATCGTCATCGTCATCTTCCCTCATCGGGTTGACGTACTGGTCGTAGTCTTCCTCGTTGGCGACTCCATCAATTCCGATGATGTTCCTTTTGCCTCTCCTCACGACAACACGGCTGGAATTGCTCGGGTCGGTTATGAAGAAGCATTGTGTCACGGCTTAGCATGTACCCATGGCTCGTTTTTTGCGATGGCGTTCACGGTAGCACTCTTGGCGTCGGGTATAGACATGGTAGTGAAATACCGGTTTTCTCTTTTGACGTTCTTAGCCCATCTGACACAGAACATCATCGCATCATGCAGTCCAGAGTAGTCAAGGTCCCAGATCACGTCGACCCTTCCGTAGAATCTTTTAGTTGCGGCGTTGTCGCCGGTCATGCATTCCATTGTCACCCCTGAGTTCTGAAAATCACTGTTTATATCTTTGGCCTCCGTGTAGAACGTGTAACCGTTGATATCGTATGCCTGATAGGTCGCGAGGTTGGCCGCGGGGCCATGTGCTAAGGCGTATATGAGCAATCTGTCCGTAGAGCCCTTTTCCGGGGGATTAGCAAGAACATGCTCTTTGAACCAAGGCAGGAAAGTGGAGTTGTGCTCTCTAATAACTTCGTCGTTTGTCTGCATAGCCCCCGGTCACGGTACTTCTTTGCGATGGTTTCTTTGTGCAGTGTCGCGAAAGGATCTACCACGTCTAGGTGCTGTAGCACTACTAAGTTTGCTCTGTCAAAGTCATTGCGTCGACCCGAGTGGTCCACATGCAGTTCCCTCCGGCCGTTGCTGTGACCTTCTCCTCCGAGCCTCCCAAGGTGCTTGTTAACGGGCAAACCAACAACAGGGTCTCCGTCATATAGATAATTCTCGCAGAAAGAGGTGCACTCTTGGGTCAGATAGCCCTGGATGATGCTTCCATCCAGACGGGACATGTTACGAACGAATCCTTTGATTACCCCATTCATCCTCTCGAACGGAATCATGTTGTGCAGGAATGTCGGCCCGAGGTCTATGATGTCGTCCACAATGTGGACACACAGATGCACCGTGACGTCAAAGAATGCGAGCGGGAAGTACATCTCAAGCTCATTTAGTATCACAACAATCTCTTCATGTAGCCTTCGGAGCTACTTCACACTGATCGACTTTCGAGAGATAACGTCGAAAAAGTTGCAGAGACGAATAAGCGTGTCATGGACGTGCTTGTCCATTATCCCTCTAAGGGCAACAGGAAGTATCTGCGTCATCATGACATGACAGTTATGAGACTTCATCCCGCTGAACCTTTTCTTCTTGGTGTCTAGAAATCTGCTTATCTTCCCACAGTAACCGGAACTAACTTTGATTCTGGTAAGGCAGTTGAAGAATTGATCGATCTCCTTCGGACTTAAGGTAAAGCAAGAAGGGGGGCAATAATTCTCTTCCTTCTTGTTGACTTTTTTGCCCTGGTCCCGCGCCTCCGTCTCTGTCTCCGTCTCCTCCGACTTTTTACGGGGCGGCATGTGGAGATCTGCCCTGATGTTCAAATCTTCCAAGTCCCTTCTTGCCTTCGGCCCATCCTTGGTCTTATCCGGCATGTTCATCAGTGTTGCAAGCAAGCATTCACTAGTAGAAAACAGGGCTTTGGTTCTAGCCGGATGGGAGCAATAGTCCCGGTCGCATTACGAACCGGGACTAATGTGAGCATCAGTCCCGGTTCGAGCGGCTAGGAAGCCGGCCGGGGCTCGGCAGGCATCAGTCCCGGTTCGAATGGGACCTTTAGTCCCGGTTGGTGACACCAACCGGGACTAAAGGGGTTGCCACCCTTTAGTCCCAGTTGGTGTCTCCAACCGGGACTAAAAGGTTTGTCTTCAATCCCGGTTCTAGACACCAACCGGGACTAAAAAAATGCCTATATATATCCTCGCCCCTGCCAGCCCTCTCCTCTGTTTTTGGCTCATAGAAGGTGGGAGGTGTGTGCTACTTTGCTCTCCCTTCCTATGCACATGAGGTGTTCGATGAAATGCCTGAGAGCATGATGCCACTTGAGTTCACACAAAACAAACATGATATGAGGTGCCCGAGCCACACTTAAGCTTTCTCCTCTTTCTTCTCCTCTGTTCTTCCTCCAAGCCCGTCCCCGTCCCTGTCCTCACCGCCATCGATCGCTCGCGCTGATCTCGTCGCCGGCACCACCGTGGTGAGCCTCTTGTTCTTATCTTTTTTTAAAAAGAAAAAATTCTTACTTGTATGATTTAGATAGCTACTTGTATAATTTTCTTACTTGTATTATTGTTTGTTATTATATAGTGCCATGGTTTTGATATCTGCCCCCGTCAGCTCTCGTCCGGTCTATGATTCGGATGTGGTATATTATCTTTTATAACTATTTGTTTCATTTAGTGTTTATGACAATTATGCCGACCAACTTGACATAGATGTTTTTATCTAGGAGGTATGTGAACCGGAAATTCCAACCGACCCTCTTGCCGAGAGGTTAAATTTAGTTGAAAAACAAAAAAATTATTTGAAAGAAAAATTGAAAAGAATTGAAGAAGAGAAGATGAAATTGGAGTTGCATGTTGCCGATGTCGTCGATCTACACAAGATCCAGATGGATGCAATGCGCTTGAAGATTAGAAAATATGCCATTGATAAAGAGGCTTGGTATCATTATGCTGTTGGATCAATTGTTACCTTAGTTGCGATTTTGATCACATTTGTTGTTGCATTTAAATGCTTTACATAGTTGTATGTTGTTTTATGAGAACTATGTATGAACTTTATGTATTTATTTTTGCAGTAATAACATTTGATCACTACTGTACTTTGGTTTTAATGTGATGATGAGCTTGTATTAATTTGGTCATTTCTCTATTCATGATGTTCTGTAATGGTTTTTGATATACTTAATTCTATAATGCAGATGAACCGGCAATGGATGTACGGTGACCGACGCACTTCCGAGTACATTATGGGCCTGCATAATTTTATCGATGTGGCTGAGGCAAACAGTCAGAATGGTTTTATGTATTGTCCATGTGTTGTCTGTGAGAATACGAAGGATTACTCTTCCTCGAAAACCCTTCAATTCCACCTGCTTAAAAAGGGTTTCATGCCCCACTATAATTTTTGGACCAAGCACGGAGAAAGAGGGGTTATGATGGAAGACAATGAAGAAGAAGAGGCTGATGACAACTATCCTATGTTCCCTGAATACGGTGATACTGCAACGGGGGAAGCTGAACATCAAGAGGCACCAGATGTGCCCGCTGATGATCTTCGCCAGGTCATTGTTGATGCACAGAGAGAATGCGAAAGTGAAAGGGAGAAGTTGAAGTTCGATCGCATGTTAGAGGATCACAAAAAACGGTTGTACCCAAATTGCGAAGATGGCAACACAAAGCTCGGTACCACACTGGAATTGCTCCAATGGAAGGCAGAGAATGGTTTATCTGACAAGGGATTTGAGAAGTTACTGAAAATAATGAAGAAGAAGCTTCCAAAGGATAACGAATTGCCTGACAGTACGTACGAAGCAAAGAAGGTTCTCTGCCCTCTAGGATTAGAGGTGCAGAAGATACATGCATGCCCTAATGACTGCATCCTCTATCGCGGTGAGGAGTACGAGAATTTGAATGCATGCCCTGTATGCGGTGCATTGTGGTATAAGATCAGACGAGATGACCCTGGTGATGTTGAGGGTGTGCGCCCCAGGAAGAGGGTTCCTGCCAAGGTGATGTGGTATGCTCCTATAATACCACGGTTGAAATGTTTTTTCAGAACAAAGAGCATGCCAAGTTGTTGCGATGGCACAAAGAAGACCGTAAGAAAGATGGATGTTGAGAGTACCCGCTGATGGGTCGCAGTGGAGAAAAATCAAAAGAAAGTGGCCGGATTTTGCAGATGACGCAAGAAACTTATGGTTTGGTATAAGTGCAGATGGCATTAAACCTTTTGGGGAGCAGAGCAGCAATCATAGCACCTGGCCTGTGACTCTATGTATCTATAACCTTCCTCCTTGGTTGTGCATGAAGCGGAAGTTCATTATGATGCCAGTGCTCATCCAAGGCCCTAAGCAACCCGGCAACGACATTGATGTGTACCTAAGGCCATTAGTTGAAGAACTTTTCTAGCTGTGGGATATCAAAGGTGTACATGTGTGGGATGAGCACAAACAGCAGGAATTTGACCTACGAGCGTTGCTGTTTGTAACCATCAATGATTGGCCTGCTCTTAGTAACCTTTCAGGACAGACAAACAAGGGATACAATGCATGCACGCACTGTTTAGATGAGACTGAAAGTATATATTTGGACAAATGTAAGAAGAATGTGTCAATCTGACAGGAGGCGGGGTACAGGTAGACCCGCAGTACGGAATGACAACAGTGGATCTCAACAATCTTGGGTACACAGACGAACCATTCGTCCTAGCTAATGATGTGGCGCAGGTTTTCTATGTGAAAGACATGTATACCAAACCGAGAAAAAGAAAAGATAAGGAAGCGAATACATCATACGATGAGCCAAAGCACCACATAGTTCTTTCAGGGAAAAGAAACATCGTGGGAGTGGAGGACAAGACAGACATGTCAGAAGATTATGAAAAGTTTCATAAAATTCCTCCCTTCACAGTGAAGACTAACCCAAGCATCCTGTTAAATGATGAAGATTATCCATGGTTACGGCGCAATAAGCAAGGGACACACGCGAAGAAATAGTTTTAGCTGGAAAGTGCCACTTCGGACAAACCGGAGGGAATCTTTGTAAGAGCTAGCTAGGGCATTTTGGCATTTGAAACATGATTTTAGAATAATTATTTATTAAGTTATGAAATTTCAATTATTCCTATCCTTTTAGTATTTTAATTTGAAAGAGGAGTTAATTAATGCAATTATGTCCAAACAAAATATGAATGTCTTCTGAGCATTCCAGATAAGTCGCTTGAGGTTGACAGGCATAGGTCATACACACCCTCACCAGTTGTAGTGATTTCAGTCCCAAGTTTTGCAAGGTTGATCATACGCGGTTATTCCCGGTTGGTGGCTCCATATAAAATAACAAGGTTAATATAGACATGGCTTAAACGTCTTGACATAGATTAATACAGCAGAAGCATCGGAGATGATAAGAGAGAAACGTTGTATGACATAAAGTTGGAGGTCCTAGTGAGGAGTTCTCTGGTTGCTTTCTGGTGAAACTGAGGACAACATATCAGATGGCCATTCTCGAGAATAGTCTATTGTTTTGGCATATCTCATGAACATCCAGGCACCTTTATATTATCTTACATCAGGAGTACAAACCCACATCATGAGTATGTTGGGTTATACTCAAAGGGCTTTAGATTCCGGAAGAAAGATTTTGACAGCATTGATCGCCTTGTGTCAGATTTTCAAAAACATATTGACAATCCTGATGGTGGCCCTTCAATGCGAAATGTTGCGGCAATGGTACCTATGAAAAATACCTTGATAGAACTATTTGTCACTATCTGATGAAAATCTATATCATCAAATAAAGTTATATAAAATTCTAGTTATGATCAACTAAAACAAAACTATAATATTCTTCAATAGCAAAAAGAATTAAATCAAAACTAGGCATGTATGCTACTGTTTTTGAATCTGTTTAAAAGAAAACTAAAACTAAAATATCCTAAAAAGGTCTAAAACCAAAAATAGGAAAAACAGATTTAGTCCCGGTTGGTGGCTCGGACCGGGACTAAAGGTAGGCCTTTAGTCCCGGTTGGGCGCACCAACCGGGACTAAAGTTGTGGGTATTTAACCGCGCCTTCTCCCTCCCCCCCCCCCAATCTTCCTCTCCACTCCAACCCCCGACGCCGAACCACACCACGACGCCACCAGGCTGCCGGAGATCGCCGTCGCCTCCGAGCCGTCCCCGAGCCCGCTGACCGTCGCCGGACCTCCTCGCCCTCCTCCCCGAGCATCGCCGCCCCCGAGCCCGCTCCTCATCGCCGCCCCCGCTCGCCGGACCTCCTCGATCGCCCTCCTCCCCGAGCCTCGCCGCCCCCGCTCCCCGGCAACGCCGCCCCCGCTATGTGAGCCGCCGCCGTTCAATTCCCCTCGATCGGGCTTATATATTTTTGTGACATAGAAATTTTTGTAACATGTATGTATGTATGTGTTTGCATTGATCACCGCGGGCTTATATAGTTAATTGCACTTTGGAGTACTTAGTTGAGTCCAACATCAATATTAGTGAATGATTTCAGATTGTTGGGCACCGCGGGCATTTTGAAGTTTCGTGTTATATTGAGAAGACTTGATGAAACGTCTTCATATAAATGTCTTGAGAAGACTTGATGAAACCGGCCATTTGCGTATGACACTACATAGTTATATTGGATAATATTGATCTTCATATAAATGAAGCATAAAAGTCTTTTGTTTGAATTTACTAAATACATCCGATAGATATAATAGAGTGTGGCAGAAAATTATACTTCATCTAAAATTATGAGTAAATATGCATGATTTACTTGATAAGAACTGAAAAATATTTGAAATAGTTCAAAGAAATTCAGGATGAAGATATAATATCACGATGACGAAAGATAAAATAATTCTTCTTTCATGAAGAAATATATCTAAGTCATAAGTTTAGCAAACAATTGAGTAATTGCGGAATTATTATTACCGATCGCCGGAGGAGTCCTCGACGATCGCCGGAGGAGGCCCCGACGATCACCGGAGGAGTCGTCCCCGACGATCGCCAGTGAGGAGTCCCCGACGATCGCCGGAGGAGTCCCCGACGATTGCCGGTGACGATTCCCCGACGATCGCTGGAGGAGTCCCCGACGATCGCCGGAGGGTTACCTAACATGCAACTAATAAAACTTGCCATTTTGTTATTTTTGTGTGATTTAATGCAAGCATCATATGAATAATTTTGTACATGTGTTTGGTGCATTTTCATGTCTATTTGCTGCTGGTATTTTTTCCATGCCATGGTAAACATGTTTAGGCACTGTAACAAGCTTGCAAACATGCTATGATACGTTGCTGTTTTACACTTGCTGAAAAACTGCTAAGTCTGAAACTGACTGTTATAAAACTTGTCAACTTTGCATGATGTTTGCCACTAATCCATTGCTCATATGCATATGATTCCTTCTTGTGATTTGGTCTATGTAATGTGTACTTTGATGCCATGCCCTTGGTTGCCATGTAAAGTTGCTGTAGCATGACTCAATCTTGCTCTCAAGTTATCATCATAATGTTACTGTTTTACCATGTTGTAATATTTGCAGAAACTATGGAACACGACAGAGACTTAGAACAAGAAGAGATGTTGGGGGAAATAATCCGCGACGGAGATGATGATATCACCTCACAGTTTCTCAACAACGACTCCGATGGTGAGGGAAGAGAAGATGACTGCTCCGGTGATCGAATGGTGGGAGAAGATGACGGCTCCGGCGGTGTTGGAGCCTTAACTGTTGCAAAGTCCGGCGAGGTATATTAATTAAGCCCCTGCTGACTAGATGCATTAATTGATTTGTATGTACATATATTAATGCTTCTTTCTTCTTTTAGCCCTCCGGATCGAGCCAAACTTATATAAAGAGACGAGGCCCGAAGAAAAGGTTGGGCAAGAATGAAAGGTTCACGCTCGAAGAACTCGCTGCAGATGGCAAACCAACTGCTCCCAAGCGGACCGCAGACCGATTTATAAGTCAGTGCGGAGTTGTTGTTCGGGACAGCATCCCGATCAGCACTCAAGAATGGAATAAGCCAAAGGCGGATGGAGTTTCTTATGTCGACGATAGATCCAAAGATGAGCATTGGAATAAGCTCATGACAAATTTCACCCTACCGCCAGAGGTGCAGCAAAAAGTCAAGGCATGGGCTCTTAAGAAGATGGCCCAACAATTCAACAACTGGAAGAAAAGATTGCATGAAAAGTATGTCCTGAAAGGGAAGACTCCAACATTCACCGGAGCAGATGAGAAGTTAAAAGATCACTGACCCGCATTTGTGGAGTACAAGACATCGGAGGCAGGTAAGAAAAGGTCAAATATAAATAAGAAAAATGCTGCAAAGAAGGAATATCACCACGTTACGGGGTCAGGTGGCTACAAGGCTGCCCGGCCTAAGTGGGAGAAAGTTGAGAACGACCTGCTTGATAAAGGGATCCATCCAGAGACATTGGACTGGAACGAACGGGCAAGGATTTGGTTCTTCGGGCATGGGGGAACTTTGAACCCAGAAACAGGGAAGTGTGTTTATACGAAAGCTCAACTTGCAACACCCGTCAAAGCCATTCAAGCTACAATGAAGGATGTGCAGGAGGGGAAGTTCCATCCCGACAGAGAGAAGGACGAGCTGACACGCGCCCTCGGGAATCCTGAACACCCTGGACGAACACGAGGCACATCAGGCTCCATTCTGTAGAAGGTTGGGTTTCCCGACAGCAGTGACACTTATAGAAGCCGAGGGAGAAAGAAGAAACAGGATGCAGACTGGCTGCAGAAGGTAGAAGAAATAGTAGCATTGCAGCAGAAGCAAATAGAGGCACTTACCAGCCAGTGAGCTACCGGCCCATCATCTCAGCGGCACGAAGATCCTTCATTCGATACTTCCCACGGAGCTACCCCACCATCTCAGCAGAAAAGCAGCGTGGCTTCCACGGAGCTCGTTCGACCTGATAACACGTCTCCTCGCTACCCCGTGGATGATATCACGCAGAGGGAACATTGTGATCTACATGCGAAATGCATGAACATATCCTTGAAGGTGGTGGTCGGCTATGCCTTACCTCGTGTACCTGATGGAACTTACCATTCCTCTCCGATTCCAGATGGCTATGCTGTTGTCGGGGTGGATGAAGTTATCAACGGATTTGAGCAGCTGGAGCTTGAGTACCGTACAGGTGAAGGGGAGACTCACCTGGGAGATGCCAGAAGGACTACCGTTCTATGGAGAAAGGAACACATCGTGCTTCCACATTGGACGCCGTGTCAGCAGACTCCGCCGGAGGAGGCCCCTCAGCAGACTCCTCACAGTCCAGCTCTATCTCCGCTGCCTCAGCCGTCTCCGCCATGTCAGCACACTCCGCCGCCTCAGCTGTCTCCGCCGCGTCAGCACACTCCGCCGGAGGAGGCCCCTCAGCAGAATCCGCTGCGTCAGCTGACTCCGCCTCCTCCGCCGCCTCAGCACTGGTGGAAGAGAGCCGCCGCTCCGGCGGCTAGTAGTACAACTGCGAAGAAATCCAGAGCAGATACAAGCGTCAAGAAGGCTCCTGTCAAGTTACCATACGATATGACTGATGAGGAACTCAAGAATGTCGTGGATGCCGATGTGAAACGCCAGCTTGCACCGAAACGGCCCGATCCAAAGGAGAAATTAGATCCGGCAATAGCGGAGCACTGTATAGAAAACCTTACGCGACCACCACCGCCTCCGCTGCTATCAGACTATGACCGGTCTATTGTAAAGTCATATGGAGAACATGTGAAGCGGCCGGGAAGTAGCAGTAGTGCAAGTGGGAAAATAATTCCCCAGCTCGGCGAACAGAAAAACCAGTTGTGCCCCCCGCTCAAGGTGTTTACCGATATCGATTATGATCTGGGGGTAGCGGCCGATGATGTTGGTTTCACTCTTGGTCAATTGTTAGGCGAGGAGGTAGAGTTCCCCATGGCTGAGTTAGCATACAGATACCAGCACGGGAAGCCTCTCGTCAAACCTGAGGAGGTCCGGCTACTACCAACACAAATGCGAAAATTGCATGAGTGGTACATGGAAACCTCAAAGGAAGGGACCAACTATATCATTGCAGGAGTTAAAGATGAGCATTACTTCAATGGAGACGAGGAGATTTACGTTGAATTTGATGAATTATTTCAGTTTTACAATCAAGACGCCGTCGACAAATCTATCGTCAGTTGCTATTGTCTGTAAGTATCATTTCTGTAATTAAATCTTTAGCTCAGCTCGTTCATTGCATGTATAGTTATCCTCACTATATTATGCAGAATGAAGATCCTCGAATGCAAAAGAGGACAAATCTATGACATTGGGTTCATTAACCCAAATACTATTCATGAAGTTACGGTACAAATGAACGCCAAGGATATAGAGAAGATCTTGCTAAGGGCGTTAATTGAACAACAAAACAAAAGGGAAATACTATTTCCTTACAACTTCAAGTGAGTGTTATACTGTCTTGTACACATTCTGTTTCGCTTATTCGATGTTAAGTGTAATTGATGAGTTATGCTGCGTGCGCACCTTCCACTTTATTCTGCTAGTCATTCGGGTTGACTCAGGAAGCGTACTTGTCATGGACTCGCTACGTAAAGACCCTAAGATGTGGGCGGACCTGCGTGATATGCTCCAGAGGTAATTTCAATCATTATCGCACTATATCGGCAACTTTCGTTCATTTCCTGATATCAAGTAATTAATAACTCCTTTATTTATTTTCTTTGCCGGGCAGGGTTTGGAAACGGTTCACCAAGAAGGCTAGGGGTGAATGGAAAGAGGAGCTGCAATTTCGACAAGTCACTGTAAGTAGTACTAGCTAGGTCCGCGCATCTCTTTGATTCTAGTTAATTTCAATACCATTATCATGCTTGATTATTATTTCGATTGAACTCTACTCTCGTAAAGTGCTTGAGGCAGGAAAGGGGGACTAATTTATGTGGATATTACGTTTCCGAGTTCATTCGCATGACGACCAGTGAGACTGGCAGAAATTTACCACAACTTGATGTACGTAAACAATATTCACAATTTTATTTTATTACCATCAATTGTGTTGAGTTTCATTCATATATATTGACCCCCTTCTTTAAATTAGATCCAACGGATGCGGGACGATCTCCTACCAAAGGATCGCGTAAAGGCAATTCAAGAGGAATTGGCAGGATTCTTCCTTAAAGAGGTCATAGCTACAACTGGAGAATACCATCGGAAATTGGTAGTGAATGTTGTTAATTAGATATTAGGGATCGTAGGAGATGTTATTTTGTATATATGCATGAACGTGTACTATATGTAGTAGCGTCGAACATATATACAAAAACTTGTTGTTCGACCAAGCATGGAGAAAGAGGTCACTTCTCTATATTCATGACAATGTTGTGTAACGGTCCCTTCATTGCTATTAGTAGCTAGCGTCGAGTTGAATGGAAAACATAAAATAAAAATGAAACCCCTAAACCCTCCAAAACCCCTAAACCCTTAAACCCTAAACCCCTCCTTTTAAAAAAATAGCGCTTCGCAGGGGCTGACGCGTGGCGGCCTTTTAGTCCAGGTTGGTGTTACCAACCGGGACTAAAGGTCCTCCTGCCTGAGCGCTGCGCAGTGGCCACGTGGAGCCCCTTTAGTCCCGGTTCGTAACACGACCATGACTAAAAGTGAGGGCCTTTAGTCCCGATTCGTTAGTCCCGGTTGCAGAACCGGGACTAAAGGCCCTTACGAACCGAGACTAATGCCCTGTTTTCTACTAGTGTCTCAAGGACATTCTTCGTGATATGCATTTGATCAAGGCAATGAGGCGTGTCGAGTTTGGGCCAGTACTCCAAGTCCCAGAAAATAGACCTCGTTTTCCATACCTTCAGCAGCGGCTCCGGTGCCTTTTTCATCTTTCCCGGCGCGGGGCACTGTTCCCAGTTTTTCAACAGCTCATCGATTTCGGTACCGCTCCTCTTACATGGAGGTCCTCAATGCTCAGCCTCACCATTGAGTAGATCTCCATGGTTTCTCCACGGGTTGTCCTTCGCAAGCCATCTTCGATGCCCCATGTACACGATTTTCCCAGACCCGCCATCTTTCGTTAGCTGCTGAGACGTTGTATCATCCATCCACAGCGTGCATTCGCAATATCCGTGGCACACCTGGCCTGCGACATATCCGTAACCGAGATAGTCGTGCACCGTCATCATCAGCGCGGCTCTCATATAGAAATACTCTCCTTTGTTGGCGTCCCATGTCTTGGCCGGTGTTTTCCATAACATGTCTAACTCCTCTTGAAGTAGCCCCAGATACAGATTAATATTATTTCCCGGTTGTTTCGGCCCTTGAATCAGCATGCTCATGTGTATGTACTTTGTCTTCATGCACTTCCAGGGGGGAAGGTTGTACATCCATACAAACAAGGGCCATGTGCTATGGTTGGTGTTCTGGTTGCCAAACGGATTCATGCCATCGGTACTCGCGCCAAGCACGATGTTCCTTGGATCACCTGCGAAAAATCGATATTCGGCGTTGAACGCTCTCCACTGGCTTGCATCCACGAGGTGTCTCAGCTTCGGATCATCTCCATCGTCGGGCTTCACCCTCTCCGCGTGCCAGCGCATGAGCTTTGCTTCCTTAGGATCTACGAAATAATGCTGCAGACGGGGAGTGATCGGTAGGTACCATACAACTTTCTGGGGAAATTTCTTTCTGGCCTTCTTGTATCGAAAAGCATTGCACACCGGACATTTGTTTTTTTCCGCGTGCTCCTTTCGATAAATGATGCAATCGTTGATGCATGCATGGTATCTAACGTGCGGCAGATCAAGAGGGCACACGATCTTCTTGGCCTCATCGACACTAGTAGGACACAGATTCCCCGCAGGAAGAACCTTCTTTAGATACTTGAGAAGCTCATCGAGGCTTTTGTCGGTCCATTTGTTTTTAGCCTTTGTCTTTAGAAGTTCGAGCGTGAAACTCAAGCGGGTCACCTCGGGATTGCAACCATCATACAATGGAGTATGAGAGTCTACCTCCAGTTGCTCCAGCTTGGCCTCCTCTCTACAAGCAGCTCTGTCGTTAGTCGTCTTCTTGCGAAGCAGGTCTTGAACGTGAGGGTCCCGCACGACTGAACTTAGTAGCGACGAATGCTCCGGCGTGTCCGCGTCTTCTCTGTCATGTCCGACCACTTCTCCGCCCCCATGTCCGGCCTCTTCTCCGCCCCCATGTCCAGCCTCTTCTCCGCCCCCATGTCTGGCCTCTTCTCCGCCGCCATGTCCGGCCTCTTCTCCGCCACCATTATCGGTCATCTCTTCGTCTGGTCCAATGTCGTCATTGGCTGCCCCATCGACGTCATCATCTTCACTTATCCACCGAGTATAGCCATCCATGAAACCAGTCAAAAGCAGGTGCGCTTTCAAACGGCCTTCCTTAAAGGGGTCGAGCAAGACTCCTCCTTTGCATCTTCGACACGGACAGAAAATCTCCTTCCGGTTATTTTCATACATGTCGTGCACCGCGGATCGCAACCATATTTCCACCATCGTTCCACTGACCTTCATGATCGCCTGCGTGGTATAATTAATAAGCAAAATGATTATAAACGCCTCCATGCATCAAAGTCATACAAAAATTCGACATGACCTTCCCTAAAAAAAGGACATATAGAGTTTGCCCGAAATTCGCCGAAACGGAAATAAATCGACATTTTGGCAAAACATAAGCAACTCTCATGTCACACACAATTGGGCAAATAAACATATAGGCGGCAACTCATGCCACACGCACAATTTCCATCATATCGCCCGATTCGGTCATATCGCACACATATTTTCCATTAATTCTTCCAAAGCACAGTTTTTTACTCACCTAGCTATCTCGAGAGAGAAGCACGGTGACTTGATGGCTTTACTTCATTAAAGAATAGATCTATTTGGGGAGTTGATAGGTTCCACTTACTAAATGGATAGATCTATAGCTAGTAGGGGAAGGACATGGCTAGCTCTAACTAGTGGAGGGAGTTGAGAAGAGTGAGGAAGCTAAGAGAGAAAAGGGGTGCATTAATGGAGATGGTGGAGGGGCATTAAAGTAGAGAGAAGAGAGGTAGGAGAAGGAAGAGAGAAGAAAGCTAGCTAATGGGGAAAGCAAGTGAGGGAGAAGAAGTGAGGGAGAGAGGAGGGGGCAGGGGGAAAGGGGGTTGCAAAAGGTGCCAATTGCGGCTTAGCAGTAGCGCGGGTTGGCGAACGGCGCTACTGCTAAGAGCAATAGCAGCAGCGCTGGTCGGCAAACCACGCTACTGCTAAGCGGGGACCACCACGTGGGCCAGTGCAGCCGTAGTTGCAGCGGTGGGTACCTGACCCGCGCTACTGCTAATAGCAATAGCAGTAGCGCCTTTTCCCCTGCCCGCGCTGCTACTATTCGTGGCCTGGTGGGTACGGTGGGGCCCATTTACCAGCAGCGATGTCACGTACACCCGCGCTACTGCTAAGTTGATACCAGTAGCGCCTGTCCTTAGAACGCGCTACTGCTAATTACCAGTAGCGCCGGTGTTTGCCCCTCGCTACTGTTAAGCGTCCACCTATAAGGTATTTCCTAATAGTGAGAATAGAAGCTGAGCCGGATCATTGACCCGCGATCAGCAGATACTTTAACCTTGTCGAAAAATGGACGAGGCTCTGGAATGGATTCCTTTCAGATATATTGAATAAGGACAGCATGGTCGGAACCATAACTGCAAGGGATTAAATTTAATGATACCTGAAGAATTATTCAAATGATTATATAATTTATAGGAAGCTTCTGTGACGGTCTACATTGTTTCCATGGGCAAGAACACAAAGGTTCAAGGTCGACTCCCACTTCTTCAACGCATAACCTTACATTCACTTCTTGTTTTCGAAGAAGTTGTACTGTTGAAATTTTATCTGGCGTAACACCAGTACAGTATGACCCGTAAAAGTTTCCAGGTTCACACTGATTGCAGAAAGTATAGATACAACTCATCCGGGGAGTTTAGGAAGCTATACAACACACCTATAGAAGCAATTTATATATGTTCGAAAGCAGAGTACAGATGGCAAAGCAGAGGATACAATTCACAAAGGCATCTTGTATCAGGGGAAAATCATCAATGATTTAAAATACGAGTGAGCTGTAGGATGTAATCCACCAAAAGATCAGGTGGTCTACAAGGAATCTGATGTGAGTATCGATACTCAAACAGAAGAGGAAGGGATGCAAGCGCATCGATTTATGGAAACATCTAAATAATTCGAAGCTTAATTACAAAGGAATTATGGTTTCCAAAGAGGGGGATCAGAAGTGAACGCTCTGATCAAAAGATAAATAAGTTGAATAGGATTAGATGGACAATCAATCAAGAATTGATTTGCCGAGAACTAGCTCATGTCCGAAATGACGTCTGAGCCGGAAGGTCGAATTATAGGAATTAACTGATGATAGTGAGCATTCACATACATATTGAATCAATAGGCTTAGAATGACAATGACAAAGGATGTTAATGAATATTGCTAGACATATGGAATTATTCATAATGCAGGCAGGCAAAACTTTCCAAAGCAATAGGTTACAGAGGATTCTCGGGAGATCAGATAGTATTTCAAAGTATTTTGGGATTCACATGAACAACTGGGGATGAACGGATCCCCGGTAAGTGTGAGGAATTATTCGTAAGTGTAATCATGCAGAAAAGGAACTGCAAGGCAGTAGGCACAATGGATTCTCGGAACAACGAAGAGTATTTCGGGGTATCTCGTAATAACAAGAGCAACTGGGAATGAATGTATGAAGGGCATGGAGGTGTAGTTATCCACGGGGATTTATCGGTGGTAGAGAATTGCAAAGGAAGTGCGCACAAAGGTCTCGGAAAAACATCGAAGAGTATCTTCAGAATCTTCTGGTGAACCAAGCGATCATATGGAATGATGGGCTCTCCGGGAGGAAGTAGTTACGAGAACCTAAAGTTAGAGTTAGTAAAATCTTTAACCCGAAAAGAAGAGAGATCCGAATCCCAGAGTAAAGGAGAGGAATAAAAGATCCTAATCCCATCCATTGGCGATATGGGCCCGCAACCCACACAGCCATGTTAGTAAAACAGTTTTCAAGACTAGACTCAATTTCGGCCAAGGAGTTAAAAAGGGGCTTCCTACAGGCAGTCGGCTCTGATACCAACTTGTGACGCCCCCGACTCGACCGTGCACTAATCATACACGCAAATGCGCACGATCAAGCCCAGGGACTCACGGGAAGATATCACAACACAAGTCTAGACACAAATTAAAAGTCATACAAGCTTTATATTACAAGCCAGGGGCCTCGAGGGCTCGAATACATAAGCTCGAGTTACACAAGCATCAGCAGAAGCATTAGCATCTGAGTACAGACATAATTAGACAAGGTTGCCTTAAGAAGGCTGAGCAAAACAACGACACTAGATCGAAAAGGCGCAGGCCTCCTGCCTGGGAGCCTCCTATCTACTCCTGGTCGCCGGTCTCCACGTAGTAGTAGGCTCCACCGTGATAGTAGTAGTCATCGGCGGAATCAGCTGCCTCCGGGACTCCGTCGTCTGATCGCAGCAATCGGGTATGGGGAAAAAGAGAAAGCAAAGCAACCGTGAGTACTCATCCAAAGTACTCGCAAGACTTACATCAGATCTATGCTAAGTATGCATCGATATCAAAGGGAGGGGCCGTATCTGTGGACTATACTGCAGAAATGCCAGAATAGAGAGAAGGCCTAGCCTATCGAAGACTAGCCACTCGCAGGGTCTTGCAGCATTAGAAGAGTGCAAATTAGCATTTAAAAGTAATAGTAACAAGTATAATAGTAGCCATGCCCAGAGATCCTTCCTCGACTCCCTGCGAGAAAGCGATCCCGGAGCTATCAAATTATTAAATAACACAGGTATCCAGTTCTAGTTGTAGTAGATCGGGATACTCTCCGAGCGTCCGTTACCGTGGACACCGCTATTCGAATAGATATACTTCCCTGCAGGGGTGCACCAACTTACCCAACACGCTCGATTAACTCTGGCCAGACACACTTTTCGGTTCTTGCCCGGCCTCGGCCGATCGACACGCCGTAGCCCTACCTACGCTCAACAGAGAGGTCAGCATGCCGGTCTACATCCTAAGTGCTCAGGGGTCTTGGGCCCATCGCTCTTTGCACTCCTGCACGTTGCCCCTGTATACACACGCAGACTGTCGCAGTCCACCCGGGCGCGCATCGCTCAGTTGCTGACGTCTGAAGAACTTCGGCTGTAACATACGACGCAGAGTGCCCATACTTTTCCCGCGTGGTGGTTAGCGCGAAAAGGCGAGAGGGCTACTCAGATCACATATCCAAACCCGTTGGTGTGTTGGGAGCTCGCGGTGACGATCAGTGCTCCACGATCTATGGTCCCATCGCCCCGTCTCAGGGACTTACGGCAAGGGCCAGGACTGCCCGGCCGTGCCGCGTAATTATCTCGCGGGTACCCTCACGGTCAACCCGACTTCACATCTCTCGCGGGTACCCCTCGGGGTCAACCCGACTTCAACAAGGATCTGACGTAAAGCCAAAGTATCCGTGTCTTCAACACATCAAGGGGGAATCCGAGGAATCACCCTCGTTGAATTCCTACTCAGGGGTCTTGGGCCCATCGCCCTTTGCATTCCTGCACGTTGCGTGGGCAGCCGGGACCAGAACTAGCCCCTGTATACACACGCAGACTGTCGTGGTCCACCCGGGCGCGCGCCGCTCAGTTGCTGACGTCTGAAGAACTTTGGCTGTAACATACGACGCAGAGTGCCCATACTTTTCCCGCGTGGTGGTTAGTGCGAAAAGGCCAGAGGGCTACTCAGATCACATATCCAAACCCGTTAGTGTGTTGGGAGCTCGCGGTGACGATCAGTGCTCCACGATTTGTGTTCCCATCGCCCCGTCTCACGGACTGACGACAAGGGCCAGGACTGCCCGGCCGTGCCACGTAATTATCTCGCGGGTACCCTCACTGTCAACCCGACTTCACATCTCTCGCGGGTACCCCTCGGGGTTGACCCGACTTCTACAAGGATCTGACATAAAGCCAAAGTATCCGTGTCTTCAACACATCAAGGGGGAATCCAAGGAATCATCCTCGTTGAATTCCTACTCGATGTAAAAGGTCAAGGTGAACCTGGAGGAATCACCCTCGATGGGTTCACACTTGAGGGGCTGCACGACAGAGGCATCATCGGAGGTGGTGAAAGAGGAATCATCATCGGTAGCCCACAACCGACTAGCTACGCTACAGAGATATCATCAGGAGTGAGGTAGGAGGTATCACCCTCGGCACTCGATAGTAGCTCTGTAGAGTCGTACAACTTAAGGGGGTGTGTGGTGCTGTGTCAGTCTCTGCACATCGATCTCGTTGATCGAGACATCCGGAAGCAGAGCATGGCAACACGGACGAGGGTGCGGGGCCACTGATGGATCACTAACTAGCCTATACTAAGCATTTAGGACAGCAGTTAAAGTATCAACAGCAGGTTACAAAATCAGGCTATGCATCAGAATGGGAGCAATCAATTACAGTAGCAAAATCTAATGCAAGCATGGGAGAGAAAGAATGGGCGATATAGGAATGATCAAGGGGGTTTAGCTTGCCTGGAAGCTCGGCTGAAAAGGGCTGGTCATCAGGGGTGTAGTCGTACTCAGCAGCAGCGTCGGTCTCGGGGTCTACCAGAGAGAAGAGAGGGAAGAAACAAATAAATACAGAGCAAACAAATGCAACACGATGCATGACATGGCAATATACAGTGCTAGGGGTGACCTAACGTAGTGCTACACGTTACAGACGGAGCGGGAAAATATCTGGGAATATTTTCCCGGCTTTAGGCATCTGTCAGACAGATGAACCGGAGGGGAAGGTTTCATGTTTACAGTGTTAGAGGCATGTGACAGCAACATGGAGGGCATATTCGGATTCGTCTCATTTTTCTGATCAACTTTCATATAGAAAACTTTTTCATCCGAGTTACGGTTGAATTTCTACGAATTTCCAAAGTTTTAAACATTTTCTGGAATTACTGGAATTATTTAATTCGAATTATCCAGAACAGTGCCAAAACCTTTTTACACCCAGCCAGAGCTAGCCCTAGCCGCTGAGTGGTGGGGCCAGGGGCCCAGTCAACTGGTTTAATTGTGTTTAACTAAGGGTGGGTCCCACTGGTCATAGGCTCATTTAACCCAAAGGTTATTTAGTCCGCGGGGGCCACTGTCAGTGTCTAATTAGGTTAGTGGGTTAGGTTAGTTCTAACTAAACCGGCCGGGGCCCATATGTCAGTGAGCTGGCCCAGGGAGGTTTAAACGCGCGCGCGCGCTGTGCACACTGGCGACGAGCGCGACAAGACGGAGGCCAACCGGAGCTACTCTCCGGTGACCAAAAGGAATGGCGGCGACAGCCAAAATCACACGCGCGAAGCGCCGCATCCAACGGAGCTTGCAGTGTAGGCCGGGGACAACTAAAACGACGGCGACGAACGCATCCGACGGCGACCGGAGCACGGGACCGGCGGGTAGAAGCTAGGAGACGCGCTTGGAAAAACGAGAGGGGGAAGAGGTGCGCGAGCTCACAGAGAAGCCCGAGGAGGGCCCGACGTGGCTGGGGTGGTCGAAGGTGAGCAGATCGACAGCGATGTTGGTGGCGGACGACGGGGAGAAGACAATGCGATGGCGTCGATGCAGCGGCGATCCGGGCCGATCCTGCCTCGTAGATGAAGTAGACGTGGATGATGGTCCTCCTGGACAACTCTTTGCGGCGCGGGGTGGCTCCTGGCCGCGCATACGACGGCGAGGCGGTGACGGTTGCGTACGGGAAAGCTCGAGGCTGAGAGAGAGAGCGGGAGGGAGGGAAGGAGGGGAGCCAGGGGTCCAGGGGGGTGAAGGAGCAAACCCTTATCCCCTCGGCTCACCTGCCCGGCTCCGTGGCGGGCGGAGGACGATGCGGCGCGCGTTCGGCCATGGCGGCGCCAACACGCAGGGGAGGGGGCAGGTAGGCGATGGGGTTAGTGGGCTGGGCCAGGGCGCTGTAGTCTTAGGGCCTAGTCAATAGTTGGCTTTTTCTATTTCAGTTTCTGCAACCAAAATAGCTACTGTTTCCTATTTAAATGAGCTAGCAAACAATTTTTGTTAGCTATGAAACTTTGCTCAAAAATAAAGCACAATATTGTGGTGCTGCACAAACAGTTTGGGGTCATTTGGAAAAGGTTAGGCATTTTTAGAAATTGGAAAGGCCAAAATAAATGCTGCTGGACCTCTAAATTAATTCCCAGGGGCATTTTGGGAATTTAAAAGAAGTTGGTTTCAACATGACAAATACGTAGGGAATATTTGCCATAGGATGAACTATTTTGATTGCATGACAGAAAAAGTAAATATTTGACATGCATTCCAAATTGGAATTTGGCTTTGATTTTGGACAAGTGGCGGATTGGCTTAGTGATCATGGTGACATGACCACCTATGTATGACCAGCAACTACCAATTTTGATGGGGAGGCATTGATCCACCCATTGCTTCATTGATTATTGTGGTGCCCCCGACTCGACCGTGCACTAATCATACACGCAAATACGCACGATCAAGCCCAGGGACTCACGGGAAGATATCACAACACAACTCTAGAACAAATTAAAAGTCATACAAGCCTTATATTACAAGCCAGGGGCCTCAAGGTCTCGAATACATAAGCTCGAGTTACACAAGCATCAGCGGAAGCATTAGCATCTGAGTACAGACATAATTAGACAAGGTTGCCTTAAGAAGGCTGAGCAAAACAACGACACTAGATCGAAAAGGCGTAGGCTTCCTGCCTGGGAGCCTCCTATCTACTCCTGGTCGCCGGTCTTCACGTAGTAGTAGGCTCCATCGTGGTAGTAGTAGTCGTCGGCGGAATCAGCTGCCTCCGGGACTCCGTCGTCTGATCACAGTAATCGGGTATGGGGAAAAAGAGAAAGCATAGCAACCATGAGTAATCATCCAAAGTACTCGCAAGACTTACATCAGATCTATGCTAAGTATGCATCGGTATCAAAGGGAGGGGCTGTATCTGTGGACTATACTGCAGAAATGCTAGAAAAGAGAGAAGGCCAAGCCTATCGAAGACTAGCCACTCGCAGGGTCTTGCAGCATTAGAAGAGTGCAGATTATCATTTAAAAGTAATAGTAACAAGTATAATAGTAGCCATGCCTAGAGATCCTTCCTCGACTCCCTGCGAGAAAGCGATCCCGGAGCTATCAAATTATTAAATAACACAGGTATCCAGTTCTTGTTGTAGTAGATCGGGATACTCTCCAAGCGTACGTTACCATGGACACCGCTATTCGAATAGATATACTTCCCTGCAGGGGTGCACCAACTTACTCAACACACTCGATTAACTCTGGCCGGACACACTTTTTGGTTCATGCCCGGCCTCGGCCGATCGACACGCCGTAGACCTACCTAGGCTCAACAGAGAGGTCAGCACGCCGGTCTACATCCTAAGTGCTCAGGGGTCTTGGGCCCATCGCCCTTTGCATTCCTGCACGTTGCGTGGGCGGCCGGGACCAGACCGAGCCCCTGTATACACACGCAGACTGTCGTGGTCCACCCGGGCGCGCGCTGTTGGAAATATGCCCTAGAGGCAATAATAAATTGGTTATTATTATATTTCCTTGGTCATGATAATCGTTTATTATCCATGCTATAATTGTATTGATTGGAAACTCAAATACATGTGTGGGTACATAGACAACACTGTGTCCCTAGTAAGCCTCTAGTTGACTAGCTCGTTGATCAAAAGATGGTTAAGGTTTCCTAGCCATAGACATGAGATGTCATTTGATAACGGGATCACATCATTAGGAGAATGATGTGATGGACAAGACCCAAACTACGAACGTAGCATATGATCGTGTCAGTTTATTGCTATTGTTTTCTGCATGTCAAGTATCTTTTCCTTTGACCATGAGATCATGCAACTCCCTGACATCGGAGGAATACCTTGTGTGTATCAAACGTCGCAACGTAACTGGGTGACTATAAAGGTGCTCTACAGGTATCTCCGAGGGTGTCTGTTGGGTTGGCATGGATCAAGACTGGGATTTGTTACTCCGTGTGACGGAGAGGTATCTCAGGGCCCACTCGGTAATACAACATCACAATGAGCCTTGCAAGCAATGTGACTAAAGTGTTAGCCACGAGATCTTGTATTACGGAACGAGTAAAGAGACTTGCCGGTAACGAGATTGAACTAGGTATAGAGATACCGACGATCGAATCTCGGGCAAGTAACATACCGAAGAACAAAGGGAACAGCATACGGGATTAACTGAATCCTTGACATAGAGGTTCGACCGATAAAGATCTTCGTAGAATATGTAGGAGCCAATATGGGCATCCAGGTCCCGCTATTGGTTATTGACCGTAGAGGTGTCTTGGTCATGTCTACATAGTTCTCGAACCCGCAGGGTCTACACACTTAACGTTTGGTGACGATTAGTATAGTTGAGTTATTATGTTGGTGACCGAAGGTTGTTCGGAGTCCCGGATAAGATCCCGGACATGACGAGGATCTCCGGAAGAGTCCGGAGGTAAAGATTGATATATGTGATAATAGTGTTTTGATCTCCGGAAGGGTTCCGGAATTCACCGGAAGGGGTTCCGGATGTTTACCGAAGTGTTCGGGTGCAGCAACACTTTATATGAGCCAAAGGGATAAAGCCCACGAGGTTTTGGAAGTGCAAAAGGAAGTTTTGCTACTGCCTTAAGCTGGTAAGGCAGTACTACCGCTACTGTAGCAGCGGTACTACCGCCCAAGCGGTACTACCGCTACCGGAGCAGCGGTACTACCGCTCAAGCGGTACTACCGCTCGTGCGCGGTACTGCAGGGATCCGAGTTGGACTCTTTCCCTGCGGGCCAAACCGACCTTGTGCGGGCAAAACCGACCTGGAGGAGGCTTTTACTCCAAGTTTAGACCCCAAGGCTCAACATATAAATAGAGGGGCAGGGCTAGCACACGGGACACATCAAGATTTCCCAAGCCGTGTGTCGGCAACCCTAACCCTCTAGTTCTCCCGTCATAATCTCCGTAGTGCTTGGCGAAGCCCTGCAGAGATTGTTCCTCACCACCATCACCACACCGTCGTGCTGCCGAAACTCATCTACTACTTCATCATCACTCGCTGGATCGAGGAGGTGAAGGCGTCATCAAGCCGTACGTGTGTTGAACGCGGAGGTGCTGTCCGTTCGGCACTAGTTCGTGATCGAATCGAGGGACGACTTGCGATTTGGATCGCGGAGACGTTCGACTACATCAACCGCGTTTCTTAACGCTTCCGCTTAGCGATCTACAAGGGTATGTAGATTCACTCTCCCTCTCGTAGATGCTCATCACCATGGATAGATTTTGTGTGTGCGTAGGAAAATTTTTGTTTCCCATGCAACGTTCCCCAACAGTGGCATCTGAGCTAGGTCTATGCGTAGATGAGATCTCGAGTAGAACACAAACGAGTTGTGGGCGTGGGTGTATACATATTGCTTGCCGTTACTAGTTGATACTTGATTCGGCGGTATTGTGAGATGAAGCGGCCCGGACCGACATTACGCGTACGCTTACGCGAGACAGGTTCCTTCAACTGACATGTAACTTCGTTGCATAAAGATGGCTAGCGGGTGTCTGTCTCTCTCACTTTAGTTGAATCGATTTCAATGAAGAGGGTTCTTTTAGAAGATCAAAAAGCAATCACTACACCACGTTGTGGTTTTGCGTAGGTAAGAACGGTTCTTGCAAACCCGTAGCAGCCACGTAAAACTTGCAACAACAATTAGAGGACGTCTAACTTGTTTTTGCAGGGTATGTTGTGATGTGATATGGCCAATTACATGATGAGATATATGTGATGTATGAGATGATCATGTGTTGTATAGAATATCACGACTTGCATGTCGATGAGTACGGCAACTGGCAGGAGCCATAGAGTTGTCTTTAATTATTTTTCGCCGTTTTGCTTTACTTTATCGTTATGAGTTAGCAATAGTCGTGGAAGCAACAGTCGGCGCGACAACCTCATGGCGACACGTTGATGGAGATCAAGATGATGGAGATCATCGTGTCATGCCGGTGACGATGGAGATCATGCCGGTGCTTTGGAGATGGAGATCAAAAGCACAAGTTCATGGCCATATCATGTCACTTATGATTTGCATGTGATGTTAATCCTTTTATGCATCTTATTTTGCTTAGGATGACGGTAGCATTATAAGGTGATCCCTCACTTAAATTTCAAGATAAAATTGTGTTCTCCCCGAGTTTGCACCGTTGCGAAAGTTCGTCGTTTCGAGACACGCCATGATGATCGGGTGTGATAGACACTACGTTCACATACAACGGGTGTAAGCCATGTTGCACGTGCGGAACACTCGGGTTAAACTTGACGAGCCTAGCATGTACAGACATGGCCTCGGAACACAAGAGACCGAAAGGTCGAACATGAGTCATATAGTAGATATGATCAACATAAAGATGTTCACCATTGAAACCACCTCAACTCACGTGATGATCGGACTTGAGTTGGTGGATTTGGATCATGTTACACTCGAATGACCGGGGGGATGTCAATTTGAGTGGGAGTTTTTAAGTAATATGATTAACTAAACTCATTATCTAGAACAATAGTCTAAGTTGTCTTTGCTATATTTATGTTGTAGATCATGGCTCGCGCAATAGCACCCCGGAATTTTAATGCGTTCCTAGAGAAAGCTAAGTTGAAAGATGATGGAAGTAACTTTGTGGACTGGGCCCGTAATCTAAGGATTATCCTTACGGCTTCCCAGAAGGCTTATGTCCTTGATGCACCGCTTGGTGATCCACCCGCTCCAGTTGAGTCTCTAGACGTTGTGAACGCCTGGCAGGCTCGTTCTGAAGATTACTCAATAGTTCAATGTGCAATATTGTATGGCTTAGAATCGGGACTTCAAAGACGTTTTGAACGTCATGGAGCATATGAGATGGTCCAGGAGTTGAAGTTTATCTTTCAGAAGAATGCCCGGATCGAGAGGTATGAGACCTCCGATAAGTTCTATGCTTGCAAGATGGAGGAGAACGGGTCTGTTAGTGATCACATACTCAGAATGTCTGGGTACTCCACCCGTCTGGCTGAATTGGGGATGCCCCTTCCGCCAGAGGCTATCACTGACAGAGTTCTTCAATCATTGCCACCTAGCTACAACAGCTTCGTGTTGAACTATAACATGCACGGAATGAACAAGTCAGTCGCCGAGCTATTTGCGATGCTGAAAATCACTGAGTCTGAAATTCAGAAGGAGCATCAAGTGTTGATGGTCAATAAAACCACTAGTTTCAAGAAAAATGGCAAGGGTAAGAAGGGTAACTCCAAGAAGAGTGGCAAAGCAGTTGCTCCTCTCGTGAAGAAACCCAAGGCTGGACCCAAACCAGAAACTGTGTGCTTTCATTGCAAGGGAACTGGACACTGGAAGCGGAACTGCCCCAAGTATTTGGCTGACAAGAAGGCGGCCAACAACAAACAAGGTATATATGATATACATGTTAT
Source organism: Elymus sibiricus (assembly GCA_039707655.1). Classification (NCBI taxonomy): domain Eukaryota; kingdom Viridiplantae; phylum Streptophyta; class Magnoliopsida; order Poales; family Poaceae; genus Elymus; species Elymus sibiricus. The sequence goes on from CM077676.1 coordinate 3,397,573, forward strand.
TGATGTGTACCTTACCAACTCTCGTTGTAGTGCCTGGGTATTTGATACCGGTGCGGTTGCTCATATTTGCAACTCAAAACAGGAACTGCGGAATAGACGGAGGCTGGCAAAGGACGAAGTGACGATGCGCGTGGGAAATGGTTCCAAGGTTGATGTGATCGCCGTCGGCACGCTCGCTCTTCGATTACCATCGGGATTAGTGATGAACCTGAATAATTGTTATTTAGTGCCTGCGTTAAGCATGAACATTATATCTGGATCTTGTTTATTGCAAGACGGTTACTCATTTAAATCAGAGAATAATGGTTGTTCTATTTATATGAGTAATATCTTTTATGGTCATGCACCCAATGTAAGGGGTTTATTCTTATTGAATCTCGATAGTAATGATACACATGTTCATAACATTGATGCCAAAAGATGTAGAATTAATAATGATAATACCACTTTCTTGTGGCACTGCCGTTTAGGTCATATTGGCGTAAAACGCATGAAGAAGCTCCATGCTGATGGACTTTTGGAGTCACTTGATTTTGAATCACTTGACACATGTGAGCCATGCCTCATGGGCAAGATGACTAAAACGCCGTTCTCTGGAACAATGGAACGGGCAAGTGACTTATTGGAAATCATACATACTGATGTATGCGGTCCGATGAGTATTGAGGCGCGCGGTGGTTATCGTTACTTTCTCACCTTCACTGATGACTTAAGTAGATATGGGTATATTTACTTAATGAAACACAAGTCTGAAACATTTGAAAAGTTCAAACAATTTCAGAGTGAAGTTGAGAATCATCGTAACAAGAAGATTAAATTCCTACGATCTGATCGAGGAGGAGAATATCTGAGTTATGAGTTTGGAAGTCACTTAAGACAGTGTGGAATTGTTTCACAATTGACACCGCCTGGAACACCACAGTAATGGTGTGTCCGAACGTCGTAATCGAACCTTATTGGATATGGTGCGATCTATGATGTCTCTTGCCGATTTGCCACTATCGTTTTGGGGCTATGCATTAGAGACAGCTGCATTCACTTTAAATAGGGCACCATCGAAATCCATTGAGATGACGCCATATGAACTTTGGTTTGGCAAGAAGCCGAAGTTGTCGTTTCTTAAAGTTTGGGGATGTGATGCTTATGTCAAAAAGCTTCAGCCTGAAAAGCTGGAACCCAAAGCGGAGAAATGCGTCTTCATAGGATACCCAAAAGAGACAGTTGGGTATACCTTCTACCTCAGATCCGAAGGCAAAGTGTTTGTCACTAAAAACGGAACGTTTCTTGAGAAAGAATTTCTCTCGAAAGAATTGAGTGGGAGGAAGATAGAACTTGATGAGGTTGTTGAACCTTTACTTCAACCTGAAAGTAGCGCAGCGCAGAAAGATGTTTCTGTAGAGCCTACATCAGCTGAAGAGGAAGTTAATGATGATGATCATGAAGCTTTGGATCAAGTTGCTATCGAACTTCGTAGGTCGACAAGGACGCGTACTGCTCCTGAGTGGTACGGCAACCCTGTCTTAGAAGTCATGTTGTTGGACAACGATGAACCTACGAGCTATGGAGAAGCGATTATGGGCCCGGATTCCGAGAAGTGGTTAGAGGCCATGAAATCCGAGATAGGATCCATGTATGAAAACAAAGTGTGGACTTTGGAAGTATTACCTGAAGGGCGTAAGGCCATTCAGAACAAATGGATCTTTAAGAGGAAGACGGACGCGGACGGTAATGTCACCGTCTATAAAGCTCGACTTGTGGCAAAGGGTTTTTCACAAGTTCAAGGAGTTGACTACGATGAGACCTTCTCACCCGTAGCGATGCTTAAGTCCGTCAGAATCATGTTAGCAATAGCTGCCTTTTTCGATTATGAAATTTGGCAGATGGATGTCAAAACAGCGTTCCTTAACGGTTTCCTTAAGGAAGAGTTGTATATGATGCAACCAGAAGGTTTTGTTGATCCAGAGAATGCTGACAAAGTTTGCAAACTCCAGCGATCCATTTATGGACTGGTGCAAGCATCTCGGAGTTGGAATCTTCGCTTTGATGAGGTGATCAAAGCGTTCGAGTTTATACAAGTTTACGGAGAAGCTTGTATTTACAAGAAAGTGAGTGGGAGCTCTATAGCGTTTCTAATATTATATGTGGATGACATATTACTGATTGGAAACAATATAGAAATGTTGGAAAGCGTGAAGGAATATTTGAACAAGAGTTTTTCAATGAAGGACCTAGGAGAAGCTGCTTTCATATTAGGCATCAAGATCTATAGAGATAGATCAAGACGTTTAATAGGACTTTCACAAAGCACATACCTTGATAAGATTTTGAAGAAGTTCAAAATGGATCAGTCCAAGAAGGGGTTCTTGCCTGTTTTGCAAGGTGTGAAGTTGAGTAAGACTCAATGCCCAGTGACTGCAGAAGATAGAGAAAAGATGAGTGTCATCCCCTATGCTTCAGCCATAGGCTCTATCATGTATGCAATGCTGTGCACAAGACCCGATGCCAGCCTTGCCATAAGTATGGCCGGAAGGTTTCAAAGTGATCCAGGAATGGAACACTGGACGGCGGTCAAGAATATCCTGAAGTACCTGAAAAGGACTAAGGACATGTTTCTCGTTTATGGAGGTGATCAAGAGCTCGTCGTAAAGGGTTACGTCGATGCAAGCTTTTACACTGATCCGGATGACTCTAAGTCACAAACCGGATACGTATTTATTCTTAATGGGGGTGCGGTTAGCTGGTGCAGTTCCAAGCAAAGCGTGGTAGCTGATTCTACATGCGAAGCGGAGTACATCGCTGCCTCGGAGGCGGCGAAGGAAGGTGTCTGGATGAAGGAGTTCATGACAGATCTTGGAGTAGTGCCTAGTGCGCTTAACCCAATGACTCTGTTTTGTGATAATACTGGTGCCATTGCTCTAGCCAAGGAACCAAGATTTCACAAGAGGACCAGACACATAAAGCGACGTTTCAATTCCATCCGCGATTACATCAAGGAGGACGACATAAATATTTGCAAAGTACACACGGATATGAATGTTGCAGATCCGATGACTAAACCTCTTCCAAGGGCTAAACATGAACAACACCAGAACTGCATGGGTGTTCGATTCAATACAATGTAAATCACATAGTGATGTGAACTAGATTATTGACTCTAGTGCAAGTGGGAGACTGTTGGAAATATGCCCTAGAGGCAATAATAAATTGGTTATTATTATATTTCCTTGTTCATGATAATCGTTTATTATCCATGCTATAATTGTATTGATTGGAAACTCAAATACATGTGTGGGTACATAGACAACACTGTGTCCCTAGTAAGCCTCTAGTTGACTAGCTCGTTGATCAAAAGATGGTTAAGGTTTCCTAGCCATAGACATGAGATGTCATTTGATAACGGGATCACATCATTAGGAGAATGATGTGATGGACAAGACCCAAACTACGAACGTAGCATATGATCGTGTCAGTTTATTGCTATTGTTTTCTGCATGTCAAGTATCTTTTCCTTTGACCATGAGATCATGCAACTCCCTGACATCGGAGGAATACCTTGTGTGTATCAAACGTCGCAACGTAACTGGGTGACAATAAAGGTGCTCTACAGGTATCTCCGAGGGTGTCTGTTGGGTTGGCATGGATCAAGACTGGGATTTGTTACTCCGTGTGACGGAGAGGTATCTCAGGGCCCACTCGGTAATACAACATCACAATGAGCCTTGCAAGCAATGTGACTAAAGTGTTAGCCACGAGATCTTGTATTACGGAACGAGTAAAGAGACTTGCCGGTAACGAGATTGAACTAGGTATAGAGATACCGACGATCGAATCTCGGGCAAGTAACATACCGAAGAACAAAGGGAACAGCATACGGGATTAACTGAATCCTTGACATAGAGGTTCGACCGATAAAGATCTTCGTAGAATATGTAGGAGCCAATATGGGCATCCAGGTCCCGCTATTGGTTATTGACCGTAGAGGTGTCTTGGTCATGTCTACATAGTTCTCGAACCCGCAGGGTCTACACACTTAACGTTTGGTGACGATTAGTATAGTTGAGTTATTATGTTGGTGACCGAAGGTTGTTCGGAGTCCCGGATAAGATCCCGGACATGACGAGGATCTCCGGAAGAGTCCGGAGGTAAAGATTGATATATGTGATAATAGTGTTTTGATCTCCGGAAGGGTTCCGGAATTCACCGGAAGGGGTTCCGGATGTTTACCGAAGTGTTCGGGTGCAGCAACACTTTATATGAGCCAAAGGGATAAAGCCCACGAGGTTTTGGAAGTGCAAAAGGAAGTTTTGCTACTGCCTTAAGCTGGTAAGGCAGTACTACCGCTACTGTAGCAGCGGTACTACCGCCCAAGCGGTACTACCGCTACCGGAGCAGCGGTACTACCGCTCGTGAGCGGTACTACCGCTGGTGCGCGGTACTACAGGGATCCGAGTTGGACTCTTTCCCTGCGGGCCAAACCGACCTTGTGCGGGCAAAACCGACCTGGAGGAGGCTTTTACTCCAAGTTTAGACCCCAAGGCTCAACATATAAATAGAGGGGCAGGGCTAGCACACGGGACACATCAAGATTTCCCAAGCCGTGTGTCGGCAACCCTAACCCTCTAGTTCTCCCGTCATAATCTCCGTAGTGCTTGGCGAAGCCCTGCAGAGATTGTTCCTCACCACCATCACCATGCCGTCGTGCTGCCGGAACTCATCTACTACTTCATCATCGCTCGCTGGATCGAGGAGGTGAAGGCGTCATCAAGCCGCACGTGTGTTGAACGCGGAGGTGCCGTCCGTTCGGCACTAGTTCGTGATCGGATCGAGGGACGACTTGCGATTTGGATCGCGGAGACGTTCGACTACATCAACCGCGTTTCTTAACGCTTCCGCTTAGCGATCTACAAGGGTATGTAGATTCACTCTCCCTCTCGTAGATGCTCATCACCTTGGATAGATCTTGTGTGTGCGTAGGAAATTTTTTGTTTCCCATGCAACGTTCCCCAACACGCGCCGCTCAGTTGCTGACGTCTGAAGAACTTCGGCTGAAACATACGACGCAGAGTGCCCATACTTTTCCCGCGTGGTGGTTAGTGCGAAAAGGCCAGAGGGCTACTCAGATCACATATCCAAACCCGTTAGTGTGTTGGGAGCTCGCGGTGACGATCAGTGCTCCACGATCTGTGGTCCCATCGCCCCGTCTCACGGACTGACGACAAGGGCCAGGACTGCCCTGCCGTGCCGCGTAATTATCTCGCGGGTACCCTCACTGTCAACCCGACTTCACATCTCTCGCGGGTACCCCTCGGGGTTGACCCGACTTCTACAAGGATCTGACGTAAAGCCAAAGTATCCGTGTCTTCAACACATCAAGGGGGAATCCAAGGAATCATCCTCGTTGAATTCCTACTCGATGTAAAAGGTCAAGGTGAACCTGGAGGAATCACCCTCGATGGGTTCACACTTGAGGGGCTGCACGACAGAGGCATCATCGGAGGTGGTGAAAGAGGAATCACCCTCGGTAACCCACAACCGACTAGCTACGCTACAGAGATATCATCAGGAGTGAGGTAGGAGGTATCACCCTCGGCACTCGATAGTAGCTTTGCAGAGTCGTACAACTTAAGGGGGTGTGCGGTGCTGTGTCGGTCTCTGCACATCGATCTCGTTGATCGAGATATCCGGAAGCAAAGCATGGCAACACGGACAAGGGTGCGGGGCCACTGATGGATCACTAACCAGCCTATACTAAGCATTAGGACAGCAGTTAAAGTATCAACAGCAGATTAGAAAATCAGGCTATGCATCAGAATGGGAGCAATCAATTACAGTAGCAAAATCTAATGCAAGCATGGGAGAGAAAGAATGGGCGATATAGGAATGGTCAAGGGGGTTTAGCTTGCCTGGAAGCTCTGCTGAAAAGGGCTGGTCGTCAGGGGTGTAGTCGTACTCGGCAGCAGCGTCGGTCTCGGGGTCTACCGGAGAGAAGAGAGGGAAGAAACAAATAAATACAGAGCAAACAAATGCAACACGATGCATGACATGGCAATATACAGTGCTAGGGGTGACCTAACGCAGTGTTACACATTACAGACGGAGCGGGAAAATATCTGGGAATATTTTCCCGGCTTTAGGCATCTGTCAGACAGATGAACCGGAGGGGAAGGTTCCATGTTTACAGTGTTAGAGGCATGTGACAGATACATGGAGGGCATATTCGGATTCGTCTCGTTTTTCTGATCAACTTTCATATAGAAAACTTTTTCATCCGAGTTACGGTTGAATTTCTACGAATTTCCAAAGTTTTAAACATTTTCTGGAATTACTGGAATTATTTAATTCGAATTATCCAGAACAGTGCCAAAACCTTTTTACACCCAGCCAGAGCTAGCCCTAGCCACTGACTAGTGGGGCCAGGGGCCCAGTCAACTGGTTTAACTGTGTTTAACTAAGGGTGGGTCCCACTGGTCATAGGCTCATTTAACCCAAAGGTTATTTAGTCCGCGGGGGCCACTGTCAGTGTCTAATTAGGTTAGTGGGTTAGGTTAGTTCTAACTAAACCGGCCGGGGCCCATATGTCAGTGAGCTGGCCCGAAGTGGTTTAAACGCGCGCGCTGTGCACACCGGCGACGAGCGCGACAGGACGGTGGCCAACCGGAGCTACTCTCCGGTGACCAAAAGGAACGGCGGCGGCAGCCAAAAGCACACGCGCAAAGCGCCGCATCCAACGGAGCTTGCGGTGTAGGCCGGGGACAACTAAAACGACGGCGACGAACGCATCCGACGGCGACCGGAGCACGGGACCGGCGGGTAGAAGCTAGGAGACGCGCTTGGAAAAACGAGAGGGGGAAGAGGTGCGCGAGCTCACAGAGAAGCCCGAGGAGGGCCCGACGAGGCTGGGGTGGTCGAAGGTGAGCAGATCGACAGCGATGTTGGTGGCGGCCGACGGGGAGAAGACGATGCGATGGCGTCGATGTAGCGGCGATCCGGGCCGATCCTGCCTCATAGATGAAGTAGACGTGGATGACGGTCCTCCTGGACAACTCTTTGCGGCGCGGGGTGGCTCCTGGCCGCGCGTACGACGGCGAGGCGGCGACGGTTGCGTACGGGAAAGCTCGAGACTGAGAGAGAGAGCGCGAGGGAGGGAAGGAGGGGAGCCAGGGGTCCGGGGGATGTGGGTGAAGGAGCAAACCCTTATCCCCTCGGCTCACCTGCCCGGCGCCGTGGCGGGCGGAGGACGGTGCGGCGCGCGTTCGGCCATGACGGCGCCAACACGCAGGGGAGGGGGCAGGTAGGCGATGGGGTTAGTGGGATGGGCCAGGGCGCTGTAGTCTTAGGGCCCAGTCAATAGTAGGCTTTTTCTATTTCAGTTTCTGCAACCAAAATAGCTACTGTTTCCTATTTAAATGAGCTAGCAAATAATTTTTGTTAGCTATGAAACTTTGCTCAAAAATAAAGCACAATATTGTGGTGCTGCACAAACAGTTTGGGGCCATTTGGAAAAGGTTAGGCATTTTTAGAAATTGGAAAGGCCAAAATAAATGTTGCTGGACCTCTAAATTAATTCCCAGGGCCATTTTGGGAATTTAAAAGAAGTTGGTTTCAACATGACAAATACGTAGGGTATATTTGCCACAGGATGAACTATTTTGATTGCATGACAGAAAAAGTAAATATTAGACATGCATTTCAAATTGGAATTTGGCTTTGATTTTGGACAACTGGCAGATTGGCTTAGTGATCATGGTGACATGACCACCATTAGGGGGAAGATCACTGTAGCATGACACTGGGGGTGTTACAATTATCCACCCGCCGCCGCCGCCGCCCCTCCACAACTCCACGGCCCCTTTCGTCCACCCCGCCCCCCGCCCGCCCGCCATTGGGTTGGGTCATGGGTCCCCTCCCCTTCGATTCGATTCGATTCAGTTGAGGTATGTATGAGCATCAAGCAGCTACCAGAAAATTGGGGATTGGAGAAAAGCTATCAGAATTCGGTGGCAGGTTGTGTATTACCCGGCGCTTAACAAAGATGTTGTACAGGATGTAGGAAAATTATGGCAAGATCCAGCCATTCAGGTGAAAACAAGTTCTTATTTCGGTTTGTAATTGTGCATGCCGTCAAACAATCAACTTAATTATAAAGAAATGCATCTGTAGGAAACTTACTCGTGTGGAAGTGTGCGGCAAGTTCCTGACTGTGCACACTACTTCATGGAAAATCTGGACCGATTAACTGAACCAGATTATGTGCCAACAAAGGTCGGTAATCATTCACTATCAAATTCTTGTCCAGAAACATTTATTTACTGGTTTTCTGATGTCTCTGCACTGCAGCATCATCTGTTTGATATTCACTGTCAGTGTACTGAAATCATCATATGAGTTGTGGTTATTACATGGATATAATGATGGTCACATATTTCCCCTGTTAACATTTCGAGATGTTTTGCAGGAGGACGTGCTCCATGCAAGAGTACGGACAAATGGGGTTGTAGAAATTCAATTCAGGTAATCTGGTTACTTTAAGTTTGCATGTATCTTTCGCTCTACTCAGATACAGAACGACAGACTGAAGTTAACCGGGCAGTTTCTCTCTCTGCAGCCCCCTTGGAGAGAGCAAAAGGGACGGAGGGGTATACAAGTTGTATGATGTAGGGGCTCAAAGGAAAGAGAGGAGGAAGTGGATTCATCTTTTTGAAGGTGTTGATGCCGTTATCTTTTGTGCTGCCATATCAACTGATTCTACTTGATCGTTCTGTTCATTCTTGCTTGATGTGATGTTTCGATCCAGAAAACATCATTCATGCTGTTCCTCAACAAATTCGACATATTCCAGAGAAAAATACAAAAGGTAACGAGCGAGTACCTTTGATACCCATCGAGGGCATACTCAAGTAACTATGAACGTGTGTGCCAACATTTGTTGTCCATTATGTAGGTTCCTTTGACCGTGTGCGTGTGGTTTAAGGACTATGAGCTGATCGCGCCTGGCAAACAGGATGTGGAGCATGCCTATGAGTGAGTGAACGCACCCCTGCCATGCCGCTCTCACCACATTATTAGAAATCTGTGAGCTAGCTAGCTTATGGTGTTCTGCACATGTGCAGGTTTGTGAAGAACTTCCAGAGCAGCAAGCCTGACCGTGTGGACCGGGTGTTCAAGATCTACAGAACGACGGTGCTGGACCAGAAACTTGTGAAGAAGACGTTCAAGCTGATCGACGAGAGCTTGAGGCGCTCCAGGGAGGGAACGGGGACGTGATCGACTATGTTGTTGTGAGCCACAGGAGGAAAAAACGGCAGTTAGGATGACAGAAAGTTTATGCAACTCTGTATTGTAATTCATTCTTTAGTTTAGAAGAGGAAAGAAATCTGATGAATACAGTAGCATGCAAAGTATGGATCTGTCTTTTTGCCTCCTACTTGGCCGTAAAATATTTTGCAGACCATCACTCATTGTTGCTTCATGGCAATTCTTGGCCCCATGTTGAGGTAGTATATTATGGTATTTCTGGGCTATTTTGGGCCGGTTGATGATTTTCACGACATACCATTTTTCTCTTTCTGGGCACCATGGAGCATTTTCACAGATTTAATTTGCAATTTCAGGGCTATTTTGGGCCACTTTATGATTTTCATTTCATTTCGTCAAAAATAAACAGGTCATAATCTTGACAAATGATTTTGATTTTCACGGCATAGTATGGATTCGTCAAAAATGATAAAAAAATTACGATACCCGTCATAATCTTAACGAATGATGTGGTTATTAGTGCATTTCCATACAAGAAGCATCACATTAACAAGGCTCAATGATGTTACAGGTAAGAGGCGGTATTTTAACTATAAAAATCCTCATCGTCATCTTCCTCGTAATCATCTTCATCATAATCTTGTTCATCATCAAAACCCTCAAAATCTGATATTTCAACAATTCTTGGAGCTGGTCGCTTCATGATCTTCCTTCTTCATCGTCGACACCCTCGAAATCTTCGTCTTTGTCATCACCAATATATTCATCAATTCCTACGTGAATGGCGATGTCAGCACCAGGATGCTGCTGCTTAAATGCTCTCTTCAACATGGCCCCCAACTTTCTTGTGCGTTTTCTTGAATCGTCCTCATACTCATGTGAACTGAGGTAATAAACCAATTCATCATAGTTCAAGTCTGGCATGTGGTTAGAGTCCACTCTTAAAAAGATCTCTTTAAGGGTGCCAGCCGGCAAGTGCTGGATGCCAACCGCAAGGAACTGAGCACACGCTATGCAAACCTTGCCATATTATAATATATGGTAAGTACATGCTTTTGATTCAAGAATTTAGAGCATACTAATCTGCAATCGCAGCTGTTAGTTAAGCTTTGGCATGCATAGACTATGGTTGTAGCTAGTTTCTTCAGTTAAAAAGTACTCTGCTCTATCATGATGAAGCTAGCTAATAAGATGAGGGTACCAGAAGATGCTAAATGGGAGATATTATTCAGTTATATATGGTCTGCATGCAGCTAGAGGTCAAGCAAAAGCAGAGGAGGAGCTGCTCTGCTCTGCTCTGTTTCGGACTGACCTCTAGTTAGTGAAGCTAATTAGAGTGTTTCAGTCTTTTTCTTCTTGACAAGTACATCATAATTAGCTGCAAAATGTTGGTCTTGCTATCAAGGACGTTGATTATGACTGCTACGGTTCAGTCTGCTAGAGCAACATTTGTTGTGTTTACTGAAAGGTAAATTGTCTCCTAATCAACGTCAGTAAACACAGCAAATTGCTTTAAACCTCCACTGCTGCTTGCTGAAATAGTACTACTTCAGTACTGAATATTATAGTGTGCTGTGTGACTGGAGAAAATTGCCAGGCTATGCTATTGGGAATTAACAGAGGAGCTGCTCTGTTTCGAGCTGACAGATACGGGAAACTTGGCTGATTAGAGTAATTAATATCCCTGAGATCATCTATTTTATCTGTGAAAGCTCCACATATACATTCAGTTATATATGTGGATGCTCCTTGTTGTTTCTACCAGAGCCACAGCGTCTCAAGATAGGGCGTCTTAACTGTAGGATCCATATACACGACATTGTCATGGCCGACCTTGACGCCTGTCACATTACGGAAGTTGGCTCCCTAAAACACACAATGTTCAGCATATGGTCATGTAGGGAGAATGCAAGGGACAAACAACAAACACTGGGAACTATATTCAGCCACACTTATATTCAAACCACAACACCATTTTAATATTTCCACTTCTACACCGCCATTGCTTTGCACCACAATTAATTTACATGCACATTCCGATAAACCTCAACAAGAGGCGAAGACCATTTCCTGTGCTCCTTGTGGGATTGATACTCTTACTTTGAAAGGGCTATAACTAAACATGTGCACTTTCAGGATATCAACATGTTAAGTGCTTCTGCGGTGCATGATTAATTTGGTGCTTGTGTGCTGTGGTACAAACTATATGGTGTATTGTGATGTCAATTATGAAATACTGGTGGGCATTTGATGAATGTGAACAGGGACGGAGCCAGGAATACAACATAAGGGAGGCCAATTGCACACAAAATATCTTGGAGGGGGCCATATAGGTAATTTTGAGTAAATTTGGGGTCAAATCCATAAATTAATAAGGGTGTTTTTAGAAAATTTCCACCATGGGGTGGGGGGTGGGGGGGGGGGGGGGGATGGCCCCAGCACGCCCCCCTGGCTCCGTCCCTAGATGTGAAATATATTGTGGGTAGGATATCAAATCGTGGTGAACATTTGCTGTATATGAAATGTGAATTTGCTTATTACATGAAATAAATAAGGGGCTAATAAACCTGCTTATTGGATTATTACATTGCACATGATTCCGTATAAATGTGAATGACCACCAGCAACACACACACGATTGCTACAAATTAAGCCTGTGGGAGGGACGAACCACCACACACAATTCTGTCGTAGAGAACGTGTGCGATGGACTAAGTAACCCACACGCTACCCGCATCGCATCATTTGCTATGAATAACTCCATTCCACACAATTGTGTGTCTCGAATCATGTGTGCTACATGGTTAGAACGCATACGTTTCTATTCTGCACATCATGTGCGATGAATTTCCGAATCCAACACGATTGTGTGTCTAATCGTGTGTGATAAGGGGTCCGAATGGAAATGTTTCTTCCCTACAAATTGTGTGGGATATATGATAGACCTCACACGTTTTGTTTGGGCTGATTGTTTGCGATAGCTCAACCCATCGCACACACGATTACTACCGGGCTTATTGTGTGCGATAAGCGGACACACGGTTATCCTCTACCATGTGTGTGGTTGGATAGTTATGAGGGCAGTGGTACCACCAGCCCACCAGGGATCAAACCCCAAGTTTGACGCTTTGTTGTCTCATAAAGGCGGAATGTTCTTTCAGTGGGAGGTGACATTCCTTTCGATAGCAAGGCGCATGTGGTGACTTCGTCAATCTCATGACCCGCCGGGTCAGTCTAACGGAGGTGCTCGTAGGAGTAGGGTGTGCGTGCATGCATTCATATGGGTGAGTGTACGTACGTGTTTGTGAGTGTCTGCATCTGTACTGTGTTTCTCAAATTAAAAAAACTGATCTATTTTTGAAAAACCCCAATCTGCAAACACACAGATAGGTCTATAATATGATGTACAGGAAGTTAGGAACTGTTTCCTATATAATTTTGTAACAGATTGAAGGAACATGTCGGCCTGCTCCACGGGGAAAAAAACATGTCGGCATGTTGTATTTCCTTTAGAAACTACCGGAAGAAGAATTATCTGCAGTCCGTGCGTCAAGTCTCGAGTCCAACCATATCATTCACGGCAGTGTACTTTTCAGTATGAATAAGACAGAGATGGACTTTTCAGCGGTAAAAACTCACGACAGAGAGATGGAGGACAAACTGGAGCGGCTTAACGGACCAAAGCTCACCTATTAATTCCAGAAGATAACCGCGTGAGTTGTAGAATCTATTTGTGCGGACACAGTTCGTTCTTGGATATAGCTATAGTACAATGAGTGAATGATGGGTTGGAAATTTGGGTGTCCGCTGAAAACTAGATGGATAAGTCACAAGCACACGCAGGACACGGCAAGGAAGCATCGACAAACACCAGAAAGCAACGCGGAGAGAGTGCATCATCTCGGCAAGGCCGACCTCATCCCCTTCACCAAGGTCAGCAGGGATTTAACCAGGACTGTCTTAGGTCAGCCAGCCATGGGCCGGGATAGAGGAGGAAGGCGTCAAAACGCCAAAAGTACATAATAAGTAGGTAAAAACCATAAGTTAATCCTAATCAAATAAAGTACTTAGATGGAGTATGAGAGGATGAGCAACTCCAACGCTGCCCCCGTCGTCCTTATTGGGGGGTTTTGACATAAATACTCACTCCAAGCCTCCCCCATCCATGTCCTCATTTTAGGGATGCCCCCTCCCATCCATGTACTCATTTTAGGGATGCCCCGGCCCTCCCACCTATCGCCCCCCCCCCCCCCCCCCTTCCCTCTCAAATGTAGGGGCAAACAGGGGGGCTCTCCAAATGCTGCCCCCGCCAAAGGTAGTGGGTGTGGCTGCCTGTCGGTCAAAAATATTTAAACAATCTTGGTAGTATGCATAAACTGAAATAGTTTTAAATTTTCAAAATATGTGTTTGGACTTGAAACAAATTTGAGTGAAAATTTCGGCCCTTTGGCCAAAATGAATACCGAACTCACTAAATTTGACTAAAATTCGATGATCAGCAATGGTCGAAATATTTCTGAAACCTAAATTTAGAACCATGGGTGGCGGTGTCCTCCCATGTAGGCAGAGGCGATCTTCCCTGTAAATAGTGGTGGTTGGGTTCAGTAGTGCCGCTCTCCCCAACAATGGTTGGGTCGTCCCTGCGCGTGGCAGCATGGCTCAGGTGCCAGTGTTAGCTTGGCTAGGTAGATGGTACCGATGCGTCATCGACTGGCGTAAGTAGGCCAGATCCACTGCGCTACATCCCGGCTCTGCACGCGGCACGCCCAGGCCAGCCAGAATTGTTCACATCTGGTGGCTCGGCGGCCCAGACGTTGCGGTGGTGAGGCCCTCGCGGCGCGACTCTGGGACGATTCATGCCCGGATCTAGCCGTAGGAGTAGGTCTACCGATTTGGGGTGATGGCACTGGTTGTAGATTGCGGTGGTGGTGGCTTCGAGTGGATTAATCCGGCTTTGCAGGGGTGCCTACACTAGATCGGGAGCTTGGTGGCTGTGTGTTGGCTATGACGCATGTGTGTCATCTCAGACCAATTGGTTCGCACGTAGGCGGGCATCGGGCATGGATGACTAAAGCTTTGGTGGCAATGACCAGATTAATAGAACAAGTATGCTCCACGACGATCGCGGCGATGAACATAGGTGGGAAGACATCCCAGCTATCCACTAGTGACATTGCTTACTCTCGTCATCGCCCCTGGCGGTGGGACACTCGTCATGGCTAAGTGGCTCCTACCGTCATGCGCTTCATTGGTGCATGGTTTTGAGGAGTGCCTGCAGAGGTGTGCGGCCACCTCCGGTGGACACCATGTTGGAGATCCGTGTGCAAGATGGTGCTTGGAACACGGCTTCGTCTCCAGGGTGAAAATTCTTGTTCTGGCCTTCATTGGTTAGACTCAACAATGAAGAACTGGCATTATTACCTTGTTGAAGGTGTTGTCTCCATGACGATGTGATGGCCTTAATTTGTTAATCTTGGCATCCGGGATGAAAATCCTTGTCGTGGCCGTCTCCGGCCGGAGGTGGCGATGGCGGTGCGAGGGCGTTACCTCTTCTTAAAGGAGTTGTTGCGGAAGGAGTCGACATGGCCATAGGTGTTTACTTCATATGTTGTAATAACTCTGCCATAACTGTATGTGTCTTGTACTATGCATGCTGATAAATTTTCCCTCGTTGTGTTGTATCAACTTTACTAGTATATGGTAGTATGCATCTGAGAATTTAGAGGCCGAGAACTAAGCATAGCTTAGATGGTCAGATTCCTTGTGGTGAAATCAGCCCACCTGGCACTACTGCAGAAAAGCCTACTAGCGGCATTTCAGAAACATCATTAGTGGCATGATTAGAGCACGCCACTAGTATGATGTCACTAATATGTGGTCACTAGTGGTGCGGCCGGCCCACGCCACTAATAACATCCAAATTAGTGGTGTTGCGGCCGAGCGCCACTAGTACAATGAACAGCAGTGGCGCTGCCTTGCGTACTCGTCACCAGTAGACTGTACTGTACTGCAGTGGCGTCGGGTTTGCCGAACAACACTGGTAATCTTTACTATGTTCTGGCGCGTACGGTAGCGTGTTTTTTCTGCCATGGTAGTGTTTTGCGCACGAAATTACATTCCATTATAATTGAGTTGCATTTATAAATTGATGTATCAACATTCAAATTAACATGCATCCATATATCAAAATTGCAATACATGCATGCATCACATTACACATCGCAAGTCAATTAAGCACCCCTCTTTCTATATTCTGCCTCCGGCCGAACTTCAGATCCGGCCACCGTCCCGGACTATGTTGAACTGCATTGCTGCATGTGCTCTAGCCGATTCTGATGTTCGAGCATCTCGTTCCTCCGTCGTCTCTCCCGCACTGTAGAACATCCCACCCGCCCTTACACATCCTTGTTGATGATTTCAGCCATCACGTTCTGAAGGCGCACACATTCTCTCAAGAAGTTTTGTTCCTCATTCTTGAGCTGTGCGGCCCACGTGGTCAAGGATGCATGATCCTTCAACAGTGATTCAAAGTCATCCATGACGGACATGACATAGTAGCCAGACATGTTGGAGCTCACCTCACGTGGTTCTTCCTTGCAACAGAAGCTCGTGTGGAACTTGAACTTCTCATGCGTTCTGCGGGTTCCTCCGGAGTGATAATACTCCCTCCGTCCGGAAATACTTGTCGGAGAAATGGATGTATCTATACGTATTTTAGTTCTAGATACATCCATTTTTATCCATTTCTCCGACAAGCATTTCCGGACGGAGGGAGTACTTGTGGAGAGCATCATCTAGAATGGTCTTCACTGCGGTCCAGTCCTTGTTAGGGTGTCTCTTCGAATCGAAGAAATAAGCTCGGTGATGCCACGGTAACAGCAAGATTAAGATCTAGTGTTCGTCGCTGTGCAAAGAATTGAACAGTAATATGCATGAGATCAACCCACGAAGTCCAGTATATATATGTGTAAGCATAAAGGAGTGAAGGACTTACTTGGCAAAGTAGGGCACCAGTATGTTTTCCTTGTCTTCATTCGTAAGCATGCCTTGCTAGAGGTAGTTCACAATGATGTATTGGCCATGTTTGGATCCAACGTTGTTCACATGCATGTGGTAAGGATCAAGGATGGCGGCATTAGACTTCTCGATTATGGCCTATGTGGCTTCATAAAGCACCCAGAACCGATCGAAGGATGGGTACATCACAAAGATGTGGAAAATATTGTTGTGGACCCCATCAAAGTGTAGATATATTTTGTCCGCGGGGTAATGTTTGACGAAAATAAGACCTTTTTCCACCTTGGTCGTGCAACAATCGGAACCTCTTTCAATTTCCATCCTTACCACGTGATGGTGTAGATGCCTTAGTTCTGTCGAGAGGTATTTCAACTCAGCCTCGGGTACCATCGAATCACCAGGGATAAGCCAAGAGTATGTGCGACCACTAGGAACCACCTGTTCTTTTGGTGCCTTTCCGGCGGCTGGTTTCTTCAGTTGCTTTCTCTTATTTTTGCCGGCCTGACCGCCCGCCGCGTCTACGGCCACACCTTCATCCCTTGCTGGCAGTGTATTGGCGGGGTGATTCTCGTCCGGGAACAATTGTTCTAACTTATTATCCACTTCCGCGGCTACTATTGGACATATAAAATTGCAGTAAAGAACTATAAAATAAACATAAAATAAAAAAAATATGGAAAATTTGGCATGACCTTTGCTCTAAATTGGACACATTGAGTGCCAGAAATTTGACGAACCTGAAATGAATCAACATTTCACCAAAACATTGGCACTCATTTTAAATCCGTGAAAAAAAGATCGTCGGACACTTGTACACCCGGAGGCGATTCCAGTGGGCTGGCCGCTACTATACAATGAGTCTTCCTGCTCTACACATGGTCATGATATTTTTCTTAAAAATCATAAAAGAAATACTACATATGCCAAGTTGTCATCTGGGAAATTTAAGTTTGTTTGAACATCATGATTGTGAGATAATGGCTACTTTGCTAGATACATAGAATCAAGATTACATATCTCCCGCGCATTAGAGGCATCTTTGGACTGGCCCACCCACTTCCTAGCAATTTTTGCCACTCCAATCCACTTCCAGTCTGCTCCACGCACCCAGCTCCTCTCCGGTGATCCGGTCATTTCCGGCAAGGCGGGCAGCGGATCTGGGTCCAGCAACTCCATATTCGCGCCAGTGGGGCTTGGATCCAGCGGCGGCAATGCGTCTGCCGACGGCTCGAGGCGTGTGTCCTCTGCGGTGTCGAGCTTTGAGTTTGAGGCCCGGCATGCCTACCGTGAGAGGGCCAAAGCGCTCCGCACCGCGTAGGGCAGGTCACACCACGCCGCGCGGACAAGGCCACAGAGGATATCCGTGCCCAGATCCTGGTGAAGCGGCAAGCCTGGGCGGCGTGGGCGCTCGCGGTGGAGCAAACCTGGGTCGTCCGTGACCTCCCCTCCCCCCCCCCCCAGAGGAGGAGGAGAACAGTGCCGCATCCGACACCTCCTGCTCCGGTGTCGAGCAGATCCGCCTTGACCCCTATGTCATCTTCGAGCACTACAATCTCTATCAACCGGACAAGGGCATCAAGGGCAAGGGCAAGAGCAAGGGCGGCAGTAGGTGAACTTCCTCCATAGCCCGATTTTAACTAAGGGAACATGCCTAATTTTGGTAGTCTGATGGCATGTATGATGAACTATCCTATGCTAGCTATGTCATAGTTTGCTATGTCATGTATGAACTATGAGCTATGATCTATATGAATTATGAAGTATATCATTTGATCTACGCTGCAAGAGATTGTATGTATTTGAGGGTTTGCATATGAGGGGGATGGTTGTGGACGCGAACAAATGTGGGGTGACCGGGCGCTGTTCGCGGATGTATAGGGGGTCAAACTATAGTCCAGTCCGGTTGTAGATGCTCTTACGGATTTGAGATTAGATCCTAAATTTGACTTCATGATATTGAAAAAATAGAAATTGAAGTAGCATATATATGGGAATATAGTAATTATAGAAAAAAAATACCTGATTGGTCGTCATTAATGGCGCGGCAACCAGCGCAAGCGCCACTAGAATCTACGTTACAAACGTCACTAATAAATGTGACCCAGAAGCTCACGTGGATTGTGAGACCCATGTGTCTCTAGTGGCGCGCCGGCCATGAGGTAACACCACTAAATTTAGACTTACTAGCGGCGAACAATAAGTTCACCACGCCATTATTAAGTAGGGCCAGGCTGCGGGACCGGCTATCATTACTGGTGCCGCCTGGCAAAGTTGCCCACGCCACTAGCAAAGGAAGTACTAGCGGTGAGGTGGACGTCCCGACGACACTAGTGAGACCTGGCTGGTCCAACTGTTGGGTCCCGCGCACTAGTGACGTACGTTTTCTAGCGAACGCCACTAGTGACTCATTGTCAGTAGCGCCCATGTATATGCACACGTTGCTGGTATTTTGCCAAATTACCAGCGGTGTTCGATTTTATGGCGGCGCCACTAATTATCTACACCTATAAGGGTTTTCCTACTAGTGTGGATTCAAGTCCTAGACATGGCATGGGTGCTCACTTATTTTGTACATTTATTTTGGCTTTTTCGGCGCTATTCTATCAGTGGTATGGCATGCCCTTCGACTACGAGGTGCCCGTGGTGACTTCGTCAATCTCAAGGCCAGCTCAATCTCCCAGAGGTGCTTATAGGGGTAGAGTGTGTGTGTGTTCAACGAGGTGAGTGTGCGCGCATGTTATTAGCCTCTGCGTTAGTACCATGTTTAAAAAAAAGAATGTAGAGGCCAGGAGGTTATCCTACACGATCGACTTGCCTCGGCTAGCGATGCCTACTTTGATGGAGGCACGGTATGGTTTGATACTACTAAGACATCTCGAACTAATGATGTAAAAGTGGATGCCCTAAACTGGCTTTACGGTAGGAGAGAGAAGGTTTTTGGGCAGTAGATTTTTTTTTACTATAATAGATGCCCTAAAAATAGTGTCATAAAATTTGGAAAGAAATTGAAACATGGCGGTGGGGAGGCAAGGAGGTGGACCTGACATTCGCCGGGCGCTAAGCTCCATTTTGGTCGGTGGAGCTCACCGGAGGCCGAGGAAAGGCGGTGAGGGCGGGGCAGGGGCCGGAGGGGCGTCGGGGGATGCGGCCAAATCCAGCGGCGCCGCGCCGACCGAGCGTCGAGAGCTCAGCAAGGAGCAGCAGCTCGCCAGTGGTCGCGTGGGGGTCACGGCGGCCACTAATCGACGTCGGTGGGCAGCGGCGGTGTTGTGGCGACCTGATGTCGTGCACATTCATAGGGTTTAGCTGTAGAACTTTCGAGTAAATATCTGCTACTTGTAATCTGCGTTGGTATTTCCCCGAAGAGGAGAGGATGATGCAGTACAGTAGAGATAAGTATTTCCTTCAGTTAAAAAAGCAAGGTTATCAATCCAGTAGGAGAACCAAGCAAAATTCCGTTAAGCGCACCTGCACACACAAGAGCAAACACTTGCATCCAATGCAAATAACAGGGTTGTCAATCCTCTTAGCGGTTATTTGCAAGGATTAAATCTTATCGAGGTAAATAGATAAACTAAACTACTAATTAAAATAAAAGTAAATAAATTGCAGCAAGATATTTTTAGGTTTTTTTTATATAATAAAGATAGACCCGGGGACCATAGTTTTCACTAGAGGTTTCTCTCTTGAGCACATAAACATATGGTGGGTAAACAAATTACTGTTGGGCAATTGATAGAAAAGCAAATAATTATGACGGATTCATGGCAATGATCATGTATATAGGCATCACGTCCGAGACAAGTAGACCGACTCCTGCCTGCATCTACTATTATTACTCCACCCATCGACCGCTATCCAGCATGCATCTAGGGTATTAAGTATGAAACAGAGTAACGCCTTAAGCAAGATGACATGATGTAGAGAAGCAAATTCAAGCAATATGAATAAACCCCATCTTTTTATCCTTAATGGCAACAATACAAATACGTGTCATGTCCCTTTCTGTCACTGGGATTGAACACCGCAAGATTGAACCCATCACAAAGCACCTCTCCCATTGCAATATAAATCAATCTAGTAGGCCAAACTAAACCGATAGATCGGACAGAAATACAAAGCTATAACAATCATGCATAAAAGAGTTCAGAGAAGACTCAAATATTTCTCATGAATAATCTGATCATAAACTCACAATTCATCGGATCCCAACAAACACACCGTAAAAGAAGATTACATCGGATAGAACTCCAAGAACATCGAGGAGAACATCAAAGAGAGAGAAGAAGCCATCGAGCAACAAGGTTGATGTAGAAGCCCTCCGTGATCGATTCCCCCTCCGGCAGAGTACCGGAAAAGGCCTCCAGATGGGATCGCGAAAGAACAGAGGCTTGCGGCGGCGGTAAAGTTTTTTCTTCTGGCTCTCTGGGGGTTTCTCAATATTTGTGAATTTATAGAAGTGGAATTAGGTCAAACGGAGTCACGTGGGCCCCACAAGGTACCACGGCGCCCCCCCCAGGCGCGCCCTAGTGCCTTATGAAGCCTCTGTGAGGCTTCTGGCCTCCTCCCGAAGCTTCCCAGATTTCTTTTGTTCAGAAAAAAATCTCCAAAAAGTTTCGTGGCATTTGGACTTCATTTGGTACTGTTTCTCTGAAAAGCCAAAAACAAGCAGAAAACAGCAACTGGCACTAGGCACTGGGTTAATAGGTTAGTCCAAAAAATGATATATAATTGCATATAAAAACATCCAAGATTGATACTATAATAGCATGGAACAATAAAAAATTATAGATAAGTTGGAGACGTATCAAGCATCCCCAAGCTTAATTCCTGCTCGTCCTCGAATAGGTAAATGATAAAAACAGAATTTTTGATGTGGAATGCTACCTATCATGTTTCATCATGGAATCTCCCTCCTACGGTATGAATAATAAGATCCAAATGATTCAAAGCAATAGTCTATAATTTGATATAAAGACATCAATATTCAGGCATACTAGCAAACAATCATGTCTTTCAAAATAAAAATGCTAAAAAAACGTTATCCCTACAAAATCATATAATCCAGTCATACTCCATCTTCTTCACACAAAGTATTTATCATGAACAACCCTAGTTTTAGCCAAGCAATTGGTTCATACTTTTTAACGCGCTTCAGCTTTTTCAACTCCCACTCAATACATGAGCGCAAGCCATCGATATAGCACTATGAGTGGAATAGAGTATGGTGATAGAGATAAATAGGAGAAGTCAAAAATGGAGAAAGTCTCACATCAACGAGGCTAATCAATGGGCTATGGAGATGCCCATCAATTGATGTCAATGCGAGGAGTAGGGATTGCCATGCAACGGATGCACTAAGAGCTATAAGTGTATGAAAGCTCAACATGAAAACTAAGTGGGTGTGCATCCAACTTGCTTCCTCATGAAGACCTCGGGCATTTGAGGAAGCCCGTCATTGGAATATACAAGCCAAGTTCTATAATGAAAAATTCCCACTAGTATATGAAAGTGACAAAATAGGAGACTATCTATATGAAAAACATGGTGCTCCTCTGAAGCACAAGTGTGGAAAAAGATAGTAACATTGCCGCTTCTCTCTTTTTCTCTCATTTATTTATTTATTTTCTTTTTTTTTCTTTTTTTCTTTTTCTTTATATATATATTTTTTTTTTCATGGCTCTTTTTCGTCTCTTTTTTTTCTTTTTTTTTCTCTTTTTTTTCGTCCGGAGTCTCACCCCGACTTGTGGGGGAATCATAGCCACCATCATCGTTTCCTCACTTAGACAATGCTCTAATAATGATGATCATCACACCTCTATTTACTTACAACTCAAAATTACAACTTGATGCTAGAATAAAAATATGACTCTATATGAATGCCTCTGGCAGTGTACCAGGATGTGCAATGATGCTAGCGTAACATGTATAAAAATGATGAACGGTGGCTGAGCCACAAACACTATGTCAGCTATATGATCATGCAAAGCAATATGACAATGATGATGTGTGTCATAAAAAAAATAGAACGGTGGAAGTTGCATGGCAATATATCTCCGAATGGCTATGGAAATGCCATGATAGGTAGGTATGGTGGCTGTTTTGAGGAAGATATAAAGAGGCTTATGTGTGATAGAGCGTATCATATCACGGGGTTTGGATGCACCGGCGAAGTTTGCACCAACTCTCGATGTGAGAAAAGGCAATGCACGGTACCGAAGAGGCTAGCAAATTGCGAAAGGGTGAGAGTGCGTATAATCCATGGACTCACATTAGTCATAAAGAACTCACATACTTATTGCGAAAGTTTATTAGCCCTCGAAGCAAAGTACTACTACGCATGCCCCTAAGGGGGAGGTTGGTAGGAGTTAACCATTGCGCGCCCCCGACCGCCACACAAAGGAAGACAATCAATAATAAATCATGCTCCAACTTCTTAGCATAACGACAGATCATACGTGCATGCTTCGGGAATCACAAACCTTAACACAATTATTCTTAATAAACCACAATTATCTACTAATACCTCCCTATATTACAATCTTAATATCGCAAAACTATTGCAAGGAATCAAATTTATCATACTCAGTGATCTATATGAAAGTTTTTATTATATCCCTCTTGAATACCTATCATATCATGACCAAATTCATAACCCATGCATATTACCATTGCTATCATGAGACTCTCAAAAAGATATAAGTGAAGCATGAGAGTGCAATTATTTCTTAAAATATCATCACTGCCGTGCTCTAAAAGATATAAGTGAAGCACTAGAGCAACTGCCTAGCTCAAAAGACATAAGTGAAGCACATAGAGTATTCTAACAAATCACGAATAATGTGTGTCCCTCTCAAAAAGGTGTGTTCAGCAAAGATGATTGTGACAAACTAAAAAGCAAACAAAATCAAACAAACTATTTCACAAGACGCTCCAAGTAAAACACATATCATGTGATGAATAAAAATATAGCTCCAAGTGAGTTACCGATAGATTGTAGACGAAAGAGGGGATGCCTTCCGGGGCATCCCCAAGCTCAGACGCTTGAGTCTTCCTTGAATATTACCTTGGGGTGCCTTGGTCATCCCCAATCTTAGGCTCTTGCCACTCCTTATTCCTTTGTCCATCGTAGTCTCACCCAAAACTTGAAAACTTCAGCACACAAAACTCAACAGAAACCTCGTGGGATCCGTTAGTATAACAAACAAATCTTTAAATTTAGGTACTGTAGTAAATTGATTCATATTTAATATTGGCATAA
This sequence comes from Elymus sibiricus, assembly GCA_039707655.1. Lineage (NCBI taxonomy): Eukaryota > Viridiplantae > Streptophyta > Magnoliopsida > Poales > Poaceae > Elymus > Elymus sibiricus. Next base: position 3,421,106 of record CM077676.1, read on the forward strand.
TGCTACTGTACTCCAACTTCTCCATGACTCATACCCCCCGATACGATCCATAGATTCATCAAAATAAGCAAACTATGCAACAAAAACAGAATCTGTCTAAAACAGAACAGTCTGTAAAGATCTATTTAAAATCCATACTTCTGTAACTCCAAAAATTCTCAAAAATTAGGACAACGTGGAAAATTCATATACCAATACTGTGTAAAAATTTCAGATTTTTATGACGCACCAGTACAGAATTAAAATTCCAGCACTGGACGCAAAACTTTCTGTTTTCCAAACATCATCAATTATACTATCTTCCAAATCATCACAAAGGCATTACTTGGCACAAACACTAACTAAAACATAGAAACATAATCATAACAGAAGCTATAATCATGCAAACACTCCAGAACAGTAGGTAGAAACAAAAATTTATTTTATTCATTGGGTTGCCTCCCAACAAGCGCTATTGTTTTATGCCCCTTGCTAGGCATAATGCATAGTTTCAAGTGTTGTCATCCTTGGTTTTTGACATCCTTAGGTGTGTGATTTTCAGGAAGTTTTTCAAAAACAAAGGGGAACACATCATGAACCAAAATACTAGGATTATTAAGGCTACCTTCTTCAAACCCCTTTTTGTTCCCTTTTACAATCCAAGCATATTTACGATTAATTCCATTAAAAACTTGTTGAATGATATGTATGGGAGGAACTTCTTTTTTAGTATTTTCATCAAAAGCATGGTGATCATGAAAAACATATCGCAACATATATTCCTCATTATATAAAATTTGATCTATCACAGGATTGTCTTGACTCATATTATAGAAATCAAAGATCTCTCTAGCTTCTCGCACTATGTAATCAAACTCATTCATAAGGATAAGAGCAGCTATCTTTTTAGCTTTGGGGCTATTTATAACCGGCAACTCATAAAACAATCTTTGCAAGGTAGGATGAGTATGAATAAATCTTCTTTCAGATTTAAGAATGAGTGCGGAGATAGCTTCCCCATAACTGTTGGTTCTTTTAAGAATTGGGGTGTCATTACAAACCAAAGTTCACGTGCAATTAAAGAACTCTTGAATACCATTCTTCCCTATGATATTTCCACTCCCTACTACAAAAAAAAAATTAGTCTAATTTTGAGGGAATTTCAATCTTAGGCATTTTAGTATCCTCATCTTTTTCAATGACAAAATCAGACATAGTGGCAACTTTAAGCAAACTAGCAAACAAGCAAATAAAATATTTTTGTATTTTTGTAAAAAAAATTAGAAGTGTGGGAGATGAAAATGAGAGGTAAATGCAAATAAAAGGTAAATAAAGTAAATGCAAGTGAATGATAATTTGTGCAAAGGTACTTGGTAATTTTGATGATGTCTCCCCGGCAACGGCGCCAGAAATTTTTCCTGCTACTTGTAGTCTGCGTTGGTATTTCCCCGAAGAGGAGAGGATGATGCAGTACAGTAGAGATAAGTATTTCCCTCAGTTAAGAACCAAGGTTATCAATTGTCACGCCCAATATGCGGTCCTATCCTCAAGGGACTCAAAAATCCCACTAAGGATAGAAGCGCATATCGGAGACGCTTCGCAAGGTGGATATTATTACAACATACCATGTACTAAATAGATGAGAATACCAGATAAAGGCTTACACTCGCCACAAGCTACAGTATGAATACATGAATTCATCAATACATGGTAGTCATCATACAGAAGAGCAGGATCCGACTACGGATGAAATCAAACGAAAAAGAAGAACGACATCCACCCTGCTAATCCCAGGCAGCCAACCGGGAACCCATCCTATGATCGACGAAGAAGAAGAAGCAGAAGAAGAACTCCAAAAGCAAACATGCATCGCTCTCACGTCAAAGCATCGCTTTACCTGCACCTGCACCTGTTGTTGTAGTAAACTATGAGCCACGAGGACTCAGCAATCCCATAACCATGGGTATCAAGACTATCAAAGCTTAAATGGGTATGGAAGGGTAAGGTGGTGAGATTGCAGCAAGCACTAAGCATTATATGGTGGCTAGCTTACGAGTACAAAAATAAGAAGAGTAAACTACGCATAACGGTCGCAAACTAATAATGATCAAGAAGTGATCCTGAACACCTACTTACGAGTCAAACATAACCCCACCGTGTTCTCTTCTCGAACTTTCTCAAAAAGAGACGATCACGATTACGCACGCGGTTGGTGTATTTTAATTAGGATTAGTGTCAAGTTCTCTACAACTGGAGGTTATAAATTTCCAAGTCGCCACATAACCGCGGGCACGGCTTCGCGAAAGATTTAACCCTGCAGGGGTGCTCCAAGTAGTCTATTATAAATTACCACACGCATCCGATGGAACATCCTCACACCATGATAACACGATGCTTACGATAAGGAATCCCGGTGGAGGAGTCACTCATAAAAGGTAAAACTAAACCAGAAGACCTCCCGGCGTGTCGACGATCCCGATAGGAGCTGCGTATCTCGTTCTCAGGACACGACCGGATTGTCCAAACTTCCGGTAGGCCAGTTCCAGAGTTGCCCCTGGCGGCCACCGGCGGTTGACAAATTCGGACCAGCACCATCAGCACTGGCCCACCTGTATTATGTTGAATTAAGAAACCTCGGGTTCATGACGCCCTATGGAAAATTAATTATTTAATTCAGTATTATTATGTTGGCAAATGTTAAGACCAAAGTTGGGCCTTCCTGGAGAAGTTTATCCTAAAACTAATGAACAGGGGGATTCCCATATGCCCCACATGTGTTAGAAGCGCTCATCAAGGAACATAACACCGATATTACGGAAACTAGGGCGGCATGAGTGAAACAAAACACCAGGCAAAAGGCCGAGCCTTCCACACACAACCAAGTATATAGATGCAGTAATTAAGTAAGAGATATTGTGATATCCCATGATATCCATGTCCCAGCATGGAACAACCTGAAACTGCACCTGCAACTAGCAACACTATAAGAGGGGCTGAGCAAAGCGATAACATAGCCAAACAACGGTTTGCTGTGTAAGGGTGGTTAGAGGCTGTATCATGGCATATGGGAGGCTGTCATATATGTGGTAGGAAACGCGACATAGCGATAGCAATGAGACAACTAGCAAGCAAAGATAGTAGAGATATCCAAGGTCATGATCATCTTGCCTGAAATCCCGCTCGGAAGAAGATCGAATCCATGAAGTAGTCGAACGGAACGTAGTCGAACGAATCCTCACACTTTGCAACGTATCCGGACTATCGAGAAGAAGCACAACCGGAAAGAAGCAGACAACATGGTAAACACACAAACATAATCATGGCATAATGCACAATCAAGTATGATGCATCTCCGGTTTAATGAGGCATGGCATGGCAAGATGCAGCAACCAAATACTACACATTAAGTGAAGCTCAATAAGCAACGAGTTGCATATTGACGAAACTCCACAACAATTATTTAGTTCAATCTCGTTTATGCTACTCATCAATATTAAATCTTGTTAAACAGCAAAAATAAGTGCACCATGTTAATCTACACATTTTTCTACCCCATTTACATATAAAGTTTATTTAATTCGGAGCTACGGTTAATTAGCTATGAAATAAACCATTTTAGCATGTCATTGATGCAAATTAATGCAAACAGCAATTTTAAAAAAATTTAACATGGATGAAAGTTGCATATTATTAATCTACATGAAATTCTAAGCATTTTACATATATAAATCATTTTAATCCGATGCACGGTTATGAGCTATTATATGCATGAGGATGACATTCAAGTTTTATGCAATTTATCAAAATGTTGGCATAAATATGGAACATTTGTCACCATGGCGGAAAGAATTGGGTGCCACGGCGGCGAAAACGGAAACGGTGCCACGGCAACGTTCCGATGACCTGGCAACCCGATTGAGCTACCGGTGAAGGAACAAGTGTGGGTGATGGAAACGTGCAAGAGCAACGGGGAGTGATCCCGGATACCGGGTGTCCCACGTGTCGTTGACAAACGAGGAGCAACGTGCAAGGAGCAATCGCACACGGCGCGAACGCGAACATCACATACAAAACATGCATTCTTCCACGGGCGGTCGTCTCGGTGGTAATACCTTCGAAGCGTGCATTTTGGGGCGGACCGAGTCGGTGCGGTGTAGATGTGGTTCACGGTTCGGAGAGGAACTTGACGAATCCGAGTTCTTCGGGGGCGACGGTAGTGGTACTCGTGACGGAGTCGAACCTGACAAATTCAAATGCCTCGAGGTCGCCATCGGCATGTCGATGTGGTGGTACTTGCGGTCTTCAGCGATGGTAGTTGTACTTGACGCATCGTTTTGGTGTCCTTGGACTTGGCGATCCGGGTCTTCGCAGTGTAGGCGTACATGAGTCATTGGACTTGGCGGTCCGGTCGGGGCAGTGAGGCACCGTCCACCTTGGCGGTCTTGGGTCTTCGGTGTCGCGGTACTTGGTGCTTGGGATTGAATCTGGGGTTGCGTGCGTCCACGGCAACACAGCGCGAGTGCAAAAAGACAACGACCTGGCGCGGTTGGGCGCAGGCTATGGAGGTCGGAGCAGAGGAACGCGAGCGGCAGCGCCGTGCTGGACAGGAGGCCGAGGCTAAGGAAAGAGTTGGGCTGGCAGAGTCAACTGGGCACGGGCGCGGTCGAGGCCGAAGCGAGCAGGGGTCGAGGCAAAGGCCCAGGCGGAGGCGCGGCTGGCTGGGTGCGGTCAACGCGCGACGGGGCTCATCTCCCTCGAACAGAGGCGTGAGCGACAGGTTCATGGCGGCGGCGGCTCGATCTCCGGTGAGGAGGCGAGGCAGGGGAGGTCGACGGCGGCTGGCGCGAGCGCCATGGGGCACCTCCGGGCGATGGGATCGGGTGCGATGCTTGCATGTGTCTGCGTGTGTGTGGTGGCGAGCGAGCGAGGACAAGGGGATCGAGAGGAGTGGTTGGCTGTGCATGGGGATCGGGCTAGGGTTAGATAGGCACCGGTTGGGCCTCTGGTTGGCCTTGGGCCGGCTGGAGTTCTTGGCTGGGCTGCTCCCTTTCTCTTTCTTCTTTGCCAAAACAGAAAATAGGAAGAAAGAAAATGAGAGAAGAGAAAGGATTAGGGAAGGAATTTGGGCATGGGGTAAATTTCTCTGGACTCACAAAAATGAGCTTGTTCCCAGAAAAATAGAAGTAGATCTGGTTGAAAGTTTTAATCCAAACTCATTTGAATTTAATTCAAATGGGCTTGAATAGGAATTAGGTGCTCGGAAGGTCCAAAAAATGTTGAGAATTTTTGGTGGGGCTTCGATAAAAGGAGAAAGAATTATAGACAAGGTTTGGAGGTCAGACTTGAAGTAGAAAAGGCATATGATTGAAATTGCAAGTGTGTTGAAGGGTGATTCCAAATTAATGGAATATTTATTATAGCTCCCTAAAATATCAGGAGGATATGTTTTAAAGAGAAATCACCATGTGAGTTCCCTCAATTTAAAGATCGAAGATCTATACAATTTATTTATATGAGTTTTAGTTGGGTTGAAAACAATGATGGCATGATGGAATGATGCAATGCAAAAGAAAATAAAACAAACAACATCAAGAAATAACAATAATGGAAGGAATCAGTCTCGGGGTGTCACAACACTCCCCCACTTACAAGAGATCTTGCCCCGAGATCTTAGGAATGAGAAGAGGAAGAGGAAGAGGTAAAACACAGTTGCTTCTTGGACAAACGAGGGAAACCAAAGAACCTCGAAGGTTGCAAAACTTGAAAGAAAGGATACAACGGAGATGGATGAAATAGAAAACACTCTGTTAGACAAGAGGAACAAGGAATACGATGAGAACCAAGAGCTCAAGGGACAAGATAGTGTATGAAACCACTCCGGTTAAAACGAGATAGATAAGGAAGAAGAACGAAAGATTTCGTATAGCACTCCGGTAGAAAAGGGAAGCAAAGCTTGATAAGAAGAAAAGGACTTGAAAAGAGGGCACAACACTCCGGTAAAATGGATAAGCAAGGAAAGAACATGATCTTGACGAAACGACATAATGGTTCGAAGAGAGAAACATCACAAAGCCTCCGAAATGAAAGAATAGAAGCTAGATCGTTGGAAAGAAAAGAACGGAGAAGAAAATGACAACTTCTCCCACAATTGAATTTGAAAAGCATCCTTATAACGAAAGAATGAACGGAGTTATTGGAAAATCAACAACGAAAAGAATAAGCTTGTTGTGGGCTTATGGAAGGCATCTCAACATTTTGAGGTGAAAACCTGCCACTGACGGAAAGAATTTGCTTGCTTGAGATCTCGAAGAGATGAAAACCTCTTTCACCAAGAAGAGAAGGAGAACTTGGATCATTGATAAGCACCACAATAGCAACAATCCTTAGGATAGGCTTTAGGTGAAATATAACCCAAGATAACTCAACAAGAAATTGATCGGTTGAAAAGATCTCCTGAACGAAGAGACAATGATGGGTTTAATTATCTCATTCCTGACAAATTGTGAATCATGAAACACGAATGGAAATTGTCAAGAAAGACATAACACCACCTCAAAGACAAGGTAGAAAGGATTTGCACTTTGAAATGCAAGACGAGGAATACTTGAGCTCCAACAAGAATCTTGAAGAACACTTTGAGAATGAATTAAATCCTTAATGAACCACCATGAAGAAGCTCTTGGAAGAACTCTGGAAATGAAAGGATGCTAGAAAAGAAATGAAGGTTGAAGAGAATAAGATTGAATCCTTGCATTGATTTAGATGGAGCTTTGTGACGAGACAACCGAGAAAAACTTGGAACTCCGGACAAGAAAGATGAACAAATTGGAACCGAGAATTTGGTGTCACAAAGGAACTCCGAAAGAAAGAATTAAATCACCTTGATGAAATAAGAATAAGAATTATGTCATGCTTCCCCTTCATCAACTTAAATTGATGACAAGCAACGGAATGGCAGGCCACTTATTCTTCTTGAAAAGATTGAAGAGAGATATAGCGCAAACTTGGGAAGGTCTTCAATGAACCACCGGTAGGATTGAAAATGAATGATGAAAAGAGAACGAATCACCGGAAGAATTAGGGAATGAGAGCTGAACATTGAAAATGAATATATCTTCGGAAATGATGGCCTTCGGAGAATTGAAATTGGAAAGAATTCATGAAAATCTTCGGATGGGTACGAAAAGAATTTCCCACGATCAAAGCAATTTGAGAGGATGGCATGAAGCTAGAACCACGAATCTTCAAGAGAACGGATATGATTTACGAGAAACTCCTCTCCGGTCTTCAAAAGCTGAGAATGACGATGAGAAGCATCATGAAGAATTTGTGAAATACTCCGGAATAATGAAGAATACAAAGATTGAGCCATAGATGAAAAGAATTTGAAAGCGATCTTGGAGAGGCATATGACTGATGGAATCCATTCTTACGTCAAACTTTGAAATAATTTGAGAATAACTCCAGAAAAAAAATTAGAAGAGTCAGGTAAGATCCTGGGAAAAGACCTGTGGGTTAGGGGCCCACTCAAAAGAAACACCGTTGGAACAATTGGTTAGAAAGAGATGGTGCGCCGGTTGATTTAAATGGTTTGCATGAAATAACAACCTCGAAATAGAACGAACGGATCTTGAATGGAAAGATGAATCTTCTGGGGTAATTTCTTCACACCGGAAAAGAATAGAGAGATGTGAATATCCACGAGATTCTTGGATAAGAACTTCCAACATGAGAAAGCATGTGAACAAAAGAAAATGATATGATCAACACCGAAAGCTTGAATTTACAAGAATGATGAACTTGTAGCTCCTGAGCATCTTCACGAGAAAATCACCGTTAAGAACATGAAGGAAAAGAATGAAGAGACGTCATACGAACAAATTGGATACTTGATTTGAGATTTCTAACTGCGCGAAGAAAAGGGTGGGAGGGTGGGGAAAATAAAGACAACTTGGGATGGGTGAAAGGAACGCCGTTGAGAAAACTGAGAATTGATCTTGCAAATGTTGAAAGGATCGGATTAGCTTGAAGAAAAAGCACACCTTTTCGGGGGAAAAACATGCAATTCTTTCCAACCGGCGTTTGGACAAAATTCAATTGAGAAAAGGAAAGACGCTCCGTAGGGATGTGAGAACACCATTTAGGAAAGGTCTGGAATCAACACTTGACTTCGATGCAACTCGAATACCAAACTCCAATAAAACAAAGCATGAGGCTTGCGGAATAAGTCGAAACAAACATATGATAGAGATTTCGTCCGAAATTTTCATGGTGGGGCCCACACGGGCTCGATCGTACAGCGACCATCAAGTACATTGCTGCCCATGACATACGAAGCATCCCCGAGCCGTAGGAAAGCTACAAGGGCTCTTTAAGACACCACAAGACCACTATAAAAACGACCGTGAGCAGGCGGACCACTAGACGTCGAACCCCAATCTCATATCATGCATCTATCGGAAAGATATCCTAGGTAACTACTTGAATTCCCACCTAAGAACTCCCAAAACTTCTTGGTTATGCGATGAGGTTGCGGGTCCAGGAACCTACTCATAGCAAACAACAACCTAATCAGCTGCAACTGCATCCGCAACCCTTAACACACAACCGAGAAACTTCGCAAATTCGTCTACCTCAGACCTTCGAAAACACAGCGATACTAGTCACGGTGGATCATCCGAGCTATCTCCTCTAGTACTAGGGAAAAGTCACGGCACTATTTGCCACCACAAAAAGTATAGAAGCGTTTCGATGTCGGCGTCCTCTGGTATTTAGGAACTGGAACGATAGCGAATGTGACAAGAACCCCTTGGAGCTCAACTCCCCGGGTCCAATCCATACGGTCAGGAGGCACCAAGCACAGAATTCTGTCACACCGATATCGCAACGATTCCGAAAATAACCGCGCGATCCTAAAAAAAATTGAGTGTGAAGAGTAGTAGAATCAAAACACCTACGTCACAATTCCTCACCAGAGTGACGAAGGGGATAAGGAGTAAAAAGAATTCCTACTCTCCGATATATAACTAGACTCAAAATAGTTTTTCATCTATACTCGCCACTGATTCGATCAATCAAGGGGGCTCCTACGGTCGGTAGAGGTTCTGATACCAACTTGTCACGCCCAATATGCGGTCCTATCCTCAAGGTACTCAAAAATCCCACTAAGGATAGAAGCGCATATCGGAGACGCTTCGCAAGGTGGATATCATTACAACATACCATGTACTGAATAGATGAGAATACCAGATAAAGGCTTACACTCGCCACAAGCTACAGTATGAATACATGAATTCATCAATACATGGCAATCATCATAGAGAAGAGCAGGATCCGACTACGGATGAAATCAAACGAAAAAGAAGAACGACATCCACCCTGCTAATCCCAGGCTGCCAACCGGGAACCCATCCTATGATCGACGAAGAAGAAGAAGCAGAAGAAGAACTCCAAAAGCAAACATGCATCGCTCTCACTTCAAAGCATCGCTTTACCTGCACCTGCACCTGTTGTTGTAGTAAACTATGAGCCACGAGGACTCAGCAATCCCATAACCATGGGTAGCAAGACTATCAAAGCTTAAATGGGTATGGAAGGGTCACTACAAGGATTCCGGTCTATTGCAACAAAATTTATTGCTACATCTATCTTTCGTTGCAATAAAATGATGTATTACCACAAACTTCCAAATCGTGGTAATAGGCCGTACATACTGCCACATTTTCGTTTTGTCTCGCTAGGTACTCCTTTTGTTGCAATAGAAGCCGTGTATTGCCACAAACTGTGCCGCCGTCGTAATATGGTAGTGATATTGCAATAGTTCTATTCCGTTGCTGGAATTAGTCATTTTGTTGCGATAGACAGTAGGTATTGCAACCAAGTAAATCTTTGTGGTAATATTGTGGCACGTATTGCAAAATTCCGGCGTGAGGCGTTAGGCACTGATATTGTTGCAAAAACATGGCGTCGTATCGCAACAAAACGCGTATTGGTTGTAATAGGACGAATTTTGCCTCGCCTTCACTGCGTTGCAATAACTATTATATATTGCGACAAATTATGCAATCATGGTAATATGTACAACATATTGCCACAATCCCCTAGTGATGCGAAAAAAGAGCAATAGAACATCTATGCATTTTTCTCTTAGTTATAGACATATAATTTATATTCGGATTTATAAATATTAAGTGACGATTTTTGCAAGTTATAAGGAGGAATTAAAGTATTTATTAATTGCACCAATTTTAATTAACCAAAACAGTGAACAAAGTTTATAAATGGATATAACACATTTTTCTGATAGAAATACATATTTTTTTTTGGAACTAGGGTGTTTTCTCCCAAAAACAAGGGCTTGTGGGATAGGAATCAAAAACTAGTCTTGTAGATTCGAACTCATGCCCTCTAGGGTGCAGAAGCAGGTTCAGACCACTAGGATGTGCATGTGTTGGTGACAATATAATAGCCTGGCAGTAGATATCGTGTAACCGCGAGGTTAACTGCACTTGAAGCAAAACTTCAGAGTTGCAGCCCGATGGTGACGATGAAAAAGGCGACGACCATGAACTAGCGCCACTCCATCCGCGTGAGTGGTATGACGAGATGCAAGCCTTCCGAGGCTACATTTAAATAACTCCTGGACATTACCTTTGCTCAAGAGAAAAGACTCCCAGGCTCCATTTAAAGAGCCACCAATTGAGCAGCATAACAACACATATCCCGGCCTAATTTCAAGCAAGAATTCAGCAGTAGATCAACAACACTACATCAAGATATATATATATATATATATATATATATATATATATATATATATATATATATAAGGACATATGACACAAAATTTTAGTAGGATATAACAAACCATCTCAGCGAGATATATCACACATCTTTCAACATGACAGCACACAAGTTGTAGCAGCCATACTTGTATAGATTGTTCACACAAAAGACCATAAGGTCACGGCAAAGTAATGAAAATAGCAACACTAAAAGACCACAAGTTCAGCAACGGTGTGTACATAGCATCACTATCAAAATAGCAACAACACTAAAAGAAAAACATCCATGATATTACACATCAGCAACTACTCTTCTCTTCTCTTCTCTTCTCTTCATCACCAAACTGTTAGTGCTGAGCACTAGCTTCTGTTCCCATTCGCCACAACAGATGACACTATGCATGTGCGCCTTGTTTGAACCTGTTTCACATCAGATTAAACTTCAGGAGAGAGACTACTCGTAGGTAACTATCAAAAAAGTTCGGGAATTTATATTCATGGCTTAAACATGTGGAAAGCACCTTACCAAGAGATTAAAGCCTACACAAAGAACTCCTGGTCATCATCCAATTCTTCTTGTCCCAAAGGAGCAACATGACCATCATTTACGTAAGCCACATCATCATCCGTATCATCATCAGATTCGAATTGAACATCTTCAAACTCAACAGGTTTTATATTTTCTATGACTGAAACATCAACGCTGGATCCTTTGTCATCATTTCTACTCCAACTAGTGATCTCTTCAGGTACTGTAATCTTTGGCACTGTAATTTCTGCATCTATGACATCCAGTACATCTTCCTCACCACCTTCATCGTCGTCAACAGCTTCATCAAGGCCTACACCATTTAAAACAGAAGGAGCAAACAAATTGCGTGGATTCATTTGAATAACAGCTGACCAATCAGGGTTCTTCACATCTCTCACATAGAAAACCTGTTGAGCTTGGAGGCCTAGAATGTAAGGGTCCCCCTCGAATCTGTGTAGAGTAGTGTCGAGTTCAATAATTCCATATTTGGTGTCCTTCTTATACCCCTTACTCTCAGTTCTGTTGGCAGGAGGCACATCAAACCAGTCACACTGGAATAGAACAACCTCCTTATCAGGAGGAAAGTCAAGAAATATGATTTTCTTGATCACCCCGTAATAATCAATATTGCCTGTGGTTGCATCGCCCTTGACTATGACGCCGCTATTTTGGGTACTCAAATCCTGCTCTATATAGGAATTCCGAAAAAAATATCCATTCAAAACTGTACGGTTGTATACACGAGCTAGGTGATCGGGTCCTTTAGCTAGTGCATAAATAAGATTGCTGACCTTCCCATCATTGTGGAGTTCTCTGATCTGTTTCATCGAATAGCATATGTGTGAGTGTAATGTACAGCGTTGGTACATTATTACGAGGAACACTAGTGAAAATGTGAAAGAAACTTACCCGTCTCTCAAACCAGCCAACAAACTCTTCCTTGTGCTGCTTCTGAGGATTAGGAGAATTGTTACTCGTGAGCTCCTCAAGATGTTCACTTCAAAGAGATATGATTGTTAGTTAAAAAGCAAAGTATTAATGCATATCATGATGTGAAATAAATACACAAGTATCCTTACTCAATCCATGGCGCGGTTTCCTCACAGTTTGTTATTATGAAATGCCTCATTCTATTAATCTCAGCCAAAGAGAATGATTCACAAACAAAACCTTTCTTGGAGTAATCCACTGTACTCATTATGCTAATCCCTGTTGGTGGTTGATCTGTACCTCCATCGTCATGATGTTCGGACTGACTTAGCTTGGTAGGCATTCCATCAAGGAATCGACTGCAAAAAGTCATGCACTCTTCAAGTATGTACCCCTCTGCAATAGAACCTTCTGGTTGAGCCTTGTTACGCACATATCCTTTGAGCGTACACAAGTATCGCTCAACTGGAAACATCCATCTATACAAGACAGGCCCTCCCAACCGGGCCTCTTCAGCAAGATGAATTGGGAGATGCATCATAATATCAAAGAATGCTGGTGGAAAGATCATCTCGAGCTGACATAGAGTTTCTGGAATTGTTTTGCTCAACTTCTCCAAATCTTCATCCCTTAACTCCTTGGAGCATAAATCAGAAAAGAATTTACTCAGCTGAAGCAATGGGTTAACAACATTCTCTGGCAAAAGCTTGCGCAACGCAATAGGAAGAAGTTTCTGAAATATAACATGGCAGTCATGAGTTTTGAGGCCACTAATCTTGCACTTATCGAGGACCACACATCGCTTAATGTGTGAAGCATAGCCATCAGGCAACTTAATGCTCTGCAGAAACTTGAGGAGCATTATCTTCTCTTCCTTTTTTAAAGTATAGCAACCTTTCTTTATTTCATACTTATGCTTACCGGGCTTTGGATGCTGGTCCTTCCTAATTTTCAAGTCCTCCAAATCAAGACGAGCCTTCACACCATCCTTTGATTTCTTATCCATCTCAAGCAAAGTCCCCAGAATGCTGTCACAAATGTTCTTCTCAATGTGCATAACATCCAAATTGTTCCTAACGAGCAAGTGCTTCCAATATGGGAGCTGGAAAAATACACTTTTCTTCCGCCAGTTATGCCAGCTAGTAGTTTCCGGTCGCTTTCTCTTATTTGACCGTCCAAACGGTGCATGCTCAATGCTATCAAGTTCCCGCAGAACTTGTTCACTAGTAAGTGCCACTGGAGCTTCTCTATTATCTGTCTTGTTGTTGAACAAGCACTTGTTTCGACGCCATTTGTGGGTCCTGGGCAGAAAACGTCGATGTCCCATGTAGCAATGCTTTCGACCATACTTGAGCCACAAAAAATGTGTATGTTTGTGGCAATACGGGCATGCTAGCTTGCCTTTTGTGCTCCAGCCACTCAGCATTGCGTAAGCTGGGTAGTCATTGATGGTCCATAACAAGCATGCATACATCTGGAAAAAAAAATTAGTTGCAGCATCATATGTGCAAGCACCATCCTTCCATAGAACATTCAGTTCATCAATCAAGGGCTGCAAGTACACATCTATGTTATTTCCTGCTGACTTTGGTCCTGGAATAATCATTGACATAATCCAGTTTTGTTGTTTCATGCACATCCAAGGTGGCAAGTTATATGGGATAAGAATGACAGGCCATGTAGTGTGTGATATACTCATGAGCCCAAAGGGGTTGAATCCATCTGAAGCAAGGGCAAGCTGGACACTGCGAGCATCTTTTGCGAATTTCTTATAATATTTCTTATCAAAATGCTTCCAGGCCTTCGAATCTGCAGGATGCCTCTTTACGCCATCATCCACCCGACCCTCCTTATGCCATTTCATATGTGATGACATCTCTGCTGTCATGTACAGCCTTTGCAGTCTTGGAATGAGTGGGAAATACCTTAGAACTTTCTGTGGCACTGGCTTCTTTGATTTACGGCTTGATGCATTGTCTTCGTCACTGGTAGGAGTAGATTTCCATCGGGACGCATGACAGACAGGGCATTCTTCGGCATCAGCATGATCATTGCGGAATAGCACACAATCATTAATGCATGCGTGTATCTTCTTGTAATCCAGCCCAAGATCTTGGATCACCTTCCTTACTTTTGCGAGATTAGTAGGAATGCAGTGACCCTTTGGCAGCACCTGCGCGAACATCTGCAGAACTAAGTCACATGCTCTGTTGGTCATCCCAAAGATGCACTTGATTTGGTAAAGCTTCACAATGAAAGATAGCTTCGTGAAATCCTCACAACCTGGGTACAACTTTTTTTTGCCTCTTTCAATAGTTCGAAGAACACCTTGGCTGTTGCATTTGGCTCCTGATTCCTTCCATCATCGCTGGAATCATCCACATGAATGTCTCCTGTACGTTCATCATGATCTGCATTACTTTCCATGCTTGTGCCCCTTAGGAGAGTATTGAGCATGTCACACATCCCAGCACCATCATCTACAGCGTCTTCATTATCAGAATCTTCAGACATGATGCCCTCATCGGGTTGTTCACCATGGTATATCCAGTGAGTGTAAGTCGGATCCATCCCATGGTACAACAAGTGAGTATGAACCTCCTTTTTATTTCGCGGAGCACTATTCAGACATCTCCTACATGGACATGGTACAACTGAGTCTGGATGAGCACCATCGAAAGCAAAATTCAAGAAATTCTTCATGCCAGTTTGCCACTCAACAGAATCTCTTTCCTTATCCATCCAGCTCTTATCTCGTGTCATTTTGCCTTATCTCCGTAAAGCCTGTCCTGTTAAACAAACATCGCAGCTGCATTAGTACATGCATTACAGTCAATAGCATCACAAGGCAAGACAACAGGGATACATACATACCAATAGGGATACCACACATAGGCTCATTACAAGGCATAGAAAAATTAGCCAATAACATGCTTTCCTGCATAATTTGTGTGTGGAAAGGTTTGCACAAAACAGATTCTAAAGTGAATGTACAGTTCTCAACAATTCATTGGCAACCACAAAAGTAAGATAATCACATGGATTAATACTTAAGCTCAAGACAACGTAACATGACAATTCTAGCTTCAAAAGATTGTCTTTGACTAGAGAGTTTTCCTCAGGTATAGGCTAACATCCGGCACTAGTCAACAAAATATGGCAGCAACGTCCAGTTTCCTCTCCTCTCCCTTTTCTCTCTTTTTTAAATAGAACTGAGGGAAGCTCACTCACTGCCAAGCAATTAACTGCTAACCTCTGAAACGTCAAGCAATTAACTGCTCACCTATGAAATGATCATGCATCGCCAAGACATTTTATTGGTTTCTGTTTTCAGAAAACCATCAAGTAGAACAAACTGCGTTCTTTTCTATCAGCCACATAAAGAAGTACATTCAGTCTTCTAAGTGCGTGCACCAAAATTGCCTCCATTCACAACTTCATCTCTACTGCAGGTGCTAATACAACTGGCTTAAGCAAACCTTGAGTTTTTTTTTCTCTATTTCATATTCCCAAGCTTGAGCTTGTCATCCTGTGGAGGTAGAAGTTAAGTTACTTCTACAAGGGCTGGCTACTTATTTAAGTGATCATAGCGCATTAGCGCACATTCTGAAGTAGTGCTGAAGTGTGATGCGTTGTCAGCCATCGGATGGCCTCTCCTGCCCACGCATGCTTAAGCAAGTTGTTCCTGACGTAAGCAGGCCTTGACGCGCAGGTAGCTACTGGTGTCATGCGTTAATGTTGTCGCACTAGAGCTATGTCCTATTTCATATGGTGGCTTGCAAAGATTATCACATTCAGAGAACGAGGAAAAGCATAGTTCAGAGATCATACCTTCCTCGATCCATGATGACGCTTCCTCGACCCACCATCGGAGACGGAACGACGGCGCTTCCTCGATCCGCCAGCGGAGAGGGCAAGATGGTGCTTCCTCGACCCACCATCGGAGAAGGAACGACGGCGCTTCCTTGACCCACTAGCGGCGACGGCGTCTTGCCGGTTCCTCGATCCGCCAGCGGAGAGGCCAAGAAGGTGCTTCCTCGACCCGCCAGCAGGATCTCACCCCGCCTCCCCATTCTCTTCCCTTGCGATGGAGACGGCGCAACGGCGGCCGCACGAAAGGGGAATAGGGAGAGAGACGAGGAGCGGATAGGAAGAGGCGTCTGCGTCCGGGCCCCGGTGGATAGGAAGAGGCGAGCGGATAGGAAAAGGCCTGGCCCCGCGTGTCATTGTTGGTCCGTTTGTGTATGTGTGTGGTGTGGAGTCGACGAGCCGTGCTGCTAATATGTATGTATATACAGAGACAAGGCGTGTGTGTGTAATCATCTAGTATGTATGTATAGAGAGACAAGGCGTTGGCCTTATATGATTACGTTTTTTCTCTTTTTTTTATTTATTTGAAAAATAGATTTTTTTGGCAAATCGGTGATATGCCAATAAGTAAATCACAATACAAAATTGATGCGGGACGGATCTGACGGGCAAGGGCGTCGCGATGCGGAGGGTAGCGGTGGCGCGATCCGGCTTCGTAGCGGCTACGTTGGGACGCACGTAATGCGGATGTGGTCTCCGGTGGTGGGGCGTGCTGGGTCTCGGCGGCGTTAGCGATCTGGCCTAGATCCATGGTCACATGCACCAGGCGGCGTTGGCTGCGAACGACGAGGGGAGGGATCCCTAGCCGCATCCCCTCGCTCCTCCCCTTCCCTGCCGCCGTCTGAGGGCGTGACCAGCCGAGTGAAGCCCGGAGGCCGGCGAGATCCGGCTTCCTAGCGGCTACGTTGGGAGGTGGGTGACGCGGATGTGGCCTCCAGTGGTGGGGCGTGTTGGGTCTTGGTGGCGGCGACGATCTGGCCCGGATCTGTTTTCCCAAGCACCATGTGGTGCGGGCTGCATACGGCGACGATGGCTGGCTGGTGTTGTCTTTTGTGCAGTAGTTGCCGACGACGATGGTGGATCGGGCTGCGGAGCCGGTCCTTGGTGTTCCGGCGACTACGTCCGTTTACTTGGCGAGGCACCGCGCGGTTCCAGTCAGCTACCGGCCCGGATGGCACGACTCCTTTTGTTAATTTACATTGTTGAATATCTATGGTTATCGGTTAAACAAATGCAACATGATTATATTGGACCTACCCTGGAGCGGAGGAACCGAACTGTCCGATAAGATGAAACATGTTGAGTCCACCCCATCTCAACATCAAAAATGGGGGATCGAGACTGATATAGATCGATCGTCTGATCAACCCATCCCATTCGTATTTATGTTTCAAGGCAATAGTATAACCTAGTAGTTTTAAAGTGAGGGTCGCATGAGGTTTCTGCGAGCGGTAGTTCAAAACTGACCAAATTTTTGCTGCTTTGACGAACAATGCAACAAAGCACAAATATTTGACATATCCTAAGTTAAAAAAAAATCATGGTACCTAGGGAGTAAACAAATATTCACAATTATAGATCCATGATGAAAAAACACATTCCTAACACAAAAAATTCTCAAAACTAATTTGTTTTTGTTGTTAATTTACATAGTTGAATCTTTATGGTTTTGAAGATCGGAATGTGAGATCGAGACTTATATAGATCGACCGTTAGACGGGAGGGCGCCGGATCGCCCCTCCACGTTTCTCAGATTTGGTGTTTTTTTCACCATGATATAACTTTTTACAAACAAATGTTAGTATTCCACCCAAGCGACACCAGCAGAAGAGAAACGCCGCTCGCGCACGCCGTGCAGGGATGACCAGCCGCTCGCTGCTCGCCAAGACTCCATCTTGGCCGAGCCATCGAAGCGCCGCTTCACCATCCTGCTCGTGGGACTCGCCGCCGCCTCCAGCTAACGCCTCCGCCACCAGGAACGGACCACCCCACCGCTGCCAGGCCCCGCCAGGCCCACCGTGCCACCAGGCCTCCCGCAGAGCGTCGACCCTCAATCCCCACCTCCGGTCGGCACGGATCTGGGCAAGCACGAACTCGCCAGCGCGCCGCCCCACACCACCACCAGACCGCCGCGCCGCCTCGCACCACCACCCGCCAGCGCGCAGCCGTCCGATGCGCCGGCCACCGAGATCCGCCATCAGGCTGAAGAAGCAGCCCCCCGTGACCACCGCTCCACCCGAGAGCAAGAGAGATCCCGCCGCCGCCGGCACCACGCGGGCTTTGCCCGGCGGCGGCGGGGAGGGGGAGAGGGAGGGGGGCCGGAGGCCGGCGGCTAGGGTAGGGCACCCGAGTCGCCCGTGGGGTGGTGTGGGGCGGCGCACCAAAAAGGTCCAAGCCTACTCTGTTTTTTTTTTTTTTTGGCGCCAAAATAAATTCAGCCTCCCGCTAAAAAGGTCCCGAATTAGTGTTTCGTTCCCACCAAAAAGTAGCCTATATTTAACCCCGATAATTATTCTAAACCGCGTTTTCCAGGCGATTGGATCTGAGCTCTCCTCCCGACGGCGTCATGACGGCGTCAACACACGGAACCACATCGGCGTCAACACAGCGAACGGCGTCTCAGGTTATTCTTTCCCCAATCTCCTCTGTCTCCGCCTTTCCCCGATCTCCTCTGTCTCCGCCTCTCCCTGAACACAGCGAACGCCGATCTCTCACACAGAACCAAATCGGCGTCAACACACAGAGATTAGAAATCACAAATCCCCCATCTCCTCCTCCCCACGGACACGGAGTAGTAGCAGCAGTATGTATGAGTAGCACTGGCCGGCAATTTCTCAGCCCACACCACAGAAATTGGCAGCGTCGCCGTGGTGTGCCGTGGTGTGCGCCGTCGGCCAGTGTGTGCCGTGGTGTGCGGCAATCTTCCGCCGGCCAGTGTGTGCCGTGGTGTGCTCCGCCGCGCGCAGTGCGCTCCCTCGCCTCGCCGCTCCAGGGTAGTCGCCGACGCGAACAGTGTCTCCGTGTCCTCGGCCATGCTGCCGGCGGCAGCGATGCGGTTTGGCGTCGGCGCCGGCGGAGTTTCCCTCATCGCCCCTGCATCGCGAGCGCACTGCCGGCCTGCCCACGTCGAGGTTGCTCGCCACATGACCGACCCGGAGATTAGAGGGAGGAGCAGAGCAGGTTGTTTGGTCTCACACTGAAGCGCTGTAGAACAAAGAAAAAGCAGAGCAGGTTCATCACCCCTGAAGCTCCATAGCCAGCCCTGTAGATTAGCCCTATAGCTTAAATTGGCAGCCAATTAGGCTGCAATTTGTATTCCCTCCAAGTTCCTGTTAATATGTGTTTGTATGATTACATTCAGAGAGCCACATCTCTCGCACATCATGAGGAAGATTGACACTACTGGAATTCAGTTATTTACCATCTGCCAGCTCTTTGCCGTCTGCCAGCTGATGGCAAAGAGGCTGTTTGCCGTCTGTCTTGCCAAAGCAGACGGCAAAGAACCAGCTGATGGCAAAGAGGGTCTTTGCCATCTGCACTTCTTTGCCGTCTGCTGGCAGAGGGCAAAGAGTTCTTTGCCGTCTGCTGGCAAAGACCAAAGTGGGCCCCACGGGGCACGGCACTGGCTAGGTCAATCTCTTTTCCATCTGCCACTTCTTTGCCGTCTGCTGGCAGATGGCAAAAATTTCTTTGCCGTCTGCCAGCAGACTTGCCGTCTGCCAGCAGACGGCAACGAGGTGGGGGTGGGGCCCACAATGTCACGGCGGGGGCGGGCTAACGGTCACCGTCTTTGCCGTCTGCTGGCAGACGGCAAAGAATTCTTTGCCGTCTGCCGGCAGACGGCAAAGAATTCTTTGCCGTCTGCCAGCAGACGGCAAAGAGGGGGGCTTAATTTTCGCCCCCGCGCCCAAAGCCTCTCTCTCTCACACACACATCTCTCTCTCCCTCTCTGTCTCAGCGCCGCCGCCCCGCCCTGCCCTGCCCCCGCCGCCCCCGCCGCCGCCCCGCCCTGCCCTGCCCTGCCCCCGCCGCCGCCCCGCCCTGCCCCGCGACGCAGCCCCGCGCCGCCGCACCGCACCTCCGCTGCCCCGCGCCGCCGCCCCGCAGTCTGTCGCAGCGGCCACGCGCCGCCGCCCCGTCGAGCCCCCCCGGCGGCACCCCCCGGCGAGCCCCCCCGACGGCACCCCCCCCCCCCCCGACGAGCCCCCCGGCGGCACCCCCTCCGGTGAGCTCCCCCACCTCTGCCCTTTTTTTTTCTTCTTTTTTTCTGTTTTTTTCCTTTTTTTTTAATATGATGATTATAGATATATATAGATGCTACTGTTAGTAGATAGTAGATGCATCAATTAGGTTAATTAGTTAGATGTTGTTAATTAGGTTTTTTGAGTAGGTTAATTAGTTAGATGCTACTGGTTTCGACATCAATTAGGTTAATTAGGTTAGGAGGAGGAGAAGAAGAAAAAAGAGGAGAGGAGGAGAAGAAGAAGAGGAAAAAGGAAAGGAGGAAGAAGAAGAAGAAGAAGGAAAAAAAGGAAGAAAATGAAGAAAAGGAAGAAGAGGAAGAAGAAGAAAAGAAAAAAAGAGGAAAAACCCCGACCCCGACCCCGACCCGACACCTCGACCCCGACACCCCGACCCCGACCCGACACCCCGACCCCGACACGGCACCCCGACCCCGACCCCGACCCGACACCCCGACACCGACACGGCACCCCGACCCCGACACCCCGACAATCCCTGAAAACCCGACACCACGACACCCAGACACGACACCCCCGACACCCCGACACCCCGACCCCGACACGACACCCCGACCCCGACACGACACCCCGACACCCCGACCCCGACACGACACCCCGACACTTAAATTAGGTATATATTCAATTTTTTAGGTATTCAATTTTTTATTATGTTCATGATGATGATACACTTAAATTATATACATATTATTCATGTCAGGTATTCATTCTTTTTATGTTGTACTAATTTCGTTTACTCTTTGTCATTGCAGGTGTTGACAGATGGTGGGCGCGGGTCGAGAGCGCTCCGAGGCTCCTACCTCGGCGCGTGGTGGGAGGGGTAGTTCCATTCCACCCCATAGCCTCCGGAGAGCGCTGGATCTCAGTATGCAGACACCACCGGCGGTCGCTTCTTCTTCGGCCGGGAGAGGTCGGGGGGGGGGGGAAGAAGGCTGGTAGAGGTGGACGTGGCGGCGGGAGAGGTAGGAAGGCTGCTACTACGCCTTCCTCGCCGCCACCCCCAGCTGATTCACCCGACCACAGGAGTGCTCCGTCTGAGATGGAGCCGCCTGAGGTGGACCCGTCTCGGACTCCGGTCCACGAGCCTCGGGCCGACGAGCCTATGGCAGATGCGCCTATGGCCGATGAGCCTCGGGCCGACGAGCGTCGGGCCGACGAGCCTTCGTCCCACGAGACTCCGTCCCACGAGACTCCGGAGCTCAGCAGGGATCACGCTGAGTCGCAGCGGAACTCGACGGAGTCGAGTGGCCGTGCTGAGGGTGGCTATAGTTCTGATAGCTATAGCGAGGGTGAGTGGGTTGAGGGGCGCAAAGTCTACCAGCGTGGTGGTACAAAGCTCCCGCCCACCCCGGCGACCCCCGACCAGAGGTGGTTGATTGCGCCTAACGGGGCCAAGTAAGTGCATTTACTCTTTTTTAACCTTTTGCCTTCACGTTTCTTCGAATATCTAATGCGTTGGCCTTGTCATACTGCAGGTCTTGGACACACGAGCCTCATGTCCGCAGGCCCAACAGTGTCCTTGGTGTGATTTGTCGCCAGAGCTTCCCGGGGTGGGTCACGTTGCCCGGTGAGGGCCGGGTTCCCGAGTTAGGAATGACCTGGGAGCACTACTTGGCTGCCCCGGCCCCGCCGGGGCATAGGATCGGCGATGTCGAGTGCCACAAGGTGGCCGACATTGTGATCCAGACGTTTTGGGTAATTTCTCCTTTGCCGTCTACGTTGTGTTTCCTTCTTTGATTGGCAACCCTAGTGATTGTACTAATTCGTGTTTTCTTGCCAAAGCAGACGGCAAAGAACCAGCTGATGGCAAAGAGGGTCTTTGCCATCTGCACTTCTTTGCCGTCTGCTGGCAGATGGCAAAGAGTACTTTGCCGTCTGCCAGCAGACGGCAAAGACCAAAGTGGGCCCCACGGGGCACGGCACTGGCTAGGTCAAGCTCTTTTCCATCTGCCACATCTTTGCCGTCTGCTGGCAGATGGCAAAAATTTCTTTGCCGTCTGCCAGCAGACGGCAACGAGGTGAGGGTGGGGCCCACAATGTCACGGCGGGGGCGGGCTAACGGTCACCGTCTTTGCCAGCAGACGGCAAAGAGGGGGGCTTAATTTTCGCCCTCGCGCCCAAAGCCTCTCTCTCTCTCACACACATCTCTCTCTCCCTCTCTGTCTCAGCGCCGCCGCCCCGCCCTGCCCTGCCCCCGCCGCCCCCGCCGCCGCCCCGCCCTACCCTGCCCTGCCCCCGCCGCCGCCCCGCCCTGCCCCGCGCCGCCACCCCGCACCTCCGCTGCCCCGCGCCGCCGCCCCGCAGTCTGCCGCAGCGGCCACGCGCCGCCGCCCCGTCGAGCCCCCCTGGCGAGCCCTCCCCGGCGGCACCCCCCGGCGAGCCCCCCCGACGGCACCCCCCCCGACGAGCCCCCCGGCGGCACCCCCTCCGGTGAGCTCCCCCACCTCTGCCCTTTTTTTTTTCTATTTTTCTGTTTTTTTTCCTTTTTTTTAATATCATGATTATAGATATATATATAGATGCTACTGTTAGTAGATAGTAGATGCATCAATTAGGTTAGTTAGTTAGATGTTGTTAATTAGGTTTTTTGAGTAGGTTAATTAGTTAGATGCTACTGGTTTCGACATCAATTAGGTTAATTAGGTTAGGAGGAGGAGAAGAAGAAAAAAGAGGAGAGGAGGAGAAGAAGAAGAGGAAAAAGGAAAGGAGGAAGAAGAAGAAGAAGAAGAAGGAAAAAAAAGGAAGAAAATGAAGAAAAGGAAGAAGAGGAAGAAGAAGAAAAGAAAAAAAGAGGAAAAACCCCGACCCCGACCCCGACCCGACACCCCGACCCCGACACCCCGACCCCGACACCCCGACCCCGACCCGACACCCCGACCCCGACACGGCACCCCGACCCCGACCCCGACCCGACACCCCGACACCCCTGACACCCCGACACCCCGACACCACGACACCCAGACACGACACCCCCGACACCCCGACCCCGACACGACACCCCGACCCCGACACGACACCCCGACACCCCGACCCCGACACGACACCCCGACACTTAAATTAGGTATATATTCAATTTTTTAGGTATTCAAGTTTTTATTATGTTCATGATGATGATACACTTAAATTATATACATATTATTCATGTCAGGTATTCATTCTTTTTGTGTTGTACTAATTTCGTTTACTCTTTGTCATTGCAGGTGTTGACAGATGGTGGGCGCGGGTCGAGAGCGCTCCGAGGCTCCTACCTCGGCGCGTGGTGGGAGGGGTAGTTCCATTCCACCCCATAGCCTCCGGAGAGCGCTGGATCTCAGTATGCAGACACCACCGGCGGTCGCTTCTTCTTCGGCCGGGAGAGGTCGGGGGGGAAGAAGGCTGGTAGAGGTGGACGTGGCGGCGGGAGAGGTAGGAAGGCTGCTACTACGCCTTCCTCGCCGCCACCCCCAGCTGATTCACCCGACCACAGGAGTGCTCCGTCTGAGATGGAGCCGCCTGAGGTGGACCCGTCTTGGACTCCGGTCCACGAGCCTCGGGCCGACGAGCCTATGGCAGACGCGCCTACGGCCGACGAGCCTCGGGCCGACGAGCGTCGGGCCGACGAGCCTTCGTCCCACGAGACTCCGTCCCACGAGACTCCGGAGCTCAGCAGGGATCACGCTGAGTCGTAGCGGAACTCGACGAAGTCGAGTGGCCGTGCTGAGGGTGGCTATAGTTCTGATAGCTATAGCGAGGGTGAGTGGGTTGAGGGGCGCAAAGTCTACCAGCGTGGTGGTACAAAGCTCCCGCCCATCCCGGCGACCCCCGACCAGAGGTGGTTGATTGCGCCTAACGGGGCCAAGTAAGTGCATTTACTCTTTTTTAACCTTTTGCCTTCACGTTTCTTCGAATATCTAATGCGTTGGCCTTGTCATACTGCAGGTCTTGGACACACGAGCCTCATGTCCGCAGGCCCAACAGTGTCCTTGGTGTGATTTGTCGCCAGAGCTTCCCGGGGTGGGTCACGTTGCCCGGTGAGGGCCGGGTTCCCGAGTTAGGAATGACCTGGGAGCACTACTTGGCTGCCCCGGCCCCGCCGGGGCATAGGATCGGCGATGTCGAGTGCCACAAGGTGGCCGACATTGTGATCCAGACGTTTTGGGTAATTTCTCCTTTGCCGTCTACGTTGTGTTTCCTTCTTTGATTGGCAACCCTAGTGATTGTACTAATTCGTGTTTTCTTGTTTTATTGCAGACCTTCTACAGGTGTGCTGAGGGACAGGAGGAGGCCACGTCTCTGGTTATCGACAACGAGTGCAGGCGCCTACTTCAAAACTTTCGGCATGAGGCTCGGACGCAGGCTATTCGAGACTACTCCGCCTCGGCTGGTATTAGGAGGAAAAGAGAGAAGTGCCGCGAGAAGTTTCTGAGTAAGGAGAAGTACATGAAGGTAATTACCTATTCTTAAGGCCTTGTACTTAGTTTCCTTGATTTGATTCGTAGGCGTAGCGCTCAAATTTCTCTTGCTTAACTTAGGTGCCCCCGAGATGGTGTGCGGATAGGATGGACTGTTGGGAGGCGTTGGTGGATGAGTGGTGCTCTCCCCAATGGCGCTCCACCCACGACACTACAAAGGACAAGCGTGGCAAAATGAAAGGTGTCCCACACCATCTAGGCAGCGTCAACCTACATCAGTACGGGGAAAATTGGGTATGTGGTTTGCTTCATGATTCATGCAAATTTATTCTTCGTGCTAGCTTGAGCCCTCAACTAATACTCTGTTCCTCTCTTTTAGGCGCGAGAGAACAAGGCTCCAGTGCCACAGCTGTTCGACCTCTATGCCATGTCCAATACTGCCTCGTACAAGAAGGCCAAGGCATTCTCTGAGTCTGACCTCGATGATCCAAAAAATTCACCAACCGCGCCTCCCACCACAAGCTTGTGAGGTACAGAGACGAGGGGAAGGCGAGGAAAGGGCCGGACTTTAACCCGAGCCAGCAACCTCTTGATCCAGAGCTGGTGATGATATCTGGTGGCGGGAGGCCCCATGGCTCGTTAGCCATTGGGGATGGACTGATACATTGTAGTAGCACTCTCCCGCAGATCAAGAAGCGCCAGACCGGCTCCGATCCTGAGATATTGCCTCGTGCACGGCCAGTGGAGCTCGAATTCAAGGTTACTTATACGGACTCAGATACCTTTCCTTCATTACATTGTGTGTGCGGCCGTCGATGATTACAATGCTAACGAGTGGTGTTGCAGGCTGCTATTGAGGCAGAGAGAGCGAAGACCCAGGCTGCTATTGAGGAAGAGAGAGTGAAGACCCAGGCGATTCTAGAGGAGAGGGACCGGCAGGCGGCGGAGAGGGAGAGGGAGCTTGAGGACAGGACGGCTAATGCGTTGGAGGAGGAGAGGAACCGGAACATGATGGCTAACCGGGCCCTATACGAGATGTTCGCGGTAAGTTTCTTCTGCATATTAGCCAAATCATGCATGTAATGTTCCTTACAGTAGTATCTAATATGACTGACTCGTCAAAACCAAATGTGCAGACCCTGTGCGAGAAGAGCGGCACGACCCCTCCGCCGATGCCAGTCATTGCTCCGGCGGGCACGGTGAGTTTCATTTGAATGGTCATTATTTACTAGTCTTCACATTTGAGTTGCATCATGCTAACAATACATTGGAAATGATCTTTGGTGCAGCATAACTCCCGACAAGCATCGACCGATCCTCCTCCGTCAGCCACTGGCGCGACCGGTCCTACAACTACACCTACAACTACACCTCCGTGATGACGGTAAGTTTTCGCAAGTGTTTAGCATAACAAATGCGTACTTAGCTTAAGAAATGACCTATTTATCTCCAAAATGCCGTATACTTAGCTTAGTTTCCTCGAAAATGACATTATAACCTTACTTAGCTCCAAAATGACCAATTTTACCATGGATAGCTCTCAAATGACCTATACTTAGCTTAGCTTAAGAAATGACATATTTAGCTCTAAAATGACCTGTACTTAGCATTATTTCCTCCAAAATGACATAATAACCTTAATTAGCTCCAAAATGACCTATTTTACCACGGATAGCTCTCAAATGACCTATACTTAGCTTAGCTTAAGAAATCACCTATTTAGCTCCAAAATGACCTATTTAACCTAGGAAAGCTCTAAAATGACATATACTTAGCATTTATTCCTCCAAAAATGAATTTATATGGTTAGCTAGCTCAAAAATGACATAATAACCTTAATTAGCTCAAAATGACCTATTTAACCTAGGATAGCTCTAAAGTTACCTATACTTAGCATTTATTCCTCCAAAATGACTCAATATGCTTAGCTAGCTCAAAAATGACATAATATGCTTAAGAAATGACCTATTTAGCTCCAAATTGACTTAATATGCTTAATTAGCTCAAAAATGGCATAATTACTTAGGTTAGCTCTGAAATGACCTATACTTAGCTTATTTAGTTCATTTATGACATACTTAGCATATTTAGGTCAAAAATGGCCTATTTAACTAGGTTAGCTCTAAAATGACACAAGTAAGCAATAAGAAGAAGAAAAAGAAAGAGAAGAAAAATTCTTCTTCTTCTTCTTCTTCTAGTCTTCTTCTTCTTCTTTTTCTTCTTCTTCTTCTACTCTTCTTCTTCTTCTAACTTCCTTCTTTCCCATTTTGCAGATTTGATTCACTTCACGGAAGCTTGCGTTCATGGTGTCCTTGTCCTTCCATTTTGTTTTGATTTTGTAGGATCAACAATTGACACTGGCATATGTATGTATAGATGAATGAAACTTGCATATGTATGGATGAGACTTGCATATGTTTTGATTTGGTATGTGTTGGATGATCATATCCATATGGCTTGCATATTATTTGCATATGTGTTGTTTATTATGTGGTGGATGAGACATTTTATGTGATGGACTAGACATAATGTTTGCCTTATTATGTGATTCTGAATATATATATATGTGTGTGAATTTATGTGCAAATGAATTGATATAAGAGAAAACAGTAAAAACAGGGGCTATATAGCCACTTTGCCGTCTGCTAGCAGACGGCAAATAGGCCACGTGGCAGCAGCCTGTGCAAGCTGGGCTGGCCTATTTGGCCTGTTTGCCGTCTGCTAGCAGACGGCAAAGAGCCTGCGCTGGCCCAGCTGACGCCTGACATCAGCTGACGTCAGCTGCAGCTCTTTGCCGTCTGCTGGCAGACGGCAAAGAGCGCCGTTAGCCTCCTAACGGGCTGCCACCTTTTGTCTGTCGTCCAGGGGCTTTGCCGTCTGCCAGCAGACGACAAAGTGGCCTTTACCGGCACCCGTTCGGCCGGACTGTTCGCCGTCTGCTGGCGGACGGCAATGGCTTTGCCGTCCGCCAGGCAGGCCTTTGCCGTCTGTTATGGCAGACGGCAAAGAAGCTGATTCCAGTAGTGTGAGCAATCGCTAGAGCTTCTGTACTTATTGATTATATATATGTGTGGTATTTTTTCTGCTCAAAAGAATTTGTATGATACTTTGCAATTTCTAGTGTTTCAATTAAGCATGTCATTGATTCATGTTAACTGTATAATTTGTTCTCTGCATTATTGGGATATGGACAATTCAAGCTGAAAAATATATTCAATGCAATAGTGGATTCAAGGTCATGCAAAATATTATCGCAAGCTAGCATCTAGGATCAAAAGGACCATAATAGATATTTTTCCGGTCATTTTTTTTATGCCTACTTTAAGTATTGTGTTTCTTTCGATATTTTTTCAAATTATGATATTGCCTACAGAATGGCACAATGATGAATTCAACACAAGATCCTGCTGGTAGGAGAGCGAGTACAATACAGCGACAACTTGGTAATGACATTTATGTTCACTTCAATTTATGCCATATCAGAGTAGGTAATTAACATTTTGGATTAACATGCAGTTAGGGATGCGTCAGGTAATGTTCACCATTCAGAGGAAAGAGATGATGCACATGACTCCTTTTTGCAAGGTACATCACATCCTTAATTCTTAATCACTTATATGAATGGTGCACACTGATAATGCTAAGTCCCTTAATTTTTTTTTTGTGTTCAGTAAAGAAAGGATCTGTTCTGGTAACAAGGATGGAAAGCATAACAGCTTATAAAAACCAACATGGACAATCGAGATCTGGTAAAAACTTTATGACATTTAAGCTATCTCTAACATTTGCTATAATGCAGAAAATCCTGGATTGCTTAATCTTGAAAACTATTAAACATTATACAGGAACTCAAGACCAATCTGACACTCCAGTGTCTACTAATGACATGTGTGCACTGAAAGAATGGCCATCCCATGCTCGCCGCAACCATGCGCTACTACAGGATGGTACTGCTGTTGTTTATATTTGTGTATTCACTTCTTACAATCTAATACCGAGTAATACAATATTTCTTGAATGATTTGGGCTGTAGAAGCTGGTGGACAGAAGAAGAAAGGGCGAGGTGTTCTAAAAGGTTTTAAAGCATCTAAGAAGCGTTTTGCCAATGGATCTGCAAAACTAAATATTTCATTCTCTGAAAAATTGGGTGGTACTATAGGAATGAACTATCGTTCATTCAAGGATGAAGTGGTAGTCATAATGAAAAGAAAGTTACCACTCATTGGAGTGAGGAAGTGGTCGGACATTCACCCTACCATCCATCGACTCATTGTTGCAGATATGATAGTGCGTACAATCTTTTCCACATGTGTTAACTTATTTTACCATCGATAATGCACTTCTTATGTATGTTCATTTGTTGTATGCTTTACAGGATAGATGGGACCTGGAAGATACACCAGACACAGAAGAAAAGGTACTCAAAATTGCGAAAGAGCGATACAGAGGATGGCGATCAACTCTAAGCTCCACTTACAAGGCATACAAAACAGATGCGGCTAGATTGGCTAATCTGCCGGAAGATTTACAACCAGAAGAGTGGGAATGGATGATTCAGTACTTTGGCACTGATTCAAAATTCAATGTTATCTCTAAGAGCACTGTTTGTCCACTATGTGTTTATATGAAATGGCTTGTATGACTGGTTATGTTTGGTTTCAATGAATTGATAGGAACGCAGCCAAATGAACACCGATAACCGTAAGAAACAGAAGACAAAACACAGAATTGGATCAAAATCTTACTCGCAAGTAAGTTTTGAGAAGGTACGACTCTAACTAGATATGTATGCCTCGCTGCTAAATATGGTTTCATGTTTCAAGCATCTCATTGTTATATCACTTGCAGAGAAACTTGGAAACTGGAGAAGAGCCAGATTGTATTGCTCTGTGGGAACTCACCCACACGAAGAATGGAACATGGTGTAACACAGAGTCAAATGATGTTTATGTGAGTACATTGTCTTTTGGTTATTCTATAGTTATTCAATGTTGTGCATTCGGCATGCTTCATCATCAGCTGGGATTATTCATGCGTTGGATCGTGTTATTCTTGTTTCATCTTTTATAGTGTCAATATTGATTCCGTACCTATAATTGTTCTTTGCATTTTTAGGACAAAGCACATGAAGAGGTTCAAAACAAAGAAACAGAAACTCAAGGTCCACTTTCAAGTGAGCAGAGAAACAATATTTTCCAGACCGCATACAAAGACACTCTGAAATGCAAGTCATCGTAGTCTCGTGGGTACGGATACATGGCCAAACCTTCAACTGGTTCTGAAAGGTTTCGTATCTAGATTGAAGAGCAAGCTCATGCTACAGCAGCCACCCAATAGCAAAACTCTGAGCTCAGCCAGCAGGTCAATGAATTACAAGATCAACTACAAGCTGAACGTGCAAACACACAAGAGAGGATTAACTTGGAGCATGCTGAGAGAGAACAACTTGAGGAGAGGCTAAAAGAAGAGCGTGCTGAAAGGGAAAGATTGTTGGAGGCGGAGCGAACATCAAGACTGGACTTTGAAAAGAGCATGATGGCAAAGTTTGCAGAATTGAGCCAACAGATGGGAACCCAACAGGTGATTACAGTCATATGCTTGCGACCTTGTAAGATTTATGTTGCTTACTTGCATTGCTAAAAGTGCACTTCTATTTACAGGTGCCTTTGAAGAGGATTGACAAAGAAAATAGTAATCCAAACTTGCAAAATACTCTTTTACAGAGATCTAGTCCTAATAAGCCTCTAGGTGCAAGGCCAGCTATTATTTCTTCAAATGCGCTCATACAAGCTGCAACAAGGCAGTCTCGAATGTTTAAAGCAACAATGGTAAGTCACAACCTTGCTTTCTCTTCATGTTCACCTGCATTTTATATGTCATTGTCCTTCGTAATTAGCTAGCTGCTACATAGTTTATGTTAACCTTATGCTAATATCTAGTTACCTTTTCAAAAAATTATACGAAATTGTTCATCATTTACCATAAATTTCTATTATTGAAAATGTTGAATTCTACCAAATCCAACTGCAACTTCTATGCCATATGTTACATATATAAGTGGAACTTCAAAATAGGCAAGCAACTGTGTCCTTGGGAGCAGAGTAATTTCTGTCTGCAGCTGTGTAATATATAATTGTACTGTCACTAGACAGAGAACCACCTATAGTGTGAGTTGGTTTAGAAAGTTGCACTACATGGTCAAAATCTTATACTACATGGTCACAAATTGAACAAAAACCGAATATGTGCTAGCTAGGGACAAGAACTTAACTGAAATTATACATCGAGTCACAACTTAAATCGATAGTGGAAGCTTTTAGTAGATGTACTTGTGCTTATGATTTAGACATTTACACTTGTTCTGATCCCTCAGTTATCTGCTTGCTAACACGGTATTAGTCCAGTTAGTATGGGGCTGGAATAATTGTATGGTGTATGTTATGCTGGGCTCATTAACTAGAACTTTATTATTTCTTGATTGCAGGGTCCAAGGAACTAGCTGGATTGGAATCGAGATCACGGATAGTTTAGTCTTGGCACTTAATTACGATGGCTTAGTTACATTTGATGGATATTTGCTATGAGAATTATGAATGTTATGAATATACATATTATAGTCATGGTTTTGAATATTGTAATTGAATGCCTGTATTTTTTTTACGTTTGCAATAGGCTATTACGACGACCCACTTTTGGTTGCCACATGTTAGCACCACGAAAAATATAGTGTTGCATCAAATCTCAGTCGCCACGCCTACATGTTTTGTTGCATTAGGATGTTGCAACGGAGCAATTTATATTGTCGCAATAGCTTTGGCGCCACAATCTTTTTCACGATGCTATAACTACGTGATGCCACGAAAGTAAGTTTTGTTGAAATAGAGTGTCGCCACGGAAATTTGCATTGTCGCGGTAGCATCTCGCTACGAACATTTTGCCCGTTGCGATAACCATTTTGCGCCACCAAGCTAAGTTTTGTTGAAATAAAGTATTGCCATGAAAAGTTTAAATTGTCGCAATAGTTTCTCGCTACAAACATGTTGTCCGTTGCGATAAGTATTTTGCGCCACCAAAATAAGGTTTGTTGAAATAAAGTATCGCCATGAAAAGTTTAAATTGTCGCAATAGTCTCTCGCTACAAAAAAAATTCCCATTGTGATACATATTTGTCACCACCAAAACGAGTATGTTGCAATGTCCTATTACGACGAATGGAAAATTTGTTGCCATAAGTTAATGCCACAAGTGTAGTGGTTCGTGGCGAAATACCTAATGCCACGAAAGCAAGGATTGTTGCCATAGTTTGTTGCCACAATTAACTATTGCCACAATAGAGTTTGCACCACGAAGCGAGCATCGTTGCCATAGGTTGTTGCCACAAATGTCGATCGCCACGAACTATCAAACGCCACGATTCGTTACATGTTGCATTAAAGCTATCTCCACGAATGAAATTGTGGCATCAGGTGAATGTTACCATGGGAAAACATGTGGCAACTTCACGCATGGATGTTGCAATAGAGCACTTTATTGCCACAATTGCTTTTTTGTGGCAATAACCTATTACCATGCGTCCAATCGCAACGGCTGCCAACAAAAATCGTTTTGTGGCGATAGGTACTTATCGCCACAAATCGACATGTATTGCGACGAATGATTTTGTTGCAATAGACCGGAATCCTTGTAGTGGGTAAGGTGGTGAGATTGCAACAAGCACTAAGCATTATATGGTGGCTAGCTTACGAGTACAAGAATAAGAAGAGTAAACTACGCATAACGGTCGCAAACTAATAATGATCAAGAAGTGATCCTGAACACCTACTTACGAGTCAAACATAACCCCACCGTGTTCTCTTCTCGAACTTCCTCGAAAAGAGACGATCACGGTTACGCACGCGGTTGGTGTATTTTAATTAGAATTAGTGTCAAGTTCTCTACAACTGGAGGTTATAAATTTCCAAGTCGCCACATAACCGTGGGAACGGCTTCGCGAAAGATTTAACCCTGCAGGGGTGCTCCAAGTAGTCCATTATAAATTACCACACGCATCCGATGGAACATCCTCACACCATGATAACACGATGCTTACGATAAGGAATCCCGATGGACAAGTCACTCGTAAAAGGTAAAACTAAACCAGCAAGACCTCCCGGCATGTTGACGATCCCGATAGGAGCCACGTATCTCGTTCTCAGGACACGACCGGATCGTCCAAACTTCCGGTAGGCCAGTTCCAGAGTTGCCCCTGGCGGCCACCGGCGGTTGACAAATTCGGACCAGCACCATCAGCACTGGCCCACCTGTATTATGTTGAATTAAGAATCCTCGGGTTCATGACGCCCTATGCAAAATTAATTATTTAATTCAGTATTATTATGTTGGCAAATGTTAAGACCAAACTTGGGCCTTGCTGGAGAAGTTTATCCTAAAACGAATGAACAGGGGGTTCCCATATGCCCCACATGTGTTAGAAGCGCTCATCAAGGAACATAACACCGGTATTATGGAAACTAGGGCGGCATGAGTGAAACAAAACACCAGGCAAAAGGCCGAGCCTTCCACACATAACCAAGTATATAGATGCATTAATTAAGTATGAGATATTGTGATATCCCATGATATCCATGGCTCAGCATGGAACAACCTGAAACTGCACCTACAACTAACAACGCTATAAGAGGGGCTGAGCAATGCGGTAACATAGCCAAACAACAGTTTGCTGTGTAAGGGTGGTTAGAGGCTGTATCATGGCATATGGGAGGCTGTCATATATGTGGTAGGAAGCGCGACATAGCGATAGCAACGAGACAACTAGCAAGCAAAGATAGTAGAGATATCCAAGGTCATGATCATCTTGCCTGAAATCCCGCTCGAAAGAAGATCGAATCCATGAAGTAGTCGAACGGAACGTAGTCGAACGAATCCTCACAGTTTGCAACGTATCCGGACTATCGAGAAGAAGCACAATCGAAAAGAAGCAGACAACATGGTAAACACGCAAACATAATCATGGCATAATGCACAATCAAGTATGATGCATGTCCAGTTTAATGAGGAATGGCATGGCAAGATGCAGCAACCAAATACTACACATTAAGTGAAGCTCAATATGCAACGAGTTGCATATTGACGAAACTGCACAACAATTATTTAGTACAATCTCGTTTATGCTACTCATCAATATTAAATGTTGTTAAACAACAAAAGTAAGTGCACCATGTTAATCTACACATTTTTCTACCCCATTTACATATAAAGTTTATTTAATTTGGAGCTATGGTTAATTAGCTATGAAATAAACCATTTTAGCATATCATTGATGCAAATTAATGCAAACAGCAATTTTAAACATTTTTAACATGGATGAAAGTTGCATATTATTAATCTACATGAAATTCTAAGCATTTTACATATATAAATCATTTTAATCCGATGCACGGTTATGAGCTATTATATGCATGAGGATGACATTCAAGTTTTATGCAATTTATCAAAATGTTGGCATCAATATGGAACATTTGTCACCATGGCGAAAAGAATTGGGTGCCACGGCGGCGAAAACGGAAACGGTGCCACGGCAACGTTCCGATGACCTGGCAACCCGATTGAGCTACCGGTGAAGGAACAAGTGTGGGTGATGGAAACGTGCAAGAGCAACGGGGAGTGATCCCGGATACCGGGTGTCCCACGTGTTGTTGACAAACGAGGAGCAACGTGCAAGGAGCAATCGCACACGGCGCGAACGCGAGCATCACATACAAAACATGCATTCGTCCACGGGCGGTCGTCTCGGTTGTAATACCTTCGAAGCGTGCATTTTGGGGCGGATCGAGTCGGTGCGGTGTAGATGTCGTTCACGGTTCGGAGAGGAACTTGACGAATCCGAGTTCTTCGGGGGCGACGGTAGTGGTACTCATGACGGAGTCGAACTTGACAAATTCAAATGCCTCGAGGTCGCCATCGGCATGTCGATGTGGTGGTACTTGCGGTCTTCGGTGATGGTAGTTGTACTTGACGCATCATTTTGGTGTCCTTGGACTTGGCGATTCGGGTCTTCGCAGTGTAGGCATACATGAGTCATTGGACTTGGCGGTCCGGTCGGGGTAGTGAGGCACCGTCCACCTTGGCGGTCTTGGGTCTTCGGTGTCGCAGTACTTGGTGCTTGGGATTGAATCCGGGGTTGCGTGCGTCCACGGCAACACAGCGCGAGTGCAAAAAGACAATGACCTGGCGCGGTTGGGCGCAGGCTATGGAGGTCAGAGCAGAGGAACGCGAGCGGCGGCGCCGTGCTGGACACGAGGCCGAGGCTGAGGAAAGAGTTGGGCCGGCGGAGTCAACTGGGCACGGGCGCGGTCGAGGCCGAAGCGAGCAGGGGTTGAGGCAGAGGCCCATGCGGAGGCGCGGCTGGCTGGGTGCGGTCAATGCGCGACGGGGCTCATCTCCCTCGAACAGAGGCGTGCGCGACAGGTTCATGGCAGCAGCGGCTTGATCTCCGGTGAGGAGGCGAGGCAGGGGAGGTCGACGGCGGCTGGCGCAAGCGCCATGGGGCACCTCCGGGCGAGGGGATCGGGTGCGATGCCTGCGTGTTTCTGCGTGTGTGTGGTGGCGCGCGAGCGAGGACAAGGGGATCGAGAGGAGTGGTTGGCTGTGTGTGGGGATCGGGCTAGGGTTAGATAGGTGCCGGTTGGGCCTCTGGTTGGCCTTGGGCCGGCTGGAGTTCTTGGCTGGGCTGCTCCCTTTCTCTTTCTTCTTTGCCAAAACAGAAAATAGGTAGAAAGAAAATGAGAGAAGAGAAAGGATTAGGGAAGGAATTTGGGCATGGGGTAAATTTCTCCGGACTCACAAAAATGAGCTTGTTCCCAGAAAAATAGAAGTGGATCTAGTTGAAAGTTTTAATCCAAACTCATTTGAATTTAATTCAAATGGGCTTGAATAGGAATTAGGTGCTCGGAAGGTCCAAAAAATGTTGAGAATTTTTGGTGGGGCTTCGATAAAAGGAGAAAGAATTATAGACAAGGTTTGGAGGTCAGACTTGAAGTAGAAAAGGCATATGATTGAAATTGCAAGTGTGTTGAAGGGTGATTCCAAATTAATGGAATATTTATTATAGCTCCCTAAAATATCAGGAGGATATGTTTTAAAGAGAAATCACCATGTGAGTTCCCTCAATTTAAATAGATCGAATATCTATACAATTTATTTATATGAGTTTTAGTTGGGTTGAAAACAATGATGGCATGATGGAATGATGCAATGCAAAAGAAAATAAAACAAACAACATCAAGAAATAACAATAATGGAAGGAATCAGTCTCGGGGTGTCACATCAATCCAGTAGGAGAACCAAGCAAAATTTCGTTAAGCGCACCTGCACACACAAGAGCAAACACTTGCACCCAATGCAAATAAGAGGGTTGTCAATCCTCTTAGCGGTTATTTGCAAGGATTAAATCTTATCGAGGTAAATAGATAAACTAAACTACTAATTAAAATAAAAGTAAATAAATTGCAGCAAGATATTTTTAGGTTTTTTTATATAATAAAGATAGACCCGGTGACCATAGTTTTCACTAGAGGCTTCTCTCTTGAGCACATAAACATATGGTGGGTAAACAAATTATTGTTGGGCAATTGATAGAAAAGCAAATAATTATGACGGATTCATGGCAATGATCATGTATATAGGCATCACGTCCGAGACAAGTAGAACGACTCCTGCCTGCATCTACTACTATTACTCCACCCATCGACCGCTATCCAGCATGCATCTAGGGTATTAAGTATGAAACAGAGTAACGCCTTAAGCTAGATGACTTGATGTAGAGAAGAAAATTCAAGCAATATGAATAAACCCCATCTTTTTATTCTTAATGGCAACAATACAAATACGTGTCATGTCCCTTTCTGTCACTAGGATTGAGCACCGCAAGATTGAACCCATCACAAAGCACCTCTCCCATTGCAAGATAAATCAATCTAGTAGGCCAAACTGAACCGATAGATCGGAGAGAAATATAAAGCTATAACAATCATGCATAAAAGAGTTCAGAGAAGACTCAAATATTTCTCATGAATAATCTGATCATAAACTCACAATTCATCGGATCCCAACAAACACATGATACGTCCATTTTGCATCATGATTTGCTACTGTTATTTATAGTGTTTTTGATCAATATAACACTTTGTGGAACAATTCTAATGCCTTTTCTCTCTTAATATGCAAGATTTACACAAGGAGGGAGATTGTCGGCAGCTGGAATTCTGGACCTGAAAAAGCCATGTCAGAGATACCTATTCTGCACATCTCCAAATGAGCTGAAATTTCACGGAGAATTATTTTGGAATAAATAAAAAATACTGTAAGCAAGAAGTACCAGAGGGGGCAACCCAGGTGCCCACGAGGCACCAGGGCGCGCCACCCCCCCCCCCCCCCAGGCGCGCCCTGGTACCTCGTGGGGCCCCTGGCCAACCTCTGACCCCCAATTTCTGGTATATAAGCCCATTTGCCCTAGAAAAATATAGAGAAGACTTTCGGGACGGTGCGCCGCCGTCTCGAGGCGGAACTTGGGCAGGAGCACTTTTGCTCTCCGGCGGAGAGATTCTGCCGGAGATACTTCCCTCCGGGAGGGGGAAATCGTCGCCACCGACATCGCCATCAATCCTCTGATCGTGGGAGGACTAATCTTCATCAAAACCTTCACCAGCACCATCTCATCTCAAACCTTAGTTCATCTCATGTATTCAATCTTTGTCTCAAAACCTCAGATTGGTACCTGTGGGTTGCTAGTAGTGTTGATTACATCTTGTAGTTGATGCTAGTTGGTTTATTTGGTGGAAGATTATATGTTCAGATCTATTATGCTATTCAACACCTGTCTGATCTTGGACATGATTATGATTTGTGAGTAGTTACTTTTGTTCTTGAGGACATGGGAGAAGTCTTGTCATAAGTAATCATGTGAATTTGGTATTCGTTCGATATTTCGATGATATGTATGTTGTTGATTCCCTTAGTGGTGTCGTGTGAACGTCGACTACATGACACTTCACCATCTTTGGGCCTAAGGGAATGCATTGTGGAGTAGTAATTAGATGATGGGTTGCTAGAGTGACAGAAGCTTAAACCCTAGTTTATGCGTTATTCCGTAAGGGGCTGATTTGGATCCATATGTTTAATGCTATGGTTAGAGTTATCTTAATTCTTCTTTCGTAGTTGCGGATGCTTGCGAGAGGGGGTAAGCATAAGTGGGAGGCTTTTTCAAGTAAGAACAGCACCCAAGCACCGGTCCACCCACATATCAAATTATCAAAGTAGCAAACGCGAATCAAACAAACATGATGAAAGTGACTAGATGAAATTCCCATGTGTCCTCGAGAACGCTTTAGTTACTATAAGAGATCGTTCCGGCTTGTCATTTGCTACAAAAAGGATTGGGCCACCTTGCTGCACTCTTTGTTACTATTTCTACTTGTCACTTGTTACAAATTATCTTGCTATCAAACTACTCGTTACCGATAATTTCAGTGCTTGCAGAAAACACCTTGCTGAAAACTGCTTGTCATTTCCTTCTGCTCCTCGTTGGGTTCAACACTCTTACTTATCGAAAGGACTACGATTGATCCCCTATACTTGTGGGTCATCAAGACTCTTTTCTGGCGCCGTTGCCGGGGAGTGAAGCGACTTTGGTGAGTGGAATTTGGTAAGGAAACATTTATATTACGTGCTGAAATTTACTGTCACTTGTCGCTATGAAAAGTAATCCTTTGAGGGGTTTGTTCGGGGTATCTTCACCTCAACCGGAAACACAAATAGTTGCTCCTCAACCTACTGCACCTATTGAAAATATTTATTGTGAGATTCCTCTGGGTATGATAGAGAAACTGCTAGCTAATCCTTATGCAGGAGATGGAACGGTACATCTTGATATGCACTTGATCTATGTAGATGAAATTTGTGGATTATTTAAGCTTGCAGGTTTATCCGGAGATGGAGTTAAGAAGAAAGTATTCCCTTTATCTTTGGAGGGAAAGTCATTAATGTGGTATAGGCTATGTGATGATACTGATACATGGGACTGGAACCGATTGAAATTAGAATTCCATCAGAAATTTTATCCTATGCATTTGGTTCATCGTGATGGGAATTATATATATAATTTTTGGCCTCGTGAAGGAGAAAGCATCGCTCAAGCTTGGGGGAGGCTTAAGTACATGATGTACACATGCCCCAACCATGAGCTCTCAAAAGAAACTATCTTACATAATTTTTATGCTCGGCTTTCTCATGATAATCAAACTATGCTCGATTCTTCTTCGACTGGCTCCTTTATGAAGAAAACTATTGAATTCAGATGGGATCTTCTGGAAAGAATTAAATGCAACTCTGAAGATTGGAAACTTGACAAAGGTAATGAGTCAGATATAATACTTGAGTTCGATTGTGTTAAATCTTTTATGGCCACCGATGCTTTTCATAAGTTTAGCACTAAATATGGACTTGACTCTGAGATAGTAGCTTCCTTTTGTGAATCATTTGCTACTCATGTTGATCTCCCTAAGGAGAAGTGGTTTAAATATCATCCCCCTGTTAAACAAAATATTGAGGAACCCGTTAGTGTTAAAGAAGAAACAATTATTTACCATGTTGATCCAGTTGTGCGCACTACTTATATTGAGAAACCAACTTTTCCTGTTAGGATTAAGGAACATGCTAAAGTTTGAACTGTGGTTAACAAAAGTAATATTAGAGCACCTAGACCCTCTGAACAAATTAAAGTTGAACCTAATGTTGCTATGGTTAAGGATCTCTTGGTCGATAATATAGATGGGCATGTTGTTTACTTCTGTAATGAAGCAGCTAGAATTGCTAAACCAGATTCTAAAGATAAAAACAGACCTATAGTCGGCATGTGTAG
Organism: Elymus sibiricus; assembly: GCA_039707655.1. Taxonomy (NCBI): domain Eukaryota; kingdom Viridiplantae; phylum Streptophyta; class Magnoliopsida; order Poales; family Poaceae; genus Elymus; species Elymus sibiricus. Next base: position 3,460,768 of record CM077676.1, read on the forward strand.
GAGATATGCCCTAGAGGCAATAATAAATGTTATTGTTTATCTCCATGTTCATGATTATGTTTATATTCCGTGCTATAACTGCTATGGTTCTCGAGTCTGCAATAACCACGAGGCTCGGAGGAAGACTCATATGCACGTGTGGAATAATAAACGGTAAAATGTATTCCTAGTCTGGCCTCTAAGACTAGCTCAAGTGTTGCATGATGGTTCTGTTTTCCTGGTCATGGGCATGGATATGCCGGCAACTTTGAGGGCACGATGTTAGGAGAACACTTGTGTTGAATCGCCCCGAATTGATGTTATGCTATGAGATACATTCGTCACAAGTTAATGGTTAATAACATAGAGAAATTTAACGTTTGCATAATTCCTTAGACCATGAGAGTATCAAGTTTCTTCATGCTTGATTCATGAACTTTGGGGTTTGTTAAACGTCATCCGTAACTGGGTGGCTATTACGGCGGCTAACGGGTTCATGGGAAAGTATGTCAAGTAACTTGATAGCTCAAGATTGGGATTTGCTCCTCCGACGATGGAGAGATATTCTCGGGCCCGCTCGGTGTTACGGTATCCATCATCGTCTGGCCAGACACATTGTGATTTGATCACTGGGATGCCGGAACATGAAAACGAGAAACGAGAACAAAACCGGTAACGAGGTAACTTGCATGGTGGACAAGTTGTTGATCCATGGGGATGCAATAAATCTCACCTCGGGTGTTTGTAATATATCGTGAAGCAACAGGAATAGCACACGGCAACTGGAGGTTCACTCGAATATTCATTCGTGTGGGTATAGGGGTCAATATGGGTGTCCAAGGCTCCGATGTTGATCATTGATCGGAAAATGTTCCGGGTCATGTCTATACTTCACCAAACTTATAGGGTCACACGCTTAAGGGTCATCTATCTGCTGAATACTAGACAGGGAGTCTGAGAGAAAATCACCGGAAAAGTTTCGGACGCAACGGAAACGTTCCGGAGAGGACACCGGAATAGTTCCGGTAAAACTGAAAAGTTGTTTCAGGGGATACCATTAAGTCAAATTGGTTCTGGCACACGCCTGGAAATTCTTGGAGGGTGCTAGAATTGTTCTGGTAACTTCTGGGATTTTTCCGGGACAAAAACCGGAAATGTTCCGGAGCTGCCGGAACCGGTTTGGTTGCTTTTCGCAGATGAAAATCACTAATCCAAAATTGTTTCGGAACGCGTCCAAAATCATTTGTGTGGGTACTGGAATTATTCTAAGACCCACAGAAATATTTTCGGATTTAATGGTCGCAGAAAATTGGTTCCGTGAATAGTGAAAATCACTTTATATTTAACTTTTTGGAAAGCCACCTTTTAGGGCTTTTCCCAAAAGGCTTCTAGAAGGGATTGGGGAGCAAGGAACCCCCATGTGGGGGGCCCTCTAGAGGTGGCCGGCCAAGTTGGAGCTCCTCCATGGAGCTCCACTTGCCTTCCTTTTATGCCCTTGAGGAGGATCCATGTGATGGGTTTTTTGGGTATTTTTCCCATATGGCTTTCCTATAAATAGAGGTGAAAGGGTGCTCTCCAAAGCTCATCCTTGCTCTCATACACATGCCATGCTCATCTGGCTCTCTCTCTCTCCCTCCCTCGAAATAGTTTCGTAGAGCCGAAAGGCTGTCTGGGTTCCGGTGGGAACTAGTTCTGGACGGCGAAGCCCTACCGGATAGATGACACTGTATGTGTGCAACTCTGTAGAGAGATCGTAGTTTCGGTCTTAGTTCGAGAGTGCCTCCCGAAGGGCTGTCCGAGTGACCGTCCGAGTTTCGAGGGTCCTCCCGAAGGGCTGTCCGAGTGACCGTCCGAGTCTTGAGGGTCCTCCCGGAGGGCTGTCTGCGACACCGTCCGAGGGACTGTCGGACTGCCTCCCGAAAGGCTGTCCGAGGTGGAGTCGAGGGAGTACATCCTCGCGGTTGGGAGGTTGTAAATCCTAGCTGCGGGGATATGCACCAACGATCCTCATCGACTCTACTTCCGCTGTGCTACGAGTCGGTAACGAAAAGATCAAACCTTGTATGCAGTCTTCATAGTGGGCCTGGGCTGGTGCGTAGGTCGGAAATTTTTTGTTTTCTGCTGCGTTCCCCTACAGCATGCCTGTTGTCTCTGTTAAAATAGGAGATCATTGTTATCATGGCTTATGTGATTTGGGTGCTAGTGTTAGTGCTATTCCGTTTACCTTATATCAAGAAATTATGAATGATATTGCACCTGTTGAAATAGAGGACATTGATGTTACTATTAAGCTTGCAAACAGAGATACCATTACACCACTTGGGATCGTTAGAGATGTTGAAGTCTTGTGTGGAAAAATAAAATATCCTACTAATTTTCTAGTCCTAGGTTCTCCACAAGATGACTTTTGTCCCATTATATTTGGTAGACCTTTCTTGAACACTATTAATGCTAAGATTGATTGCGCTAAAGAAACGGTCAGTGTTGATTTCGGTGGTACATCTCATGAGTTTAATTTCTCCAAGTTTCATAGACAACCTCATGATAAAGAATTGCCTAGTAAAGATGAAATTATTGGTCTTGCTTCTATTGCCGTACCTCCTACTGATCCGTTAGAACAATATTTGCTAGACCATGAAAACGATATGCATATGAATGAAAGAAATGAAATAGATAAGATGTTCTTTGATCAACCACATATCCTTAAACACAATTTGCCTGTTGAAACTCTTGGAGGCCCTCCTCCACCTAAAGGTGATCCTGTATTTGAATTGAAGCAATTGCATGATACATTGAAATATGCTTATCTTGATGAAAAGAAGATATATCCTGTTATTATTAGTGCTAACCTTTCAGCGCATGAAGAAAAGAGATTACTAAAAACTCTAAGGAAGCACCGTGCTGCTATTGGATATACTCTTGATGATCTTAAGGGTATTAGTCCCACTCTATGTCAGCACAAAATTAATATGGAGCCTGATGCTAAACCAGTTGTCGACCACCAACGACGATTAAATCCTAAGATGAAAGAGGTGGTAAGAACCGAAATATTAAAACTTCTGGAAGTAGGTATAATCTATCCCATAGCTGATAGTAGATGGGTAAGTCCCGTTCATTGTGTCCCTAAGAAAGGAGGTATTACCGTTGTTCCTAATGATAAAAATGAACTCATTCCACAAAGAATTGTAACTGGTTATAGGATGGTAATTGATTTTAGAAAATTAAACAAAGCTACTAGAAAAGATCATTACCCCTTACCTTTTATTGATCAAATGTTAGAAAGACTGTCTAAGCATACACACTTTTGTTTTCTAGATGGTTATTCTGGTTTTTCTCAAATACCCGTATCACAACCCGATCAAGAGAAAACCACCTTCACTTGTCCTTTTGGAACTTATGCTTATAGACGTATGCCTTTTGGTTTATGCAATGCACCTGCTACCTTTCAAAGATGTATGACTGCTATATTCTCTGACTTTTGTGAAAAGATTGTTGAGGTGTTCGTGGATGATTTTTCCGTTTACGGAACTTCTTTTGATGATTGCTTAAGCAACCTTGATCGAGTTTTGCAGAGATGTGAAGAAACTAATCTTGTCTTGAATTGGGAGAAGTGACACTTTATGGTGAATGAAGGCATTGTCTTGGGGCATAAAATTTCTGAAAGAGGTATTGAAGTTGATAAAGCTAAGGTTGATGCTATTGAGAAAATGCCATGTCCTAAAGATATTAAAGGTATAAGAAGTTTCCTAGGTCATGCTGGTTTCTATAGGAGATTTTTAAAAGACTTCTCTAAAATTTCTAGGCCTCTTACCAATCTTTTGCAAAAAGATGTTCCATTTGTTTTTGATGATGATTGTCTAGAAGCCTTTGAAACACTTAAGAAAGCCTTAACCACTGCACCTATTGTCCAACCACCTGATTGGAACTTGCCTTTTGAAATTATGTGTGATGCTAGTGACTATGTTGTTGGTGCTATTCTAGGACAGAGAGTTGATAAGAAATTAAATGTTATCCATTATGCTAGTAAAACTCTAGACAGTGCCCAAAGAAATTATGCTACTACTGAAAAAGAATTTCTAGCAGTTGTGTTTGCATGTGATAAATTCAGATCTTATATAGTTGATTCTAAAGTAACTGTTCACACCGATCATGCTGCTATTAAATATCTTATGGAAAAGAAAGATGCTAAACCTAGACTCATTAGGTGGGTTTTATTGCTACAAGAATTTGACTTGCATATTACTGATAGGAAGGGAGCTGAGAATCCCATAGCAGATAATTTGTCTTGAATGGAAAATGTTCTTGATGACCCACTACCTATTAATGATGATTTTCCTGATGAACAATTAGCTGTCATAAATGCTTCTCGTAATATTCCATGGTATGCAGACTATGCTAATTATATTGTTGCTAAATTTATACCACCTAGTTTCACATACCAACAAAAGAAAAAGTTCTTCTTTCATTTAAGACATTACTTTTGGGATGACCCACATCTTTATAAAGAAGGAGTAGATGGTATTATTAGACGTTGTATACCTGAGCATGAACAGGAACAAATTCTACAGAAGTGTCATTCCGAGGCTTACGGAGGACGCCATGCGGGAGACAGAACTGGACATAAGGTATTACAATCTGGTTTTTATTGGCCTACTCTTTTCAAGGATGCTCGTAAGTTTGTCTTATCTTGTGATGAATGTCAAAGAATTGGTAATGTTCGTAGACGCCAAGAAATACCTATGAATTATTCACTTGCTATTGAACCATTTGATGTTTGGGGATTTGATTATATGGGACCTTTTCCTAAATCCAATGGGTATACTCATATTTTAGTTGCTGTTGATTACGTTACTAAGTGAGTAGAAGCTGTTCTAACTAGTAGTGTTGATCATAACACTTCTATTAAAATGCTTAAAGAAGTTATTTTCCCGAGGTTTGGAGTCCCTAGATATTTAATGACTGATGGTGGTGCACATTTTATTCATGGTGCATTCCGTAAATTGCTTGCTAAATATGATGTCAACCATAGAATTGCATCTCCCTATCACCCTCAAACTAGTGGTCAAGTAGAATTGAGTAATAGAGAAATAAAATTAATTTTGCAAAAAACCGTTAATAGATCTAGAAAGAATTGGTCTAAGAAACTTGACGATGCATTATGGGCTTATAGAACTGCTTATAAAAATCCTATGGGTATATCTCCTTATAAAATGGTTTATGGAAAAGCATGTCATTTACCTCTTGAGTTAGAACATAAAGCATATTGGGAAATTAAAGAACTAAATTATGATTTTAAACTTGCCGGTGAAAAGAGGTTATTTGATATTAGCTCATTAGATGAATGGAGAACCCAAGCTTATGAAAATGCCAAATTGTTTAAAGAGAAAGTTAAAAGATGGCATGATAGAAGAATTCAAAAACGGGAATTTAAGGTAGGTTGAGCAAGTTTTATTGCACAATTCTCGTTTGAGATTCTTTGCAAGAAAACTTCTCTCTAAATGGGAAGGATCGTATATCATCGACGAAGTTTATCGCTCCGGAGCCATCAAAATAAACAACTCCGAAGGCACCAATCCGAGAGTGGTGAATGGGTAAAGAATTAAGCACTATATTTCAGGTACCCCCATTAATGTTGAAACTAATATTATTGAAACAATTACACCAGAGGAATACATAAGAGAGACCTTCCGGAACACTCCAGAACCCTGAAAAGGAAGAGGTATGTGATACGGTAAGTAAACCGACTCCAAAAATTCCATAAAAATATTTTCTGTCAGTTTTGGAATATTAGAAAAAAATACAAAAATAAGAAACAGCTGAGGGGACCCACCTGGTGCCCACGAGGCACCAAGGCGCGCCACCCCCCCCCCCCCAGTCGCGCCCTGGTGGCTCGTGGGCCCCACGTGAGCCTTCCCGACTCCGTTTTCTTCTGGATTACTTGTTTTGCAAGATAAAAAAATCTTTATATATACTCCCAGACGTTTTGACCACCGTATCGCAGAAATATACTCTGTTCTTGTTTCGTGCTATTTTCCTGGCAGATCCGAAAGTATGTCGTCTCAAGACTCAGATGGGGAGAGCTTCGTATCACACTATGTTGCAAATCCAAAGATCTATGGGGATATAGACCCCTATGGATGGTCCGAGGAGGAGGAGCAAGATGCCAACATAAAGGGGACGGAAGACGTGAGTTCGGATGAAGACGATGCCCCTCTACCTCAACCTGGAGATATGCATGTGGAGTTCAAGAAGTTGAGCCTCCCAAACACAGTAAACAAGTCTAAGATCCAATTTATCCCATCCCGTTTTCTGCAGCAAAGCAAGGAGGCATTATGTAAAAAGGTATTGAAGCTTGAGCAGGAAGTCGATGATTTGAGGGAGGAAAATTTCATCCTCAAACGTAAGCTGGACAAGCTCGCCACTTCATCACCACCATCACCGAAGAAGGAGACTTGAGCACATGGGTATGGGCACTCCCCTTGGCTTGTGCCAAGCTTGGGGGAGGTGCCCCGGTATCGTATCACCATCACTTTTATTATCTTTACCTATTTTTAGTTCGATTCTTAGTTATTTCGTGATCTAGTTGAATAAAAGTTTAGTATGATATATTTTTGAGTGTTAGCTTCGTGATCTATCTATCTATGTAATCGAGTTGAGAGTTATATAATAAAGAGTAGTTTGAGTTTTTGTTTCTTTACTTTCATGTTTCAACTCTAGCAATGAAAATAATGAAAAGATCATATGCTAATCTTATGGAAAGTAATGACCTTACATAAATAAAAGTATAAGTGGTAAAATTTATTGGAAGTTAACAAACATAGAATTAGTCAATGATGCAATTCATGAAAGAGTTAATAAGGGAAGAGAAGATTCACATGCAAATATACTATCTTGGACATATTTTATGATTGTGAGCCCCCATTAAGTATTTTATGCCAAATTGTTGACGTTGGACAAGGAAGACAACGTAATGAATTATGTTTGTTCATATTCACATAGAAGTTATATTGTTATAGATCCTCCAACATGTGCTTGCCCAATATCTTTGCTAGCCAAAAAAATCCGCACCAAGTAGAGATACTACTTGTGCATCCAAAACCTTTAAACCCTGTTTCATGTCATGAGAGTCCACTATATCTACCTATGGATTGAATAAGATCCTTCAAGTAAGTTGTCATCGGTGCAAAAAGTAATAAAAATTGCCACTAAATATGTCTGAACTTTTATTGTAAGGGAAATAAGCTTTGTACGAACTTGTGATGGTAAAGAAATAAAAACGACAGACTGCATAATAAAGGTTGCTATCATAAGGGGCAATATAAAGTGACGTTCCTTTGCATTAAGAGCTCTTGCATCCAACAACAAAAAGCGCATGACAACCTCTGCTTCCCTCCGCGAAGGGTCTATCATTTACTTTTATGTATTTACTTTTTATGCAAGAGTCAATAGTGTTCTCCTCTACTTCCTTTTTATTTTTCTCTTTTGTAAGCATCATGTGGTGGGGAAAGATCTAGGCATATATATCCAGTTTGATATGAGTGATCATGAGTTATTATTGTTGACATCACCCTTGAGGTGAATAAGTTGGGAGGCGAAATCACAAGCCCCTATCTTTCTATGTGTCTGGCTAAAACTTTTTGCTCCATATATATGTCGTGAGTGTTAGCAATCATAGAAGACTAAATGATGGTTGAGTATGTGGACTTGCTAAAAAGCTCCTACATGAGAACCTTCCTGAAAATATGATGAATTGCAAATGCATTGTTGACTGAGAATATAGTTTGTTAGTTTTCAAGAAAGTTTATTTCTTATACTCCATTATTGTGAGGAATTGTTACTTGCTCATGAGAAGTTTATGATAATAAATATTGCTGCTATAATAATGATCATGATGCTACTATGTCCGTATTTTGTTTTTATCGACACCTCTCTCTCTAAACATGTGGACATGATTATCGATATCGGCTTTCGCTTGAGGGCAAGCGAGGTCTGAGCTTGGGGGAGTTGATACGTCCATTTTGCATCATGATTTGCTATTGTTATTTATAGTGTTTTTGATCAATATAACACTTTGTAGAACAATTCTAATGCCTTTTCTATCTTGATATGCAAGATTTACACAAGGAGGGAGATTGCCGGTAGCTGGAATTCTGGAACTGAAAAAGCCATGTCAGAGATACCTATTCTGCACATCTCCAAATGAGCTGAAATTTCACGGAGAATTATTTTGGAATAAATAAATAATACTGGAAGCAAGAAGTACCAGAGGGGCCACCCAAGTGCCCACGAGGCACCAGGGCGTGCCACCCCCCCAGGCGCGCCATGGTACCTCGTGGGGCCCCTGGCCAGTCTCTGGCCCCCAATTTCTGGTATATAAGCCCATTTGCCCTAGAAAAAATATAGAGAAGACTTTCGGGACGGTGCGCCGCCGTTTCGAGGTGGAACTTGGGCAGGAGCACTTTTGCTCTCTGGCGGAGAGATTCTGCCGGAGATACTTCCCTTCGGGAGGGGGAAATCGTCGCCATCGACATCACCAGCGATCCTCTGATCGTGGGAGGACTAAGCTTCATCAACATCTTCACCAGCACCATCTCATTTCAAACCCTAGTTCATCTCTTGTATTCAATCTTTGTCTCAAAACCTCAGATTGGTACCTGTGGGTTGCTAGTAGTGTTGATTACATCTTGTAGTTGATGCTAGTTGGTTTATTTGGTGGAAGATTATATGTTCAGATCTATTTTGATATTCAACACCTCTCTGATCTTGGACATGATTATGATTTGTGAGTAGTTACTATTGTTCTTGAGGACATGGGAGAAGTCTTGTCATAAGTAATCATGTGAATTTGGTATTCGTTCGATATTTTGATGATATGTATGTTGTTGATTCCCTTAGTGGTGTCGTGTGAACGTCGACTACATGACACTTCACCATCTTTGGGCCTAAGGGAATGCATTGTGGAGTAGTAATTAGATGATGGGTTGCTAGAGTGACAGAAGCTTAAACCCTAGTTTATGCGCTATTCCGTAAGGGGCTGATTTGGATCCATATGTTTAATGCTATGGTTAGAGTTATCTTAATTCTTCTTTCGTAGTTGCGGATGCTTGCGAGAGGGGGTAATCATAAGTGGGAGGCTTGTTCAAGTAAGAACTGCACCCAAGCACCGGTCCACCCACATATCAAATTATCAAAGTACCGAACGCGAATCAAACAAACATGATGAAAGTGACTAGATGAAATTCCCATGTGTCCTCGAGAACGCTTTACTTACTATAAGAGATCATTCCGGCTTGTCCTTTGCTACAAAAAGGATTGGGCCACCTTGCTGCACTCTTTGTTACTATTTCTACTTGTCACTTGTTACAAATTATCTTGCTATCAAACTACTCGTTACCGATAACTTCAGAGCTTGCAGAAAACACCTTGCTGAAAACCGCTTGTCATTTCCTTCTGCTCCTCGTTGGGTTCGACACTCTTACTTATCGAAAGGACTACGATTGATCCCCTATACTTGTGGGTCATCAACACACCGTAAAAGAAGATTACATTGGATAGAACTCCAAGAACATTGAGGAGAACATTGTATTGAAGATCAAAGAGAGAGAAGAAGCCATCTAGCTACTAGCTATGGACCCGTAGGTCTGTGGTAAACTACTCACACATCATCGGAAGGGCAGCAAGGTTGATGTAGAAGCCCTCCATGATCGATTCCCCCTCTGGCAGAGTACCGGAAAAGGCCTCCAGATGGGATCGCGGAAGAACAGAGGCTTGCGGCGGTGGAAAGGTTTTTTCTTCTGGCTCTCTGAGGGTTTCCCAATATTTGTGAATTTATAGAAGTGGAATTAGGACAAACGGAATCATGTGGGCCCCACAAGGTACCACGGCGCCCCCCCCCCCCCCCGGGGGCGCGCCCTAGTGCCTTGTGAAGCCTCCTCCCGAAGCTTCCCAGGTTTCTTTTGTCCAGAAAAAAAATCTCCAAAAAGTTCCATGGCATTTGGACTTCATTTGGTACTGTTTCTCTAAAAAGCCAAAAACAAGCAGAAAACAGCAACCGGCACTAGGCACTGGGTTAATAGGTTAGTCCCAAAAAAATGATATATAATTGCATATAAAAACATCCAAGATTGATACTATAATAGCATGGAACAATCAAAAATTATAGATACATTGGAGACGTATCAATATCCCAAGTGGGTATCATTCCACCCGTAGGAGCAAGAGGTGAGTGTTAATTGCGAGTGTTTCCGTCGCACACGAGCTGTCACGGTTCTCGTGTGAATTGGCTGTTTTGATAATCTGGAAGGATTAAGGTTTTGGCGGAAGACAAGTAATGGAGGGGTCAAATAAATTGGCTGAAATTAAGGTTGCCTCTAAGGAATATAAAAGTAAAGAACAGAAAATAAACTACGGGTTTTCTCCAATGGGGATGTTAGGGGCGAAGAGATTCAGTTCATGGTGAATATAGGATGTGCCAGTGCAACGGTAACATACAATTACATGTTCATGTGATTCTATACCTCTTGTATTCTACGTTCGATAGGCGAGTCGCCCTTGGATAGTCATACTCCTCCTATCGGGATTGTTTGACTCTATTGTCCTACCTTCCGTTACCATATAGAATGCTCAGCTCAGCAATTAAGGTTGTTAGACCAGACCAACGCTTTAAGCATCATGGCCTCCCGTTATCCTCATATTGTCTTCGCTCCTCGTTGATGCCAACACGTCTCACCTGGAGGTCGTGGATTCAATAAATAATACGTGGTTACCTGTGTAGGTCTTTGGATCATGTTGCCTGGGCCCTTAAATTAGACAACAAGCATTACGCTCACCACAGATAATCAACGTAATAATTAATCATACGGATAGTTTCACAAATATCAACATACGGATTTGGCACAAACAAATCTCACGAATCCCTTACATCTCCCATGCCTTGTGGGAATTACTCGCACATGAGAGAAGAATAACAACCAGACACGGAGATTATGCAAAAGGAAATGATCTCAATTATATCATAGTTTGCCACAAGAAGATGAATGATTGAACCGATCTCGATCTCTGGATCAAATACGAATAAAATTTATAAACCCTGGTCTTACATGTTGAAATCTCTCTCTATGGTGGTGTAATCGATGAATTGATGAAGGATCGTGATGCAGAGGAAGCCGGAATGGATCTAAGTGAAGTTATTCTCCTCCAGATCTCTCTTCCTCCATTCTATTTCTGTTTCGGGGGTGTTTTGTTCGTTGTCTCCTTGGGTCTCCAATACAAAAGTGTCTGGCATAGACGAGAGGGAGGAGGTGGTGGCTGGTACGAGCAGTGGTACGAGTGGCTATGCCCATACAACACACCGTCTTCGGTTCTGGAGGCACCTCATGGAATTCTTTCCAACATGAAAGTCATCAATTTCCTCCTCAATCAGCCTAGTATAGCTTTAATTCCTTCCAAAAGTGAATATACTTGCACAACAAGTACGGAAGTGAGGTTTCTTTGTTTTTGATAGATTATCGTTAGTGAAAAGGCGAAAACCGGCAAAACCCTGCATAAAACTGAGCTAAATTCCCCCGGAAAATTGTCATAATTTGGAGTCATCACGACCATATCGAGCGGCGAAGAGGTGGGGAACGGCCGGAATCGGTGGAATCGGGCGGCAGCATCCCGAGATACGGCGGGGGTCGCGGCAGACATCCTGAGCGGCGGCAATGAGCGACGGAGTGGCGGCGGGGCTGGGGGCAGCCGATGGAGTCACGGCGGCGGCATGAGGTGGCAAGAACCGGCCGGGATCGGCATGGAGTGGCCACGGTCGGCGGAGGGGAAGTTTCACCACGGCGGTTGGCTTCCCGCCACTGCATTTTTGGGTTTAGGGCACCCGCTAGAGGTGCTGCAAAATTGCAGCAGTTGTAGCAAAATTTTACTGCAGCCGCAAATTTTTTTTGGACACCATATAGATATAAGGCATCTGTTGGAGCTGTTTTTTGGCCTAAAGTGCATGAAATTGCATTTTTTGGGCATAACGGCTGTTTTTGGCATCCGTTGGAGATGCTTTAACACTCATGAAAGCATAGAGCAGTTTACCTAGTCCAGCATCCACGTATATACTTTCGCAAAAAAAAAAAAACATCCTCGTATATACGAGAAAACACGTACCACTTGCCAGGCACAGTGTACTTTTCAGTGGTGCACGGCATGACTCGGCTTTGATACTGACAAACTTGAAAGCATATATAGAGAGAGCAGTTTACCTAGTCCAAAATCTACGTATCAGTTCCAAAGAACGTTCGTCTTGATGACCTCGTGCGTGCGTTCCAGAATGTATTTTATGTGGACACGAATTGTTCTACTAGCTTCACCTGCAAAAAAAAAAAAAGAATTGTTCTAGTACTAGCTTGGGTGAGTTGAATGATGGTGCTAGTCGTCCGGTCGTACAAGGAGCCAGCCAAATGGCCAATGAATGGATGTGGTTAATTCTGAAGACCAGTCTTGCGTCTTCCCACGGTGAGCGATGCACCTATCAAAGTGACAACAAGTAACTAGCTAAATCGTGCACCTTGGATGTACCACTATATAATGACCATGAAGTTTCACAGGCATACTCCAAGAACCAACAGCTACCAACTCCTACTATATATGCTGCTAATCATGGAGAACCCCCTTCTCCTCAAGTTCATCTCACTCACTCTGCTACTACCCTGGTTTCCACTGTGCATGCCACTGCCATCCCTCCTGGAAGAACAAGCAGGAGCTCTCCTTGCCTGGAAAGCCACACTACAAAGCCCCCCAACCCTACTGCAATCCTGGGGAAACAATACGTGGCCGTGCAGCTGGCATGGCATCACGTGCAGCAAGCATCGAGCAAGGCACCAAGAGGTGATCACCGAGATCTCTCTACAGGGGTTGCAGCTGAGAGGGGAGCTGGAGGCCCTCAACTTCACGGCGTTGGCCACCCTGACGAGTATCCAGCTCTCCCACAATCAGATAAGCGGCTCCTTTCCATCTGATTTAGCATCATCCTTGCCAAACCTGCAACACCTAATGCTCCAGGAGAATGAGCTTTCCGGTGAAATACCAAGCCAAATTAAACAACTAGAGGGCCTTGTGGGGCTGAACTTGTCAGCCAATCACTTGTCCAGTCCAATCCCTAGTGAACTAGGCTACCTAAAGAAGCTTGCCACCTTAGATTTTTCCCACAACAACCTCACAGGCCCAATTCCAAGAAATTTAGGGAATTTTACTAAACTCACTATCATGTACCTTGGTGGTAATCAATTCTCCGGATATATTCCTCATGAACTAGGTTACCTAGTGAATTTGCAAGAGTTGATACTTAGCGGCAACAGACTCACGGGTTCCATCCCCAATATCGTTGGAAATTTGACCAAGCTCACTAGCTTGTACCTTGATGGTAATCAATTCTTAGGATATATTCCTCAAGAACTAGGTTACCTGGTCAATTTGCAAGAGTTGTATCTTAGCAACAACAATCTGACGGGTTCCATCCCCAATATCATTGGAAATTTGACAAAGCTCACTAGCTTGTCCCTCCATGATAATCAATTCTTCGGATATCTTCCTCGAGAACTAGGTTACCTGGTGAATTTACAAAAGTTGGGTCTTATGCAAAACAACCTCATCGGTTCCATCCCATATACCTTTGGGAGTTTGGTTAAACTGACTAGCCTGGAACTTGGGGGTAACCAACTTTCCGGGCGTATTCCTCAAGAACTAGGTTACCTGGTGAATCTAAAAGATTTGGTACTTAGCAGAAACAAACTCATGGGTTCCATCCCCAATATCTTTGAAAATTTGACAAAGCTCACTATCTTATGCCTCCATGATAATAAATTTTCCGGACATGTTCCTCCAGAAATTGGTACCTTAGTGGATCTCGAGGTGCTGCATTTGGAGACTAACAATCTATCTGGTCCCTTGCCACCTGAGTTGTGTGTTGGAGGCCGGCTCAAGAATTTATCTACATTTGATAACAACTTGAGTGGACATCTGCCGTCAAGTTTGGTACATTGTAGAAGCCTAGTCAGAGTTCGTCTTGAAAGGAATCAAATAGAAGGAGATATCTCTGAGATGGGAGCTCATCCAAATCTAGTGTATATAGATATGAGCTCAAATAAGTTGTTTGGTCAACTATCTTATCACTGGGGGGGATGTCGTGAACTTACCAAGCTAGCTATCTCAAACAACAACATCATGGGTAGAATACCCGCAAGTATAGGGCAACTGTCTCAGCTAAAGGTACTTGATCTTTCATCAAACAAGCTTGAAGGAAAAATTCCATGTGAAGTGGGCAATCTAAAAAATTTGTTCCAGTTGAACCTCCCAGATAATTTGCTCCAGGGAAGCATACCACAAGAAATTGGTGCATTGTCCAGTTTGGAGTTGCTAGATTTGTCATCAAATAACCTAAGTGGTTTGGTACAAGGATCAATTGAGAAATGCTTAAAGCTCCGGTCATTGAATTTGAGTCACAATAACTTCAAAGGAAATATCCCTACCATGCTAGGGGTGTTGCACAACTTACAAGACATGTTAGATTTAAGTGATAATTCATTTGTTGGGGCAATACCAAGCCAATTTAGTGGTCTGAACATGCTAGAAACTTTGAACCTTTCACACAATGAATTGAATGGCTCCATCCCGTCCTCATTTCGGAGTATGGAAAGCTTGGTATCCATTGATGTATCTTACAATGAATTGGAAGGACCTATCCCAGATAGTAGGCTATTCCAGGAAGCTCCTGTCCACTGGTTCATGCATAATAAGTTGTTATGTGGTGTAGTGAAAGGATTGACTCCTTGTAGTAGTGCAACTAAGAGCAGAGGACAAAGGAAAGCATACAAAACAATTGTACTAGCCATGGTTCCTATTTTGTTATCTGTTGTTCTTGTCGCAGTGATATTGGTGTTCCGGCAGAAAAATATGAAATCCCAGGCAATTAACACCAATAAAGTAACACAAGAAAACGTGTTCTCAGTTTGGAGCTATGATGGAGGAGACGTTTTCAAGCAAATCATTGAAGCAACAGAGGATTTCAGTGAAATGTATTGCATAGGAACCGGTGGATATGGATCTGTCTACATAGCCAAACTTTCAACATGTGAAATATTTGCAGTGAAGAAGATACACACGATGGAAGATGGGAGTTCCGTGAGTGAGCCGGCATTCAATCGTGAAATTGAGGCATTGGTGCAGATTCGGCATCGAAACATCGTTAAACTATTCGGGTATTGTTCCTCGAGAAAAGGCAGGTTTCTTATCTATCAATACATGGAGAGAGGAAACTTGGCGGAAACATTAAGGGCATGCGAAAGGGCAACTGAAATGGATTGGAAAAGGCGGATAAATATTGTGTTGGACATAGTTCATGCTTTGGCATACATGCATCATGATTGTTCATCACCAATAGTGCACCGAGATATAACAAGCAACAACATTTTGCTTGATCTTGAATTCAGAGCTTGCATCTCTGATTTTGGTACAGCCAAAATTCTCAATCTTGATGGCCTGAATCTAACAAGGCTTGCTGGGACAAAAGGATATCTTGCCCCAGGTAAATAAAAATTTAATCATCTCTGTATTATTTTCTAGACTTAGCTATGTTATTATATGTTGCTTTTGTACATGTAAACTGTGATGTATTCATGGAACATGGGTACATATCATTGCAATGAACTCTAATTGTGACATTAATTAACTAATTTGTATTGATTGTAGAGCTAGCATATACAGAGAATGTGACGGAGAAATGTGATCTATACAGCTTCGGAGTGCTCGTTTTGGAGATATTTATGGGATTCCACCCAGGAGATTTGCTCTCATCACTCTCACTGACAACCAAAAGAAATGTGTGCATGAAGGATCTGTTGGACTCTAGGATCATGCTCCCGGATGCAGAAACTGCTAGAGAAATATACAACATGCTCAGTGTTGCAGTCAAGTGCTTGGAGCCTAACCCATCACGCAGACCAACGGCACGACGTACAACCGATGAGCTATCTGCTGTGATTAAAACATGTAAAGATCATGTTGATTATCTGCATGCTGACCTCACCATTCCTGCACAGTAGTGCCATGTAGTTTTTCTGTAACTAGCAAATGATATTGCAACGTGTGTAGAAAAGTTGGACGTTGAAAAGTTGTAGTATTGGAATAAGATATTTCAAGATGTGAGAATAAGGTATGATTAGTGTTGGAGTCAAACACTTGTATTCCGGATCTTTTACGAATATGCTGCGCATTGGGAATGCAAGAATTCTATTACTACTTACTAGTATATTGATGTGTGGTTGTGAACCGCAGCCGCAGTTGGTAATAGCAAGCAGACGGTTGTGTATATGGCTTGGGAATTGGAGCCTGCCGTTGAGACCAAACGATTCGGCATGATATGGCTAGTGAATTAAGCTTGGTATTCCGATCCCAGTCATACTTGAAATCAACTTGATTTCATACTATCATCATGAAATGCCTGATTTTGCGGATAAAATTAATTAGTACTCGTCCAAGTTTATTGCCCGATCTGCAGCACTAGGACGTCGGACGGAGACGCCCCCAGATGGACGGAGCTAGTTTAATTAGCTTCATATACTCCTAATTTCATACCCCCAATGTACGCCCCAGTATCAATGATAGTAAATGAGATTAAATTAGATGTTATGTATGTCAAGCCTGCAGTATATATGTACTCTGTTAATTGCTCCATTTCATCTGTACTAGTAAGCATTCACGTGCAAGACGCCTTCCAATAATACAAATCTTAAGGTTAAAATACTTATATAGTCTCACTTGTAAGTTGTAATGCATACCAAGGCACAGTTATTTGTGTACAATGCCATCGAAAGTTAGTAAACCATGCTTAAAGTTTGCAACCAAAGTGCATAATGCTTTTTTTAATAAACTAGCAAAGTGGCCCTCGCAAATGCGAGGGCCGTATCTTAACGTCTTCCATAGGTTTAAGAATATACCATTATTTTATAGTACTCGTATTATATAGTAAAAAATAATAAGATTTTATATCCAGCCCACATGTTAAGCTAAATAGAATACCACTCGTAAGGTATGTCTGTAATATTCTTTAATTTGTAGACTAATAATGACATAATATGCATTATGCTCTCATATTATATACATACTTTCGTATGATACTTACACGTGGTATTCTTGAAGCCAGTCCAAAACTTAATTACGGGGTAGAAAGCACACAATATTTTGTTACTCCTTATAAGTTGGTTTGTTTCACATCAATCGACATAGAAATAACTAAAAGTTAGTTTCCTTGAACGATTTAATACATAAATAAAACATATAATTGGAACATCCTAATCTTGTATGTATTTATATTTGGAGGCTATGATTCATATATCTTAGATTTTAAGTTGACCTTTGGGAACAACAATGCATATTGTTAGTCAATTGAAGACATATTTGCATTTTGATCTTTCTTATACCTTTATCGTCACTTTTTTCCAAAAAATTTACATAAGTTTCTCTTCGCTCACATTGGCTCTTCTTGTTATCCTTTCAATATTCAATCGTGTGTTATGTACTCTTTGGTATCCCATACAAATATTGATGATGGATCACTCAAATACGATACCCTTTTTTGTGTCTAGTGAGTCATCATCTAGTGTAACATCTACCTCACCAATAACCTCCAAATCAATGATTATAAATTTTCTGTTGCCTCCAAATTCGAGTTCTAAGAAATGATGATGGTGCTCAGTTAAATAAATGGTGGTGTCTGATATGTTTTAACCCAAGCGACACATGTTTTGAGAAGTAATTAACATGATCAAGTAGCATGGGAAGTCTTCCTTTAAAGTTTCAACTATTTTGCTTCTATAAGGTAGTTTTGAACTATTTTGCTTCTACATTGCTTCAAAGTTTCACATGCCCACTTTGATTAAAACACATGAATACTTAACAATTGGACTTTTGAAGGATTTAATATAAAACATAAAATAATACAATAGCATTAAACGTATTATATCTGAAGAACAACAAATATATTTCTTTAATTCAAAGTTGATATTTGTAAGTGAATGTCAATTAATTATTTTTATCATTTGACTGATATCAACAATCTTCACATACAAAATATTTGTCATTTTTCACTTTTCTTCACACAGTTGGGTTGTTGTTACTATCATTTATTTCTACATAATCTAAGGCATATCATTGTTTCGCCCTGACACAAAAGTACAAAACCCTACAACAAAACGCCTTCTAATGGATATAAAGTATTTCATTTCAACCATAGATTACTCGCGTACCACATTTTTTCTAGTCTATAGTGAGTTGTCATGATGGGGCCAAATACGTCACCAACAACCTCATCATGCAGTTTCTGTTGGGTTGGAACCCTTGCTAGCTCTCTCTCGCAGCTGGATGGAGGTAGAAGAAAGAGCAGAACACAATGGAGTTTTTGGGCGACGAATGCCCGGGCCGCACGTACAGCCTTTTTTCTTCTTTCAGCACGAACTGTGGGTTCACCCTAACAACCATCGAGCAGTCTACATAGTTTATACCCAGGATGGTGCTCGTACACCCGCAGCCCACCTTGCCCTGCTGCATGCGCACGCGATCCGCATGCCCACGACACGCTCACGCGCACGACGCGGCCCTTGCAACAGATCGCACGACCCGACGCTAACGGCCTAGCACTACTGGGTGGAACCGAACGTGAGCAGCTCACGCACAACCACACCACACATGCGCACACACGCCACGGCGCCCAGCACACCCAGTGCACGCAGCCGTGTCTTATTTTCTAACAGTTTCCATGTTTGTTCTTGTCTCCCTCTCACTGTTTAGTTGTTACAATCGTTTTTAAAACATGTTCACCTGATGGACTTCGGTCTTGCTCTATGAGGAAACCTACAGCAGGATATACTAAACATCGAACTGTATATACGAAACGTACAGAAGGTTGATGAACTTCAGATAATTTGCCAAAGCTTGTTACGTATATTCAATACAAGCCAAGTATTGCTAAAGATCGAACCTGTATACGAGCAGTTCCAACTTCAAGAAATCCTAATCCCTTATGGTTGAACTCGAAAACTGAGCATGCAGTGGTTACGGTCTGATTGATGACTTCTAGTAACTACATAGCCACGCGGCAGCTCCACTCTTATGAACATAGATGGTGGTGGCCACGCCAGACATGCAGCAAACGTTGATGTACTCCTCTGCCGCGTCTAGGTTCGCTTTGTGCATGTGTGCTGAACTACTGCAGCGTGTATGGAACATGTACATGGACATCCATCTGTTGCTCCTAGTGGCTAAAAACTGATGGCGTATAAGCTGATGAATTTCTCATGTTCCGTTTGCTCTAGCATGTTCCCAGATAAAAGATAACCAAACTTAGACATAAACAATTAGTGCTTGTTCAAACAAAGCATTCAGTCTCATATACTCTCATGGGTTCAACATGATGACAGAGGTGGAGGTGGCATCGAATTCCTCTTCCAGTTCTTGGTTCCCACATATACAAATAATCAGGGTATATATGTATCACAATCAAAAACAATAAAAAATTATGTGTCAAGACACAAATCTAATGAATATTGGAGTTACAGCAAATCAAAGCTAGCGATGAGTTAGTAATAGTTGACATTGGCCCGTAAGTGCATGTTTCTGTGCCAATAATTCCTGGTATGGTAGGTGAGGTCAACCTGACCAATTGATCTGCCAAAACGTACAGATCGAGGGTGCAGTTAACGTACTTGACAAAAAAACATCTGATCTATCCGTATATACAATTATACACTGATCAATTGTTTAAGCATGGTGATTCTTCAAATCCTAGAGAGGCATCTTCAATGATTCTCCGAGCCAACGGGATGTTCTTTCTGTTTTTCCTTTCAAGAAGATAACAGCGGCCCACCAAAATTTAGCCAAGAAAGGTGAAATTAACAGAATTAATGACCGAGACAATAAAGAGGAATGGTATTAAACCAGTTCATAGCACAGATAGAAAGATACATATTCAAGACTATCGCCTACCGATTCTTCAATACCAGGCTTACGTGTAGACCATCAATCTAATCTAGGTATCCTTTGCTGGTAAAGCATCACGTCCCAGCATCGGCATAAACTGCAGTTTGCCATGGCGAGCAGCAAGGTGTGGCTCTGCAGATCCTTGTGGCACAAACATGACCCAATTCTGCTGTCTCCGAACCTCTCATGTAGTCCGATTAAATAGCAATTCACAGGACGTACTGATCCATCACTTGAAGAGCACCGACGGCTGATAGATCTTCGGTCTACAGAAGCTCGAACTATCCAACATCCATGTGGTGTTGTGGTCCTGCATGTGGTGGCTGCCGCATCAGATACAGCTAGGGAATTCAAGGGAGATGTAGGAGTTGCGGCTTGGACTTGGAGATGGAGAACCATGGAAGGATCAACAGGTGGGGATGGACTTGACTCGGGAGGCTGAGATGGTTGAGCCGCCGCCCGTTCGGTCTGATTATTCAAAATCTCCCGTGCAAACAAATCAAGAGATCGAGGGACATATTGTTTTTGAGCTTTGAAAAAAATAAGAGGTCGCGAGATATGCTTTTACGTGATGGCAAGGTGGGTAATTTTTCTTTACTTAAATCTATTGGCTATGAGTTTTAAGTCTAATCTAACAAATCAATGATTAGATGTTTCTGATTAACGTGGGATTTTCTAGCATATTCTTCTATTTTTGGCCCGTATTTTCCTTTTAGTATATAGATAGTGCGTAATTTGATGATGAACAATCCCATGTTAGAAAAACAAAAGACAAGTTGTCTGGAGACGTGACAAAAACAGCTACACACAGTGTACACAGACAGCTACACACGGTGCTTTGTGATTAAATATTGATGCTTTGTCAGTCAAGATCCCTCCTAAATACTACTGGATCATGCTATTTCAACACCAACCGGTTACAGATTGTACACTTGATGAGTGAGCATGCAGCCTTATGCGTAATACTACATAAACAAAAGCACAATCATTGCTACCGTTTTGTTAGGAAAACAAGACGTATATTCATATTCAATTGCTCCAGCTTCTCCATCACTGCAACATATTCGTTCATTTTCTACAGTACCTTGGGCATATCTCCGATATTAGACACAGTCTTGGATTTGAAGATCTTTAGCTTTTCAAGCATACATCTTCTTCACCTTCCGCATGCATGGTTCCAGCAATAGATTGTGCTAAATTTGGAACTTCTGCAATATCCATACAGGTGTCAGCCTTGGTGAACTACCAAAGTTGTGTAAATTCTCACTGCATAATTATATGTGTGCCCCTTATTTATGCCATGACAGTTGATGTTTAATCTATCATGATTGGAAAGTACCAGGCTGAGCTGTAGTCAAGTATTGAGTACATGGCAGCAAAATTAGTAGGGGGCTGACTCGTGACTTAATCAAACAACAACGCAGGAAACCTGGACTATTTTGGCCATGTGTGAATATATGACAATTGGTTAACCATTAACATGATAAAAATGGACAAAAAATTAACTATCTGACTACTTGCTAAGAAATTAATACTCTGCAGGATGAGAATCAGAGCAAAGAGCGACAGATGTATGGATGCTTTTGTTGAGATTCAGTTAAGAAAAGAAATGGGAAGAAATATCATCAGAAGGCATACTGCTCTAGATTGCAATTTCACATCTTTTTCAATGGAGCCTCCAAAACGGGGGCACCTCTACTCCTGCAGGCTAGGCAATATTTGCTTCAAAATATGGTCTGCGCAAACTAATAAAGATAATCATTCAACCAAAGATATGAAAATTTACTGGATCAGAACACACACCTGCACTATACCAAGACATCTCTGTACACAATATTTTTCGTACTTTTTCCTGTGGGATCGATGTCAGTCCCCGGCTTGGCAAGAAGCCGTGTCGCCTTTCTGGATACACCTCTAGACAGCGCAACAAAGAGTTGTCCATGAGAGAAGATCACTACAGGAAAAAAAATTATAAGCCGAGTGCCCAACACACTAGGCTTATGCCTGTTTGCACTCGGTTTATATATAAGCCGAGTGTTTTTCACGGCTTACAGGACATGGCTTACTAACGACCGGCTTATCAGGGATAAGCCGAGAGCCACGGGGAAAACACTCGGTTTATATATAAACCGGGTACTTCTATGTAAGCCGAGAGCCAATAGACACACGGTTTATATATGACGGCAGTCGGACATTAACGGCAGCGCCACGTGTCCGTCTATGTAAGCAGAGGGCTAAAGAGAGTAAGAGACATACGGTTTAACCAAGGGCCGAGACGAGACGCACGGTTTATATATAAACCAAGGGCCCTCCTCTCGGCTTACAGTTGGCAGGGCTGTGGCATACATGACTTGTAAGCCGGGTGCCATCTCCCTGGGATACTCGGCAAACCATGTGTACAGGAAAAAAAAAAGCGTTCCTGGCGACCGCCGCCGTGCAGCGCTCCGTCGGCGTCCTAAGCTCTGGCGTCACAAGCTGTCACCATAGCCGCAAGCAGCTGAAGCCGTGGACACCCCGCCGCTGCACCTGCGCTTCCCCACCGCCATGGAGCCTCGTGCCTGTCCGTGTATGCGATGCTGCACCAATCCTTAGGCTGCCCAAACGCGCCGCACACGCTCTGGCAGGCGATGCCGCCGCCTTCGGGGACGGCCGGTTCAGATCTGCCAGGCACCCCGTGGTCGTCGCGAGCGAGCAGGGTGGAGCGGCGCCGCTGCTGGCGAACGCCCCATGGCCGCTGCTGGCGCACGCCCCGTGGCCGCCGCAGGCGCACACTACGCCTCCATGGCGCATACCCTCCGGTAGTCCGGTGGCGGCGGCGGCTCGACGCAGTACCCCGCCGCGGCGGCTGCTCTCCCCGGGTTGCTCAACGCTGCAAAAACGGACGAGGTGGTGTGGCTTCCCTCGCCCCATGCTCGCTCCTCAACGCGGCGGCGCGATGCAGCTCCCGTTGCTCTGTGCTCCTCCTGCTGGGCTGCAACGATGCGATGCAAGGGAAGGCATGTGAGATGTGACGGCTCTAGCGAGCGGAAGGAAGGAAGAAAAGACATGGGGATTGGATTCCCTACCGTCGGATTGCAAGGAATGGACGGTTGGAAGTTGCCACGTCATCGATCAATGGCTCAAGCCTCAACCAATGAACGTCCAGGATTTTGTGTTTGTTTGCAACGTGTGTTTCTTTCAACGTATATAGAAGAAATAGTGTTGCCAAATAGTTAACTCTAATGAAAAAAGAGTAGTGGTTAGAAGGTAATTTGATGAAGTGCAGCTGTTGTGTTCGAGTTACAGTGAAATCGTTATTTTATTTAATTTTTTATTCTTAACAAGTGTTCAGTTGGATGTTAGTTTTTCCTTTCTTTTCTTTTCTTTTCTTTTTTTCTTTTTAACAAGTGAGGAAGTGGAGGTGCTGGGTTTGAAATTTGCAGACTTCGCTCAAATTTTCTAGAATTAAACAATCAATAGCTCTCTGTAGACACTCCAAAGACCACAAACGTCGATCGACACTTAGGAAATGGAAAATGATTTTTTTTTGTATAAAAAGTTGAAAACTCTATTTAGCAACATTGTTTGTAATGGCGAGATGCTCCTATGTGCCCAATTTTGGTACATTATCTTAAACTCTGCAACGAATATGGCCAACGACTTAGTGATTTGGCTTGAAGTCATGAATGTTCATACTTGATAGCCCGTTTTGTGAAGATTTTTTTTTTCCAAACTGTCATATTGCAAGTTTAGTGTTTTTCCTCGCATATAGTATGCATAAGAGGACTTCATGTGAAAGGATTGCATTTTTTGAACTTTTATTCTTTTTCTTTCATGGCTATTCACGAGGAGTTGAATCTTTCAAAAATCGAAATGTTTCTTACGTATAGTGACTACTTGTGTACCTAAAATGTTTTTTGCTAATTTTTAGGACAGATCTATCACACAATTGCAGTTCAAATTTGAACTACTTTCGAGAAATCAACATAAAGTCTTTTAATTCTGTGAAAGTAGCTAGAGATTGTCCATCAAATATTGTCTAATTTCCTTTAAAATTGGAGTGGTGCCATTTTGCACCCTGGTTTTTGTACTTACTTCACAAAAAATACCCATTTTTTACACTTAGAAAATGGAAAAATATTTTTTTTTTGCAAAAAAGTTGGAAATCTATTTGGCAACTTTGCTTCTAATGGAGAGATGCACTTATTTTCCCAATATTGGAACATTATCACAAACTATGCAACGAATATGACCATCGACTTAGTCATTTGTCTTGAAACTCATGAATGTTCATACTTGATAGCTTGTTTTGTGAAGGATATTTTTCTAGAATTGTCATATTGCAAGTTTGGTATTTTTCCCTCACATACAGTACACATAAAAGGACTCCATGAGAAAGTATTGCATTTTTCGAACTTTATTCTTTTTCTTTCATTTTTTTTTCAAAACAGGGTCAAAATGACCAGCATGACTATTCATAGTGAGGGGGTTGAATCTTTCAAAACTCTAAGTGTTTCTTACATATGGTGACTACTTGTGTACCTAAAATGTTTTTGCTAATTTTTAGGACAGAGCTATTACACACTTGCAGTTCAAATTATAATTACTTTCGAGAAATCGACATAAAGTCATTTAATTGTGCGAAAGTAGCTAGAAATCTAGAAAATCCACAAAACTTGTGAATTATCCATCAAATGTTGTCTACTTTCTGTGAAAATTGGAGTGGTGCCACGTTGCACTATGGTTTTTGTACTACTTGCTTTACAAAAAATACACACTTTTGACACATAGAAAATGGAAAATGATTTCTTGTTAAAAAAGTTGAAAACTCTATTTTGAAACATTGTTTGTAATGGAGAGATGCAGGTGGGTGTGCTCTTCCTACCCTCCGTCGCACGGTTTTCGGAGATGCGCCTATCTACAGGGCCCGCACGATATGTCTTTGACCGGACTAGAGAGGACTTTTCCCGAGGTGAATTCCTCTTGGTTTGTGATAGCCCGTTTTGTGAAGGATTTTTTTTTCAAACTTGTCATATTGAAACTTTGGTATTTTTCGTCGCAACTAGTACACATAAAAGAACTCCCGGCATTGCAACACCATCACCATCTCCCAACATCCACGGCGTTGGACCGCCACCTAGACGATCTCCTCTAGGTCTTTGCAACCCCGTATCGGCTAAGGATGTGCAGGAAGAGCACATGCTTGAAGAATCACAAAATCCTAATTATGCTGCAGATGAGGAGACGCCCCCAGCCCTTCCCGAGACGCAACCTTGCAAACAACCAAAGTTTACTCCAACAACACTAAAGAATGTGGTGGCCCAAGAAGTGATGTCCTGTCCGCCCATTTCTGTCCAACTGGTGAGAAAAAGAAACACGCATCTAAAGGCTGCGAAAATGAATACTAAGGGAAAAACTTCTGCCACCACACGTGCACCGGTAAAGAAGGCACCGAAGAAGTCTTTGGCATATGAACAATGTGCTGACAACCCAAATGCACCTGTCTATATCCCGGGTCAGAGAATACTACCAGACAAAGCGTACGCGCACCTGAGGCTTGAGATGAAGATTCTACATGACAAAATTATGGAATCAGAGCTAGCCAATAATAAGCAAGGATCCACCGTTAACCCCACACATTACACTGCGAAGGTGCCAAAGGGATATACTTTCTTTGAAAAATTCAGCAGGGACAAAATATATGTAGATTTCAAAGAGATCTTCTATATGTTCAGATTTTATAGTATTGAAACTTGTCTAATGAGGCTATGCGCGCTTTTTCAAGCCACTGAGGTAAGAAGCAAGAAAATTTCCGATGTCGCCATAGCCGACCCTTATCTCATGAACGAGGAAAAGCTAAAAAATGAGGAAGGGAGGCGGTGCATGAAGAGTTACCTTCTGGATTTCATGCAACAGAACAAGTTTAAAAACTTCCTCCTCGTGCCGTACCGACCCATGTACGTCCTTCTTTGGCTTCACGCTTTCACTTTTGTACCTTTCCTTCATATATATGTTGTCACGTCTCAAAATTTGTAACTTTGTCATGATCGTGCGGTATGTTTATTCTGTTTTGCGCAGCAACCATTGGGTTCTCCTAGTGCTAAGACCGCAAAGGTGCAATTGTTACTTGCTGGATTCCAAGAAGAGCCCGGGAAAAGACTGGTCCCTCCTGAAGGACCTTCTCGATGATTGTCTTTTTGATTGGAATACTACAGGAGGCCATATGGTTGAGAAACACTACAAAGGAAGTGGAAAGAAAATGATTGCCTTCAAATGGAACACTCTATCTTGTATGCAACAACCGCCGACTAGTCTGACATGTGGCTTCTACACCTGCATTCACATGGAAGAATTCATACGGTCCGCGAAAATGTTAAATCAGCATGATAAAATCCTCAAATGGGGTCAAGAAGTACAAAACAATCAACCCGAAGCTGGCTTAGTGCTCGAAGAACTACAAGTCAAGTTAGCGGCTATCATAAATAAGGAGGTCCGCCTCTCGTCCGGCCTATTCTATTATAACTCCGAAGAAGATGCGTCCAACCAACAAAAGACCCTTACCTAGCGCATTGCAGCGGGCAAAACTGAAACCGTGACTAAACATATTTGGCGTCATGCACTATGTAGTTGATGACCATGTATTTTGTGTAACTCGTTTATTCTTAATGTACTTCTCGTTCTTTATTTTCAGTGATTACCACTAGTTTTATTCCTGATTTGCTTGCATTTAGCAGCGTTTTTTATTCTAGCCTGGTGCATCAATCAGTGGTGGGCACAAACAAGAGCCCGCCGCTCGTACTTCACATGATACTGGCGGGCGCGGGCACTCGCCCGCCATAGGTATGGCTGCCCGCCACTACTACGAGATGGTCAACACTGACAGGCAGGTTGCCCCGCTCGCCACTGTTAGGGACCTACCAGTGGCGGGCGGGCGCCCGCCACTGATGCCATAATAGCAGTGGCAGGAGGTTAGTGGCTGGCGGCCCTGAGAGCCTGGCCCGCCACTACTAGGCTTTTTGCACCCACCACTACTGGGCATTCCTACAGCAGTGGCATCAGGAACACGAACAAACAAGAGGAGAGATCAGACGCGAATTGAAAAACGAAGAGACGATGAGGCGTGCGGCTGCGTACGTGACTAATCACGGTCATTAATCACCGCAAGAGTCAAGGACTCCTTGTGGGCTTTTGACTTTTGGGCCCTTTGCCTTAATTGCTCAGTCGTTCACGTGACAACCTCGCGTTGATGGGGTCAATCACAATTTTTTAATGGGTTCACATCAGGTAAACATGCACGTATGGAGGAAAATCCGTTGGGTTCAGTTGAACCCAGCGCTTGTACGTTGGCTCCGCTGCTGACATAAAGGATCCAGAGATAGCACGAGGCCACACATCGCATGGCACCTCGCACGCGTGCTCCAGGAGGAGGACGATGTGCACGGCCGAAAGATCCCCGCCGGAGAGGACCCTGTGGTCGATCTCGACGAGGTCGCCAAAGCCCGAGAAAGCGCGCGTGATGCCAATCGGGTTGAAGTGCTCAGCGGGAAAACACGTGGCAGAGATCAAGGCGTGGGTCCTGGCCCTTGGTGACACACGATCCGCCTCCTCTTCTCTGACAAAGGAGATGCGAAAGCCCTGTTTCGAGACTCATGGAAGCCGTTAGTATGACATCGAAAGTTAGCTGATGTGTGTATTGTAGTTCTCTCTAGTTTCTTCACAGGAAGGAAGAACATTGTTTTTATCTACAAGAAAAAGGAAGACCATGTATTGATTGAGTTGTTTGTCCCTTTGTGCTTCCACAAGCTAGAAAAGAAATATGCAAAGATTAATTTGGGATTGGTTTTCTGTTTTTGCTATTCAATGTTTTGACTAGTCTTCGCTTCATGGCCAATATGAAACCTGCACGTATGAGTAGCAGAGGAGTTGAGATTACGTTTGGTAGCAATTTAGTACTATTTGAATATGATTACCTCCTTCAATACGATGGTGAGCATACCACCTTATCGAGCATGTGAGAACTTCTGCAGGTACAGACAAACATAACGATTATCTGTAACACGGTTACAATTTTGCTAAAAGATGTAGTGCAGCGTACAAACGCTCTACCATCTTAGAAATACTGTTACAGATGCAGCGTACAAGCATTTGGCAACCTTAAAAACACAGTTACATTTTTTTCCAGTGACCCAAGGAGACCTCCACTACTGCTCATGTTTGAAGGATTTCGCCAAAAATAGCTTAGTGACAAACATCTTGCGCCTTACGGGATCGACTCAGTATGTGTAGCCGCTCAGCTACCTCCATCATCGTTGGTCTTTGATCTACATCCAGGCTAAGGCATTCCACGGCCATAACCGCAAGACTGTCAAGAAGCTCCAAATCTTCTGCTACTGCTATTTCCTTGTCAAAAAACTCGGTGGCCTTTTTCTGTTTCTTATGGGCTTCAAGAAAGCTCTTTACCAAGCTATTATTCTCGGAACGTATGGCCATCCTGCTGCTAATAAGCTCCAGGATCACAACTCCAAAACTATAGACATCACTTTTCTCGGTGAGGAGACCTTCCTGAAGATATACCGGATCCATATAATTCATGTCGCCGATGACTGATCCGGTGTGTTGCTTGTCTCTCGCAATCAACCTAGATATGCCGAAGTCTGAAATCTTGGGTACAAAGTTATCATCCAAGAGTATATTTGCTGGTTTAACATCGCCGTGTAGAATTCTAATATTTGCTTTTGAGTGCATATAAGCGAGACCATCCGCTGACTGTGCAGCAATACTTAGACGTGCATCCAAGTTAAGAGCCACCTTGTTATTGTTGTTGTGAAGATTGTCATGGAGGCTACCTTGGGTGATAAACTCGTAGACTAGCATGGGGGCATCAACTTCAAGGCAACAACCAATGAGCCTAACAATGTTCTTGTGGATAACTTGAGATTGGATGATGATTTCATTTGCAAATTGGTCATTCTCTAGCACAGTACCATTGATCGGCTTCTTTATAGCAACCTCTTTATTGTCAAGATGACCCTTGTAAACTTCACCAAAGCCACCTTTTCCGATCAAATTGCTACTCTTTAAAATTGGCTTGAGGTCCTCCTTTTTGAAAAGTTTAATGACATTTGCCTTCTCTAATGTAGGACCGCCGTTCTTTTTGAAGAATTCTTCCGTCTTCTTTTTCTCTTTGTGAAGAACGACAATAAGCGACACAACCATCGTGAGAAGAATACCACCTATTGCACCTAGATGGACAAGAAACAAACTTGGTTTATGCATGTCACTAAATTCGCAATTACAAATCTAGCAAAAATGTTTAGTATAAGAAGTAAATGGAATCTAAATCAAACTACCACTAGAACTATTAGAAGAAAAATAAATCTAAATCAAGACTGCCAGGGGGTTGAAACTCCAAGGAAAGTGTGCAAGAGACAAGGAAAGCATGTAGCTCGTAAATAAAAGTCAGGTGATTTATAGGAATTAAGAAGTAGAACCGACAGGTTGAAATCCTTTGCAACAACTACATATATATGCGGCTTTGTATCCATCAAGAGATGAACAGGCAGTTGCTATGTCATAGATGTGTTTCTATATATGTTGTTGATTTAGAGTTGCAGCAGGAAGATATATACTAGCTAGGAGTATTATAGGTCGAAGCAAGGTCCTGCTTGAAGTAATTGATTTAGGTGAGACAAATAAATAATGCACAAAGTGCAGGTGCAGTGTAGTAGGTAGTAGCTTACCCACAGTCGCCTTTGCTGCTGGAGTGAATACATCTGTGCAGGTTCCTGCTTTGCCGTCGCCTTTCATTCCGAATTTGCATGGACAGTCATAGCCTCCCAGCCTGTTTTTGCAGATCCCACCATTTGAGCAGGGATACACTTGGGGTTGCTTGCACTCATCGATGTCTGAAGAATCAACATCACACTTTTGGGAGTTAACGTATTGGTAATGGACAGTTTCTTTCTTGCATGTATGAATGTAGGAGTATGTACCTTGGCATCCGTTAGCAATGTATGGGTTGCCATCGTAATGGTCCCAGCACTTGCAGATATAGCCTGCAGCTGCAGGAGTATATGTTGCGTTGGCACAGGAGCTGTTGCCGCTGACGCAGGCGTAGTCCCGAGGCGGCGGTTGTCCTTCCGCCGGACACCAAGTGTTCCCGGCGGCGAAATCGAGCGCAAAGGGGACACCCCGGGGGAACCTTTTGAGTAGCGTCTTGCAAGGTTTTGGCTACCGAGGGGCACTTTTTTCTCGTGGGTCACTGAGAAACTCGGTTACCATGGTTACCGCGAAATTCCGAGCAAATTTTGGACGAATTTTTTTCAATTTTTTTGAATCTGAACAAAATTCGTCAAAAATTCATTCAAAATTCATTTAAATTCAAAATTTCGGAATTTTTTGCTTGGGAAGTTGATTTCTCGCGGGGTACTGGGAAACGCGGTATCCGCCCGGTAACCGGTTTTCTCGGGCGGTACCCAAACCGCTGGCGTCTTGTCGCCGTACATGTCCGACGTAGAGAAGTTGTACCATGACTTCTCCACCAGCATGGCGTAGGAGCACGGATTGGTTTCCCACCGCGTGTTGTCGTCCACGGGGTTGACCAATAATTCGAAAGTATTGCCGGAGCCGTCGTCGGCCGGGAGGGTGTACTCGCAGCAGCCCCACCCCGTGCACGACCCGTTCCTCGCGCGCGGCCTGGACGACAGCCAATCTTGTGCATGGCAAGTAAAACTGCTCCAGCTATAGCTATATGGCAGAGTCCATGTCAGTTCAGGATCTGCTTCCCAGCCGACGCCGATGAGAACATTACCCGTCGCCGACAAGGCGAACGGCGTGTGGTCGAAATCTATGTGCTGACGCACGGATATGGACTCGTTGTACTTTGTGCTGCAGCGGTACGAGACTGCAGCGTACGCTCGTGCCTCGCCCGTGGCGACTGATATGCTCACCAGCTCCACCGGCGACCTCCAAGAATTTGCGCCGTACCTCTCGGAGTCGTTGAAGTAGGACTCGGCCTTGAATGCTCTCTCGTCAGCCAAAAAGGCACGAGGGGGGTCGGAGGAGTGGTTGCAAGCGACCTGGAAGCCCTCGCGGAAGCAGCCGGGGCCGACGCCAATGCCGAAGGGGAAGGGGATGTCCATGTCGCCGCACTTGTGGAGGCAACACCCTTCCCCTTGAGCTTCAGCCATGACCATGGCGGCAAGGACGACGACTAGTAGGATTACTGGCGGCGGCCGGGAGTAGAATTGCGAGCTGGGCGTGGTCATGGCCGGCGCTCTATCGATATGATGGATGGATGGATGGATGGAGGCATGGAGCTAGCTAGCTACCCTGGCATGAACGAATGCCAACTTATACTCCTGCATGCATGTGACCAGTGGCCTACGGGTGTGTTATTTTAAGAAAAGAAAAAAAAAGTATAATCCCTTTGCAGAAAAAAACAAAAAGACATGGTAAATCTAAAAAGCTAAAGCACAACAGCACGAAACCAAGACAAAGATCAGCGTGTTGCTCACCTACAAAGAAGTTACGTTAAGAACTTAACGTAATTATCTAGTTGGCAAACTGTGATTGGGAGTAGAGGGGAGGAGGGGCCCACACCCTGAAATACAGGGGGGGTGGGGGGAGAATTGGTGAAGGAAAGTTACGTAAAACTTTCATAACTTGTTTGTAGGTGTAGAATTATTGATAAAGATACCCTCGATCGATGAGGGCTTAAGACAATGTGGCCCGGAAGGCGGCACAGTGAAATGTTGCACAGCTGCCACCAGCGTACGTGGACGGCCACGTTGGCCACAACCATGCGAGCCACCGCATATAGGGGCCACACGGTATGCCCGACCCATATGAAAGTCTCAAATGGAAGCTTTCCCAGCCCGGACCGACGGTGAGTTCGAAAATACCTGCCACACCGGAGGTCGGTGCCAGACATGCGGTGGCGGAGGGATGGATGTCGCCGATGGAGATCATCATCCTCATTAGAATCACCCACCCAATTCCACCGGACGGTCCCCTCTCCCACCTTTTTTTTTCTCGAAATATGAGTAGAAAAAATGCGTCCGCTATTCTGCATTTCTACACCAATATTTAGTTTCAAATTGTAAGATGTTTTGGCAAGCAAAAATAAGTCTTTTCTCAAAGGAAGATGCTTCAATCATCACACAGCTAGCTGCACGCGTGCTCACACTGGAGGACACGAGGACGTACTCTTACGACTGCTCCACATAGATAAAACAAGGGTGCAAATTCTAATTTTTCAACATGCATGTGCGTTCTCTCCCTCTCTGTTCGGCTTCTCTCTCCGATCCTGTGAAATGTCAAGACTTCTAAAAAGTTTCAAAATTCCCTAAAATATTAAAACATGGGACCGCCTTTACGTAAGTCGCTTGAAATTTTCTTTTTGGGTAAGTCGCTTGAAAATTTCTCGCCGTCGATAAAGGGAATATATTAATATCGCGAAGATACCAATTACACCCAGCCTCTGCACCAACAAGATGTCGAAAAGACATTAAGGATGCACACAGCCAAAATAAATAAATAAAAAAGAGAGAAAAGGAAAACAAAGACCCAGTCGCGGTGATGAAAGACTCGCAACAGCAGCACTCTAACCACCATCAAAGACAACACACGGACTACAAAAATGATTCTCCAAAAGCAACGCCTCCAAGAAGGAAACAATGCATAAGCGTTGTCGTCGCCCTTTCGTAGTGCATATATATTATAATCCAAAAGAGAAAATGGGAATCATGTGTTCCATCGTGCATCTGATCCGTAGCGTAGTTGATTGAGAAGGAAAGTATATATAAGTGCTGATCCATGTTTACTTTAGGCCACTAATTAATTGATCAACTCGCCAATAAGCTTCACCGTGGTAAAGCAAGCGTATATATGCAGTCATGCAGATCGGCTATGATTTTCGTGGCGATCGCACGCTGTAGCTAAAGCAATGCGAATGTACAGAAACGACTTGACCTAGCAGCAGTTTCCTGGGGGTGCACACTCAGCCAGTGTGTGCTGGAAAATCGAAGGGTGTGTTTGATATATTCTTTTCCCTCTTGTTGCTTAGTGGGGATCATTTAGGATATTTGGTGGGGAGCTTTGTGATGTTCTTTTTGCTTTTTGTTTGAGTGGAAATTTGTGATGTTCTTATATACAAGTGTGTTAACATGTCTTTTTTTTCTCTAGTAACATGTCAAAATAAAAGAAAATATACTGGTAGTGTAATTGTGTACGTGCAATGCTTGTTAATATTAAACAAGAATTAATTGTATTACACATTAATATTAGGCAAATATAAATTGCATATTAATATTAAATATAATATAATAACTTGGTTAATCCTGACATTAATATTTGGCATAATATTAATTTACGGAAGGTGCTAAATTGCAATTTAGGCTGGTTCTAGTGGGAAGTAACATAGACTAGTAACATGCATACATTACTGTTACTAGTCTATGTTACTACATTCATAGTGGTAGTAACGTATGTGCTATATCATGCAAGCCTTCATTTATTTAGATGTAAACTCATTTTGCCTTCGGGTGCTTTATGTTACGGTCACATATTATATTACCACAAGCACCTCTCTCCTAATTAAGAGCATCTACAGCCGAGCACCCCAAACTCGCCTCAAACGCCGGGGCGGACGGCCCGATCACTGCCCGGTCATGAAATTTCGATCCAGACGGGCGCTTCAAACGGGCCTCAAACGCCCGGTCTGACCGGCACGGGACCTCCTATATGACGCATTTTGCGTCAAACAGGAGCTGGACGCACACGGGCGACGCACGACTGGGCCGGCCCATCGACTTGAAAGCCGTTTGTGTTTCCTGTATCGCGCGCGACCTAAAAAAACCAGAAAAACACAGGCTACGCTAGGAATCGATCCCACGATCTCGCTCGTACCAGAGCGCAGACCGCGACCAGCTAGCCACTCCACCACAAAGCTACTGCTGAATATTGAGGCGCGGAACTCTATAACAACAGACAGCAGGGTTGAGATTTTGGAAAAAAACATTTTAGAAACATTTCTTGAAAATTTCGAACAATTCGAAAGGCCGCAAATATTTTATGATATTCCAAGCTTTTTATCTGAAAAAAATGTGAACAAGTTTTGTAATCCGAATCTAGAAAAAACACGAGCATTTTTTGCAAAACCTAACAGTTTTCTAAAAAGTGAACAATTTTGGAAAATTGAAAATTTAATGACATTGTGAACTTTTTTGAAAACAAGAAACATTTTGAAATGCCGTAATTTTTTTGATATTCCAAACTCTTTTTTGAAAAGTGAACCATTTTTCTAAAAACAGGAACAAAAAATGCGAACATTTTTTGAAATTCCTGAATATTTTCTGAGATCATGAACAGTTTTAAAATTTTGGAACAAAAAATGGAAACAAGAACATTTTTTTAATTCAGAACAAAAAGTTAAAGCATGAACAGTTTTTTTTTAAAATGCGAACAAAATACGTATTAGTATGCTTTTTTGGAAATGTGAACAAAATTTAAAACATGGGAACATTTTTTGAAATTAGGAACAAAATGTTGAAACCACGTACATTTTTTTAAGCATGTACATTTTTATGAAAATTTGTGAACAAATTTTGAAAACGAGAACATTTTTTGAAATTCCTGAATATTCTCTGAAACACGAATTTTTTTTTGAAATTGTGAACATATATTGGAACGAGAACATTTTTTGAAATTCCTGAACTTCTTGAAAGATGAACATTTTTTGAAAATGTGAACAAAATTTTGAAAACGAGAACATTTTTGAAACACGAACATTTTTTGAAAACTATGAACAAATTTCAAAAACAAGGACTTTTTTTAAATTCCAAACAATATTTGAAATTTTTGAACAAAATAAACAGGAAAAAGAAAAAAGAAAACAAAAATAAAACTTAGAAAAAGAAAATGAATATGAAAGAAAATAGAAAAAGAAAAACGGAAAGAAAAATAAACAGAAAAAAGGAAAAAGTAGATAATAGAAACAGGAAAAAAGAAAAAAGAAACTAAAAAAGAAAGGTAACAAGAAGAAAATAAAATCCGGTTCAGGAACCTTCTAGAAGGTTCCCAAAACCGGAAAAAAACCCGTCCAGAAACCTCTAGAGAGTTCCCGAAACCAGGATCGCTGAAACATTAAACGGGCCGGCCCAAGAGGAGCGATCGGTCGATCTCCCTGTGCGAAACGGCGACACTTCGACGCAATGAGCGTCCGTTAGGGAATTCCGACCGGCACCCCTCATATCCATCCCAAATATGGGGCGGATATGAGGGCGCCCGGGCGCGTCCGCCACGTTGGACCCGGCCCACGCTGGCCCACCTGACCGCACATATATTCCACCCCATCCGGTCGCCGAACCAAACCCTAGCCACTTCACTTCACTCCCCTCCACTCCCCTCCACCACCCAAGCTCCCGTCCGGCGATCTCCAGCCGTCTCCGGCATGGCGGGCAGCGGATCTGAGTCGTTCACCTCCAGATCCGTCGACCCCGAGCTCATCCCACGCGGCCCCGAGGAGGAGATGGCCGTCCGGCTTGCGCTCCGCCGCTCACGGGAGGAGGCCCGTGCGAGGTAGCGCTTGGACTCCTTCCGTCTGGAATCCATTGCGTCCGCCCAAATGGCGCATGGATCCGGCGCTAGGTGTGCCGTCGCTGCCTCACCGGAGGCGGTGCGGTCCGTCTGGCGTCCGAACGCGGTGGCGGACGCGCAACCCCTCTGTTGGCGCGTCGAGGTCATGGACGCACCATGGGCGTCGTCCGACGCAAACATGGCGCGGCGTGCCCACCGTGCGTGGCAGCGGGCGCAGGAGGCAGCGGCAGCCCTCGCGGCGGTGGTCATCGGCGAGGCGGAGTCGCATTCTCCGGCGCCCTGTATGGTGCACCAGTCTGGACACCGCAACCGCGTCGTGGTGGATGTCGCCTGCTCATCCCAAGACAGATCCATCATCGATCTGACGTCAACCGGCACCGTTCGGGTTCCGGGCTCCGAGGAGGAAGAGTAGGCAATGGGAGATGGTGGCGCCTTGACTCTCGTGAGTCGGCTCGTGTCCCATGCCCTACTCTACCTTGCCGGCGACCGGACTAACACTCTGGGGAGAGCGCAGCCGGCCGCCGGACATGGGCACGGCGGAGCCGGACTAGCTCCGCTTAAAGATCGGTTTACGTTGCATGTAATAATTTGGATTCGAGGTGTCCGGTTGTAGAATCAAATATTTGAGGTGTGACGCTTCCGCGGGCGTTTGAGGGGTCGGATTTGTCAAGTCCGGCTGTAGATGCTCTAACTACTTGCCACATAATCAAACTTGCCTTGGGGGCTTTATGTTACGGTAACATATTATGTTACCACAAGCATCTATCTCCTAATAACTACTTGCCACATAAGCAAAGTAGCCTTGGGTGCGTTATGTTACTAGCTAAGTTACTCCCACTATAACCAACCGTAACACTAAACACCGGGTAGATGTGGTTGAACGGGTGAGATTTGTTGGACGATCTTCGCAACTCGCTCTTTTATATTGGTATATAGATATCGATATATGTGTACACATATATACAGATATAGATGATCTTGCCCGGGTGGAACCAGAATCTTCAAAATATGAGGTTCGTACATCCTGTTCACTAAGTAGAGTTAGGTTTGGGCATAATCATCAATATCCTACAGCATGGTCGTGATGGTATGTTACAATTACAACCAAAGCAGCATCAGAACTACACAACTAGCTTTAAGCTCTCCTGTTCAGACCTTGCACCTGCTTTAGGCCCTGTTTGTTTGGGATTTTGCATCTACTTTTGCAGCTTTTTTATTTTTGCAAAAAAGCCAAAAAAGCTCATAAATAGGTGTTTTTTTGCTTCGGCTTTTGGCTTATACCATCGTATAACAATATTGATTCATAAGCCAAAAGCCGAAGCAAAAAAGCCTCTATCTAGTAGTTTTTGTGGCTTTTTTGCCGAAGTGAAAAAGCTGCAAAAACAGAAGCAAAAGCTCAAACAAACAGGGCCTTAAGCTCTCTTGCATTATTGTGGTTTGCTGCTTTTGCATTGTCATTCTCCATCACAAGGATATGTATCCAACTGTAGATGATTCATCCATCACAACAAAAAACTTGTTATTACAATCACTACCGGAATTACCCCTAATCCCGACGGCCTATGATATGCCGACGGCCCCCGTCGGCATATATGGAGGTATGCCGACGGCCTAGGGCAAGCCGTCGGTGTAGAAAAGCAGTCGGCATACCTCCAAATATGCCGACGGTGGCCGTCGGCATAGTCAGGCCGTCGGCATATATGGACATACGCCTACAGTGGCCGTCGGCCTAGATGGGCCGTCGGCATAGATGTGGGCCCGGTGACCCTGTGGTTGACGGGCGTTTGACGCCGTCATATCTATGCCGATGGCCCTAACGCCGTCGGCATAGGCTTGGTCCACGTCATCGATCCGCGGCACGTGCCACGTCATCGATCCGAGACG
This sequence comes from Elymus sibiricus, assembly GCA_039707655.1. Taxonomy (NCBI): domain Eukaryota; kingdom Viridiplantae; phylum Streptophyta; class Magnoliopsida; order Poales; family Poaceae; genus Elymus; species Elymus sibiricus. Next base: position 3,498,217 of record CM077676.1, read on the forward strand.
TGTCGGTTGGGCACACATCATCGATCCGGGGGCATAGCTATGCCGACGGCTTTGCCGTCGGCATATCTGTGTATTATCTGTTTTTTTTTTCATTTTTGTTTTTTATCTTTTTTTCTAAATTAAAATTTGATTAACTTAAATGTGCCTTATCTAAACATAAACATACATAAATTATATATAGATTTGGTGTAGAATTTTCCATAGATTATGAATATGTAGTTTGTATTTGTTTTCGAGTATGTTAGTAATGTGACCTCATGTTCTTTTGCATATAGGTCCCTATACTTTATTAAAATCACAAACAATTGATAATTACAAATTTTTTTGACAAGTTTTATATGTTTTTATAAGAATCTTGAAAGTGCTAGATCCGCCGGTCAACTGTGCCAGGGTTAGACGGGACAGGGTACTTGGGGGGGGTAGCTATGCCGCCAGGTCTTGCGTTGGGCCCTCTTACACGTCTGCAAGTGTGGTGGCAGGTGCAAGCACCCGACACGCGGCTCCGGAGTGTGCCCCCCTCACGGACGTCGCTGCCGCCATCGCACGGAGGGGAAAAACGGCCACGTCGGGCAGACACGGAGGGAATCTTGCACTGGGTTGGGCCCGGACCATGTTCGGGGGTGTACCTATGGGCTGGCATATCACAACCAGGTGAAAAGGTCCATCGGTCAAACCCCGTCCGGCGAAAGTCAAAGGCCTAGATCCGTCGGTCAACTGTGCCAGGGTTAGACGGGACGGGGTACTTTGGGGGGGGGGGTAGCTATGCCGCTAGGTCTTGCGCTGGGCCCTCTTACACGTCTGCAAGTGTGGTGGCAGGAGCAAGCACCCAACACGCGGCTCCGAAGTGTGCCCCCCTCACGGACGTCGCTGCCGCCATCGCACGGAGGGGGAAACGGCCACGTCGGGCAGACACGGAGGGAATCTTGCGCTGGGTTGGGCCCGGACCGTGTTCGGGGGTGTACCTATGGGCTCGCATATCACAACCAGGTGAAAAGGTCCATCGGCCAAACCCCGTCCGGCGAAAGTCAAAGGCCTAGATCCGCCGGTCAACTGTGCCAGGGTTAGACGGGACGGGGTACTTGCGGGGTAGCTATGCCGCCAGGTCTTGCGCTGGGCCCTCTTACACGTCTGCAAGTGTGGTGGCAGGTGCAAGCACCCGGCACGCGGCTCCGGAGTGTGCCCCCCCTCACGGACGTCGCTGCCACCATCGCACGCAGGGGGGAAACGGCCACGTCAGGCAGACACGGAGGGAATCTTGCGGTGTGTTGGGCCCGGACCTTTATCGGGGGTGTACCTATAGGCTGGCCTATCAGAACTAGGTGAAAAGGTCCATCGGTCAAAGCCCGTCCGGCGAAAGCCAAAGGCCTAGATCCGCCGGTCAACTGTGCCAGGGTTAGACGGGACGGGGTGCTTGGGGGGGGGGGGGTAGCTATGCCGCCAGGTCTTGCGCTGGGCCCTCTTACACGTCTGCAAGTGTGGTGGCAGGTGCAAGCACCGGGCACGCGACTCTGGAGTGTGCCCCCCCCTCACGGACGGCGCCGCCGCCGTCACCTGGAAGGGGGAAACGGCCATGTCGGGTCGACACGGAGGGAACCTTGTGGTGGGTTGGGCCCGGACCTTGTTCTGAAGTGTTCCCATGGGCTGACCTATCACAACCAGGTGAAAAGGTCCATTGGTCAAAGCCCGTCCGGCGAAAGTTAAATGGTTAGATCTCCGGGTCAACTGCTCCAGGGTTAGGCCAGCCGGGAGGCTTGGAGGGGTAGCAATGCCACCAGAGCATCACGACAGGTCCTCCCACATGTCTTAAGGTGTGGTGGCATGTATGGAGAGGTAACATGCGGCTCCGGGGTGTGGTCCCCCATCACGGACGGCGATGACACCGTAGTAACGTCCTGCGGTTCTATTGTTGCATGAATTACGCCGAACACTCAGAGCGTGGTAAAATTATTAGTTTCTTACACGTTGCAGACACACGTGATATAAGATGCATGCCAAATTTTTCATAATTTTCTGAGACACAGAAGTAAGTGGAAAAATTCCTCTTTCCGGACTGTTCCTCGCATGTCTACGAGTGTGGTCGGGGGCCTTGAGGGGGTAGCAATGCCGCCAGATCTTGCGCAGGGCCCTCTTACACGTATGGAAGTGTGGTGGCGGGTGCAAGCACCCGGCACGCGGCTCCGGAGTGTGCCCCCCCTCACGGACGTCGCTGCCGCTGTCGCATGAAGGGGGGAAACGGCCACGTCGGGCAGACACGGAGGGAATCTTGCGGTGTGTTGGGCCCGGACCTTGATCGAAAGTGTACCTATGGGCTGGCCTGTCACAACCAGGTGAAAAGGTCCATCGGTCAAACCCCGTCCGGTGAAAGTCAAAGGCCTAGATCCGCCGGTCAACTGTGCCAGGGTTAGACGGGACGGGGTACTTAGGGGGGTTGCTATGCCACCAGGTCTTGCGCTGGGCCCTCTTACACGTCTGCAAGCGTGGTGGCAGGTGCAAGCACCCGGCACGCGGCTCCGGAGTGTGACCCCCCTCATGGACGTCGCTGCCGCCGTCGCACAGAGGAGAGGGAAACTTTCTCGGTTAGAAAAGTATCTATGTAGATGGGTAGAATGTAGTAACTTTTTTTAACACTCATACACATATATATCATGTATGTATGTGTAATGAAAAAGCACAATAAATATTGAAAAAAATGGAGAGTATCTATGCCGACGGCTTTGCCGTCGGCATAGATTGACACGTGGCATGCCTATCTATGCCGACGGCTAGGCTGTCGGCATAGATCGGCCTTATCCGCTGCGGTTTGCCCCCCACCACTCATTCATCCCCATCTAGCCTCGACCCGCGCCGTCGCCCGATCCCTTGCTCCGCCCGCCGCCGCCCTTCCCTTCCCTTGCTCTGCCCGCCGCCGCCCTTCCCTTCCCTTCCCTTTCTCCGGCCGCCGCCGCTGCCCGTCCCTTGCCCCGGCCTAGTCGACTCGCCCCACGCCGCCGGCCCACCCTCGGTCTGGCCCGCCCCACCGCCGCCGCCGCCCGTCCCTTGCCCCGGCCTCGTCGACTCGCTCCGCCCCACCGCCCTCTCCTCCTCGACTCCGCCCCGGCCACCCCTCGCCCCCGCCTTCCTAGAGCTCGCTCCGGCCGGACCTCCCCGAGCTCACTCCGCCCGCACCGTCGCCCCACCCTAGCTCCGGCCCGCGGCTAGGCTCCACCGGCCCTCCTCTGCCGCTGCTCCGGCCGGCCTAGCCCCGGCCCGAGCTCCCCTCTGCCTCCCCAACCTCATCCCGGCCTAGCACAGAGGTGAGGTTTTTTCTTTGTGTTTTTTTCCTTTTTTTGTGTACAAATTTTGTAGATAGATGGATAGATAGAAATGATAGATAGAAATAGATAGTTAGATAGATGGATGAAATGGAAGAGAGTAAAAATGTGAAGAAAAAATATATTTGGTGGTTTTTTTTGTATGTTTTGTGTAGTTTTAGTAGTTCTTTAGATACATACTCGATGTGAACTACGAATCCACCTTCACCTCCTATGCTCTTTTAATTATGTCACTAGATTTCATTTTCACGTCAAGTCGCGTAACCTAGGCGTCTCCCGTCCGAAAGGGTTGCATCAATAAATATGCATTCAATTGCATATTTATCACCGCAACTTTTTCGGATTGTCCAACGTTTTCCACGGACAGCCCGAGGATGTGTAGATTGGGTACGTTTCCATGCTCTACCCCATTCCGAGACAGGATTTCGGCCGCGCCTCCCTGTTGTTCTCCGGAGCACATTCTCTCGGCTTTTTGCCGCGACGTGTATCTGGAGAACAGCGGGGAGGTGCTGCCGAAATTTTGTTTCGGAACGGGGTGGAGCATGGAGAACGTACTCAATCTACACATCCTCGGGTGGGCTTAGGACCCATCTTTACCTATTAGAGATGAGGTGGATTCAATGTCGTCAACGCGGTAGAAAATAAAAATTTGATGTGATTAATTTAAATGAATCCTTAATTTTGTTGTGTGGCTCCCAATAAAGCAGAGGATGGTAGATAATCAGTGGATGTACAGTGGTTTTATCCGTCGGAATCGAGTAACACCAGAGTGGGTCGTGAAAACCGATGTGTATTTGAAGTAGATATTTCGTCGTCCAATGAGAATTATCCCACCATGCCCCTGTGCGAAATGTGCCAGATGTCACCGTAGAAATCAGAAGGACATGACTGAGCACCTTCGCACGCACGGATATATGCCAAACTTTGACATGCCGCCGATAAACATTGCCGAGCGGGACCGTGGTAGAGAGGAGGTGATGCGACAACACATCGGTGGTTATGCGGACGACGGGGTCAGAGACATGCTAGATGATGTCATTGCTGCAGAAACGGCACATGCAACACCTTCAGAGAATGAACCGGAGGAGCCGGAGGTCTTGGCCTCGTCGAAGAAACCTCTTTATGCGGGTGCCAAACTATCTCAGTTGGATGCCATCTCGCAACTGATTGCAGTCAAGGCTGAGTACGGCTGTAGCCAGAAATGCTTCGAAGCATTTCTGGGAGTATGGGCTAACAGCCTCCCTGAGGGTCATGAACTGTCGAAAAGCATGTACGCTACAAAGAAAATCATGAAGGCACTCTCTATGGATTATGAGAAAATACATGTTTGTCCGAAGAATTGCCTTTTGTTTAGGCACGAGTATGCGGATGACAAGTACTGTAGGGAATGCGGTTCCTCTCGGTACCTTGAGGTGGTCGGTGAGGATGGCGAGAAGAGGTAGCTAGCCATCCCCGCAAAGGTTCTTCGGTATCTTCATTTCATAGAAAGACTGCAGCGCCTTTTCATCACGGAGGAGTTTGCCAAAATGATGAAGTGGCACAAGGAAGGTATAAGGTACCATCCAAATAAAATCGTACATCCATCGGAAGCAGAAGCATGGAAGTCGTTCGATGAAGAATACCCCGAGGAAGCAGCCGAGGCTGGGAATGTCAGAATTGCGATATCAGGTGATGGGTTCAATCCATATGGTATGTCGTCCAATGCATACAGCTGCTGGCCCGTGTTTGTTATTCCGCTCAATCTCCCTCCCGGTGCCCTAATGCAACGCAAGACCATGTTCTTGTCGCTCATCATTCCGGGGCCTGAATACACGGGGAAGAATTTGGGTGTGTTTATGTAGCCGCTGGTGGATGATTTGCACCATTCTTGGTACTTCCCGAGGTTGACATACGACCGGGATCTGCAGAGAAATTTCTTGATGAAAGTTTGGTTGCACTATTGCATGCATGACTTATTCTGCGGATGGTGTACAAGTGGGAAGATGCCATGCCCAGTGTGCATGCAGGCTCTACGTTTGATTTGGCTGAATAAGGGTCGCAAGTATGTAGCCGTTGACCTGCATCGACAGTTCCTCCCTCCAGACCATCCAGACAGTGAAGACAAGAAGAACTTCACGAAAGGCCGGGTTGTCCATGAAGTAAACGAGATTCCAACGTTTTCGGGGGCAGATGTTCTTGCTCAGCTAAAAGCTCTCAAGCCTAAAGGCAAAGGGAAAGCCAAAGGCTTCGAGGGATATGGTGAGACGCACAACTGGACTCACATTAGCCCCTTCACGAAGCTTCCCTATTTCAAGGACCTCAAACTTCCTTAGAACATCGATGTGATGCACACCGAAAATAATGTCGCAGAGTCCCTTTTCCGCACGATCCTCAACATTCCTGATAAGACGAAGGATAACGTTAAAGCTATAGCCGATCAACAGAAAATTTGTGATAGACCACGTCTAAACATGAAGCCTCCCACAAGCGGTCGAATAAACTGGTTCAAGCCAGATGCTGACTTCATCCTTAAAAAGCAGAAAAGACAGAGGTATTGAAGTGGCTCAAACTCATAGTGAAGTTCACTGATGGTTATGCATCGAATATAAGTAAGAGAGTCAATGTTTCAACGGGCAAAGTGACCGGGCTCAAGAGTCATGACTATCATGTATGGATTGAACGGATAATGCCGGTGATGGTTCGAGGCTAAGTCCCTGAGCATGTCTGGCGAGTGCTTGCCGAGCTAAGCCATTTCTTCCGCACGCTCTGTGCTAAAGAAGTAAGTAAAGACGTGATTGAACAATTGCATAAGAAGGCACCTGAGTTGATATGCAAGCTAGAGAAGATCTTTCCGCCAGGCTTCTTTACTCCGATGACACATCTCATTTTGCACCTCGCGAACGAGGTATTGTTGGGGGGGCCTGTGCAAAATCGTTGGCAGTACGGCCCTGAGAGACAGAACAAGCATCTCCGACAGAAATGTGGAAAGAAAGCTAAGATTGAAGCTTCCATAGCTGAGCCAGTTATCCTAGAGGAGGTGTCAGACCTCAGGACATCGTACTATCCAGACCACGTTCCCACTCTGCATAATAAGGTGCCTCGATACAATATAGAAGAGCCCAAGTATAAGCCCAAGCTCCATCTATTCAGCGGGCAAGGTGGCAGGGCTGGGGGCTCGACACCTTATAACATGCCACAACAAGAGTGGGAGGACCTCATGTTCTATGTCTTGCACAACATCAAGGAAGTTGAGGATGTGTGGATGAGGTAATACCACTACACCATTCCATTATGTCTTGCACAACATCATGTTTTGTGTTCACTTAGTCCCGGTCTAACAACGCTTTTTCTTCTTTTAGTGAATTCATTCAAGAGGAATGGACGGGAATGATTCCTCCTACTAAGGCGGAGGCACTTACTCTTCTCTGGCATGGAAACCCTGGACGTAAAAATTTTGTTGCTTGGTTCATGGAGAAAGTAATTTTTCACATTCCCCTATTAAATACCTAGTTCAACATTTATTAGTTAACCGAACTAATGCACCCAGCAATTTCAATTAAACTTGTAGTGAAAAGATCAGAACATATCTATGGATGACGAATTGAGATGGGTTTCCATAGGTTTTGACCCTGCCGTCATGACATGTAAAAAGTATGATGTGAATGGGTATCGTTTCCATACAGAGGAGCACCAGAACAGCCGGCCTCATCCCAAAACTATAAATACCGGAGTGTACACCCCCGGTCAAAATTCAGTTGACTACTACGGAAAGGTAGGAAAAATATACGAGCTTACATTCAGCAAAGGGCGCGAAACCCTAAGTCTCCCTGTATTCAAATGCCGATGGTTCGACCCGCGGGAGGGGCTGAGACATACGCCTTCCATTGGTTTGGTCGAAGTTAAACCATCAACCGTCTATGCCGGAGCCAATCTCTTTATTGCGGCTACCCAAGTCACACAAGTTTATTATCTGCCTTACCCATGCCAGAAAGAGTACCTAAAGGGTTGGGAAGTTGTGTTCAAGGTGTCGCCACATGGTAAGCTACCGGACCGAACGAAGACGATTATTACTACAACATAGACCCCATGACATACGAGGGAGTGTTCTATCAAGAGCAACCTGATGATGATGTGGTCAGAAACGATGACGCTGACGCCTTGGGTGATGATGATGTGGATCCAAATGATGACGATGCACGAAATGATGGTGAGACCATTGTTAATGAAAATGACATACTTATGCTAGAAAAGTTAAACGAAGACTCTGACGATGAGGAAGAGTCGGAGCCTCCGTCAGACAACGAAGATGATATGCGTGATAGTGATGATGAGACCGATCGAGGAATCGGTTACAACAGTGATGATTCGTATGGGTTCTAGCATATGTACGTTTCATGTCTTTTTTCCTGTGGTTTAGGAATATGCCTTTTTATGCTTATTTGTTAATGTGTTTTTTATTCCTTATTATTATGCTTTTTTCTTCATTATTAATGTACTAATTTTTTATTCTCTTTTCAATGCAGGTTCGCGGAACATGGGCAAGGGGAAGGCCGACGGCAAGGGTTTCCTAGGCAAGGTCGTCGGCATGGCTAGTCGGAGTGGTCGACCCCTTACTCTTCCCCCCCGACTACTTGAGGATGACTCCTCACAGGGAGCTTGAGGGAGAGGTGCCCCTAGAGGAGGAGGGGGTGGGGGAGAGCCCCTAGAGGGGGAGGGGGTGGGGGGAGAGCCACTAGAGGGGGTCGGGGCCAGAAACAGCGCGCCCTCACCGACTTAGGGGTGTTGTCTTCGAGGCCCTCCTCTAGTGAGGTACCCTCTACCGATGAGGAGGAGGAGGAGGAGGAGGTTCGCGAGGAGGTTCAGGAGGAGGAGGAGGAGGTTAGGGAGGGGGACGAGGAAGAGGAGGAGGAGGCAGGCGAGGAGGATGGTGGTGGCGGGGAGGATGGTGGAGGCAGCGAGGGGATTGGCAACAAGAAGGGGTGGCTGCGCGGTAGTGCAAAGCTCCCTACCCTTCCTGCTACCGAGGAGCAGAAGTGGCTCATTGAGCCCACGGGGAAAGAGTAAGTGCCACTTAATCATAATTTAATTCTTTTGCTTGTACACATGCTAATATTTTATTCTTTATATCTTTTACAGCAACTGGATAATTCCTAATGGGGCCCGTCTTCCAAACGGCCTCATCGCCGTCTTGCTGAAGGAACACTGGCCGGGGCTGTTCCGTCCGGATCCAGTCAGGCAGCCAGATCTCCGGGTTTTGGCCACGAGCTGGGACCACTGGGAAGCGGGCCCCCACCCGGACCATGATACGCATGCTAAGGCCGTGATCACAAATTTTTGGGTGAGTTCTCTTCAGAAGCACGAGTCTTGAGTTTCGTTCGTAGTTTATCATCGAATGGTTTAACTCATGGCTTCTTCCATTCTGGTTTTCTGAATGATTGTAGAAATACTATCGAGTTCTTGAGGAGCACAAGTCCACTGCCGACGAGATCGTGATGCGCCAAGCGAGGAAGAAGGCCCGCCAGCTGCAGTACGAGGTGCACTGGGTGGCCATCTCGCAATATTATCACGTCACTCTTGGCGAGAAGATGACCAAGGAAGAGGCTCGGAGGCAGAAGCTTACCTTGGAGAGGGAGGAGTACTTGATGGTAAGTATAACAGATTTTTTCATTCCGACGTTTGTGGTAAATTTCATCTTTTCTTGTTGACATGCCATTATGCCTTCATTATGTAGGTGTGTCCTGGTTGGTGTTATGGAAAAGACGATGGATGGGCGGCATTGGTGGATCTGTGGCTCGGTCAGGATGGAGAGTGGGCTGCTAAGAGCATGATAAACAGGGCTAACCAAGGGACTGAGGGAGTACATGCTCAGGGAAACCGGAACCACTTTGTCCACAAGAAACTCCAGGTATATCTCTGTACATTAAACATTCTTCTTCTATTTACCGTCACTTTCTTATGTATGACTAACCTCTGTTTGGTGGTGCAGGAGGAGAAACTAAAGCGGCCGCTCTCACACATGGAGGCGTGGGAGATCGCCCATACGCGGAGGAAGCCCAAGGCTGGCGAGGGCCAGTACTACGGCAAGACCGCGCAGAAGAAGGCCTACAAGGAGGAGTATCTGAGGTTACATCCTGACACACCTGACCCCATGAAGGCGGTTTTGGACGACAGGGTGGTGGTGGGCATGGGACCAAGGCTTCATGGTCGGCAGCCGGTTCTGGATGCCGTGGTCACTCCTTCTATCTCCTACACACAGCTCCGAGCTACCGACCCGAGCCTGAGCCAGCGCACGAGCACGACCACAACCAGTGCGCAGTCACACTCCCTCCTAGCCGAGCGGCACTCTGTAAGTATTTTCCCTCTTATCTTCATTGCTCACTTTATTTTCCGCATTGAGATGTTTTATGAGTTCCATCATGTCATATTGTAGGCCTACATGGAGTACACACGCCAGGAGACCATGGCGTGGAGCACGAGAGTTGCAGCAGTCCAGGACCACAGCACTCGCATGATGACGGTTAGTTTAGCCCCTTTCATTTCACTTCCATATTTGCACTTTCATTTCTTTTGACATTCGTGTTTGCTTTGTCAATTAACATGCAGCGCGTTTTTGAGAGCATGGCGGCCGGCACGGTTCCTGTAATGGAAACACCACCACCACCTGCTGGAGCACAACCAATGATGCTTACCTTTGAGGAATTTCTGGCACAACACATGGGGACTACGGTGGTTAGTACATCCCCAAACTATTCAACCATCGCTTACCGTTTATTCAACACAATCATATATCCCCTTAACATGTCTTTTCAAACATCCAGGGAACCGGTGGATCATCCATTGGTGGTGGTGCCGGTCTTGGCATCACTCCTGAGTCATGGAGCCCGGTCACTCCGATCCACCGAGGAGGTGGCGGTGGCGGTCTTGGCGGTAGCAGTGCCGGTCTTGGCGGTAGCGCTGCCGCAAGCAGTGACGACCTCGGCTTTGGCGGTCTGGGCGGTGACGACCTTGGCGGTGGTAGTGCCCGTCGTTGATGATCATACTCTTATGTCACTGTTTGCGATGATGATGTGTATCGTGTTATTCTGATGATGATCATACTCTTATCTTATTGTCATGGTGGTGATGATATTTGTGATTGTGCTGATGATGATACTTATGTTGTTGTGATGTTGGTGGTGATGATGATACTTATATGTGCATTTGATTATATATATGTGCTGTGAATTTGCTGTGCATTTGAATTGAATTCAAACAGAAAATTATAAAAAAAAATCAGACAGGAGCTATGCCGACGGTTATTCCGTCGGCATAGTGGGGGGCCGTGCTACCAGATCGCGCCATGTGTCACCTATGCCGACAGCTTAGCCGTCGGCACAGATGTAAAACTATGCCGACGGCTAGGCCGTCGGCATAGGTGACACGTGGCGCGATCTGGTGTATCCGGGCAAAAAAGTACGCCGACGGCTAAGCCGTCGGCATAGATGTAAAACTATGCCGACGGCTGGGCCGTCGGCATACATTAGAGCCAGGCTGCACCAGTTGCCGACACGTGGCATAACGATGCCGAGGGCCAGGCCGTCGACACAGATATAAAACGATGCCGACGGCCAGGCCGTCGGCATGTCTGGGCCACGCGTCGCCCTTTCATTGGTCTGGACTTGACGACGGCGCCATCAGCCGCCGTCATACGAACAACTTTGCCGACGGCTAGTCTATGCCGACTGCTGTACGGAGGCCATCGCCATAGGCAGCTATGCCGACGGCTTTTCTACGCCGACGGCCTGGCCGAGATACGCCGACGCAAATGTTGCCGACGGTGGCCGTCGGCATAGGCCTATCCCGACGGGGTTTGGGCCTTTGCCGACGGCTCGGGGCCGTCGGCATAGTAGGTCATTCCGGTAGTGAATGGATATCTTTAGAAAGAAAACTAACTCGCTAAATCTTTCATAGGCTCAAATACTTGTCATTTGAAATGTTGATTGTTTAGGAGGTTTTTTAGTGTACCCTGGTACTCCTTTTCCCCGTAGACAGAGTACCTGTCAATTCTAAACATTGGTTCAAAGGGGTAGTTCCGTCCTTTTCTCTTGCTAAAAATATTGGGTAGGGGTAATTTGGTTTTTGTCGTTAGTAATTCCGTCCCGATCAAGCGTACATCTCCTAATTGAGCGCACGCTGCTCGCCGCCACCATCCCCGATCGGGGATACATGAAGCCACAGTCGACTGCACACCGGCCGCCGCCTCCGCAGCCTCCTGTCGAAACGATCGATGGAGATAGAGGCGCCGTTTGTGGCACATCGTGCACTTGCACTGGAGGATGCAACGCAGGCACAGATCCTTGGCGACACCATCTCCATCACGTTGTCTCCCCCAGCACCAATGACATGACTTCTGTCAGCGACCGACCGGGAGATAGAGTGATCTCGTCTAATTGGACACCGCGCTTGTCGTCGGCTCGTCGGCGAGGCCATGTCCGTCCCCATGGCCGGCCGAATTAGCTCACGAAATTAGGGTTTCCAAATCGAGGATACAACAGTGCTCACGTGCCCAAACCGTAAATTATCTCTCCGGTCAAGGGTGAGTTCGAAAATACCTGCCATTGCATTGATCCTGCCGTGTCGTGACCTTCATCGCCGCCTCGGATGTTTGCTCGACATATAAAAAACAAGGGTGCACATTCTAATTTTTCAACATGCATGTGCGCTCTCTCCCTCTTTGTTCGGCTTCTCTCTCCGATCCTGTGAAATTTCAGATTTCCAAAAAGTTTCAAAATTCCCTAAAGTATTAAAATGTGGGTCTGGCTTTACGTAAGTCGCTTGAAAATTTTCTTTTGGGTAAGTCGATTTTCTAGGTCGTCAAATTGAGATCCAACACCCGTCCTTTCTTCTTCCTCCAGCTTTTTTTCTCCTCAAATCGTCCCTCCTACAGTGTTCGCCTCACGGCCTCTCCTCTGGCCGCAATGGCACACCTTGCTGCCACTCGCCATGCCATCTCCCGACTTCAGCGAGATCGGTGTATGATACAAGCAGGAATCAATACTAAAAGGCTCCCCCACCTGCATCGGTCAACCTTCGGACTCGTCCGTAGCGTGTCCGGCTTCGGCTCGGTCTCGCCTACTTCCATACGCCCCGCTGCCACTGGCGGCTGTGTGTCCCTGGCTCTGCCTCGGGGCTCCGCTTCGCCTTCTTCATTATCCCACAAAGTCAGACTTACCCAAATTACAAATTCAGACAACTTACATATAGGTATTGTGTTAAAATTTCTAGTCGACCAGTCACATTCTCATTTCTGCTGGCGCGTCATTTTCTTTCGGGATTTGTTTGTTGAAGCAAAGACTTTTGTGGCACTTTCGTAGTGCATATATATTATAATCTAAAAGAGAAAATGGGAATCATGTGTTCCATCGTGCATCTGATCCGTAGCGTAGTTGATTGAGAAGGCAAATATATATAAGTGTTGATCCATGTTTACTTTAGGCCAATAATTGATCAACTCGCCAATAAGCTTCGCCTTGGTAAAGCAAGTGTATATATGCAGATCGGCTATGATTTTTGTCATGATCGCACGCTTTAGCTAAAGCTATGTGAATATACAGAAACGACTTGACCTAGCTCCAGTTTTCTAGGGGTACACACTCAGCGGCTTGGACCAGTGTGTACTGGACAATCAAGGGTGTGTTTGGTATATTAATTTCCATCGGAGCTTTGTGATGTTCTTTTTGTTTTGTTACAAGAAACCCCCAAAACAAATATTATGGCTCGCAAACTTGGAGACTTTGCTTCTCGATAGGCAGAACGAGTAGAACTTGGGGGACCTACTTGACACGGACGCAGTCCTTCTAGGTGAGCCAATACAGTCACCGTCCAAGCCAGAAACGCTCAACTTTCTCACATTTGTTGCTTAATTCCAAGCACCCAAACGCTATTCCCTCCCATTTATACCTGGTTTATACGGCAGTGCTATCCATTTCGGGAGAGATTCTCTGCCACCCTCTGTTCCAGTTCAGTGAAGCGACAGAAGTGAGAGCACACCAACCACCGCATTATTGTTATTCCCGTTCCATTCCATTAACACCAACTGAAAATCTCAGCTAAATGTTGAACCATCTGTCGAGTTGCAAGCAATGAGTTGTTCTACACGGCGCCATCTCTACAATGTTATACAAACTAATAATCTATATAATGAGTATTTTGAATTCTCTTACCCGAAAATATGTTGTCTCTAGGACATTCATTGTTGTCTACTTCTCCCAACCCTTCAACAAATGCAACGAGACCATATTGCTTTCTCACGAGCCAATTTGTGTACCTGTCCCATGCCACTTCTTTAGCCACAACTGGTAGAACTTGCTAGCCCCCTCAAGACTAGGCTGAGATGGTTATGGCACCCTACGTGAGGAAATTTGTAGCAGCCATCGTCACATCTTTTTTTGTTGGGAGGGGGGGGGGGGGGGGGGGGTCAAATGTCTGCAATGTGTGTGTGTGTGTGGGGGGGGGGGGGGGGGGGGGGGGGGGCAGCGCACCCCTCAATAATGCATGTAGCTCCGCCACTGATCTCATGCATGATCTTGCGGACGCTATAAGCAGAAAGATTGCCGCAACCACGTTAAGAAAATATGCAAGGTTCCACATATTGAGGGGGGGGGGGGGGGGGGGGGGGCAGCGCACCCCTCAATAATGCATGTAGCTCCGCCACTGATCTCATGCATGATCTTGCGGACGCTATAAGCAGAAAGATTGCCCCAACCACGTTAAGAAAATATGCAAGGTTCCACATATGCCAGTTCATTACAACCCGAGGTTCGACATTTGTCACTTGATTATGTTAGTATTAATAATATTCCAACAATGAAGGAAATTATAGCTCCTCGACCCCATACGATAATAATCCAATGGGATTTGACGTGTATTGAGACTCCTTTGAGTATGTCCAAGTCAAAATTCTTGTCCTTAAGAGCATTGAAGACATTCTCGCTCAATACACATATCACAAAATTGAAGCATCTTCTCTATCTAGACTGTTCTCATTCTTCTATATCTACATTGCCTGAAGCTACTACCATGATGTATAGCTTGCAAACATGAAGCTCAATTGGTGTCTACACCTTGGGAAATTACCAGAAGGCATGAGATGTATGAGCAGTCTTCGACACATCTTCCCCAATGGATGTTTTCAGTTGGAGTGCATGCTACGAGGTCTTGGTTAGTTGAATTATCTATAGACCTTGATGCGTTATGTTATTGATGATGATGCGGGTCGTGGCATTGATCAACTAAAAGATCGGAATCTTGTTGGTGCTCTTTCTTTGACCGAGCTAAGAAAAGTGCATAGTGTAAAAATGCTAAACAAGTCAATATGTCTGCCAAGCATAATTTGATATTGTTGACACTCAATTGGTATGGACATAATAGCCCAAGTGATGGAGATGAAGTAGATACTAATGATGGGGGTGAAGTAGATGCTAATGCAGAAGGAATATTAGGGGCCCTTCGCTCCCACAAAAGGCTTGAAGCTTTAATTTTATGTAAATATATTGGTGTGAAATTGTCATCATGGATGCACACCTCTACACTGTTAGAACATCTCAATGAACTTCGTATGAGAAGCTACAAGAATTGCAAGGATCTGCCACCATTATGGCAGCTGCCCTCCCTCGGGGTCTTGTGGTTGGATGGTTTGGATAAGTTGACAAGCATATGTGTTGGTAATGGCAAACTTTGGGGAATCTTTTATCCCCCCCCCCCCCCCCCCCCCCACCCTTATTTCCTAAGCTAGAAATCATGGAAGTTACCAACATGCCTAAGATAGAGAGATGGCACAAGGAGGTCGCAGGACAACTAGCAGTTGTATCATTCCCTCAGCTCAAGATGCTAACTATTTTTGATTTCCCAATGCTAGCAAGCATTCCCAAGACACTCCCTCGGCTTGAAGATCAATCGGTCAAGGTGGCAGGATACATTCTCCTTTACCATCTACTGAATCTATGTGTACAATCCAATCTTGACTACGAAGGCATCATTTTTTGTGAATCCTACAGTTGGTTGGCTGCCTATATGTGACCTTCATTTATCAAGGCTTGGTAACTCTGACAATACACTGTTACTCTGTGATTGGATGGAAAATTTAGAGCGCTTTGAAGAGGAGCTGAATAGAATACCTCGGACATTTATTAAGAAGCTGCATATAACAAGATGTGACTTTCTTTTTTCATACAAACCATCCCACATACAACGTAATATATGGACCCATTTTTGTTTTGTTAAGGGATTGTGGATTTCAGGCTGCAATATTAAGGTACAATGGCCAGTGGTAGAATTGGGAAACTTGAAGCATCTTGGATGTCTACACATTTCTAGCTGACTTTCTTTTTTCATACAAACCTTTGACTAACCTTTTACAGAAGAGTGTACCTTTCATGTTTAATGAGGAGTGTAAGACTGCCTTTGAAAGGCTAAAACAAGCTTTACTTACTGCACCTGTCATTATACCTTCAAATTGGGATCAACCTTTTGAAGTGGTATGCGAAACTGATGACAGCGCGGTAAGTGATGTGCTGGGCCACAGCAAGAAGGTAATAGGTTCAATATTATTTACTATGCTAGTCACACTCTTACTGAAGCTCAAAGGTATTATGCTAGAAATGATAGAGAGTTGTATGGAGTAATATTTGCTTGTGAAAAGTTCAGGCCTTACATCACAGACACCAAAGTCATATTCTATACAGATCGAGAAGCAATAAAAGAGGTTCTGGACAATAAGGAAGCAAAATCCAGATGGGTTAGATGGTCTCTTCTTTTACAGGAATTTGATAGCAAGATACTAGATCACAAGGAGATAAACAAGACTTTGGTTAATGTCTCGCTCTTAGAAGAAGAGAAACAAGAGTATCAACAGACGAGGATATGTGTCCCTTATGACACGACGGTGGCTTTGGATATAACCACCACGCGTACCTTCGAAGATACCGAACCCTCGCTTATCGGTATAGAAGAACTATTTCTTAAACTGAGGTAAGAGAGGAAAGAGATTTCAATTTATTTGAGTGTACTAACCCTTTGCATCCCAACAAACTTTGAAGGACATCTTCATCACTTCGATCGAGAAGAGAAAAGAAACCAGGAACGAAGGCATACCTGAAAAACAAAGGATGGGCGAAGTGTCAATAAATTACTGGTAACTTGCTCGGGTTTGCCTAAAAGTTTTGAGTCTTCTCTTCTTCAGTTTCGTCATACTTTTCTGTAAAAATTCTTATGCTTTTCCTAGCCATACGAGTAGGCATACGACCACCTGCGGTCATATGCTACGTCGTCTTTGGTTCTACTTTCGTCGATTGCATGGGCAAAAGATCAAACAACCATCCATGCGAGCGCTTACGCTCGTACAAAAGGCCGTCATTTGCTCTGCTCAAGACACTAACGGCCTTGCTTTTGCAAAAAAAGTTATGATCGCAGGCACATGAAGGCGTACGACCATTCATACGAGTGGGCACGGTCCTGGGCTACGCGACAGTTCGTTCTGTACGCAGAAGTACTCGGCCAAGTGGGGTCACACTACAAGAATAAGTCACGTTGCCGACGGCGACGGCCGCCGACGGCGACGGCCGCCGTCGGCATAGACCCGTCGACATTGTATACGTCGGCGTACCTGGGCCTGCCTTCGGCATAGGTACTTATGCCGACGGTGTCCGTACGGCCGTCGGCACAGATTGGCCGTCGGCAAACTCGTTCGTATGACGGCGGCAGACGGTGCCGTCGTCAAGTTACGCCCACTAAAAACGCGCCACGTGGTAGCCCTATGCCGACGGCTAAGCCGTCGGCATCGGTTTAAATATATGCCGACGGCTTCACCGTCGGCATAGGGCTGACACGTGGCAAACACTGACATTCCTTGGTGCCAGCATATGCCGACGGCTAAGCCATCGGCATAGAATTGAACATATGTCGACGGCCAGGCCGTTGGCATATGCTGGTGCCAGGGAGTACAGCTGGGCGACACGTGGCACCTATGCCGACGGCACAGCCATCGGCATAGGTGCCACGTGTCGCCCACTGGTGCCTCGGCGATGGATATGCCGGCATAGATGCTACCTATTTTTTTTTCTGATTTCTGTTTGAATTCATTTCAAATTCACAGCACATATACATATATTCAAATTGACAGCACATATACATATAACATCATCATCACAATAACATCGTCATCACATAAGTATCATCATCGTCATCACATAAGTATCATCATCGTCATCACATAAGTATCATCATCACAAGTCCTACGAGAAGCACACAAGTCCTATGAGCATAAAGAGAAGCATACAAAGGGCTTAAGCCCTACGAGGTCCACTACCAAGGTCCTCACCGCCCAAACGGCCAAAGCCCAGGTCCTCACTGCTTGCGGCAGCGCTACCGCCAGGATCGGCACCGCCACCGCTACCGCTACCGCCACCTAAGCATAATAATAACGAATAAAAACACATTAATAAATAAGCATAAAAAGGCATATTAACAAACCATAGAAAAAAAAGACATGAAACGTACATCTGCTAGAACCCATACGAATCATCACTGTTGTAACCGATTCTCGATCGGTCTCATCATCAGTATCACGCATATCATCTTCGTTGTCTGACGGAGGTGGAGGCTCTTCCTCGTCGTCAGCGTCTTCGTTTAACTTTTCTAGCATAAGTATGTCATTTTCATTAACAATGGTCTCACCATCATTCCGTGCATCGTCATCGTTTGGATCCACTTCATCATCACCCAAGGCGTCAGCGTCATCGTTTCTGACCACATCATCATCAGGTTGCTCTTGATAGAACACTCCCTCGTATGTCATGGGGTTAATGTTGTAGTAATCGTCATCGTTCGGGTCCGGTAGCTTACCATGTGGCGACACCTTGAACACAACTTCCCAACCCTTTAGGTACTCTTTCTGGCATGGGTAAGGCAGGTAATAAACTTGTGTGGCTTGGGTAGCCGCAATAAAGAGATCGGCTCCGGCATACACGGTTGATGGTTTAACTTCGACCAAACCAACGAAAGGCGTATGTCTCAGCCCCTGTACTGGGTCGAACCATCGGCATTTGAACACAGGGAGACTTAGGGTTTCGCGCCCACGGCTGAATGTAAGCTCGTATATTTTTTCTACCCTTCCGTAGTAGTCAACTGAATTTTGACCTTGCGTGTACACTCCTGTATTTATAGTCTTGGGATCAGGCCGGCTGTTCTGGTGCTCCTCTGTATGGAAGCGATACCCATTCACATCATACTTTTCACATGTCTTGACCCGAGGGTCAAAACCCATGGAAACCCATCTCAATTCGTCATCCATGGATATGTTCGGATCTTGTCCCTACAAGTTTAATTGAAATTGCTGGGTGCATTAGTTCGGTAAACTAATAAATGTTGAACTGAGTATTTAATAGGAGAATGTGAAAGTTTACTTTCTCCATGAACCAAGCAACAAAATTTTTCCTTCCAGGGTTTCCATGCAGGAGAAGAGTAAGTTCCCCCGCCTCAGTAGGAGGAATCATTCCCGTCCACTCCTCACGAACGAATTGACTACAAGAAGAAAAGCGGTGTTAGACCGGGACTAAGTGAACATAGAACATGATGTTGTGCAAGACATAAAGGAATGGTGTAGTGGTATTACCTCATCCACACATCCTCAACTTCCTTGATGTTGTGCAAGACATAGAACATGAGGTCCTCCCACTCTTGTTGTGGCATGTTATAAGATTTCGAGCCCCCAGCTCTGCCACCTTGCCCGCTGAATAGATGGAGCTTGGGTTTATACTTGGGCTCTTCTATATTGTATCGAGGCACCTTATTATGCAGAGTGGGAACGTGGTCTGGATAGTACGATGTCCTGAGGTCTGACACCTCCTCTAGGATAACTGCCTCAGCTATGGAAGCTTCAGTCTTAGCTTTGTTTCCACATTTGTGTTGGAGATGCTTGTTCTGTCTCTCAGGGCCGTACTACCAACGATTCTGCACAGCCCCCCCCAACAATACCTCGTTCGCGAGGTGCAAAATGAGATGTGTCATCGGAGTAAAGAAGCCTGGCGGAAAGATCTTCTCTAGCTTGCATATCAACTCCGGTGCCTTCTTATGCAATTGTCTAATCACCTCGGGACATACTTCTTTAACACAGAGCGTGCGGAAGAAATGGCTTAGCTCCGGAAGCACTCGCCAGACATGCTCGGGGACATAACCTCGAACCATCACCGGCATTATCCGCTCAATCCATACATGATAGTCATGACTGTTGAGCCCGGTCACTTTGCCCCTTGAAAGATTGACTCCCTTACTTATATTCGATGCATAACCATCAGTGAACTTCACTATGTGTTTGAGCCACTTCAATACCTCCATCTTTTCTTGTTTTTTAAGTACGAAGTCAGCATCTGGCTTGAACCAGTTTCTTTGACCGCCTGTGGGAGCTTCATGTTTAGACGTGGTCTATCACAAATTTTCTGTTGATCGGCTCTAGCTTTAACGTTATCCTTCGTCTGATCAGGAATGTTGTGGATCGTGCGGAATAGGGACTCTGCGACATTCTTTTCGGTGTGCATCACATCGATGTTGTAAGGAAGTTTGAGGTCCTTGAAATAGGGAAGCTTCGTGAAGGGGGTAATGTGAGTCTAGTTATGCGTCTCACCATATCCCTCGAAGCCTTTGGCTTTGGCTTTGCCTTTGCCTTCGCCTTCACCTTCTCCTTTGGCTTTGGCTTTGGCTTTGGCTTTGCCTTTGCCTTCGCCTTTAGGCTCGAGAGCTTTTAGCTGAGCAAGAACATCTGCCCCCGAAAACGTTGGAATCTCGTTTACTTCATGGACAACCCGGCCTTTCGTGAAGTTCTTCTTGTCTTCCCTGTCTGGATGGTCTGGAGGGAGGAACTGTAGATGCAGGTCAAATGCTACATACTTGCCACCCTTCTTCAGCCAAATTAAACGTAGAGCCTGCATACACACTGGGCATGACATCTTCCCACTTGTACACCATCCGCAGAAAAGGGCATAACCGGGAAAGTCATGCATGCAATAGTGCAACCAAACTTTCATCAAGAAATTTCTCTGCAGATCTCGGTCGTATGTCAACCTCGGGAAGTACCAAGAATGGTGCAAATCATCCACCAGTGGCTGCATAAACACACCCAAATTCTTCCCCGGGTATTCAGGCCCCGGAATGATGAGCGACAAGAACATGGTCTTGCGTTGCATTAGGGCACCGGGAGGGAGATTGAGCGGAATAACAAACACGGGCCAGCAGCTGTATGCATTGGACGACATACCATATGGATTGAACCCATCACCTGATATGGCAATTCTGACATTCCCAGCCTCGGCTGCTTCCTCGGGGTATTCTTCATCGAACGACTTCCATGCTTCGCCTTCGGATGGATGTAAGATTTTATTTGGATGGTACCTTATACCTTCCTTGTGCCACTTCATCATTTTGGCAGACTCCTCTGTGATGAAAAGGCGCTGCAGTCTTTCTATGAAATGCAGATACCGAAGAACCTTTGCAAGGATGCCTAGCTGCCTCTTCTCACCGTCCTCACCGACCACCTCAAGGTACCGAGAGGAACCGCACTCCCTACAGTACTTGTCATCCGCATACTCGTGCCTAAACAAAAGGCAATTCTTCGGACAAACATGTATTTTCTCATAATCCATAGAGAGTGCCTTCATGAGTTTCTTCGTGGCATACATGCTTTTCGGCAGTGCTTGACCCTCGGCGAGGCTGTTAGCCCATACTCCCAGAAATGCTTCGAAGCATTTCTGGCTACAGCCGTACTCAGCCTTGACTGCCATCAGTTGCGAGATGGCATCCAGCTGAGAGACTTTTGGCACCCGCATAAAGAGGTTTCTTTGACGAGGCCAAGATCTCCAAGAAGGCCTTTGCGGTTGCCTCTGGCTCCTCCGGTTCATTCTCTGAAGGTGTCGTGTGTGCCATCTCTGCAGCAATGACATCATCTAGCATGTCTCTGACCCCGTCGTCCACATAACCACCGATGCGTTGTCGCATCACCTCCTCTCTACCACGGTCCCGCTTGGCAAAGTTTATCGGCGGCATGTCAAAGTTTGGCATATATCCGTGCGTGCGAAGGTGCTCAGACATGTCCTTCTGATTTTTACGGAGACGTCTGCCACAATTCGCACAGGGGTATTGTGGGATAATTTTCATTGGACGACGGAATATCTCCTTCAAAAACACATCGGTTCTCGCGACCCACTCTGTTGTTACTCGATTCCGATGGATAAAACAACTGTACATCCACTAATTATCTGCCATCATCTGCTTTTTTGGGAGGCACACAACAAAATTAAGGATTCATTTAAATTAATCACATCAAATTTTTATTTTCTACCGTGTTGACGGCATTGAATCCACCTACATCTCTAATAGGTAAAGATCGGTCCTAATCCCACCCGAGGATGTGTAGATTGAGTACGTTCTCCATGCTCTACCCCGTTCTGAAACAAAATTTCGGCAGCACCTCCCCGCTGTTCTCCAGATACATGTCTCGGCAAATAGCCGAGAGAATGTGCTCCGGAGAACAACGGGGAGGCGCCGCCGAAATCCTGCCTAGGAATGGGGTAGAGCATGGAGAACGTACCCAATCTACACATCCTCGGGCTGTCCGTGGAAAACGCTGGACAATCCGAAAGAGTTGCGGTGATAAATATGCAATTGAATGCATATTTATCGATGCAACCCATTCGGACGGGAGACGCCTAGGTTACGCGACTTGACGTGAGAATGAAATGTAGTGACATGATTAAAAAAGCGTAGGAGGTGAAGGTGGATTCGTAGCTCACCCTCGGCTGTAGAGGAAGTAGTCGAACAGCGATGGGATGATCGGGGACCAACAGCTCCAACGTCGACGATCACTCCAACATCTAAAAATTGCAATATATTCATCATCATCATCACATATTCATCATCATCATCTATTCGTCATCATCATCGATTCATCTCATCGAAGCATAAATTTTTTTGCAAGATTCATCTCATCATCATCATCTATCTATCTAACTATCTATCTATCATCTATCTATCTAACTATCAAATTAAGCACTACTATCATCTGCAAAATCATGAAAAAAAACAGAAAAAAAATGCCGGGGGGGTGGCGGGTCTCACCGGCGGGGCAGGGCAGGGCCGGGGCGAGGCGGCGGCCGGCGGGGCAGGGCGGGGCCAGGGCGAGGCGGTGGCGGACGGGGCAGGGCAGGGCGGGGCGACGGCCGTGGCGGGGCGAGTCGGGCCCAGGAGGTGCGGGGCCGGCCGGGACGACGCGGAGCAGGGGGGCCGGCCGGGCCAAGGTGGCGGCTGGCGGGGCCGACGCGGCTGCCGGGCGCGGCGGATCACGGCGGGGATGGGGCCGGTCGGGGCGGAGCGGGGCGGGGCGGCACGGGCGGCGGACTCGGCGGCGGACGAGGCGGTGGGGACAGGGCCGGTCTGGGCGGGGCGGAGCGGGGCGGCGGGACGGGGCGGCGCAGTCTGCGGAGGAGACGGGTGCGGGGTGGGGTGGGAATGAGTGGAGGAGAGAGCGTCCGCGATTGGATAAGGGGCACCTATGCCGACGGCTTAGCCGTCGGCATTGGATTTTTCTTTTTCTTTTTTTCCTCACAATTTCTTTGGCACGTGCCACTTCATCGATCCGGGGCACCTATGCCGACGGCTTAGCCGTCGGCATAGGTATTTTTTTTTTTCTTTTTTTCTTACAATTTCTTTGGCACGTGCCACGTCATCGATCCGGGGCACTTATGCCGACGGCTTAGCCGTCGGCATAGGTATTTTCTTTTTTTTCCTCACAATTTCTTTAGCACGTGCCACGTCATCGATCCGGGGCATAGATATGCCGACGGCTAGATATGTATTATTTTTTAATTTTTTTTTTCTAAATTTCCGTCTCTCAGAAAACTTTTAGTCCCACCTCGCCCAAAGACAAGCAACATGACCATTTTAAATAGTCGGATAATCCAGATGCAGTAAGCTTCGGTCTTCATTACACTCCTGTTAAGAAGATGAACCATTACTGTGAATCTTCACCCCTTCCGGGCACTGAAGATTCACAGTGACGGTCCATCTTCTTAATGATGGATGCCGGTGCTTTCTATTAATTCAATTATTACTATTTTTGAGTTTGCCGTCTGTGTGAGAACAATGATCTAACCGTTTAAAGCCTCGGAAAATCGTACGATGCCGGAATTCCTCGAGAGCTGGCGCGGTGTCATCACATGGGCCCTGTAGGGTGTGGTAAAAGTTTGGGCGCGTTTCGAATAGGCCTCCCCTGAGGCCGCTTATAAACCGCACCGTCTCCAAGCTAGTCTCTGGGTATCGAGAGGGAACGTGTCTGGTTTGTGCAGGAAGTGCGGGTCCTGTTGCTCCTTTGGCCTCGGAACTTCTCGTGCTCACAAAGGAGGCCATCGCATGACACGTGACAGGCCATCGCATTTTTCGGACCCGCGTGCAATATTCGAGAAATTTATTGCTCTGCTAGGGTTTCATCGCCGGAAATTGCAGATCTAGCGGCATAGCTACCCCCCGTGCCGGGTGCTTGCACCTGCCACCACACTTCCAGACGTGTAAGAGGGCCCAGCGCAAGACCTGGTGGCATAGCTACGCCCCCCCCCCCCAAGTACCCCGTCCCGTCTAACCCTGGCACTGTTGACCGGGCGGACCTAGGCCTTTGACTTTCGCCGGACGGGGTTTGACCGATGGACATTTTCACCTGGCTGTGATAGGCCAGCCCATAGGTATACTTCGGATCAAGGTCCGGGCACAACCCACCGCAAGATTCCCTCCGTGTCTGCCTGACGTGGCCGTTTCTCCCCTCCGTGCGACGGCGGCAGCGACGTCCGTGAGCGGGGTCACACTACGGAGCCGCGTGCCGGGTGCTTGCACCTGCCACCACACTTCCAAACGTGTAAGAGGGCCCAGCGCAAGACCTGGCGGCATAGCTACCCCCCCCCCCAAGTACCCTGTCCCGTCTAACCCTGGCACTGTTGACCGAGCGGATCTAGGCCTTTGACTTTCGGTGGACGGGGTTTGACCGATGGACATTTTCACCTGGCTGTGATAGGCCAGCCCATAGGTACACTTCAGATCAAGGTCCGGGCACAACCCACCGCAAGATTCCCTCTGTGTCTGCCCGACGTGGCCGTTTCCCGCCTCCGTGCGGCGGTGGCAGCGATGTCCGTGAGGGGGGTCACACTACGGAGCCGCGTGGCGGGTGCTTGCACCTGCCACCACACTTCCAGACGTGTAAGAGGGCCCAGCGCAAGACCTGGCGGCATAGCTACCCCCCCAAGTAACCCGTCCCGTCTAACCCTGGCACTGTTGACCGGGGGGATCTAGGCCTTTTACTTTCGCCGGACGGGGTTTGACCGATGGACATTCTCACCTGGCTGTGATAGGCCAGCCCGTAGGTACACTTCGGATCAAGGTCCGGGCACAACCCACCGCAAGATTCCCTCGTGTCTGCCCGACGTGGCCGTTTCCCCCCTCCGTGCGACGGCGGCAGCGACGTCCATGAGGGGGGTCACACTACGGAGCCGCGTGCTTGCACCTGGCACCACACTTCCAGACGTGTAAGAGGGCCCAGCGCAAGACCTGGCGGCATAGCTACCCCCCAAGTACCCCGTCCCGTCTAACCCTTGCACTGTTGACCGGGCGGATCTAAGCCTTTGACTTTCGCCGGACAGGGTTTGACCGATGGAAATTTTCACCGGGCTGTGATAGGCCAGCCCGTAGGTACAATTCGGATCAAGGTCCGGGCACAGCCCACCGCAAGATTCCCTCCGTGTCTGCCCGACGTGGCCGTTTCGCCCCTCCGTGGGATGGCGGTAGCGACGTCCGTGAGGGGGGTCACACTACGGAGCCGCGTGCCGGGTGCTTGCACCTGGCACAACACTTCCAGACATGTCAGAGGGCCCAGCGCAAGACCTGGCGGCATAGCTACCCCCCCCCCCCAAGTACCCCGTCCCGTCTAACCCTGGCACTGTTGACCGGGCGGATCTAGACCTTTGACTTTCGCCGGACGGGGTTTGACCGATGGACATTTTCACCTGGCTGTGATGGGCCAGCCCATAGGTACACTTCGGATCAAGGTCCGGGCACAACCCACCGCAAGATTCCCTCCGTGTCTGCCCGACGTGGCCGTTTCCCCCCTCCGTGCGACGGCGGCAGCGACGTCCGTGAGGGGGGTCACACTACGGAGCCGCGTGCTTGCACCTGGCACCACACTTCCAGACGTGTAAGAGGGCCTAGCGCAAGACCTGGCGGCATAGCTACCCCCCAAGTACCCCGTCCCGTCTAACCCTGGCACTGTTGACCGGGCGGATCTAGGCCTTTGACTTTCGCCGGACGGGGTTTGACCGATGGACATTTTCACCTGGCTGTGATAGGCCAGCCCGTAGGTACACTTCGGATCAAGGTCCGGGCACAACCCACCGCAAGATTCCCTCGTGTCTGCCCGACGTGGCCGTTTCCCCCCTCCGTGCGACGGCAGCAGCGACGTCCATGAGGGGGGTCACACTACGGAGCCGCGTGCTTGCACCTGGCACCACACTTCCAGACGTGTAAGAGGGCCCAGCGCAAGACTTGGCGGCCTAGCTACACCCCAAGTACCCCGTCCCGTCTAACCCTACCACTGTTGACCGGGCGGATCTAAGCCTTTGACTTTCGCCGGACGGGGTTTGACCGATGGAAATTTTCACCTGGCTGTGATAGGCCAGCCCGTAGGTACAATTCGGATCAAGCTCCGGGCACAACCCACCGCAAGATTCCCTCCGTGTCTGCCCGACGTGGCCGTTGCCCCCCTCCGTGCGATGGCGGTAGCGATGTCCGTGAGGGGGGTCACACTACGGAGCCGTGTGCCGGGTGCTTGCACCTGGCACAACACTTCCAGACGTGTCAGAGGGCCCAGCGCAAGACCTGGTGGCATAGCTACCCCCCCCCCCCAAGTACCCCATCCCGTCTAACCCTGGCACTGTTGACCGGGTGGATCTAGGCCTTTGACTTTCGCCGGAAGGGGTTTGACCGATGGACATTTTCACCTGGCTGTGATAGGCCAGCCCGTAGGTACACTTCGGATCAAGGTCCGGGCACAACCCACCGCAAGATTCCCTCCGTGTCTGCCCGACGTGGCCGTTTCCCCTCTCCGTGCGACGGCGGCATCGACGTCCATGAGGGGGGTCACACTACGGAGCCACGTGCTTGCACCTGGCACCACACTTCCAGACGTGTAAGAGGGCCCAGCGCAAGACCTGGCGGCATAGCTACCCCCCAAGTACCCCGTCCCGTCTAACCCTGGCATTGTTGACCGGGCGGATCTAGGCCTTTGACTTTCGCCGGACGGGGTTTGACAGATGGAAATTTTCACTTGGCTGTGATAGGCCAGCCCGTAGGTACAATTCAGATCAAGGTCCGGGCAGAACCCACCGCAAGATTCCCTCCGTGTCTGCCCAACGTGGCCGTTTCCCCCCTCCGTGCGACGGCGGTAGCGACGTCCGTGAGGGGGGTCACACTATGGAGCCGCGTGCCGGGTGCTTGCACCTGGCACCACACTTCCAGACGTGTCAGAGGGCCCAGCGCAAGACCTGGCGGCATAGCTATCCCCCCCCCCAAGTACCCCGTCCCGTCTAACCCTGGCACTGTTGACTGGGCGGATCTAGGCCTTTGACTTTCGCCGGACGGGGTTTGACCGATGGACATTTTCACCTGGCTGTGATAGGCCAGCCCATAGGTACACTTCGGATCAAGGTCCGGGCACAACCCACCGCAAGATTCCCTCCGTGTCTGCCCGACGTGGCCGTTTCCCCCCTCCGTGCGACGGCGGCAGCGACGTCCGTAAGGGGGGTCACACTACGGAGCCGCGTTCCGGGTGCTTGCACCTGCCACCACACTTCCAAACGTGTAAGAGGGCCCAGCGCAAGACCTGGCGGCATAGCTACCCCCCCCCTCCCCAAGTACCCCGTCCCATCTAACCCTGGCACTGTTGACCGGGCGGATCTAGGCCTTTGACTTTCGGTGGACGGGGTTTGACCGATGGACATTTTCACCTCGCTGTGATAGGCCAGCCCATAGGTACACTTCGGATCAAGGTCCGGGCACAACCCACCACAAGATTCCCTCCGTGTCTGCCCGATGTGGCCGTTTCCCCCCTCCGTGCGACGGCGGCAGCGACGTCCGTGAGGTGGGTCACACTACGGAGCCGCGTGGCGGGTGCTTGCACCTGCCACCACACTTCCAGACGTGTAAGAGGGCCCAACGCAAGACCTGGCGGCAGAGCTACCCCCCCAAGTACCCCGTCCCCTCTAACCCTGGCACTGTTGACCGGGCGGATCTAGGCCTTTGACTTTCGCCGGACGGGGTTTGACCGATGGACATTTTCACCTGGCTGTGATAGGCCAGCCCGTAGGTACACTTCGGATCAAGGTGCGGGCACAACCCACCGCAAGATTCCCTCCGTGTCTGCCCGACGTGGCCGTTTCCCCCCTCCGTGCGATGGCGGCAGCGACGTCCGTGAGGGGGGTCACACTACGGAGCCGCGTGCTTGCACCAGGCACCACACTTCCAGACGTGTAAGAGGGCCCAGCGCAAGACCTGGCGGCTTAGCTACCCCCCAAGTACCCCGTCCCGTCTAACCCTAGCACTGTTGACCGGGCGGATCTAAGCCTTTGACTTTCGCCAGACGGGGTTTGACCGATGGAAATTTTCACCTGGCTGTGATAGGCCAGCCCGTCGGTACAATTCGGATCAAGGTCCGGGCACAACCCACCGCAAGATTCCCTCCGTGTCTGCTCGACGTGGCCGTTTCCCCCCTCCGTGCGACAGCGGCAGTGACGTGCGTGAGGGGGGTCACACTACGGAGCCGCGTTCCGGGTGCTTGCACCTGCCACCACACTTCCAGACGTGTAAGAGGGCCCAGCGCAAGACCTGGAGGCATAGCTACCCCCCCAAGTACCCCGTCCCGTCTAACCCTGGCACTGTTGACCGGGCGGATCTAGGCTTTTTACTTTCGCCGGACGGGGTTTGACCGATGGACATTTTCACCTGGCTGTGATAGGCCAGCCCGTAGGTACACTTCGGATCAAGGTCCGGGCACAACCCACCGCAAGATTCCCTCCGTGTCTGCCCGACGTGGCCGTTTCCCCCCTCCGTGCGACGGCGGCAGCGACGTCCGTGAGGGGGGTCACACTACGGAGCCGCGTGCTTGCACCTGGCACCACACTTCCAGACGTGTAAGAGGGCCCAGTGCAAGACCTGGCGGCATAGCTACCCCCCAAGTACCCCGTCCCGTCTATCCCTGGCACTGTTGACCGGGCGGATCTATGCCTTTGACTTTCGCCGGACGGGGTTTGACCGATGGACATTTTCACCTGGCTGTGATAGGCCAGCCCATAGGTACAATTCGGATCAAGGTCCGGGCACAACCCACCACAAGATTCCCTCCGTGTCTGCCCGACGTGGCCGTTTCCCCCCTCCGTGCGACGGCGGCAGCGACGTCCGTGAGGGGGGTCACACTACGGAGCCGCGTGCCGGGTGCTTGCACCTCGCACCACACTTCCAGACGTGTCAGAGGGCCCAGCGTAAGACCTGGAGGCATAGCTACCCCCCCAAGTACCCCGTCCCGTCTAACCCTGGCACTGTTGACCGGGCGGATCTATGCCTTTGACTTTCGCCGGACGGGGTTTGACCGATGGACATTTTCACCTGGCTGTGATAGGCCAGCCCGTAGGTACACTTCGGATCAAGGTCCGGGCACAACCCACCGCAAGATTCCCTCCGTGTCTGCCCGACGTGGCCGTTTCCCCCCTCCGTGCGACGGCGGCATCGACGTCCATGAGGGGGGTCACACTACGGAGCCGCGTGCTTGCACCTGGCACCACACTTCCAGACGTGTAAGAGGGCCCAGCGCAAGACCTGGCGGCATAGCTACCCCCCAAGTACCCCGTCCCGTCTAACCCTGGCATTTTTGACCGGGCGGATCTAGGCCTTTGACTTTTGCCGGACGGGGTTTGACCGATGGAAATTTTCACTTGGCTATGATAGGCCAGCCCGTAGGTACAATTCGGATCAAGGTCCGGGCACAACCCACCGCAAGATTCCCTCCGTGTCTGCCCGACGTGGCCGTTTCCCCCCTCCTTGCGACGGCGGTAGCGACGTACGTGAGGGGGGTCACACTACGGAGCCGCTTGCCGGGTGCTTGCACCTGGCACAACACTTCCAGACGTGTCAGAGGGCCCAGCGCAAGACCTGGCGGCATACCTACCCCCCCCCCCCCCAAGTCCCCCGTCCCGTCTAACCCTGGCACTGTTGACCGGGCGGATCTAGGCCTTTGACTTTCGCCGGACGGGGTTTGACCGATGGACATTTTCACCTGGCTGTGATAGGCCAGCCCATAGGTACACTTCGGATCAAGGTCCGGGCACAACCCGCCACAAGATTCCCTCCGTGTCTGCCCGACGTGGCCGTTTCCCCCCTCCGTGCGACGGCGACAGCGACGTCCGTGAGGTGGGTCACACTACGGAGCCGCGTGGCGGGTGCTTGCACCTGCCACCACACTTCCAGACGTGTAAGAGGGCCCAGCGCAAGACCTGGCGGCATAGCAACCCCCCCAAGTACCCCGTCCCCTCTAACCCTGGCACTGTTGACCGGGCGGATCTAGGCCTTTGACTTTCGCCGGACGGGGTTTGACCGATGGACATTTTCAGCTGGCTGTGATAGGCCAGCCCGTAGGTACACTTCGGATCAAGGTCCGGGCACAACCCACCGCAAGATTCCCTCCGTGTCTGCCCGACGTGGCCATTTCCCCCCTCCGTGCGACGGCGGCAGCGACGTCCGTGAGGGGGGTCACACTACGGAGCCGCGTGCTTGCACCTGGCACCACACTTCCAGACGTGTAAGAGGGCCCAGCGCAAGACCTGGTGGCTTAGCTACCCCCCAAGTACCCCGTCCCGTCTAACCCTAGCACTGTTGACCGGGCGGATCTAAGCCTTTGACTTTCGCCGGACGGGGTTTGGCCGATGGAAGTTTTCACCTGGTTGTGATAGGCCAGCCCGTCGGTACAATTCAGATCAAGGTCCGGGCACAACCCACCGCAAGATTCCCTCCGTGTCTGCCCGACGTGGCTGTTTCCCCCCTCCGTGCGACGGCGGCAGCGACGTCCGTGAGGGGGGTCACACTACGGAGCCGCGTTCCGGGTGCTTGCACCTGCCACCACACTTCCAGACGTGTAAGAGGGCCGAGCGCAAGACCTGGCGGCATAGCTACCCCCCCAAGTACCCCGTCCCGTCTAACCCTGGCACTGTTGACCGGGCGGATCTAGGCCTTTTACTTTCGCCGGATGGGGTTTGACCGATGGACATTTTCACCTGGCTGTGATAGGCCAGCCCGTAGGTACACTTCGGATCAAGGTCCGGGCACAACCCACCGCAAGATTCCCTCCGTGTCTGCCCGACGTGGCCGTTTCCCCCCTCCGTGCGACGGCGGTAGCGACGTCCGTGAGGGGGGTCACACTATGGAGCCGCGTGCCGGGTGCTTGCACCTGGCACCACACTTCCAGACGTGTCAGAGGGCCAGCGCAAGACCTGGCGGCATAGCTACCCCCCCCCCAAGTACCCCGTCCCGTCTAACCCTGGCACTGTTGACTGGGCGGATCTTGGCCTTTGACTTTCGCCGGACGGGGTTTGACCGATGGACATTTTCACCTGGCTGTGATAGGCCAGCCCATAGGTACACTTCGGATCAAGGTCCGGGCACAACCCACCGCAAGATTCCCTCCGTGTCTGCCCGACGTGGCCGTTTCCCCCCTCCGTGCGACGGCGGTAGCGACGTCCGTGAGGGGGGTCACACTATGGAGCCGCGTGCCGGGTGCTTGCACCTGGCACCACACTTCCAGACGTGTCAGAGGGCCAGCGCAAGACCTGGCGGCATAGCTACCGCCCCCCCAAGTACCCCGTCCCGTCTAACCCTGGCACTGTTGACTGGGCGGATCTTGGCCTTTGACTTTCGCCGGACGGGGTTTGACCGATGGACATTTTCACCTGGCTGTGATAGGCCAGCCCATAGGTACACTTCGGATCAAGGTCCGGGCACAACCCACCGCAAGATTCCCTCCGTGTCTGCCCGACGTGGCCGTTTCCCCACTCCGTGCGACGGCGGCAGCGACGTCCGTGAGGTGGGTCACACTACGGAGCCGCGTGGCGGGTGCTTGCACCTGCCACCACACTTCCAGACGTGTAAGAGGGCCCAGCGCAAGACCTGGCGGCATAGCTACCCCCCCAAGTACCCCGTCCCCTCTAACCCTGGCACTGTTGACCGGGCGGATCTAGTCCTTTGACTTTCGCCGGACGGGGTTTGACCGATGGACATTTTCACCTGGCTGTGATAGGCCAGCCCGTAGGTACACTTCGGATCAAGGTCCGGGCACAACCCACCGCAAGATTCCCTCCGTGTCTGCCCGACGTGGCCATTTCCCCCTCCGTGCGACGGCGGCAGCGACGTCCGTGAGGGGGGTCACACTACGGAGCCGCGTTCCGGGTGCTTGCACCTGCCACCACGCTTCCAGACGTGTAAGAGGGCCTAGCGCAAGACCTGGCGGCATAGCTACCCCCCCCCCCCAAGTACCCCGTCCCATCTAACCCTGGCACTGTTGACCGGGCGAATCTAGGCCTTTGACTTTCGGTGGACAGGGTTTGACCGATGGACATTTTCACCTCGCTGTGATAGGCCAGCCCATAGGTACACTTCGGATCAAGGTCCGGGCACAACCCACCGCAAGATTCCCTCCATGTCTGCCCGACGTGGCCGTTTCCCCCCTCCGTGCGACGGCGGCAGCGACGTCCGTGAGGTGGGTCACACTACGGAGCCGCGTGGCGGGTGCGTGCACCTGCGACCACACTTCCAGACGTGTAAGAGGGCCCAACGCAAGACCTGGCGGCATAGCTACCCCCCCAAGTACCCCGTCCCCTCTAACCCTGGCACTGTTGACCGGGCGGATCTAGGCCTTTGACTTTCGCCGGACGGGGTTTGACCGATGGACATTTTCACCTGGCTGTGATAGGCCAACCCGTAGGTACACTTCGGATCAAGGTCCGGGCACAACCCACCGCAAGATTCCCTCCGTGTCTGCCCGACGTGGCCGTTTCCCCCCTCCGTGCGACGGCGGCAGCGACGTCCGTGAGGGGTGTCACACTACGGAGCCACGTGCTTGCACCTGGCACCACACTTCCAGACGTGTAAGAGGGCCCAGCGCAAGACCTGGCGGCTTAGCTACCCCCCAAGTACCCCGTCCCGTCTAACCCTGGCACTGTTGACCGGGCGGATCTAGGCCTTTGACTTTCGCCGGACGGGGTTTGACCGATGGACATTTTCACCTGGCAGCGATAGGCCAGCCCGTAGGTACAATTCGGATCAAGGTCCGGGCACAACCCACCGCAAGATTCCCTCCGTGTCTGCCCGACGTGGCCATTTCCCCCCTCCGTGCGACGGCGGCAGCGACGTCCGTGAGGGGGGTCACACTACGGAGCCGCGTGTCGTGTGCTTGCACCTGGCACCACACTTCCAGATGTGTCAGAGGGCCCAGCGAAAGATCTAGCGGCATAGCTACCCCCCCAAGTACCCCGTCCCGTCTAACCCTGGCACTGTTAACCGGGCAGATCTAGGCCTTTGACTTTCGCTGGACGGGGTTTGACCGATGGACATTTTCACCTGGCTGTGATAGGCCAGCCCATAGGTACACTTCGGATCATGGTCCGGACACAACCCACCGCAAGATTCCCTTCATGTCTGCCCGACGTGGCCGTTTCCCCGCTCCGTGCGACGGCGGCAGCGACGTCCGTGAGGGGGGTCACACTACGGAGCCGCGTGGCGGGTGCTTGCACCTGCCACCACACTTCCAGACGTGTAAGAGGGCCCAGCGCAAGACCTGGCAGCATAGCTACTCCCCCAAGTACCCTGTCCTATCTAACCCTGGCACTGTTGACCGGGCGGATCTAGGCCTTTGACTTTCGTCGGACGGGGTTTGACCGATGGACATTTTCACCTGGCTGTGATAGGCCAACCCGTAGGTACACTTCGGATCAAGTTCCGGGCACAACCCACCGCAAGATTCCATCCGTGTCTGCAAGATGTGGCCGTTTCCCCCCTCTGTGCGACGGCGGCAGTGACGTCCGTGAGGGGGGTCACACTACAGAGCCGCGTGCTTGCACCTGGCACCACACTTCCAGACGTGTAAGAGGGCCCAGCGCAAGACCTAGCGGCATAGCTACCCCCCAAGTACCCTGTCCCGTCTAACCCTGGCACTGTTGACCGGGCGGATCTAGGCCTTTGACTTTCGCCGGACGGGGTTTGACCGATGGACATTTTCACCTGGCTGTGATAGGCCAGCCCGTAGGTACAATTCGGATCAAGGTCCGGGCACAACCCCCCGCAAGATTCCCTCCGTGTCAGCCCGACATGGCCGTTTCCCCCCTCCGTGCGACGGCGGCAGCGACGTCCATGAGGGGGGTCACACTACGGAGCCGCGTGCCGGGTGCTTGCACCTGGCACCACACTTCCAGACATGTCAGAGGGCCCAGCGTAAGACCTGGCGGCATAGCTAACCCCCCAAGTACCCCGTCCCGTCCAACCCTGGCACTGTTGACCGGGCGGATCTAGGCCTTTGACTTTCGCTGGACGGGGTTTGACCGATGGACATTTTCACCTCGCTGTGATAAGCCAGCCCATATGTACACTTCGGATCAAGGTCCGGGCACAACCCACCACAAGATTCCCTCCGTGTCTGCCCGACGTGGCCATTTCCCCCCTCTGTGCGACGGCGGCAGCGACGTCCGTGAGGGGGTCACAATACGGAGCCGCGTGGCGGGTGCTTGCACCTGCCACCACACTTCCAGACGTGTAAGAGGGCCCAGCGCAAGACCTGGCGGCATAGCTACCCCCCCAAGTACACCGTCCGGTCTAACCCTGGCACTGTTGACCGGGTGGATCTAGGCCTTTGACTTTCGCCGGACGGGGTTTGACCGATGGACATTTTCACCTGGCTGTGATAGGCCAGCCCGTAGGTACACTTCAGATCAAGGTCCGGGCACAACCCACCGCCAGATTCCCTCCGTGTCTGCCCGACGTGGCCGTTTCCCCCCTCCGTGCGACGGCGGCAGCGACGTCCGTGAGGGGGGTCACACTTCGGAGCCGCGTGGTTGCACCTGGCACCACACTTCCAGACGTGTAAGAGGGCCCAGCGCAAGACCTGGCGGCATAGCTACCCCCCAAGTACCCCGTCCCGTCTAACCCTGGCATTGTTGACCGGGCGGATCTAGGCCTTTGACTTTCGCCGGACGGGGATTGACCGATGGACATTTTCACCTGGCTGTGATAGGCCAGCCCGTAGGTACACTTCGGATCAAGGTCCGGGCACAACCCACCGCAAGATTCCCTCCGTGTCAGCCCGACGTGGCCGTTTCCCCCCTCCGTGCGACGGCGGCAGCGACGTCCGTGAGGGGGGTCACACTACGGAGCCGCGTGCCGGGTGCTTGCACCTCGCACCACACTTCCAGACGTGTCAGAGGGCCCAGCGTAAGACCTGGCGGCATAGCTACCCCCCCAAGTACCCCGTCCCCTCTAACCCTGGCACTGTTGACCCGACGGATCTAGGCCTTTGACTTTCGCCGGACGGGGTTTGACCGATGGACATTTTCACCTGGCTGTGATAGGCCAGCCCGTAGGTACACTTCGGATCAAGGTCCGGGCACAACCCACCGCAAGATTCCCTCCGTGTCTGCCCGACGTGGCCGTTTCCCCCCACCGTGCGACGGCGGCAGCGACGTCCGTGAGGGGGATCACACTACGGAGCCGCGTGCTTGCACCTGGCACCACACTTCCAGACGTGTCAGAGGGCCCAGCGCAAGACCTGACGGCATAGCTACCCCCCCCCCCCAAGTACCCCATCCCGTCTAACCCTGGCACTGTTGACCGGGCGGATCTAGGCCTTTGACTTTCGCCGGAAGGGGTTTGACCGATGGACATTTTCACCTGGCTGTGATAGGCCAGCCCGTAGGTGCACTTCGGATAAGGGTCCGGGCACAACCCACCGCAAGATTCCCTCCGTATCTGCCCGACGTGGCCGTTTCCCCCCTCCGTGCGACGGCGGCAGCGACGTCCGTGAGGGGGGTCACACTACGGAGCCGCGTGCTTGCACCTGGCACCACACTTCCAGACGTGTAAGAGGGCCCAGTGCAAGACCTGGCGGCATAGCTACCCCCCAAGTACCCCGTCCCGTCTATCCCTGGCACTGTTGACCGGGCGGATCTATGCCTTTGACTTTCGCCGGACGGGGTTTGACCGATGGACATTTTCACCTGGCTGTGATAGGCCAGCCCATAGGTACAATTCGGATCAAGGTCCGGGCACAACCCACCACAAGATTCCCTCCGTGTCTGCCCGACGTGGCCGTTTCCCCCCTCCGTGCGACGGCGGCAGCGACGTCCGTGAGG
Source organism: Elymus sibiricus (assembly GCA_039707655.1). Classification (NCBI taxonomy): domain Eukaryota; kingdom Viridiplantae; phylum Streptophyta; class Magnoliopsida; order Poales; family Poaceae; genus Elymus; species Elymus sibiricus. The sequence goes on from CM077676.1 coordinate 3,534,005, forward strand.
GGGGTCACACTACGGAGCCGCGTGCCGGGTGCTTGCACCTCGCACCACACTTCCAGACGTGTCAGAGGGCCCAGCGTAAGACCTGGCGGCATAGCTACCCCCCAAGTACCCCGTCCCCTCTAACCCTGGCACTGTTGACCGGGCGGATCTAGGCCTTTGACTTTCGCCGGACGGGGTTTGACCGATGGACATTTTCACCTGGCTGTGATAGGCCAGCCCGTACGTACACTTCGGATCAAGGTCCGGGCACAACCCACCGCAAGATTCCCTCCGTATCTGCCCGACGTGGCCGTTTGCCCCCTCCGTGCGACGGCGGTAGCGACGTCCATGAGGGGGGTCACACTTCGGAGCCGCGTGCTTGGACCTGGCACCACACTTCCAGACGTGTAAGAGGGCCCAGCGCAAGATCTGGCGGCATAGCTACCCCCCAAGTACCCCGTCCTGTCTAACCCTGGCACTGTTGACCGGGCGGATCTAGGCCTTTGACTTTCGCCGGACGGGGTTTGACCGATGGACATTTTCACCTGGTTGTGATAGGCCAGCCCGTAGGTACAATTCGGATCAAGGTCCGGGCACAACCCACCACAAGATTCCCTCCGTGTCTGCCCGACGTGGCCGTTTCCCGTCTCCGTGCGACGGCGGCAGCGACGTCCGTGAGGGGGGTCACACTACGGAGCCGCGTGTCGGGTGCTTACAACTGGCACCACACTTCCAGACGTGTCAGAGGGCCCAGCGCAAGACCTGGCGGCATAGCTACCCCCCCAAGTACCCCGTCCCGTCTAACCCTGGCACTGTTGACCGGGCGGATCTAGGCCTTTGACTTTCGCCGGACGGGGTTTGACCGATGGACATTTTCACCTGGCTATGATAGGCCAGCCCGTAGGTACACTTCGGATCAAGGTCCGGGCACAACCCACCGCAAGATTCCCTCCGTGTCTGCCCGACGTGGCCGTTTCCCCCCACCGTGCGACGGCGGCAGCGACGTCCGTGAGGGGGATCACACTACGGAGCCGCATGCTTGCACCTGGCACCACACTTCCAGACGTGTCAGAGGGCCCAGCGCAAGACCTGACGGCATAGCTACCCCCCCCCCCCAAGTACCCCATCCCGTCTAACCCTGGCACTGTTGACCGGGCGGATCTAGGCCTTTGACTTTCGCCGGAAGGGGTTTGACCGATGGACATTTTCACCTGGCTGTGATAGGCCAGCCCGTAGGTACACTTCGGATCAAGGTCCGGGCACAACCCACCGCAAGATTCCCTCCGTGTCTGCCCGACGTGGCCGTTTCCCCCCTCCGTGCGACGGCGGCAGCGACGTCCGTGAGGGGGGTCACACTACGGAGCCGCGTGCTTGCACCTGGCACCACACTTCCAGACGTGTAAGAGGGCCCAGTGCAAGACCTGGCGGCATAGCTACCCCCCAAGTACCCCGTCCCGTCTATCCCTGGCACTGTTGACCGGGCGGATCTATGCCTTTGACTTTCGCCGGACGGGGTTTGACCGATGGACATTTTCACCTGGCTGTGATAGGCCAGCCCATAGGTACAATTCGGATCAAGGTCCGGGCACAACCCACCACAAGATTCCCTCCGTGTCTGCCCGACGTGGCCGTTTCCCCCCTCCGTGCGACGGCGGCAGCGACGTCCGTGAGGGGGGTCACACTACGGAGCCGCGTGCCGGGTGCTTGCACCTCGCACCACACTTCCAGACGTGTCAGAGGGCCCAGCGTAAGACCTGGCGGCATAGCTACCCCCCAAGTACCCCGTCCCCTCTAACCCTGGCACTGTTGACCGGGCGGATCTAGGCCTTTGACTTTCGCCGGACGGGGTTTGACCGATGGACATTTTCACCTGGCTGTGATAGGCCAGCCCGTACGTACACTTCGGATCAAGGTCCGGGCACAACCCACCGCAAGATTCCCTCCGTATCTGCCCGACGTGGCCGTTTGCCCCCTCCGTGCGACGGCGGTAGCGACGTCCATGAGGGGGGTCACACTTCGGAGCCGCGTGCTTGGACCTGGCACCACACTTCCAGACGTGTAAGAGGGCCCAGCGCAAGATCTGGCGGCATAGCTACCCCCCAAGTACCCCGTCCTGTCTAACCCTGGCACTGTTGACCGGGCGGATCTAGGCCTTTGACTTTCGCCGGACGGGGTTTGACCGATGGACATTTTCACCTGGTTGTGATAGGCCAGCCCGTAGGTACAATTCGGATCAAGGTCCGGGCACAACCCACCACAAGATTCCCTCCGTGTCTGCCCGACGTGGCCGTTTCCCGTCTCCGTGCGACGGCGGCAGCGACGTCCGTGAGGGGGGTCACACTACGGAGCCGCGTGTCGGGTGCTTACAACTGGCACCACACTTCCAGACGTGTCAGAGGGCCCAGCGCAAGACCTGGCGGCATAGCTACCCCCCCAAGTACCCCGTCCCGTCTAACCCTGGCACTGTTGACCGGGCGGATCTAGGCCTTTGACTTTCGCCGGACGGGGTTTGACCGATGGACATTTTCACCTGCCTGTGATAGGCCAGCCCATAGGTACACTTCGGATCATGGTCCGGACACAACCCACCGCAAGATTCCCTCCATGTCTGCCCGACGTGGCCGTTTCCCCGCTCCGTGCGACGGCGGCAGCGACGTCCGTGAGGGGGGTCACACTACGGAGCCGCGTGGCGGGTGCTTGCACCTGCCACCACACTTCCAGACGTGTAAGAGGGCCCAGCGCAAGACCTGGCGGCATAGCTACTCCCCCAAGTACCCTGTCCTATCTAACCCTGGCACTGTTGACCGGGCGGATCTAGGCCTTTGACTTTCGTCGGACGGGGTTTGACCGATGGACATTTTCACCTGGCTGTGATAGGCCAACCCGTAGGTACACTTCGGATCAAGTTCCGGGCACAACCCACCGCAAGATTCCCTCCGTGTCTGCAAGATGTGGCCGTTTCCCCCCTCTGTGCGACGGCGGCAGTGACGTCCGTGAGGGGGGTCACACTACGGAGCCGCGTGCTTGCACCTGGCACCACACTTCCAGACGTGTAAGAGGGCCCAGCGCAAGACCTAGCGGCATAGCTACCCCCCAAGTACCCTGTCCCGTCTAACCCTGGCACTGTTGACCGGGCGGATCTAGGCCTTTGACTTTCGCCGGACGGGGTTTGACCGATGGACATTTTCACCTGGCTGTGATAGGCCAGCCCGTAGGTACAATTCGGATCAAGGTCCGGGCACAACCCCCCGCAAGATTCCCTCCGTGTCAGCCCGACATGGCCGTTTCCCCCCTCCGTGCGACGGCGGCAGCGACATCCATGAGGGGGGTCACACTACGGAGCCGCGTGCCAGGTGCTTGCACCTGGCACCACACTTCCAGACATGTCAGAGGGCCCAGCGTAAGACCTGGCGGCATAGCTAACCCCCCAAGTACCCCGTCCCGTCCAAGCCTGGCACTGTTGACCGGGCGGATCTAGGCCTTTGACTTTCGCTGGACGGGGTTTGACCGATGGACATTTTCACCTCGCTGTGATAGGCCAGCCCATAGGTACACTTCGGATCAAGGTCCGGGCACAACCCACCGCAAGATTCCCTCCGTGTCTGCCCGACGTGGCCATTTCCCCCCTCTGTGCGACGGCGGCAGCGACGTCCGTGAGGGGGTCACAATACGGAGCCGCGTGGCGGGTGCTTGCACCTGCCACCACACTTCCAGACGTGTAAGAGGGCCCAGCGCAAGACCTGGCGGCATAGCTACCCCCCCAAGTACACCGTCCGGTCTAACCCTGGCACTGTTGACCGGGCGGATCTAGGCCTTTGACTTTCGCAGGACGGGGTTTGACCGATGGACATTTTCACCTGGCTGTGATAGGCCAGCCCGTAGGTACACTTCAGATCAAGGTCCGGGCACAACCCACCGCAAGATTCCCTCCGTGTCTGCCCGACGTGGCCGTTTCCCCCCTCCGTGCGACGGCGGCAGCGACGTCCGTGAGGGGGGTCACACTTCGGAGCCGCGTGGTTGCACCTGGCACCACACTTCCAGACGTGTAAGAGGGCCCAGCGCAAGACCTGGCGGCATAGCTACCCCCCAAGTACCCCGTCCCGTCTAACCCTGGCACTGTTGACCGGGCGGATCTAGGCCTTTGACTTTCGCCGGACGGGGTTTGACCGATGGACATTTTCACCTGGCTGTGATAGGCCAGCCCGTAGGTACACTTCGGATCAAGGTCCGGGCACAACCCACCGCAAGATTCCCTCCGTGTCAGCCCGACGTGGCCGTTTCCCCCCTCCGTGCGACGGCGGCAGCGACGTCCGTGAGGGGGGTCACACTACGGAGCCGCGTGCTTGCACCTGGCACCACACTTCCAGACGTGTAAGAGGGCCTAGCGCAAGACCTGGCGGCATAGCTACCCCCCAAGTACCCCGTCCCGTCTAACCCTGGCACTGTTGACCGGGCGGATCTATGCCTTTGACTTTCGCCGGACGGGGTTTGACCGATGGACATTTTCACCTGGCTGTGATAGGCCAGCCCATAGGTACAATTCGGATCAAGGTCCGGGCACAACCCACCACAATATTCCCTCCGTGTCTGCCCGACGTGGCCGTTTCCCCCCTCCGTGCGACGGCGGCAGCGACGTCCGTGAGGGGGGTCACACTACGGAGCCGCGTGCCGGGTGCTTGCACCTCGCACCACACTTCCAGACGTGTCAGAGGGCCCAGCGTAAGACCTGGCGGCATAGCTACCCCCCCAAGTACCCCGTCCCCTCTAACCCTGGCACTGTTGACCCGGCGGATCTAGGCCTTTGACTTTCGCCGGACGGGGTTTGACCGATGGACATTTTCACCTGGCTGTGATAGGCCAGCCCGTAGGTACATTTCGGATCAAGGTCCGGGCACAACCCACCGCAAGATTCCCTCCGTGTCTGCCCGACGTGGCCGTTTCCCCCCACCGTGCGACGGCGGCAGCGACGTCCGTGAGGGGGATCACACTACGGAGCCGCGTGCTTGCACCTGGCACCACACTTCCAGACGTGTCAGAGGGCCCAGCGCAAGACCTGACGGCATAGCTACCCCCCCCCCCAAGTACCCCATCACGTCTAACCCTGGCACTGTTGACCGGGCGGATCTAGGCCTTTGACTTTCGCCGGAAGGGGTTTGACCGATGGACATTTTCACCTGGCTGTGATAGGCCAGCCCGTAGGTACACTTCGGATCAAGGTCCGGGCACAACCCACCGCAAGATTCCCTCCGTGTCTGCCCGACGTGGCCGTTTCCCCCCTCCGTGCGACGGCGGCAGCGACGTCCGTGAGGGGGGTCACACTACGGAGCCGCGTGCTTGCACCTGGCACCACACTTCCAGACGTGTAAGAGGGCCCAGTGCAAGACCTGGCGGCATAGCTACCCCCCAAGTACCCCGTCCCGTCTATCCCTGGCACTGTTGACCAGGCGGATCTATGCCTTTGACTTTCGCCGGACGGGGTTTGACCGATGGACATTTTGGCCTGGCTGTGATAGGCCAGCCCATAGGTACAATTCGGATCAAGGTCCGGGCACAACCCACCACAAGATTCCCTCCGTGTCTGCCCGACGTGGCCGTTTCCCCCCTCCGTGCGACGGCGGCAGCGACGTCCGTGAGGGGGGTCACACTACGGAGCCGCGTGCCGGGTGCTTGCACCTCGCACCACACTTCCAGACGTGTCAGAGGGCCCAGCGTAAGACCTGGCGGCATAGCTAACCCCCAAGTACCCCGTCCCCTCTAACCCTGGCACTGTTGACCGGGCGGATCTAGGCCTTTGACTTTCGCCGGACGGGGTTTGACCGATGGACATTTTCACCTGGCTGTGATAGGCCAGCCCGTACGTACACTTCGGATCAAGGTCCGGGCACAACCCACCGCAAGATTCCCTCCGTATCTGCCCGACGTGGCCGTTTGCCCCCTCCGTGCGACGGCGGTAGCGACGTCCATGAGGGGGGTCACACTTCGGAGCCGCGTGCTTGGACCTGGCACCACACTTCCAGACGTGTAAGAGGGCCCAGCGCAAGATCTGGCGGCATAGCTACCCCCCAAGTACCCCGTCCCGTCTAACCCTGGCACTGTTGACCGGGCGGATCTAGGCCTTTGACTTTCGCCGGACGGGGTTTGACCGATGGACATTTTCACCTGGTTGTGATAGGCCAGCCCGTAGGTTCAATTCGGATCAAGGTCCGGGCACAACCCACCACAAGATTCCCTCCGTGTCTGCCCGACGTGGCCGTTTCCCTTCTCCGTGCGACGGCGGCAGCGACGTCCGTGAGGGGGGTCACACTACGGAGCCGCGTGTCGGGTGCTTACAACTGGCACCACACTTCCAGACGTGTCAGAGGGCCCAGCGCAAGACCTGGCGGCAAAGCTACCCCCCCAAGTACCCCGTCCCGTCTAACCCTGGCACTGTTGACCGGGCGGATCTAGGCCTTTGACTTTCGCCGGACGGGGTTTGACCGATGGACATTTTCACCTGCCTGTGATAGGCCAGCCCGTAGGTACACTTCGGATCAAGGTCCGGGCACAACCCACCGCAAGATTCCCTCCGTGTCTGCCCGACGTGGCCGTTTCCCCCCTCCGTGCGACGGCGGCAGCGACGTCCGTGAGGGGGGTCACACTACGGAGCCGCGTGCCGGGTGCTTGCACCTCGCACCACACTTCCAGACGTGTCAGAGGGCCCAGCGTAAGACCTGGCGGCATAGCTACCCCCCCAAGTACCCCGTCCCCTCTAACCCTGGCACTGTTGACCCGGCCGATCTAGGCCTTTGACTTTCGCCGGACGGGGTTTGACCGATGGACATTTTCACCTGGCTGTGATAGGCCAGCCCGTAGGTACATTTCGGATCAAGGTCCGGGCACAACCCACCGCAAGATTCCCTCCGTGTCTGCCCGACGTGGCCGTTTCCCCCCACCGTGCGACGGCGGTAGCGACGTCCGTGAGGGGGATCACACTACGGAGCCGCGTGCTTGCACCTGGCACCACACTTCCAGACGTGTCAGAGGGCCCAGCGCAAGACCTGACGGCATAGCTACCCCCCCCCCCCCCCAAGTACCCCATCCCGTCTAACCCTGGCACTGTTGATCGGGCGGATCTAGGCCTTTGACTTTCGCCGGAAGGGGTTTGACCGATGGACATTTTCACCTGGCTGTGATAGGCCAGCCCGTAGGTACACTTCGGATCAAGGTCCGGGCACAACCCACCGCAAGATTCCCTCCGTGTCTGCCCGACGTGGCCGTTTCCCCCCTCCGTGCGACGGCGGCAGCGACGTCCATGAGGGGGGTCACACTACGGAGCCGCGTGCTTGCACCTGGCACCACACTTCCAGACGTGTAAGAGGGCCCAGTGCAAGACCTGGCGGCATAGCTACCCCCCAAGTACCCCGTCCCGTCTATCCCTGGCACTGTTGACCGGGCGGATCTATGCCTTTGACTTTCGCCGGACGGGGTTTGACCGATGGACATTTTCACCTGGCTGTGATAGGCCAGCCCATAGGTACAATTCGGATCAAGGTCCGGGCACAACCCACCACAAGATTCCCTCCGTGTCTGCCCGACGTGGCCGTTTCCCCCCTACGTGCGACGGCGGCAGCGACGTCCGTGAGGGGGGTCACACTACGGAGCCGCGTGCCGGGTGCTTGCACCTCGCACCACACTTCCAGACGTGTCAGAGGGCCCAGCGTAAGACCTGGCGGCATAGCTACCCCCCAAGTACCCCGTCCCCTCTAACCCTGGCACTGTTGACCGGGCGGATCTAGGCCTTTGACTTTCGCCGGACGGGGTTTGACCGATGGACATTTTCACCTGGCTGTGATAGGCCAGCCCGTACGTACACTTCGGATCAAGGTCCGGGCACAACCCACCGCAAGATTCCCTCCGTATCTGCCCGACGTGGCCGTTTGCCCCCTCCGTGCGACGGCGGTAGCGACGTCCATGAGGGGGGTCACACTTCGGAGCCGCGTGCTTGGACCTGGCACCACACTTCCAGACGTGTAAGAGGGCCCAGCGCAAGATCTGGCGGCATAGCTACCCCCCAAGTACCCCGTCCCGTCTAACCCTGGCACTGTTGACCGGGCGGATCTAGGCCTTTGACTTTCGCCGGACGGGGTTTGACCGATGGACATTTTCACCTGGTTGTGATAGGCCAGCCCGTAGGTACAATTCGGATCAAGGTCCGGGCACAACCCACCACAAGATTCCCTCCGTGTCTGCCCGACGTGGCCGTTTCCCGTCTCCGTGCGACGGCGGCAGCGACGTCCGTGAGGGGGGTCACACTACGGAGCCGCGTGTCGGGTGCTTACAACTGGCACCACACTTCCAGACGTGTCAGAGGGCCCAGCGCAAGACCTGGCGGCAAAGCTACCCCCCCAAGTACCCCGTCCCGTCTAACCCTGGCACTGTTGACCGAGCGGATCTAGGCCTTTGACTTTCGCCGGACGGGGTTTGACCGATGGACATTTTCACCTGCCTGTGATAGGCCAGCCCGTAGGTACACTTCGGATCAAGGTCCGGGCACAACCCACCGCAAGATTCCCTCCGTGTCTGCCCGACGTGGCCGTTTCCCCCCTCCGTGCGACGGCGGCAGCGACGTCCGTGAGGGGGGTCACACTACGGAGCCGCGTGCTTGCACCTGTCTCCATACTTCCAGACGTGTAAGAGGGCCCAGCGCAAGACCTGGCGGCTTAGCTACACCCCAAGTACCCCGTCCTGTCTAACCCTGGCACTGTTGACCGGGCGGATCTAGCCTTTGACTTTCGCCGGACGGGGTTTGACTGATGGACATTTTCACCTGGCAGCGATAGGCCAGCCCGTAGGTACAATTCGAATCAAGGTCCGGGCACAACCCACCGCAAGATTCCCTCCGTGTCTGCCCGACGTGGCTGTTTCCCCCCTCCGTGCGACGGCGGCAGCGACGTCCGTGAGGGGGGTCACACTACGGAGCCGCGTGCCGGGTGCTTGCACCTGGCACCACACTTCCAGACATGTTAGAAGGCCCAGCGTAAGACCTGGCGGCATAGCTACCCCCCCCCCCCCAAGTACCCCGTCCCGTCTAACCCTGGCACTGTTGACCGGGCGGATCTAGGCCTTTGACTTTCGCTGCACGGGGTTTGACCGATATTCATTTTCACCTCGCTGTGATAGGCCAGCCCATAGGTACAATTCGGATCAAGGTCCGGGCACAACCCACCGCAAGATTCCCTCCGTGTCTGCCCGACGTGGCCGTTTCCCCCCTCCGTGCGACGGCGGTAGCGATGTCCGTGAGGGGGGTCACACTACGGAGCCGCGTGCCGGGTGCTTGCACCTGGCACAACACTTCCAGACGTGTCAGAGGGCCCAGCGCAAGACCTGGCGGCATAGCTACCCCCGCCCCCCCAAGTACCCCATCCCGTGTAACCCTGGCACTGTTGACCGGGCGGATCTAGGCCTTTGACTTTCGCCGGAAGGGGTTTGACCGATGGACATTTTCACCTGGCTGTGATAGGCCAGCCCGTAGGTACACTTCGGATCAAGGTCCGGGCACAACCCACCGCAAGATTCCCTCCGTGTCAGCCCGACGTGGCCGTTTCCCCCCTCCGTGCGACGGCGGCAGCGACGTCCGTGAGGGGGGTCACACTACGGAGCCGCGTGCTTGCACCTGGCACCACACTTCCAGACGTGTAAGAGGGCCCAGCGCAAGACCTGGCGGCATAGCTACCCCCCAAGTACCCCGTCCCGTCTAACCCTGGCACTGTTGACCGGGCGGATCTATGCCTTTGACTTTCGCCGGATGGGGTTTGACCGATGGACATTTTCACCTGGCTGTGATAGGCCAGCCCATAGGTACAATTCGGATCAAGGTCCGGGCACAACCCACCACAAGATTCCCTCCGTGTCTGCCCGACGTGGCCGTTTCCCCCCTCCGTGCGACGGCGGCAGTGACGTCCGTGAGGGGGGTCACACTACGGAGCCGCGTGCCGGGTGCTTGCACCTCGCACCACACTTCCAGACGTGTCAGAGGGCCCAGCGTAAGACCTGGCGGCATAGCTACCCCCCCCAAGTACCCCGTCCCCTCTAACCCTGGCACTGTTGACCGGGCGGATCTAGGCCTTTGACTTTCGCCGGACGGGGTTTGACCGATGGACATTTTCACCTGGCTGTGATAGGCCAGCCCGTAGGTGCACTTCGGATAAGGGTCCGGGCACAACCCACCGCAAGATTCCCTCCGTATCTGCCCGACGTGGCCGTTTCCCCCCTCCGTGCGACGGCGGCAGCGACGTCCGTGAGGGGGGTCACACTTCGGAGCCGCGTGCTTGGACCTGGCACCACACTTCCAGACGTGTAAGAGGGCCCAGCGCAAGATCTGGCGGCATAGCTACCCCCCAAGTACCCCGTCCCGTCTAACCCTGGCACTGTTGACCGGGCGGATCTAGGCCTTTGACTTTCGCCGGACGGGGTTTGACCGATGGACATTTTCACCTGGTTGTGATAGGCCAGCCCGTAGGTACAATTCGGATCAAGGTCCGGGCACAACCCACCACAAGATTCCCTCCGTGTCTGCCCGACGTGGCCGTTTCCCGTCTCCGTGCGACGGCGGCAGCGACGTCCGTGAGGGGGGTCACACTACGGAGCCGCGTGTCGGGTGCTTACAACTGGCACCACACTTCCAGATGTGTCAGAGGGCCCAGCGCAAGACCTGGCGGCATAGCTACCCCCCCAAGTACCCCGTCCCGTCTAACCCTGGCACTGTTGACCGGGCGGATCTAGGCCTTTGACTTTCGCCGGACGGGGTTTGACCGATGGACATTTTCACCTGCCTGTGATAGGCCAGCCCGTAGGTACACTTCGGATCAAGGTCCGGGCACAACCCACCGCAAGATTCCCTCCGTGTCTGCCCGACGTGGCCGTTTCCCCCCTCCGTGCGACGGCGGCAGCGATGTCCGTGAGGGGGGTCACACTACGGAGCCGCGTGCTTGCACCTGGCTCCATACTTCCAGACGTGTAAGAGGGCCCAGCGCAAGACCTGGCGGCTTAGCTACACCCCAAGTACCCCGTCCGGTCTAACCCTGGCACTGTTGACCGGGCGGATCTAGCCTTTGACTTTCGCCGGACGGGGTTTGACCGATGGACATTTTCACCTGGCAGCGATAGGCCAGCCCGTAGGTACAATTCGGATCAAGGTCCGGGCACAACCCACCGCAAGATTCCCTCCGTGTCTGCCCGACGTGGCTGTTTCCCCCCTCCGTGCGACGGCGGCAGCGACGTCCGTGAGGGGGGTCACACTACGGAGCCGCGTGCCGGGTGCTTGCACCTGGCACCACACTTCCAGACGTGTTAGAAGGCCCAGCGTAAGACCTGGCGGCATAGCTACCCCCCCCCCCCCCAAGTACCCCGTCCCGTCTAACCCTGGCACTGTTGACCGGGCGGATCTAGGCCTTTGACTTTCGCTGCACGGGGTTTGACCGATATTCATTTTCACCTCGCTGTGATAGGCCAGCCCATAGGTACAATTCGGATCAAGGTCCGGGCACAACCCACCGCAAGATTCCCTCCGTGTCTGCCCGACGTGGCCGTTTCCCCCCTCCGTGCGACGGCGGTAGCGATGTCCGTGAGGGGGGTCACACTACGGAGCCGCGTGCCGGGTGCTTGCACCTGGCACAACACTTCCAGACGTGTCAGAGGGCCCAGCGCAAGACCTGGCGGCATAGCTACCCCCCCCCCCCAAGTACCCCATCCCGTGTAACCCTGGCACTGTTGACCGGGCGGATCTAGGCCTTTGACTTTCGCCGGAAGGGGTTTGACCGATGGACATTTTCACCTGGCTGTGATAGGCCAGCCCGTAGGTACACTTCGGATCAAGGTCCGGGCACAACCCACCGCAAGATTCCCTCCGTGTCAGCCCGACGTGGCCGTTTCCCCCCTCCGTGCGACGGCGGCAGCGACGTCCGTGAGGGGGGTCACACTACGGAGCCGCGTGCTTGCACCTGGCACCACACTTCCAGACGTGTAAGAGGGCCCAGCGCAAGACCTGGCGGCATAGCTACCCCCCAAGTACCCCGTCCCGTCTAACCCTGGCACTGTTGACCGGGCGGATCTATGCCTTTGACTTTCGCCGGACGGGGTTTGACCGATGGACATTTTCACCTGGCTGTGATAGGCCAGCCCATAGGTACAATTCGGATCATGGTCCGGGCACAACCCACCACAAGATTCCCTCCGTGTCTGCCCGACGTGGCCGTTTCCCCCCTCCGTGCGACGGCGGCAGCGACGTCCGTGAGGGGGGTCACACTACGGAGCCGCGTGCCGGGTGCTTGCACCTCGCACCACACTTCCAGACGTGTCAGAGGGCCCAGCGTAAGACCTGGCGGCATAGCTACCCCCCCCCCCCAAGTACCCCGTCCCCTCTAACCCTGGCACTGTTGACCGGGCGGATCTAGTCCTCTGACTTTCGCCGGACGGGGTTTGACCGATGGACATTTTCACCTGGCTGTGATAGGCCAGCCCGTAGGTACACTTCGGATAAGGGTCCGGGCACAACCCACCGCAAGATTCCCTCCGTATCTGCCCGACGTGGCCGTTTCCCCCCTCCGTGCGACGGCGGCAGAGACGTCCGTGAGGGGGGTCACACTTCGGAGCCGCGTGCTTGGACCTGGCACCACACTTCCAGACGTGTAAGAGGGCCCAGCGCAAGATCTGGCGGCATAGCTACCCCCCAAGTACCCCATCCCGTCTAACCCTGGCACTGTTGACCGGGCGGATCTAGGCCTTTGACTTTCGCCGGACGGGGTTTGACCGATGGACATTTTCACCTGGTTGTGATAGCCAGCCCATAGGTACAATTCGGATCAAGGTCCGGGCACAACCCACCACAAGATTCCCTCCGTGTCTGGCCGACGTGGCCGTTTCCCGTCTCCGTGCGACGGCGGCAGCGACGTCCGTGAGGGGGGTCACACTACGGAGCCGCGTGTCGGGTGCTTACACCTGGCACCACACTTCCAGACGTGTCAGAGGGCCCAGCGCAAGACCTGGCGGCATAGCTACCCCCCCCCCCAAGTACCCCGTCCCGTCTAACCCTGGCACTGTTGACCGGGCGGATCTAGGCCTTTGACTTTCGCCGGACGGGGTTTGACCGATGGACATTTTCACCTGGCTGTGATAGGCCAGCCCGTAGGTACACTTCGAATCAAGGTCCGGGCACAACCCACCGCAAGATTCCCTCCGTGTCTGCCCGACGTGGCCGTTTCCCCCCTCCGTGCGACGGCGGCAGCGACGTCCATGAGGGGGGTCACACTACGGAGCCGCGTGCTTGCACCTGGCTCCATACTTCCAGACGTGTAAGAGGGCCCAGCGCAAGACCTGGCGGCTTAGCTACCCCCCAAGTACCCCGTCCTGTCTAACCCTGGCACTGTTGACCGGGCGGATCTAGGCCTTTGACTTTCGCCGGACGGGGTTTGACCGATGGACATTTTCACCTGGCAGCGATAGGCCAGCCCGTAGGTACAATTCGGATCAAGGTCCGGGCACAACCCACTGCAAGATTCCCTCCGTGTCTGCCCGACGTGGCCGTTTCCCCCCTTCGTGCGACGGCGGCAGCGACGTCCGTGAGGGGGGTCACACTACGGAGCCGCGTGCCGGGTGCTTGCACCTGGCACCACACTTCCAGACGTGTTAGAAGGCCCAGTGTAAGACCTAGCGGCATAGCTACCCCCCCCCCCAAGTACCCCGTCCCGTCTAACCCTGGCATTGTTGACCGGGCGGATCTAGGCCTTTGACTTTCGCTGCACGGGGTTTGACCGATGTTCATTTTCACCTGGCTGTGATAGGCCAGCCCATAGGTACACTTCGGATCAAGGTCCGGGCACAACCCACCGCAAGATTCCCTCCGTGTTTGCCCGATGTGGCCGTTTCTCCCCTCCGTGCGACAGCGGCAGCGACGTCCGTGAGGGGGGTCACACTACGGAGCCGCGTGGCGGGTGCTTGCACCTGCCACCACACTTCCAGACGTGTAAGAGGGCCCAGCGCAAGACCTGGCGGCATAGCTACCCCCCCAAGTACCCCGTCCCCTCTAACCCTGGCACTGTTGACCGGGCGGATCTAGGCGTTTGACTTTCGCCGGATGGGGTTTGACCGATGGACATTTTCACCTGGTTCTGATAGGCCAGCCCGTAGGTACACTTCGGATCAAGGTCCGGGCACAACCCACCGCAAGATTCCCTCCGTGTCTGCCCGACGTGGCCGTTTCCCACCTCCGTGCGACGGCGGCAGCGACGTCCGTGAGGGGGGTCACACTTCGGAGCCGCGTGCTTGCACCTGGCACCACACTTCCAGACGTGTAAGAGGGCCCAGCGCAAGACCTGACGGCATAGCTACCCCCCCCCCCCAAGTACCTCGTCCCCTCTAACCCTGGCACTGTTGACCGGGCGGATCTAGGCCTTTGACTTTCGCCGGACGGGGTTTGACTGATGGACATTTTCACCTGGTTGTGATAGGCCAGCCCGTAGGTACACTTCGGATAAAGGTCCGGGCACAACCCACCGCAAGATTCCCTCCGTGTCTGCCCGACGTGGCCGTTTCCCACCTCCGTGCGACGGCGGCAGCGACGTCCGTGAGGGGGGTCACACTTCGGAGCCGCGTGCTTGCACCTGGCACCACACTTCCAGACGTGTAAGAGGGCCCAGCGCAAGACCTGGCGGCATAGCTACCCCCCAAGTACCCTGTCCCGTCTAACCCTGGCACTGTTGACCGGGCGGATCTAAGCCTTTGACTTTCGCCGGACGGGGTTTGACCGATGGACATTTTCACCTGGCTGTGATAGGCCATCCCGTAGGTACAATTCGGATCAAGGTCCGGGCACAACCCACCACAAGATTCCCTCCGTGTCTGCCCGACGTGGCCGTTTCCCGCCTCCGTGCGACGGCGGCAGCGGCGTCCGTGAGGGGGGTCACACTACGGAGCCGCGTGCCGGGTGCTTGCACCTGGCACCACACTTCCAGACGTGTTAGAAGGCCCAGCGTAAGACCTGGCGGCATAGCTACCCCGCCCCCCCAAGTACCCCATCCCGTCTAACCCTGGCACTGTTGACCGGGCGGATCTAGGCCTTTGACTTTCGCTGCATGGGGTTTGACCGATGGACATTTTCACCTGGTTGTGATAGGCCAGCCCATAGGTACACTTCGGATCAAGGTCCGGGCACAACCCACCGCAAGATTCCCTCCGTGTTTGCCCGATGTGGCTGTTTCCCCCCTCCATGCGACGGCGGCAGCGACGTCCGTGAGGGGGGTCACACTACGGAGCCGCGTGGCGGGTGCTTGCACCTGCCACCAGACTTCCAGACATGTAAGAGGGCCCAGCGCAAGACCTGGCGTCATAGCTACCCCCCCCCCCCCAAGTACCTCGTCCCCTCTAACCCTGGCACTGTTGACCGGGCAGATCTAGGCCTTTGACTTTCGCCGGACGGGGTTTGACCGATGGACATTTTCACCTGGTTGTGATAGGCCAGCCCGTAGGTACACTTCGGATAAAGGTCCGGGCACAACCCACCGCAAGATTCCCTCCGTGTCTGCCCGACGTGGCCGTTTCCCACCTCCGTGCGACGGCGGCAGCGACGTCCGTGAGGGGGGTCACAGTTCGGAGCCGCGTGCTTGCACCTGGCACCAAACTTCCAGACGTGTAAGAGGGCCCAGCGCAAGACCTGGCGGCATAGCTATCCCCCAAGTACCACATCCCGTCTAACCCTGGCATTGTTGACCGGGCGGATCTAGGCCTTTGACTTTCGCCGGACGGGGTTTGACCGATGGACATTTTCACCTGGCTGTGATAGGCCAGCCCGTAGGTACAATTCGAATCAAGGTCCGGGCACAACCCACCACAAGATTCCCTCCGTGTCTGCCCGACGTGGCCGTTTCCCGCCTCCGTGCGACGGCGGCAGCGACGTCCGTGAGGGGGGTCACACTACGGAGCCGCGTGTCGGGTGCTTGCACCTGGCACCACACTTCCAGATGTGTCAGAGGGCCCAGCATAAGACCTGGCGGCATAGCTACCCCCCCCCCCCCAAGTACCCCGTCCCGTCTAACCCTGGCACTGTTAACCGGGCGGATCTAGGCCTTTGACTTTCGCTGGGCGGGGTTTGACCGATGGACATTTTCACCTGGCTGTGATAGGCCAGCCCATAGGTATACTTCGGATCAAGGTCCGGACACAACCCACCGCAAGATTCCCTCCATGTCTGCCCGACGTGGCCGTTTCCCCGCTCCGTGCGACGGTGGCAGCGACGTCCGTGAGGGGGGTCACACTACGGACCCGCGTGGCGGGTGCTTGCACCTGCCACCACACTTCCAGACGTGTAAGAGGGCCCAGCGCAAGACCTGGCGGCATAGCTACTCCCCCAAGTACCCCGTCCCGTCTAACCCTGGCACTGTTGACAGGGCGGATCTAGGCCTTTGACTTTCGCCGGACGGGGTTTGACCGATGGACATTTTCACCTGGTTGTGATAGGCCAGCCCGTAGGTACACTTCGGATCAAGTTTCGGGCACAACCCACCGCAAGATTCCCTCCGTGTCTGCCCGACGTGGCCGTTTCCCCCCTCCGTGCGACGGCGGCAGTGACGTCCGTGAGGGGGGTCACACTACGGAGCCGCGTGCTTGCACCTGGCACCACACCTCCAGACGTGTAAGAGGGCCCAACGCAAGACCTAGCGGCATAGCTACCCCCCAAGTACCCCGTCCCGTCTAACCCTGGCACTGTTGACCAGGCGGATCTAGGCCTTTGACTTTCGCCGGACGGGGTTTGACCGATGGACATTTTCACCTGGCTGTGATAGGCCAGCCCGTAGGTACAATTCGGATCAAGGTCCGGGCACAACCCCCCGCAAGATTCCCTCCGTGTCAGCCCGACGTGGCCGTTTCCCCCCTCCGTGCGACGGCGGCAGCGACGTCCATGAGGGGGGTCACACTACGGAGCCGCGTGCCGGGTGCTTGCACCTGGCACCACACTTCCAGACATGTTAGAGGGCCCACCGTAAGACCTGGCGGCATAGCTAACCCCCCAAGTACCCCGTCCCGTCTAAGCCTGGCACTGTAGACTGGGCGGATCTAGGCCTTTGACTTTCGCTGGACGGGGTCTGACTGATTGACATTTTCACCTGGCTGTGATAGGCCAGCCCATAGGTACACTTCGGATCAAGGTCCGGGCACAACCCACCGCAAGATTCCCTCCGTTTCCCCCCTCTGTGCGACGGCGGCAGCGACGTCCGTGAGGGGGGTCACACTACGGAGCCGCGTGGCGGGTGTTTGCACCTGCCACCACACTTCCAGACGTGTAAGAGGGCCCAGCGCAAGACCTGGCGGCATAGCTACCCCCCCCCCCAAGTACCCCGTCTCGTCTAAACCTGGCACTGTTGACCGGGCGGATCTAGGCCTTTGACTTTCGCCGGACGGGGTTTGACCGATGGACATTTTCACCTGGCTGTGATAGGCCAGCCCGTAGGTACACTTCAGATCAAGGTCCGGGCACAACCCACCGCAGGATTCCCTCCGTGTCTGCCCGACGTGGCCGTTTCCCCCTCCGTGCGACGGCGGCAGCGACGTCCGTGAGGGGGGTCACACTACGGAGCCGCGTGCTTGCACCTGGCACCACACTTCCAGACGTGTAAGAGGGCCCAGCGCAAGACCTGGCGGCATAGCTACCCCCCAAGTACCCCGTCCCGTCTAACCCTGGCACTGTTGACCGGGCGGATCTAGGCCTTTGACTTTCGCCGGACGGGGTTTGACCGATGGACATTTTCACCTGGCTGTGATAGGCCAGCCCGTAGGTACACTTTGGATCAAGGTCCGGGCACAACCCACCGCAAGATTCCCTCCGTGTCTGCTCGACGTGGCCGTTTCCCCCCTCCGTGCGACGGCGGCAGCGACGTCCGTGAGGGGGGTCACACTACGGAGCCGCGTGCTTGCACCTGGCACCACACTTCCAGACGTGTAAGAGGGCCCAGCGCAAGACCTGGCGGCATAGCTACCCCCCCAAGTACCCCGTCCCGTCTAACCCTAGCACTGTTGACCGGGCGGATCAAGGCCTTTTACTTTCGCCGGACGGGGTTTGACCGATGGACATTTTCACCTGGCTGTGATAGGCCAGCCCATAGGTACAATTCGGATCAAGGTCCGGGCACAACCCACCACAAGATTCCCTCCGTGTCTGCCCGACGTGGCCGTTCCCCCCTCCGTGCGACGGCGGCAGCGACGTCCGTGAGGGGGGTCACACTACGGAGCCGCGTGCCGGGTGCTTGCACCTCACACCACACTTCCAGACGTGTCAGAGGGCCCAGCGTAAGACCTGGCGGCATAGCTACCCCCCTAAGTACCCCGTCCCCTCTAACCCTGGTACTGTTGACCGGGTGGATCTAGGCCTTTGACTTTCGCTGGACGGGGTTTGACCGATGGACATTTTCACCTGGCTATGATAGGCCAGCCCATAGGTACACTTCGGATCAAGGTCCGGGCACAACCTACCGCAAGATTCCCTCCGTGTCTGCCCGATGTGGGCGTTTCCCCCCTCTGTGCGACGGCGGCAGCGACGTCCGTGAGGGGGGTCACACTACGGAGCCGCGTGGCGGGTGCTTGCACCTGCCACCACACTTCCAGACGTGTAAGAGGGCCCAGCGCAAGACCTGGCGGCATAGCTACCCCCCAAGTACCCCGTCTCGTCTAACCCTGGCACTGTTAACCGGGCGGATCTAGGCCTTTGACTTTCGCCTGACGGGGTTTGACCGATGGACATTTTCACCTGGCTGTGATAGGCCAGCCTGTAGGTACACTTCAGATCAAGGTCCGGGCACAACCCACCGCAAGATTCCCTCCGTGTCTGCCCGACGTGGCCGTTTCCCCCCTCCGTGCGACGGCGGGTGCGACGTCCGTGAGGGGGGTCATACTACAGAGCCGCGTGCTTGCACCAGGCACCACACTTCCAGACGTGTAAGAGGGCCCAGCGCAAGACCTGGCGGCATAGCTACCCCCCAAGTACCCCGTCCCGTCTAACCCTGGCACTGTTGACCGGGCGGATCTATGCCTTTGACTTTCGACGGACGGGGTTTGACCGATGGACATTTTCACCTGGCTGTGATAGGCCAGCCCATAGGTACAATTCGGATCAAGGTCCGGGCACAACCCACCACAAGATTTCCTCCGTGTCTGCCCGACGTGGTCGTTTCCCCCCTCCGTGCGACGGCGACAGTGACGTCCGTGAGGGGGGTCACACTACGAAGCCGCGTGCCGGGTGCTTGCACCTGGCACCACACTTCCAGACGTGTAAGATGGCCCAGCGTAAGACCTGGCGGCATAGCTACCCCCCCAAGTACCCTGTCCCCTCTAACCCTGGCACTGTTGACCAGCCGGATCTAGGCCTTTGACTTTCGCCGGACGGGGTTTGACCGATGGACATTTTCACCTGGCTGTGATAGGCCAGCCCGTAGGTACACTTCAGATCAAGGTCCGGGCAGAACCCACCGCAAGATTCCCTCCGTGTCTGCCCGACGTGGCCGTTTCCCCCCTCCGTGCGACGGCGGCAGCGACGTCCGTGAGGGGGGTCACACTACGGAGCCGCGTGCTTGCACCTGGCACCACACTTCCAGACGTGTAAGAGGGCCCAGCGCAAAACCTGGCGGCATAGCTACCCCCAAGTACCCCGTCCCGTCTAACCCTGGCACTGTTGACCGGGCGGATCTAGGCCTTTGACTTTCGCCGGACGGGGTTTGACCGATGGACATTTTCACCTGGCTGTGATAGGCCAGCCCGTAGGTACACTTCGGATCAAGGTCCGGGCACAACCCACAGCAAGATTCCCTCCGTGTCTGCCCGACGTGGCCGTTTCCCCCCTCCGTGCGACGGCGGCAGCGACGTCCGTGAGGGGGGTCACACTACGGAGCCGCGTGCTTGCACCTGGCACCACACTTCCAGACGTGTAAGAGGGTCCAGCGCAAGACCTGGCGGCATAGCTACCCCCAAGTACCCCGTCCCGTCTAACCCTGGCACTGTTGACCGGGCGGATCTAGGCCTTTGACTTTCGCCGGACGGGGTTTGACCGATGGACATTTTCACCTGGCTGTGATAGGCCAGCCCGTAGGTACACTTCGGATCAAGGTCCGGGCACAACCCACAGCAAGATTCCCTCCGTGTCTGCCCGACGTGGCCGTTTCCCCCCTCCGTGCGACGTCCGTGAGGGGGGTCACACTACGGAGCCGCGTGCTTGCACCTGGCACCACACTTCCAGACATGTAAGAGGGCCCAGTGCAAGACCTGGCGGCATAGCTACCCCCCAAGTACCCCGTCCCGTCTAACCCTGGCACTGTTGACCGGGCGGATCTATGCCTTTGACTTTCGCCGGACGGGGTTTGACCGATCGACAATTTCACCTGGCTGTGATAGGCCAGCCCATAGGTACAATTCGGATCAAGATCCGGGCACAACCCACCACAAGATTCCCTCCGTGTCTGCTCGACGTGGCCGTTTCCCCCCTCCGTGCGACGGCGGCAGCGACGTCCGTGAGGGGGGTCACACTATGGAGCCGCGTGCCGGGTGCTTGCACCTCGCACCACACTTCCAGACGTGTCAGAGGGCCCAGCGCAAGACCTGGCGGCATAGCTACCCCCCCAAGTACCCCGTCCCCTCTAACCCTGGCATTGTTGACCCGGCGGATCTAGCCCTTTGACTTTCGCCGGACGGGGTTTGACCGATGGACATTTTCACCTGCCTATGATAGGCCAGCCCGTAGGTACACTTCGGATCAAGGTCCGGGCACAACCCACCGCAAGATTCCCTCCGTGTCTGCCCGACGTGGCCGTTTCCCCCCAACGTGCGACGTCGGCAGCGACGTCCGTGAGGGGGATCACACTACGGAGCCGCGTGCTTGCACCTGGCACCACACTTCCAAACGTGTAAGAGGGCCCAGCGCAAGACCTGGCGGCTTAGCTACCCCCCAAGTACCCCGTCCCGTCTAACCCTGGCACTGTTGACCGGGCGGATCTAGGCCTTTGACTTTCGCCGGACGGGGTTTGACCGACGGACATTTTCACCTGGCAGCGATAGGCCAGCCCATAGGTACAATTCGGATGAAGGTCCGGGCACAACCCACCGCAAGATTCCCTCCGTGTCTGCCCGACGTGGCCGTTTCCCCCCTCCGTGCAACGGCGGCAGCGACGTCCGTGAGGGGGGTCACACTATGGAGCCGCGTGCTTGCACCTGGCACCACACTTCCAGACGTGTCAGAGGGCCCAGCATAAGACCTGGCGGCATAGCTACCCCCCCCCAAGTACCCCATCCCGTCTAACCCTGGCACTGTTGACCGGGCGGATCTAGGCCTTTGACTTTCGCTGGACGGGGTTTGACTGATGGACATTTTCACCTGGCTGTGATAGGCCAGCACATAGGTACACTTCGGATCAAGGTCCGGGCACAACCCACCGCAAGATTCCCTCCGTGTCTGCCCGACGTGGCCGTTTCCCCCCTCCGTGCGATGGCGGCAGCGACGTCCGTGAGGGGGGTCACACTACGGAGCCGCGTGGCGGGTGCTTGCACCTGCCACCATACTTCCAGACGTGTAAGAGGGCCCAGCGCAAGACCTGGCGACATAGCTACCCCGCCAAGTACCCCGTCCCGTCTAACCCTGGCACTGTTGACCGGGCAGATCTAGGCCTTTGACTTTCGCCGGACGGGGTTTGACCGATGGACATTTTCACCTGGCTATGATAGGCCAGCCCGTAGGTACACTTGGATCAAGTTCCGGGCACAACCCACCGCAAGATTCCCTCCGTGTCTGCTCGACGTGGCCGTTTCCCTCCTCCGTGCGACGGCGGCAGCGACGTCCGTGAGGGGGGTCACACTACGGAGCCGCGTGCTTGCACCTCGCACCACACTTCCAGACGTGTCAGAGGGCCCAGCGCAAGACCTGGCGGCATAGCTACCCCCCCAAGTACCCCGTCCCCTCTAACCCTGGCATTGTTGACCCGGCGGATCTAGGCCTTTGACTTTCGCCGGACGGGGTTTGACCGATGGACATTTTCACCTGCCTGTGATAGGCCAGCCCATAGGTACACTTCGGATCAAGGTCCGGGCACAACCCACCGCAAGATTCCCTCCGTGTCTGCCCGACGTGGCCGTTTCCCCCCACTGTGCGACGTCGGCAGCGACGTCCGTGAGGGGGATCACACTACGGAGCCGCGTGCTTGCACCTGGCACCACACTTCCAAACGTGTAAGAGGGCCCAGCGCAAGACCTGGCGGCTTAGCTACCCCCCAAGTACCCCGTCCCGTCTAACCCTGGCACTGTTGACCGGGCGGATCTAGGCCTTTGACTTTCGCCGGATGGGGTTTGACCGACGGACATTTTCACCTGGCAGCGATAGGCCAGCCCATAGGTACAATTCGGATGAAGGTCCGGGCACAACCCACCGCAAGATTCCCTCCATGTCTGCCCGACGTGTCCGTTTCCCCCCTCCGTGCGACGGCGGCAGTGACGTCCGTGAGGGGGGTCACACTACGGAGCCGCGTGCCGGGTGCTTGCACCTGGCACCACACTTCCAGACGTGTCAGAGGGCCCAACATAAGACCTGGCGGCATAGCTACCCCCCCAAGTACCCCATCCCGTCTAACCCTGGCACTGTTGACCGGGCGGATCTAGGCCTTTGACTTTCGCTGGACGGGGTTTGACTGATGGACATTTTCACCTGGCTGTGATAGGCCAGCCCATAGGTACACTTCGGATCAAGGTCCGGGCACAACCCACCGCAAGATTCCCTCCGTGTCTGCCCGACGTGGCCGTTTCCCCCCTCCGTGCGATGGCGGCAGCGACGTCCGTGAGGAGGGTCACACTACGGAGCCGCGTGGCGGGTGAATGCACCTGCCACCACACTTCCAGACGTGTAAGAGGGCCCAGCGTAAGTCCTGGCGACATAACTACCCCACCAAGTACCCCGTCCCGTCTAACCCTGGCACTGTTGACCGGGCAGATCTAGGCCTTTGACTTTCGCCGGACGGGGTTTGACCGATGGACATTTTCACCTGGCTGTGATAGGCCAGCCCGTAGGTACACTTCGGATCAAGTTCCGGGCACAACCCACCGCAAGATTCCCTCCGTGTCTGCTCGACGTGGCCGTTTCCCCCCTCCGTGCGACGGCGGCAGCGACGTCCGTGAGGGGGGTCACACTACGGAGCCGCGTGCTTGCACCTGGCACCACACTTCCAGACGTGTAAGAGGGCCCAGCGCAAGACCTGGCGGCATAGCTACCCCCCAAGTACCCCGTCCCGTCTAACCCTGGCACTGTTGACCGGGCGGATCTAGGCCTTTGACTTTCATCGGACGGGGTTTGACCGATGGACATTTTCACCTGGCTGTGATAGGCCAGCCCGTAGGTACACTTCGGATCAAGTTCCAGGCACAACCCACCACAAGATTCCCTCCGTGTCTGCCGACGTGGCCGTTTCCCGCCTCCGTGCGAGGGCGGCAGCGACGTCCGTGAGGGGGGTCACACTATAGAGCCGCGTGTTTGCACCTGGCACCACACTTCCAGACGTGTAAGAGGGCCCAGCGCAAGACCTGGCGGCATAGCTACCTCCCAAGTACCCCGTCCCGTCTAACCCTGGCACTGTTGACCGGGCGGATCTAGGCCTTTGACTTTCACCGGACGGGGTTTGACCGATGGACATTTTCACCTGGCTGTGATAGGCCAGCCCGTAGGTACAATTCGGATCAAGGTCCGGGCACAACCCACCGCAAGATTCCCTCCTTGTCTGCCCGACGTGGCCGTTTCCCCCCTCCGTGCGACGGCGGCAGCGACGTCTGTGAGGGGGGTCACACTACGGAGCCGCGTGCCGGGTGCTTGCACCTGGCACCACACTTCCAGACGTGTCAGAGGGCCCAGCGTAAGACCTGGCGGCATAGCTACCCCCCATGTACCCCGTCCCGTCTAACCTTGGCACTGTTGACCGAGCGGATCTAGGCCTTTGACTTTCGCTGCACGGGGTTTGACCGATGGACATTTTCACCTGGCTGTGATAGGCCAGCCCATAGGTACACTTCGGATCAAGGTCCGGGCACAACCCACCGCAAGATTCCCTCCGTGTCTGCCCGACGTGGCCGTTTCCTCCCTCCGTGCGACGGCGGCAGCGACGTCCGTGAGGGGGGTCACACTACGGAGCCGCGTGCCGGGTGCTTGCACCTGGCAGCACACTTCGAGACGTGTCAGAGGGCCCAGCGTAAGACCTGGCGGGATAGCTAGCCCCCCCCCCAAGTACCCCTTCCCGTCTAACCCTGGCACGGTTGACCGGGCGGATCTAGGCCTTTGACTTTCGCTAGACGGGGTTTGACCGATGGACATTTTCACCTGGCTGTTATAGGCCAGCCCGTAGGTACACTTCGGATCAAGTTCCGGGCACAACCCACCGCAAGATTCCCTCCGTGTCTGCCCGACGTGGCCGTTTCCCCCCTCCGTGCGACGGCGGCAGCGACGGCCGTGAGGGGGGTCATACTTTGGAGCCGCGTGCTTGCACCTGGCACCACACTTCCAGATGTGTAAGAGGGCCAAGCGCAAGACCTAGCGGCAAAGCTACCCCCCAAGTACCCCGTCCCGTCTAACCCTGGCACTGTTGACCGGGCGGATCTAGGCCTTTGACTTTCGCCGGACGGGGTTTGACCGATGGACATTTTCACCTGGCTGTGATAGGCCAGCCCGTAGGTACACTTCGGATCAAGTTCCGGGCACAACCCACCGCAAGATTCCCTCCGTGTCTGCCCGACGTGGCCGTTTCCCCCCTCCGTGCGACGGCGGCAGCGACGTCCGTGAGGGGGGTCACACTACGGAGCCGCGTGCTTGCACATGGCACCACACTTCCAGACGTGTAAGAGGGCCCAGCGTAAGTCCTGGCGACATAACTACCCCACCAAGTACCCCGTCCCGTCTAACCCTGGCACTGTTGACCGGGCAGATCTAGGCCTTTGACTTTCGCCGGACGGGGTTTGACCGATGGACATTTTCACCTGGCTGTGATAGGCCAGCCCGTAGGTACACTTCGGATCAAGTTCCGGGCACAACCCACCGCAAGATTCCCTCCGTGTCTGCCGACGTGGCCGTTTCCCGCCTCCGTGCGAGGGCGGCAGCGACGTCCGTGAGGGGGGTCACACTATAGAGCCGCGTGCTTGCACCTGGCACCACACTTCCAGACGTGTAAGAGGGCCCAGCGCAAGACCTGGCGGCATAGCTACCTCCCAAGTACCCCGTCCCGTCTAACCCTGGCACTGTTGACCGGGCGGATCTAGGCCTTTGACTTTCACCGGACGGGGTTTGACCGATGGACATTTTCACCTGGCTGTGATAGGCCAGCCCGTAGGTACAATTCGGATCAAGGTCCGGGCACAACCCACCGCAAGATTCCCTCCTTGTCTGCCCGACGTGGCCGTTTCCCCCCTCCGTGCGACGGCGGCAGCGACGTCTGTGAGGGGGGTCACACTACGGAGCCGCGTGCCGGGTGCTTGCACCTGGCACCACACTTCCAGACGTGTCAGAGGGCCCAGCGTAATACCTGGCGGCATAGCTACCCCCCATGTACCCCGTCCCGTCTAACCTTGGCACTGTTGACCGAGCGGATCTAGGCCTTTGACTTTCGCTGCACGGGGTTTGACCGATGGACATTTTCACCTGGCTGTGATAGGCCAGCCCATAGGTACACTTCGGATCAAGGTCCGGGCACAACCCACCGCAAGATTCCTTCCGTGTCTGCCCGACGTGGCCGTTTCCCCCCTCCGTGCGACGGCGGCAGCGACGTCCGTGAGGGGGGTCACACTACGGAGCCGCGTGCCGGGTGCTTGCACCTGGCACCACACTTCCAGACGTGTCAGAGGGCCCAGCGTAAGACCTGGCGGCATAGCTACCCCCCATGTACCCCGTCCCGTCTAACCTTGGCACTGTTGACCGAGCGGATCTAGGCCTTTGACTTTCGCTGCACGGGGTTTGACCGATGGACATTTTCACCTGGCTATGATAGGCCAGCCCATAGGTACACTTCGGATCAAGGTCCGGGCACAACCCACCGCAAGATTCCCTCCGTGTCTGCCCGACGTGGCCGTTTCCCCCCTCCGTGCGACGGCGGCAGCGACGTCCGTGAGGGGGGTCACACTACGGAGCCGCGTGCCGGGTGCTTGCACCTGGCACCACACTTCCAGACGTGTCAGAGGGCCCAGCGTAAGACCTGGCGGGATAGCTAGCCCCCCCCCACAAGTACCCCTTCCCGTCTAACCCTGGCACGGTTGACCGGGCGGATCTAGGCCTTTGACTTTCGCTAGACGGGGTTTGACCGATGGACATTTTCACCTGGCTGTTATAGGCCAGCCCGTAGGTACACTTCGGATCAAGTTCCGGGCACAACCCACCGCAAGATTCCCTCCGTGTCTGCCCGACGTGGCCGTTTCCCCCCTCCGTGCGACGGCGGCAGCGACAGCCGTGAGGGGGGTCATACTATGGAGCCGCGTGCTTGCACATGGCACCACACTTCCAGATGTGTAAGAGGGCCAAGCGCAAGACCTGGCGGCAAAGCTACCCCCCAAGTACCCCGTCCCGTCTAACCCTGGCACTGTTGACCGGGCGGATCTAGGCCTTTGACTTTCGCCGGACGGGGTTTGACCGATGGACATTTTCACCTGGCTGTGATAGGCCAGCCCGTAGGTACACTTCGGATCAAGTTCCGGGCACAACCCACCGCAAGATTCCCTCCGTGTCTGCCCGACGTGGCCGTTTCCCCCCTCCGTGCGACGGCGGCAGCGACGTCCGTGAGGGGGGTCACACTACGGAGCCGCGTGCTTGCACCTGGCACCACACTTCCAAACGTGTAAGAGGGCCCAGCGCAAGACCTGGCGGCATAACTACCTCTCAAGTACCCCGTCCCGTCTAACCCTGGCACTGTTGACCGGGCGGATCTAGGCCTTTGACTTTCACCGGACGGGGTTTGACCTATAGACATTTTCACCTGGCTGTGATAGGCCAGCCCGTAGGTACAATTCGGATCAAGGTCCGGGCACAATCCACCGCAAGATTCCCTCCGTGTCTGCCCGACGTGGCCGTTTCCCCCCTCCGTGCGACGGCGGCAGCGACGTCCGTGAGGGGGGTCACACTACGGAGCCGCGTGCCGGGTGCTTGCACCTGGCACCACACTTCCAGACGTGTCAGGGGGCCCAGCGTAAGACCTGGCGGCATAGCTATCCCCCCAAGTACCTCGTCCCGTCTAACCCTGGCACTGTTGTCCGGGCGGATCTAGGCCTTTGACTTTCGTTAGACGGGGTTTGACCGATGGACATTTTCACCTGGCTGTGATAGGCCAGCCCGTAGGTACACTTCGGATCAAGTTCCGGGCACAACCCACCGCAAGATTCCCTCCGTGTCTGCCTGACGTGGCCGTTTCCCCCCTCCGTGCGACGGCGGCAGCGACGTCCGTGAGGGGGGTCATACTACGGAGCCGCGTGCTTGCACCTGGCACAACACTTCCAGACGTGTAAGAGGGCCCAGCGCAAGACCTGGCGGCATAGCTACCCCCCAAGTACCCCGTCCCGTCTAACCCTGCACTGTTGACCGGGCGGATATAGGCCTCTGACTTTCGCCGGACGGGGTTTGACCGATGGACATTTTCACCTGGCTGTGATAGGCCAGACCGTAGGCACACTTCGGATCAAGTTCCGGGCACAACCCACCGCAAGATTCCCTCCGTGTCTGCCCGACGTGGCCGTTTCCCCCCTCCGTGCGACGGCGGCAGCGACGGCCGTGACGGGGGTCACATTACGGAGCCGCGTGCTTGCACCTGGCACCACACTTCCAGACGTGTAAGAGGGCCCAGCGCAAGACCTGGCGGCATAGCTACCTCCCAAGTACCCCGTCCCGTCTAACCCTGGCACTGTTGACCGGGCAGATCTAGGCCTTTGACTTTCGCCGGACGGGGTTTGACCGATGGACATTTTCACCTGGCTGTGATAGGCCAGCCCGTAGGTACAATTCGGATCAAGGTCCGGGCACAACCCACCGCAAGATTCCCTCCGTGTCTGCCCGACGTGGCCGTTTCCCCCCTCCGTGCGACGGCGGCAGCGACGTCCGTGAGGGGGGTCACACTACGGAACCGCGTGCCGGGTGCTTGCACCGGGCACCACACTTCCACACGTGTCAGAGGGCCCAGCGTAAGACCTGGCGGCATAGCTACCCCCCCAAGTACCCCGTCCTGTCTAACCCTGGCACTGTTGACCGGGCGGATCTAGGCCTTTGACTGTCGCTGGACGGGGTTTGACCGATGGACATTTTCACCTGGCTGTGATAGGCCAGCCCATAGGTACACTTCGGATCAAGGTCCAGCCACAACCCAACGCAAGATTCCCTCCGTGTCTGCCCGACGTGGCCGTTTCCCCCCTCCTTGTGACGGCGGCAGCGATGTCCGTGAGGGGGGTCACACTACGGAGCCGCGTGGAGGGTGCTTGCACCTGCCACCACACTTCCAGACGTGTAAGAGGGCCCAGCGCAAGACCTGGCGGCATAGCTACCCCCCCAAGTACACCGTACCGTCTAACCCTGGCACTGTTGACCGGGCAGATCTAGGCCTATCACTTTCGCCGAACGGGGTTTGACCGACGGACATTTTCACCTGGCTATGATAGGCCAGCCCGTAGGTACACATCGGATCAAGTTCCGGGCACAACCCACCGCAAGATTCCCTCCGTGTCTGCCCGACGTGTCCGTTTCCCCCCTCCGTGCGACGGCGGCAGCGACGTCCGTGAGGGGGGTCACACTACGGAGCCGCGTGCTTGCACCTGGCACCACACTTCCAGACGTGTAAGAGGGCCCAGCGCAAGACCTGGCGGCATAGCTACCCCCCAACTACCCCGTCCCGTCTAACCCTGGCACTGTTGACCGGGCGGATCTAGGCCTTTGACTTTCGTCGGGCGGGGTTTGACCGATGGACATTTTCACCTGGCTGTAATAGGCCAGCCCGTAGGAACACTTCGGATCAAGTTCCGGGCACAACCCACCGCAAAATTCCCTCCGTGTCTGCCCGACGTGGCCGTTTCCCCCCTCCGTGCGACGGCGGCAGCGACGTCCGTGAGGGGGGTCACACTACGGAGCCGCGTGCTTGCACCTGGCACCACACTTCCAAACGTGTAAGAGGGCCCAGCGCAAGTCCTGGCGGCATAGCTACCTCCCAAGTACCCCGTCCCGTCTAACCCTGGCACTGTTGACCGGGCGGATCTAGGCCTTTGACTTTCACCGGACGGGGTTTGACCGATGGACATTTTCACCTGGCTGTGATAGGCCAGCCCGTAGGTACAATTCGAATCAAGGTCCGGGCACAACCCACCGCAAGATTCCCTCCGTGTCTGCCCGACATGGCTGTTTCCCCCCTCCGTGCGACGGC
This sequence comes from Elymus sibiricus, assembly GCA_039707655.1. Lineage (NCBI taxonomy): Eukaryota > Viridiplantae > Streptophyta > Magnoliopsida > Poales > Poaceae > Elymus > Elymus sibiricus. Next base: position 3,563,401 of record CM077676.1, read on the forward strand.
GGCAGCGACGTCCGTGAGGGGGGTCACACTACGGAGCCGCGTGCCGGGTGCTTGCACCTGGCACCACAATTCCAGACGTGTCAAAGGGCCCAGCGTAAGACCTGGCGGCATAGCTACCACCCCAAGTACCCCGTCCCGTCTAACCTTCGCACTGTTGACAGGGCGGATCTAGGCCTTTGACTTTCGCTAGACGGGGTTTGACCGATGGACATTTTCACCTGGCTGTGATAGGCCAGCCCATAGGTACACTTCGGATCAAGGTCCGGGCACAACCCACCGCAAGATTCCCTCCGTGTCTGCCCGACGTGGCCGTTTCCCCCCTCCGTGCGACGGCGGCAGCGACGTCCATGAGGGGGGTCACACTACAGAGCCGCGTGCCGGGTGCTTGCACCTGGCACCACACTTCCAGACGTGTCAGAGGGCCCAGCGTAAGACCTGGCGGGATAGCTAGCCCCCCCCAAGTACCCCTTCCCGTCTAACCCTGGCACTGTTGACCGGGCGGATCTAGGCCTTTCACTTTCGCTAGACGGGATTTGACCGATGGAGATTTTCACCTGGCTGTGACAGGCCAGCCCGTAGGTACACTTCGGATCAAGTTCCGGGCACAACCCACCGCAAGATTCCCTCCGTGTCTGCCCGACGTGGCCGTTTCCCCCCTCCGTGCGACGGCGGCAGCGATGTCCGTGAGGGGGGTCACACTACGGAGCCACGTGCCGGGTGCTTGCACCTGGCACCACACTTCCAGACGTGTAAGAGGGCCCAGCGCAAGACCTGGCGGGATAGCTACCCCCCAAGTACCCCGTCCCGTCTATCCCTGGCACTGTTGACCGGGCGGATCTAGGCCTTTGACTTTCGCCGGACGGGGTTTGACCGATGGACATTTTCACCTGGCTGTGATAGGCCAGCCCGTAGGTACACTTCGGATCAAGTTCCGGGCACAACCCACCGCAAGATTCCCTCCGTGTCTGCCCGACGTGGCCGTTTCCCCCCTCCGTGCGACGGCGGCAGCGACGTCCGTGAGGGGGGTCACACTACGGAGCCGCGTGCTTGCACCTGGCACCACACTTCCAGACGTGTAAGAGGGCCCAGCGCATGACCTGGCGGTATAGCTACCTCCCAAGTACCCCGTCCCGTCTAACCCTGGCACTGTTGACCGGGCGGATCTACGTCTTTGACTTTCACCGGACGGGGTTTGACCGATGGACATTTTCACCTGGCTGTGATAGGCCAGCCCGTAGGTACAATTCGGATCAAGGTCCGGGCACAATCCACCGCAAGATTCCCTCCGTGTCTGCCCGACGTGGCCGTTTCCCCCCTCCGTGCGACGGCTGCAGCGACGTCCGTGAGGGGGGTCGCACTACGGAGCCGCGTGGCGGGTGCTTGCACTTGGCACCACACTTCCAAACGTGTCAGAGGGCCGAGCGTAAGACCTGGCGGCATAGCTACCCCCCCCAAGTACCCCGTCCCGTCTAACCCTGGCACTGTTGACCGGGCGGATCTAGGCCTTTGACTTTCGCTGGACGGGGTTTGACCGATGGACATTTTGACCTGGCTGTGATAGGCCAGCCCATAGGTACACTTTGGATCAAGGTCCGGGCACAACCCACCCCAAGATTCCCTCCGTGTCTGCCCGACGTGGCTGTTTCCCCCCTCCATGCGACGGCGGCAGCGACGTCCGTGAGGGGGGTCACACTACGGAGCCGCGTGCCGGGTGCTTGCACCGGGCACCACACTTCCAGACGTGTCAGAGGGCCCAGCGTAAGACCTGGCCGCATAGCTACCCCCCCAAGTACCCCGTCCCGTCTAACCCTGGCACTGTTGACCGGGCGGATCTAGGCCTTTGACTTTCGCTGGACGGGGTTTGACCGATGGAGATTTTCACCTGGCTGTGACAGGCCAGCCCGTAGGTACACTTCGGATCAAGTTCCGGGCACAACCCACCGCAAGATTCCCTCCGTGTCTGCCCGACGTGGCCGTTTCCCCCCTCCGTGCGACGGCGGCAGCGATGTCCGTGAGGGGGGTCACACTACGGAGCCGCGTGCCGGGTGCTTGCACCTGGCACCACACTTCCAGACGTGTAAGAGGGCCCAGCGCAAGACCTGGCGGCATAGCTACCCCCCAAGTACCCCGTCCCGTCTATCCCTGGCACTGTTGACCGGGCGGATCTAGGCCTTTGACTTTCGCCGGACGGGGTTTGACCGATGGACATTTTCACCTGGCTGTGATAGGCCAGCCCGTAGGTACACTTCGGATCAAGTTCCGGGCACAACCCACCGCAAGATTCCCTCCGTGTCTGCCCGACATGGCCGTTTCCCCCTTCCGTGCGACGGCGGCAGCGACGTCCGTGTGGGGGGTCACACTACGGAGCCGCGTGCTTGCACCTGGCACCACACTTCCAGACGTGTAAGAGGTCCCAGCGCAAGACCTGGCGGCATAGCTACCTCCCAAGTACCCCGTCCCGTCTAACCCTGGCACTGTTGACCGGGCGGATCTAGGCCTTTGACTTTCACCGGACGGGGTTTGACCGATGGACATTTTCACCTGGCTGTGATAGGCCAGCCCGTAGGTACAATTCGGATCAAGGTCCGGGCACAATCCACCGCAAGATTCCCTCCATGTCTGCCCGACGTGGCCGTTTCCCCCCTCCGTGCGACGGCGGCAGCGACGTCCGTGAGGGGGGTCACACTACGGAGCCGCGTGGCGGGTGCTTGCACTTGGCACCACACTTCCAAATGTGTCAGAGGGCCCAGCGTAAGACCTGGCGGCATAGCTACCCCCCCAAGTACCCCGTCCAGTCTAACCCTGGCACTGTTGACCGGGCGGATCTAGGCCTTTGACTTTCGCTAGACGGGGTTTGACCGATGGACATTTTGACCTGGCTGTGATAGGCCAGCCCATAGGTACACTTTGGATCAAGGTCCGGGCACAACCCACCGCAAGATTCCCTCCGTGTCTGCCCGACGTGGCTGTTTCCCCCCTCCGTGCGACGGCGGCAGCGACGTTCGTGAGGGGGGTCACACTACGGAGCCGCGTGCCGGGTGCTTGCACCGGGCACCACACTTCCAGACGTGTCAGAGGGCCCAGCGTAAGACCTGGCGGCATAGCTACCCCCCCAAGTACCCCGTCCCGTCTAACCCTGGCACTGTTGACCGGGCGGATCTAGGCCTTTGACTTTCGCTGGACGGGGTTTGACCGATGGACATTTTCACCTGGCTGTGATTGGCCAGCCCATAGGTACACTTCGGATCAAGGTCCGGGCAAAACCCACCGCAAGATTCCCTCCGTGTCTGCCCGACGTGGCCGTTTCCCCCCTCCGTGCGACGGCGGCAGCGACGTCCGTGAGGGGGGTCACACTACGGAACCGCGTGGCGGGTGCTTGCACCTGCCTCCACACTTCCAGACGTGTAAGAGGGCCCAGCGCAAGACCTGGCGGCATAGCTACCCCCCACCCCCCAAGTACCCCATCCCGTCTAACCCTGGCACTGTTGACCGGGCAGATCTAGGCCTTTGACTTTCGCCGAACGGGGTTTGACCGATGGACATTTTCACCTGGCTGTGATAGGCCAGCCCGTAGGTACACTTCGGATCAAGTTCCGGGCACAACCCACCGCAAAATTCCCTCCGTGTCTGCCCGACATGGCCGTTTCCCCCCTCCGTGCGACGGCGGCAGCGACGTCCGTGAGGGGGGTCACACTATGGAGCCGCGTGCTTGCACCTGGCACCACACTTCCAGACGTGTAAGAGGGCCCAGCGCAAGACCTGGCGGCATAGCTACCTCCCAAGTACCCCATCCCGTCTAACCCTGGCACTGTTGACCGGGCGGATCTAGGCCTTTGAGTTTCACCGGGCGGGGTTTGACCGATGGACATTTTCACCTGGCTGTGATAGGCCAGCCCATAGGTACAATTCGGATCAAGGTCCAGGCACAACCCACCGCAAGATTCCCTCCGTGTCTGCCCGACGTGGCCGTTTCCCCCCTCCGTGCGACGGCGGCAGCGACGTCCGTGAGGGGGGTCACACTACGGAGCCGCGTGCCGGGTGCTTGCACCTGGCACCACAATTCCAGACGTGTTAGAGGGCCCAGCGTAAGACCTGGCGGCATATCTACCCCCCAAGTACCCCGTCCCGTCTAACCTTGGCACTGTTGACCGGGCGGATCTAGGCCTTTGACTTTCGCTGGACGGGGTTTGACCGATGAACATTTTCACCTGGCTGTGATAGGCCAGCCAATAGGTACACTTCAGATCAAGGTCCGGGCACAACCCACCGCAAGATTCCCTCCGTGTCTGCCCGACGTGGCCGTTTCCCCCCTCCGTGCGACGGCGGCAGCGACGTCCGTGATGGGTGTCACACTACGGAGCCGCGTGCCTGGTGCTGGCACCTGGCACCACACTTCCAGACGTGTCAGGGGGCCCAGCATAAGACCTGGCGGGATAGCTACCCCCCCCAAGTACCCCTTCCCGTCTAACCCTGGCACTGTTGACCGGGCGGATCTAGGCCTTTCACTTTCGCTAGACGGGGTTTGACCGATGGACATTTTCACCTGGCTGTGATAGGCCAGCCCGTAGGTACACTTCGGATCAAGTTCCGGGCACAACCCACCGCAAGATTCCCTCCGTGTCTGCCCGACGTGGCCGTTTCCCCCCTCCGTGCGACGGCGGCAGCGACGTCCGTGAGGGGGGTCACACTACGGAGCCGCGTGCTTGCACCTGGCACCACACTTCCAGACGTGTAAGAGGGCCCAGCGCAAGACCTGGCGGCATAGCTACCTCCCAAGTACCCCGTCCCGTGTAACCCTGGCACTGTTGACCGGGCGGATCTAGGCCTTTGAGTTTCACCGGACGGGGTTTGACCGATGGACATTTTTACCTGGCTGTGATAGGCCAGCCCGTAGGTACAATTCGGATCAAGGTCCGGGCACAATCCACCGCAAGATTCCCTCCGTGTCTGCCCGACGTGGCCGTTTCCCCCCTCCGTGCGACGGCGGCAGCGACGTCCGTGAGGGGGGTCACACTACGGAGCCGCGTGGCGGGTGCTTGCACCTGGCACCACACTTCCAGACGTGTCAGAGGGCCCAGCGTAAGACCTGGCGGCATAGCTACCCCCCCAAGTACCCCGTCCCGTCTAACCCTGGCATTGTTGACCGGGCGGATCTAGGCCTTTGACTTTCGCTGGACGGGGTTTGACCGATGGACATATTCACCTGGCTGTGATAGGCCAGCCCATAGGTACACTTTGGATCAAGGTCCGGGCACAACCCACCGCAAGATTCCCTCCGTGTCTGCCCGACGTGGCTGTTTCCCCCCCTCCGTGCGACGGCGGCAGCGACGTCCGTGAGGGGTGTCACACTACGGAGCCGCGTGCCGGGTGCTTGCACCGGGCACCACACTTCCAGACGTGTCAGAGGGCCCAGCGTAAGACCTGGCGGCATAGCTACCCCCCCAAGTACCCCGTCCCGTCTAACCCTGGCACTGTTGATCGGGCGGATCTAGGCCTTTGACTTTCGCTGGACGGGGTTTGACCGATGGACATTTTCACCTGGCTGTGATAGGCCAGCCCATAGGTACACTTCGGATCAAGGTCCGGGCAAAACCCACCGCAAGATTCCCTCTGTGTCTGCCCGACGTGGCCGTTTCCCCCCTCCGTGCGACGGCGGCAGCGACGTCCGTGAGGGGGGTCACACTACGGAGCCGCGTGGCGGGTGCTTGCACCTGCCACCACACTTCCAGACGTGTAAGAGGGCCCAGTGCAAGACCTGGCGGCATAGCTACCCCCCCCCCCCCAAGTACCCCGTCCCGTCTAACCCTGGCACTGTTGACCGGGCAGATCTAGGCCTTTGACTTTCGCCGAACGGGGTTTGACCGACGGACATTTTCACCTGGCTGTGATAGGCCAGCCCGTAGGTACACTTCGGATCAAGTTCCGGGCACAACCCACCGCAAGATTCCCTCCGTGTCTGCCCGACGTGGCCGTTTCCCCCCTCCGTGCGACGGCGGCAGCGACGTCCGTGAGGTGGGTCACACTATGGAGCCGCGTGCTTGCCCCTGGCACCACACTTCCAGACGTGTAAGAGGGCCCAGCGCAAGACCTGGCGGCATAGCTACCCCCCCAAGTACCCCGTCCCATCTAACCTTGGCACTGTTGACCGGGCGGATCTAGGCCTTTGACTTTCGCTGGACGGGGTTTGACTGATGGACATTTTCACCTGGCTGTGATAGGCCAGCCCATAGGTACACTTCGGATCAAGGTCCGGGCACAACCCACCGCAAGATTCCCGCCGTGTCTGCCCGACGTGGCCGTTTCCCCCCTCCGTGCGACGGCGGCAGCGACGTCCGTGATGGGGGTCACACTACGGAGCCGCGAGCCGGGTGCTGGCACCTGGCACCACACTTCCAGACGTGTCAGAGGGCCCAGCGTAAGACCTGGCGGGATAGCTACCCCCCCCCCCCCAAGTACCGCTTCCCGTCTAACCCTAGCACTGTTGACCGGGTGGATCTAGGCCTTTCACTTTCGCTAGACAGGGTTTGACCGATGGACATTTTCACCTGGCTGTGATAGGCCAGCACGTAGGTACACTTCGGATCAAGTTCCGGGCACAACCCACCGCAAGATTCCCTCCGTGTCTGCCCGACGTGGCCGTTTCCCCCCTCCGTGCGACGGCGGCAGCGACGTCCGTGAGGGGGGTCATACTACGGAGCCGCGTGCTTGCACCTGGCACCACACTTCCAGACGTGTAAGAGGGCCCAGCGCAAGACCTGGCGGCATAGCTACCCCCCAAGTACCCCGTCCCGTCTAACCCTGGCACTGTTGACCGGGCGGATCTAGGCCTTTGACTTTCGTCGGACGGGGTTTGACCGATGGACATTTTCACCTGGCTGTGATAGGCCAGCCCATAGGTACACTTCGGATCAAGTTCCGGGCACAACCCACCGCAAAATTTTCTCCGTGTCTGCCTGACGTGGCCGTTTCCCCCCTCCGTGCGACGGCGGCAGCGACGTCCGTGAGGGGGGTCACACTATGGAGCCGTGTGCTTGCACCTGGCACCACACTTCCAGACGTGTAAGAGGGCCTAGCGCAAGACCTGGCGGCATAGCTACCTCCCAAGTACCCCGCCCCGTCTAACCATGGCACTGTTGACCGGGCGGATCTAGGCCTTTGACTTTCACCGGGCGCGGTTTGACCGATGGACATTTTCACCTGGCTGTGATAGGCCAGCCCATAGGTACAATTCGGATCAAGGTCCGGGCACAACCCACCGCAAGATTCCCTCTGTGTCTGCCCGACGTGGCCGTTTCCCCCCTCCGTGCGACGGCGGCAGCGACGTCCGTGAGGGGGGTCACACTACGGAGCCGCGTGCCGGGTGCTTGCACCTGGCACCACAATTCCAGACGTGTCAGAGGGCCCAGCGTAAGACCTGGCGGCATAGCTACCCCCCCAAGTACCCCGTCCCATCTAACCTTGGCACTGTTGACCGGGCGGATCTAGGCCTTTGACTTTCGCTGGACGGGGTTTGACCGATGGACATTTCCACCTGGCTGTGATAGGCCAGCCCATAGGTACACTTCGGATCAAGGTCCGGGCACAACCCACCGCAAGATTCCCTCCGTGTCTGCCCGACGTGGCCGTTTCCCCCCTCCGTGCGACGGCGGCAGCGACGTCCGTGATGGGGGTCACACTACGGAGCCGCGAGCCGGGTGCTGGCACCTGGCACCACACTTCCAGACGTGTCAGAGGGCCCAGCGTAAGACCTGGCGGGATAGCTACCCCCCCCCCCCCCAAGTACCCCTTCCCGTCTAACCCTAGCACTGTTGACCGGGTGGATCTAGGCCTTTCACTTTCGCTAGACAGGGTTTGACCGATGGACATTTTCACCTGGCTATGATAGGCCAGCACGTAGGTACACTTCGGATCAAGTTCCGGGCACAACCCACCGCAAGATTCCCTCCGTGTCTGCCCGACGTGGCCGTTTCCCCCCTCCGTGCGACGGCGGCAGCGACGTCCGTGAGGGGGGTCATACTACGGAGCCGCGTGCTTGCACCTGGCGCCACACTTCCAGACGTGTAAGAGGGCCCAGCGCAAGACCTGGCGGCATAGCTACCCCCCAAGTACCCCGTCCCGTCTAACCCTGGCACTGTTGACCGGGCGGATCTAGGCCTTTGACTTTCGCCGGACGGGGTTTGACCGATGGACATTTTCACCTGGCTGTGATAGGCCAGCCCGTAGGTACACTTCGGATCAAGTTCCGGGCACAACCCACCGCAAGATTCCCTCCGTGTCTGCCCGACGTGGCCGTTTCCCACCTCCGTGCGACGGCGGCAGCGACGTCCGTGAGGGGGGTCACACTACGGAGCCGTGTGCTTGCACCTGGCACCACACTTCCAGACGTGTAAGAGGGCCCAGCGCAAGACCTGGCGGCATAGCTACCTCCCAAGTACCCCGTCCCGTCTAACCCTGGCACTGTTGACCGGGCGGATCTAGGCCTTTGACTTTCCCCGGACGGGGTTTGACCGATGGACATTTTCACCTGGCTGTGATAGGCCAGCCCGTAGGTACAATTCGGATCAAGGTCCGGGCACAATCCACCGCAAGATTCCCTCCGTGTCTGCCCGACGTGGCCGTTTCCCCCCTCCGTGCGACGGCGGCAGCGACGTCCGTGAGGGGGGTCACACTACGGAGCCGCGTGCCGGGTGCTTGCACCTGGCACCACACTTCCAGACGTGTCAGAGGGCCCAGCGTAACACCTGGCGGCATAGCTACCCCCCCAAGTACCCCGTCCCGTCTAACCCTGGCACTGTTGACCGGGCGGATCTAGGCCTTTGACTTTCGCTGGACGGGGTTTGACCGATGGACATTTTCACCTGGCTGTGATAGGCCAGCCCATAGGTACACTTCGGATCAAGGTCCGGGCACAACCCACTGCAAGATTCCCTCCGTGTCTGCCCGACGTGGCCGTTTCCCCCCTCCTTGCGACGGTGGCAGCGACGTCCGTGAGGGGGGTCACACTACGGAGCCGCGTGTCGGGTGCTTGCACCTGGCACCACACTTCCAGACGTGTCAGAGGGCCCAGCGTAAGACCTGGCGGCATAGCTACCCCCCCCCCATGTACCCCATCCCGTCTAACCCTGGCACAGTTGACCGGGCGGATCTAGGCCTTTGACTTTCGCAAGACGGGGTTTGACCGATGGACATTTTCACCTGGCTGTGATAGGCCAGCCCGTAGGTACACTTCGGATCAAGTTCCGGGCACAACCCACCGCAAGATTCCCTCCGTGTCTCCCCGACGTGGCCGTTTCCCCCCTCCGTGCGACGGCGGCAGCGACGTCCGTGATGGGGGTCATACTACGGAGCCGCGTGCTTGCACCTGGCACCACAATTCCAGACGTGTAAGAGGGCCCAGCGCAAGACCTGGCGGCATAGCTACCCCCCAAGTACCCCGTCCCGTCTAACCCTGGCACTGTTGACCGGGCGGATCTAGGCCTCTGACTTTCGCCGGACGGGGTTTGACCGATGGACATTTTCACCTGGCTGTGATAGGCCAGCCCGTAGATACACTTCGGATCAAGTTCCGGGCACAACCCACCGCCAGATTCCCTCCGTGTCTGCCCGACGTGGCCGTTTCCCCCCTCCGTGCGACGGCAGCAGCGACGTCCGTGAGGGGGGTCACACTACGGAGCCGCATGCTTGCACCTGGCACCACGCTTCCAGACGTGTAAGAGGGCCCAGTGCAAGACCTGGCGGCATAGCTACCTCCCAAGTACCCCGTCCCGTCTAACCCTAGCACTGTTGACCGGGCGGATCTAGGCCTTTGACTTTCGCCGGACGGGGTTTGACCGATGGACATTTTTACCTGGCTGTGATAGGCCAGCTCGTAGGTACAATTCGGATCAAGGTCCGGGCACAACCCACCGCAAGATTCCCTCCGTGTCTGCCCGACGTGGCCGTTTCCCCCCTCCGTGCGACGGCGGCAGCGACGTCCGTGAGGGGGGTCACACTACGGAGCCGCGTGCCGGGTGCTTGCACCTGGCACCACAATTCCAGACGTGTCAGAGGGCCCAGCGTAAGACCTGGCGGCATAGCTACCCCCCCAAGTACCCCGTCCCGTCTAACCCTGGCACTGTTGACCGGGCGGATCTAGGCCTTTGACTTTCACCGGACGGGGTTTGACCGATGGACATTTTCACCTGGCTGTGATAGGCCAGCCCGTAGGTACAATTCGGATCAAGGTCCGGGCACAATCCACCGCAAGATTCCCTCCGTGTCTGCCCGACGTGGCCGTTTCCCCCCTCCGTGCGACGGCGGCAGCGACGTCCGTGAGGGGGGTCACACTACGGAGCCGCGTGCCGGGTGCTTGCACCTGGCACCACACTTCCAGACGTGTCAGAGGGCCCAGCGTAACACCTGGCGGCATAGCTACCCCCCCAAGTACCCCGTCCCGTCTAACCCTGGCACTGTTGACCGGGCGGATCTAGGCCTTTGACTTTCGCTGGACGGGGTTTGACCGATGGACATTTTCACTTGGCTGTGATAGGCCAGCCCATAGGTACACTTCGGATCAAGGTCCGGGCACAACCCACTGCAAGATTCCCTCCGTGTCTGCCCGACGTGGCCGTTTCCCCCCTCCGTGCGACGGTGGCAGCGACGTCCGTGAGGGGGGTCACACTACGGTGCCGCGTGTCGGGTGCTTGCACCTGGCACCACACTTCCAGACGTGTCAGAGGGCCCAGCGTAAGACCTGGCGGCATAGCTACCCCCCCCCCCCATGTACCCCATCCCGTCTAACCCTGGCACAGTTGACCGGGCGGATCTAGGCCTTTGACTTTCGCAAGACGGGGTTTGACCGATGGACATTTTCACCTGGCTGTGATAGGCCAGCCCGTAGGTACACTTCGGATCAAGTTCCGGGCACAACCCACCGCAAGATTCCCTCCGTGTCTCCCCGACGTGGCCGTTTCCCCCCTCCGTGCGACGGCGGCAGCGACGTCCGTGATGGGGGTCATACTACGGAGCCGCGTGCTTGCACCTGGCACCACAAATCCAGACGTGTAAGAGGGCCCAGCGCAAGACCTGGCGGCATAGCTACCCCCCAAGTACCCCGTCCCGTCTAACCCTGGCACTGTTGACCGGGCGGATCTAGGCCTCTCACTTTCGCCGGGCGGGGTTTGACCGATGGACATTTTCACCTGGCTGTGATAGGCCAGCCCGTAGGTACACTTCGGATCAAGTTCCGGGCACAACCAACCGCCAGATTCCCTCCGTGTCTGCCCGACGTGGCCGTTTCCCCCCTCCGTGCGACGGCAGCAGCGACGTCCGTGAGGGGGGTCACACTACGGAGCCGCATGCTTGCACCTGGCACCACGCTTCCAGACGTGTAAGAGGGCCCAGTGCAAGACCTGGCGGCATAGCTACCTCCCAAGTACCCCGTCCCGTCTAACCCTGGCACTGTTGACCGGGCGGATCTAGGCCTTTGACTTTCGCCGGACGGGGTTTGACCGATGGACATTTTTACATGGCTATGATAGGCCAGCTCGTAGGTACAATTCGGATCAAGGTCCGGGCACAACCCACCGCAAGATTCCCTCCGTGTCTGCCCGACGTGGCCGTTTCCCCCCTTCGTGCGACGGCGGCAGTGACGTCCGTGAGGGGGGTCACACTACGGAGCCGCGTGCCGGGTGCTTGCACCTGGCACCACACTTCCAGACGTGTCAGAGGGCCCAGCGTAAGACCTGGCGGCATAGCTACCCCCCCAAGTACCCCGTCCCGTCTAACCCTGGCACTGTTGACCGGGCGGATCTAGGCCTTTGACTTTCACCGGACGGGGTTTGACCGATGGACATTTTCACCTGGCTGTGATAGGCCAGCCCGTAGGTACAATTCGGATCAAGGTCCGGGCACAATTCACCGCAAGATTCCCTCCGTGTCTGCCCGACGTGGCCGTTTCCCCCCTCCGTGCGACGGCGGCAGCGACGTCCGTGAGGGGGGTCACACTACGGAGCCGGGGGCCGGGTGCTTGCACCTGGCACCACACTTCCAGACGTGTCAGAGGGCCCAGCGTAAGACCTGGCGGCATAGCTACCCACCCAAGGACCCCGTCCCGTCTAACCCTGGCACTGTTGACCGGGCGAATCTAGGCCTTTGACTTTCGCTGGACGGGGTTTGACCGATGGACATTTTCACCTGGCTGTAATACTCCAGCCCATAGGTACACTTCGGATCAAGGTCCGGGCACAACCCACCGCAAGATTCCCTCCGTGTCTGCCCGACGTGGCCGTTTCCCCCCTCCGTGCGACGGCGGCAGCGACGTCCGTGAGGGGGGTCACACTATGGAGCCGCGTGTCGGGTGCTTGCACCTGGCACCACACTTCCAGACGTGTCAGAGGGCCCAGCGTAAGACCTGGCGGCATAGCTACCCCCCCATGTACCCCATCCCGTCTAACCCTTGCACTGTTGACCGGTCGGATCTAGGCCTTTGACTTTCGCTAGACGGGGTTTGACCGATGGACATTTTCACCTGGCTGTGATAGGCTAGCCCGTAGGTACACTTCGGATCAAGTTCCGGGCACAACCCACCGCAAGATTCCCTCCGTGTCTCCCCGACGTGGCCGTTTCCCCCCTCCGTGCGACGGCGGCAGCGACGTCCGTGATGGGGGTCATACTACGGAGCCGCGTGGTTGCACCTGGCACCACAATTCCAGACGTGTAAGAGGGCCCAGCGCAAGACCTGGCGGCATAGCTACCCCCCAAGTACCCCGTCCCGTCTAACCCTGGCACTGTTGACCGGGCGGATCTAGGCCTCTGACTTTCGCCGGACGGGGTTTGACCGATGGACATTTTCACCTGGTTGTGATATGCCAGCCCGTAGGTACACTTCGGATCAAGTTCCGGGCACAACCCACCGCAAGATTCCCTCCGTGTCTACCCGACGTGGCCGATTCCCCCCTCCGTGCGACGGCGGCAGCGACGTCCGTGAGGGGGGTCACACTACGGAGCCGCATGCTTGCACCTGGCACCACACTTCCAGACGTGTAAGAGGGCCCAGTGCAAGACCTGGCGGCATAGCTACCTCCCAAGTACCCCGTCCCGTCTAACCTTGGCACTGTTGACCGGGCGGATCTAGGCCTTTGACTTTCGCCGGACGGGGTTTGACCGATGGACATTTTCACCTGGCTGTGATAGGCCAGCCCGTAGGTACAATTCGGATCAAGGTCCGGGCACAACCCACCGCAAGATTCCCTCCGTGTCTGCCCGACGTGGCCGTTTCCCCCCTCCGTGCGACGGCGGCAGCGACGTCCGTGAGGGGGGTCACACTACGGAGCTGCGTGCCGGTTGCTTGCACCTGGCACCACACTTCCAGACGTGTCAGAGGGCCCAGCGTAAGACCTGGCGGCATAGCTACCCCCCCAAGTACCCCGTCCCGTCTAACCCTGGCACAGTTGACCGGGCGGATCTAGGCCTTTGACCTTCACCGGACGGGGTTTGACCGATGGGCATTTTCACCTGGCTGTGATAGGCCAGCCCGTAGGTACAATTCGGATCAAGGTCCGGGCACAATCCACCGCAAGATTCCCTCCGTGTCTACCCGACGTGGCCGTTTCCCCCCTCCGTGCGACGGGGGCAGCAACGTCCGTGAGGGGGATCACACTACGGAGCCGCGTGCCGGGTGCTTGCACCTGGCACCACACTTCCAGACGTGTCAGAGGGCCCAGCGTAAGACCTGGCGGCATAGCTACCCCCCCAAGTACCCAGTCCCGTCTAACCCTGGCACTGTTGACCGGGCGAATCTAGGCCTTTGACTTTCGCTGGACGGGGTTTGACCGATGGACATTTTCACCTGGCTGTGATAGGCCAGCCCATAGGTACACTTCGGATCAAGGTCCGGGCACAACCCACCGCAAGATTCCCTCTGTGTCTGCACGACGTGGCCGTTTCCCCCCTCCGTGCGACGGCGGCAGCGACGTCCGTGAGGGGTGTCGGGTGCTTGCACCTGGCACCACACTTCCAGACGTGTCAGAGGGCCCAGCGTAAGACCTGGCGGCATAGCTACCCCCCCCCCCCATGTACCCCATCCCGTCTAACCCTGGCACTATTGACCGGGCGGATCTAGGCCTCTGACTTTCGCCGGACGGGGTTTGACCGATGGACATTTTCACCTGGCTGTGATAGGCCAGCCCGTAGGTACAATTCGGATCAAGGTACGGGCACAACCCACCGCAAGATTCCCTCCGTGTCTGCCCGACGTGGCCGTTTCCCCCCTCCGTGCGACGGCGGCAGCGACGTCCGTGAGGGGGGTCACACAACGGAGCCGCGTGACGGGTGCTTGCACCTGGCACCACACTTCCAGACGTGTCAGAGGGCCCAGCGTAAGACCTGGCGGCCTAGCTACCCCCCCAAGTACCCCGTCCCGTCTAACCCTGGCACTGTTGACCGGGCGGATCTAGGCCTTTGACTTTCACCAGACGGGGTTTGACCGATGGACATTTTCACCTGGCTGTGATAGGCCAGCCCGTAGGTACAATTCGAATCAAGGTCCGGGCACAACCCACCGCAAGATTCCCTCCGTGTCTGCCCGACATGGCTGTTTCCCCCCTCCGTGCGACGGCGGCAGCGACGTCCGTGAGGGGGGTCACACTACGGAGCCGCGTGCCGGGTGCTTGCACCTGGCACCACAATTCCAGACGTGTCAAAGGGCCCAGCGTAAGACCTGGCGGCATAGCTACCACCCCAAGTACCCCGTCCCGTCTAACCTTCGCACTGTTGACAGGGCGGATCTAGGCCTTTGACTTTCGCTAGACGGGGTTTGACCGATGGACATTTTCACCTGGCTGTGATAGGCCAGCCCATAGGTACACTTCGGATCAAGGTCCGGGCACAACCCACCGCAAGATTCCCTCCGTGTCTGCCCGACGTGGCCGTTTCCCCCCTCCGTGCGACGGCGGAAGCGACGTCCATGAGGGGGGTCACACTACAGAGCCGCGTGCCGGGTGCTTGCACCTGGCACCACAATTCCAGACGTGTCAGAGGGCCCAGCGTAAGACCTGGCGGGATAGCTACCCCCCCCCCCAAGTACCCCTTCCCGTCTAACCCTGGCACTGTTGACCGGGCGGATCTAGGCCTTTCACTTTCGCTAGACGGGATTTGACCGATGGAGATTTTCACCTGGCTGTGACAGGCCAGCCCGTAGGTACACTTCGGATCAAGTTCCGGGCACAACCCACCGCCAGATTCCCTCCGTGTCTGCCCGACGTGGCCGTTTCCCCCCTCCGTGCGACGGCGGCAGCGATGTCCGTGAGGGGGGTCACACTACGGAGCCACGTGCCGGGTGCTTGCACCTGGCACCACACTTCCAGACGTGTAAGAGGGCCCAGCGCAAGACCTGGCTGGATAGCTACCCCCCAAGTACCCCGTCCCGTCTATCCCTGGCACTGTTGACCGGGCGGATCTAGGCCTTTGACTTTCGCCGGACGGGGTTTGACCGATGGACATTTTCACCTGGCTGTGATAGGCCAGCCCGTAGGTACACTTCGGATCAAGTTCCGGGCACAACCCACCGCAAGATTCCCTCCGTGTCTGCCCGACGTGGCCGTTTCCCCCCTCCGTGCGACGGCGGCAGCGACGTCCGTGACGGGGGTCACACTACGGAGCCGCGTGCTTGCACCTGGCACCACACTTCCAGACGTGTAAGAGGGCCCAGCGCAAGACCTGGCGGTATAGCTACCTCCCAAGTACCCCGTCCCGTCTAACCCTGGCACTGTTGACCGGGCGGATCTAGGCCTTTGACTTTCACCGGACGGGGTTTGACCGATGGACATTTTCACCTGGCTGTGATAGGCCAGCCCGTAGGTACAATTAGGATCAAGGTCCGGGCACAATCCACCGCAAGATTCCCTCCGTGTCTGCCCGACGTGGCCGTTTCCCCCCTCCGTGCGACGGCTGCAGCGACGTCCGTGAGGGGGGTCACACTACGGAGCCGCGTGGCGGGTGCTTGCACTTGGCACCACACTTCCAAACGTGTCAGAGGGCCCAGCGTAAGACCTGGCGGCATAGCTACCCCCCCAAGTACCCCGCCCCGTCTAACCCTGGCACTGTTGACCGGGCGGATCTAGGCCTTTGACTTTCGCTGGACGGGGTTTGACCGATGGACATTTTGACCTGGCTGTGATAGGCCAGCCCATAGGTACACTTTGGATCAAGGTCCGGGCACAACCCACCCCAAGATTCCCTCCGTGTCTGCCCGACGTGGCTGTTTCCCCCCTCCATGCGACGGCGGCAGCGACGTCCGTGAGGGGGGTCACACTACGGAGCCGCGTGCCGGGTGCTTGCACCGGGCACCACACTTCCAGACGTGCCAGAGGGCCCAGCGTAAGACCTGGCCGCATAGCTACCCCCCCAAGTACCCCGTCCCGTCTAACCCTGGCACTGTTGACCGGGCGGATCTAGGCCTTTGACTTTCGCTGGACGGGGTTTGACCGATGGAGATTTTCACCTGGCTGTGACAGGCCAGCCCGTAGGTACACTTCGGATCAAGTTCCGGGCACAACCCACCGCAAGATTCCCTCCGTGTCTGCCCGACGTGGCCGTTTCCCCCCTCCGTGCGACGGCGGCAGCGATGTCCGTGAGGGGGGTCACACTACGGAGCCGCGTGCCGGGTGCTTGCACCTGGCACCACACTTCCAGACGTGTAAGAGGGCCCAGCGCAAGACCTGGCGGCATAGCTACCCCCCAAGTACCCCGTCCCGTCTATCCCTGGCACTGTTGACCGGGCGGATCTAGGCCTTTGACTTTCGCCGGACGGGGTTTGACCGATGGACATTTTCACCTGGCTGTGATAGGCCAGCCCGTAGGTACACTTCGGATCAAGTTCCGGGCACAACCCACCGCAAGATTCCCTCCGTGTCTGCCCGACGTGGCCGTTTCCCCCCTCCGTGCGACGGCGGCAGCGACGTCCGTGTGGGGGGTCACACTACGGAGCCGCGTGCTTGCACCTGGCACCACACTTCCAGACGTGTAAGAGGGCCCAGCGCAAGACCTGGCGGCATAGCTACCTCCCAAGTACCCCGTCCCGTCTAACCCTGGCACTGTTGACCGGGCGGATCTAGGCCTTTGACTTTCACCGGACGGGGTTTGACCGATGGACATTTTCACCTGGCTGTGATAGGCCAGCCCGTAGGTACAATTCGGATCAAGGTCCGGGCACAATCCACCGCAAGATTCCCTCCATGTCTGCCCGACGTGGCCGTTTCCCCCCTCCGTGCGACGGCGGCAGCGACGTCCGTGAGGGGGGTCACACTACGGAGCCGCGTGGCGGGTGCTTGCACTTGGCACCACACTTCCAAACGTGTCAGAGGGCCCAGCGTAAGACCTGGCGGCATAGCTACCCCCCCAAGTACCCCGTCCAGTCTAACCCTGGCACTGTTGCAAGGGCGGATCTAGGCCTTTGACTTTCGCTGGACGGGGTTTGACCGATGGACATTTTGACCTGGCTGTGATAGGCCAGCCCATAGGTACACTTTGGATCAAGGTCCGGGCACAACCCACCGCAAGATTCCCTCCGTGTCTGCCCGACGTGGCTGTTTCCCCCCTCCGTGCGACGGCGGCAGCGACGTTCGTGAGGGGGGTCACACTACGGAGCCGCGTGCCGGGTGCTTGCACCGGGCACCACACTTCCAGACGTGTCAGAGGGCCCAGCGTAAGACCTGGCGGCATAGCTACCCCCCCAAGTACCCCGTCCCGTCTAACCCTGGCACTGTTGACCGGGCGGATCTAGGCCTTTGACTTTCGCTGGACGGGGTTTGACCGATGGACATTTTCACCTGGCTGTGATTGGCCAGCCCATAGGTACACTTCGGATCAAGGTCCGGGCAAAACCCACCGCAAGATTCCCTCCGTGTCTGCCCGACGTGGCCGTTTCCCCCCTCCGTGCGACGGCGGCAGCGACGTCCGTGAGGGGGGTCACACTACGGAACCGCGTGGCGGGTGCTTGCACCTGCCACCACACTTCCAGACGTGTAAGAGGGCCCAGCGCAAGACCTGGCGGCATAGCTACCCCCCACCCCCCAAGTACCCCATCCCGTCTAACCCTGGCACTGTTGACCGGGCAGATCTAGGCCTTTGACTTTCGCCGAACGGGGTTTGACCGATGGACATTTTCACCTGGCTGTGATAGGCCAGCCCGTAGGTACACTTCGGATCAAGTTCCGGGCACAACCCACCGCAAAATTCCCTCCGTGTCTGCCCGACATGGCCGTTTCCCCCCTCCGTGCGACGGCGGCAGCGACGTCCGTGAGGGGGGTCACACTATGGAGCCGCGTGCTTGCACCTGGCACCACACTTCCAGACGTGTAAGAGGGCCCAGCGCAAGACCTGGCGGCATAGCTACCTCCCAAGTACCCCATCCCGTCTAACCCTGGCACTGTTGACCGGGCGGATCTAGGCCTTTGACTTTCACCGGGCGGGGTTTGACCGATGGACATTTTCACCTGGCTGTGATAGGCCAGCCCATAGGTACAATTCGGATCAAGGTCCAGGCACAACCCACCGCAAGATTCCCTCCGTGTCTGCCCGACGTGGCCGTTTCCCCCCTCCGTGCGACGGCGGCAGCGACGTCCGTGAGGGGGGTCACACTACGGAGCCGCGTGCCGGGTGCTTGCACCTAGCACCACAATTCCAGACGTGTTAGAGGGCCCAGCGTAAGACCTGGCGGCATATCTACCCCCCCAAGTACCCCGTCCCGTCTAACCTTGGCACTGTTGACCGGGCGGATCTAGGCCTTTGACTTTCGCTGGACGGGGTTTGACCGATGAACATTTTCACCTGGCTGTGATAGGCCAGCCAATAGGTACACTTCGGATCAAGGTCCGGGCACAACCCACCGCAAGATTCCCTCCGTGTCTGCCCGACGTGGCCGTTTCCCCCCTCCGTGCGACGGCGGCAGCGACGTCCGTGATGGGGGTCACACTACGGAGCCGCGTGCCTGGTGCTGGCACCTGGCACCACACTTCCAGACGTGTCAGGGGGCCCAGCGTAAGACCTGGCGGGATAGCTACCCCCCACCCCCAAGTACCCCTTCCCGTCTAACCCTGGCACTGTTGACCGGGCGGATCTAGGCCTTTCACTTTCGCTAGACGGGGTTTGACCGATGGACATTTTCACCTGGCTGTGATAGGCCAGCCCGTAGGTACACTTCGGATCAAGTTCCGGGCACAACCCACCGCAAGATTCCCTCCGTGTCTGCCCGACGTGGCCGTTTCCCCCCTCCGTGCGACGGCGGCAGCGACGTCCGTGAGGGGGGTCACACTACGGAGCCGCGTGCTTGCACCTGGCACCACACTTCCAGACGTGTAAGAGGGCCCAGCGCAAGACCTGGCGGCATAGCTACCTCCCAAGTACCCCGTCCCGTCTAACCCTGGCACTGTTGACCGGGCGGATCTAGGCCTTTGAGTTTCACCGGCGGGATTTGACCGATGGACATTTTTACCTGGCTGTCATAGGCCAGCCCGTAGGTACAATTCGGATCAAGGTCCGGGCACAATCCACCGCAAGATTCCCTCCGTGTCTGCCCGACGTGGCCGTTTCCCCCCTCCGTGCGACGGCGGCAGCGACGTCCGTGAGGGGGGTCACACTACGGAGCCGCGTGGCGGGTGCTTGCACCTGGCACCACACTTCCAGACGTGTCAGAGGGCCCAGCGTAAGACCTGGCGGCATAGCTACCCCCCCAAGTACCCCGTCCCGTCTAACCCTGGCATTGTTGACCGGGCGGATCTAGGCCTTTGACTTTCGCTGGACGGGGTTTGACCGATGGACATTTTCACCTGGCTGTGATAGGCCAGCCCATAGGTACACTTTGGATCAAGGTCCGGGCACAACCCACCGCAAGATTCCCTCCGTGTCTGCCCGACGTGGCTGTTTCCCCCCTCCGTGCGACGGCGGCAGCGACGTCCGTGAGGGGTGTCACACTACGGAGCCGCGTGCCGGGTGCTTGCACCGGGCACCACACTTCCAGACGTGTCAGAGGGCCCAGTGTAAGACCTGGCGGCATAGCTACCCCCCCAAGTACCCCGTCCCGTCTAACCCTGGCACTGTTGATCGGGCGGATCTAGGCCTTTGACTTTCGCTGGACGGGGTTTGACCGATGGACATTTTCACCTGGCTGTGATAGGCCAGCCCATAGGTACACTTCGGATCAAGGTCCGGGCAAAACCCACCGCAAGATTCCCTCCGTGTCTGCCCGACGTGGCCGTTTCCCCCCTCCGTGCGACGGCGGCAGCGACGTCCGTGAGGGGGGTCACACTACGGAGCCGCGTGGCGGGTGCTTGCACCTGCCACCACACTTCCAGACGTGTAAGAGGGCCCAGTGCAAGACCTGGCGGCATAGCTACCCCCCCCCCCAAGTACCCCGTCCCGTCTAACCCTGGCACTGTTGACCGGGCAGATCTAGGCCTTTGACTTTCGCCGAACGGGGTTTGACCGACGGACATTTTCACCTGGCTGTGATAGGCCAGCCCGTAGGTACACTTCGGATCAAGTTCCGGGCACAACCCACCGCAAGATTCCCTCCGTGTCTGCCCGACGTGGCCGTTTCCCCCCTCCGTGCGACGGCGGCAGCGACGTCCGTGAGGTGGGTCACACTATGGAGCCGCGTGCTTGCCCCTGGCACCACACTTCCAGACGTGTAAGAGGGCCCAGCGCAAGACCTGGCGGCATAGCTACCCCCCCAAGTACCCCGTCCCATCTAACCTTGGCACTGTTGACCGGGCGGATCTAGGCCTTTGACTTTCGCTGGACGGGGTTTGACTGATGGACATTTTCACCTGGCTGTGATAGGCCAGCCCATAGGTACACTTCGGATCAAGGTCCGGGCACAACCCACCGCAAGATTCCCGCCGTGTCTGCCCGACGTGGCCGTTTCCCCCCTCCGTGCGACGGCGGCAGCGACGTCCGTGATGGGGGTCACACTACGGAGCCGCGAGCCGGGTGCTGGCACCTGGCACCACACTTCCAGACGTGTCAGAGGGCCCAGCGTAAGACCTGGCGGGATAGCTACCCCCCCCCCCCCAAGTACCGCTTCCCGTCTAACCCTAGCACTGTTGACCGGGTGGATCTAGGCCTTTCACTTTCGCTAGACAGGGTTTGACCGATGGACATTTTCACCTGGCTGTGATAGGCCAGCACGTAGGTACACTTCGGATCAAGTTCCGGGCACAACCCACCGCAAGATTCCCTCCGTGTCTGCCCGACGTGGCCGTTTCCCCCCTCCGTGCGACGGCGGCAGCGACGTCCGTGAGGGGGGTCATACTACGGAGCCGCGTGCTTGCACCTGGCACCACACTTCCAGACGTGTAAGAGGGCCCAGCGCAAGACCTGGCGGCATAGCTACCCCCCAAGTACCCCGTCCCGTCTAACCCTGGCACTGTTGACCGGGCGGATCTAGGCCTTTGACTTTCGTCGGACGGGGTTTGACCGATGGACATTTTCACCTGGCTGTGATAGGCCAGCCCGTAGGTACACTTCGGATCAAGTTCCGGGCACAACCCACCGCAAAATTTTCTCCGTGTCTGCCTGACGTGGCCGTTTCCCCCCTCCGTGCGACGGCGGCAGCGACGTCCGTGAGGGGGGTCACACTATGGAGCCGCGTGCTTGCACCTGGCACCACACTTCCAGACGTGTAAGAGGGCCTAGCGCAACACCTGGCGGCATAGCTACCTCCCAAGTACCCCGCCCCGTCTAACCATGGCACTGTTGACCGGGCGGATCTAGGCCTTTGACTTTCACCGGGCGCGGTTTTACCGATGGACATTTTCACCTGGCTGTGATAGGCCAGCCCATAGGTACAATTCGGATCAAGGTCCGGGCACAACCCACCGCAAGATTCCCTCTGTGTCTGCCCGACGTGGCCGTTTCCCCCCTCCGTGCGACGGCGGCAGCGACGTCCGTGAGGGGGGTCACACTACGGAGCCGCGTGCCGGGTGCTTGCACCTGGCACCACAATTCCAGACGTGTCAGAGGGCCCAGCGTAAGACCTGGCGGCATAGCTACCCCCCCAAGTACCCCGTCCCATCTAACCTTGGCACTGTTGACCGGGCGGATCTAGGCCTTTGACTTTCGCTGGACGGGGTTTGACCGATGGACATTTCCACCTGGCTGTGATAGGCCAGCCCATAGGTACACTTCGGATCAAGGTCCGGGCACAACCCACCGCAAGATTCCCTCCGTGTCTGCCCGACGTGGCCGTTTCCCCCCTCCGTGCGACGGCGGCAGCGACGTCCGTGATGGGGGTCACACTACGGAGCCGCGAGCCGGGTGCTGGCACCTGGCACCACACTTCCAGACGTGTCAGAGGGCCCAGCGTAAGACCTGGCGGGATAGCTACCCCCCCCCCAAGTACCCCTTCCCGTCTAACCCTAGCACTGTTGACCGGGTGGATCTAGGCCTTTCACTTTCGCTAGACAGGGTTTGACCGATGGACATTTTCACCTGGCTATGATAGGCCAGCACGTAGGTACACTTCGGATCAAGTTCCGGGCACAACCCACCGCAAGATTCCCTCCGTGTCTGCCCGACGTGGCCGTTTCCCCCCTCCGTGCGACGGCGGCAGCGACGTCCGTGAGGGGGGTCATACTACGGAGCCGCGTGCTTGCACCTGGCACCACACTTCCAGACGTGTAAGAGGGCCCAGCGCAAGACCTGGCGGCATAGCTACCCCCCAAGTACCCCGTCCCGTCTAACCCTGGCACTGTTGACCGGGCGGATCTAGGCCTTTGACTTTCGCCGGACGGGGTTTGACCGATGGACATTTTCACCTGGCTGTGATAGGCCAGCCCGTAGGTACACTTCGGATCAAGTTCCGGGCACAACCCACCGCAAGATTCCCTCCGTGTCTGCCCGACGTGGCCGTTTCCCCCCTCCGTGCGACGGCGGCAGCGACGTCCGTGAGGGGGGTCACACTACGGAGCCGTGTGCTTGCACCTGGCACCACACTTCCAGACGTGTAAGAGGGCCCAGCGCAAGACCTGGCGGCATAGCTACCTCCCAAGTACCCCGTCCCGTCTAACCCTGGCTCTGTTGACCGGGCGGATCTAGGCCTTTGACTTTCCCCGGACGGGGTTTGACCGATGGACATTTTCACCTGGCTGTGATAGGCCAGCCCGTAGGTACAATTCGGATCAAGGTCCGGGCACAATCCACCGCAAGATTCCCTCCGTGTCTGCCCGACGTGGCCGTTTCCCCCCTCCGTGCGACGGCGGCAGCGACGTCCGTGAGGGGGGTCACACTACGGAGCCGCGTGCCGGGTGCTTGCACCTGGCACCACACTTCCAGACGTGTCAGAGGGCCCAGCGTAACACCTGGCGGCATAGCTACCCCCCCCCCCAAGTACCCCGTCCCGTCTAACCCTGGCACTGTTGACCGGGCGGATCTAGGCCTTTAACTTTCGCTGGACGGGGTTTGACCGATGGACATTTTCACCTGGCTGTGATAGGCCAGCCCATAGGTACACTTCGGATCAATGTCCGGGCACAACCCACTGCAAGATTCCCTCCGTGTCTGCCCGACGTGGCCGTTTCCCCCCTCCTTGCGACGGTGGCAGCGACGTCCGTGAGGGGGGTCACACTACGGAGCCGCGTGTCGGGTGCTTGCACCTGGCACCACACTTCCAGACGTGTCAGAGGGCCCAGCGTAAGACCTGGCGGCATAGCTACCCCCCCCCCCCATGTACCCCATCCCGTCTAACCCTGGCACAGTTGACCGGGCGGATCTAGGCCTTTGACTTTCGCAAGACGGGGTTTGACCGATGGACATTTTCACCTGGCTGTGATAGGCCAGCCCGTAGGTACACTTCGGATCAAGTTCCGGGCACAACCCACCGCAAGATTCCCTCCGTGTCTCCCCGACGTGGCCGTTTCCCCCCTCCGTGCGACGGCGGCAGCGACGTCCGTGATGGGGGTCATACTACGGAGCCGCGTGCTTGCACCTGGCCCCACAATTCCAGACGTGTAAGAGGGCCCAGCGCAAGACCTGGCGGCATAGCTACCCCCCAAGTACCCCGTCCCGTCTAACCCTGGCACTGTTGACCGGGCGGATCTAGGCCTCTGACTTTCGCCGGACGGGGTTTGACCGATGGACATTTTCACCTTGCTGTGATAGGCCAGCCCGTAGGTACACTTCGGATCAAGTTCCGGGCACAACCCACCGCCAGATTCCCTCCGTGTCTGCCCGACGTGGCCGTTTCCCCCCTCCGTGCGACGGCAGCAGCGACGTCCGTGAGGGGGGTCACACTACGGAGCCGCATGCTTGCACCTGGCACCACGCTTCCAGACGTGTAAGAGGGCCCAGTGCAAGACCTGGCGGCATAGCTACCTCCCAAGTACCCCGTCCCGTCTAACCCTAGCACTGTTGACCGGGCGGATCTAGGCCTTTGACTTTCGCCGGACGGGGTTTGACCGATGGACATTTTTACCTGGCTGTGATAGGCCAGCTCGTAGGTACAATTCGGATCAAGGTCCGGGCACAACCCACCGCAAGATTCCCTCCGTGTCTGCCCGACGTGGCCGTTTCCCCCCTCCGTGCGACGGCGGCAGCGACGTCCGTGAGGGGGGTCACACTACGGAGCCGCGTGCCGGGTGCTTGCACCTGGCACCACACTTCCAGACGTGTCAGAGGGCCCAGCGTAAGACCTGGCGGCATAGCTACCCCCCCAAGTACCCCGTCCCGTCTAACCCTGGCACTGTTGACCGGGCGGATCTAGGCCTTTGACTTTCACCGGACGGGGTTTGACCGATGGACATTTTCACCTGGCTGTGATAGGCCAGCCCGTAGGTACAATTCGGATCAAGGTCCGGGCACAATCCACCGCAAGATTCCCTCCGTGTCTGCCCGACGTGGCCGTTTCCCCCCTCCGTGCGACGGCGGCAGCGACGTCCGTGAGGGGGGTCACACTACGGAGCCGCGTGCCGGGTGCTTGCACCTGGCACCACACTTCCAGACGTGTCAGAGGGCCCAGCGTAACACCTGGCGGCATAGCTACCCCCCCAAGTACCCCGTCCCGTCTAACCCTGGCACTGTTGACCGGGCGGATCTAGGCCTTTGACTTTCGCTGGACGGGGTTTGACCGATGGACATTTTCACCTGGCTGTGATAGGCCAGCCCATAGGTACACTTCGGATCAAGGTCCGGGCACAACCCACTGCAAGATTCCCTCCGTGTCTGCCCGACGTGGCCGTTTCCCCCCTCCGTGCGACGGTGGCAGCGACGTCCGTGAGGGGGGTCACACTACGGTGCCGCGTGTCGGGTGCTTGCACCTGGCACCACACTTCCAGACGTGTCAGAGGGCCCAGCGTAAGACCTGGCGGCATAGCTACCCCCCCCCCCCCATGTACCCCATCCCGTCTAACCCTGGCACAGTTGACCGGGCGGATCTAGGCCTTTGACTTTCGCAAGACGGGGTTTGACCGATGGACATTTTCACCTGGCTGTGATAGGCCAGCCCGTAGGTACACTTCGGATCAAGTTCCGGGCACAACCCACCGCAAGATTCCCTCCGTGTCTCCCCGACGTGGCCGTTTCCCCCCTCCGTGCGACGGCGGCAGCGACGTCCGTGATGGGGGTCATACTACGGAGCCGCGTGCTTGCACCTGGCACCACAATTCCAGACGTGTCAGAGGGCCCAGCGTAAGACCTGGCGGCATAGCTACCCCCCCAAGTACCCAGTCCCGTCTAACCCTGGCACTGTTGACCGGGCGAATCTAGGCCTTTGACTTTCGCTGGACGGGGTTTGACCGATGGACATTTTCACCTGGCTGTGATAGGCCAGCCCATAGGTACACTTCGGATCAAGGTCCGGGCACAACCCACCGCAAGATTACCTCCGTGTCTGCCCGACGTGGCCGTTTCCCCCCTCCGTGCGACGGCGGCAGCGACGTCCGTGAGGGGGGTCACACTACAGAGCCGCGTGTCGGGTGCTTGCACCTGGCACCACACTTCCAGACGTGTCAGAGGGCCCAGCGTAAGACCTGGCGGCATAGCTACCCCCCCCCCATGTACCCCATCCCGTCTAACCCTGGCACTATTGACCGGGCGGATCTAGGCCTTTGACTTTCGCTAAACGGGGTTTGACCGATGGACATTTTCACCTGGCTGTGATAGGCCAGCCCGTAGGTACACTTCGGATCAAGTTCCGGGCACAACCCACCGCAAGATTCCCTCCGTGTCTGCCCGACGTGGCCGTTTCCCCCCTCCGTGCGACGGCGGCAGCGAAGTCCGTGATGGGGGTCATACTACGGAGCCGCGTGCTTGCACCTGGCACCACACTTCCAGACGTGTAAGAGGGACCAGTGCATGACCTGGCGGCATAGCTACCCCCCAAGTACCCCGTCCCGTCTAACCCTGGCACTATTGACCGGGCGGATCTAGGCCTCTGACTTTCGCCGGACGGAGTTTGACCGATGGACATTTTCACCTGGCTGTGATAGGCCAGCCCGTAGGTACAATTCGGATCAAGGTCCGGGCACAACCCACCGCAAGATTCCCTCCGTGTCTGCCCGACGTGGCCGTTTCCCCCCTTCGTGCGACGGCGGCAGCGACGTCCGTGAGGGGGGTCACACTACGGAGCCGCGTGACGGGTGCTTGCACCTGGCACCACACTTCCAGACGTGTCAGAGGGCCCAGCGTAAGACCTGGCGGCCTAGCTACCCCACCAAGTACCCCGTCCCGTCTAACCCTGGCACTGTTGACCGGGCGGATCTAGGCCTTTGACTTTCACCGGACGGGGTTTGACCGATGGACATTTTCACCTGGCTGTGATAGGCCAGCCCGTAGGTACAATTCGGATCAAGGTCCGGGCACAATTCACCGCAAGATTCCCTCCGTGTCTGCCCGACGTGGCCGTTTCCCCCCTCCGTGCGACGGCGGCAGCGACGTCCGTGAGGGGGGTCACACTACGGAGCCGAGGGCCGGGTGCTTGCACCTGGCACCACACTTCCAGACGTGTCAGAGGGCCCAGCGTAAGACCTGGCGGCATAGCTACCCACCCAAGGACCCCGTCCCGTCTAACCCTGGCACTGTTGACCGGGCGAATCTAGGCCTTTGACTTTCGCTGGACGGGGTTTGACCGATGGACATTTTCACCTGGCTGTAATAGGCCAGCCCATAGGTACACTTCGGATCAAGGTCCGGGCACAACCCACCGCAAGATTCCCTCCGTGTCTGCCCGACGTGGCCGTTTCCCCCCTCCGTGCGACGGCGGCAGCGACGTCCGTGAGGGGGGTCACACTATGGAGCCGCGTGTCGGGTGCTTGCACCTGGCACCACACTTCCAGACGTGTCAGAGGGCCCAGCGTAAGACCTGGCGGCATAGCTACCCCCCCATGTACCCCATCCCGTCTAACCCTTGCACTGTTGACCGGTCGGATCTAGGCCTTTGACTTTCGCTAGACGGGGTTTGACCGATGGACATTTTCACCTGGCTGTGATAGGCTAGCCCGTAGGTACACTTCGGATCAAGTTCCGGGCACAACCCACCGCAAGATTCCCTCCGTGTCTCCCCGACGTGGCCGTTTCCCCCCTCCGTGCGACGGCGGCAGCGACGTCCGTGATGGGGGTCATACTACGGAGCCGCGTGGTTGCACCTGGCACCACAATTCCAGACGTGTAAGACGGCCCAGCGCAAGACCTGGCGGCATAGCTACCCCCCAAGTACCCCGTCCCGTCTAACCCTGGCACTGTTGACCGGGCGGATCTAGGCCTCTGACTTTCACCGGACGGGGTTTGACCGATGGACATTTTCACCTCGTTGTGATATGCCAGCCCGTAGGTACACTTCGGATCAAGTTCCGGGCACAACCCACCGCAAGATTCCCTCCGTGTCTACCCGACGTGGCCGTTTCCCCCCTCCGTGCGACGGCGGCAGCGACGTCCGTGAGGGGGGTCACACTACGGAGCCGCATGCTTGCACCTGGCACCACACTTCCAGACGTGTAAGAGGGCCCAGTGCAAGACCTGGCGGCATAGCTACCTCCCAAGTACCCCGTCCCGTCTAACCTTGGCACTGTTGACCGGGCGGATCTAGGCCTTTGACTTTCGCCGGACGGGGTTTGACCGATGGACATTTTCACCTGGCTGTGATAGGCC
Organism: Elymus sibiricus; assembly: GCA_039707655.1. Taxonomy (NCBI): domain Eukaryota; kingdom Viridiplantae; phylum Streptophyta; class Magnoliopsida; order Poales; family Poaceae; genus Elymus; species Elymus sibiricus. The sequence goes on from CM077676.1 coordinate 3,591,517, forward strand.
AGCCCGTAGGTACAATTCGGATCAAGGTCCGGGCACAACCCACCGCAAGATTCCCTCCGTGTCTGCCCGACGTGGCCGTTTCCCCCCTCCGTGCGACGGCGGCAGCGACGTCCGTGAGGGGGGTCACACTACGGAGCTGCGTGCCGGGTGCTTGCACCTGGCACCACACTTCCAGACGTGTCAGAGGGCCCAGCGTAAGACCTGGCGGCATAGCTACCCCCCCAAGTACCCCGTCCCGTCTAACCCTGGCAAAGTTGACCGGGCGGATCTAGGCCTTTAACCTTCACCGGACGGGGTTTGACCGATGGGCATTTTCACCTGGCTGTGATAGGCCAGCCCGTAGGTACAATTCGGATCAAGGTCCGGGCACAATCCACCGCAAGATTCCCTCCGTGTCTACCCGACGTGGCCGTTTCCCCCCTCCGTGCGACGGGGGCAGCGACGTCCGTGAGGGGGATCACACTACGGAGCCGCGTGCCGGGTGCTTGCACCTGGCACCACACTTCCAGACGTGTCAGAGGGCCCAGCGTAAGACCTGGCGGCATAGCTACCCCCCCAAGTACCCAGTCCCGTCTAACCCTGGCACTGTTGACCGGGCGAATCTAGGCCTTTGACTTTCGCTGGACGGGGTTTGACCGATGGACATTTTCACCTGGCTGTGATAGGCCAGCCCATAGGTACACTTCGGATCAAGGTCCGGGCACAACCCACCGCAAGATTCCCTCTGTGTCTGCCCGACGTGGCCGTTTCCCCCCTCCGTGCGACGGCGGCAGCGACGTCCGTGAGGGGGGTCACACTACAGAGCCGCGTGTCGGGTGCTTGCACCTGGCACCACACTTCCAGACGTGTCAGAGGGCCCAGCGTAAGACCTGGCGGCATAGCTACCCCCCCCCATGTACCCCATCCCGTCTAACCCTGGCACTATTGACCGGGCGGATCTAGGCCTCTGACTTTCGCCGGACGGGGTTTGACCGATGGACATTTTCACCTGGCTGTGATAGGCCAGCCCGTAGGTACAATTCGGATCAAGGTCCGGGCACAACCCACCGCAAGATTCCCTCCGTGTCTGCCCGACGTGGCCGTTTCCCCCCTCCGTGCGACGGCGGCAGCGACGTCCGTGAGGGGGGTCACACTACGGAGCCGCGTGACGGGTGCTTGCACCTGGCACCACACTTCCAGACGTGTCAGAGGGCCCAGCGTAAGACCTGGCGGCCTAGCTACCCCCCCAAGTACCCCGTCCCGTCTAACCCTGGCACTGTTGACCGGGCGGATCTAGGCCTTTGACTTTCACCGGACGGGGTTTGACCGATGGACATTTTCACCTGGCTGTGATAGGCCAGCCCGTAGGTACAATTCGGATCATGGTCCGGGCACAATTCACCACAAGATTCCCTCCATGTCTGCCCGACGTGGCCGTTTCCCCCCTCCGTGCAACGGCGGCAGCGACGTCCGTGAGGGGGGTCACACTACGGAGCCGGGGGCCGGGTGCTTGCACCTGGCACCACACTTCCAGACGTGTCAGAGGGCCCAGCGTAAGACCTGGCGGCATAGCTACCCACCCAAGTACCCCGTCCCGTCTAACCCTGGCACTGTTGACCGGGCGAATATAGGCCTTTGACTTTCGCCGAACGGGGTTTGACCGATGGACATTTTCACCTGGCTGTGATAGGCCAGCCCGTAGGTACAATTCGGATCAAGGTCCGGGCACAACCCACCGCAAGATTCCCTCCGTGTCTGCCCGACGTGGCCGTTTCCCCCCTCCGTGCGACGGCGGAAGCGACGTCCGTGAGGGGGGTCACACTATGGAGCCGCGTGTCGGGTGCTTGCACCTGGCACCACACTTCCAGACGTGTCAGAGGGCCCAGCGTAAGACCTGGCGGCATAGCTACCCCCCCATGTACCCCATCCCGTCTAACCCTTGCACTGTTGACCGGGCGGATCTAGGCCTTTGACTTTCGCTAGACGGGGTTTGACCGATGAACATTTTCACCTTGCTGTGATAGGCCAGCCCATAGGTACACTTCGGATCAAGGTCCGGGCACAACCCACCGCAAGATTCCCTCCGTGTCTCCCCGACGTGGCCGTTTCCCCCCTCCGTGCGACGGCGGCAGCGACGTCCGTGATGGGGGTCATACTACGGAGCCGCGTGCTTGCACCTGGCACCACAATTCCAGACGTGTAAGAGGGCCCAGCGCAAGACCTGGCGGCATAGCTACCCCCCAAGTACCCCGTCCCGTCTAACCCTGGCACTGTTGACCGGGCGGATCTAGGCCTCTGACTTTCGCCGGACGGGGTTTGACCGATGGACATTTTCACCTGGCTGTGATAGGCCAGCCCGTAGGTACACTTCGGATCAAGTTCCGGGCACAACCCACCGCCAGATTCCCTCCGTGTCTGCCCGACGTGGCCGTTTCCCCCCTCCGTGCGACGGCGGCAGCGACGTCCGTGAGGGGGGTCACACTACGGAGCCGCATGCTTGCACCTGGCACCACACTTCCAGACGTGTAAGAGGGCCCAGTGCAAGACCTGGCGGCATAGCTACCTCCCAAGTACCCCGTCCCGTCTAACCTTGGCACTGTTGACCGGGCGGATCTAGGCCTTTGACTTTCGCCGGACGGGGTTTGACCGATGGACATTTTCACCTGGCTGTGATAGGCCAGCCCGTAGGTACAATTCGGATCAAGGTCCGGGCACAACCCACCGCAAGATTCCCTCCGTGTCTGCCCGACGTGGCCGTTTCCCCCCTCCGTGCGACGGCGGCAGCGACGTCCGTGAGGGGGGTCACACTACGGAGCCGCGTGCCGGGTGCTTGCACCTGGCACCACACTTCCAGACGTGTCAGAGGGCCGAGCGTAAGACCTGGCGGCATAGCTACCCCCCCAAGTACCCCGTCCCGTCTAACCCTGGCACTGTTGACCGGGCGGATCTAGGCCTTTGACTTTCGCTGGACGGGGTTTGACCGATGGTCATTTTCACCTGGCTGTGATAGGCCAGCCCATAGGTACACTTCGGATCAAGGTCCGGGCACAACCCACCGCAAGATTCCCTCCATGTCTGCCCGACGTGGCCGTTTCCCCCCTCCGTGCGACGGTGGCAGCGACGTCCGTGAGGGGGGTCACACTACGGAGCCGCGTGGCGGGTGCTTGCACCTGCCACCACGCTTCCAGACGTGTAAGAGGGCCCAGCGCAAGACCTGGCGTCATAGCTACCCCCCCAAGTACCCCGTCCCGTCTAACCCTGGCACTGTTGACCGGGCGGATCTAGGCCTTTGACTTTCGCCGGACGGGGTTTGACCGATGGACATTTTCACCTGGCTGTGATAGGCCAGCCCGTAGGTACACTTCGGATCAAGGTCCGGGCACAACCCACCGCAAGATTCCCTCCGTGTCTGCCCGACGTGGCCGTTTCCCCCCTCCGTGCAACGGCGGCAGCGACGTCCGTGAGGGGGGTCACACTACGGAGCCGCGTGCTTGAACCTGGCACCACACTTCCAAACGTGTAAGAGGGCCCAGCGCAAGACCTGGCGGCATAGCTACCCCCCAAGTACCCCGTCCCGTCTAACCCTGGCACTGTTGACCGGGCGGATCTAGGCCTTTGACTTTCGCCGAACGGGGTTTGACCGATGGACATTTTCACCTGGCTGTGATAGGCCAGCCCGTAGGTACAATTCGGATCAAGGTCCGGGCACAACCCACCACAAGATTCCCTCCGTGTCTGCCCGACGTGGCCGTTTCCCCCCTCCGTGCGACGGCGGCAGCGACGTCCGTGAGGGGGGTCACACTACGGAGGCGCGTGCCGGGTGCTTGCATCTGGCACCACACTTCCAGACGTGTCAGTGGGCCCAGCGCAAGACCTGGCGGCATAGCTACCCACAAGTACCCCGTCCCGTCTAACCATGGCACTGTTGACCGGGCGGCAAACTGGGCCCAACAGACACGCGTGGTGTATCTATGTATGTTTATGTTTAGATAAGGCACATTTAAATTAATGAAATTTCAATTTAGGAAAAAAAATAATACATAAATATGCCGACGGCAAAGCAGTCGGCATAGCTATGCCACGGATCGATGACATGGCACGTGCCGCGGATCGATGACGTGGCCAATATATGCCGACAGCTTTGCCGTCGGCATAGCTATGCCGACGGCCGCCGTTAGGGCCATCGGCATACATTTGACGGCTTCAAACGGCAGTTAACCACCGGGTGGCCGGGCCCACATATATGCCGATGGCCTGTCTATGCCGACGGCCACCGTACGCATATCACGACATATGCCGACGGCTTGGTGACGCCGACGGCCCCCGTCGGCATAGATGGTGGTATGCTGACGGCCAAACTACGCCGACGGTTTGCCTTAGGCCGTCGGCATACCTCGATATATTCTGGTAGTGTCATACGAGCGCTGTAGAAGTGCACGCGCTGCCGTCGATCATGATTTCCCTCCGATCCTAAACAGAATATGGCTATTTTTTTCTGGTTTGTTTTCGATTCTCTTTAAACTTCCTTTTGAGGGGGAAGTACAGAAATTAACACACTCCTCTTCTCTTTGGGTTGGAACGCGGGACTTGACCCAAGATGGATTGCAGTGCAGCAGAACAATTTTGTCTGATTTATTTCCGAGCCTAAATAAATTTGCCACACTTTATTTGGAAAGTTGCCCCATTTTAGTTTAGATTAGATCATTTGCCCCTTTTTTCTTTAACATTTTGATCATTTCCCCTAATACCTGTTTTAATGAATTCTTAATTACTGTAATTCACAAAATGGATGTGGAATGTCCTTTATGCCCCTATATCAGTTTTGCAATCTCCCTCTAATCAAACAGCAGATCAGAGAAATAAGATGCTATTAATCGCCATGGCCCGTGGTGTACATTTCGTGACTTCCGCTGCCGGCGGTTCATGTGGTGTATATTCACGTGAGCTACATTTTTTTTAGAGCAACCACGTAATTTATTTCACTGATAGAAAATCAAGTTACATAGCCAAACACACGTGAAAACTAAAATACTGACCAGGAAAACACAATTGTCCTGGAAACATTGCAGATAGAGCCCTAAAAGATAGAAAAATTCAGAACTATCCCTAGGGTTTCCTGCACACGCCGAAGCCAGCGGCCGCCGCCCAAATCCAGCGCCGCCAAAGTGCACGCCAGAAGAGACGCCGAGCCTCCACCATTGCGAGATCCAAAGAAGCACCATCGCCAACGAGGCATATTGGGCTTGTGCAAACAAACTCGAGGTCAGCCTCCCAGTTGTACCAGATATGAGTTCTTCAAATAGTGGTTCTTGTTTCGTCATTCGACCCGGTAGAGAGAAGATATTTTTTTTACAACACAGTACAGATGCAGGCGCTCATATATACGTGCATACACTCATCCTATGAACACGCATGCACACCCTACCCCTATGAGCGGAGTAATAGCAAAACTATCATAGGGCATAAAGGTCATTCCACGTCCATTTGCTGAATTATAACAATTAAGAATTCATTAAAACATGATTTAGGGCAAATGATCAAAAGAATAAAGAAAAATGTGCAAATCATCTAACTAAAGCGGGGCAAATCATAAAGTCCCCAAATAAAGCGGGGCAAATAATCCAATCTCCGGCTACTGACTGAGTGAGTGAGACCGGCGGCGAAAGACCCAGACCCAGATGCTCATGACGCTGCTGGTGGGCGAGCTGCTACGGGCGTTGGGGCTGGGTGCCGCCCGCCGGAAGCTGGAGCGCCACCTCGACACCGTCCAGTGCATCCATCCTGCTGGACGCCGACCGCCGCTGGCCAAGCCGACGTCGTCCTCGAAGACTTCCGCTACGAGGCGCCGTGCCGACGCCCAGATCCGCGGCCCCTCCACCGCACGCAGGGTTCATCCTCATCCTACATTCCAGACGCTGCTTCGGTGCCGTAACCGTAGGTGCCTTTGGGTCTGTGACATGTGGGCCAGCCGCCTGTTGGGCCTACATGTCACTGACCCAAAGGCACCTGCAGTTACGGCACCGAAGCTCAGTCCCTACATTCCCTTCCCGCTCCAGCAGGCTCCGTTTTCAGTTTAGGCCCTCCCCTGCAGTTCACAGTATACAAGTGACTACATTTCTGCTTATAATAAGATGGTGTTTCCTGGCTGCAAGTCATTAAACTTTCTGCATTACATAAGTGTCAGTCTGTCAAGTGTCACAAGAGCATTCATTGTCAAGTGTCAAATTTCAGAGGCAGCATCAGCTCATTTGCATAAGCTCACAAGAGCATTGTCAAGCGTCAGTCTGTCAAGTGTCAAATTTCAGTCTGTCATGTCTAAGCGTTACAGTGGTTCAGTCAGTCTATTTAGTGTCAACTAACACTTGAAATATTTGTCGCACACATTCAGAGCTTCAATTCAGAAAACGGAAGCCTTTTAATTTCAATTTTAAGTTGTAATTTTGGAATTGAAGCTTTCCAGTTTCACTTTAAGGTTATAATTTTGGAAAATGCAAGCCTTTTTTATTTTTCTGTTTTATGTGTATTCATTCATGTCAGGTGCCGAGCTACTTCACCACCAATAACCTGGTTCTTTTCTGTATCTCCACGAGCAGGAAGATAAAGGATGCCCTTGAAATGATAGATGAACAGTTTTCACTTCCTACAACATGCCGAGGCACCGAGTTTTGATCATCCGCAAACACATTCTCACGTCAATGAATCAGAGATTGTCGGCAGACAAGATGACAAGGAACTAGTGGTGAAGGTATTACTCGACCACTCTAACAACAACACTGATGTCATGGTGCTCCCCATAGTTGGCATGGGGGGAATTGGCAAGACCACCCTTGCTCAACTTGTGCACAATGACCAGAGGGTCAAGCATCATTTTGAGTTGGTCATATGGATCTGTGTCTCGGACAAGTTTGTTCTCCAAGAAATAGTCCGATCTATATTACAACACTTTAGTTATACGTAAGTCGCCTGAATTTTGTATTTGGGTCAGTCGATTTCTGAACCGTTGATGTTTGCTTTCAGATTAGGTGCCATTTTCTTTCTGGTGTGGTTGTCTCACTGGTTTGGGCTGTGTTTCATCGACTGACCCCATATTTGGGTCAATCGATTCGTTCCTGGGCTGAGCCTGCTAACCGTTATGAGCTCTTGACCCGTTTTCAGCTCAGCCCAGCTGCTGCACTCCGTCGAGACTCGAGAGAGGCCGACTCCTCGGATCTGTCTCTTTTCTTTATCTCCTCGGGTTACTCACCTCTCTCTTTCAGTCTCTTCCTCTCCGTTCCCCTTCTTCTCCCTCTGTAGCTAGGGTTTGTGTTTTTTTCTGTCACCTCAGTCGTTTCTTTTTATATTATGTGATTCAGTTGCTATTTTTGTATTGTGTGATCCTGCCCACCAGCTTTTGTCGTCGTAGTAGTAGTAGTTGTTGTTGTTCTCTGACCATGCATGGATCCCTGCTAGAATTTTGTAGCTGTTGTTTTTGTTCATTCGCCATGGATCTGAGCTATGAATTGGCAGTAGTTGTTGTTTATGCTGCATAACTTTTTGTAGTATTATTTGTTGTTGTTTCATGTGCCGTGGATCCCTGTCTTTTGTATTCAGATACCTGTATGAGATTTGTATGTTGCTGAAGATTCATTTGTGCAAGTTTTGGTTATTATTGATGCAAATTTCTGTAGCCTGAATATTAGAAGTTCTAACCTGATTAGTATCATGATATGGTACTCCCTCCGTCCCATGATGTAAGACGTTATTACATCAAATATGTGAGCATATCTGATGTAATAACGTCTTACATTATGGGATGGAGGGAGTAGTAAATAATAGAATAAATGGTTGTCATGATAGCAAAATTTCTGGAAATGGCATCCGAGATAGTTGTGCTCTGCATTTAATTTTAGTTTTCAGTGTTGCTTAACCTTGTTGATACTATGGTTTGATCCATAGTGAATACTTCTTGTTGATCTTGTATTTATGCAATTTCTATGTCGTGCATATGCAATTTTTCAGATAATTACTACTGTGATATTGTAGTGAATAAGAGTAGTTATGGCTCCCGCAATTTCTTTCATAGTAGGTGCCATGGCAATTCATTTTGTACCAATTGTAGAATAAATGACTGTTAGTGAGATTCCTACTATGTTGCTTTACTTGTTGGCATCATTGTTACTACACTCTGATTTTATTCTTGCAGAAGTTTTTTATGTGCAAGTTTTGATTTTTTTTAATGTGCAATTAAATATTATTATATTTAACATCTGCAAACCTGTTTAGAAATGCATGCCAAGGTATGCAATTTATGTACCCTGCATGTGTAATTGAAGACTGTTAGTAATAATAGTACTTTCGGAATTTTGTAGATAATAGGTGCAACTTAGAGTTGGAATGAGTGGCATGGCAACAAAACTTATGTCTATTTTTGTTTTTGATTTTTAATTTATCTTCAGGGAGGGTAGTAGGCTTCCCAAAATTCATTCATGTATAGAGAAACTTATTTCAATTTTGTTTTTGTTTTTTGAATTTGTCTTAAGGGAGGGTAGTAGGCTTCCCAAAATTCATTCCTGTATAGAGAAACTTCATTCAATTTTGTTTTTGCTTTTGTATTAATCTTCAGGGAGGGTAGTAGACTTCCCAGAAATCATTTCTGTATAGAGAAATTTCTTTCAATTTTGTTTTTGCCTTCTGAATTTATCTCTAGGCAGGGTAATTCATTCTGCTCTAGCAAAATTTATGTTAGCTAGCATTCCTGTACTTCTAGTATTGCTAATCCTATGAATTTGCTCATTCAGATATATGTGATCCAGACATTGAATTCAAAGGTGCAGGAAACCAATTATGAAAAGTTTCTGCATATGATCTGCCTATCTTCAAGTAATGTTTGAACTATTGTAAATTAAAATTTACTTACCTGAGAGTATAGCTTATTCCATGGTTAATTTGTTGTTACATCTAATAAAATGGCAGTAGGCCCTCAAAATAGTTTGACCTTGCACTGCACATGCATTATTCTCAAAATTAGCATTATGATATGGCTATTAATATGAGTTCTAATGGTCTCTTTGGCACCATAATAGCTGCTATGCATCTAAGTTACTTCTTTCTGCTCACCTTGTTGAGATCATGGGATCCTCAAGGTTGTATTTGTGGTTGCTGGTGTTGTTTTTGTGCAACTTTTGTCTCCTGCATGTGCAATTTAGTATAATTAGTACGATGACCTTTTCTGTGAAATATATGCAAGTTATGAAATCATAGTAGTAATGGCTTTTGATCTTTCTGTAAAACTGAGTTATGGGGTTACGATCTAGCTGTAATACATCAGATTACTTCTATAGTTAAACTTATGATAAGTATAGTAATGACTTTTATTATGTGAACTGTATTCTTGCAATTTTGAAATCTGCAGGATACTAATTTCAAAGGGATAATGCTTGTAGGCTTCTAGTTGAGTGACCAAGCATTTTCTCTTTAGGTAATGTTTTGTTCCTAAGTTTCTGCTTATCTGCTATGGATTTGATTACCTTTTCAGATTATGTACTTCATTTTGTAGTATCCCTATGTCAAACTGGAGGTTTCCTACAACACCTCTGCTGCGATTCAGGCATATAAATTTTAAATCTAGAGAAGATCGATTTAAAAGGGAGAAACCTGCTAGTCAACTAGATGAGAAAGCTTGTGGGTCGTTTTTCCCACTTCTTCCTTTTCTTTCTCTTATGATTTCTTCCTGCTCTCTGATTGTTCAGACCCGAGCTCATAGTTTCTTTCTAGTGGAGATACATGGTGGAGAAAGGGAGAAACCTTCTAGTCAAGTGTGTTGTTTTTTTAATGGAGTTTTGCTGTGACGGGTTAACAGGTCCAGCTCATAGGTGTGTTTCTGTGTGATGCTCAGAAAGGCTGAAGCAGAGTTGGGCTGGGTTGTTTCTTCAGAATCGATTGACACATAATTTGGGTCAGTCAATTATGTGTGAACAGAAATTCTATTTGTTCGTTTGATCAGAAATTAATGGTAGATCCAGAATCGACTGACCGCAAATTCTTTTTCAGTCGACTGGCTCCTAGCCAGTCCCATATTACAAGTAGAATGCGGATTTCAGACATCAATAATTTAGTAGAATGGCCAGCGGTAGAATTCAGAAACTTGAATCACCTTCGAAGTCTAAGCTTGCCTCGTTTTTCCAACTTAACTGGTTCACTTCCATCAACAATACCTGATGACGAAAATGCCCTGCCTCCTCGACTCCAGTATCTTGAAATTAGCCTATGTGAGAATTTGGTGGAGGTACCAAGGTTGCCTGCATCTTGTGAAGGAGTGACCATCACATATTGTCACAAGCTGGTGTCCATGCCAACGATTCTTGGTAACGTCAAAAGCTTGAGAGAAGTCACTGTGATTGAGTGTGATGCCCTGACGACATTTCCAGATGGAATGTGTGGAGCCACTGCGCTCAAGAAGCTGCGACTGGAGTCGTGCCCAAGGTTAGACACGCTGCCGGAGGGACTCCTTTAGCAGCTCGTGGAACTACGTATCAGAAACTGCCCCGTATTGGAGGAAGCCTTTTCAAGAGGAGGCAGGCGCTTGGTGGGATTTGGTTAAAACAATTCCAAAGAGATTAGTTGGATCTGAGAAGGTGTATTAGTGCAGGGTGCATTGCATTGCATATCACCATATTGCTGTAACAGACATATGTTTGTTTCAGTCTTTTTCTTCTTGACAAGTACTCCCTATGTAAATAAATATAAGATAGTTTTAGTGATCTAAACGATGTTATATTTCTTTACAGAGGGAGTACAACATAATTAGCTGCAAAATGTTGGTCTTGCCTGGGGCTGGAGCTGGGACCATTCATTCCACTATCAAGGGTAGGAGAACGTTGGTTATGACTGCTACTTACAGTCCAGTCTGAAGTCTGCTAGAGCAACATTTGTTGTGTTTACTGAAAGATAAACTGTCTCCTAATATCAAGGATATATTGTTGTAAATGCAACATTTTCATGATTAAACGGTCTCTTCCACTGCTCTGCTGCTTACCGAAATGTATGAATCTCTGATGGCAGAGATGTATATATACATGTCTTGCATACTTATGGTAGTAGTACTTCTTATGTGTTTTTGTACAAATAGATGCTCCTTCAAACCTTCTTTTCTGCTGGCTGAGATGAAGCTGTGGTATAAAATACTCTGGAAAAAAACGATGTATGTATACAGTAAAGTGGTACCTCTTATTGTTTCATTCCAGGAAATAATATCCCTCAGACTATGTGACCAGAGTGTGAGATCTGAGATGATATTAGAGATTACAACATTAGGGAAGAGATCAATAAAACACCGTTAGGGGAATTTCTGGAATCCTAAATTTTCCAAAGTATTAGAAGGAGAATAAAGGGCCCAACTTACGCAGATCGGCAATGGTGACTGTAGATCGGTAATGGTGAGGAGGAGGGCAGTCAAGGTGTTTCTCAACTAGCTAGTTTATACTACTTACTTGTACCCTTGAAAGTTCCAAAATCCATTTGTTTCTCTTTCTCACGGCCGGGCAAGCAACCAAGCGAATTACATTTACTACATAGATAGATTCATTCAGTCCTACACAATCTGCAACTGGCACAAACGCCAACAATTTCATCCAGCAGACAATAGAAACTCAATGAACGTTCACTCAAGAACCAAACATCATCATGCAGGCATGTTTGGAAGAGTAACCACAGGGAAAAAACAGAATGAAAAGATCATCAGTCAAGCACAGCAACAGCAGCACCTTCCAACTCCTCCTCTGCCTCAGGTCTGAAGCTAGTGATTAGTTGTTCCCAGATGAACTCAGGTCTGAAGTTCCTTCCAACTCCTCCGCTGCCTCGGCAGCAGACGACGATGCCCTTGCCCTCGCCCTCATGGCGGCCACATCGGAGAAGTCGTCGGGCAGCACGATCAGCGGGTTGTTGTTCCCGTCCGTCTTGCGCAGGAACGCCTGGGCCAGTGCATAGCCCAACGCACGGGCGACTGGGACCGCTACGGCGTTGCCGACTTGAATGTATCTGTCAAGCAAGCATCATCAGCAACATTCAGGTGTTGCAAATGTTCACTTCAGGTCCAGTCTACATATGTGTGAATGTGTGACCAGTGGAAGATAGACAGTTGATGAACCTACCGCTCTTTGATGGGGCCGTACATGCGGTAGTAGTCTGGGAACCCCTGCAGCCGAGCATTCTCCCTCACCGTCAGCACCCGCGCCTGCTCCGGGTGTAGTATGACCTAAATGCAGGACAAACACCAAAATAAAATAAAACTTATTTTTTTCAATAAAGGACATTTCATTGAATTGATATATCGAGGTGATACAATCGCATCGAAAGAAAGCCCGGCCTCTGCATAGCTTGATGCACACAGCCAATAAGTCCAACCAACCCAAAATAATAATAATATAGTTTTACAGCTAAAATAATAAATCAGTCCAGCCTATGGTGTGGCAGATCCTATCCGGAGATCACACCACCATCCATGGGGGGAGAAAACCTCCCTGGCCGTACACTCCAACCGTGTAGACGCCATCATAAAAAGGTCCCTGTCCTCCGGCCTATGCAGGATAGACCAAGTACGGAGCCATCGCGTACATATATGAATAACCTGCATAGGAGATGAGACACATTTATTATTAAAAACCACATCATTCCTGGTAAGCCACAATGCCCAGCATAAGGCAGCCGCCCCCACAAGAATATGTGCAGAAAATTGTTTATCAATACCCCGCAACCAGTTGCCGAACATGTTACGTGCACTGCGTGGGGGGTATAAATTTGAAGCTACTTGAACTATGGCCCAAACTGCCCGAGCGAACTTACACTCAAAAAATAAGTGTTTAATAGACTCGTCATGTTGGCAAAAGACACATGTCTTGGTACCTTGCCAGTTGCGTCGTGCCAGATTATCTCTAGTTAAGATGACCCCTCTGTTTAGAAACCAGAGGAATATTTTGACTCTTAGAGGAATTTTGAGCTTCCACAATTTCCTATTATCAACCGGAACATCACAATGAACCATTGCATCATACATGGATTTGACTGAAAACTTGCCATTCTGATGCAAATTCCATCGAAAAATGTCCGGTTCACCTGACAGCTGAATAGCCTCCAGACGTATGAGTAATTCATTCCATGATGTCAGGCGAGGTCCTAAAAGGTCCCTACGGAAAGAAATATCAGGGTTTTCTTGTCCCAAAACTTGTTTGATCGTGACAAATTTATGTCTGACAATCCTGTACAAGCTCGGGTATTGCACCATGAGTGGGGTGGTCCCTAGCCAAGTGTCTTCCCATAATCGAACCTGAGAACCGCCCCTAACCGAGAAGGTTCCAAATTGGAAAAAGAATTCCTTGGCCTTCATCACGCCACACCAAAAATGTGAATCACCAGGTTTCCAATGAACTTGAGAAATGGCTTTGGATCCCACATACTTGTTACGAATGATTTCCTGCCACACTCCATTCTCAGTGAGTAGTTTGTAAACCCATTTGCTGAGAAGAGCAATGTTTTTAATCTCAAGGTCTTGAATTCCAAGTCCCCCTTGACTTTTAGGTCGACATAATACACTTCACCTAGCCAGTCGATATTTCTTGGATTCATTATCACACTACCAAAAAAATTTGGATCTAAAGTAATCGAGACGCTGAAGAACCCCTTTCGGGAGGTGGAAGAATGACAACATGTATAAAACCATGTTGCTGAGGACAGAATTGATCAAGATCAATCGCCCCCCATATGACAAGAGTTTGGCCTTCCAGCTGGCTAGTCGTTTCTCAAGTCTCTCTTCCACGTGCTTCCACTCAGCGATAGTTAAACGCCGATAGTGTATGGGAATACCCAGATACCGAATCGGGAACTGCCCGAGCTGGCATCCAAAAATCTCAGCATACTCAGGTGCAGATTCTGCAGCATCGCCGAAGCAAAAAAGTTCGCTCTTATGAAAATTAATTTTGAGACCAGAAAGTTCCTCAAATGCACATAAAAGCAGCTTGAGGTTTCTTGCTTTATCCAGATCATGATCCATGAAAAGTATAGTGTCATCCGCGTATTGTAGAATAGATAGACCTTCTTCTACCAAATGAGGAATGACACCGCTAACTTGACCGGCCACCTTAGCCCGCTCAACAAGGGTAGCTAACATGTCAGCCACAATGTTAAACAAAATAGGGGATGCGGGGTCCCCTTGGCGAAGCCCCTTCCTTGTCTGAAAATAGTTGCCAACATCATCGTTAACTTTGATGGCCACATTACCTCCAGAAACAAAACTCTCTACCCATCGACACCATTTTGGTGAAAACCCCTTCATGCGTAAAGTTTGCAACAGAAAGGGCCACTTAACTTTATCATAGGCTTTTTCGAAATCTATTTTGAAGATGACTCCATTCAACTTTTTACGGTGAAGCTCATGTACAGTTTCATGCAGCACAACAACTCCATCTAGTATGTTGCTTCCTTGCATAAATGTTGTTTGAGTGGGTTTGACGACATGGTCAGCCATCCCGTTCAACCAATTAGTTGCAACCTTCGTAAAGATTTTAAAGCTTACATTTAGAAGGCAAATCGGTCGATATTGTTGAATACAACTAGCCTCCTTAGTCTTAGGCAATAGGATAATTTCCCCAAAGTTTAAACGAGAAATATCAACGTCTTCGGTATGCAGTTGGTTAAACAACTGAACCAAGTCCGCCTTAATCACGTCCCAAAAACATTGATAAAACTCTGCCGGAAAACCATCCGGTCCCGGAGCCTTGTTGTGTTCCATTTGAAACACCGCGGTTCGAATTTCCTCCTCGGAGAACGGAGAGGTTAAGAATTCATTTTCCGCTTCCGAAACTTGAGGGATGTCATGAGTAATAGACTTGTCCAGCTCAAATGGTGTTTCAGCTGAAGGTCCAAAAAGCTCTTTGTAATACTTAGTAATAAAGTTTCTGAGTGGTGCATCCCCCTCGATACGGCCTTCCACCTGGTCAAGAGCGAAGATACGTTTCTTTCTATGCCTGCCATTGGCCAGCATTTGAAAGTATTTCGTATTATCATCACCTTGAACGAGCGAGTCAGCCTTGCAACGTTGGTACCATTTAATCTCTTCCTCGCGTAGCAGGCGGCCAATCTGTTCATTTAGATGGCTTTTTTGCTCAATCTCAGCAGCAGAAAGAGGCCTCACCTCCGCAATTTTATCAAGGGTATCGATTAAGGTAGATAGTCGCAACTTTTCTTTTTTGTAGATGCCAGCGGTGTGCTTAGCCCATCCACGAAGGAATCGACGCAAGGCGCGAATTCGATTGTTCCATCGTTGAATGAGCGTGTTACCGCGAGGTTGACGCGCCCACACTTTCTTAACCAGGTCATGGAATCCCTCTCTAGTGAGCCATCCCAGTTCAAATTTAAACTGATGACGGTTAGAACTTGGAGTTGTTTTTCCAAAATCGGTTAGCAATGGAGCGTGATCCGATAAGGCCTCAATTCTTTCTAGTGCCTGTACCGAGGCTAGGGGATATCTATATTCCCAGTCGGTGGTAACTAGCACCCGGTCAAGTTTTTCAAAAGTTGGAACTGATCGGTTATTGGCCCAGGTATACTGACGACCAGAAATAGTGATCTCCCGCAGGTCCAGGCTGTCAATAACAGCATTGAAGAGGAAAGGCCACCTAGTGTCAAACCGGTCATTGTTTTTTTCCTGCTGATATCGAAGGATATTGAAATCCCCCCCGATTAACATGGGATGGGGATTGTCTCGGCAGGTATTAATAAGTTCTTTTAGAAAAAGCAGACTTAAACTCCTCCTGAGCGGCGCCATATACAGCCACCAGGCTCCAAAGGAAGTTGTCGGACTTGTTTCGAAGGTGAAATTTGATATGATATTCCCCCTTTGACGTGGACAAAAGTTCCAAGTACGTAGAGTGGATGCCTAGCAAGATTCCACCTGACCTCCCGGACGGGGGTAAGACGTGCCATTCATAATCGTAACCACATGAAAAGTGGTCAAGATCACGTGTTGGGAAGTCACGTTTGCCCGACTCAGTGATGGCCACAAAGTCCAACGCATGATCCTTTACACAATCGGCAATGTGTTTGTGTTTAGCCAAGTCACCAAGACCTCTGCTATTCCAAAACATGCCTCTCATGATGAACGATTTTTTTGTTTAGAGACCTTTGCCCTCTTAGATGGGCGCCCTCTTTTCTTTGCTGACTTAGACTTGTTCTTTCGTACCGACGCGACAAGCTCACATAGCATAGTGTCACGTACAGTATCATCCAAGTCTACTTCAGTCGTGTCTTTAACCAGATGGGAGAGAAGCTTGCCTTCATGATTGGCATCAGCATCCTCATCCTCCTCATCTGACACGAGAGGGTCGGCAAACGTCGATAACCTAGGAGCAACCGTAAGCCGGTCGAACTCCACTTGTTTAAGAGCCCTAACAGAAAAATCTACCTCTTTCTCATTACGTCCTAATGAAACTCCAAGGCTAGTAATATTTGAAGATACTTTGGATTTATCAAAAGACAAAAAGGATTTACGAGAGGAGGTACCTTCGAAGTCGAGGTTGCGGGCAGCCGTCCTGCGCATGGCCTTCGCCAGAGAGTCCTCGTCGGTGGCTGTTGTACCATCAGCACCGACGGAGTGACGACCGCTGCGCCTCAGCGGTGAGGGAGTGAAGTCGGCAGCAGTGACAGTCCCGGTGACCCCGAGTGGCGGAGTAGACGGATGCGGCGACGATGAAGAAGACCGCGACGTATACTCCACAACCCCAAATTCTGAGATGCGACAAACCGGGTTTCTTCCCGTTCCATAACTCGTATGGTGTCGCCTCAACAGACTTAGACGGTGCTCTGTTTAATGTGTGAGCGGAGTTTCTAGTGCATGACCCCAAAAAGATATCGGCAGATCTGTAAGAGACATCATCGACCTTACCATGTCTAACAGGGTTCGGTTACGTCTTTCCAACACTCCGTTTCGCTGTGGAGTTCCGGGAGGCGTAAGCTGTGAAACGATTCCACGGTCACTCAGATGTTGGCTAAACTCATGACTAAGGTATTCGCCCCCGCGATCAGACCGCAGAAACTTAATCCTTTTGTTACGATGATTTTCTACCTCATTCTGAAATTCTTTGAACTTTTCAAAGGTTTCCGATTTATGCTTCATCAAGTAGATATATCCATACCTACTCAAATCATCAGTAAAAGTCACGAAGTAGAAATACCCACCCCGTGCGATTGTGCTCATTGGACCACATACATCACTATGTATTATTTCCAACAATTCACTCGCCCGTTCAGGATGACCCGTGAACGGCGTCTTGGTCATTTTTCCCATCAAGCAAGCTTCACATGTGTCAAATGATTCAAAATCAAAGGACGGTAAAACTCCATCTTTATGGAGTCTTTGCATGTGTTTCTTTCCGATGTGGCCAAGCCGACAGTGCCACATGAAAGTGGTGGTGGTATCAGCCTTCTTAAGGCGTTTAGCATTCACGTTAAAGACATCATTTCCACATTCAAGATTTAGTATGACAAGGCCCCCAACAATGGGTGCAAATCCATAGAACATATCCTTACAATAAAGTGAACAACCATTGTTCTCAGACTTGTACGAATACCCATCGTGTACTAAACATGATCCGGAGATAATGTTTCTACACAATAGTGGAACAAAATAACAGTTATTTAGTTCTAAGATAAATCCTGAAGGGGGACGTAGAGGCATAATGCCGACGGCTTGAGCGACGATCCCAGCGCCGTTCCCGACGCGCATCACGACTTCATTCTTTGCTAACTTGAGCACCTTCTGAAGTCCCTGTATCGAGTTGCAAATGTGAGCAACCGGTCCGGTATCAAATACCCAAGACTTAGAATTTTCGCTAGCAAGCAAAACGTCAATGACATTAACTTGTATAACAATTATACCTTTTCCGGTTTTCCTGGACTTCTTATCTTCCAGATACTTCTTGCAGTTTCTCTTCCAGTGTCCTGTGCCCTTGCAGTAGAAGCACTCAGTTTCATTCTTGGCTTCGCCCTTAGAGTTGCTTTGGGATCCGGTCTTACCGGCGCCCTTGCCCTTCTTTGGCTTGCCTTTCTTTTTGAAACTGGCGGTTTTATTCACAAGCAACACTTGCTTGCGATTTTTCCGCAGTCCTCCTTCCGCAGTTTTCAGCATGGCGAGCACCTCTTCCGGTGTCTTCTCCATCCCACTCATGTTGTAGTTCATGACAAAACCGTCGTAAGATGGGGGAAGTGAAGAAAGCATCATGTCCATCATATGGCCAAGCGGAATTGGAAATTCCAGGGTTTTAAGCCTTTCAGCATAGCCAATCATTTTGACTACGTGTTCGCCAACTGAACTGCCCTCAGCCATCTTGCATTCCATCAAGGTCTTCATGATATCAAATCGTTCAGACCTTGCGGTTTCCTTGTACAGAGCATCCAATTCCCGGATCATATCGCGGGGTTTATGGAATTCAAAACGTTTTTGAAGCCCTGCACTCATGCAAGCTAGCATGAGTCACTGCACAAAGTTGTGATCATCATCCTTAGTGCCCAGACATTTTGTTCATCTTCCGGGGCATCGGCCGCCGGTTTAGCTAGAAGAGCATTTTCAAGCACATACATTTTCTTAGCGCTCCTGAGGATAATCCTCAGGTTACGGGCCCAGTCCGCATAGTTGTTTCCAGTCGCAGCTAACTTCTCTTTCTCTAACATCGGGCCTAAGTTGAACGCGGTGTTGCGAGCCATTTGATCTACAACGGAAAACACAAGTTTCACTTAGACTTTGTTCATAATGATTTTTGGCACTAGTGAATAAACAATTTTATTCTAAAGTGCGCTCCCACTAAAATCAATATCTCTCAAAATTGATTATGAGTGTTTCAAGATCCGTATTTCAATTCGACGCCATTGACGGGTTCATCACTGATGACGCGAATTTCAATCGGTAGGCCAACTTGCCGATCACATCATTTATGTGATTCTTGTTCATTTTTCGATGGGCGTGTTCCGAGCTCAGGACTCTCCTGCCTGAACGTCAAAGACAACCAAGTGATCTTGCTGCGAGGTCTGACCTCACCCGCCTCATTCCTCTTGATTCGTTCGTGCTCATGTGTACATGGCGCACCCCGAAAAGATACGAATTTCAGACGGTGCTACACTTGGGTGAACACTAAATACTTTGATATTTTAAGTGAGAGATCACCCTAATAAAAAACGACTACCGTGCAATCAAAAGGGTGCATCATAAGGGATAAACATCTCAGGCAATTCATAATAGCATGATATGGTATAGCCCTTTCTGACGGAGAAGTCTTTAATTTCTTCGTCTTTGGCATTTGCGTCAGTTTTCACCTTCGCGAAGATTGCCACCACCTTGTCGATGCACCAGATAATATTGCTATCTCTATAGCTAATAAAATAAATGCATTACTTAAGGTTGACACGCAGGTCATTAAAGTGACAATCATATGGCTCCAGCCATCATGCCGAATCATGACACGCAGGTCATGTTAATAAATTTACATCATATAGTCATCTCATACATAATCGAATTAATATGAGCATTGTTATACCACATCACATGCACATCCTGCAAAAACAAGTTAGACGCCTCTAATCGGTTTATGCAAAATTTTATTTTACGTGACTTCTAAGGTTTTGACTTAAACCGCAGCTACCAACGTATTATCATCAAGTATGATTATTCAAGTCGCTACATTAACATCTCGGGGTGTATGAAACACGAGATAATAAAATCTCGAGCCCCATACTAAACTTCGTCATATGCATGACCCCCGTGCAGATCATATCTGCATTGCCCTTTCATCTGCGAATTTCATCTTTCTTTTGACTATGGCGGAACCCAAAGAACTGATAGCACTTCGTTGATCAATCAGGATCGCGGATTGCCAGAATTTTGTGAAATTCCACCATGCTGTCTCGAGATCAGAAATACGCAAATTCTAGGGAAGCATCGGGTAACAGATTTCATCTGCTACCCGCATAAATAATTTTCAGCAATAGATCTCATCTACTCCAAAACTATATTATGTAATACCCATACATCTCCATGTATTCTAGATCGTAACCTGCATCTACGCATAGCACGGCTCATGATGCCACTGTTGGGGAACGCGACAGAAACAAAAAAATTCGGTACAGCGAGCACGCCCAGGACCACTATGGAGATGTCATACAGGGTTTGATCTGATCCGTACCGACTCGTAGCGCAGCGGAAGTAGAGTCGGTGTAGATCGTCGGTGCAGATCCCCGCAGCTAGGATTTACATCCTCCCAACCGCGAGGATGTACTCCCTCGTCGGACAGCCCTTTGGGAGGCGGTCGGACAGTCCCTCGGACGATTTCACGGACAGCCCTTCGGGAGGACCCTCGAAGCTCGATCGGAAACTCGGACAGCCCTTCGGGAGGACACTCGAAACTCGATCGGAAACTCGGACAGCCCTTCGGGAGGACACACGAACAGCCCCTCGGGCAAAAGATCGAAACTACGACCTCTCTACGGGGTTGCACACATACGGTGTCAGCTATCCGGCAGGGCTTCGCCGTCCAGAACTAATTCCTGCCGGAACCCAGACAGCCTTTCGGCTCTACGAAACTATTTCGCTAGGAGGGAGAGAGAAGCCAGACAAGTCTACGGCATGTGTATGAGAGCAAGGATGAGGTTTGGAGAGCATCCCTCCACCTCTATTTATAGGAAAGCCAAGGGGTAAAGTTGGCATACAAAAATACCAAAAGTACCCCCACTTTATGTCTCACATAAAAGAATAAAAGGCAAAAAGGGATGGCATGTGGAGCTCCATGGAGGAGCCCCACCTTGGCCGGCCACCTCTACAGGCCCCCCACATGGGGGTGCCTTGCTCCCCAATCCCTTCTAGAAGCCTTTTGGGAAATATCCCAAAAGGTGACTTTCCAAAAAAAATATCCATAAAGTGACTTTCACTATTCACGGAACCAATTTTCCGCGACCGTTAAATCCGAAAATATTTCTGTGGGTCTTAGAATAATTCCAGTACCCACACAAATGATTTTGGACGTGTTCCGAAACAATTTCGGATTAGTGATTTTCATCTGCGAAAAGCAACCAAATCGGTTCCGGCAGCTCCGGAACATTTCCGGTTTATATCCCGGAAAATTCCCAGAAGTTTCCAGAACACTTCTGGCATCCTCCAAGAATTTCCAGGCGTGTGCCGAAACCAATTTGACTTAATGGTATCCCCTGAAACAACTTTTCAGTTTTACCGGAACTATTCCGGTGTCCTCTCCGGAACGTTTCCGTTGCGTCCGAAACTTTTCCGGTGATTTTCTCTCAGACTCCCTCTCTAGTATTCAGCAGATAGATGACCCTTAAGCGTGTGGCCCTATAGGTCCGGTGAAGTATAGACATGACCCGGAACACTTTCCGATCAATGATCAACATCGGAGCCGTGGACACCCATATTGACCCCTATACCCACACGAATGAATATTCGAGTGAACCCCCAGTTGCCGTGTGCTATTCCTGTTGCTTCACGATATATTACAAACACCCGAGGTGAGATTTTCTGCATCCCCGTGGATCAACAACTTGTCCACTATGCCAGTTACCAGTTTTGTTCTCTTTTCTCGTTTCCGTGTTCCGGCATCCCAGTGATCAAATCACAATGTGTCTGGCCAGACGATGATGGATACCGTAACACCGAGAGGGCCCGAGAATATCTCTCCATCGTCGAAGGAGCAAATCCCAATCTTGAGCTATCTCGTTTCTTGTCATACTTTTCCGTGAACCCGTAAGCCGCCGTAATAGCCACCCAGTTACGGATGACGTTTAACAAACCCCAAAGTTCACGAAGCAAGTACGAAGGAACTCGATACTCTCATGGTCTAAGGAATTATGCAAACATTAACTATCTCTGTGTTATTAAACATTAACTTGTGACGAATGTATCTCATAGCATAACATCAATTCGGGTCGATTCAACACAAGTGTTCTACTAACATTGTGCCCTCAAAATTGCCGGCATAGACATGCCCATGATCAGGAAAACAGGATCATCATGCAATACTTGAGCCAGTCTTAGAGGCATGACCAGGAATACATTTTACCGTTTATTATACCACACGTGCACATGAGTTTCCCTCCGAGCCTCGTGGATATTGTAGACTCGAGAATCATTGCAGTTATAGCATGGAACATAAACATTCATTACAAACTCGGAGATACAAAATAACTGTTATTACTGCCTCTAGGGCATATCTCCTACAGAGCCCCTCATGTGGCCGGCCAACCCTCTTGGGGGCCCCCCCAAGGGGGGTTTCTTAGCCCCCAAGTCCTTCTAGAAGCCTTTTGGTAAAGCCCTAAAAGGTGGCTTTCCATACAGTAAACCAAAAAGCACTTTCTCTATTCACGAAGACATTTTTCTGCGTCCGATAAATCCCAAATTATTTCTGTGTGCCTAGAATAATTCCAGTACCCACTAAAACAATTTTGAACGCATTTCGAAACAATTCCGGAATAATGTTTTTCTTCAGCGAAAAGCTACCATAGCGGTTCCGGCTGCTCCAGAACATTTCTGTTTTTTCTGTCCGGAAAAATTCCAGAAGTTATCAGAACAATTCAGGCACCCTCCAAGAATTTCCAAGCGTGTGCCGAAACCAATATGACTTAATGGAATACCCTGAAACAACTTTTCAGTTTTACCGAAACTATTCCTGTGCTCTCTCCGGAACTTTTCCGTTGTCTCCGAAACTTTTCCGGTGACTTTCTCTCAGATTCCCTGTCTAGCATTCAGCAGATAGATGACCCTTAAGCGTGTGACCCTATAGGTTCGGTGAAGTATAGACATGACCCGGAACACTTTCCGATCAATGATCAACATCGGAGCCGTGGACACCCATATTGACCCCTATACCCACACGAATGAATATTCGAGCGAACCTCCAGTTGTCGTGTGCTATTCCTGTTGCTTCGCGATATGTTACAAATACCCGAGGTGAGAATCATAGGCATCCCCATGGATCGACACTTGTCCACAATGCCAGTTACCTCGTTACCGGTTTTGTTCTCTTTTCTCGTTTCCGTGTTCCGGCATCCCTGTGATCAAATCACAATGTGTCTGGCCAGACGATGGTGGATACCGTAACACCAAGAGGGCCTAGAGATATCTCTCCATCGTTGGAGGAGCAAATCCCAATCTTGAGCTATCAAGTCCCTTGACACACTTTTCCATGAACCCGTAAGCCGCTGTAATAGCCACCCATTTACGGATGACGTTTAACAAACCCCAAAGTTCATGAAGCAAGCATGAAGAAACTCGACACTCTCATGGTATAAGGAATTATGCAAACATTAACTTCTCTGTGTTATTAACCATTAACTTGTGACGAATGTATCTCATAGCATAACATCAATTCGGGTCGATTCAACACAAGTGTTCTCCTAACATTGTGCCCTCAAAGTTGCCGGCATAGTCATGCCCATGATCAGGAAAACAGAACCATCATGCAACACTTGAGCTAGTCTTAGAGGCCATACTAGGAATACTTTTTACCGTTTATTATTCCACACGTGCATATGAGTCTTTCTCCGAGCCTCGTGGTTATTGCAGACTCGAGAACCATAGCAGTTATAGCACGGAATATAAACTTAACTACAAACATGGAGATAAATAATAACATTTATTATTGCCTCTAGGGCATATCTCCTACAGATATCTGCTTAAAGCGGGGAAAATATCCCAGATATTTTCCCGCTTTGTCTGCGACGTGTAGCATTGCATTAGGTCACCACCAGCACTGCATTTTGCCATGCCATGCATTGTGTTGCATCTGTTTGCTTTTATTAATTGTTTCTTCCCCCTATTCTTATCCGGTAGACCCCGAGACCGACGCAGCTCCGGAGTCCGACTACACCGTTGACGACCTTCCTTTGCCGCAGAGCTTCCAGGCAAGCAACCCCCCCCCCCCCCTTGAGCATGCCTATATCGCCTACTCCTTCTCCCCCTTGCTTGCATTAGAATTGCTACAGTTATTGTTCCGAATACCTATTCTGATGCATAGCCTATTTTTGTAAACTACCTTTTGATACTTTATCTGATATCCTAAATGGTTGGTGTAGGTTGGTTAGGAAACCATCTGTGGCCCCTCTTCCTTGTTCTTAGTTGCCCCGCTTAGTTACCAGTGCCCCGTTCGATGTGATCGATGGGCTGAGACCAGCACATCACTGCACACCCCCTAAGTTGCTCGACTCTGCAGAGCTACCATCGAGTGCCGAGGGTGATACCTCTTATCTCACTCCTGATGTTGTCTCTGTAGTATAGCTAACCGGTTGTGGGTTTGTGGGTTACCGAGGGTGATTCCTCTTTCATCACCTCCGACAAAGCTTCTGTCGTGCAACTCCTCAAGTGTGAATCCATCGAGGGTAATTCCTCCGGGTTCACCTTGACGGGTACATCGAGTGGGAATCCAACAAGGGTGATACCTCGGATTCCTTCTTGATGTTATGGACACACGGTTACTTTGACTTTACTACAGATACTTGTTAAAGTCGGGTCGGCCCCGAGGGGTGCCCGCGAGAGATGTGGAGTCGGGTTGACCATGAGGGTACCCGTGTGATGATTACGTGGCACGGCCGGGCATTCCTAGCCCTTGCCGTAAGTCCACAAGACGGGGCGACGGGGTCACATGACGTGAGTCTCTGCTCGTTTCCGCGAGCTCCCAACGCACTAAAGGGTTAGGATATGTAATCTGAGTAGGCCTCTGGCCTTTTCGCACTAACCACCACGCGGGAATAATTATGGGCACTCGGCGTCGTATGTATCAGCCGAAGCTCTTTAGACGTCAGCAGTTGAGCGGCGCGCGTCGGGTTGGACTGGGAAAGCCTGCGCTTGTATTAAGGGGGCTAGGTCTGCTCACCGGCCGCTTACGCAACGCGCATGAGTGCAAAGGGCGATGGGCCCAAGACCCCTGAGTGCTTAGGAGTTAGGATGTAGACCGGCGTGCTGGCCTCTCTGTTGAGCCTAGGTAGGGCTACGACGTGTCGATCAGCCGAGGCCGGGCATGGACCGAGTAAGTGTGTCCGGGCAGAGTTAATCGAGCGTGTTGGGTAAGTTGGTGTATCCCTGCAGGGAAGTATATCTATTCGAATAGCCATGTCCACGGTAACAGGACGCTCGGAAAATATACTGATCTTCTATAACTAGAAATGGTTTGAATGTGTTAGCTCCGGGATCGCTTTCTCGCAGGGAGTCGAGAAAGGATCTCTGGGCGTGGCTACTGTTATACTTGTTGCTACTAGTATAATTATGTACTAATCTACACTCTCCTAATGCTGCAAGACGCTGAAGATGCTAGTCTTCGATAGGCTAGGACTTTTCCTCTATTCTGGCATTTCTGTAGTTCAGTCCACATATACAGTCTTTCTTTGATACCGATGCATAATTAGTATAGATCTGATGTAAGTCTTGCGAGTACTTTGGATGAGTACTCACGGTTGCTTTGCTTCCCCTTTTCCCACATACCCGATTGCTGCGATCAGATGACGGAGCCCCGGAGCCAGCTGCCCCAGCCGACGACTACTACTACTACCCCTCTGGTGGAGAGTACTACTACGTGGAGACCGCCGACGACCAAGAGTAGATAGGAGGCACCCAGGCAGGAGGCCTGCGCCTTTCGATCTTTGTCGTTATTTTGCCCCGCCTTCTTAAGGCTTATCTATTTAACTTTTATGTCTGTACTCAGATATCTAATGTTTCCGCTGATGCTTGTATGATTCAAGCTAATGTATTCGAGCCCTCGAGGCCCCTGACTTGTAATATAAAGCTTGTATGACTTTTATTTGTGTTTAGAGTTGTGTTGTGATATCTTCAAGTGAGTTCTTAGGCTTGATCGTGCGCATTTGCGTGTATGATTAGTGCACGATTAAGTCGGAGGTGTCACAACGACCTCAGAGATGGCGCCTCTTCGTCACCGCGGTTATGGCATCATTATCGGGTGTCTGGATCGGTGTCTAAAGATGGCGGATGCTACAGCCTCCTTCCTGCATCATGTACCCTCCGTCAAGGTGACATCGATTCTCCATGTTGTGCGGCTGCTCGTGTTCGCGGACATGATTACAGTCGCGTGGTGATGTCCACGTCATGACTATGCACACGAGCAGTTGTCTGTGGTGCATGTATGCCATGGAATGGTTCTGATTACAAATATCCCATGAACATGGCATCCACATGCCCTTGCAACATCGTCTTCTTCAGCAAGTGGTGGCGGCAACACAAGGTGACTTCGGCTTGGTGGTGCTCTTTGGGTACCTAGTCTCGAGCTCCGGGGTAAAATCCTAGGTCTAACCCTTGATGGTTGTATCTGGCAATGGCGGTGTTTAGGTGCCGTATCCTTGTTGAAGGCATTGCTTTGGAGATTACCCAGACGTGCTCTCCGGGGTGAAAACCTTGGATCTATTTTGGAGAACCTTTCTCGTAGTTTCTGTGTTGTCAAATATGGTGGGTGGTGGTGCTGCTCCTTATTGTGTGTCATTGGTCGCATGCATCGGCTGTTTTTTTTTCTTGTTTTTTTCCCAGCTAGGCATAGCTTCGGTCTTTGATGACTTTGCTTTTTGCCGGTGTGATTCCTTATGTGTGTTCGTGGTGTTGGCTGTGTGCATCCTAGTCGTGCAGAGGTCGGGTGTGTGCTCATTGTGTTTTGTATCCTAGTCGTGCAGCGGTAGAAAAGCCAAGGTTAGAAAAGCATGCGTGTACCAGAAGATGTCAAGTGGGCAGCACGTATTATATCTCAAAGGAGTGCGATACGAGTTCATGAGGAAGCTAGCTACTAGCTAGTGCCCAAGAGCTAACCAAGTTGTATAGTTTCAGAGTACAAGACCCCAGTGAAGTACAGAGACACCCCAGTCACTTCTCTTCTGTATATATAGTATCAGTGAATTTTATTAGTTACTAGTAGGCGAGTATACACACCATCAATATATATAGTTTCTTAGGATATTATGTTACTGTATATATATCATCCAGTCTTCAAGTAATCAGTGTTACTGTATGAAAGAATTCAGTGGCTACAGGGATTTTCTTTAGTTCCCAGTCAAGCCTGCTGTAGGTTCTGTCATAGAACAGGAGATTAGATTTTGTAAATAAAACATTTGCTTGATTAAATAGTCTCCTCGTACCATCTACTAGTTAGTGTGTGTGTGTGTGTGTGTGTAAATTAATTAGGTGCTAATTAAGGTACAGAGAGATAATTACTAGTATATAAGTATTACTTCTATATACCAACAGTTCCAGACAATGGAAAAATAGGCAACTGATGTAAGGACTTGTACACTCAAGTCATGGCCGGCTGCTATACAAGTAGTAGTATATACTAAGCTACTAACAGTTCCAGACAATGACTAGTATGGAAATTAAAATAGGCAATGATGGAAGCACCCAAGTCATGGGCTGCTATATATCCAGCTGCAAATAAGTTCCAGAGAGTAGCTAGACCACAAGCCACCATTTATGCATCTTGTAGATGCTTTTAGAGTTGCACATGCATGTGCCAGCTAACATGGAGCATCGACCCACCCTTCGTTTCTCTTTACAATTACACATCCTTCTCTCCCTTGTCCTAAACCTTGCATTCCTCACCACTGCCACTGCCACTGCCACCACTGAGGAGTGAGGAGGAAAACCAATTTGTCTACTCGGGCTTCTCCGGCGGTACCGACCTCATCCTTGATGGCACAGCCACGATTACACCAGATGGGGTTCTCAAGCTCACCAATGGCACTCTTCACCTCAAGGGCCATGCTTTCTACCCAACCCCATGGCGATTCCGCAAGTCGCCCAACAGGGCGGTGCAATCCTTCTCCATCACCTTCGTGTTCGGCATGGTCCCCATCTACTCCGATCAATGTACCGATGGCATGACTTTCTTGATATCTCCCACCAAGGATTTCTCAGGTGCACAACACTCTCAATACCTGGGCCTCCTCAACAAAACAAGTGATGGCAAGCCAAGCAACCAGATATTTGCAGTCGAGCTTGATAGCAGCCAAAATACAGAGTTCGGCGACATCGATGACAACCATGTCGGCATTGACATTAATAGCCTCACCTCCACTGAAGCCCGACCGGCTGGCTTCTATGATGACAAGAACAACGGTGTCTTCAACAACTTGTCCCTTGTTAGCCGCAAGGAAATGCAAGTGTGGGTGGACTATGATGGAGATACCACTCAGATCACTGTGACCTTGGCTCCCCTCAAGGTAGCCAAACCGTCGAGGCCACTGGTCTCAACCACCTACAACCTCTCAACAGTGCTACAAGATCAGTCCTACCTCGGATTCTCGGTTTCAACTGGTCCGATCAACTCACTGTATTGTGTGCTTGGATGGAGCTTGGGCATAAACCGTCCTGCACCGGACATTGAAATCACCAAGCTGCCAAAGCTACCTCGGATTGGCCCCAAACCTCAGCGCAAAGTCCTGGAGATCGTCCTACCAATAGCAAGTGCCACATTCATCTTTCTTGTAGGAACAACTATAATTCTATTGGCGCGGAGGCTAAAGAGGTATGCCGAGCTACACGAAGATTGGGAGGATGATTATGGGCCACACCGCTTCTCCTACAAGGATTTATTCCATGCTACTCAAGGATTTCACAGTAAGAACCTACTTGGCCATGGAGGACTTGGGAAGGTGTATAAAGGTGTGCTTCCGGTCTCTAAACTGGAGGTTGCGGTGAAGAGGGTGTCCCACGAGTCAAAGCAAGGAATAAAGGAGTTCATCGCCGAGATTGTTAGTATAGGCCGTATCCGCCACCGCAACATCGTCCAGTTACTCGGTTATTGTAGAAGAAAAGGTGAACTTCTATTGGTCTATGACTATATGTCAAATGGTAGTCTTGACCAGCACTTACATCTCCAAGAAGAGGAGGAGGATAAACCCACTCTAGATTGGGCTCGGAGATTTGAAATCATCAAAGGCGTTGCATCTGGCTTATTCTACCTTCATGAGAGGTGGGAAAAAGTTGTCATCCACCGAGACATCAAAGCAAGCAATGTGCTTCTTGATAGTGAAATGAATGGACGCCTAGGTGACTTTGGCCTTTCAAGGTTGTATGACCATGGCACCGATCCACAAACAACACGCGTTGTCGGCACCATGGGATATTTCGCTCCGGAGCTGGCGCGCACCGGTAAGGCAACACCTCTAACAGATGTGTATGCGTTTGGCATTTTCATCCTCGAGGTAACTTGTGGACGGAGGCCAATTATTGACAACGGTCAGGAAGAGGATGATGGTTCAGAGATACCGATTGACTGGGTCGTTGAGCATTGGCGCAAAGGGTCACTCACAGACACACTGGACAGGAGGCTACAAGGCAGCAACTGCAACCCCGATGAGGTACGTCTGGCGTTAAAGCTAGGATTGTTGTGTGCGCATCCATTCGGCAATGTAAGGCCCAGTATGCGGCAAGTCATGCAATACCTCGACGGTGATGCACCCCTCCTGGAGCTGATGCCCACAAACTTGAGTTATAGCATGATGGGCGTATTGCAGAATGATGGTTTCAGCCAGTACACATCATTGAGTGCCACAAATGTTAGCAGCAGGAATGGAATGACCTCCAGCTTCTCAAGTGGAAGATGATCCACAAACAAGTATTTTAGATCCTGCTGCCGATCGAAGTCTCTGTTTCTTGTCAGTTGTCAGCTTGAATTAATAGATGTACTTTTTCGTTATGCAAAAGTAGGTTGTGCTGTTATGCAAAGGTAGGTTGGTGTTGTATCGACCCACCCTCTGAAGTGGTTTCGTTGTTTTACTGTTTCTGAATAATAATAATAATAAATATTTAAGGCCTACTTACATTTGTACAGAGAAGAGCCAAATTGAACTGGTAAGAGTAAACCCTGTTGAATACTAGTTGTAATTTTAACAGTTGAACGGGAAACCATCAGTTTGACTTGACGTAGTGCGTGTACCAACCCAAAGTGTGGTGTTGGTTTGCTGTGACTAGACATGAAACGAGAAGATGATTTGTTGCCATGTGTGTCCATTTCGTCTCTGAAATTCGAATATATGTATGTATGTTTGCTCTACTGTAAATAAATGTAAGAAAAGAAATGATCCTCGAAGGAAACAGTTATGACCAGCTACTGAGGAGCACTAGTATTGAGAGTGTTCATGACAGGAGGCCAAAACAAAGCAGTTCCCTTGACTGAACTCAGTTATT
This sequence comes from Elymus sibiricus, assembly GCA_039707655.1. NCBI lineage: Eukaryota > Viridiplantae > Streptophyta > Magnoliopsida > Poales > Poaceae > Elymus > Elymus sibiricus. The sequence goes on from CM077676.1 coordinate 3,621,695, forward strand.
GTATTTGTCCATCCAAAACAGAGGAGGAGTTGGAGCTGCTCTGCTCTGCTGTGTTTCGTGCTGGCAACTCTGTCCACAGCAGCTTAGCTACAGAGTTGAGTTGCAAATTCAGTGCATCATCATCCCACAGAGTACTAGTATGTATGGGCAGAAGCAACGGACGACGGCTACATGTATGTATATTTTAATAAAAGCACAAAAAAAGATAGTACGTACTATTTTGTAGTAAGTAAATACAAGGACGTCTGCCTAGTTAAAAAATTGTTTACCAGAGAAAAATCCCACAGATAATCTCGCTGGGCAAGCATATAGTATATGTTTTCCAGAGTTGTGCGTAACTGAACCCCTTTTGTCAGACTAGTTAAATACATCATCTTCAGTGTTTCTTGTGTGTGTTTTCTACATACACACATGGTCCTTTTAAATCTCCTCTGCTGCAACTCAGATAGTTCAACTAGTTTTTTTTTTTTTTGAGAAAACCGCGTGATTCATTCAAACAGCCAGAACACGTACATCACCACGCAGCCCACGCCTGGAAACATCCAGCACACCTGCCCCACAACAATTGCACAAAACACCCTGGAAAAACAGAAAAGAACAACGAAGCCCAACTGGATACTTGTGCACAGAGGTCATCGTCTTCGTCGCCGGCACTGCCTCCGCTGAGCACTTCCTCCTCTTCTCCGTTGCAGAACCTGAAGGAGAGCTGCCTGCATACGCCGTCACCATCTTTGGCTTTGAGTACCGCATGTGTGCCCGCCACAAAGGACGGGATCTGAAATCCGGTTCCCGCACATCGGCCGGGAAAGCATCCCGGGCACCGCAGGTCACATCTACGCCGCCGCAAGGAGAGGAGGAAGGAGGAGAGCACAGACGAAGCCAGGGCCGAGGAAGGAGAAGACGGCCATCAAGTCGGGGACAGCCGCCCAAAATACCAGCAGCAGCACCGCCGCCGCAGCAACCAACGACGAGGACGACGCCCACCGGCCATCTCAACAACAGCACCTCGAAAACACACCAAAACGGACCCTCAAAACTTCCCGGCGGCGCTGGGGAAGCCACCGCCGCGGCACGGCCGAAGCTCGAGGACAAAAGGGCCAACGGAGCTGCTGCCGCCAATGCCTCCGCAGCAGCAACCAAGCCAACTCCCACAGATCCGTCGCTGTTGTTGCAAAGAACACCAGCGAGAGGGAGCACGGACCGAGGAGACCTTATTGCCAAGCACGCCGCCGCCGCTCCCCCAAAAGCGTCGCCGCCGGCCACACGCACCCACACCCTATATACACACCGGACGCACAGATCCGGGGTTCCCCCACCCTTCCGCCGCCGGAGCGGCCGGAGAAGGGGAGGGGAACCCACGGCGGCGCCGGGGAGTCGGGGTGGAAACGCAGTCGCCCTCTTTCGCCCCTCTCAACTGTAGCAGGGGAAAGGGAGAGAGGTCCTCATAGTTCAACTACAGATTCGGTTCCGTTAGAGCATCTCCGATAGATGACGTAGATGCAAAAATAACTAACTTATATCAAAAGCACATCTCCAACGGATGATGTAGATGAAAAAAAATTACATCTTCACCTCCATGAGATGTAAAATAAAACACCTGGAGATGTAAATTTGCATCTCCACCTCCACCTCCAGGAGATGTAAAACTGGCGGCCGCACGCCAACCGCCTTCATTTCGCTTCCGCCCGCCGGCGATTTCTGCCCGGAAACGCCGCCTCCCGTCCGTCCATCCCGACCCCGCCGCCCATCTCCGCCGCCAGCCGCGCTGCCCTAGCTGCCGACAACCCGCAGATTTGAGTCCGCCCCATCGACGACCGTCCGCCTCCGCCGCCAGTGATTTCTGCCCAGAAATGCCGCCACCGCCGCCCGTCCGCGCATCCCCGACCCCGCGGCTTATCCTCCCGCCAGCCGCGCTGCCCTAGCCGCCAACGACCCGCCGATTTTAGTCCGCCCCGCCAATGACCGCGCGGCCGATTCGGAGTTCGCCGAAGCTACTATGGCAGCCGCACAACCACCGCAACTTGCCGAGCCGGCGGTTTCTCGGTCGTTGCCGCCGGCGTTGCGTCGCCGCGAGCGGAGTCCTCCGGTAGCCGCGCGGCCATCCAGAGGCTGTTGAAGCAGCCGCCGCCCACCCCAGATGGGCTTTGTGCTGCCCATCAATGCTCCGACCCGCCGCCGGCCGGTTTCTTCCACCTCGCACGCAACTTGTTCGACAAAATTATTCGTTGGATTAGAAGGTTTACATCACCAAATATACATCATCTATTGAAATTGCACTTTTACATCACCAATATACATCATCTGTTGAGTTGCCTCTTTCTTGAAGATGTAAAAATGCACTTTTTGATTATGTAAATTTTACATTTCCTAGTTTGCATCATCTATTGGAGATGCTCTTAGTTGCTGCTTTCTGTAGGTCTCAAGGCATGAGCAGGAGTATTGACCAAACAAGGTTGTGCGGAGTAGATTCTGAAGACAGAGCAGATTCTACTCGTGTGACCGCCTGATTACAATACTACTCCTCCATCCCATAATATAAGCTTATATCATGAAAATTTGTCATGGATTACATGCATGCCCATACTTACAAAGAATCCTATCCTGCAGGGGGATTTGGTTTTGAACCAATCAATCAATCAAAGAGGCCAAGTGTTGTTTAGTGCCTGCCAACGTGCACACTCACAAAGAAGGATGCATCATCATCTTGGATTCTTGATAGAGAGATGATGCATCGTCTTCTTGTCCATCCATCCATCCATCCATCCAAAGTATCTATCAACAGACAGACAGGTAGGTAGGTGCCTGACCACTAGTATAATTGCCACCCAACCCACAGAGAGAGAGACACACACACACACATTGTGCCTGCATCCAATTTGCAGGTCGCAATCCCTAGCTAGCTAGCTAAAACAAAGCAACAAAATACTAGTGTAGTATCATTTCCAGACACCATCCATTTAAACACACTCCACTGAGCCATGTATAACACATTATGTATGTATATATAGGAGGAGGATCGGATCGGATCGCTAGGGTTCCCTTTCTTCTTTCTTCCCATCCCACAAGAAAGAAAGGAAGATCGGTCGACGACACAGACAGACAATTCTACCAGACCAGACCAGGCAACAAAAGAATATCTCTACTTTTTTCTCTCTTTCTACAACCATGGCAGGCAAAGAGGGGAGGGGAGGGGATAGGAGGCAACGGAGATCAATAGACGGACGGCGCCACTCTTCATCACCAAAAAAAGCTTCCAATTCAGATCAACAACAACAACAAATGTCTTCTTCTTCTTCTTGTCTTCTATTCCTTGCACTCAGATTCTCTTCCCTTCTTCCAGCCAGTCCGTTGCCCCTGATACATATCACACCAGCAAACAACCAGTCAGCTTCACTTCAGTTTGATCAATTACTAGTGTTTGGGATGCAATGCACAGATATAAATGAATGTTGCAAGCCAATATGCGCCGTCGTCGATATATATATAAACAATAGATGGCAAAGCGCTTCACTGTTGTTTTAGGGAGCTACAGGCCTACTACATCTCACATTAAAACGATTTCATCGCAGCAGGCAAAATGAATGCAAATACAGCAGGGGCAATGTGCACCAGACAAACAACAGGTGGCAAAGCGCAGTGTTAAAACAAAAAAAGTCCTCCATCACAACATGGAGGATACGTTGGCCTGTGAGGAGGTGAAACCACCGCGTATGATTGCTGTACAGAATTTACTCAGTGCCCTGACGCTTAATTAGTTAAGTTTGCAACTTCATACTCATATACCTGCCTACTTGGGTGCCTACCAAAAAGAAAGAACAGGATTTACATACTAAGCTAGAATTTAAACATCACAAATTTCAAACAGCCTGGCCCTAGTAAGGGAACGGACTAAATCAAGCTAGGACACAACACGGCAAAGTGTAAACTATGAACTGGGAATAGTCAACATATATGCATCTCCAGACAGTATCATTCAACTATAACACATCATCGCCCCTCTAATAACTCCCAGACTTCTTATTCCACAACAGATATTATCCAACTTCTACTAAATGCATAGATGACACTTCTTTGTGTACAGGATGCGAAAACCCTATCGCGTCGCAAGACCAAATAGAACCGCTTTATATTTTTCTTGTTTTACATCAAAACTAAAACACTAGTCAAATACAGTAGGAAATATATGGCATCCCATACAACTATCGTAGATGCAGTGTAAGTGTGTAACTACTGACAGCTGCTACTGTGCTCCTTGAGCCCAGCCCTTATATTTTGAGCAAGCCTATACAGCTCTGTCTACCTGAATAGAACATGACAGCTTTGACCAAACAATCAACAAGAGGAAAATAATCAAACATCTTGACCAGCAAATGAATTAGTACTGATTTATCCACAGTACTGAACTTTGCTATTACTTTGCCTTTTTATTTTTACACGTGCCATTGGCCAAAGCCAGACAAATAAATGAAAGCCTCAACTGCCGGCTGAACGCTTATAATAGAACAATTTTCCAACAGTGAAACTAGCATGGCTCATAGAAAAAAAAAACATAATCGTCAGCACCGCGTTGACATTTACCACTGTCCAGCTCATCGCAATAAAATAAGGTAAATACTACTAACATCTAAATTGAGATATTGACCATTTTAACTATTGAGTAACAATGGAAAGCCATACAGGGGTGAACTAAAACTGCCATTCTCAAGCCGTTTTACATCTACACGTGGCATCAGGCAACCCAGACAAACAAATGGAAACCAGGACTTGAGGCTGAAAGCTTAATTAATAGAACATTTTCATACAATCCACCTAGCATGGCTCATACAAAAAATTTAACCATGCAGCTAGCCGTGTTGCACGGGGCATCAGCCCCAGGCAAATAAATGAAAACCTAAACTGCGCTGAGCGCTTAATTAACAGAACATTTTTCCTACACCTCCCGTCGAGAATCAGCACTCTATAGCTCATCATTGCAAGATAAAAAAAGTAAATACTAAAATCTAAACTGAGATATTGGAGTATTTGGTAATAATAATGGAAAGCCATACAACGTATGTTCTAGGTCGACATGGCGGCACATGAGGAATCGTCTTACGCAAGCAACCGTAATAATAATGAAATAATAAATATGTAAAGGCGGTAACAAGTGCGATGCCAAAGGTTATACCTCCTCAACCCCCCCCCCCCCCCCCCCCCCCCTCCCGCGTCGTTCCCCTCTTCCCCTTGCAAGCGCCTCAGTCGAGATCATAGTATAAACGACCACTCTCTAACCGTTTTACTTTTACACGTGGCATCGGCCAACCCAGACAAATAAATGAAAGCCTGAACTGGAGGCTGAACGCTTAATTAATAGAGCATTTTCCTATGGTCCAACTAGCATGGCTCATAGAAAAGATTAACCATAGCTCAAGTGATGTGTATTTTCCAAACAGGATTTATGACAGTATAGCAGAACAGGTACAAAGTTGTGAAGTCATCTGCGACCTTGAAGAGGGCATGAGAAAGATGGCCTTAGTCGGCCTATGGTGCATACAAACTAACCCTACGTTGCACGTGGCATCGGCCAACCCATACAAATAGATGAAAACCTCAATTGCAGGCTGAGGACTTAATTTACAGAACGTTTTCCTACTGTGCAACTAGCATGGCTGATCATTGCATTGAAAGATAGGTAAATTAAATACTGAAATCTAAATCGAGACATTGAAGTATTAAGTATTTGGTAATAATGGAAAGCCATACAACGTATGTTCTATGTCAACCTGGTGGCACGTGCGGTGGCAATCGACTCAGGCAAGCAACCGTTATAATGAAATAAATATGTAAAGGCGGTAACAAGTGCAAGGCGAAAGGTTATACCTCCTTATCCCCCTGTTCCCCTCTTCCTTGCAAGCGCTTCAGTCGAGATCATCATACGAGCGACCGCTCGCATTCGGATCGTTGTTGTAGTCACCAGAGCCAGCAGCATCCTGGTCACTGCTCTCCGCCTGCTGCGCGCCAAAAGCCGCCCTGAGAGGCCATGGCAGCGAGATCCTGAACCTCCTCTCCATGACCCTAGGTGAAGGGCCGCCACCAGGAGACGCAGGCTCCGCAGCAGCAGCAGCAGCAGGGGCAGCGGCCTGGCGCTGGTGGTTCTCATAGTCAGAGTCATCGGTGGGCAGCTCATGGCGGCAGACAGGGCAGGAGCTGTGGAGGTCGAGCCATGGCAGGATGCAGTCCTTGTGGAAGACGTGCTTGCAGGGGAGCTGCTTGGCGGCGGCGCCGAGCAGGAAGTCATCCATACAGACGGCGCACTGGGCGCCCCCGTCGGCGGCCATCATGTCAGCAGATACGGCAACATCGGGCAGGGCGGCGACAGCAGCCTTGGCGGCGGGCGGGGTGCCGTAGCGGCTGGGGTCGTTCTCGGCGAGCTGCTGGATGAGCTGCTCGAGGCCGGATCCCATGAAGTAGTCGCCGAGGCTGAGCCCGCCGGGGCCGGGGGCGGGGCCCCCGGCGCCGAAGGAGGCGAAGCCGCCGGGGAAGGAGGAGCCCTCGAGGACGATCTGGATGGTGGCCCCGCCGGAGAGGAGGCCGCCGAGGTGGCCGTGGAGGAAGTCGGTGACGTCGAACTGGTTGTTGGGGTTGGAGGAGGCGGAGGCGCGGGGCGCGGAGGGGGAGGGCGGGCCGAGGACCCCCGCGAGGTCGCTGGGGTTGCGGAGGTCGAGGAAGCCGGGGAAGGGGAAGAAGGGGTGGGGGCTAGGGTTTGGCGGGTCCTCGTCGTCGAGGAGCTCCTCGACGAACCCCCCCGCGCAGAGCGGGCAGAAGACGTCGTCGTCGCGGGAGGCCGGGGCGGCGATGGAGACGGCGCGGTCGCACTTGTGGCAGTAGTAGCGCTGCGGCGGAGCAAGGGCCAGGGCCGACGAGGACATGGCGGCGGCGGCGGCGGCGGCGGCGAGGAGACCTAGCCGACGGGAGGGATGGGGAACTTTTCTTTCTAATTCCAAACGGAAGAAAGGAAAGAGGTTTCTTCTAAATTTCTTTTGCTTTCTCGCCGTCCATCATTTTTATACTACTAAGAAGTAAGAAGGGCGGTTTGCTACGGTGTGGCTGACTGTGGGCCCGCGCTAGTCGTGTCGGTATTGAGGGATCCAGAAACCTCCTCCAGTCAGCAACCACGGCAACTTGTCTGGCATCAAACAAAGGAAGAGATTTCCCTAAAAAAAAAAACAAAGGAAGAGAATTTTCTTTCGCGCTAGGTGTCGGCTCGCCAGCCGTACCATGCGATGCGCCCAACCGTCAGATCCGTGCTAATCCTTTCCAACACCCAACCCCCCCCCCCCCCCCCCCGCGCGCGTCCTCCCCACAATCAGCATCGCCTGGCTGCCGGCCTCGCAGCACCCCCGCGCGCAGCTTGGCAGTGGTGGCCGAGGGTTGCGGCGGCGGTGGTCCCCTTTGCAGCACCGCCGCCCCCCGGCGTTGCAGCGCATGGTGGTCCCCTTTGCAACGGCGGCTTGCTGCGCTGCAATGAAGAAGAGGGCCATGGGCGCGAGGATCGGGATGTAGGAGACGACGAAGAAAAAGAGAGAGGCGATGAGGTGGTTGTGGTCGGGGACTAAAACGAGTGGACGAGAGCGTTTCGTGTGGAGATAGAGATAAGGGGGGAGAGAACGGCGCGTGGTCCATAGGGGCACGTGGTGAGCGACCGGAGCGGTTGATTCTAGCGCGTGATCATCCGGTTGAATTGAAACATTTTACTTTTTATTTTTTATTACTGAAGCTGCGTCTAAGAGATTTTTTTTCTTTCTTTTTGCCAAAAGAGCATTAACCTCTATATTGAACTAGATCCAAAAACCACGGCAGATCCCTGAACAAACAAGAAAATGCAAAGAGGACCTTGGGGATCCAGAGACCTCCTCCGGTCAGCAGCAGGCAACTTCCTTTCTAATTACTCAAGTTGCGTCTACGAGGATTCTTCAAGGTGTCACCGACTGAATTTTTTATATATATTTTTACAATACGTGAGGCTTGTTTGTTCGGTCCGTGGCTGCAACAAAGTGGCTATGGTAAAGTTCTCTTCGCCTCCAATCTTCATCGGCCAGCCTGGCGGGGAGGAGAATCTCGGTGCCCAGCTTAAGGTTTTTAAGTTCTCGCAAGGGGCGGCGCTCGGGCGGATGGCGATGTTTCATATTCGAGTTGGTCTTCTGGGCATCGATCCTCCTCGAATTCATCCATCAGGACGGAGCTCCGGCATAGATTCCTGTCGTCTCCTTGGGACGGCGAGGTTAGGGTTTCTCGCAGTACGTGCGCGACGGTGAGATCTGGTGCCAAGCACTTTAGATCAAATTCAAGGGTTCAACGGTAACGACTGCGGCTCCAGGGCGTTGGTCCTAGGGGGCACGTGCACGACTGTCATCGACAAGGTCAGGCCGGCTCCGGTATGGGAGCGGCGACAACGGCGCGTCGACGGCTCGCTCTGATGACGGTAGTGGTCGTTCGGTGATCCAAGGACCTCGATGTAATTTTTGTTATGTTTGAGGTGCTTTGTACTCACTACACCATGACAAAAAATTAAGGGCAATTAACTGCCGGGAATGAGCAAGAATTTGGGGCGGTTAACTGCCTGGAAAGCTTTATGTGCCGGGCAAAGCTATATATGTCAATGTAACTGCCGGGGATGCAAAAGCTAGGTGGGCAGACTATCTGCCGGCATCTTTTAGGTCGGCCCAATTGCCCCGAATTCCGTTTGAGGGCGAATGCTCTGTCGTTAATCAGTTGGCCGCGCGGAACGAATTGAGGCCCAAAAAGCGCGTGAGGCAGTCGCGGGAGAACGAAAAATTAGAAGTCACTGGAAGCCCACCGCGGCCTTAATTTCCCCCTTCTCTTTCCCCTTCTCCACACATGCCGTCGCTCTCTCCCTCTCCCTCAGCCGCCGCGCGCACTGCATCTCGCCGTCGCCGCTGCCCCTGCATCCACCCAACGCCGTCGCCCCCATCCCCTGGATCCACCCAGCGCCGCCGCCCCTGCATCCACTCAGCACCGCCGCCCCACCCCCTTCATCCACCCAACGTCGTCGCCCCCATCCCCTGGATCCACCCAGCGCTGCCGCCCCCACCCCCTTCATCCACCCAGCACCGCCGCTCCTGCATCCACCTACACCCAGCGCCGCGCCACCGAACCCCATCGACGACGCTCCCACACTCGGACCGACGCACGCCGCCGCCCAACCCCATCCACACCGCACTAGCATCCCCCACCCAGAGCCGCTGCTGCCCCATCCCCTCCATCACCCACAACGCCGTCCCATTCCCCAAGAACGACGCCCCCCCATACCCTTCGCCATCCTCGCCCCTGCTTCGCCTTACACTGGAACACGGCGTGAGTAGCTCTGTTCTCTGTTCGTGCTACCAACTTTGTCCTCTGCCACCTACTCGTCAACTGAAGCAGCAGCAGCAACAACAGCCTGAGAGTCACAGATAGAGGCTGCACTGAGCTCTGTTCTCTGTTCGTGTTCGGTTGTTATAGGTATGCATTTAAAACATGCAAAGTTTTTCTTGTTGTGCTGAGGTAGTAAATTTGGCTATGAGCTATGAGTCTAATAGAAGATTCTTGTAACTTGAACTGTCAGAACATGATTCCTAATTCATGCCTATCAGGTGCTATTTAGAGTATATGACTTAGTACTTTTGATTTAGTTTCATTAATGATCTGGATGATACACTGGACAAGTTTGTGGTACTTTTTGATGGGCTAAATATAAGATCATAACTGCATGCTTATTGGTTATTGTTCTTCACCCAGGCTAATTATATTTTATGCTTTCCAGGAACCAGCCTAAACCAAACTTTAAGGACAAGTTTTAAGATCTATTTTGGGAAGTGAAGGTGTCAAGCTGCAGCCATCGATAACTGAACAAGTGCCACTTGCAGCTTTTGGTGAGATTCTCGATCATTACTGAAGACTTGATTTTTTTTATATCATTGTGTGGTATCTTTCGATTTTAGCTTTTGGAGCCGTTCTCCCCGTCTTGTGGTTTAAGGCAAGGAGACCCGTTATCTCCGTATTTATTTCTGTTCGTGGCCGAGGCCCTCTCACTGGTGCTTCAAGATGCGTGTAATAGAGGATCTCTTGTGGACTTCAAGATCAATAGGCATGCGCCGGGTATTTCACATCTTCTGTTTGCTGATGACTGTCTCCTTTTCTTCAAAGGTTCCATTGATCAAGCGTTGACTATTAAAAATATTATCTCTACTTATGAGAGGGGAACCGGCCAGATGTTGAGCCCAGATAAATGCTCGATTATGTTTGGGAAGAAGTGCAGTATGGAAGTCCAAGTGGCCGTTATGGTAATATTGGGCATCACGACGGAGGGATTTGAGGACAAATACCTTGGGCTTCCAGTGCCCCAAGGCAGAATGAAGGCTGGCAAATTTCAATATACGAAAGAAAAGGCGCTCAAAATCTTATCTGACTGGATAGAAAAATATGCATCCTGCGGAGCTAAGGAAACTCTGATTAAGTCTGTGCTACAGGCCCTACCGGTGTACGCTATGGGTATTTTTAAATTCCCAGCATCGCAGCATCGCTGTGTGAGGAACTGTCGCAGATCATACGGAACTTTTTGTGGGGTGATGAGGAGGATAGGAGAAAGACTCATTGGCTAGCGTGGGATAAATTGACAAGGCCTAAATGTGAGGGAGGTATGGGTTTCCGCGACCTGAGGCTATTTAATCAAGCTCTCCTTGCGAAGCAGGCGTGGAGACTGGTGATTAATCCGGATTCTTTATGTGCAAAAGTGATCAAGGCAAAATATTACCCCCAGGGACATATTCTTGATACTGTCTTTCCACAGGCGTCTTCACTCTCTTGGCAAGGTATTGTGCATGGTTTGGAATTGCTGAAATCCAGAATTATCTGGAGAGTGGCTGATGGGTCTAATATTAATATATGGAGAGATAACTGGATTCCAAGGTCCTCTGGCCTTAAGATTACCGCAAGGAAGAATAGGACGAGGATGAAATGGGTGTCGGAGTTGATTCTGACGGGTCCAAGGAGATGGGATGAGAACTTGGTTAGACACCTTTTTTATCCACATGATGCAGAGGAGGTCCTACAATTGCGTATCCCGGTTTCAGGGGATGGTGACTTTGTTGCATGGCACTTCGAGAAGACAGGGATGTTCACGGTTAAAAGTGCGTACAAGCTTGCGCTCAATCTGAAGGAAAAAAATGATCATGAGGGTCAACATAGTTCTGCTAAGTCAGGGGAGAGGAAAATATGGGACACCATCTGGAAGGCCAATGTTCCCCAGAAAATCCGTATTTTTGCTTGGCGGGCTGCCACCAATAGTTTGGCTGTCCAAGTTAACAGAGTGACGCATCACCAAGCAACTCTCGGTACGTGCTCTATTTGCGGGGTGGAGGATGAGAATACGTATCATGCTCTTGTCACGTGTCCCAAGGCTTTTGCGTTCCGAATGGCCATGAGGGACATTTGGGATCTACCATCAGAGGAGGTGTTCACGTATATACTGGGGATGAATGGTTTCTGGTTCTACTAGGTCTTTTGGGACCTACTATGCGGGATAAAATTATTTTTATTTTCTGGAGAGCCTGGCACCTGAGAAATGATTTAATTTTTGGTAAGGGTAAGGAATCTGTCACTGCCTCGGCCAATTTTGTGGATAATTATTGGGCATCCTTTGTCGCTTGTCATTCGTCGTCAATGGAAGACCCGAAGAGTAAAGGAAAAAAATCCGTTGGCCGACCTGAGAGGTGAGCCTAAGAGGCCAGAGGAGCAGGTGAGGTGGATGCCCCCTCCTCCAGAGTATATTAAGATTAATGTTGACGCAAGCTTTGTGGAGAGCATTAGTGCGGCAAGTGTGGGTGTGGTGGCAAGGGATTCTTCGGAGAAAGTCATGATCTCCTCGTGGGACTATATTGGGAGTTGTAAAAGTGTGGAGGAGGCGGAACTCCGAGCTTGCATTGCCGGTCTCTATATAGGTATAACACTCCACTCCTACAATTCTAGAGACTGACTGTGCTTGTGTTGCAGCGATTATTGCAGAGGAGGGTGTTGATAGATCAACACTACACGTTTTGAAGAAAGAGGCCTGGAGTATTTCTAAGATGATTGATAGATTTCAAATTTCTAAGGTTAAGAGGGCGGCTAATGTGGTAGCCCATTTGATAGCAAAATATAGCTTTGATAATAGAGCGGATGGTATTCTTGTTAATGATGTACCGCCCTGTGTGGTGAATTCTGTAACGAATGATTGTAGTATCTCTTTTGATTAATTAATATATGAGGTGTGAGTTCTAAAAAAAAAGATTTCTCTAAAACTCCGAAGGGGCCTATTCGAGAAAAGACAAAGTATAGAAAAAGCCGAATGTAACTTTCGAATCCTATGGTCTTGTGGAAGCAGTTGGGAAGAAAAGTAAAACTCTCTACATACTCTGCAGCAATTCTAAAGTGGTGTCTACCACTAAGAGTTGTAGCGACAATAGACATCACCCATGAAACCGACAGCCAGTTAACGCGATACTTTGCTAACCAGATCTCGTCGAAACGTCGAGGAGCCTATTTTTGGAGAAAAGTAGAAAAGAAAGTCGAATGTAACTTTCGAATCATAAGGTCTCTGATTCGACAAGGATAGCCAAATTTCTCACATATATTTTTGGGGGAAATTCGATCTATCTAAAGTGATTGATGTCCACCAGCACCACTGAGAGTTGCAGCTATGAAACCGTGCACTGGCTTCAGTATAATGTTACAACAAGTGTGCCAAGTAGCAGCAGCAGCCATGCCAATGAGACAGACTGAGAGGCTCGTGATTCAGCTATGGCAGTGAGGCAGGCAGCGGCGGTGGTTTCTTCTTGACGAGGATGAAGATGGCGACGCGGCTGGTGCGGAAGTCCGGGTGCCACTGCTCCTGCTCGATGCACCCGATCTCGAACTCCGCCATGGCCGCCTCCAAGAAGCACTCCACCACCACGTCTGTCAACAACCAACCAAATGCTCCTTCATCAGCAGCAGCGATTGATGTGTATGGACGACGGATGGAACGGACTAATCGCTCACCGTTGCGGAGCTCGCCGGCGAGCAGCACGGTGGTGCCCGGCCCGGCGAGCCGGGTGAGCGTCGCCAGCAGGTCGCCGACGGCCTCCTCGCTGTACACCACGTCGGACCCCAGCACCAGCTCCGGCGCCGGGTCGACCAGCTCTGAGTCGAGCTCGTACTCGTCGCCCCACACCAGCTCCGCCACCGTCGCCGACCCACCATCCCCACCCCCGACGTTCTCCTCGAGGTTCTTCCGGAGCAGCCGGACGCGGTCGGGCAGGTCGGTGGCCACCACGCGCGCGCCGAGCAGCGCCGCGACGACGGACACGAGCCCGCAGCCGGCGCCGAGGTCCACCACGCGCGCCCCGCCCCGGAGCGCGGGGAGCAGGCCGCTGTCGGCCGCGTGCTCGAGGAACTTGGCGAGCACGACGCCGCTGTCCCACACCACGGCGCCGGTGACCCCCGACGCGCCCCGGAAGGAGGACGGCTGCTGGTGGAGGCACAGGCGGCGGCCGCACGCGTCGATGGGGAAGGTGGGCGCGCCCTGCCGCGCGAAGGCGTTGGGGCGGTGCGAGGCCGGCTGGCCCAGGCCCCAGAGGAGCATCGTCTCCGATGCCCCGCTCTCCACCCGCCGCGCCGGGCCCCCGTACGCGCCCATCACCACCGGCGCCTCGTCGGGATCCATCGCCGGTCGGCGGCGGCGGCCGAGGAAGGAAGGAAAGAGGGAGGAGAAATCTGGCGATGTGCTACGCGGTGTGGTGTGGGCTTGTGTCGTGTGTTTCGAGTGGGCCGGGCCTGGATGGGCTGGTGGGCATGGATGGGCGGCCCGGCCCGTGGTCGGTGTGCACACGCTCCATCCATCTTCTTCTGGACGGAGGATCGGATCCCCATCTCCATCTGCCATTTCGAATTCTCCATCTCCGTCTCTCTCTCCTCGCAACGGCTCTCTCTCTCTCTCTCTACAAGATTCTCCATTGATTCCGCCCCGAGCTCCCCATCTGCCACTCTCTCTCCCCGAAGGTGCTCGCGAGGCAGCAGCTGCTGTTGAACGCCGCAGATCTGGTTTCCATGGAGGAGGAGGCGGCGGCATCGGCGGCGCCGGCGCTGGCCGCAGGGGACGGCGGCGTCAGGGTCGTCGCCAGGATCTGCCCCGCTTCTGCCGCGGCGGCCACCACGACGGCAGCGCCAGCTCCTGCCGCCGGGACATCCTTGTTCCAGGTCGCGGCCTCGCGGGGCCGCCGCCCCCGCCCCTCCTGGCCCGGCGCCGGCGCCGTCCTCTCCTTCACCCCCGCCGCCGCCGCAGCTCCGACACCTCCTTCCACCTCGTCCTCTTCGTCCCAAGGGTAATTGGTTTCCTTCCTCAGTTCCCATTTCATCCTGCCATTAATTCCTTCCCGACTGAAAGATCGATCCAAGAACTCAACTTTTTTTCCCCTCCTCGCGCGTTCCCCTACTGCTGCAGTAGGGCCGCCGCCGGCCAGCGGAAGGAGGAGCACAGGCTCGACTGGTGCTACCTGCAGGACGAGACCAACAACCAGGTCTTCCTCCACGAGCTCCAGCCCATCCTCGCCCACCACCTGCAGACCCAGACCACCGCCGGCGGCAGCAGCAGCAGCAGCAACGCATGCGTCGTGGCCTGCGGCGCGGCCGCCGCCAAAGACCACCTCTTCAAGGTACGAGATACGCGCCCACCATTCTTGCCATTTCAGACAGACCATATGCATCAGATGCATCTATAATTTCGAATTTCTGCACATTGTGCCTGTTCTCTGTCTCAGGGGTCGCAGGACCAGCCGGGCCTGGTCACCATCGCCATGGCAGAGATCCTCAACTTCGCGGCATCCATCGGCGGGGCCGTCAGGGTCTCGTCCTACCAGGTGGTGCAGGACACCCACGTCTTCGATCTGCTGGAGCCCAAGGACCAGGAGGTCCTGGTGCTGGAGGATGCACAGGGGAAGACACACCTCAAGGGCCTCTCCAAGGTACTACTCTGCTCTCACAATGCAGCCTCTTTTTAAATTGTTTCAAACAGAGAATACTAACAAAATACAGTTAGAAGAGTAATTGCTTTATGGATGCTTGGCCCTAACACTCATACAATTGATTTTACATCCCACCCAACTTAACCATCTAGCCGAGTGGCGATTTCAATGTATTAATATTGTTTTTCCTTTGCAGGTTCATGTCAAGTCCATTGAGGATTTCGCGCAGTTGGGTTGTTTTGATGAGAACCAGGACAAGCAGCAGCCCATCAAAGCTTCTTCTACCCAGCAGCAACCCACTAAACCCTTTTCTACCCAGCAGCAACCCGCTAAAGCTTCTTCCACCCAGCTACCGACCAGAGGGCACCAAGGGCTCATCATTCACATATCTAGCTCTGACCAGGACGGCAAAGAGCATGCTGTGGCCAAGATCAACTTTCTCAGCCTCACAGGTCTGTGATCCTCTCCTGCGTGCACCTCATCAAGCACTGGCTCGCTGACACTACTAGTATGTGGCACCTGCCTTATTATGTTTGCTTCTTCTTGTCAGACTATGTGGACCCCAAGCAGAAGAACGGCGGTGGAGCGGCTGCTCTATCGAGCGGCAACAAGTCCATGTATACCTTGATGAATGTTGTGCAAGCGCTGAACAGCAACCAGAGCTTTGTGCCATATAGGCAGAGCAAAGTTACTCGTATTCTGCAAGACTCTTTGTGCAAGACGAGCGGGGCTGTGGTGATCGCCTGCTTGGTAAGCTGTACTCAGCATCTTCATCTCGTGTGGTGTTGTTTTGTTCATTGCAAGAGGCACGAAAGAAGATAAATAGTGTTTGCATATTGTAAATCTGTATGCCAGCCTAGTACTGGAATGCAAGTTCTAGCTCTTTGTAAGCACTCCCAGAAGCTGACATGAGTTAGATGAAGAGGTTAATTGAACTTTATTACTCCTTATTAGGTTGCAGTACTTTTGTTCCTTGACTACCAACCTTGCAGAGCTCAATATGTATGTATGGCAAAGTGTTCAAGTTGCTAGAAAAATAAAGTTGGGCATCATAATTTTAATTTATATAACAGCACCTTCTTGGCCAGTAGGGGTTTAGGGTTTAGGGTGCAATCTTTGTACATTCAGATCTGATAAATTCTTAGGTGCTAGTAAGTAAACAGAACATGTGGTCCAAAATATATTAAGCTACCATTACTTGTGACTGTTTGCTATGCGTGTACCCTTTTATGCTTTACTAGCTTACCTACCTGTTGGAATTAATATTAATACGTATCAGTTATAATTATTCAATTTCAAACTTCTTTTATCACTTCATGATTGATGCAGGAAGAAGTTTCCTGCCAAGATGCAGTTTCTACTCTCAGCTTGGCCGCTCGCTCGAGTCAAATGGCCACTCAAGTGGCTAACGAACAATGCCGCAGATCCGCGAGTGTTACAAGTTTCAAAAGGGCAGATGTTAACTTGTCTGCAGTTGCTAAAAGCTCCTCAAGGCCAATTCTTTCTTCTACACACCAACCGAATCCCGTGGTAGAGAAGCAGGATCGGCCCCAATGGAATATGAGCGCAGTAAAAGCATCTCGAACTCCCATTGCCAATAAGAGGTAGCATTCTAACCTGGCCGAGAATGGATTTGAGCTTGGCACTTGAATAACGTCGTGGTTACTAACTTTTGTTTTTGATTTCTTACAAGGTCTCAACCAACCATGCATTCAGCAAAAAAATCTGAAAACTCGCTCCCTACTCCTATCAAAATTACCCAAAAGGCTGCTACACCCACAATGAGTGGAAGGTACCACACCATTCATTGCATAAGGCTGGTGAACGATTTGAGCTTGGCAAATTGACTAACATCGTGGTCACTGACTTTTGTTTTTGATTTCTTACAAGGTCTCAACCAATCACGCTTTCAGCAAAAAACCCTGAAAGCACGGTCTCTCCTCCAACCAAAATGAAGCAAAAGGATGCCAAACCCGCAATGAGTGGAAGGTACTACACCGTTCATTAATAAATCCGGTAAAAGGCTGGTGATGGATTTGAGCTTGGCACCTGACAAAAATCGTGTATTTTTATTTATTCCATAAAAGGTCTCAAGTAATGATGCGCTCAGCAAAGAAAACTGAAAGCTCGCTTTCTGCTTCTATCCAAACGAAGCAAAAGGATGCTAAACCTACTACAACGAGTGGAAGGTACCACACCATTCATTAACTCCAGGAAGTTTCTTGTCCAATTTTTCCTTTCACAAATAACTTGTGTCTTCTGTACATGTACAGTACCTTGTTATGCCCAAGCACCAATTCAGCAAAGGTAAATAACTTATTGCAATGTTGCAAGCAGAGTAATATGCAGGTGTTGAAGTTGCTATTCTAATGTTTCTAACTAATCAATTCCAATCTATGAAATTTGTAGGAAGAGGCAGCAGTCATTGCACCAGCAACAGTAACAGAAGTCGAGGTTAGTACACAGATTGCACTTGTGCATGATTGTTTGGTTATCAGTTACTTTGTTTGGTTATCAGTTACTTAATTTAAATTGTTTCCACTGCATCATTCTACAGGAGGTACAATTGTCACAAGGCATGGAAATCAATGCTCCATCAACATATGAGGTACATTGGTTTCTTTTCAGTAGTATAGTGTCACTAGGTACATTGGTTTCTTTCCAGTAGTATAGTGTCACTAGGTAGATGATAACCTTGTTAATAATGATTGCCATATGCTGGACACAATATGCAGGGATTTGATAAAACAAGCGATGCTTTAGATACTGTGCCATCTGAAGTACAGAAGGTGGTCTCAAGTGGTATGGCAATCGATGCCCCATCTACAGATGAGGTACTTGGTTTCTTTCTGGTAGTATAGTGTCACTAGGTAGATTGAGAACCTTGTTAGTAATGGTTGCCATATGTTGGCTGTAATATGCAGGGATTTGATAAAACAAGTGATGCTTTAGATACCGTATCATCTGAAATACAGAAGGTGGTCTCAAGTGGTATGGAGGAAGAGGTACATAGCCCTGTGCAGAAGACGGAGATCTGTTTTTTTGTTTGTTTTAGTAGTTCTGTATATAATGAAAATCATCATCTTTATCTCTTTATTCAGGACCATTCATCGTCAAGTCTGGATGCAGCGAGTTCGTGTACCATTGACTTGGGCGAAACCTGCTCTTCAAACATTCCTGGTATAACACAACTCTTGGTATTATTTTCTTGGCAAATCTTTCGGTGTACACCTAGTTGACAATCAATCGTCACTCCCAGATGCCTTTGTCGAGAAGACTCCAGTCAAAACTAATATGAACACTCCAAAGATCAGCGACAAGCTGAGAGAGATATCAAACTCACTGAAGCTTCTTAATGCTCGTCCATTGAGCGTAATGGCACAAAAGGTAGCCATGGAAAAGACACGAGAAGAGGGCATGGAGAAGACACAAAAAGTGGCCATGGAAAAGACACAAGAAGTGGCCATGGAAACAACACAAGAAGAGGGCATGGAGAAGACACAAGAAGAGGGCATGGAGACGACAGAAGAAGTGGCCATTGAAACGACACAAGAAGAGGGCATGGAGACAACACAAGAAGTTTCCACTGGAACTACACAAGAAGTTGCTGTTGAAACAGCACAAGAAGTTGCCACTGGAAGGACACAAGAAGTTGCTGCTGAAACAGCACAAGAAGTGGCCATTGAAATAACACAAGAAGTTGCCACTGGACTGACACAAGAAGTGGCTGTTGAGACGACACAAGAAGTGGCTGTTGACACGGCACAAGAAGTGGCTGTTGAGACGACACAAGAAGTGGCTGTTGAGACGACACAAGAAGCGGCTGTTGACACGGCACAAGAAGTGGCTGTTGAAACAGCACAAGAAGTGGCTGTTGACACGGCACAAGAAGTGGCTGTTGACACGGCACAAGAAGTGGCTGTTGACACGGCACAAGAAGTGGCTGTTCAAACAGCACAAGAAGTTGCCACTGAAACGACACAGGAAGTGGCTGCTGAAACGACACAAGAAGTGGCTGCTGAAACGACACAAGAAGTGGCTGTTGAAACAACACAAGAAGTGGGCATGGAATATGTCCAGGGTGGGACCAGCATAGATGCACCTGAACCAAAGACTCCTGCGATGCACCTCAAGGTTGAGCAACCAGCAGATCCAAAGACTCCTGCGATACACCTCAAGTTTGAGCAAGCAGCAGATCATCCGACTAGTTCATTCAAGACTCGTAGCACCGGGATAAAGGTTACAAGTTCACTCCTTGCTGGCCCATCCTTATCATATCTCTACATTATTGACCTTGACGAAGACTTGTTTTTTTCCCCACAGAAATCCATAGTCCAGGAGTGCTTGAGTTTTCTCAACAGTGCTAATAAGTGAGTACAATCCTAACTAACAAATCAGTTATTGGGAACTGTCTCTGCTTAACTAATGCATGTTCCTATGTCCATTGCAGGGAGCAATTGAAGAGCTTGAAGGTTTGCTCTCGCTTTGGATATTAGTGATTGTTACCCCTCGGTTTTATTTTGTTTTGTTTTGTTTTGTTTTCACTAACCTGCTGTGAATTTCCAGGGCATCGGAGAGAAAAGAGCCAATTACATCATTGAGCTTCGTGAGAATTCACCGGAGCTGTTTAAAGGGGTAAGTGTTGTAGCTCGATACATAGAAAGTTTAGACACAAGTAGTAAGAAACTAGTAGCCAAGTTAATTATGACTTATGCTGTCTGTCCTTGTTGGTTTCGCAGTTAGATGATCTGAGGGATGTTATTGGAATGAATAAGAAGGAGGTACTGACCGAGTAACCACACTTTACTGCATATACATACAATCCTCAATACTGATGTATTTGGTTGGTTTATACTGTCCTAGTTTTATTACTTACTAGTGTTTCATCACAAGAGAGAGAGAGTATTTTGTCGTCAAATATTTCATCACTATTGATATGATGCGGCTCGCATCCATCTGTCATATACTTACTGTAGACATACATGTATTTGGTTCCCTAGAATAGATTCTGCAAGCGTCGCTGGTGTTTAGCCGATCGATGGTTTGTGAAGAGATGTGTTCTTTTGCTCATTGGTAATATAATAACAACAATGTGTTGGTGTGTTTGGGCAGATAAAGAAGATGATGTCGGGGATCATCGACAGCCCCTAATCCTGATGATGGAGTGGATGGATGCCTAGCTAATTTCTTTCTGCACAGGGAGGGAGGGATTTATTGAGAGTAGGTTTGTACAACGGTTGGTTGTTGTTGAGACAGAAGAAAGTGCCACTGCCTGTCACTAGTAGTAGAGCTACTAGTAGATTATAACTTGTGTTTTTGGTGGTTTGGTCTCTGCATCTGCATCTGCATTTTGGAGAGGGGGGTTCATAAATGAATGAATGAATGCAGTAAGTACCCAACAAGTGTTTAGCGTTGGATTCCAACACTTACTACTAGTGCAGTTAATTATATTTCTTCATTGTACCCAGTATAATCTTCATTGTAGTGCAGTGTATATATCCATTTAGCAGTGTCAAACTTCTTCAGGTAGCTTACCACACATTGCGCCTTCCGACCATCGATTCGATGGCGTAGATCCTCATTGCGTGTCTGTGTCTCAGATCCAAAGTTGATGCTTCTGAATCTTAGTCTCCAATTTAGTCTGAACCCATGCATGCATGCATACGACAGGAGTTGAACATATATATATATATATATATATATATACTCTGAAGAACTAGTGAAGCTGGGACGATGTGCCCACGGCAACAGTCAACCATATCAACCATATCAACAGTAAATAAAAGGAAAAGAATTGCCAGCATTATCGACAAAACTTCAAGAGATGCAAGCAACTTTGGCAACTCCACCAAATTTTCACATAGTAAAATTTCAAGATCCCCGAGTCGAGGAGGCAGGGCATTTTCATCATCAGATAGATATTGTTGACGGAAGTGAACCAGTTAAGTTGCAACAGTTGGACAATTCTGGAATTCGAAGGCGATTCAAGTTTCTGAATTCTAATGCTGTCCACTAATCGTACTATATATGTTATTATTGCCTGAAATCGACAACTTGTCAACAAACGAAAATGGTTCCATATATTCAGCTGTAAAGTAATTGGGATGGTTCAGAAGAGAAAAGACAGTCGCAATCCATTATTTCCAGCTTCTTAATAAATTTGCAAGGTATTTTGTTTAGCTCCTCTTCAAAGTGCTCTGCATTTTCTGTCAAACCATTGAGAAGAGTCACCAAGCCTTGAGAAATGGAGGTCTTTAGACCGCCAAACCCGGCTATGTGCTTTTCCTCTGTTTTTGGGTCAAATGATCCATCCTTTCCTACGCTTGTACGTACTGCTCTTGGTACTGTACATACTAGAATACAATTTGTAACCTCTAGTACAGTACAATATTTTGACACACTCCTAGCTTCAAACGTACAGCATTAACGACTCTTCAAGACCTTTCATGCATCGTAGTCACTGAATTGTGAATTCTTTCACACACTGAAAACAGAGTCATTACTTGAATATTTATTTATGAGTAATATAATGTACATACATTGACAGCAAGTTTCAGTCCATAAAGTGAGACCACAGTAACAGTCATTTCAATCTTAATATATACTGCCAGCCAGCTAAAAAGAGGAGAGATATCTAACTGAACAATCTATCTCTACTCTACATGTGCCTGCCTGAAAAACAGCAACTTGCCATAAGAGGGACATCCTTACTGCCCTTATGAAACAAATACTACTACACAATGTTGGACCGGCTGGGCATATGTTGCTTGCTGGAATGAAACAATAAGAGGTACTACACGCTTTACTGTATACATACATACATTATTTTTCAAGAGTATGTATTTTATATGATCCTGCATTTTTCTCCAGAGTCAGAAAACTACACTATTCAGTACTCAAGTAGCATTTCAGCAAGCAGCAGAGGATGTTTCAAGGAGCATATATATGATATGAAGAAGAACACAAGTACTAGTACTGCCCATGCAACATCTCTGCCATACTTGGGTAAGCAGCACAACAGAGCAGAGGAGGAGACCATTTACTTAATCACGCAACGCAAATGTTGTGTTTACAAAATTCTCATCTCCTCTTCTACGAGAGAACACTGATTTTTGTACGGTATAACACTGATTACTTATATGGTATAACACTGAATTTTTGTATGGTATAACACTGATTACTTGAAGACTGGGTGATATACATACAATGCCTCATTTCAGCCCATATATAATTTGCTGATGGCAGAGCCTAACAGTTGTTTTGCAGATCAGCATGCTCTAATCTGAGATTCTTGAATCAAAATAATATACCTACTTAACAGGCAAGGCTTGCATGCCGTGTGTACTTGCCAACTAGTAAATATAAACTTCACTGAACTTTCCCTCAAAAAAAAAAAAAAACTTCACTGAGCTTGATCTATACTCCCTCCGTAAAACGCTCTTATATTTCTTTACAGAGGGAGTAGAGGAAAGGGCTTTTCCCTTACTGTCGCAATGCATGCACAACTGCACTGAAGTAGGCCTTACTGCAGTACCCAATGCGATTCATTTGGAAGTGATAACAGATACCTGAAAAAAAGAACCGAACACTCTTTAGATAGGTACAAGGTGTTTCTTCTTGTGCAGTGCAATCAGAAGTTAATTATATTTTCTCTTTGGTGGTGTAGATAATCTTCGGTGACAGTCCGTGATGGCAATTCATTATACATACATACATACATACATACATACATACATACATACAGGGCAGGGAATCATCATCTGTCTTGTTGTGTACTCCCTCTGTTCTCTTTCTTGATCATGTGTCATCTTCTTCAGTTAGCGTACCGCTTCTTCATCTTCTTGGGACCGTCGATTCCATTTACTAGCACTTGACCAAACTCGATTCAAAAGTAGACACTCTGTTTACCTTTTTTTATATATATAAAAAAATGTTTTTACTTGTATCGCTTTTCAGTATTATGATGGCAGTAAGAAGGGGGATTTGGAGCTCAACTAGTCTCTACTTGGGTAACAAAGTTGATGCTTTTCCTTGTCTGAAATTTAGTCTGAACCCATGCATACGACCTGACAGTCCAACATACTCTGAAGAAGTTGGCAGCTTCACTTGTGTACAGGCAGCAGACTAGCAGAGAGTGTCAAAACATTTTATGAGATCTAACAGGAACGGCAGAAGCTTTGTTTGTACTAGAGTCTAGAGGTGTGGCAGCCAACGATGTGTACTGGCAGCTTAAACCATCATTCTGCATTACGGCCATCATGGTATTATAACTCACTCAAGTTTGTCGGCATCAACTCCGGGAGCGGCGTCTCAGCCGATGGTCTTCACTTATCCCCAGTTCGTTCCACGGACCGCTAACTAGGATAAGTGAAGACCATCTGAACCATCCGCTAACTGAACTTAACTGAACCGTGACGAGCTTCATCAGTTTTCTTCAGACTACTTTTCTTCAGTGAAGCTTTGGCCGTTGTCTCTCTTGACAGTAAGCAACTGATCAGGAGGTTCCAGAAAGAAAGAAAGGAAGCAAATCGCGACGGAGGAGAAAGCGCTACCGCGGCAGCGATTCCAGGAGGGGCCGAAAACGCTGCCATGGCAGCCGATTTGGCGTCACCCTCAGGCACCACCGAGATCGCCTTGGCCACGCCACCTTTGCTGCGCTCGGAGTGGAGTTGTACGACTACGGCGATGATCCCAGGGCACCTCATCGGTTCCGGCGGGTGTCAGACCTTCTTGGGCCATGCCCAGCAGCGGCGCGCGATCCAGAGGAGCACCTGCTTCTGACATCTGCAGAAGAACCGTCGACGTTCTCTGAAGATGAACATGAGCTCTGAATAAATTCAGTGAAAGAAAGCAGAAAAGCTGCGCAAGTTTGAGCAGGCAAACCACCTCGGTTCACGCTCCTTCTTCACCTTTGAATTGATCCCAACACTTGTAAGCAACAGAGCAGAGAAGAACACTTAATCAAGCGATTAAGTACTGTTTTCCCCCCGAAACCGAGCTCCAAGCTGGGTATACATGTTCATAGGGCCGGCCAATGCTCTTCAGAGACGAAAATGGACACACAGGGCAAAAAATGCCCTTCTTATTTTCCACTTAACCAGCGATCTTCTCTTTTGATGTCTAGTCACAGAAACCAACACCACACTTGGGCTCAGTACACACTCTTCAAAGCTACTATACATGTCCGATCTGGGCCATGCGCTAACTCAACTTAACTGAGCCGTGCTGTGCTTCACTTCACTTCTTCAAAGTAGTACATACCTTTCTTCACTGAAGCTTAATTTGGCCGTGCTCCTGACAGTAAGTGCCTCAGGTTCCCTGAAGAAAGGCGTCCTTTCATTCCACAATCAAGAAGCACATTGCTTGCTTTGATGTCTCGGTGAGTAACAACTTTCCCCCACCTCTCATCAAGGTAGAATAAGCTCTGCGTGAAATGCACACGTCATACAACCTCATGAAGGTAGTGTCTTTATAAGCAACCTACATGTTGTAAGCAAGGATGCGAAGCTCAAGTCAATAAGATGTTGAAGAAATAAGAAAAGTTGAAGAAGAGAAGTTCAGTTGTAATCAACTTGTTCGATAACTTGTTCGGTTTGAACAAGTTGTAATGAAGTAATTGTGCTAAACGATTGATAGCAGCAGCTTTCTTCCTTGTGCACGGAGTAGAATGGAGCTGCAAACTATCCCTTGAACAGAATTTTGCTTATGCATCTTGGCGTTATTGTGTTTTTGTGTGAGCAGTGAGCAATGTACTGGAGACTGGATCTCGTGAGGTCACTCTTATTATATGTAGAATCACCCTTTGCATACCGGAAAAGGCTTTCACCCCGCTTTATATATAAAGCAACGACCACCATACAAACCGAACAACACAACACTACGCTGCACACACCCAACACAAGATACATATATGTGTTATGACTCAGCATCACCACCTCATACAACGCCAAGTGAAACAACATATGGACAATAAGCATGACTATGGAGACAAAGGAGCTCCCAACTGGGAACAAGCACCGCGAAGAGACGAAGCTTAGCGCCGACGTACCATGAACTCCAAGACAGTGCCTTCAAGAAGGGCACGATGCCAGAGCGTCGCCGCCGCCGGATCCAAAGGATCAAGATTTTCACCTAGAACAACACGAAGGACAAAGAACAACCGCGATGAAGCCTTCCTCGTCAGTCTGGCAAGAGGCGGACAAGGTTTTCAGCCCGACAAACACACTCCTCCTTCGACCAGGGTAATGACCAAGATTTATGTGTGAATGGGATGGTAATGACCAATAACCATGCTCCCTGGCAACGATGCCAGAAAATGTTTGATGTACTGCAAGTGCGTAGGGCACTGTAGCAATTTCATGATACCCTGGCGCCCTGGTGTGGCTCGTCCTCGGGCGGGAGGCTCGAGCGACGGGTGGACGGCGCGGCGCTCCTCCGCCCGCGTCGCTAGGCCCGGTGGTGGTGGGAGGACGGCGGTGGTCGCGGCTGTGCGCCCATGTCACCGCAGCCCTCTTCTGCAGGGATGGGATCCTGCCCAGATCCATGGAGGAGGTGTGGTGTCCGCGGCGCGGGCGCACGCACGCGGATGGCGGCCAATCCGGCAGCAGGATCAGCCATGATGGTGGCGGCAGCTACCTCCGGTGGCTGTGCGTCCTTCGCGTTGATCTTGTCCGGCGGCGATCTGGATAGGCAATGCCCCATCTAGTGGTCGCGGCAACTCCGGGGGAAACACCTGATCTCATTGAGATCGAGCGATGGCGATGCTTCCGCGTCGGCGTCCCCTCTTGAGGGCATCGTTTCTGGAGTATGCTCCGGTTGGAGGGACCAGCGGTGGCGGTTCCGAGGTCGCGGCGGCCTCGTTCTCTTCGGGTCGGCGGGCCTTCGGAGCGGGATCTGCAGCGACTTGCGGCAGGGAGGTGGTGGTTGTAGGTGGTTGTTGTTGCGTGGCAGCACAATAGCTTACAGCCGGCCTGGTGGCGGCGGCCCGTGCATGAGAGATGGAGTTTCTTCGAACAGATCTGGGTGAAAACTTGCTTTCGGCTACTGTCAAGACCGGCGGTGGCGGCGCTGTCTGCGTCGTTCCCTTCTTGAAGGCATCGCCTTGGAGAAGTTCAATGCCACTCTCTGCTACCTTCGGGGGAAACCCTAGATCAGTTGATCGGATGACGGCGGCGCTCTGGTGTCGTTTCCCCCTTGGGGGCGTCATTCATGGAGGTACACACGGGCTCGAGGGACCAAAGGACGGCTTCTTTGGTGGAGTGGTGCTTCATCTTACACATTGATGGCAGCGGATCTCGGCGGCGTGGCGCTGTGGAGACTCAGAGTCTGATGCGCGGAGATGGACTCGCGCAGAAGGAGGATGTTGTTTGGCGTCATGGTGGCGTCGATGGCAGAGAGGCCTGGCAAGGTCGGTGCATTAGTTACTGATCTGAAGATGGATTGGTGGAAGATGGCGGCGACGACACAGATAGTGCGTCGGACCAGTTTGTGCCCCATACCCAGTATGTGTCTTGGTTGGGGCCTCTGTCTTTAGATGTTAGGCTTTTGTGCGATGTCTGTTTGGTATTAGGCTCGGACTATCGGCACCCCTTCATCAGGTGGATAGGAGTAGCGACAGTTGTTGCTAAGATGGTGGCTTCAGACTACCTAATGTACTACTTTGTAAGGTCTTTGTGAATAATTAATAAAATGGCTGCATGCATCGTCCAGATGCAAGAGGCCGGGGGTAATCCTCCTTTTCTAAAAAAAAGTAAAGTGTCATCAACCACTATGTCAATGATTAATGCACCGTCGATCTTCCGATCTACTGGAAGTCATGAAAGACAGTAGAGGGAAGGTTGGTGCCTAAAGGTATATCGACGACAATGAAGGTGCCGCGGTGGTTTTACGTAGGCTCAGGCCGCCGAATGGGTAAAAGCCCCTATGTCCTGCCTATTGAGCTTTATTGATCAATGTGGAGTTTACAGTGACGTAGATCTAATCTAAGTAGCTAGGTTAAGAATCCCATTAGTAAGTAGCAGCTCAGAGCATCTCTAGCAGATCTCCTATCCCAGAAGTCCAAAACCTTCTTCCTATCCCATTTCTCTAAAAACATTTAGGGAAATGATGTTTCCTCATCTGGCAGATCCCTTATCCTAAAACTAGTATTTTTCCTATTCTTCAAAACTTATCACAACATAATAATTAAAAACTTGAACAATCAAGTGCACACAATTCAAATACATAAGAAATTTAATGTTCTAAAACATAATCATTCAAATTCAAACATAACATGCACTCCAA
Source organism: Elymus sibiricus (assembly GCA_039707655.1). NCBI lineage: Eukaryota > Viridiplantae > Streptophyta > Magnoliopsida > Poales > Poaceae > Elymus > Elymus sibiricus. Next base: position 3,648,994 of record CM077676.1, read on the forward strand.
ATAAACTTAGGATTCAAATAAACATGATAAAAGCACTAGAATCAAGTGCTATGAAGGCGCCAATGGGGCTCAATAAGATCTTCTTGGAGTTGGTTGTGATCTTGACGGCTATCCTTCAGTGTGCTTGGAGGAAGGCTTTGATCATGTTTGTGTTATGTTTTGGCTCCATCAGGTGCCCACTGAAGTGATACCGAGAGTCACACGAGTCTTCTCTCTCATCCTCGATGATCATGTTGTGCAACATAACACATGATGTAGTGATCTGCCATAGAGTCTTAGGATTCCAATACTTAGTAGGGCCACGGACAATTGCAAACCGTTTTTTAAGCACATCAAAAGCTCTCTCACCATCTTTTCTAGCAGCTTGTTGCAAGCAGCAAGGTGAGATTTCCTGTTACCTCTGTGGATAGTCTTCACAAATGTGGCCCATGGATGTTAGATGTTATCAGGAAGGTAGTACCCCATGTTGTACTCATGACCATTGACAACATAGTTGCAATGTGGATTGTCACCGGCAACAAGCCTTTCAAAAATGGAGGACATGAGATCATTGTGAGAGCCATGCATCCCAAAGTATGCTGGCCAAATACAAAGATCATGTGATGCAACTAGCTCAAGAAAGATGGTTGGATCGGGGCAATTCCCTCTGTACTGACCTTGTCATGCCATATGACAGTTCTTCCTTGTCCAAATGCATACAATCAATAGATCCAAGCATCACTGCCCAACTCTCTCTTAATTTTCTTCCATTAGCCTCTCGGTATCTTCTCCAGTGGGATCCCTCAAGTACTCGGCCTATAGATCTCGATCATAGCTGTGTAGAATCATCTCACACACTCGGGGTTGGGAATGGGATCTTCCCCAATGCAAATATAATCGACGACATCGACCGGGAATCCACAAGAAATGACTCATACGGCTGATGTAATCTTCAACAATGCACTTGCACTTGCTGCTTCCGCTGCATTCCTTCTCGGTTGAAACCAAGGATCATGTTTGTCCGCAGGTCTTGCAGTGGTGTTGAAGACCGATCGGTGGATTAAGAATTGGTGCCGAAAATGGTGAGGGGCTATATTGCATTCGGCGTAAAGTAATCCCTCATCAGATCATCATGACCCACGAACCTATCTCAAAGAAACATCCTTCAACCAAACTGAGAGCCACACCTTGGCCTCCTAAAATCCTTGTCCATGGCAACCACGACAACCGCCAACTCGAATTCATCATCTCCTTCTTCCTCCTCCTCTAACAGATCATCTCCCACAACATCTTCATCTAAACATAAGAGAGTTTAATGATCCATTTGAGATCTTTCTTTGATGAAAAACTGAAAAAAAATTTGGAGAAAAAACCATACATGCAATTTGACAAACACCTTGTGAGTGGACGGGGTCGGAGCGACTGTGATCGTGGATCGAGCTCTATCTAAGGCCCAAGGCAGCGGAGGACACCGTGTGACGCTGCCTAGTTGGCCGCACAGGAGGTTCCCAGGCGTGGAGGCGACGACGGCGGTTCCCAACCAGCATATGCAAGTCAGATATTTTGGAAGCACAAACATATATGGCCGACAAAGAAAAGTCCCTCTGTCTCTCTGTCGTCTTCCTTTTCTCCAGAGAAAATATCGCCAACGTGCGGCTTCCACGCCGTCTGTTGGAGCTGCGGACGGACGGCGACGGCGGGCTGAGCAGCTCGCGGCCTCCCATCCCCCAGGTCGCTCACCGTCCTCGCCTCCAACAGCTCGCTGCTGCCACTTCCGGCAAGCCACGAGGTCGACCTCCACTTCAGGTAATTACTGTATTAATTAAGCTTCTCGATCATGTCGATGACTTGGCTGGAGCGTGCGTTCTACACCGTTTGGTTGCTGCATCAGATTCAGATCCAATAGACTGATACTCCCACCGTCCGGAATTACTTGTCGGAGAAATCGATGTATCTAAACGTATTTTAGTTCTAGATACATTTATTTTCATCCATTTCCGCGACAAGTAATTTTGGACAGAGAGAGTATATAGCTAGATGTAAATATCAGATCCAATAGATTGATGGCTACAGTTTTGGTAATCAATGTTGAATCAATATAAGCAATGAAGCAACTATCAATTAGCACGATCATGCTAGAGTATTGTAAATCTGTAGTGCATCTTTTATTCTTTGTAAAAATGTAATGCATTTTCACCCGCAAATAAATAAATAAATTTGTAATGCATTTCCACTAGCGCTTCTTTTTTGCAAATATGGATGATAGTTGTTACTATATGTCAATTGTCAAGTATATATATGTTATATAGATGCCAGATTATATGCTTATTTTTGTTTTCATTTCCCCCCTTGATTTGTTGATGAGATGCTGGCCGCTGATGAGATGCCGGAGCCCATCCCTCTGATCGATCTTAGCAGGCTGACGGCCGCCGACGAGGCCGACAAGCTCCGGGAGGCTCTACAGACCTGGGGCCTCTTCCTGGTAAGTGTGTGCACCCTTAGTTTCTAGTCTAGCTAAAATTATTCAACTTTTGCTGAGATTTTTGTCCAGGCAACCAACCATGGAATTGAGAAGTCTCTTATGGATGCCATGATGAGTGCATCGAGAGACTTCTTCAGGCAACCGTCTGAAGAAAAACAGAAATACAGCAACTTGATAGACAGCAAACACTTCGAGATGGAAGGCTATGGAAATGACAAAGTAGTGACTCAGGATCAGGGCCTAAGCTGGAACGACCGCTTGCATTTGAGAGTGGAGCCAGAAGATGAGAGAAATTTCGCCAAGTGGCCCACTCACCCGGAATCTTTCAGGTTAATTACCTACTCCTTTACCATCCCTTTCAAAATGTAAGGTGTATTAATTCTGGAGTCACTCTTTCTACATACATACAGGGATGTGCTACATGAGTACGCATCAAGAACCAAGAGAACAAGAGACCTTATCTTGCGATCAATAGCCAAGCTTCTCGACCTTGATGAGGATTACTTCGTCAACCAAATATCAAACAAGGCTATTGGGTTTGCTAGATTCAACTACTACCCTCCATGTCCCAGACCTGACCTAGTTTTGGGCAGGAGGCCTCACACTGATGGTGGTCTCCTTACCATCCTTTTTGTCGACCAAGACGTTGGTGGCTTGCAAGTTGAGAGGGGTGGGAAATGGTACAATGTTCGAGCCAAGCCTTATACCTTGGTGATTAACGTAGCAGACTGCATGGAGGTATGAAGCTAAGGACTTGCTCTCTTGAACAATCTACAATCAACAGTGTTGTATATCCTATATATTTCTTGAATCCTACAATGTTCCTTCCTTGTCTTGTATGTAAATTAATATTTGACACATGCAGATAATGACCAACGGAATCTTTAGGAGTCCAGTTCACAGGGTGGTGACGAATGCCAACACGGAGAGGCTTTCACTGGCCAGGTTTTATGCTGTGGATGCGGAAACGGTGCTAGAGCCGGCGCCTAGTTTGCTGGATGACAAGCGACCACCAAGATATGAGAAAATCAAGGCCAAGGATTTTGTTTCTTTTTCTCGACTGAAAAGTTCGTAGTTGGGCTCTTTGAACATTATTTTTTCATACATCAAGGGAAGAGATTCATCGAGACCCAAGAGATTCATCGAGACCCTGATAAATATAAGTTCAACGTTAGCAGTGATTGCCTATATAGAGATGGTTTCTCTTCTGTGAGTGGGGGTTTTATTTTTAATGTAATCGTCTTTTTTCAATGCTTACCTAACAACCAGTTTGTTTGGTGCTGTTGTGTTGTCCTTTTTTTTTATAACTAGCGTATATAGTAATCTGTAAAAATTGCACGGAAAATATATTTGTCTTGAGTTGAAAAAGAATGTTTCGGTAAAGTATTTTATAGTATATGACATGATTTTGCGCGGGTAATACATTTGATTACGTGGATGCTGTATTTGCAAAATCTCATCTGTTTTTTGTTGTTGCGAAAAGCAAAATCTCATCTTCTGTTTTCAGAGTAAAACAGACTTGACTGGGAACTCCAACATACTTGTTCAGCTATTTGGCGAGCTCAAGAAAATCTATCTCAGTCACTGGATTCTTTCATACGGTAACAGCGACTATTTGAAGGAGTGATTCTGAATTTTATTGACAGAATTTCAGTGCATGAAGACCGTGCATTACATTCTGAATGTATGATTCATCTGAATTTCAGTCAGTTAAAACGAGCAACAAGGAGCATCCTTTAACAGGATAAGCTCTGACTGAAAAACAAGTAACTGGATAAGTTCATCTGAAATAACGATCCCTGCCTGGACATCCTTACTGCCTTTTTCAAACAAATAAATATACTCCTGCAATTGTACTATACAACAACTGCTATACACTCTTTCTGAAGACTGCTCAAGATGGGTGTATGGTCCTGATAATTGCTGTGTGGCATCCTTCAAGGACAGCCTCTGCCGAACCAATTGTTTCCGCGGATCATTTCTTACATGTAACCTCCTCACTTGCGCCGCTGATCACCCATAGCCGGTCATCAGGCAGAGAGTAGTGACCATCCACTAACAAATATAAATGGGAATTTCATTACGCAGATGTTGTATATGCAAAATCTCATCTTGTGTTTCAGAGAACAACAGTTGCATACAGTAACAATCATGGCAGGTACTCATTGGATCAGATGATCCATCCTACGTTTGTCAAACTGTAGAGTACTAATAGAATACAATTTGCAACCTGTAGTACAATTTTGGCTCTTCATTTCCAAGAAGAGGCACTCCTAGCTTCAAACAACTCTGCCAGAATGTACAACAAACTTCACAGGTAGGAATGCAACCGCCCAGCACTCTGCACTCACAGGTAAATCGCATGTCCAATCAAAAGACGAGGGTGAAGCCAGCACACCAACAGGCCATGAAAACAAACAGCGCAACACACATTGTCCAACGAACATTGACAAATTAACGAAAAAAAAAAGATGCACACGCAACGTTACAGGGGCATCCTGAAACTGAGGATCCCTAGCTATCCGAGCATAAAATTGGTCAGAGCTTTTGATACACAGGCAGCTGGATAATATCTGTGCTTCAACTTTGCAGCGCATCCTGAAACTGAGGACCCCTAGCTTAAAGAAGCTTCAAGAAGAGCAACTCTGCAGGACATGTCCAGTTAACTGAACAATCTTAACTGAATAAGCTCTTCCTGAAACACAAGCTGGCTGCATGGGTACACACTCGGAACACCTACTACACAAAACACATTTGTACTGATGATCCGTGCAACAGATGCATCACGCCATCCCACTGTGCAAAACACATTTGTACACTCAGCTGTTTATAGCAGTTTTGGCTTTGTAAACACATTTGTACGTCGTCAATATTCAGAAGAGAGAGTACAACAAAAGCACACCAGCGAGCCAATACAACTAACGCCGCACCCATGTAAAGAAGAGTTGACAAGGGATGCCATAATATAATATCAGGGGTTAAAACAGAGCAAAACTGGTCAGAAATGACACCAACGGTATGCCAGGAAATATGTCTAGCAGATCGACATAGATAGATGTACCTGAACCAAAGATTCCTCTGTCAGCACCGGGATCAATCTAGGTTACTTTTTTTATAACTAATTGCTGGCACATCCTTAACATATCTCTACATTATTGACTTTATTGACGAACTCTGCATTTTTTTAAACATAAAAATCAGAGATTCTGAATGTCTGAAATTCTTAGACATCCAGAGTCGGGCACATCTGGAATCCTGATTCTCCCAATCCATAGGTAACTTCTCTAATGCCATAAATGTAGCTTTTTTTTTCTTTTGAACTGAAAGGGGTTTCCCCCCTGCCCCATTTTATTAAATGAAGCAGACGACTAAACAGAGATCGAGCTAGTACCGCCCAACATCCAGGGATCAGAAGTCTCCCAACCGCAAACGCCTGAATTAATGTTCTAATGTTTCAGCATCATCAAATGGCACACATTTCTCAGCTAGAGAAATGAATAATCAAGGTCTACGTGAACTAGTTAGGTACTGTCTTCAAGATTTGGCTGTCCTTTGTATACTAGTGTAGCAATCAAGATTTGGCTGTAGTCCTGAGTTTGTTACCTGCCAGTAATCTGAACCCCATCACCGCAAAACTGAGATGCATTACAACATCTGAACCCCAATGTTCTAATGTTTCAGCATCAATTCTCTTCAATCCATATATAAGCTTATCTGCAGGAGTGATGCATATGTATATATGTTAACAATAGAGAAAGTTGGGTTTGGAACCCTGGTTGCATTACCAGCAAAAAAACCTTTTAATTTCAGACAAGTAGAAACTCGATGTACCCCAGTTGAGAACCTTTGCTTAAAAACGTGGGATATATCTAGTAATTCAAGCTGAGAACTGAGAAGAAACAGAGACTTGGCAGCAGGATCTAATTAGTGATACTGGATTATTATTATTATTATTATTATTATTATTTTCTTCCAGAATCGGGCCTTGAAGTACGTACTAGCCACTAAATGCTTGTATTATTCAGGGCCGTCAGTCTTCACTTAACTGAACCCAAGTTCCTCGAACCATCCGCTAACTGAACTTAACTGAACCTTGCCGTGCTTCAGTTGTTCGGACTACCTTGCTTCAGTGAAGCTTTGGCTCAATAAGTAACTCAGGTTGAATAAGGAAAGGTTCAACTTCAACGTTTATTCATACATTATCTTGTCTTGTGATGAACCAAAAGTTCCCTGGAAAAACCGCATGCATTATTCCATACAAGCGCGCATGCAAAGCTCTCAGCCTGAGTGCAGAATTACAGTAGCAAAAATAAACTGGAAAAGTGTTTTTACTCATTGGTAATAATACATGTCGTTGGTTTCACCCAGATGATTTGGTGTTTCTTGTGTTGAGCGTGGGAACAGTAACTAGTGCAGTGTGTTGTCACAATTATATTTCCTGTATAATCTTCATTGTAATCGTGCGATGTTAAAACTGCGTCACATATTAAAATGAGAAGCGCGGAGGCTGTCGGTATTTCTAAATGGCTTCCGGGAGCATGCGCTCCACCTTTTTTTTTTCCCTAATACAATACTAGCTTCATGGAACAAAATCTCTGGAAGACATGTATGCATGCATCTCTGTCATAAGCAGTGAATCATGTATTTCAGTAAGAAGCAGATTCAGTCAATGAATTCTTGACGTACTTGAACAAAATTGCAGTGAATGAATTCTTTCATACAGTAACAGTGATTGCTTGAAGATTGAGTAATATACATTGACAGAATTTCAGTCCATAAAGATAAAGCTACGAGCTACGGCCATAACTTGCTAAGAAAATCTAATCTATGCATGGCAGAAGGTGGACTAATTAATCTGACATGTAAGTTATGCATACTGCACCTCTGCCAGAAGTAAGTGCGAAGACTCATATATTTCAACAATCTCAGTCAAAGAATTATTGCGTACTTGAAGAAAATCTCAGTGAATGAATTCTTTTATATAGTATAACAGCGACTACTACTGAGTAATATGTATTGACAGATTTCAGTCCATAAAGATAAATTTATGAACATAATCTGCCAAGAAAATATAATCTATGCAGTTGCAGAGGAACAAAGGCAAGGTTTGCATGGCGTGATAACAACAGATACCTGAAGAAAAGAACCTAGGTACACATGCTTTTGAGTTTTCACATTGAATCTAGGTAGGTTGTACTCAACAAATACATCAATTCAAATACCAGAGAGGGCCAACTGATCTATCTGGAATTGCTTCAACCAAATCCCAGTAAGCGCCTCCTCTTGTGAAGGCTCCCTCCATGTTGGGGCAGTTTGTGATATGTAGCATCTCGAGGGCTGGGAGCTGCTGCAGTAGCCCCTCCGGTACTGTCTCCAACCTTGGGCACCCATTGATATGTAGCTCTCTGAGCTGAGGGAATGATACAACTGCTACTTGTCCTGCCACCTCCTTGTGCCATCTCTCTAGCTTAGGCATCCTCGAAACCATCATGGTTTCCAATTTAGGGAAGGGTGGTGGAGAAACACATGATTGCCCAATGTCTATATCATCATTACCAACGCATATACTTGTCAAGCTATCCAAACCTTGCAAACTCAAATACCCAAGGGAGGGCAGCTGCCATAATGGTGGAAGATCCTTGCAGTTCTTGCAGAAATCCAGAGCAAGTTCACGGAGATGTTCTAACAATGTAGAATTGTGCACCCATGATGACAGCTTAGCACCATTATAATGAGATAACAGTAAAAATTCAAGCCCTTTGTGAGGACGAAGGGCCTCTAATACTGCTTCTGCATTAGTATCTATTTCAGATCCAATACCATAAGAAGGTCCATCCTTCCAATCGAGTAATAATCGTTTCAAATTATGCTTGGCGGACATATTGCCTTGTTTAGCATTTTCTGCACTGTGCACTTCTCTCAGCTTACTCAAACAAAGTAGACCACCTAGATTTAAATCTTTCAGTTGATCAATTCCACGACCTGCATCACTATCAATGACATAACTCGTCAATGTCTGTAGAGAATTGAGCTGACCAATACCTTGTGTCATGCGCTTCAAACTAACACACCGATCCCGGAAGATGTGCCGAAGACTGCTCATATATCTCATACCTTCTGGTAATTTCGTAAGTCTATGACAATCAGTGAGCCTCAATGTTTGCAGGCTATACATCATGGTGGTGGCTTCAGGCAATGCAGATATAAGAGAATCAGAACAATCTAAATAGCGAAGATGCTTCAAGTTTGTCATATGTGTCTTGATTGACAAAGTCTTCAATGCTCGCAAGGACAAGAATTTTGACTTGGCCATACTAATCGACTCCCACCTCTTTTGGACTAAAAACGTGCGGGGTCGGGGAGCTAGAATTTTCTTCATGGCTGCAAAAGTATTATTATTGACATAGTCAAGGGACAGGTGTCGAACCTCATGCTGTAATGAACGGGTATCTGTGGGAGGTCCTTGCAGAATTTCTTGACATGATGAAGATTCTTGTAGAATGGAGCAATCATTTCCGCTTACGAAATCAGCAAGATCATGCATGAGATCATGCATCTTGCAAGTAGTTACTCTGTGGATTAAGTCAACCTTGTCAATCTCCAAATCTTGTAGGAAACATCTCCAAACTAGCACATCAAAAATGTGTTGGCCTCTTGTTTCTGATGCAATAAAGTCATTTGCCATCCATAGTTGAATTAACATGTCTTTATCCATCGGCCCATCCTTGGGGAAAACAGCACAGAAGGAAAAACATATTTTTGCTTCTGATGACAAGTGATCGTAGCTCAGCTGTAGTGCGGGTACAATCCCAGTAGTTGTGAGGATGTCATCTTTCCAGACATCACTATCCAGAACAGAAAACCACTGATTGTGATGCTTTGAACGAAGTAAAGCTGCTATGGTCTTGATAGCAAGAGGCAATCCCTTAAACTTGTGGACAATGTTCTTTGCGGCTGAAATCAATTCTTCTTGCTTTTCCACTTCCCTTTCAAATGCGTTTCTATGAAAAAACTCCCATGATTGGTCCTCATTCAGAAGTGCTATCTGATGTGGAGGGTGTGTGCCCATGATAGAAGCAACTTTGTCGCTGCGGCTTGTCAAAATTATAGCACTGCCGGAGCCAGCATGTGAGAATAGCAATGATTTCATATTATCCCACTTCTGTCTATCTTCATTCCAAACACCATCAAGCACTAGGAGGTACCTTTTCTTGCCCAACACTACACTAAGTTTCTTTTGCAATGCCTCCATCTAAGTCAAATCACACTTGTTCATCGTGGCCACTTCTATCACAGATCGGATTATTTCTTCGACAACAAACTTGTCAGAGACACAGACCCATAAGACTAACTCAAAATGATGCACCACTCTCTGGTCATTGTGCACAAGTTGAGCAAGTGTGGTCTTACCGATTCCCCCCATGCCAATTATGGGGAGCACTATGACATTGTCATTATTACTGTTATCGTGTGAGTGGCTGAGCAATATCTTCACCACTTGCTCCTTGTCATCTTGTCTGCCCACAATCTGTGATTCATTGACTTGAGAGTGTGTTTGCGGATGATCAACGCATGGTGCCTCGGTATGCTGCAGGAAGTGGAAATTGTTCATCTCCACAACCAGTTCATCTATGATTTCAAGGGCTTCCTTCATCATCCTGCTCATGGAGAGACGGACAACAACCGGGCTATTGGCGGTGAAGTAGCTCAGCACCTGGAATGAAAACAAATACAGCAGAAATTGAAAGGCCTCCATTTGCATATCAAAACCTTAAACTGAAATTAAAAGGCTCAGATTTCCAACTTAAAACCTTAAACTGCAATTACGGGAGAACGAGTGAACCAAATATTCAAGTGTTTGTTGTTACCTGTAATCCTTGTTTTAAATTTACTTACTTAGCATGTACCGGCAGGTAGGCCTTTCTTAGACAGCTAGTACCCAGTAGTCATTTTGAACCTTGCAAGTACCGGCAGCTCTAAGAGCGGAATACAAGTAACAATTTCAAGAAATTAAACTATTTTGTGTTCAGCCCCAGGTCCCCTCTGCGTCTCTATCACAGCCAGCCAGACAGACAGACTGGCTTAACCTCTGAAATTAAGCAAGAACGTCCTGCTGTTGTGTTCTTATGTAAATGAGATCATCAGTGAGGTCTGGTGGCTCAGCAAGTTACCGTCTAACGAAACACCACTGCACAAGAGGAAATGTATTCACTTGTATACAGTATATTTGTAGTGCATAGGAATTTACGGAGCTCCCAAAACGGGGCATAAACTGGAGCTCAAAAAAAAACACTCGGCAGTTTAGCACCTAACATGAATACAAATCAAACTGAAATTAAAAGGCTTCCATTTCCAACTGAAAACAAATAAATTAAAAGGCCCCGTTTCCAAATTAAAACCGTAAACTGAAAACAGAGCTAGGCAGAATGAGAAATTGTCTTTGCACCTAACATGAGTGTAAGGAGGTCCCAACGGCAGCGAGAATAGGAATTTGCAGGATTAACAAAGTCTGAACTGAAAACAGAGCCAGACAGAGTGGGAAAGGAACGTAGGACGAGGACGAACCTTGCGTGCGGTGGAGCGGCGGCGGCGGCGGCGGATCTGGGCGGCACGGCAGCGCAGCGCCTCGTAGCGGAACTCGTCCAGGACGTCGTCTGCCTTGTAGGCGGCGGTCTTGAGGTCCGCCATCCATCGACGGACGGCGGGGTTGGTGCGGCTCTTTGAGTCGGCGTCGAGCAGGATGCACTGGACGGCGCCGAGGTGGCGCTCGAGCTTCCCGCGGGCCTTGTCCAGCCCACACGCCCGCAGCAGCTCGCCCACCAGCGCGTCACCGGCCTTGGCGGCCACGGTGCCCAACAACGGCATGAGCACTGAGCCCATTTCTATTTCGTCGCCGCCGGTCTCAGACTCTCAGTCGGTCGCCGGTGGTGGGTGGGTCAGTCGGCGGCAGCAGCAGCAGTCCAGTAATGGGGAAAGAAGCAATATGGTTGTGTTTTCTTTTTTTTTGAGGGGAAGCAATATGGTTGTGTGTGTTTGGATCTCAGGGGACGGGCCATGAAACATTGGATTCCACGTCTGGCCCACGCAGGTTAATTGCTCCAAGGCCCACCTGTATGGTACGAGACAGACCCACCTTCAAGACAACGGAAAACCCTATACGCCGCTCACTGCGTCGTAATGTCGACGCTTCGCACAGGGTTGCGCGAGCGCAGTGGGCCGGCCCAACTGCTAGCGAAGCTTTTTTACAGTGTTCTGCTGCACTTTCTTCCTACAGTGTTCTGCTGCACTTTTTTTTCCTTTTTCTGTTGTTGTTTCTTTTCCTTTTTCGTTTTTCTTTTTCTTTTTTTCTTTTTATTTTCCTTTTTGTTTTTCCTGTTTCTATTGTTTGGAATTTTCAAATATTTGTTTCGAATTTCAAAATGTTCTCGTGTTACTTTTTTCAAAATTTGTTCATAAATTCGGAAAATGTTCATGTTTAAAAAAATGTTCGCGGTTTCAAAAAAATTGTTCCGAATTTCAAAAAATGTTCCTGTTTTCAAATTTTATTCACAAATTCAAAAAATGTTCCCATTTTTCAAAATTTGTTCACAAATTCAAAAAATGTTCGCGGTTTCAAAAAATTTGTTCCGAATTTCAAAAAATGTTCCTGTTTTTCTAATTTTGTTCACAAATTCAAAAAATGTTCGCGGTTTTCAAAATTTGTTCGGAATTTAAAAAAATGTTCCCTTTTTCAAATTTTGTTCACAAATTCAAAAAATGTTCGTGGTTTTCAAAATTTGTTCGTAATTTTCACATTTTCAAAATATACTCTTTTTTAAAAAAAAGTGCACTTCTTTCAAAAAAAATATCACTGCAGTAACAAATTCAAAAAATATTTGCATGTTGAAAAAACGTTCTTCAGTTTTTTGTTCTTCCAAAAACCGGCCCGCTACAGTGAACAAGATTGCTACAGTGCGGGTCGCTGCCGTGAACCCGGGCCGCTACAGTAGGAGACCGCTAAAGTCCATGTCGCTACACAGCGCAGCAATGGGCCGGCCCAGTCGATGGCTTGCTGTGCGAAACAACAGCAAACTGACGCAAAGAGCGTCACATAGGCGCTCCCCAAGACAACGAGCACTACTTGAGGAGGCTCCCAACGATCGCTTGGGGTGGGTTGGCGCGCTCTCAACCGCCGCCACGTGTCGCGCTCTGGGCGTTCCCTCCGGATTTTGTTTTTTTAATTTTTCCGCACGTGTTTTCTGCTTTTCGATGGTTTTTTTCGGTTTTCTACGGGTCTTCCCTAGCTTTTCGACAAAAAAAATTAAATTTTTTTTTTGTGCGAAAAAACGCGTTTTTTTTTTGCTTTCGTGAGAGGCACGGTTTTGCTTGGGGTGGGTTGGGAGCGCGCCACTTGGCGCGCTCTCAACCGCCGCCACGTGTCGCGCTTTGGGCGTTCCCTCCGGATTTTGTTTTTTTAATTTTTTCGCACGCGTTTCTGCTTTTTCGATGGTTTTTTTTCCGGTTTTTTTTCGGCTTTTCGGTTTTCTACGGGTCTTCCCTAGCTTTTCGAAAAAAAAAAATTGAATTTTTTTTCTTCGAAAAAACGCGTTTTTTTTCTTTCGTGAGAGGCACGGTTTTGCTTCCGCGAGAGGCATGGTTTTGCTCCCGCGCGGCGCGAGGCATGGACCGTGCCTCTCGGAAACGAAAAAAAGCGTTTTTTCTTTTTTTTTTCCTTCCGCGAGAGGCACGTTTTTGCTTCCACGAGAGGCACGGTTTTGCTTCCGTAAAAGGCACGGCCGTGCCTCTCAGAAACGGAAAAAAAAACACGTTTTCTCTTTTTTTTTTTCATCCGTGAGAGGCACGGCCGTGCCTCTCGGAAACGGAAAAAAAAACGCATTTTTTTTTCTTCTGTAAGAGGCACGTTTTTGCTTCCGCGAGAGGCACGGTTTTGCTTCCGTGAGAGGCACGTCCGTGCCTCTCGGAAACGAAAAAAAAACGCGTTTTCTCTTTTTTTTTCCTTCCGTGAGAGGCCCGTTTTTGCTTCCGCTGGAGGCACGGGTTTGCTTCCGCGAGAGGCACGGCCGTGCCTCTCAGAAACGGGCTTTTGAAAAGGGAAAAAAACGTGCTTCCGGAAAGGGAAAAAAAGTTCGTTAAAACCTATCAACATGGGATCTAGTTTTGAAGATCTCGACGCGAGGAATCCAACGGTGAAAACGGTTTGAGATTTAGACGTACGGTTAAAGAGATAAAACGTTTTGAGGAAACAGATCTACGAAAAAAGGAAAAACTTCCAGGTTGCGACAAGTGGCGCACATGCAGCGCGCCACTTGTCACAACCTGAGGAGGTGGGAGTGACCTTTAGAAGGAGTACTCCTCAACTAGTGATTTCGCCGGTACAGTTCATCTTCAATTCGGGCCATCCCCACCCGAAGCAGCTGAATCCTGTTCGGCACCTTAAGTGCCCATTACAGTGCATTTCGCAAATGGGCGCATACCCCTCGTCCGCCCTTGGCCGGCCTATCTATTTTTTTTTTCATGTTTCTTAATACAAAAAAATCTGGGCTCCTGCTGTGATTACCAACCCAACCACTTCATGTGATGTTCTATATTACATCTTTTTCCGTCTTTTCTTCTTTCTTATTTTTTTCCTTTTCTTTCATTTTCTCTGTTCTTTTTTCTTTTTGCTTTAAATGCATGAATTTTTTCCCAAAATTGATGATTTTTTTTTTGCAAGATCGATGAACTTTTTCACGTTGTGTCTATACCTTGCTTAATGCGAGTTAGAGCGCGCGCTCGCATCAGGCATCGTGAAAATGAGCCAGCCCAGATAGGTTCCAGCTAAGTTCTTTTTTCTCCTATTTTTTCCTTTGTTCCTTTTCTTCTTCTTTCTTTTATTCTCATTTTCGAACATATTGTAAATACAGATATTTTCAAACATAAAAACTAACATAAACATTAAAACCGTGAATTTGAAAAATGTTAAAGCAATGTAAAACAAATGTTAGCTTAATTAAAATGAAATGTTGATAGCTTATTAAAAAAAATGTTTGTGATATTTTCAAAATGTTCATGTGTTTCCAAAATGTATGTAACATTATAAATATTTTTTTCACCGACACCTGCAATCGCTCTCGCCATCACGCAGCTGACGGACCTCTAGCATAGACGGCTCGGATATCCCAACGCTCATTCCTCTTTTAATAAATATTTTATTCTTGTACTCCCTCCATCCCAAAATAAGTGTCGTTGATCTAGTACAAAATTTGTACTAATTTAGTACTAAATCTACGACACTTATTTTGGGACGGAGGGAGTAATAAACGTGACACTACTAACGGTGGGACTTCCTCGTCGCGCCTTGATGGGAGGCTACCCTGGGCGGTTGTGCTTGCGGCATGGTGGTCGGCGCTGCACCCTGCCGGGACATGGGGGCTCGCTGCCAGAAGGCCAGGTGTGCCCCAGATCTGGGGCCCATCGGGTCTCGCTAGTCCCGTGCGGGAGTCACAGGCAAGGGGGTTGTGGCCACCGTCCTGGTCGTGATATGGTTACCGCCTGGTGCGCCGATGAACATCTTGCCCGGCCTTGGGCCGGGGGCCTGCTGCCCGCGCCTTTGCAGATCTGGGCCAGGGTGGGGGTTGTTATGCTTGTCGTCAGAGGGTCTCCTGGGCTCGGTCTTGTGCATTACGAGTTGGGGCGCCGACGGTGGTCGTGGTGTCATTGCTCCACCATACGTATCTATGTCGACCAGCGGTGATGCAAGGATGTGCAAGCTCTTGGACGCTGGGGCGGTGGCCCCGGGTCGAGGTCCGTCGGATTGGATTGTAAGCAGGCGTCTTGGCGGCGGTGATGGCTACTTTTTCTGGTCGTGTGGGTGGCAGAGGATCTAGCGGTGGGTGATCCTGGTGTCGGTGGTGCCTCGGCGGTGGCGATTCCCAGATCATGCACTGGGGGTTTTGTTTGATGGCGGCATGCCTTCCCTCGGGGTAGGTAGGTGCTCGGGATCCCTTAGTGCGGCGCATGTGAGAGTCTCCGGGCGAAAGCCTTGTGCCTCGGCAAAGCGACGACGATGTCCGTGGGTGTCGCGTCCCTCTTGGGGGTCTCGTTGTGGTCCTTCTCTCCGAGCCAGGGCTCCCGGTGAAAGCCCTAGACCGTGCACTCGGTCTCGACGACGGTGGCGTGTTGCGTCGTCTCCCTCTAGAGGGCGTCGTCGTGGAGCCCAGGGTCCTCTGGTGCACTGCGTCATCATCGGAGGGCATTTTCGGATCCTGGCTTCGAGCATCCCAGATTCTGGTGTGGGCGGTCTCCTTGGTCTCCAAATATTTTACACAGGTCCTCGTTGGCGTCTTCGAGGTCCTTGCTATCTGCCCGCAGGCTAAGGCTCCACGATCTGGAGTGGGAGGGCAGAGGGCCTTCTCCGGCGGCAGTTTGGTGTGTAGGATGCAATGAGGTCCGGTGATATCCCTTGGAGGCGACGTCTTTATTCTTTGTTAGTAGTCTAGGTTGCGTTGTGGATAGGGTGTGATCTCTCCTGTTTTCTTGTTTTTTTTCTTTGATTTGCTTATAAGAGGGTCTCATCATCATGTATCGGTTTGGCTATTTGCTTTATTTATGAAGCGGGGTGGAAGCCTTTTTGGTAAAAAATAAAAGAAAATATTATTGTCCAGTAAACTTTTACTCAATATTTTTAATTAAACAATTTTCATATTTTTAGTGCCTTATAGTTTGACAAAAGTGAGATAACTCAGTAGTTTGGAGAAAAAGTGAACTGTTTTTCCAAAAGATAGAGAAAGCCTGCACCTTCCACCAAGGAAAAAAAATTGAAGTTTCCAAAACGGTGGTGAGTATGTGCCTGGAGCTGAGTTTCAGCAGCTGCAACAGCAGGTTAGAGGGATCCGAACGGACATCCGTGAGACTAACAACAACATCCACCTGCTCAATGGGAACATACAGTCACTGTTTTCTTTCTAGCAGTCGCATCCTGGCACAGGTGGACCGTCCTCTAGTAGACCATCGCACATGCATTGGCCTCACACTGCACCGGGTGGTGGTGATGACGAGGACATGGACTAGAGAGTAGGCCAAGAGCCTAAGCTTGGGGAGGTCATCCCCTAGTTATCCATGCACGCATATTTTATTTTCTTCTTTTTATTTACTTTCTTTTGCTTGTCATCATGTTTATTTTCAACCTTGTATAATAAATTTTCTAGAGTAAGCCTTGCCCTTATTTTGTTGGAATTCTCTTCGTTGTGTCTTTCTTTGATAGGGCCCACAGATTTGTTCACCGCTAGACAGTTGGAATGAAGAGAATGAAGCAGAGAATTGACTTTGGGAAAGAAGCAAACTAGCACGAGAAGGTATAATATATTCATACTAACTTTTCTCACAATTTTAATTAAGCGAATGTTTTCATTTGGCTGGTTGCACTAAAGCTTCGTTCCCCATGTTAGTTGAATATCATTTAGTCATAACTCCCAACTTCAAGTCTCGCTAGTTAAACTATGTTGTAAAGCATTTTTTTCTCCTAAAAGAAATAAAGAAAAATTCTGAAAAACTTAGGGACTCGAATTTTTGAAGAAAACTAGCACTCAAGTACTTCAACTCCATAATACTGAATTTAATTGTCTTGATAATACCTACTGATAGAGTTGTTTGGAGGAATGAATGCTTGAAGTGACTGAGGTTATGCCAAGACTTGCTCGCGATACTAAAATCATGGAGCTCCAGCTTCTCGCTAGTTTCATTTACTGTTGCTATATGTTGAGATAATTCGCATAAATGCGACTCCATCACTAATTTGGAGTTTGAGTTGAAATTGATCGACCTTCTCCGAAGAAGTGTGTATGTGGTACATGAGAGCACTGATCGCTGAGCTCAAAAGAGACAACCCTTTTTGATCCATAATGCACAAAATTACGCCACAACAGAAACCCCATTTCAACTAGCAAATTTTGGCATAACCCCGTCACTGAAAACTGAAGTTCCAAAGAATAATAATTGAAGGAAGTATTTGAGAGTCATGACTAGGAGGTATTTATGGGTGTTAATGAAATGCTTGAGTACTATGTTTTCTTTTCCTCCGAAACTCCTTGGTCATATTTATTTTCTAAAAACTCCAACGAAAAATCCATGCAATCAAGAGAATCAAAGGTTTTTGATTGCCTAGCACCAAGTTATCTACGGAAGATTTGGCTTCAAAAATTAGAACTAGTGATACGAAACTATACGAGGCTAGGTAACGAGCTTAAGTGCTACTATTCAAATGCAAATATTCTCTTGACTAAGATTGCATGATCAGTGAGAATGGATATATCATATCTTCGCGAGCCAGTAAACTTCTTTCTACTCATGTCAACCTCCCTTTTCATTCTCTTAATTTCATAGTTTCTCAAGGACGAGCAAGTTTTAAGCTTGGGGGAGTTGATGGCTCGAGAATTTATGATCATTTGCAAGGAGTTTTCGTTTGGTTTTCACCGGATTTATACTGCCTCACGGTTATTTCTAACGCTAATCCTTTGAGAGAGAAGAAAATCCGTTTTTCACGGTTATTTCTAACACTAATCCTTTGAGCGGATCAATTCCACGACCTGCATCACTATCAATCACTAGTAGAAAACAGAGCTTTGATCCTGGCCAGATCAGAGCTTTAGACCCGGTCGAGTTACGAACCGGGACTAATGGGTGCATCAGTCCCGGTTCGAGCGGCCAGGGAGCCGGCTGGGCCTCGGCGGGCGTCAGTCCCGGTTCCAGCTACCAACCGGGACTAAAGGTCCTGGCTCCTGGCGCAACCCCTTTAGTCCCGGTTCGTGTCTGGAACCGGGACTAAAGGTCTGTCTTCAGTCCCGGTTCTAGCCACGAACCGGGACTAATAAAATGCCTATATATACCCCGCCCCCGCCGCTCACTCCTCTGTTTTTTGGCCGGCCAGCGTGTGCAGGGTGTGTGCTACTCTCTGTTCTCACCTATGCACATGAGGTGTTCGATGAAATGCCCGAGCAACACTTAAGCTTTCTCTCCTCTCCAAGCTCGACCTCCAAGCTCCATTTTGCCCAAGATTTCTCTAGGTTTGGCGGTGCACCAACTATCCAAGTGTTCTAAAAAGGTTAGCAACTTCATCGTTTCATCTCTCACTGCTAGTTTAGCTCATTTCAAATGCTCTAGAAGTAGAGTGGTTTGTGGGTTTTAGTGGAGGAGTGTATGTGGGAGTTCATTTGATTTAGATGCACAATTTGAGCTGAAATTAACTTCTTAGAGTCTGCACATGTGTAGGGTGCCGTCCCCGTCCCTGTCCTCACCGCCGTCGATCGCCCGCGCCGATCTCGTCGCCGGCACCACCGTGGTGGGCCTCTTGTTCTTATCTTCTTTTTAAAAGAAAAAAATTTCTTACTTGTATGATTTAGATAGATACTTGTATAATTTTCTTACTTTTATTATTGTTTGTTATTATATAGTGCCATGACTTTGGTATCCGCCCCCGTCGGTCCTCGTCCTGTTGTTTTTCATAGTTTCAATGTATGTTTTAATTAGATGCTCTAGAGAGCTATATGTTGTTCTATGAGAACTATATATGTATGAACTTTATGTATTTATTTTTTCAGTAATAACATTTGATCACTACTGTACTTTGGTTTTAATGTGATGATGAACTTGTATTAATTTAGTCACTTCTCTATTCATGATGTTCTGTAATGGTTTTTGATACACATAATTATATAATGCACGCAGATGAACCGGCAATGGATGTACGGTGACCGACGCACCTCCGAGTATCTTGAGGGCCTGCATAAATTTCTCGAAGTGGCTGAGGCAAACAAGCAGAATGGTTTTATGTATTGTCCATGCCTTGTCTGTGAGAATACGAAGGATTACTCTAACTTGAAAACCCTTCACGTCCACCTGCTTGAGAAGGGTTTCATGGCACACTATAATGTTTGGACCAAGCACGGAGAAAGAGGGGTTATGATGGAAGACAACGAACAAGAAGAGGATGATGACAACTATCCCCCTGAATACGGTGATACTGCAACGGGGGAAGCTGAAGATCAAGAGGAACCAGACGATGTGCCCGATGATGATCTTCGCCGGGTCATTGTTGATGCAAAGAGACAATGCCAAAGTGAAAGGGACAAGTTGAAGTTCGATCGCATGTTAGAGGATCACAAAAAAGGGTTGTACCCAAATTGCGAAGATGACAACACAAAGCTCGGTACCACACTGGAATTGCTGCAATGGAAGGCAGACAATGGTGTATCTGACAACGGATTTGGGAAGCTACTGAAAATAATGAAGAAGAAGCTTCCAAAGGATAACGAATTGCCCGACAGTACGTACGAAGCAAAGAAGGTTCTATGCCCTCTAGGATTGGAGGTGCAGAAGATACATGCATGCCCTAATGACTGCATCCTCTACCGCGGTGAGTACGAGGATTTGAACGCATGCCCGGTATGCGGTGCATTGCGGTATAAGATCATACGATATGACCCTGGTGATGTTGAGGGCGAGCACCCCAGGAAGAGGGTTCCTGCCAAGGTGATGTGGTATGCTCCTATAATACCATGGCTGAAACGTCTGTTCAGAAACAAAGAGCATGCCAAGTTGATGCGATGGCACAAAGAAGACCGTAAGAAAGACGGGAAGTTGAGAGCACCCGCTGACGGGTCGCAGTGGAGAAAAATCGAGAGAAGGTGGGGGGACTTTGCAGGTGACGCAAGGAACATATGGTTTGGTTTAAGTGCAGATGGCATTAATCCTTTTGGGGAGCAGAGCAGCAATCATAGCACCTGGCCCGTGACTCTATGTATCTATAACCTTCCTCCTTGGTTGTGCATGAAGCGGAAGTTCATTATGATGCCAGTGCTCATCCAAGGCCCTAAGCAACCCAGCAACGACATTGATGTGTACCTAAGGCCATTAGTTGAAGAACTTTTACAGCTGTGGAATGGAGAAGGTGTACGTGTGTGGGATGAGCACAAACAGGAGGAATTTGACCTACATGCGTTGCTGTTTGTAACCATCAATGATTGGCCTGCTCTTAGTAACCTTTCAGGAAAGACAAACAAGGGATACCACGCATGCACGCACTGTTTAGATGATACCGAAAGTATATATTTGGACAAATGCAGGAAGAATGTGTACCTGGGACATCGTCGATTTCTTTCGACCAACCATCTCTTAAGAAAGAAAGGCAAGCATTTCAAAGGTGAGGCAGATCACCGGAAGAAGCCCGCCCTCCGTACTGGTGATGCCATACTTGATATGGTCAAGGATTTACAAGTAATCTATGGAAAGGGTCCTGGCGGACAATCTGTTCCGAATGACGCTGAGGGACGCACACTCATGTGGAAGAAGAAATCTATATTTTGGGACCTACCCTATTGGAAAGACCTAGAGGTCCGCTCTGCAATCGACGTGATGCACGTGACGAAGAATCTTTGCGTGAACCTGCTAGGCTTCTTGGGCGTGTATGGGAAGACAAAAGATACACCGGAGGCACGGGAGGACCAGCAACGTGTGCACGAAAAAGACGGCATGCATCCAAAGCAGTATGAAGGTCCTGCCAGCTACGCTCTTACCAAAGAAGAGAAGGAAATCTTCTTTGAATGCCTGCTCAGTATGAAGGTCCCGTCTGGCTTCTCGTCGAATATAAAGGGAATAATAAATATGGCAGAGAAAAAGTTCCAGAACCTAAAGTCTCATGACTGCCACGTGATTATGACGCAACTGCTTCCGGTTGCATTGAGGGGGCTTCTACCGGAAAACGTTCGATTAGCCATTGTGAAGCTATGTGCATTCCTCAATGCAATCTCTCAGAAGGTAATCGATCCAGAAATCCTACCAAGGTTAAAGAATGATTTGTTGCAATGTCTTGTCAGTTTCGAGCTGGTGTTCCCACCATCCTTCTTCAATATCATGACGCACGTCCTAGTTCATCTAGTCGACGAGATTGCCATTCTGGGTCCTGTATTTCTACACAATATGTTCCCCTTTGAGAGGTTCATGGGAGTCTTAAAGAAATATGTTCGTAACCGTGCTAGGCCAGAAGGAAGCATCTCCATGGGCCGGCAAACAGAGGAGGTCATTGGGTTTTGTGTTGACTTCATTCCTGACCTTAAGCCGATTGGTCTCCCTCAATCGCGGTATGAGGGGAGACTGACTGGAAAAGGCACGCTAGGAGCGGATTCAATAATATTTAGGGACGTGCATTCTTGGGCTCAAGCACACTACACAGTTCTACAGAATTCTACATTGGTGACCCCGTATGTCAATGAACACAAGAATATTCTGCGCTCCAAACACCCGGAGCAGTGTGACGACTGGATTACATGTGAACACATCAGGACTTTTGGCAGTTGGTTGCAAACACATCTCATGGGTGACAACATTGTTGGAGATGAGCTGTACTCGTTGGCTAGGACACCATCTTCGACTGTATTGACTTACCAAGGGTACGAGATAAATGGGAATACATTTTACACGATCGCCCAAGATCAAAAGAGCACCAACCAAAACAGTGGTGTCCGCTTTGATGCAGCAACCAACAGGGGAAAGGACACATATTATGGTTACATAGTGGACATATGGGAACTTGACTATGGACATGATTTTAAGGTCCCTTTGTTTTGGTGCAAATGGGTCAATCGGTCAGGAGGCGGGGTACAGGTAGACCCGCAGTACGGAATGACAACAGTGGATCTCAACAATCTTGGGTACACAGACGAACCATTCGTCCTAGCCAATGATGTGGCGCAGGTTTTCTATGTGAAGGACATGTCTACCAAACCGAGAAAAAGAAAAGATAAGGAAGCGAATACATCATACGATGAGCCAAAGCGCCACATAGTTCTTTCAGGGAAAAGAGACATCGTGGGAGTGGAGGGCAAGACAGACATGTCTGAAGATTATGAAAAGTTTCATGA
The DNA here is from genome assembly GCA_039707655.1 of Elymus sibiricus. Taxonomy (NCBI): domain Eukaryota; kingdom Viridiplantae; phylum Streptophyta; class Magnoliopsida; order Poales; family Poaceae; genus Elymus; species Elymus sibiricus. Next base: position 3,671,347 of record CM077676.1, read on the forward strand.
AATTCCTCCCTTCAAAGTGAAGGCTGACCCAAGCACCCTGTTAAACGATGAAGATTATCCATGGTTACGGCGCAATAAGCAAGGGACACGCGCGAAGAAAAAGTGAAGACTTTCTCTCCACAACTATTCTGATGATGGCTTTGATCTAGAATATCACTGCAGTTACATGTCAAGAAATGAAATGCCTTTTGTAACATATGAGTTTTCGTCCGAAACCGTGATACTTCGAAAGAGATTGTCCATTTTGTACACGAAGTGCATCCAGTTTTTGCCGTAACCCTCTCAACTTTTTAGCACATGCTATGTGGGTGAAATGATGATACCATGCCAACTTTCAACCTTTTCAGAGTTCATTTGTACTGCTTTTTAATTTCAGGGTCATTTAGCTAAAAAAAATCAGTAAATGCATGAAAAATAGCAAATGAAGTCAGAAAGGGTTGAAAATTGATGATGTGGCTTTGCATGGTGCATGTTGAACGCACAAAAAGTCTGGAGTTGAAATAAGTTAAAAAAAATGAAATGCCTTTGTAACATATGAGTTTTCGTCCGAAACCCTGATACTTCGAAAGAGATTGTCCATTTTGTGCACGAAGTGCATCCAGTTTTTGCCATAACCCTCTCAACTTTTTAGCACATGCTATGTGGGTGAAATGATGATACCATGAAAACTTTCAACCTTTTCAGAGTTCATTTGTAGTGCTTTTCAATTTCAGGGTCATTTAGCTCAAAAAAAAGATTAAATGCATGAAAAATAGCAAATGAAGTTAGAAAGGGTTGAAAATTGATGATGTGGCTTTGAATGGTGCATATTGAACGCACAAAAAGTCTGGAGTTCAAATAAGTTAAAAAATATGAAATGCCTTCGTAACACATGAGTTTTCGTCCGAAACCCTGATACTTCGAAAGAGATTGTCCAGTTTGTACACGAAGTGCATCTAGTTTTTCCTGTAACCCTCTCAACTTTTTAGCACATGCTATGTGGGTGAAATGATGATACCATGCCAAGTTTCAACCTGTTCAGAGTTCATTTGTAGTGCTTTTCAATTTCAGGGTCATTTAGCTCAAAGAATGAACTAATAGCAAAAAGAATGAACTAAAAAGCTTTTATAAAACTCTAATAGCAAAAAGAATGAACTAAAAAGAATCAATTTTTTTTTTGTTATGATCAACTAAAACAAAACTATAATATTCTTCAAGAGCAAAAAGAATCAACTAAAAAGCTTTTATAAACCTCTAGTTATTATAAAAGTATTTTTGAAACTAAAATTATATAAAATTTATGCAACTAAAATTATCAAAGTATTTTTTGTTCAAAACTTTAATAGCAAAAAGAATTTTCATAAAGTATTTTTTGTTAGAAACTTTAATAGCAAACTAAAATAACAAAATCTGTTTTTGATTAAAACACCCATTTAAAATAACCTAAAAATTACCAAATTGAATATAATGATAAAACACATTAATATTAATCAGCAGGAAAAAGAATCACTCAAAAATCTATTTTTAAAGTAAAGTTATTCACAAACTAGTGATTCACACAAATTTCAAAGAATTCAAATTTAAACTATTCAAATTTGAAAACTACTGCCACTAACAGAAAGTTTAAAATTTTTGTCACCTAAAGCAAAAAAGAATCACTCAAAAACTCTAAGTATTTAGCTGTAAGTAGAAACAAAAGAAAATAAATAAAGCAAAAAACAAAACAAAAATACTGGAAAAGACCTTTAGTCCCGGTTGCTACCACAAACCGGGACTAAAAAGAAAAAATTTAAAAAAATGCCGCCTACTGGGTCACCACGGCCTGCATACGACTAGAAACCCAAGCAGCTAGTTGGGCCAGGATGCAGGCCCGCAGCAGGCCCAGTAGGCCCACAGGCAGAGAAAGTTCGTTTAGGCCCGTAGGCCTGCATAAGAGAGGAGCTCGAGAGGGTTGGCGCAGCCGCGCTTATAAACCACTCTCGACGCCTCTCAGCTAGCGAGGTGGGACTAAACATCCACCCACCCGATGCCGTGCCAGCCGCAGCCCTTTAGTCCCGGTTGGTGGCACCAACCGGGACTAAAGGCCCCCCTTTAGTCCCGGTCCGAGCCACCAACCGGGACTAAAGGGCTGTGCTTCCCGCCCTTTGCGCTGCTGAAAATGATCTTTAGTCCCGGTTGGTGGCTACAACCGGGACTAAAGGGGGTCCTTTAGTCCCGGTTGCAGCCACCAACCGGGACTAAAGGTGGGGCTATATAAGCCAACACTTGTGAAATTTCCAATCCCCATCTGCAGTTCCCCCAACGACGCCGCCAGGCTGCCCGAGCTCGCCGTCGACGCCCTCGCCGTCAGGCTGCTCCACCTCGCCGTTGACGCCCTCGCCGACGCCCTCGACGCCCTCTGCCCCGACGCGCGCCCTGCCCCGACGCCGGCGCCGCTCCCCGCGCCCCTGCCCTGCCCTGACGCCGCCGCGCCCCTGCCCCTGCGCCGACGCCGCCCCCAGTGAGCCCCTCTTCCCCCCGCCCCTGTCCTACCCCGACGCCGCCGCCGCCGCCGCCGTCCCAGCTGCTCTGCTTGCCGCGCCGCCGCCCCTGCTCTGCTTTTTTTTTGTTCATAGAATTTTTTTTGTCCAATGATGTATGTATGGATGGTGTATGTATGTATATGCAGATGGATGTATGGATGGATGGATGGATGTATATAGAAAATATTGATATGATGAATTTTTTTTGTTCATAGAATTTTTTATGTTCATAGAATTAATATCAAGTGGCACTTTTCAAACAAAGTTTTGAGCAAGCTAATGGACTCTAGCAGAGAATCAATTGATACTATCTTGTAGATCACAGTCGAGTGATCAATATTGATATAAGGCACTAACCCATAGGATGTACAGAACAATACTTGTAGCCTTTGGAAAACAGCTAAGTGATGTTTAAAGCTGAGGAATTCTCAGACATAGCAGAATTCCATGAATTTTCAGGATATTGGTAAAACTTTAGAAATTCGTAGAAAATTAACCGTAACTCCGATGAAAATAATTGATATATGAAAACCGATCAGAATAATATGACGAATCCGAATATGCCCTCCGTTTGTCTGTCACAAGCAGCTAGCATAGCGAACCTGGAACCGTCCCCCTCCGGTTCATCTGTCCGAAAATGCAGACTTCGGGAAAACATTCCCGGATGTTATCCCCCTTCACCTATATCGTGTAGTGCTGCGTTAGAACAGCCCTAACTCTCTCGGGAATTCAACATATCCCCGATAACTTCGACATGAGGGGGGGGGGGGGTCCGCAAAGTATCGTCGACGACCATGAGGGGGGAGGAGTCCTCGACGATCGTCTGAAACTGACTGTCACAAGCAGCTAGCATAGCGAACCTGGAACCGTCCCCCTCCGGTTCATCTGTCCCCTCTCCTGAAAGTATAACCCCGATAACTTCGACATGAGGGGGGACGTCGGACATGCATGAGAGAGGCGGTCCGCAAAGTATCCTCTCTCGAAAGTATAACCCCCGATAACTTTGCATGATGTTTGCGACTAATCCATTGCTCATATATGCACATGATTCCTTGTTGTGATTAGCTAGGTCTATGTTTGCCACTAATCCATCTCTCATGGTTGTAATATTTGCAGAAACTATGGACAGAGACTTAGAAAAAGAAGAGTTGTTGGGGGATATAATCCGCGACGGAGGTGATATCACCTTGTCGTTTCTCAACGACACCGATGGTCAGGAAAGAGAGGATGACGGCTCCGGTGATCCAATGGAGGAGGAAGGAGATCATGACGGCTCCGGTGACCGAACGGAGGAGTATCATGATGGCTCCGGTGACCGAACGGAGGAGGGAGCCTTAACTGTTGCAAAGTCCGGCGAGGTATATATACATATATTAATTAAGCCTCTACTTACTTGATGCATTAATTGTTTTGTATGTACATATATTAACGCTTCTTTCTTCTTTTAATTATCCCTCCGGATCGAGCCAAACTTCCGTAAAGAGACGAGGCCCGAAGAAAAGGTTGCGCCAGGATGAAAGGTTCACGATCGAAGAAGTCGGTCGAGATGGACAACCGATTGCTCCCAAGCGGAGAAGGGACACATTTATACATCAGTGCGGAGTGGTTGTTTGGGACAGCGTCCCCATCAGCATCCAAGAATGGAATAAGAAGAAGGACCCTGAAGTTTTTTATGTCCAGGATAGACAGAAAGATGTTCTTTGGACCTCGCTGATGACAAATTTCAGCCTACCGCCAGAGGCGGATCCGAATAAGGTCAAGGCGTTTGCTCTTAAGAAGATGGCAGAACTATTCAAGAACTGGAAGAAAGATTTGAGCAAAAAGTTTGTCGAGAAAGACAAGACTCCAGAATTCACCGGTGCATATGAGAAGATAAAAGATCACTGGCCCGCATTTGTGGCCTATAAGAAATCGGACAAGGGCAAGCAAAGGTCAGCGACAAATAAGCTAAATGCTGCAAAGAAGAAGTATCACCATGTTACGGGGTCAGGTGGCTACAGCAAAGCCCGGCCTACGTGGGACAAAGCTAAGCAAGACCTGCTTGCTAAAGGGGTCCAACCAGCGACATTGCACTGGCCAGATCGGTCAAGGACTTGGTTCTTCGGGGTTGGGGGAACTTTGGACCCAGACACAGGGGAGTGTGTTTGGACGAAAGCTCAACTTGCAATACCCGTCAAGAAGCTTCAGGAAGCAATCCAGGCAGCGCAGGAAGGGAGGTTACATCCCGACAGAGAGAATGACGAGCTGACACATGCCCTCGGGAATCCTGAACACCCTGGACGAACACGAGGCACATCAGGCTCCGTTTTGTGGAAGGATGGGTTTCCCGACAGCGATGGTTATAGAAGCCGACAGAGAAAGAAGAAAGCGGAAGCAAGCGAAATGCAGAAGATCAATGCAAGATTAGCGAAACTAGAGGACGAACTTGAGAGCCAGCGAGCTACCGGCCAACCATCTCAGCGGCACGAAGATCCTTCCTTCGACACTGCCCCAGAAGCTACCCCACCATCTCAGCGGAGAAGCAGCGTGGCTTCCACGGAGCTCCTTCAGCCTGATATCACGGCTGCTCGCTACCCCGTGGATAGTATCATGGAAACTGAACATTGTGTGCTAATGGCGAAATGCCAGAACCTGACCTTGAAGGCAGCGGTCGGCTCTGTTTTACCTCCTCGAACTGAGGGAACTTTCCATTGCCGTCCGATTCCACATGGCTATGCTATTGTCACGGTGGAAGCGATAATGGCGGGATTTGAGGGGCTGGAGCTTGACTACCCTACAGGTGAAGGGGAGGATCTTCTGGAAAATGCCTTAAGGAGTACCTGTCTATGGAGAAAGGAGTACATCAAGCTTCCAAACTGGACGCCGCCTCAGCAGACGCAGCCGGATCCTCAGCAGACTCCTCCTCACAGTCCAGTTGTGCTATCTCCGCTGCCTGAGTCGTCTCCGGCGCGTCATCCATCTCCGCCGCCTCAGCGGACTCTAACAGAGGAGGCCCCTCAGCAGAATCCTCCTCCGCCTCAGCTGTCTCCGGCGCGTCAGCCGTCTCCGCCGCCGCAGCTGCCTCCGCCGCGTCAGCGAACTCCGCCTCGTCAGCAACAGCGGAAGAGAGCCGCCGCCGCTCCGGCGACTAGCAGTACAAAAGGCGGGAAGAAATTCAAATTTGGTCCAAGCCTCAGGGTTCCTCCAAAGTTACCATATGAGAGGACTAACGAGGAAAACAAGGACATCAGTGCTGCCGAAGTGCAGGCCCATTTTGCATGGAAAGTTCCACCTCCGAAGGAAAAAATAGATCAGGTAAAGGCGAATCGCACTCTGGATGCCCTTACGCGACCACCTCCGCCTCCGCTGCTATCAAACTATGACCGCATTATTGCAAAGACATATGACAAAGCTAAGAGTCGGTCGAGAAGTAGCAGTACTGGTGCAAGAAGTGGGAAAACAATTCCCCAGCTTGGCGAACAGGAAAAGCAATCGTGCCCCCCGCGCAAGGTGTTTACCGATACCCCGGGGGTAGCGGCCGTTGCTCCTGGTTTCAAACCTGGTGATTACCTAGGCGATGATGTACATTTTGAAATCGCTAAGCCGGTAGACACCTTTAAATACCAGCACGGGAAGCGTCTCGTCAGAAGTGATGATTTGGAACAAGATCTACCAACGATGATGCGAACATTACATAAATGGTACTTGGAAACCTGCAAGGATGGGACGGGCAATATCTTGGTGGGAATTAAGGATGAGCACGAGTTCGTTGGAGTCGACTCGATCTTCGTTGAATTTGACGAACTCTTTCAGTTATACAATCAAGCCGCCCTCGACAAAAGTCTCGTGGCTTGTTATTGTCTGTAAGTATTATTTCTGTAATTAAGTCTGTAGCTCATCTCATTCATTGCATGTATATAATTATCCTCACTATATTATGCAGATTGAAGATCGTCGAATTTAAAAAAGGACAAATCTATGACATTGGGTTCATTAACCTAAATATCGTAAATGAATGGTCGGTACAGAAGATCCCCGAGGAGACTGAGAAAATCTTGCTCAGCTCGTTCCTTCGACACCAAAACAAAAGGGAAATACTCTTTTCTTACAACTTCAAGTGAGTGTTACTGTCTTCTGCATATTCTGTTTCGTTGACTCGAGGTTAAGTGTAATTGATGAGTTATGCGCGCGCAGGTTCCACTTTATTCTGCTAGCCATTCAGCTTGACGAGGGAACAGTAACTGTCTTGGACTCGAGACGTAAAGAGGCTACGGAGTATGCGGACATGATTGAAATGCTCCAGAAGTAAGTTCAATCATTATCGCACTATATCGGCAACTTTCGTTCATTTCTTGATATCAAGTAATCATTTTCTTTGCCGGGCAGGGTTTGGAAAAAGTTCATCACGCAGGTTCAGGGTGAATGGAGACCGGAGCTGCGATTTAAACAACCAAGAGTAAGTAGTACTAGCTAGTTCCGCGCATCTCTCATTGATTCTAGTTTCAATACCATTATCATGGTTGATTATCATTTTGATTGAACTCTATTCTCGTAAAGTGCATGTGGCAGGAACCCGGAACTGAGTTATGTGGATACTACGTTTGCGAGTTCATTCACCAAAAGACCACCGAGAGGGGCTTCACTAAACAACAATTTGAAGTACGTAAACAATATTCATAATTTTATTTTATCACCATCAATTGTGTTGATTTCATTCATTCATATATATATATATATATATATATATATATATATATATATATATATATATATATATATATATATATATATATATATTGACCCCCCTTCTTTAAATTAGACCTGGCAGAAGTGGAACGTACTCCTACCAGCTGATCGCCTACGCGCAATTCAAGAGGAGTTGGCGGGATTCTTTGTTGACCACGTCATTCCTAAAGACGGAAAATGCCATCGGGAATTGCAAACCTGTTGAATAGATATATGCATCAACGTGTACTATCTGTAGTAGCGTCGAATAGATATACGAAAACTTGTTGTTCGACCAACAAGCACGGAGAAAGAGAGGTCACTTCTCTCTATATATTGATCATGCATGACGATGTTGTGTAATTAATGGTTCCTTCATTGCTTACTAGCTAGCGTCGAGTTCTCTCTATATGTAGTAGCTAGCGTCGACCAAGCACGGAGAAAGAGAGGTCACTTCTCTCTATTAGCTAGCTAACACAATATGAAACCCCTAAACCCTCCAAAACCCTAAACCCCCCCTTTCAAAAAAAAAAACAAAAACCCCAGCGCATGCGAGCTGCTGACGCGTGGCTGCCTTTTGGTCCCGGTTGGTGTTACCAACCGGGACTAAAGGTCCTCCTGCCTGAGTGCTGCGCAGCGGCCACGTGGAGACCCTTTAGTCCCGGTTGGTGTTGCCAACCGGGACTAAAGGTCCTCCTGCCTGCGCGCCCCACAGCGGCCACGTGGAGCACCTTTGGTCCCGGTTCGTAGGCCAACCGGGACTAAAGGTTTTAGGCATTTGTCCCGATCGTTTTGTCCCGGTTCCAGAACCGGGACTAATGCCCTGTTTTCTACTAGTGAATGCCATAATTCATCAATGTGTGTAGAGAATTCAACTAACCAATACCTTGTGGCATGCGCTCCAAACTTACACTGAGGAGGAGGATGAGATGGATGCCACATATGTTGTTCCGCTTATCTCCTACTTGGTTGGTGAGATTACCGAGGTTGGATTGTATGATGCAAGACCAGGGTCCATGTTTTGTGATTTCACGGCGTCTTTGCGTAAATCTAAATCTCATTCCTCCAAAAAGAAACAAAAACTGCCAAAGAAGGCGAAGGTTTCCATCCCGACCCGAGTTTCCACATGAGAGGCATGTTTTGGAATAGCAGAGGTCTTTCAGACTTGTCTAAACATAAACACGTCGATGATTGTGTAAGAGAACATGGGCTGGATTTTGTGGCAATTTCCGAGGCCGGTAAGTGTGACTTCCGTGCGAATGTCCTCGATCACCTATCAGGTGGTTTCGACTACACATGGCATACCCTACCAGCAAGTGGAAGGTTAGGAGGAATCCTTCTTGGGATACATACCACAACCATGGATTTGTTGGCCTTTTCGACTGGTGAATTTCGCATCAAGTTTCACCTACGAAACAGGGCTGATAATTTCACATGGAGCCTGGTAGCGCTCTATGGTGCTGCCCAAGATGAGCATAAGTCCTCTTTCCTTCGGGAATTGGTGAACCTGGCTAAGGATAACCCACATCCAATGCTTATTGATACCGGTGTATTTGATACCGGTGCGGTTGCTCATATTTGCAACTCAAAACAGGAACTGCGGAATAGACGGAGGCTGGCAAAGGACGAAGTGACGATGCGCGTGGGAAATGGTTCCAAGGTTGATGTGATCACCGTCGGCACGCTCGCTCTTCGATTACCATCGGGATTAGTGATGAACCTGAATAATTGTTATTTAGTGCCTGCGTTAAGCATGAACATTATATCTGGATCTTGTTTATTGCGAGACGGTTACTCATTTAAATCAGAGAATAATGGTTGTTCTATTTATATGAGTAATATCTTTTATGGTCATTCACCCGATGTGAGGGGTTTATTCTTATTGAATCTCGATAGTAATGATACACATGTTCATAACATTGATGCCAAAAGATGTAGAATTGATAATGATAATACCACTTTCTTGTGGCACCGCCGTTTAGGTCATATTGGCGTAAAACGCATGAGGAAGCTCCATGCTGATGGACTTTTGGAGTCACTTGATTTTGAATCACTTGACACATGTGAGCCAGGCCTCATGGGCAAGATGACTAAAACGCCGTTCTCTGGAACAATGGAACGGGCAAGTAACTTATTGGAAATCATACATACTGATGTGTGCGGTCCGATGAGTATTGAGGCGCGCGGTGGTTATCGTTACTTTCTCACCTTCACTGATGACTTAAGTAGATATGGGTATATTTACTTAATGAAACACAAGTCTGAAACATTTGAAAAGTTCAAACAATTTCAGAGTGAAGTTGAGAATCATCGTAACAAGAAGATTAAATTCCTACGATCTGATCGAGGAGGAGAATATCTGAGTTATGAGTTTGGCAGTCACTTAAGACAATGTGGAATTGTTTCACAACTAACACCGCCTGGAACACCACAGCGTAATGGTGTGTCCGAACGTCGTAATCGAACCTTATTGGATATGGTGCGATCTATGATGTCTCTTGCCGATTTACCACTATCGTTTTGGGGTTATGCATTAGAGACAGCTGCATTCACTTTAAATAGGGCACCATCGAAATCCGTTGAGACGACGCCATATGAACTTTGGTTTGGCAAGAAGCCAAAGCTGTCGTTTCTTAAAGTTTGGAGATGTGATGCTTATGTCAAAAAGCTTCAGCCTGAAAAGCTGGAACCCAAAGCGGAGAAATGCGTCTTCATAGGATACCCAAAAGAGACAGTTGGGTATACCTTCTACCTCAGATCCGAAGGCAAAGTGTTTGTCGCTAAAAATGGAACGTTTCTTGAGAAAGAGTTTCTCTCGAAAGAATTGAGTGGGAGGAAGATAGAACTTGATGAGGTTGTTGAACCTTTACTTCAACCTGAGAGTAGCACAGCACAGAAAGATGTTTCTGTAGAGCCTACATCAGCTGAAGAGGAAGTTAATGATGATGATCATGAAGCTTTGGATCAAGTTGCTATCGAACCTCGTAGGTCGACAAGGACGCGTACTGCTCCTGAGTGGTACGGCAACCCTGTCTTAGAAGTCATGTTGTTGGACAACGATGAACCTACGAGCTATGGAGAAGCGATGATGGGCCCGGATTCCGAGAAGTGGTTAGAGGCCATGAAATCCGAGATGGGATCCATGTATGAAAACAAAGTATGGACTTTGGAAGTATTACCTGAAGGGCGTAAGGCCATTCAGAATAAATGGATCTTTAAGAGGAAGACGGACGCGGACGGTAATGTCACCGTCTATAAAGCTCGACTTGTGGCAAAGGGTTTTTCACAAGTTCAAGGAGTTGACTACGATGAGACCTTCTCACCCGTAGCGATGCTTAAGTCCGTCAGAATCATGTTAGCAGTAGCTGCCTTTTTCGATTATGAAATTTTGCAGATGGATGTCAAAACAGCGTTCCTTAACGGTTTCCTTAAGGAAGAGTTGTATATGATGCAACCAGAAGGTTTTGTCGATCCAGAGAATGCTGACAAAGTTTGCAAACTCCAGCGATCCATTTATGGACTGGTGCAAGCATCTCGGAGTTGGAATCTTCGCTTTGATGAGGTGATCAAAGCGTTCGAGTTTATACAAGTTTACGGAGAAGCTTGTATTTACAAGAAAGTGAGTGGGAGCTCTATAGCGTTTCTAATATTATATGTGGATGACATATTACTGATTGGAAACAATATAGAAATGTTGGAAAGCGTGAAGGAATATTTGAACAAGAGTTTTTCAATGAAGGACCTAGGAGAAGCTGCTTTCATATTAGGCATCAAGATCTATAGAAATAGATCGAGACGCTTAATAGGACTTTCACAAAGCACATACCTTGACAAAGTTTTGAAGAAGTTCAAAATGGATCAATCCAAGAAGGGGTTCTTGCCTGTATTGCAAGGTGTGAAGTTGAGTAAGACTCAATGCCCAGTGACTGCAGAAGATAGTGAAAAGATGAGTGTCATCCCCTATGCTTCAGCCATAGGCTCTATCATGTATGCAATGCTGTGCACAAGACCCGATGTCAGCCTTGCCATAAGTATGGTCAGAAGGTTTCAAAGTGATCCAGGAATGGAACACTGGACGGCGGTCAAGAATATCCTGAAGTACCTGAAAAGGACTAAGGACATGTTTCTCGTTTATGGAGGTGATCAAGAGCTCGTCGTAAAGGGTTACGTCGATGCAAGCTTTGACACTGATCCGGATGACTCTAAATCACAAACCAGATACGTATTTATTCTTAATGGGGGTGCGGTTAGCTGGTGCAGTTCCAAGCAAAGCGTGGTAGCTGATTCTACATGCGAAGCGGAGTACATCGCTGCCTCGGAGGCGGCGAAGGAAGGTGTCTGGATGAAGGAGTTCATGACAGATCTTGGAGTAGTGCCTAGTGCGCTTAACCCAATGACTCTGTTTTGTGATAATACTGGTGCCATTGCTCTAGCCAAGGAACCAAGATTTCACAAGAGGACCAGACACATAAAGCGACGTTTCAATTCCATCCGCGATTACATCAAGGAGGAGGACATAAATATTTGCAAAGTACACACGGATCTGAATGTTGTAGATCCGATGACTAAACCTCTTCCAAGGGCTAAACATGAACAACACCAGAACTGCATGGGTGTTCGATTCATTACAATGTAAATCACATAGTGATGTGAACTAGAATATTGACTCTAGTGCAAGTGGGAGACTGTTGGAAATATGCCCTAGAGGCAATAATAAATTGGTTATTATTATATTTCCTTGTTCATGATAATCGTTTATTATCCATGCTATAATTGTATTGATTGGAAACTCAAATACATGTGTGGGTACATAGACAACACTGTGTCCCTAGTAAGCCTCTAGTTGACTAGCTCGTTGAGCAAAAGATGGTGAAGGTTTCCTAGCCATGGACATGAGATGTCATTTGATAACGGGATCACATCATTAGGAGAATGATGTGATGGACAAGACCCAAACTGTAAACGTAGCATATGATCGTGTCAGTTTATTGCTATTGTTTTCTGCATGTCAAGTATCTGTTCCTTTGACCATGAGATCATGCAACTCACTGACACCGGAGGAGTACCTTGTGTGTATCAAACGTCGCAACGTAACTGGGTGACTATAAAGGTGCTCTACAGGTATCTCCGAGGGTGTCTGTTGAGTTGGCATGGATCAAGACTGGGATTTGTTACTCCGTGTGACGGAGAGGTATCTCAGGGCCCACTCGGTAATACAACATCACAATGAGCCTTGCAAGCAATGTGCCTAAAGTGTTAGCTACGAGATCTTGTATTACGGAACGAGTAAAGAGACTTGCCGGTAACGAGATTGAACTAGGTATAGAGATACCGACGATCGAATCTCGGGCAAGTAACATACTGAAGAACAAAGGGAACATCATACGGGATTAACTGAATCCTTGACATAGAGGTTCGACCGATATAGATCTTCGTAGAATATGTAGGAGCCAATATGGGCATCCAGGTCCCGCTATTGGTTATTGACCGTAGAGGTGTCTCGGTCATGTCTACATAGTTCTCGAACCCGCAGGGTCTACACACTTAATGTTTGGTGACGAATAGTATAGTTGAGTTATTGTGTTGGTGACCGAAGGTTGTTCGGAGTCCCGGATAAGATCCCGGACATGACGAGGATCTCCGGAATAGTCCGGAGGTGAAGATTGATATATGTGATAATAGTGTTTTGATCTTCGGAAGGGTTCCGGAATTCTCCGGAAGGAGTTCCGGATGTTTACCGAAGTGTTCGGGTACGAGAACACTTTATTTGGGCCAAGGGGTAAAGCCCACGAGGCTTAGGCAAGGTGCAAAAGGAAGTTTTGCTGGCGTCTGGGGTGGTACTACCGCTTATCGTAAGCGGTACTACCGCTACAGGCGGTACTACCGCTTATCGTAAGCGGTACTACCGCTACAGGCGGTACTACCGCTTATCGTAAGCGGTACTACCGCTACAGGCGGTAATACCGCTTATCGCAAGCGGTACTACCGTTACAGGCGGTACTACCGCTTATCGTAAGCGGTACTACCGCTTGTACGCGATACTGCTGGAATCCGAGTTGGACTCTTTCCGTGCGGGCCAAACCGACCTTGTGCGGGCAAAACCGACCTGGAGGAGGCTTTTACTCCAAGTTTAGACCCCAAGGCTCAACATATAAATAGAGGGGCAGGGCTAGCACACGGGACACATCAAGATTTCCCCAAGCCGTGTGCGGCAACCCTAACCCTCTAGTTCCTCCGTCATAATCTCCGTAGCGCTTGGCGAAGCCCTGCAGAGATTGTTCCTCACCACCATCACCACGCCGTCGTGCTGCCGGAACTCATCTACCACTTCACCATCGCTCGCTGGATCGAGGAGGTGAAGGCGTCATCAAGCCGTACGTGTGTTGAACGCGGAGGTGCCGTCTGTTCGGCACTAGTTCATGATCGGATCGAGGGACGACTTGTGATTTGGATCGCGGAGACGTTCGACTACATCAACCGCGTTTCTTAACGCTTCCGCTTAGCGATCTACAAGGGTATGTAGATTCACTCTCCCTCTCGTAGATGCTCATCACCATGGATAGATCTTGTGTGTGCGTAGGAAATTTTTTGTTTCCCATGCAACGTTCCCCAACATTTTTACTTTGTTTTTAATAGGTTTTATACAATAGCCTCTGTCATATCATACACACAATAGTCTCATCATATCATACACATGCAAATAGTCTCATCAAATCATATAATCATCATCCAACACAAATGTTGTCTCTCATCATCATCGATCTCGAAATAGCGATACAAGTTATGATATGTACGAATACATGCAACTACATCGTCATCCCATATACATGTTTCATTATCCATCTAAACGATGATATAAAAGAGAAGAGCTATCACTATGAGTAAGAGCGGAATTATGTAGTACATGAGGCGCCGGTTCTGATTCCTCTGTCACGCTAGCGTGAACCTCAAGTAACTAGCTTCTGCTTCTTGTCTGCTATCGAACCCTTTGTGGCTGCCGCCCGAGAACCGTGACACTTGGGCCTGACAGTCAGGCCACTCGTCGTACACTCCCGGAATCCTCCCTATGTACACGGCATAGCACTTCTTCACCATCAAGGACCTATGTACCTGTTAGAGATGCATCTTCATCAAGCGAATTCAACAATAATATGCAACATAATATATTTGCGCAACACGAAAAGAAAGAGTTAGCTAATGGATGCAACATATAGTAAACCTAATTAATCAACGCAGGTTCATCGTACCCAAACTAATTAACTAGATGTACGCAGGTCATCGTACCCAAACTAACAAACTAGCGTTACGCAAGTTCAGCAGGACCGTTGACATCACAAAGTTTCATCGCTATAGAAAGTACAAGTTCAACCGACACATCATCATCGGCATCGTCAATCACTGGAAGTTCCATCCATCCATATCCGGGAGGATGCACCCTAGCTTCATGAATGGCGTCAGGTCCTGACGTTGCATGCCTAAGCGAGTTCTGACGTCAGCTCGCGATATAGGGCCGTGGTGGAACATCCCATTCTCTTCGACGACTTCTTTCATGATGATCGTTGCAATGTCCTTCTGGATGCGAAAGAAGTCATCTCTGAGTTTATAATCCGGTTCGTCTCCTAAGGATTCTGCCCATTTGCGGATATGTTCATCGTTTCTTGTTGTCATGCGAAGCTATTGGTGATCCCTTCTGAACTCCATCATGAGATGGAGGAGGTAGAATCCATCATTCTTGCTTGCTCTCGGTTGATGGATGGAGTAGAAGGTAGTTTCATGCGAGAAACCTGGTTGTTCTTCCTTTGTTTCCTGATCTCGATGTGGCCACCCCTCATGCTGAAGCCGTGGAGAGCACCATCCAGAATATCCATTATGTGGGTGTAGTCCTTCTTCTCGTAGTTTCTGGACGAGTCAAAATACACAGCGTGGGAGACTCGCAAGAAAAGAACGATAAGGACGGCGCGCCTGTTGCTGCGGGAAAAATAACACCTCAAATTAGTCTCCATATGAGCGAAGGAATGATTGAAACATACTAAAGGGTTGTCCGGCAATGACTTACATTGGATGATAAGGCAGGAGAATCGTTTCCTTGTCCTTATTCGTTATCATGAAGTATTCGATGTAGTCCCTAGCAGCTTTACGTTCAAAGTCGCCGAGACTCAAGAAGGACTCATGCATGTAGTATGGATCCGCCACCGAGATTTGCGAGATTTGTTCTCTCCTGATGACGAAGTTCATATGTAGCGCAAAAAGGCGGACGATCGTAAAATCGAGCCGCCTCGTGAGAAACATCTCAAAGATGTGATCAAACTGCAGGAAGAACACCTCCGCGGGCAGTGTGTCGACGTAGCACTTGGCCTGAGGCACACGAAACGCGTAAAGCGGATATCCTGGATCCTCCGAGACAAGAAGGCTTTTCTCAGTCGACAGCACATGGTCGTGCAGTCTCCTGAGATCCCCTGATATGCCCTCTAGCAGTTTCGGCGGTAGGATCGGCTCACCCGCGACATGGTACATCGCCGCACCTTTGACCGGTACATGGTCTGCAAAATTGGTCGGCTCGCTGCTAGAAGCTTTGGCAGCTTTGGTGGCAGCAGAGCCTCTCCTCGGCGGTCTCTTCCTCTCCTTTTTCTTGGGTTGACCGTCTAGACCCTTCCTTACCCCCGCCACCAGTGTTGTCGGGCTAAGCACTTTACGACCCTCGGCTAGTTGACCCTGCGCTGAGGCAGCATCTGGAGGCATGTCCTATGAGGATTGCATGAAGAAAGACTTCTTGCAATCAACCCTAGGACGTTCCTGCCCGGGCACATCATCCATCTCCTCATCCGCATGCTCATAGCCCGAGTCATATGGCTGACTCATCATTTGTCCGTCGTCATAGGCGCCGGTATTGAGGAACCGGAGAGGGTCCTCCTCCTCCATCTCATCATCCATTCCTTGTTCTACGGGGGCGACTACATCATCCACTATTGGACCCCCTCTTCCTCGCGTCGTCCGCTGCTCTCACCCGGCATGAGAGGCGCTGGTAATTGCGTAGGTGGGGTGGTGGTGTTCATACCTTGCTGATGTGTGGTCATTGGTGTGCTCTCGGCCGCCTCCAGACGAAGAAGATTCTTCGGCCACAGCAGCATCCAACCCTTGCATTCTCCAAGCCGCATCGGGGTCTCGTCCTCCTCTCCCCCGAGCCGTACTGGAGGAGTCAAATCCTCGTGGCTCGCTTTCACACTCGACAAGGTAACCCTGAAGGTGCCAACGGGGATCGGCTGGCCGTGGAACGTGAGTTCCAAGGGCTTCGTTATCACTGCCTTTCCCACGTCCACCTTCTGGCCGTTGATCATGTAGAGTACGGTGCACGGGGTTTCGTCGGCCTGCGAAGACATGTCTGCGGCGTAAGACATCCGAAAGGCAATGAAAAACGGAAGATTATAGATATGTTGGTGCGACGTGTAATTACCGTGAGGGCGTTGAAGTCAGCCAAAGACGAAGGCCCGCCTAGCACGCCAGAGACAGAGGACGGGCTGCTATGAGCAGGTGCGGGAGCAGGCACGGGTGCGGGACCTTGTGCGGTAGCGGCAGCAGGTGGTGGTGGTGCGATGTTCACCGAGTTGCTCCCGACGAAGCTAGGCATGGGAAAATCCTGTGCCATCTTGTCTGGATTTTGCTTCGTCCAGTCGATAACAGCTGGAATCATGTTAGTAGCGAAATCATTTCTGCAGGCAGCTAAAGCTGCATTGACTGCCTGCTGGACCAACTCATTTCTGGTCGCTTCTGCGGCCTCAGCTGCATTTTTCTCGACTGCAAGCTTCACCTTCTCGTCGATGTTCAACTGACTGAACTTCTTTTTCTTGTTTTTGGCCTCTGGGCCCTCGTCATAGTAGTACTTCCATGTGGCGCCGTCTCCGACGCCGTGCACACATCCATATTGCGGCCGCTGGTCCAAAGGGAGTCCCTTTAGTTGGTTCAAGGCCCGGTTGAGAGGGGTGTCCCACTTGGGCCTCATCGACGACTGAGACGACGAGTCGCTTTCGGCCGCAAGCCTGTGTTGCTGCTTCTGCAAAAGGAACGTGAATCGTTATACGAATGTTACTACAACGTGTAGTCGACTTGATCAGAAGCTAAATGTAAGGTGGTAAAAGAATAATTACCAGTAATCTAATCAATTTCCTCGTGATCGGGTCCGTGTACCAAACCTTCTTTTCCTTGTCCCACTTGTACCGGGCCCTGATGAAGTCACACTCCTGCGGGTCAGTGAACTCCACGTAGGGGTCTGGGATCCCCGTGGCTTCACGTTCCGCGTCCTTCTTATCCCATATGGGCCTCTTGCCAATGTAGCCACGGCTTCCGAGGTGTTGGTTCCCCGTGTTCCTTTGCTGAAGCCCCTTGTATTTCTCAGACTTAAGCTTGGCTGCCTCGGTAGCGGAAGTGTCCTTGAACTTTTCGAACTCCTCTTCCGTAAGTGTCGGATTGTCCGCCAAAATCTTGGACAGGGTTCGTTAGCATCAATCACTCGTTTCACCCTCCCTTTCCAGGCGGCCAAGTCGTTGCTGAACATGCCCATGGCGTGGTTATTGATATATTTCATGGCAGCATCATCCCACGGGTGTTCTATGCGGTCATCCTGGTCGGGGAACTGGAATCTCTTGTGCAGCTTCGTTAGCAGCAAGTGCTCCATATTTGGTTTCTTCCTTAAGACATTGTCGTTGATGCTCGCGGTTTCCCGTAGGATGCATCTGACTTGGTTGCCGTAGCACTTGCGAGCTTCATCTGGCGCTATTGGCTCGAATTTGCCAGGGTGCATCTCTGTGACCAGGATTCTTCCGATGCCGAGTTTGTTAGGGCGTCATGTCCTCTGCTTCTTCTTTTCGTTACTGGCTTCGGCACCGGTACCTTCCACGCCGGTACCTTCTGCACCGGTCTCGGCGCCGCCATCGGTGCCATCGGTGTCGATGTCGGCGGCAGTACCATCGTCCGCTATGACCAGGGCGCCCTACAAACCTTGTGTTTGCTGACTAGACAAAAAGTCGAGGTCATATTGTATGTCGTCGGCAGCGTGGTCAGAAGCCCCGGTTTCGTCGTTGTTTGACATGTTTCCTACGACTAAGTCTGCTCGTTTAATTCTTAAACTATAATAAAATGAGTAATGACATAAAAAAAGGCCTATGGTTTGTCAGAATGCCGTTTCATTCCCGTCCCCGCAAATCCCGGGCACTCGATATGCCTACTTTCTAGCACAAGTCATGCCGAAATTCACGGGAAATTTCGGCATGACCTTTGCTAAAAAGTGGACACATATCGAGCACCTGAAATTCGCCGGAACGGAAATGAATCAACATTCCGGCAAAACATAGGCCACTCGGATAATTTTCCCTGCAAAGATATACTAGAAATATACATCTGTATCACCACATACACATCAAACCACTTGCTTTGACATCCCACACATGATACCAATGGCACTAAATTTATAAAACAGAATAACATCAACCTATGGCACTGAATTTATAAAACAGAAAAGAGAGAAAATTTGATACGAATCAAAATTCCTAGAATAAAATTTCTGTCCTAATTTGAAACCTAGCTAAATTACTAGAATAAAATTTCTGTCCTAATTTGAAACCTAGCTAAATTTCTGTCCTAATTTATGTCCTAATTTGATACCTAGATAAATACCAATAAAAATTCCTACAATAAAATTTCTGTCCAAATTTGATACCTAGCTAAATTCCTAGAATAAAATTTCTATACACTTAGGGTACCTAGAAGCAAAATTCCTAGAATAAAATTTCCGTCCTAATTTGATACCTAGCTAAATACCAATATAAATTCCTAGAATAAAATTTCTGTCCTAATTTGATACCTAGCTAAATTCCTAAAATAAAATTTCTATACACTTAGGGTTCCTAGAATAAAATTTCTGTCCTAATTTGATACCTAGCTAAATACCAATCAAACTCTTAGTGTTAATTCTAGGGTTCATACCAAAACCTAGCTACCTAGGGTTCATACTAAAACCCAGGGTTCATACTAAATCCTAGGGTTCATACTAAAACCTAGGGCAGACGGAGAGGAGAGGAGAGAGAAGGAGGGGCGGGGGACTTACGGGGGGGGGGGGGGGGAGGGGTTGTCGGGGGAGACGCCTGTGGTGAGGTGGAGGTCGGGGGAGACGGGCGCGGGTGGAGGAGGGGGCGCCGACGATGTGGACGGCGACGGAAGGCGCGCGGAGGGCGACGGACGAGCCGGCGACGGAGGGCGAGCGGCGGAGGGCGAAGGAGGGCGCGCGGCCGAGGACGACGGACGGGCGGGCGACGGACGGCGACGGAGGGCGCGCGGAGGGCGACGGATGGAGACGGAGGAGGAGTGGGAATGGGGGAATGGGGTTGGGGAATTGAGAGGGAGGCCCGCACGCGCGGGTGGTTAAGTCAAATTTAGCAGTAGCGCGGGTCTGGACACGCACTATAGCTAACTTAGCTGTAGCGCGGGCTACGAATACCCCGCGCTACTGCTAAGTTAGCTATAGCGCGTGTCCGGCCCCGCGCTACTTCTATTCCTTTCATTTTTCTTCTCATTTTCTTTTTCTTTTTCTTTTTCTTTTGATTTTCTTTTTTCCTTTCTCCTTTTTCTTTTTCTTTTCTATTCCTTGTATTTTTCTTTTCATTTTCTTTTTCTTTTCATTTTCTTCTTTCCTTTCTCATTTTTCTTCTCATTTTATTTTTCTTTTCATTTTCATTTTCATTTTTCATTTTTCCTTTCTCCTTTTTCTTTTTCTTTTCATTTTCTTTTCCATTCCTTGTATTTTTATTTTCATTTTCTTCTTTCCTTTCTCATTTTTCTTTTTCTTTTCTTTTCCGACAGATGATCGAGCTGGAACCATGCATATATATTACACATCATTTGACTGATAACGATTAAGTGCGTACACAAAATAAATACATATATGTAAATGATGGTTTCTCAGCATCGACGTTTTCGTTTCTGAGTGAGCTTCTTTCCCTTCTTGTTTGCTGTCGAATAATTGAGCCCCTCATTGTGACTTTTTCTTTTCCATGGAGTACGATCTTTCTTAGGTAATGTAGTATTGATTCTTCTTTTGACGTATGCTTCATCGTCATCGTCATCTTCCCTCATCGGGTTGCCGTACTGGTCGTAGTCTTCCTCGTTGGCGACTCCATCCATTCCGATGATGTTCCTTTTGCCTCTCCTCACGACAACACGGCTGGGGTTGCTCGGGTCGGTTATGAAGAAGCATTGTGTCACGTGCTTAGCGTGTACCCATGGCTCGTTTTTTGTGATGGCGTTCATAGTAGCACTCTTGGCGTCGGGTATAGACATGGTAGTGAAATACCAGTTTTCTTTTTCGACGTTCTTAGCCCATCTGACACGGAACATCGTTGCATCGTGCAGTCCAGAGTAGTCAAGCTCCCAGATCTCTTCGACCCTTCTGTAGAATCTTTTAGTTGCGGCGCTGTCGCCGGTCATGCATTCCATCGTCACCCCTGAGTTCTGAAAATCACTGTTTATATCTTTGGCCTCCATGTAGAACATGTATCTGTTGATATCGTATGCCTGATAGGTCGCGAGGTTGGCCGCGGGGCCATGTGCTAAGGCGTATATGAGCAATCCGTCCGTAGAGCCCTCTTCCGGGGGACTAGCAAGAACATGCTCTTTGAACCAAGGCAGGAAAGTGGAGTTGTGCTCTCTAATAACTTTGGCGTTCGTCTTGCATAGCCCCCGGTCACGGTACTTCTTTGCGATGGTTTCTTTGTGCAGTGTCGCGAAAGGATCTACCACGTCTAGGTGTTGTACCACTACTAAGTTTGCTCTGTCAAAGTCATTGCGTCGACCCGAGTGGTCCACATGCAGTTCCCTCCGGCCGTTGGTGTGACCTTCTCCTCCGAGCCTCCCAACAACAGGGTATCCGCCATATAGATAATTCTCGCAGAAAGAGGTGCACTCTTGGGTCAGATAGCCCTGGATGATGCTTCCATCCGGACGGGACATGTTACGAACGAATCCTTTGATGACCCCATTCATCCTCTCGAACGGCATCATGTTGTGCAGGAATGTCGGCCCGAGGTCTATGATGTCGTCCACAATGTGGACACACAGATGCACCATGACGTCAAAGAACGTGGGCGGGAAGTACATCTCAAGCTCATTTAGTATCACAATGATCTCTTCTTGTAGCCTTCGAAGCTGCTTCATACTGATCGACTTTCGAGAGATAACGTTGAAAAAGTTGCAGAGGCCAATAAGCGTGTCACGGACGTGCTTGTCCATTATCCCTCTAAGGGTAACATGAAGTATTTGTGTCATCATCACATGAGAGTCATGAGACTTCATCCCACTGAACCTTTTCTTCTTGGTGTCTAGAAATCTACTTATCTTCCCATAGTAACCGAAACTAACTTTGATTCTGGTAAGGCAGTTGAAGAATTGATCGACCTCCTTCGGACTTAAGGTAAAGCAAGAAGGGGGGCAATAATTCTCTTCCTTCTTGTTGAGTTTTTTGCCCTTGTCCCGCGCCTCCGTCTCCATCTCCGTCTCCTCCGACTTTTTACGGGGCGGCATGTGGAGATCTGCCCTGATGTTCAAATCTTCCAAGTCTCTTCTTGCCTTTGGCCCATCCTTGGTCTTATCCGCCATGTTCATCAGTGTTGCAAGCAAGCTCTCAAGGACATTCTTCGTGATATGCATTTGATCAAGGCAACGAGGCGTGTCGAGTTTGGGCCAGTACTCCAAGTCCCAGAAAACAGACCTCGTTTTCCATACCTTTAGCAGCGGCTCCGGCGCCTTTTTCATCTTTCCCGGCTCGGGGCACTGTTCCTAGTTTTTCAACAGCTCATCGATTTCGGCGCCGCTCCTCTTACGTGGAGGTCCTCGATGCTCAGCCTCACCATTGAACAGATCTCCACGGTTTCTCCACGGGTCGTCCTTCGCGAGCCATCTTCGATGCCCCATGTACACGATTTTCCCAGACCCGCCATCTTTCGTTAGCTGCTGAGACGTTGTATCATACATGCACCGCGTGCATCCGCAATATCCATGGCACACCTGGCCCGTGACATATCTGTAACCGAGATAGTCGTGCACTGTCATCATCAGCGCGGCTCTCATATAGAAATACTCGCCTTTGCTGGCGTCCCATCTCTTGGCCGGTGTTTTCCATAACGTGTCTAACTCCTCTTGAAGTAGCCCCAGATACAGATTAATATTATTTCCCGGTTGTTTCGGCCCTTGAATCAGTATGCTCATGTGTATGTACTTTGACTTCATACACAACCAGGTGGGGAGGTTGTACATCCATACAAACACGGACCATGTGCTATGGTTGGTGTTCTGGTTGCCAAATGAATTCATGCCATCGGTACTCGCGCCAAGCACGATGTTCCTTGCATTACCTGCGAAATATCGATATTCGGCGTTGAACGCTCTCCACTGGCTTGCATCCGCGAGGTGTCTCAGCTTCGGATCATCTCCATCGTCAGGCTTCACCCTCTCCGCGTGCCAGCGCATGAGCTTTGCTTCCTTAGGATCTACGAAATAACGCTGCAGACGGGGAGTGATCGGTAGGTACCATACAACTTTCTGGGGAGATTTCTTTCCGGCCTTCTTGTATCGAGAAGCATTGCACACCGGACAATTGGTTTTTTCCGCGTGCTCCTTCCGATAAATGATGCAATCGTTGATGCATGCATGGTATCTAATGTGCGGCAGATCAAGAGGGCACACGATCTTCTTGGCCCCATCGTCACTAGTAGGACACAGGTTCCCCGCGGGAAGAACCTTCTTTAGATACTTGAGAAGCTCATCGAGGCTTCTGTCGGTCCATTTGTTTTTAGCCTTCGTCTTTAGAAGTTCGAGCGTGAAACTCAAGCGGGTCACCTCGGGATCGCAACCATCATACAATGGAGTCTTCGAGTCTACCTCCAGTTGCTCTAGCTTGGCCTCCTCTCTAGAAGCAGCTCCGTCGCTACTCGTCTTCTTGCGAAGCAGGTCTTGAACATGAGGGTCCCGCACGATTGAATTTAGTAGCGACAAAGGCTGCGGCGTGTCCGCGTCTTCTCTGGCGCCATTTTCGGCCTCTTCTCCGCCGCCATTTCCGGCCTCTTCTCCGCCGCCACCATGTCCGGCCCCTTCTCCGCCGCCACGTCCGGCCTCTTCTCCGCCGCCGGCCATTATCGGTCATCTCTTCGCCTGGCCCCATGTCGTCATTGGCTGCCCTGTCGGCGTCCTCATCCTCATCATCTTCACTTATCCACCGAGTATAGCCATCCATGAAACCAGTCATGAGCAGGTGCGCCTTCAAACGACCATCCTTATAGGGGTCGAGCCAAACTCCTCCTTTGCATCTTCGACACGGACATAAAATCTCTGTCCGGTTATTTTCATACATGTCCTGCACCGCCGATCGCAACCACCTTTCCACCATCGTTCCACTCACCACCATGATCGCCTGCGCGGTAATAATAAGCAAAATGATTATAAAAACGCATGCATGCATCAAAGTCATACAAAAATTCGGCATGACCTTCCCTAAAAATAGGACATATAGAGTTTGCCCGAAATTCGCCGAAACGAAAATAAATCGACATTTCGGCAAAACATAAGCAACTCACGCACAATTAAATGGATAGATCTAGTTGGGGAGGTAGAAAGGTCACTTCATTAAATGGGTAGATCTACATAGCTAATTGGGGAAGGAGATGGCTCTAACTAGAGGGGGTGGAAAAGTGAGGAAAAGAGAAAGGGGTTGCATTAATGGAGGTGTGGTGTAGTTAGGGGCATTAAAGAGAGAGAAAGAGAGGTAGGAGAAGAAAGAGAGTAATGGGGGCAGAAGCAAGGTAAGGAAGAAGCAAAGTGAGGGAGAGAGGGGGGGGGGAGGGCAAAGTGAAGGGAGAGAGGAAGAGGGAGGGGGGAGAGGGTTCAAAAGGTGGCTGCTGCGCCTTAGCAGCAGGGCGGGCCAGCGAACGGCGCTACTGCTAAAAAGTTAGCAGTAGCGCAGTCCTGCAGGCCGCGCTGCTGCTAAGCGGGGCCCACCATGTGGCACAGTACAACATTAGTTGCAGCGGTGGGTCTGCAACACGCGCTATTGCTAAAGTTTTAGCAGTAGCGCGCTTCAGGCAGGCCACGCTGCTACTATACATAGCCTGGTGGCTAAGGGGGGGCTCACATAGCAGTAGCGCCTTTCGTCTGGGCCGCGCTACTGCTAAATGGATAGCAGTAGCGCCTGAGCAGTAGCCGCGCTACTGTAAATTAGTAGTAGCGCGTTCGACAAAGCCGCGCTACTGATAAGCCTCCACCTATAAGGTTTTCCCTAGTAGTGGTGATGAAACTTGCCCTTTGGGCCTTTGAGTAATATATACAGGTGGGGACCCTCTCCCCCCGGTGATTGTTCAAAAATAAAATCAAACTGAGGTTGTTGGGTTACTAAATATAAAATATATACAATAAATGGCTACTGGAAGAGAAATACTCCCTCCATCCCAATTTAGATGTCCCACTACAGGAAAAACACACGTTGCCTTGTATCATTCTGTAAGCCGAGTGCTAAAACACGGGCTCACGGCTTACGTAACTGTACACCGAGTATCTCCCACAATGTACACGGCAAACAGAAGAAACACGGCTTATAACGAAGTAAGCCGTAAGGCTCCTGAAAATGCACTCGGGGTATGTCGTCCACTCGGCTTATCGCGCAGTAAGCCGAAAGGCTCCTGAAAGTGCACTCGGCGTACAAAAAAACGACGGTTAAGTCTGCTGCGACGTGTCCTCCGTCGGCGGAGTTAATGGATAGCCAGACGACCATTGGTGTAAGCCGAGTGTGGTCCGCTGACACTCGGCGTATACCAACGGACCCCATGAGAGCTGATTTGAAAGTGTTTGCCAAAGGCTTCCAATATTCGGGCAAGAAATTAAAGGCTTACGATGTGAATGGGTATCGCTTCCATACCCATCATTAAGACATGACACGGCTCAATCAAAAGACAATTAATAGCGGGGTCTTAACACCAGGGACAGACGGATTTGATTACTATGGAAGAATCGAGGAAATGATCGAACTGGATTATGGTTTTGGCAACAACCGTAACCCCATTGTATTTAGATGCCATTGGTTCGATCCAACCAGAGTTAGACGTACGCCAGCCATTGGCCAGGTCGAAATTGATTGAACGTCAACGTATGACGGAGATGATGTCTCTATTTTGGCTAATCAAGCCACACAAGTTTTTTATCTACCGTACGCGTGCACAACTGCGAAGCACCTGAAAGACTGGGATGTTGTGATCATGGTACCAACGCATACTGCACCAGCTATTCCAAACAATGAAGATTACGAGCGCATAAACCCCAACACATATGAGGGAGAGTTTTACCAAGAAGATGGGCTCACAGGGCAATTCAATATTCACTTGCCCACTGATGAGGACATGGAAGTAGACGTTGAGGAACAAGAACTTGACGGCATGGAAGGAGACAATGTGCCTGACGCCGACGAAGTCGTTAAAAACTTGGAGGACCTACGTTTACTTGAACGGGTCCGTCTAGGTAAAGATGATGACCCGGACGATCCACCTCTCGGCTTCATTGATGAATGGTGGGGCGAAATGCATGATAGCAATGAAGAAACTCCCGGGCCAATCGATGATCCGGAATATCACGACTCTGGATTCTGAAACTACTCGATGTGCTCATGGATGTAAAATTTGCCTAGTGCAACTACTCGATGTAAAATTTACCGAGTGTAACTACTCGATGTACTCCTGGATGTAAAATTTGCCGAGTGCAACTACTTGATGTACTCTTGGATGTAAAATTTGCCGAGTGTAACTACTCGATGTACTTCTGAACCTCTTTCTACTTGTGCTTATCAACTATTACTCTTTGTCCTTCTTAACTGCATTCCTAATTGCGCTTATTGACTTTTACTTATACTACTTGTGCTTTATGAACTTTGCTCACTTGAACTGCTCTACTTTTTCGCATATGAACCTTTAAACATGCCTTTTGTACTGCTTTACTTTTGCATATGAAATGTTGTACATGAACTAATCGGAATACTCTTTTGTCATAGCAGGTGATCGAAAGATGCGTGTCGAGAGCAACAAGAGGGGTGGCAAGAAGTGCAAACTTGCCAGGCTTGGTGCGATAGAGGAGAGGCTAGCCATCCAGAAGCAGCAAGAAGCTCCCACACGCTCAAAGTCAGGCACAGGTGCTAGAGGACGTTGTAGAGGACGTGGCCGTGGAGGTGCGTACCGTCCTTCTAGCCCTGTCCCCTCAGCACATTTTGAGGAGTCAGAGGCGTCAGAGGAGGGGGCGGCGGCGGAGGAGGAGGAGTCCGTTCTGGAGGAGTCCTCACATCTTGGGGATGATGAGTCCGACGACGATGAGGATGAGGGAGAGTATGTGGTGGAGGATGCTGCAAAGGATATGGAATGGCCGGAGCCTCAGGAGAAACCAGTCTGGTTGCGTGGCGTGTCGAAGCTCCCACATCGACCATATGCAGCTAAGGGGCGCCTAGTCGAACCAAAGGGAAAAAAGTTAGTGCTTCTCTTTCTCTCCCTTAATATTGTTTTTATGTTCCAAGATATTTTTTTCCAGATACTTATCCACTTGCCTTTCCATTGTTGTAGTTCCTTGGTTGTTCTTGGAGATGGGCAGACACGCAACCCAAGCAGCATCATTAGGTGCCTTGTCAGGCATTACTACCCTGGACTTGTCAAAATTGGAGAGCACAAATATGAGCCCCCTTGGCCCTAGGGGCATTGGAGACGCGCTCCGGACGCCGACGACCAGTTTCACGAGGCTTACAACAATGTTGCCCAGCGGGTGGTCAATTTTTTTTGGGTATACTTCTTTGTCAATATTCATAACTATTTCTTTCTTAATATTCAAAATCTTTGCACTGATCACTATCCTATTTGCCTTTATGCGCATTTTGTAGGATTTCTTTACTTGCGTACCAGGTATGGAGAATGAGGGTAATGAGGTTGTGGAGGAGATTGCAAAGAAGATTGTCTCCGACATGCACTATGAGGCACGCGTGGACGCCGTGGTCAAGTATTTTGCAAATGAACGCAAAATGCTTCTCCCAAAACCGATAGCTCGGAGAGTGCATCTCACTCGTTCGATGTACTTGAAGGTAATCATCATTTACTTTTGATTGCCTGGATGACCACCACTTAGTTTCATTCATATGCTCTACTTGTCATGCTTCAGACGGTTCCTTATTTTTGCGCCAACAAGTTGCCTTGCTACAACCGTATCGTATCCAGGTGGATAAGTGATGACTATAGGGACACACACAAGTCTCATTCGGCGCGGCGTGCCTTGATGTCTGGTGTACACCGTCAAGGCAACCTCAACCTCAACGCATACGTGGCGAAGAAGGTAACAATATCATTTCGGCTTCTAAACGAATGAACTTGTGCTTATGAACTTAATTATGACCTTATGGATCTTATTGCTTTGTATTGCAGAATAAATCAAGACCCGAGGGCGCCCCGCTGCTCAATACCTTCTCGACATTATGCCTCACCCGCCAGCCCAAGGTGCTTGATCCTAACAAAGAGGGGGACCAGTGGATCAACCCATGCTTTGGGTTAAATGTTGGCACATATATTGGGAAGTTCAAGGCCGTGAATGGGCCCGACTCTGATCCACTTTCACAGGACATTGACCCCAAGATTGCCGTCCTGGCGGGAGAAGGCCTGAGGAATGGCCGGCTATTGATTGGCGACGGTTCCATCCCTAAGAAGAACATTCCAAAACTAGCCACGATCCATGCGAGCAGGACGAGCTAGAAGCATGGTATAGAGCGTAGCCCACGGCCTGCGATGGACTTGATCCAGCAATTCGAGGTATGCCCATGTTCATTCCTCTTCATTTTGATTGCTTGTTTGCATTGCAACGATGACGAACCTCTTGCGATGGCATATTGTAGGCCCGCCTGAATGAAGAAAACAAAAAGCGGGAGGAAGAGACCAAAAAGCGGGAGGAAGAGACCAACCGTAGGCGGGAGGCCGAGGAAAAAGTGTCAGCGTTGGAGCAAAAGTTGCTTCAACAACAAGAGTTCATGATTAGGCAGCAAGTCCTCGAGAAGAGGATGACGATCTACGACTCCCACATAGGGGTAAGTCCTTTGACTCACTAGCTACTTGCCACATCATTGAATATCCAATGAAATTATTCAGTTCCATTCAACTAGGCAATATCATGTAACCTGACTTGCTGGAAAATAATGTGCAGAGCATGAGTTCGAGCATCACAAGTGAGGAGGATCTTCCTCCTCTTCCTCCTCTTCCTAATTTCAACTTTGTAAGTCTTTCAACTTTTCAATCATTCATCTTACCATGACATATGCTTAACGTCTCATGCTTACAGATGCCTCCATCGGCTGGATCCAACAACATGCCTCCTTTGAGTGCATCGTCTACACTTGGGCAGTCAAGCCAAATGACACCTAGTGTTGCTGCTGGCGCTTCGACCCAGGCCCCCAACGTAGAATGACCACTAGGTATTTTTTTCTATGCTTGTGTCTTGTTGCTTCATTTCTTAAACCCATGAGAATGCATGAAACCTTGATCTAGTGCTCACAACTTTGAATTTGGTAATGCATGCTTCTGCCCTTATTGATGTATATATAGTGCTCACAACTTAGCTTCACTTTGAACCTTATTGATCGTTGGCAATTTAAGCTCGGAAACTCATGTTGTCGTAATGAACTTGTAGGTTTGCAAAGAGTATGCCATCGACGGTGGACTCATGGTTGTGAAATAAATTATGGTTGTGAACTTATGAACAATATGCTTATCTTTGGTGTGAACTTGTTGGATATGTGCAACTTTGTTGGATGTGTATGAATGCTGAACTTTGTGTAGCCAACAATATATATTGTTGGATATATATGTATGGATGTTGCACTTTGTTCCTATATTTGTTGTTGGATATGTATGGATGTTGCACTTAGTTTGTGGAGATACTATATATATTGATGGATGTATGCATGTTGAGGTTGGTGAAGCCATTTTATATACTGTTGTTCCAAATTGCAGGGCTGGCACAAAAAAAAAAAAGCAGATTGGCCTCTAAACCGTGTATTACACTTGGCTTACCAATGATAAGCCGTGCCGCCCAGGAAAAGCACTCGGCTTACAAACAGTAAACAGTGTCGCCCAGAGCAAAGCACTCGGCTTATGTCCAAAAGAGAACCAAATCGTCTCTGCCGTCGTATGTATAAGCCGAGTGGGACAAAGGAACACTCGGCTTATAGGGGACACGTGGCAGTGTACAGAGCTCTCGCCTTGTCTGATAAAGCCGTGAAGAACACTCGGCTTACGTGTCGCCGGAAAAATCGAGCTACACACGGCGTTCCCCTGGCACTCGGCTTAGTTAAAAGCCGTGAATCTCCGCGAGCACTCGGTGTTCCTATAGCCCACGGCTTACATATACGCCGGCAGTTGTCTTGCCACACAGCGTATCCGTGCACACGGTTTACATGTAAGCCGTGAATACGTCGTGCACTCGGCGAACGTGGTAAATACACGGCTTATAGACACGCCACGTGGCGTCTCCGTTAGTGCAGCCGGCCGTGATCTCGCTCTATTTGCCGTGTGCCAGCACATAATACTCGGCTTACACGTAAGCCGAGTACCCGATAAGTGCCACTCGGCTTATTGACCCTAAGCCGACTAAATATAAGCTGTGTGCTGTACGCCGAGTGTAACACTCGGCGTATTGTTCGCCGAGTTTGAATTGCCTTTTGCCGTGTGTAAAACATACACGGCTTAGTGTGTTTTTCCTGTAGTGTCCCACGTAGAGTAAGGATTGGCAAGGTTTCGATCGTCTTTGTTCTGCTCCCAAATAGCTCTCTTCTTCTCATCAGCGCATTCATTCCCCTGTCCACAACCAGCAAAGATCCAAAAGCAATAAGTGAGGATGGTGACTTGAGGCCCCTATCACCAAACCGTAGGGGAGAGGTTGGAGGAAGAAGCTAGTCTACTAGAGTGAAGACTGAAGGTAGGAGCAGCAGCAAGAGATCGAGATTAAAGCAGAAGAAAAACATCTTCACCAAGCAAATGTGATTTCTTCTTCAGCCATTATTTAGTACTCACACCCACAAAGAAGCCTAGCCCGGATGCACAGAACCCCCTAGTTATTCACAAGTACACACAAATCCAAATAGTATCATCTATCCAAGATCTTGGAAGCATGGATAATGCCTTAAGCAAGTAAAATAATGTTCCAAGATATTTATGCTAACTCGCAGCAGCAGCACACCAAGATTGCACAGGGGTGAACGTGTTCAACACACACATATGAGGGCAATTAATTTACCAAATCTGAGAACTTGAACATCAGAAAATCTGAGAACTTAGAGCAAAGCTTGTATGAGATTCCTACTAGACCAAGTGAAGGGAACAATGGTGATGGTTACTACACAGGGGACTTAAATGGGGATCCATCAAGTGATATGTATGATCTGGATGCCACATATGAGGGTTGGGATAAATAAGTATCTTATTCTCTAAAGCTACATATGGGGGTTGGGATGCATAAGTATCTTATATGGTCTAAAGCTATGTAACTCAGGAACTATCTTATGGCCATCTAGGTATTATTGCTAGTTGGAACTCAAGTATTAGGATATATAATAAATTTGGCAAGCTTGTGAGAAGCCTACTTGAGACTTTTAGCCCTCCGTGGCATGATATTGTAATATAAATGACCATGTCTAACTATTTCCCTGTTGCAAATCTCTGACATTGATTATTTGACAAGACAAGATTTTGTGAGGAAATAATCCAAGGACTAGTGTCATTATCTAAATTAATAATGATACGGTCCCGGCAGTCACAGCAACAAACCACGCAAACTATACATTTTTGAAGGTGCAATTTCTGGGAAAAGACGTACGGCTGGTTGCAATTGTATACACGTCTTTGCACAGTTATAATCATCTCGGTTGCCCAGTTGCCCTCGTGTTTTCTGGGAAGAGACCTCGTGTATTAATAACTGTCTCGCATCCTTCAAGACAATGCATGCTGACTGGTGTACATGAATGGACAAGAGAAGTAGATAGAGGTTATGAACGGACTGGTCCAGTTTAGGTCAATATATACTGCATGTGGACCGTGGAACAGCTAACGCAAGCTTGGTAGCTATCTCTACCTTGATAGTACACGGAATCGGAATGGTGGGGCATGAACCGAAAATACCGGGACAACAAGCCAATCGTGTTTTCAGAATTCTTATTTTTGAAGCCCGTCTAAAATGTTAGGACCCACATTGCCGTGTAATTAGGATGATACCATGTACTAGACACCTTATTAAGTAATGTGGGCAACTACCGTATATATGTATTGTTTCATTTTATGTCAACATCTCAGCGTGTAAAGTTGTTAATCTCTACTACCTAAAAAACATGTAAAGTTCCCTCTCCCCTCTTACGTCGTTCCGTTTCGTCGAGCCTCGCTCGTGCAGTTGGTTTTCCGTGCGTCTTCCACCCCACGCGTGATTGGTCCCACCAATCTCCAGCGAAAGAATCGACAAAATCGCAACCATCCCGATATGCACGCACGTATGGATGCTCCGCAATCAACAAAAAAAATTCCACGTGAGCGGTCTCTGTCTCCCCGTTAAGCTTATCTCCACCGATTTTATTTTCTGTTTTGGCTTTTTCTTACCTTTTTTATCATACAGGTGTTTAGGAAACAAATCCCTATCCTGCCAAAAAAAAACACCCACGCGCGTGCACGCCTCCTCGTCCAAATCCAATCAACAAAGCGCGAGCTAGCCTGCTTCGTGCCCCAGCGCCGCCGCCGCTCTGTACGGCCATGACACTTCTTCCGACGGCCTTGCCTCCACTGTAAAACGCTAGGGCGAGAG
The DNA here is from genome assembly GCA_039707655.1 of Elymus sibiricus. Taxonomy (NCBI): domain Eukaryota; kingdom Viridiplantae; phylum Streptophyta; class Magnoliopsida; order Poales; family Poaceae; genus Elymus; species Elymus sibiricus. The sequence continues at coordinate 3,703,434 of CM077676.1, forward strand.
GAGACGGTAGGAGAAGAAGCATCAGGGCCGCTCTACCGACCCGCCCAGCCCGACCGTCACTGCGGCGTTGACATCTTCCTCAGCCTGGACCAGGCTCATATCCTAAGGTCTGGGAGCCACAGGCTGATTCATTACTACGACTGGCATCATATGCGTTGCCTTTAGAAACAGGAGGAGAAGATAACAGGATGCAATACAGCACATACATGACACACCGGTAAGCTCTTTTACTAGAAATCAGTTCGTCTATCTCTAAATCAACGAACTACATCTGACTTTCAAGTATGTGTATAATAAAACTCGTATATATATTATGGCATCTGTATACTCCATCTATGTTTTATATTCTTACTTATTTTCTATACAATTTTTTTGAAGTATGACACCTTATGTTTGGAGTTTTTGAAAGGACGTCTCTGTAAATATATGTGGCTCTTCCACCGGTGCTGGTGTGTGCGGGAAGAGAAAAGAAACAATGTTTTAGTGCATGTGTGCGGCGGCAGGTGAGTTTGCAGTTTTGCACTTTGCACTGATACATTAGAAGGCACTTACTTCTTTTTTCCTCGACGAATTCCTAATCATAGTAATATATTCCTACTAATAAACAAAAAGGACATCCATAAGTTTTTTAACGCTCCCGTTGCAACGCACGGGCAATTACCTAGTCTTGTTAAAGAATCTGCTAATTATACTGATATTTAACCCAGCTTTGAACAGCCTAGTGTACAAGTAAACAACTATTGAGGATGGTTTGTTGAAAGATGAGCTTTGAACAGCCTAGCTAGTACTCCCTCCGTAAAGAAATATAAGAGCGTTTAGATCACTACAGTAGTGATCTAAACGCTCTTATATTTCTTTACGGAGGGAGTAGTTGAGTCAGTCAGTCAGTGAGAGCCCACAATGACGTTGCAAGTTTGAATAACGTGGCCGCTCACTTAATCCATGTAACAAGGAGACAACAACAACAATAAGAACAAGGAGTAATAATATTTGAAAGGAGAGTCCCAACATGACGTTGCATGCAACTTGCAAGTCTTCCCCTCTTGAGTCTTCACGCGGAGATTACTCCTTGATAGCTAGGGATCCAACTTGCTTCGTCCTCCTCTCTTCACGCCTGCCATGCCCGGCCCCTACTCTTCCTCCTCGATGATTCACGCTCTTGTGATCCTCGTGCTAATTCCGCTCGCCGCAGCACAGCCGCCGTGGTCGCTCTGCGGCAGAGGCAACTACTCGGCAGGCAGCACGTACGAGACCAACCTGCTAGACCTCCTCCTCGGTACCCTCCGCCAGAACGCCTCCTCCTCGCCCTCCCTATTCGCCAAAGACACTGCCTGGGCCCTGATTCTCTGCCGGGGCGACGTCAGCGCCGACGAGTGCTACGGATGCGTCACCTCCGCCGGTCAGGACGTGGCCACAGCCTGCAACAACCGCAGCAGGGACGTGGCCCTCTGCTACGACAAGTGCTACGTCCGCCTAGCCGACCACAACTTCTTTGACCCCAACGGCAACTCCAGCGTGGTATCTTCCATGAGCCCTCTAAATATCACCAGCAGCGATGTTGAGGGCTACGACCGGGCCCTCACCGGCCTTCTCAACGACACGGTGCAGTATGCCGCGCGCAACTTCTCCAGGCTGTTCACCACGGGGGAATTTAGAGGGCGCGATCCGGGGTTCCCCAGGATTTACTCGGCGGCACAGTGCGCGGCGGACCTGTCGCTGCCGCAGTGCCGAAACTGCCTAGAAGGCCTCATGGGCATGTGGCAGACCACGTTCGTGCGGAACATGTGGGGCGCGAGGCTGGCTGGTCCGCGCTGCACCTTGAGGTCCGAATTATTCCCGTTACACAATTACACCCGTACCATGTTCACGTTCTTCGCCGAATCATCCGCGGACGCGGAACCGCCAGCAGCTGCTACGACTACGAGAGGTCAGTTGGCTACCAACCCCGAGAGTACAGTACAGTATCACTTTAGCCTTGAGCAAACCCAAATTCAATTGGACAGTGATATATACCGAACAGTTATGTTTCTAAGCTATAGATAGGAATGATTCCTTCCTTCTCTCTAATTACATGCATGCATTAGAATGACTAATTTTTCTCACATGTGCATTTCTCTTTCTAATTACATGTATGCATTCACTTGAGGACAAAAAGCTGTTGTCATCCTAGATTCTCCCTTTTTCAATACTTTAAAATGTTTTGTAACTCAAACCGTTGATCCGATTGAAAAATCGTTTTCACATAAAAAAATCCGTCGCGACGAGACCTTCGAAACTAGATCACACGTTGATATGTATCGATGATTTTTTTTCATGTCAAAAGCTACCAGGCCCAGGCTAAGTAAGTTATCATGTCAGGGGTACATAAGTTACCATCTTGTTTATATAGAAATTACTGGGCATAAAATTGGTCCTCCAACCTTCTCCCCACATGCAAATGAACTAGAGGACATAAAAGATGATGTCATCCTAAATTCCCCCTATTTTGAAACTTCAAATTGTTTTCTAGTTCAAACCGTCGGTTCGATCGAAAATTCGTTTTTACATAAAAAATCCGTCGCAATGCGAGCTTCGAAACTAGATGTCACGTTGATAAGTTCCGACGACTTTTTTGGGTCAAAAAGCCATCCTAGATTTTCTTATTTTGAAAACTTACCCACAGTATAAGTAAGTTACTACGCATGCGCAGTATATATTACTACACTGTTTGTAGAGAAGTCAACGGGTTATGTTTTTTAAAGATCCCTCTCCCATGTCCAAAACTTACCCACGGTGTTTGTACATGAGCTATCAGCTCTACGGAGTGTAGTTTACCATGCTATTTACAAATAAGTTAACAGGGGTGTGTTTTTCAACAATCCCCCCTCCCCCCACTTAAAAAAGTTACCAACGTGTTTGTACATAGGTTATCAGGTCTGTGCGGCGTATATTACCATGTTGTTTACACATAGGTTACCGGATTATATTTTCAACAACTTTTTTCCTCCGGTTAAAGTTACGGCGGTTTTTTTTGCCTAAGTTATCAGGTCCACGATGCATATATTATCATGATATTACAAAGAAGTTACCGGGTTCATGTTTTCAACAACCTATTTTTCTTGTTCAAAATTACCGCCGGTGTTTGTACCTAAGTTATGAGGTATGTAGTGTGTCTATTACCATCTTATTTGTACAGAAGTTATCGGGGGAGTGCATTCAACAACTTTTTTCCACAGGTAAAAAGTTATCGCACTGTTTGTACCTAAGTTATCTTGTCCGCTGTACGTTTATTACCTTGCTATTTTACACAAAAGTTACCAGCGGTATGTTTTCGAAAAACTCCCCCCTCCCAGTAAAAGTTACCGCGGTGCTTGTGTCGTGGGTGCAAGCCTGACAGTAGTGTGTAGGGGTACGGATGAGAGGGCAGAGCCTAGCTACGGCGCAGGTGTTACACTCGGATTTACGAGTTCAGGCCCCTCAGCGGTGGAGGTAAAAGCCCTACGTCTCGGTGCTCTGGAGCTAGATTGCTTGAGTGTATGATTACAAAGGTTGCGAACCCTTAGAATGGAGCTGGGGGGGTGGCTTATATAGTGTCTGCCAGCTCCCCCATGAATGCTGCCATTACCAGGGGTTAAGAGGGGGTTTAAGGGCGCCACGTAACGGACGCATTGATTAAAATTAATACGAGCGAGCGCACATCCTGACCGTTGCGCTCCTGGAGCCTCCTGGTCTTCTCTGGTCGAGTGACTGTCAGGTACTCCGAGTGAAATAGTTGGTAGAGTGGACTCCTGCTTCCCGAGTGATTCATTGAACTCCGAGTGAATGTCAGTCTGCAGAACTCTTGGTTGCTGATCTGGCCCTGGGGCCCAGTATAAGGCGTGTGGAGTCCTAGGGCAGGGTCTGGAGGTCAGGCCTGTTACCCTATCCCAAGTACATGTCCTCTTTATTAGCCCCCGAATCGGTCGAGGTTAGGCGGGTTGAGTCAAGGCGAATTCCCAGGCGAGTTGAGCGCTACGGAGGCGCTCAAGAACTCTTACTGGTCGTTAGACGCCCTTGTCTTCGTGCGGCACCTTGACGGATTCTGGACCATATGACGTCCGAGTGAAATGAGTAGTCTCCATCCGAAAGAAATGAGTAGCCTCTATCCGAGTGAAACGAGTAGTCTCCATCCGAATGAAATGGGTCATCACACGTCGGGTGACGGATCAGCTCCGAGCGTTTATGGAATGTCTTTAAAGTGAGGGCAATCGGGTTGTTGGACTCCGGATTTCGCGGGATTTGAAACCATATTTGAGCGCGCGCGAACGGTTGCAGCGCAGCGAGTGGGGAAAGTGGGGCGTGACGCCTCAATTTTTGCCACACTTTCCGCCACGTACCGCTGGATCTCCGACGGCGCGATTTGAGGGGATCTGCGGGCCCACGATTCAGCGACGTGGATTGGGAAGCCGAGCGGGTGGCGATATATAGAGCCACCGCGTTGGAGAGGAAGAGAGGACCAGATCCCCTTTTCTCCAACTCTCCCATTCCGCCCAATCCCTTCTCCAGCAACACACTCCGTGCGAATCCTCCTCGGTGCTGAAGAGCTCGGCGACGATGGCGAAGGACAAGACGGCAAAGCTCGAGAGGGCGAAGAAGGCGTCGAGCTCCCGAGCCGCGCCCCCGCGCAGGTGGATCCAAGGCGGCTGGCTTCCGCCGACCACCACGGTCGACGACATCAGCGGGCTCATCGTGGACGGGCTGATCCACGACGGGACGTGGAGGCTGCCGGAGGAAGGGAAGATCGAGCCCGCGCCGCTCCCCGGAGAGCGAGTGCTCATCACCACACACGTGGAACGAGGTTTCTCTATGCCATCCCACCCCTTTTTCCGTGGTTTTTTGAACTTCTTCGGCGCTCAGCTCCACCATTTGCCTCCGAATGCCATAGTGTACCTAGCCGCTTTCGTTTCTTTGTGTGAGAATTTCCTGGGTTGCCCGCCGCACTGGGGTTTATTCAAGCAAATCTTCACGTGTCGTTCTCAGTCGGTCAAGAAGGCCAACCCCGAGGGGGAGAGAACCCATGTGATCCAGCTGTGCGGCGGCTTGGGTATCCAGATGAGAGGCAAGAGTGCGTTCCCATCTATGTCTTTTCCTGATTCGGTTAGGGGTTGGCAGTCGACCTGGTTCTACTGCAATGACCTGCCTTGCTCTGGCTCGTCGACTAGTCTTCCCCCTTACACGACTGAAAGAGTCAAGACCCCTCCCTCGCTGACGGTTGATAAGGAGGAGAAGACTGATGTGGGGATCTTGGTGAGTGCCATGGTCGGTCTGATTCAGGGCGGAGTGACTGGCCTGGATCTTCTGGAGGTCTTCCTCAGTCGGAGGATCCAGCCGCTGCAGGAGCGGGCTCACCCCATGTGGCTCTACACTGGGGCCAATGACTCGACCCGAGTGCATCCAGAAGACGTCGAGGAGAAATCGGTGGAACAGTGGATCAAGTGCATCACTGGCGCGCGCGACAATCCGCGAGGGTCGAGACGGATCCTGCCCTACGACGCCAGTAACCTACCATTGGAGGTATGACAAGCATTCCTGAGTGAATTCCTTATGCGCAAATTCTCTGAGTGAACTGGGTAATCCGAGTGAACTGACTGAACCTGCTGTCTCTGATCTTTGTGTCTTGCAGGAGTTCCAGAAGATGCTCTCGCCTATGCCGAATGGGGAACAACCTGCCGGGGGTGCTGAGAGCGAACATGGTAGCGCCGAGGGCAGCTACGCGGAGGACAGCGAGGAGGAAAGCGACGACTCGGGAGAGAGCGACGAGGTCGAGTCTTCCCAGTCTCCGGAGCTGCGCTCCGAGTGCCGCTCCAAGCTAACTCATGACCCGAGTGCTGGCCTGGAGAAGGAGGTGGTTCCGAGTACTAAGGTCCCGAAGCGCACTCGGACGTCGTCGCCCGAGCTGACTGAGAAGGCCGCCAAGCAACCCAAGGTCGTTTCCCCCAAGCCACGCAAGGCTCTGCCCAGGATCAAGGTCACTGTGCCTGTCGCCTCAATGTGAGTGTCTTTGCAGCTTTTCTTTTCTGTCTTTCTCAACTTTCGGGATTCTTCTGACCGAGCGAATCTTCTGAACCAGTGCTGCAACTTCGACGATGTCTCCCATGCAGATTGATGGGGACCGCACCGAGGCCGAGTCGGCGGACGCGGCCACCTCTCGAAAAGGTAATAATGACTTCATTTTTATGTCGACCTGTCATTCAACTGAAATGTCTTCATCCGATTGAATTGTGTACTGCGACTGATTGCGTCGAGTGAACGTAGCGCTTGCAGAGGTCATCCACGTCGGGGACGACGATGAAGAGCCACCGCGGAAGGACGCCGAGAAGGGAACCGCAGCTCCGACTGCTTCTCAGACTACCGCGCGGAAGACGCCGTCGAGCAAAGCGCCTCAAGTTCCCCCTGCACCTGCCGTGGCCATGCCTCTGGGGCAGGGTTCTTCTCAGGCTGGAGCTGGTCTTGCCGCGGCTCCGTCGACTGCTCTGGCTTTGGTTCCGACTCCTCCCATCAATATCTTTAGTCTGTACAAGGTGCCAGCGGACTAAACTAGGGCCAGCAAGGAGGCAATGATCCAGGCAGAGCTGATGACCCAACGACTCAAGGAGATGTGCGCAGCTAGCAAGCTGGCAAACGATGCCAGTGCTGCGCTCCAGGAGAACGTTCGAGTAAGTGCCCTTGTAAGTTGATCTCCAAGTTATTTTTCTTCAGTAGGAATTTCAGTCGGAAAATATCCGGTACACCCACTGGGTGTTTCTTTGTGTTCGGCCGTCACTCGGATCGGACAGACCGTTCCGAGTGGATACCGTTCCAGTGGGGGCACGCTGAGTGCACCCACTGGGTGTAGTCCCTGAGACTACCATCGACTGCAGGCAGTCGGCAGGAGTCTTAGAACTTAAAACCTGTTTTGTTGTCGTTGCTGTTTTTTTTTGTGTTCAGCCGTCACTCGGATCGGGCGGACCGTTCCGAGCGGATACCATTCCAGTGGGGGCATGCTGAGTGCACCCACTGGGTGTAGTCCCCAAGACTGCCGTCGACTGCGGGCAGTCAGCGGGAGTCTTAGAACTTTTTGTCTTGTTTTTTTTTGTGTTCGGCCGTCACTCGGATCGGGCGGACCGTTCCGAGTGGATATCGTTCCAGTGGGGGCACGCTGAGTGCACCCACTGGGTGTAGTCCCAGAGACTGCCGTCGACTGCGGGCAGTCGGCGGGAGTCTTAGAACTTAGAATCTGATACTGGTCAAACTTGTTCCTCCCTGCCAAAGGGTACTTCAGGATCTGATACTGGTCAAGCTTGTTCCTCCCTGACAAAGGGTACTTCAGGATCTGATACTGGTCAAGGTTGTTCCTTCCAGGAGTATTGGTCTTTGGGCACTCGAAATATTCCTTGACATTAACTGTTCTGTTCTCTCTTGTATTTCAGAAAACTTGAGAGCTTGGGACCCAGTACGTGGCACTGGAGAAGCAGACGGCCCGGCTCCGACTGGATTTGGAGGTGGAGAGGAGGAACACAGCGCGCGCTCAAGTAGAGCTCAAGACCATGGGAGGTAAGCTTCAATTACCGAGCATTCCGCTTTCATCTCTCTCCGTTCTTTGAACCGAGTGACTTCACTCGAACAGATGTGCGTAGTGAAAACCATCAACTCCAAGTGCGGCTCAGAACCTCTGTTTCTTTAGAAACTATGAAGCAGGCACTAGAGAGTAAGGACAACGAGCTGCCGGGAGCACAGAAAGTGGCGAAGGAAAAGACCAAGGCCGCCGAAGAGAAGCTGGCCACACTCGAGAAGCTTGAAGCAGAAAACAGATCGCTGAAGGCCACCGTCAAGGAGGCGAAGAAGGAGGTGGCCGAGCTCAAGAAGCAGAAGGCCGAGTGGGACAGCAAGCTCAAGGCCCAGGTGGAAGTCTACGAGCAAGAGAAGAAGACTCTGAACGAGAAAATCACTCAGCTGATCGAGAAGAAGAACGCTCTGGAAAGGTACATAGAAGAGTTCACGGAGGAAATGTACACCAAGCTTGCAGGTAACCCGTAACACCCTAGTGAACTTTTATCCGAGTGAACTTCATGCATGCTGATCTTCAACTCTCCTCTTTTCTTGTCCGCAGAGTACTGCCGAGACTTCGAGCTGGAGACCGACAGAATCGAGAGGGATCTGGATCCTTCCAGGTCACTCGTCGGTGACAAGACTGCTCTAGGCGGCTTGCGGGTCAAATCTCGCATTGAAGACATCCAAGGGTACATCATCCGCCTGCGTGGCGCACTCGGAAGGATCGACAAGGAGTTGTGGCCAGAAGACACTCTTGACACCGATCTGGAAGCGATGATGATTCGCCTCAACGAGATTCCCAACTGAGTGCAAGCATGGAAGAAATCGGCTGCTCGCTGCGGAGCCGACGTGGTGCTCTCCCTTGTCCGTGTGCACTGCAAGGACGCCAAGGAAGAGAAGCTGAAGACTCACCAAGTCGCCAACACGAAGAAACTCAAGTTTGAGGACTTCATGGAGACATTCATCGAAGCGGCCACTCGGATCGCAGACGGCATCGACTTGGATTCCTTCGTTGAGCCAGCCAGCCCCACAGGGGCGTGAGAAAACTTTAAGTCCTACCAATTAGCCTCGGTATGCCGAGTGAAATTGTATTCGTTAAACTCTTTCGGGCTTCGGGCCCGCGCACTCGTATTCGCTTTTGAACTTCTGGAGTTATTCAAATGCTTTCCTTCGAGTCTTTCGAGTCTCTGAAATGGGTTTTAACTTAGGCGAAAACTGGTTTGCAGCTAAGCTTCCGAGTGAGAGGGACGCCCTTCACTCGGAGTAGGTTTTTTAACTTGGGCAAAAGCTGGTTCGCAGCCAAGCCCCCGAGTGAGAGGGATGCTCTTCAATCGGCGTAGGATTTAACTTGGGCGAAAGCTGGTTCGCAGCCAAGCCCCCGAGTGAGAGGGATGCTCTTCACTCGGAGTAGCGTTTTTAACTTGGGCGAAAGCTGGTTCGCAGCCAAGCCCCCGAGTGAGAGGGATGCTCTTCACTCGGAGTAGCGTTTTTAACTTGGGCGAAAGCTGGTTCGCAGCCAAGCCTCCGAGTGAGAGGGACACCCTCACTCGGAGTAGAGTTTTTAACTTGGGCGAAAGCTGGTTCGCAGCCAAGCCCCCGAGTGAGAGGGATGCTCTTCACTCGGAGTAGCGTTTTTAACTTGGGCGAAAGCTGGTTCACAGCCAAGCCTCCGAGTGAGAGGGATGCTCTCACTCGGAGTAGAGTTTTTAACTTGGGCGAAAGCTGGTTCGCAGCCAAGCCTCCGAGTGAGAGGGATGCTCTCACTCGGAGTAGATTTTTGACTTAGGCAAAAACTGGTTTGCAGCTAAGTTGAACGGCGTACACCCACTGGGGGTTGTAAGCCAGAGAATGCATACGAGTGAACTCAAAGTGGAACTGGAAAAGTCATGCTTTTATTCACCAGATATCACTCGAGTATTTTTATTACATATCAACATCAGGTATAAAATCGCCGCAGCAAATCCGCATTCCAAGCACGGGGCTCGTCTGCCTGCTTCTGAATGTTGTACAGGTGGTATGCTCCGTTGTGCAGAACCTCTGAAACAACAAAAGGACCTTCCCACGCAGGAGCAAGCTTGTGAGGTCGCTGCTGATCCACTCGGAGCACAAGGTCTCCTACCTGAAAAGTCCGACTTCTGACATGTCTGCTCTGAAAACGTCGCAGATCTTGCTGATAAGTGGTCGAGCGGATAAGAGCCATCTCTCTCTCCTCTTCCAGGAGATCAACTGCGTCTTGTCGTGCCTGCTCTGCTTCAGCTTCAGAGTATAGTTCCACTCAGGGCGAGTTGTGGAGCAGGTCACTCGGCAAGACGGCTTCAGCCCCGTACACCATGAAGAAGGGAGTACGATTGATAGACCGATTGGGGGTCGTCCTCAAGCCCCAAAGAACTGACGGCAACTCGGTGACCCAGGCTCCAGCTGCGTGCTCCAAATCGTGCATGAGTCACGACTTTAACCCCTGAAGGATCAGTCCGTTTGCTCTCTCAGCCTGTCCATTCGACTGCGGGTGCGCCACAGATGCATAGTCGACTCGGGTGCCTTGGGCGGCACAAAACGCCCTGAACTCTTCCGAGTCGAAGTTTGAACCGTTGCAGTGATGATGCTGTGGGGCACGCCGTATCTGAAGACTATCTCCTTCATGAACTTGATCGATGTACGAGAGTCTAGCTTCTTGATGGGTTTGGCTTCGATCCACTTAGTGAACTTGTCGACTGCAACCAGCAAATGGGTGAATCCACTCGCCCCTGTCCGGAGGGGTCCCACCATGTCGAGTCCCCAGACCGCAAACGGCCAGACGAGTGGAATGGTCTTCAGAGCAGACGCAGGCTTGTGGGATAAGTTTGCATAGAACTGGCATCCGGCGCAGTGTTGGACTATCTCCTGTGCAGCTTCATTGGCACGTGGCCAGAAGAAACCGGCTCAGTAAGCTTTAGCCACGATTGTCCAAGAGGACGCGTGGTGTCCACAAGTTCCCGAGTGAATCTCCTCTAGGATCAATCGACCTTCCTCCGGAGAAATGCAGCGATGAGTCACACCGGTGATGCTCTTTCTGTATAACTGATGACCCATCACTGTAAAAGCTTTGAACCTGCGAACAATCTGGTGGTCCTCAGCTCCAACTTCTGGAAGTTCCTGCCTGAGCAGGTATGCAAGGTAGGGCACTGTCCACTCGGGCGTGATTGCTAGGATCTCCATGACCAAATCAATGACTGCCGGGACCTCGACTTCAGTCGGATCGGACGGACCGACCACTTGCGGGGGCTCTTTCGTGAAGGGATCGTCTTTCACTGTTAGGGAATGTAAATGCTTGAGGAACACATTGCTGGGTATAGGTTTCCGAGTGGACCCAATTTTTGCCAGATCATCTGCCGCTTGATTCTTGGCTCGGGGAACGTGATGTAGCTCCAGACCCTCAAATTTCTTCTCCAACTTTCTCAGCGCGTTGCAATATCCTGTCATAGCGGGGCTTCTGATATCCCACTCCTTCATCACTTGGTTCACAACTAGATCCGAGTCCCCGTAGCCATTAGGCGCCGGACGCCGAGTGAGATGGCCATACGTAGACCATAAAGGAGCGCTTCATACTCGGCTTCGTTGTTGGAGGAATCAAAGTGAATCTGCAGAACATATCTGAGATGATCGCCCTTCGGAGATACTAACACGACTCCAGCTCCTGAACCATTCAGCCTCTTGGAACCGTCGAAGAACATGGTCCAGTGTTCCGGGTGACTCTAAGTCGGTTGCTGCTGTTCAGTCCACTCGGCTAGGAAATCGGCTAATGCTTGGGACTTGATCGCCTTCTTCGCCTCGAACTTGATGTCCAGGGGCAGGAGCTAGATAGCTCACTTCGCCACTCGACCAGTCGCATCCCGATTGTTCATGATTTCAGACAGCGGGGCGTCGCTGACGACTGACACGGTGTGTTCTTGGAAGTAATGGGCTACTTTCTTCGCAGTCAGGTAGATGCCGTACACGAGCTTCTGGTAATGAGGATACCTCTGCTTGGACGGAGTCAGAACTTCAAAAATGTAATAGACTGGGCGCTGGACTTTGTAAGTTTTGTCCTGTTCTTCTCGCTCGACTGTGAGGACGGTGCTAACAACCTGACTAGTGGCTGCGATGTACAGGAGCAACGGCTCATTGCTGTTCGGAGCGGCGAACACCCACTGGGTGGAAAGCAGGGCTTTGAGCTCAACAAACGCTGCTTGTGCTTCAGCAGTCCACTCGAACGAATCAAATTTCTTCATCAATCGGTACAGGGGCAGTGCCTTCTCACCGAGATGGGAGATGAATCGGCTCAGAGCTGTGAGGAAACCCATGAGTTTCTGCACATCATGAAGACGTTCAGGACGTTTCATTCGTACAGTCGCCCCGATCTTCTCAGGATTGGCATCTATCCCTCGTTCGGAAACGAGGAAACCGAGTAACTTGCCCCCAGGAACTCCGAAAGTGCACTTCGCTAGATTCAGCTTGATATCATACTTCCGTAGATTTGCGAAAGTTTCAGCTAGGTCAGCCAGTAGGTCGGAACCCTTACTGGACTTGACCACTATGTCATCCATGTATGCCTCGATGTTCCGACTGATCTGTTTTTGCAAACACTTCTGCACCATGCGCATGAAAGTGGCACCAGCGTTTTTAAGACCAAAAGGCATGGTGATGTAGCAGAAACACCCGAATGGGGTGATAAAGGCTGTTTTTATTTCATCTGGCCCATACAGTCGGATCTGGTGGTACCCGGAGTACGCATCCAGAAAAGACAATCGTTCACAACCTGCGGTGGAATCTACGATTTGATCTATGCGGGGGAGCGGGAAATGATCTTTGGGGCAGACCCGATTGATGTGCTTGAAATCAATGCACATTCGGAGAGACTTGTCCTTCTTGGGGACCATGACGACGTTGGCGAGCCACTCGGAGTGGTACACCTCACGGATGAACTCGGCTGCGAGGAGCCAAGCAACTTCTTCGCCAATGGCCTTCCTCTTCTATGTAGCAGAGCGACGGAGATGCTCCTTCACAGGTTTTGCCTTCGGGCCGACTCGCAAACGGTGCTCAGCCAGTTCCTCAACTGTCGTGGGCGCAAGCCTGACAGTAGTGTGTAGGGGTACAGATGAGAGGGCAGAGCCTAGCTACGGCGCAGGTGTTACACTCGGATTTACGAGTTCAGGCCCCTCAGCGGTGGAGGTAAAAGCCCTACGTCTCGGTGCTCTGGAGCTAGATTGCTTGAGTGTATGATTACAAAGGTTGCGAACCCTTGGAATGGAGCTGGGGGGTGGCTTATATAGTGTCCGCTAGCTCCCCCATGAATGCTGCCATTACCAGGGGTTAAAAGGGGGTTTAAGGGCGCCAGGTAACGGACGCATTGATTACAATTAATACGAGCGAGCGCACGTCCTGACCGTTGCGCTCCTGGAGCCTCCTGGTCTTCTCTGGTCGAGTGACTGTCAGGTACTCCGAGTGAAATAGTTGGTCGAGTGGACTCCTGCTTCCCGAGTGATTCATTGAACTCCGAGTGAATGTCAGTCTGCAGAACTCTTGGTTGCTGATCTGGCCCTGGGGCCTAGTATAAGGCGTGTGGAGTCCTAGGGCAGGATCTGTAGGTCAGGCCTGTTACCCTATCCCTAGTACATGTCCTCGTCAGCTTGTATGTAGCTTATCAGGTATGCGACGTGTCTGTTATCATACTATTTATACAGAAGTTATTGGGGTGTGCATTCAACAACTTTGTTCCCGAGTAAAAAGTTACTTCAGTGTTTGTACCTAAGTTATCAAGTCCGCGGTATGTATATTACCATGTTATTTACACATAAATAACCGGGAGTTTGTTTCAACAACTTCTTTTACCCAGGATAAAAGGTTACCGCGGTGTATGTACATAGGTTCTTAGTATCAGGTCTATGATGCATATATTGTCATGCTATTTATATAGAAGTTACCGGGGGTATGTTTCCAACAAGTTTTTCCCCGGGTCCAAAGTTATCGTGATATTTGTACGTAAGTTATCAGGTCTATGGTTCATATATTACCATATTATTTACACAGAAGTTACAAAAGAGTATGTTTTCAACAATATTTTCCTCAAGTCAAAAATTAACCGTGGTGTTTGTACTTAAGTTTCAGGTCTGTTGTCCATATCTTACCGTGTTGTTTACAAAGAAGTTACCGGGGTATATTTTCAACAATTTTTTCCCCTAGTAAAAAATGTTTTGTAGCTCAAACAGTCGGTTCGATCGAAAAGTTGTTTTCGCATAAAGGAATCGCCGCGACCAGACCTTTGAAACTATATTCTATGTTGGTATGTTCCGATGATTTTTTCAGTCAAAATGAGACCAAGCCTTGCTAAGTAAGTTATCATCTGTAGTGCATATGTTATCTTGTTATTTATGTAGTAATTACCGGGGATACGTTTTTCAACAAACTTTTCTTCCCTGGGTCAAAAGTTACCGCGGTCTTTGTACTTGGGTTATCAGCTCTGTTGTGCTTGTATTACGATGCTATTTACACATAAGTTATGAGGGGGTATATTTTCTAACAATTCTTTTCTCTGTTAAAAAGTTATCGTGATGTTTGTACTTAGGTTATCGGATCTGCGGTGCTTATATTACCATATTATTGACACATAGCTTCTCATGCTATTTACACTGAAGTTACTGGGGTATGTTTCAAACAAATTTCCCCTGGGTCAAAGTTAATTTACTTAAGCTTCTCGTAGTAGAGTACTACGACGACGTAGTTCAGTTCTACCTTGAGATAACCCACCAGACCCATTGTTGAAATCACATATATCTACGGTTGCATCTCTTGCAGAGCCTCGCCAACCCCATCGTCAACATCGTCCTCACCATCATTAAAGCGTCTGCGCGACACCAGGCTACCTCCTCCATGTGAAGTGTAGCGTGGATGATGCCATAGAGAACCTCAAGAAAAAACCTTTTTATACTAATACTAAGTAGTAAAAAAAAGGTTGTTTTCATCTTTTAGTAAAAATAGATTTAAAAAATCAAGATTTTTTGGGTGTGAACAAGAGCCAAAGATGGTTCACCTGGTTATGGACCTAGGTTAGGTAGTGTGATCCTCCCCTAGACACTTTGTTTATTTTTGTTTCACGTGCTAACTACATATTCAACACTGAGTAGTAAATAAATGTCAAACACATTTGTTGTGTGTAGTGGACAACGTTCAAAAGCTTAGTTGGTCAGCGTGCTTGGTATTAACACCCCACGACCTGCGTTCGAGTCCTCCTACTTGCGGGAAAATACAGAGCGTCGCGAGCTCTCGATCGGATGGCAACCGAAGCGCTCGGATCCATAGCTAAATTGATGTGGTTCGGAAGTTAACTTTGTCGAATTCAATTATATTCCAAGCCGTCCGATCCATCGCTAAATTGATGTGGTTCGGAAGTTAACTTTGTCGAATTCAATTATATTCCAAGCTTTAGGAATGTTGTCTTAGCAAGATTTGAATTCCGTTGTAAAAAGATTCCAGTTATTTTTTATGTTTAGGTACCACAAGCAAATGGAGGTCTTTCATTTCGTAAAATAGGTTATTTAGAATTTCTACCTCTTGCCTTATGCATGTTGGACACATAATTTCTTCTCAACAGCACCGACGGCTGCTAAGAGCATCTGACGAAAAAGGGTTTCCCCCCGCTTTATATTATAAAGCAAACATCACCGATTACATCCGAAGCCGAAACAAACACACACCACACACCCAAGGCAAGATACAACGGTGACGGACACCGACACAGCACCCTACCGACTACCAAGCAAACTAAAGATGACGAGGAGGAAGACCACTTGGAGCCTGCAGAGACCTCCATCATGAGAACCCACAACAGAGAGGTGAGACGGACACCAACGAAGCCAAGACTCCAAAACGGTGCCTCCAAGAAGGGAAACAGCCAAGGATAGCCGCCACCGCTCGATCCCGAAGATCAGGTTTTCACCCGGAGCAAGACGAGGAGTGGGAACACCGCGACGGTGCCTTCAGGAAGGGTTACGACAACAACAGCCGCCGCCACCGCCGGCCAGTAAAACTTGGCAGGAGGTGTACCCCGGTGCTCACACCCCTCCGTCATACCCTAGCTCCGTCAACCACCTGCAACCACGCCACCCGCGTAACCATGATTGCCCGCCCACACCTGAGACGCGCGATCCGCCCACAAACGCTGTGCCTCCCACCACCAGGGCCGCCTCCCTACCATCCGACACCTCCACGGCCAACCAGGGCACCGGCTTTGGCCTTACCGACACCCCCAACCACTGACGGAGCCACCAGCGACCGTCCAGACCCGAAGAACGGTAGACCGGAGACCACGCAGCACTAGGCCGGGGAGAGGGGGAGGGGAGGAGCGGAACGAATCCACGGCCGGCACCCCTGCCGGCGGCGGAGGGCCACCACTAGCCCCCCATATCTCCTGACCAGCCCCCCCACCAGACACCTTCTGTGTCTCCCCACCATGGCCGTTGCCTCGGACCACCGCCGGACCACGAACAGCCGCCCGCCCATCGAGTGGAGAGATGGAGCCGCCACCACCAGCCGCCAAGGAGCCTAGGAGGAGCGTTGCCATGCCGCCCGCCGCTGACCAGGTCGCCGCGCGCACACACCGCCGCCACCAGCCCCCGCGCCAGATCTGCCACCGTACCTCCAACGAAGCAAAGCACCCGCAGCCGCCTCGCCACCTCCAAGCCGCCGCCGCCGCACCTGCACCCGTAGCCGCCGCAGCCAAGCGCGCCTGAAGCCGCACCGCCGAGCCCTGCCATAGCCCGGCGCCTCCGGTGGCCGGCCGTCCCGCACCAGCTGGGGGTTCCACACAGAGGGGAAGAAGAGGCCCCGCCGCCACCTACACCGGTCGGGCTTCGCCCGGCAGCGCCTCCAGGCGGCGGCGAGGGAAGGTGTGGGGGCAAAGGGGACGGGGAGGAAGCGGCGGCTAGGGTTCTAATGTCTACAACGCAACCTTTCTTCTTGTAGACTCGTGTTGGGCCTCCTAGCGCAGATTTTTGTAGGACAGTAGAAAATTTCCCTCAAGTGGATGATCTAAGGTTTATCAATCCGTGGGGGGCGTAGGATGAAGATGGTCTCTCTCAAACAACCCTGCAACCAAATATAAGAAATCTCTTGTGTCCCCAACACACCCAATACAATGGCAAATTATATAGGTGCACCAGTTCGGGAAAGAGATGGTGTTACAAGTGTAGTATGGATAGTAGATATAGGTTTTTGTAATCTAAAAATATAAAAATAGCAAGTTAGCAAGTAACAAAAGTGAGCACAAACGGTATTGCAATGCTCAGAAACAAGGCCTAGGGTTCATACTTTCACTAGTGCAATCTCTCAATAGTGCTAATATAATTGAATCATATAATAATCCCTCAACGTGCGACAAAGAATCACTCCAAAGTTCTTATCTAGCGGAGAACATAAGATGAAATTGTTTGTAGGGTACGAAACCACCTCAAAGTTATCCTTTCCGATCAATCTTTTAAGCTATTCCTATAAGTGTCACAAACAGCCCTAGATTTCGTACTAAAATAACACCATATGATACACATCAATCAACTCTAATGTCACCTAGATACTCCAATGTCACCACAAGTATCCGTGAGTCAATTATACGATATGCATCAAACAACTTCAGATTCATAATATTCAATCCAACACAAAGAACTTCAAAGAGTGCCCCAAGATTTCTGCCGGAGAAAGTAAGACAAAAACGTGCATCAACCCCTATGCATAGATTACCCCAATGTCACGATAATCCGCAAGTTGAGTGCCAAAACATATATTAAGTGAATCAATAGAACACCCCATTGTCACCACGGGTATCCACATGCAAGACATACATCAAGTATTCTGAAATCCAGCAAGTATTCAATCCGATAATGGTGAAACCTCAAAGGTAAAAACTCAATTCATCACAACAAGATAGAGAGGGAGAAACACCATATGATCCAACTATATTAACAAAGCTCGCGGTACATCAAAATCGTGCCAAATCAAGAACATGAGAGAGAGAGAGATCAACCACATAGCTATTGGTACATACCCTCAGCCCCGAGGGTGAACTAGTCTCTCCTCGTCATGGAGACCGCCGGGATGATGAAGATGGCCTCCGGTGATGATTTCCCCCTCCGGCAGGGTGCCGGAACATGATCCCGATTGAGTTTTCGTGGATAGAGAGGCTTGCAGCGGCGGAACTTCTCATCTAGGGTTTTTTCTGGGGTTTTCTATATTTATAGGAATTTTTGGCGTTGGTTTCACGTCAAGGGGGTGCCCGAGGGCTCCACAAGCTCGGGGGGCGCGCCCTGGGGGGGGGGCAGGCTTGTGGTCCCCTCGGCCACCTCCTGGTCTAGCTCCGGTGCTTCATGGGTCTCTTCTAGTCCATAAATGATCACCGTAAATTTTTAGCCCATTCCGAGAACTTTTATTTCTGCACAAAAAACAACACCACGGTAGTTCTGCTGAAAACAACGTCAGTCCGGGTTAGTTCCATTCAAATCATACCAAAACCATATAAAATTGTTATAAACATGGCATGAATACTTCATAAATTATAGATACGTTGGAGACGTATCAGCATCCCTAAGGTTAATTCCTGCTCGTCCTCGAGTAGGTAAATGATAAAAGAAATAATTTATGAAGTGTGAATGCTAGCATAGTATATTTGTTTGACAATGATACTTTCAATCACTTTTCCTAGCATCATAGAAGCAACTCTTTCTAATAAAACTCATCATGATAAAGTAGGAATCAATTCACATGTTATGGTTCAAACAAGGCATTCTCTTGAAACTTAACAACATATGTTCTTAGTCACCAAACAATTGCAATTCAACTTATTTTCAACAAAGTCTAAGTAAGAGCTCCACATACTCAATTATCATATAGAATTCTATGATTGCTAATACTCAAAGCATATTTTTAGAACAAATATCATCCATCGAACACAGAGAAAGATAGGGGCTTAATGTTTCATCTCCCAACTCATTTATCATAGAGATAATTGTCAACAATAATAATTCATGATCAAGTATATTTGACGGGATATATATGTCTGGATCTTTCCCCACCACAGATGCATCCCAACTAAAGAATAGGTTGGAATAAGAAATTGACAAAAGTAAAAGATAAGCCCTCCGCAGAGGGAAGCATGGATTTGCAGAGGTGCCAGAGCTCATTGCTTAAAACAGAGATGAATACATTTTGAGAGGCACGCCTTTCCTGTCAACGTCACGACCGAGAGTTCTCAATATCTTCCATGCTAAACACATTATAGGCGGTTCCCAAGCGGAAAGGTAAAGTTTTACTCCCCCTCAGGCATTCAAACATGAGCCATGGCTAGCCGAATCCTCGGGTGCCCTCCATACAATCAACTTTCCGGGGGAGTTTTTTTTGTTATTTTTCGTTTTGATCATAGGACTGGGTCCCAATTACCAGCCTCTCTCGTGCAATGACAAGTGAATAAACACCCATCATGAGAATAACCCACTTAGCATGGAAGATACTGACCACCCCCTTCCGCTCCATGAGCGGTACAGGCACACAAAACAGATGCTTATTTGAATGATTAGAGGTGGCACATGCAAATTTACTTGGAACGGCAGAGTAGTACCGTATATAGGTAGGTATGGTAGACACTCATGGAAGAAACTTGGCTCATGGATTTTGGATGCACAAGCAGTATTCCCGCTTAGTACAGAAATTTTGGCTAGCAAAAGATTCTAAACAACAAGCACCACATGTTGGAGGATCCATAACAATATAACTTCGATGCAAATATACCTAAACATAACTCATTACGTTGTCTTCCATGTCCAACTTCAACTAATTTGCTCAAGTGAAAATAATTAATGGGTATTCACAATCATAAAATATATCCAAGATAATATATTTGTATGTGAAAGTTCTCTTCCATATACTATCTTTCATGAATTACTTGCATGACTAATATTATGATTGTCGAACTTCAATAGATTTTATTTTCTAAACCAAATGTGAAATATTTCTAAGTATGAGACAAGCATATGAAGCACATATAATTTTCAACTTTATGATATTCAATTCATTCCACAATTTACTCGTAGGATATAAGTGAAGCACAAGAGTAAATGACAAACTAATCTGAAAGATAGAAGTGATGATCAATGAGTAGTCAAACAATTAAGTAGCTATGTGAGGACTCTCTCTCATCCAAGATTTCAGATCCAATGATTTTATTCAAACAACAAGCGAAATGAAAATAAAAGGGAACACCAAGGATAGCACACATCATGTGAAGAAGCAAAAACTTAGGCTCAACCAAGACTAACCGATAATTGTTGATGAAGAAAGGTGGGATGCCTACCGGGGCATCCCCAAGCTTAGATGCTTCAGACTTCTTGGAATATTAACTTGGAATGCCTTGGGAATCCCCAAGCTTGAGCTCTTGTGTCTCCTTTATTCCTCTCATATGACAGTTTCCCTAATTCTTAAACCCTTCATCCACACAAAACTCAACAAGAACTCGTGAGATAAGTTAGTATAAATCAATGCAAAACCTTATCATTATCTACTGTAACAAATCACTAAAATTATTATTAAACATTGCATACTAAATGCCTCTGCATATTTAATACTCCTATCCACAAATAGAAACATTAAACAAGCAAACATATGCAAACAATGCAAACATAACAGCAATCTGTCTAAACAGAACAGTCTGTAAAGGATGAAGCAAGATCCATACTTATTTAACTCAAAAAATTCTGAAAATTTACCACACTATGGAAAATTTATAATATCTTACTGTGTCAAAATTTCAAGCTTTTATCACATTCTGACTTTTCTGGGAATTTTTACAATAGCGATAAACTTTCTGTTTTGAAACAGCAATTCATGAACGTGCAAACTAAGCATGGTGAAGGCTATACTTGACACTTTTATTGAAACAAAAGATAGAAAACATGAATCTAAATAACAGAAAGCAAGTATAAACAAAATAAAATGACACTCCAAGCAAAACTCATATCATGTGACGAATAAAAATATAGTTCCGAGTGAGGGTACCGATAATGTTGAAGACGAAAGAGGGGATGCCCCGGAACGCATCCCCAAGCTTAGTTGCTTGGATATTCCTTGAATATTACCTTGGGGTGCCTTGGACATCCCCAAGATTAGGGTCTTGCCACTCCTTATTCTCCTCATATCGACATCTCACTCAAAACTTGAAAACTTCAATCACACAAAACTTAATGGAACTTCGTGAGATGCGTTAGTATAATAAAACAAATCATTCACTTGGGTACTGTCAAGACAAGATTCATAATTGTTCTCACATAGTAACTACTGTATTCTATCATTTCCATAATTTATATTGATCAATATAAGCCATAGAAACTATAAAACAAGCAAACTATGCATTGAAAATAGAATCTGTCAAAAAGAAAATAGTCTGTAATGATCTGAATAAACACCATACTTCTGCAACTCATAAAATTCTGAAATATTAGGACAACGTAGGCAATTTGTATTTCAATCATGTTTAAAAATTTCAGATCAAAAGCACGTTCCAGTGAATTATAGAAATTCCTGGACTTAGCGCAAAAGTTTCTGTTTTTGCACAGAATCAAGTGAACTATCATCCACACTATCCCAAAGGTTTTACTTGGCACTTTATTGAAACAAAAACTATAAAACATGATTAATACAGTAGCTTAATCATGTGAATACACAAAAACAGTAGGTATAAATATTGGGTTGTCTCCCAACAAGCGCTTTTCTTTAATGCCATTTTAGTTAGGCATGATGATTTCAATGATGCTCACATAAAAGTAAAGAATTAAAACACAAATGGGGCATCATGAATCACATGGAAAGCACATTTATGCCTAACATACTTCCTATGCATAGGGATTTTGTGATCAAACAATTTATGGGAGCAAGAATCAACTAGCATAGGAATGCAAAACAAGCATGACTTTAAGATTTTCAACACATAGAGAGAAAACTTGATATTATCGCAATACCTCCAAGCATATGTTCCTCTCTCATAATAATTTTCAGTAGCATCATGAAGGAAATCAACAATATAACTATCACATAAAGTATTCTTTTCATGATCCACAAGCATAGAAATTTTATTACTCTCCACATAAGCAAATTTATTCTCATTCATAATAGTGGGAGCAAACTCAACAAAATAACTATCATGTGATACTTGATTAAAATCATGATGACAAGTTTCATGGTTATTATTATTCTTTATAGCATACATGTCATCACCATAATCATCATAGATAGGAACTTTGTTGTCATAATCAATTGAAACCTCTTCCAACAGAGTGGATTCATCACTAAATAAAGTCATGACCTCTTCAAATCCACTTTCATAATTATTACAATAAGAATCAACACCCTCCAAAATAATGGGATCATTATTACCTAGAGTTGACACTCTTCCAAACCCACTTTCATCAATATAATCAGCATAAATAGGAGGCATGCTATCATCATAATAAATTTTCTCATCCAAACTTGGGGGACTAAAAATATCATCTTCATAAAATATAGCATCCCCAAGCTTATGGCTTTGCATATCATTAGCATCATGGATATTCATAGAAAGCAAACTAACAACATTGCAATAATGCTTATCATTCAAAGATTTTATGCCAAACATTTTATAAAATTCTTCTTCTAACACTTTGGCACAATTTTCTGATCCATCATTTTCAAGAAAGACATCATAAAGATAAAGAAGTTGATGCAACTTCAATTCCATTTTTTTAGTTTTCTTTTTATAAACCAAACTAGTGAATAAATAAGAAACAAATAGATTCAATTGCAAGATCTAAAGATATACCTTCAAGCACTCACCTCCCCGGCAACGGCGCCAGAAAAGAGCTTGATGTCTACTATGCAACCTTTCTTCTTGTAGACTCGTGTTGGGCCTCCGAGCGTAGAGTTTTGTAGAACAGTAGAAAATTTCCCTCAAGTGGATGACCTAAGGTTTATCAATTCATGGGAGGCGTAGAATGAAGATGGTCTCTCTCAAACAACCCTGCAATCAAATACAAGAAATCTCTTGTGTCCCCAACACACCAAATACAATGCCAAATTGTATAGGTGCACTAGTTCGGCGAAGAGATGGTGATAAAAGTGTAGTATGGATAGTAGATATAGGTTTTTGTAATCTGTAAATATAAAAACAGTAAGGTAGCAAGTAACAAAAGTCAGCACAAACGGTATTGCAATGCTTAGAAACAAGTCCTAGGGTTCATACTTTCACTACTGCAATCTCTCAATAGTGCTAACATAATTGAATCATATAACAATCCCTCAACGTGCGACAAAGAATCACTCCAAAGTTCTTATCTAGCGGAGAACATAAGATGAAATTGTTTGTAGGGTACGAAACCACCTCAAAGTTATCATTTCCGATCAATCTTTTGAGCTATTCCTATAAGTGTCACAAACAGCCCTAGAGTTTGTACTAAAATAACACCATATGATACACATCAACCATCTCTAATGTCACCTAGATACTCCAATGTCACCACAAGTATCCGTGAGTCAATTATATGATATACATCAAACAACTTCAGATTCATAATATTCAATCCAACACAAAGAACTTCAAAGAGTGCCCCAAGATTTCTACCAGGGAAAGTAGGACGAAACGTGCATCAACCCCTATGCATAGATTACCCCAATGTCACGATAATCCGCAAGTTGAGTGCCAAAACATATATCAAGTGAATCAATAGAACACACCATTGTCACCACGGGTATCCACATGCAAGACATACATCAAGTGTTCTCAAATCCAGCAAGTATTCAATCCGATAATGGTGAAACCTCAAAGGTAAAAACTCAATTCATCACAACAAGATAGAGAGGGAGAAACACCATATGATCCAACTATATTAACAAAGCTCGCGGTACATCAAAATCGTGCCAAATCAACAATACGAGAGAGAGAGAGAGAGAGAGAGATCAAACACATAGCTGCTGGTACATACCCTCAGCCCGGAGGGTGAACTACTCCCTCCTAATCATGGAGACCGCCGGGATGATGAAGATGGCCTCCGGTGATGATTTCCCCCTCCGGCAGGGTGCCGGAATAGGGTCCCGATTGAGTTTTCATGGATACAGAGGCTTGCGGCGGTAGA
Organism: Elymus sibiricus; assembly: GCA_039707655.1. Taxonomy (NCBI): domain Eukaryota; kingdom Viridiplantae; phylum Streptophyta; class Magnoliopsida; order Poales; family Poaceae; genus Elymus; species Elymus sibiricus. Next base: position 3,727,136 of record CM077676.1, read on the forward strand.
ACTTCTCATCTAGGGTTCTTTCTGTGGTTTTCTATATTTATAGGAATTTTTGATGTTGGTTTCACATCAAGGGGGTGCCCGAGCGCCCCACAAGCTCGGGGGGCGCGCCCTGGGGGGGGGCTCCCCCAGGCTTGTGGCCCGCTCGGCCACCTCCTGGTCTGGCTCCAGTGCTCCGTGGGTCTCTTCTGGTCCATAAATGATCATCGTAAAGAACTTCAAAGAGTGCCCCAAGATTTCTGCCGGAGAAAGTAATACGAAAACGTGCATCAACCCCCATGCATAGATTACCCCAATGTCACGATAATCCGCAAGTTGAGTGCCAAAACATATATTAAGTGAATCAATAGAACACCCCATTGTCACCACAGGTATCCACATGCAAGACATACATCAAGTGTTCTCAAATCCAGCAAGTATTCAATCCGATAATGGTGAAACCTCAAAGGTAAAAACTCAATTCATCACAACAATATAGAGAGGGAGAAACATCATATGATCCAACTATATTAACAAAGCTCGCGGTACATCAAGATCATGCCAAATCAAGAATACGAGAGAGAGAGAGAGAGAGAGAGAGATCAAACACATAGCTGCTGGTACATACCCTCAGCCCGGAGGGTGAACTACTCCCTCCTAATCATGGAGACCGCCGGGATGATGAAGATGGCCTCCGGTGATGATTTCCCCCTCCGGCAGGGTGCCGGAATAGGGTCCCGATTGAGTTTTCATGGATACAGAGGCTTGCGGCGGCAGAACTTCTCATCTAGGGTACTTTCTATGGTTTTCTATATTTATAGGAATTTTTGACGTTGGTTTCACGTCAAGGGGGTGCCCGAGCGCCCCACAAGCTCGGGGGGCGCGCCCTGGGGGGGGGGGGGGCTCCCCCCAGCTTGAGGCCCGCTCGGCCACCTCCTGGTCTGGCTCCAGTGCTCCGTGGGTCTCTTCTGGTCCATAAATGATCACCGTAAATTTTCAGCCCATTCCGAGAATTTTATTTCTACACAAAAAACAACACCACGGTTGTTCTGCTGAAAACAGCGTCAGTCCGGGTTAGTTCCATTCAAATCATACCAAAACCATATAAAATTATTGTAAACTTGGCATGAATACTTCATAAATTATTGATACGTTGGAGACGTATCAGGTTCCCCCGTCCGCTCGCGGGAGCGGTGCGGGGGTAAGGGGGACCTTTCCCTTATCAGTCTGCACCTATTTAGGGCCTTTTTCCTGCAAAGAGCATCTACAATCACAGATACCTAATATGAGTTGTCAAATGCCATTTAATGATTACCAATTCCATTCAAAACCATGCAACGACATGATCTACATACAAATACTACTACAACTAAACGACCCGTCCTCCTTGTCAGATATGTTGATGAAGTTAGTGCCGGAGCCGCCTGCCTTGCGGTCATTGGCTGCCGGGCGCACCTCCGGCTCGTCGTCCTCCTCAAACTCGGCGAAGATCTCGTCGATCTCCTTTTTCCGCCGGCGGAGGAAGCGGCGGTTGCCCTCCACCTCGTACTCCGACTCGAAGGACTCGAGGAGCTCATGCTGCTCCGCCAAGTCGTCCACCTGGGCCGCATCTAACCCTGCTATGGTGTGGGCCATGTCGAAGCCTGTAGGCGCCAGATCTGCCTCTACCGCCTCCTCAGGCTCCTCCTCCTCCGCGTCCTCCTCCGCTAGCTCCGGCTCCTCCTCCATGGCAGCTTCGTCCTCCTCCAGCTTTGCCTCCTCCTCCTCCTCCTCCTCGGACTCCTGCGGCGAATCCGAAGGCAGGCCGGTAGCAATCCGAGCATCATGCTTGCCCTGGATCTCCTCTAGCAGCTCCAACCGGTGCTCCGGCATCAACATGGAGTAGGTGGTGATCCTCTGTCGGGCCTTGGCTAGCGGCTATGGCGAGCGGATGGATGGTGGCGGTGTGGAGGGGAGGGAGAGGGAAGCAATGGGGACGAGCTAGGGTTGGCATGCCACGTCCGTCTTAAATAGCCATACTTTCTCCCTCAGGCGGCATGCCCAAGTGGCGCCATGATTGCGTCCACACCGAAGACCAGAGGAGGCGCCCGTCGGACCGGCGGTTTATGTGTGTGTCCGCGTGGGCCTTTGCGGTCAGTCTACATGGCAGTCGCGTCAGGGCGCGTCTGGGTGTCCCCATATCCGCCCAAAATATGGGTCGGGTATGGAGAGTGCCAGTCAGTCCGGGCATTTGGGCCGGTTGTGGGGAGCCCGGTTGGGTGCTATTTTTTCGTCCGGTCAGTGACCAGGCTGCCCGCCCGGGTGTTTGGTGTGGATTTGAGGGCTCCCGTCGTAGATGCTCTAAGGAAGATCAGTTGGCTACCAACCCCAAGAGTACAATACCATTTACAAATACAAAGCCTTGAAAAAACCCTTTACAAATACAAAGTCTCTAGAAAAGAAAGAATTGAACCCACCAAATTCGATCATATTCCAAAAAAATTAGGAAAATTTGAATTTGGTTATAAAGCATCCCAATAAAAAATTTATTATGTTTTTAGGTGCCACAAAGAAAAATGGAAGCTTTTCAATAGGTTATGTAGATTTTTTGTTTCCAACAATGCAGGAGAGCTACCACATGGTGTACGTGGTGAGCAACCTACAAGCAAATAATGCAGGAGAGCTGCATGCATATAAATAGATAGGTAAGAAACATCAGTAAAACATTCATGACCACTTGAAACAGGCTTTCGCCCCGCTTTATAAATAAAGGACATTTACATTTGTGCCTCTAACTCGAACCCACTACTCAGATTTGCCCCTAATTTTGAAGCATGCTCAAATTTGCCCCTCTACCGTTAGTTGCACTTATAAAAATGCCCTTCTGTGCCGTTACCATCCAGTCAAAGTCCATTGACCGTTTTCTGGGCATTTGCTGGACATTTTTGCCCCTCTCTTCATGTGTCACTTACAAGTGGGACCCACTGAAGAAAACTAAAAAGAAAAACCCTATCTACCTGTAGGGTAACGCAGCAGAAAACAAAAAATTTCCGACCTACGCACCAGCCCAGGATCACTATGGAGACTGCATACAAGGTTTGATCATTTTCGTTACCGACTCGTAGCGCAGCGGAAGTAGAGTCGATGACGAACGGCGGTGCAGATCCCCGCAGCTAGGATTTTACAACCTCCCAACCGCGAGGATGTATACCCTCATCTGCCCCGCGGACAGCCCTCCGGGAGGCGGTCGCACAGTCCCCCGGACGGTGTCGCGGACAGCCCTTCGGGAGGACCTCCGAAACTCGGACTGTCACTCGGACAGCCCTTCGGGAGGACCTCCAAAACTCGGACGGTCACACGGACAGCCCTTCGGGAGGCACTCTCGAACTAAGACCGAAACTACGATCTCTCTACAGAGTTGCACACATACGGTGTCATCTATCCGGCAGGGCTTCGCCGTCCAGAACTAGTTCCTGCCGGAACCCAGACAGCCTTTCGGCTCTACGAAACTATTTCGCTGGGAGGGAGAGAAGAATGCCAGATCATGCATGGCTTTGTATGTGAGAGCAAGAATCTGAAGATGGCAGCCATCTCCCTTCCTATTTATAGGAAATCCCAAGGGGAATATCCCTTTCTCAAAAGGAATATGCCTTTGGAATATCCCTTTCTCAAAAGGAATATGCCTTTCTCAAAAATATCCAAAAAGTGCTTTCACTATTCACGACGACATTTTTCAGCGTCTGATCGAACTGAAAATATTCATGTGGGCTTAGAACAATTCTAGTACCCACCAAAATAATTTTCAACGCGAGCCGGAACAATTCCGGTTTAGTGATTTCATCTGCGAAAAGCATCTGAAGCGGTTTCGGCAGCTCCGGAACATTTCCGGTTTTCATTCCAGATAATTCCAAAAAGTTTTCAGAACGATTCTGGCACCCTCCAAGAATTATCAGGCATGTGCCAAGACCAATTTGACTTTATGGTATCCCCTGAAACAACTTTTCCAGTTTCACCGAAACTCATCCGGTGACCTCTCTCTGCGGAACTTTTCCGCTGTCCGAAACTTTTCCGGCGTCCGAAACTTTTTCGGTGTTTTTCTCTCAGACTCCCTGTCTAGCATTCAACAGATAGATGACCCTTAAGCGTGTGACCCTATAGGTTCATTGAAGCATAGACATGACCCGGAACCCCTTCCGATCAATGATCAACATCGGAGCCGTGGACACCCATATTGACCCCTATACCCACACGAATGAATATTCGAGTGAACCTCCAGTTGCCGTGTGCTATTCCTGTTGCTTCGCGATATGTTAGCAAATACCCGAGGTGAGACATGTAGGCATCCCCGTGGATCAACAACTTGTCCACTATGCCAGTTACCTCGTTACCGGTATTGTTCTCTTTTCTCGTTCCCGTGTTCCGGCATCCCCGTGATCAAATCACAAAGTGTCTGGCCAGACGATGATGGATACCGTAACACCGAGAGGGCCCAGAGATATCTCTCCATCGTCGGAGGAGCAAATCCCAATCTTGAGCTATCAAGTTACTTGACATACTTTTCCATGAACCCGTAAGCCGCCGTAATAGCCACCCATTTACGGATGACGTTTAACAAACCCCAAAGTTCATGAAGCAAGCATGAAGAAACTCGATACTCTCATGGTCTAAGGAATCATGCAAACATTAACCATCTCTGTGTTATTTAACCATTAACTAATGACGAATGTATCTCATAGCATAACATCAATTCGGGTCGATTCAACACAAGTGTTCTACCAACAATTGTGCCCTCAAAATTGCCGGCATAGTCATGCCCATGATCAGGAAAACAGGATCATCATGCAATACTTGAGCCAGTCATAGAGGCTTGACTAGGAATACTTTTTACCGTTTATTATCCCACACGTGCACATGAGTTTCCCTCCAAGCCTCGTTTTATTTGCAGACTCGAGAATCATTGCAGTTATAGCATGGAACATAAACATAATTATGAACAGGGAGATAATCAATAACATTTATTATTGCCTCTAGGGCATATCTCCTACAGACTCCCACTTGCACTAGAGTCAATAATCTAGTCAATGCTAATGCACTTTACACCTATGGCATACTGGTGTAAAATATGCTTCGCATGTGGTATAGCCTGATGTCCAACGGATCTGACGACTTCAGCTCCGTGTGTAACTTTGCATATCCCCGCGTTTTCACGCTTTCACAAAATTCATATTTTGTGTAGACTTGGCTTTGCATATGTGTGAATCATTGGTCGAAACCTGATTCCTCAGACTGAGCTATGGAGCAACTATCTGCAATAGTGTCCCATAGACCAAAGCCATCTTGGAACCATACTAAGTTCATGAATGAACTATATGATTCAACAACTTCTTTGTCACTTCTTAAGCGTCAACATACTTAGCCTTTGTTATAGAATTCGCCACAGTATCTTGTTTGGAACAATTTCCAACTACCGTGCCACCATATTGTGTATTACACAAAACCCTTAAGTTAAATCGAAAATCGCATGGAGCATTGATGAAGACTGTATCGATGTAATTACTTACAACGAGTACTTCATAATCTCTGCTTGCGAGAAAACATGTCATCACTACTACTCTAGTACTCAATGACATCTTTCACTGTTGTCCTATGATCAGTACTTTGATCACTTTGGTATCTATACTCGCAACAACTTTGGAGTATTGGACATATCTGGTTGTTTTTACATACCATGGAATACATGATTAATCCAAACACAAGAGTGTGTGGAATCACCATCATGTATTTTGCTCATCAGTGTTTTGGGACACCGAGTCTTGCAAAAACTCTTTCCATGTGACTTTGGCAAGAATCACTCCTTGACGGTTTTCAATGCTAAAAGGTTTTAACATCTTGTCAATATGTATTCATAGCTTAGCCCCATTAGGTAAATCTATCTCCATAGATCATCATGCCTAATATTGAGGCTATTTAGCCTAAGCACTTCATCGAAAAACTATTTTCAAATGAAGTCCTAATTCGTGTCAAGAAATTTATTTCCAATTAACAATGTGTCAAGTACACAAGGTTTTTAGAAATATTATTATGCTCCCACTTACTTTCTTGAATCACAAGTATCTTCGATACCCATTTGATGAAGTCAAACCCCTTTGACCATTCCATCAAAAACGAAGATTCCAACTCCACTTTGCTCTCTTCTGTCCATCGCTGGAACTCTGAAGTTTGCATACTTACTAGCATCCTCTGGATCAACAATTTACTTTGGACTGTATCACATATAAGTCCTAGGTTTCATTTCCATCAGATGGAAATCCTTTTGTCATCCATGTTTCATATCTCATGATTGATATATGAATTAATTGCTAGTTCAACCCGAACCGACCTCAAGCATCGCTACGGTGAAACAACCTCATCGTAGTCAACTCCTTGAACTTGTTATTTCAACAAGTCGAGCTTTATGGATAAAACATTTTTATCCGTATCAGTTTTTAGTTCCATAAATATTCGTTAGACTCTAAGTCTTTAGAAAGGTGTATCAAGATTTTAATCTCGAACCACTTATATGGAAACTATCTCGGATTGTATTTGGCATTTAACCAATTCCGGAGTCAGGGCCCATCAACGCTTCCTTGTGTATCGTAGGTATACTGTTGTCTAACAACAATATCTCGTATGCGCACCTGAGAGGTTTGCATGAGTTTTTCCTACGCGGTTCAGCTGCAAGTTCGACCGAAGTCCATACATCTCATGTAGAGGCTTCCGTATCAGTCGCAGTAGGAAACGCCGGAATCACTTCCAAGGTTCCTTTCCTTTGACCTGATGACGAAGATACTGGTTATCTCGTCGAGTTGCACTGTCCTCCCACTCACCTTTTGTAAGAACTATTCTCTTTTAAAAGCATACCGTTTTGCGGCAAAACCCTTTGCCTCGGTATAGTGGTGGGGAAATACCCAATGACTTGGGATAACCTTAAAAAGTAGCACTTGTCTGATTTGGAATAGGTTTGTAACCTTTTACACAAGCCCCATATTCCAAATGTTAAGAAAAGATATAACATGGTTGGGCGTACCATACCATGGCGTCATTTCAATAGACCTGATGGAGCTCTTTTCAGTGAAAAAGCCGCAGTCTCTAAAGCATCACTTTAAAAGGGATAATGGCAATTTTATTTATGTCATCTTTGATCTTACCATGTCAAAAATGGTTCGATTACATCTTCACGGACTTTCCACTTGCAGTGGTGTTCCAGGAGGTGCAAGTTATGAAACCCCTTTCATAACTCATTAGACATTCGCTAAAGTTGTAACTCAAATATTCCTTTCTGCAATCGAATTGTAGAAACATAATTTTGTTGTTACAATAACTTCTACTTCATTTTTGAAAACCTTATGAATGAATTCAAAAGATCCAGACTTACGTCTCAACAAGTAAATATCCATATATCTACTTGAGTCATTTCTGAAGATAGACAAATCCACTACTTGCAACAACATTTATTGGACTACACACATCATAATGTATGATCACCAATATGTTCTTTGCTCGTTCCTTATGGCCTGTGAACGGTATTTCAGTCACTTCACTTTTCAGAGGAAAGTTGCAAGTGTCAGATGATTCAAAATCAAACGACTTCAAAATCCATCACAATGGAATTTTCCATGCGGGTTTCTTCAATGTGACCAAATGCAGTGCCACACTTGTGTGGTATTCTTTTAGTCTTGCGACATTTAGCGTCAGTGTTATGGATGTATCATATTACCATCAATATTCATAGCATACATCCCATCCTGTATGGAAGCATGGCCCTTCATTTTATTCATAACATCGAACATCAAAAGTCCTCTTATGAATAACCTTCTTGCAAAATACCTTATGCAAAGGGCTAGAGTGTATGAAACTCTAAATGAATTATGAAAGTAAATACAGAGGCAATGTATTAATATCAATATTCATAACATACGTCTCATTCATAATGAAAGTATGGCCCTTATGTTATTCATAACACCGAACATCAAAAGTTCTCTTATGAACAACCTTCTTGCAAGATACCTTATGCAAAGGGCTAGAGTGTGAAACTCTAAAATGAATTATGAAAGTAAATACATAGGCAATGTATTAATATCAATATTCATAACATACGTCTCATTCATAATGAAAGTATGGCCCTTATGTTATTCATAACACCGAACATCAAAAGTTCTCTTATGAACAACCTTCTTGCAAGATACCTTATGCAAAGGGCTAGAGTGTGAAACTCTAAAATGAATTATGAAAGTAAATACATAGGGAATACACCGATGGAAGGCATAGTAACTTTTACTATGTTCCCTATGTGTATCTTAACCTCATTCCTGGCTAGTCTTTCAGGCCATAGTAGTTCTTACATCGAGTTGCAACAGAATGCAATCAAGCGGGTATCTTTGTGATTAACTCACAATACCCAAGAATTAGTGATTAACATGTTTAACCATAATTCCCAAGAACTATATCTTTGACCAGCCTTCTATACATCAAAAACTTGTATGACATTCATACATGAGCTGGATATTCCAGTCTTCTTTCTTATTTGCCATTATACTTCTAACAGTTTAACTTTTAGTATTTCTCCTACTCTCAGAAGAAGCACCCAACTTAAGAGTGGCGATAGCCCCGGACTTCCTAGGCGTGAAAGTTTCACTAACACCCTTCGGACACTTCCTTTCTCTTTAAGTTGTTGTTTTATTCACCTTTCATCATATGACAGGCGTTCTCCTGGATCCCTCTCTTATCAGTCAAATGCCTAGTAAACACTTTTACTAATAGTTTGCAAACAAACATGGCTTTAGATATCTCATATCTTTCAGCCTTTGTTTGTATCTGAAAATTAATTTTCAGTTCCATGAATATCACATAACTATCCCAAAACTTTCGGAGTTCGGGTCTCATGGAAGCAAACATATTTCACTTGACCGTAACGGAATTTTAGCTTTTGGATCGAAGGACGAGAGTCATATCATTGTTGGGAAACGTTGCAAGGGAAACAAAAAATTTCCTACGCACACGCAAGATCTATCCATGGTGATGAGCATCTACGAGAGGGAGAGTGAATCTACATACCCTTGTAGATCGCTAAGCGGAAGCGTTAATAAACGCGGTTGATGTAGTCGAACGTCTTCGCGATCCAAATCGCCGAGCGTCCCGCGATCCAATCACGATCCTTCCGATCTAGTGCCGAACGGACGGCACCTCCGCGTTCAACACACGTACGGCTTGATGACGCCTTCACCTCCTCGATCCAGCGAGCGATGGTGAAGTAGTGGTTGAGTTCCAGCAGCACGACGGCGTGGTGATGGTGGTGAGGAACAATCTCTGCAGGGCTTCGCCATTCGCTACGGAGATTATGACGGAGGAACTAGAGGGTTAGGGTTGCCGCACACGGCTTGGGGAAATCTTGATTTGTCCCGTGTGCTAGCCCTGTCCCTCTATTTATATGTTGAGCCTTGGGGTCTAAACTTGGAGTAAAAGCCTCCTCCAGGTCGGTTTTGCCCGCACAAGGTCGGTTTGGCCCGCAGAAAAAGAGTCCAACTCGGATCCCTGCCGAACCGTGCACAACCGCGCACAAGCGGTAGTACCGCTCACAAGCGGTAGTACCGCTTGGGCGGTAGTACCGCTTCACACAAGCGGTAGTACCGCTCGGGCGGTAGTACCGCTTCACACAAGCGGTAGTACCGCTTACGCGGCAGCAAAACTACTTTTTGCACTTTCCAATACCTCGTGGGCTTTATCCCTTTGGCTCATATAAAGTGTCGCTGCACCCGAACACTTCGGTAAACATCCGGAACCCCTTCCGGTGAACTCCGGAACTTTTCCGGAGATCAAAACACTATTATCACATATATCAATCTTTACCTCCGGACTCTTCCGGAGATCCTCGTCATGTCCGGGATCTTATCCGAGACTCCGAACAACTTTCGGTCACCAACATAATAACTCAATTATACTAATCGTCACCAAACGTTAAGTGTGTAGACCCTGCGGGTTCGAGAACTATGCAGACATGACCGAGACACCTCTACGGCCAATAACCAATAGCGGGACCTGGATGCCCATATTGGCTCCTACATATTCTACGAAGATCTTTTATCGGTCGAACCTCTATGTCAAGGATTCAGTTAATCCCGTATGCTGTTCCCTTTGTTCTTCGGTATGTTACTTGCCCGAGATTCGATCGTCGGTATCTCTATACCTAGTTCAATCTCGTTACCGGCAAGTCTCTTTACTCGTTCCGTAATACAAGATCTCGTGGCTAACACTTTAGTCACATTGCTTGCAAGGCTCATTGTGATGTTGTATTACCGAGTGGGCCCTGAGATACCTCTCCGTCATACGGAGTAACAAATCCCAGTCTTGATCCATGCCAACCCAACAGACACCCTCGGAGATACCTGTAGAGCACCTTTATAGTCACCCAGTTACGTTGCGACGTTTGATACACACAAGGTATTCCTCCGGTGTCAGTGAGTTGCATGATCTCATGGTCAAAGGAACAGATACTTGACATGCAGAAAACAATAGCAATAAACTGACACGATCATATGCTACGTTCGTAGTTTGGGTCTTGTCCATCACATCATTCTCCTAATGATGTGATCCTGTTATCAAATGACATCTCATGTCAATGGCTAGGAAACCTTAACCATCTTTGATCAACGAGCTAGTCAACTAGAGGCTTACTAGGGACACAGTGTTGTCTATGTATCCACACATGTATTTGAGTTTCCAATCAATACAATTATAGCATGGATAATAAACGATTATCATGAACAAGGAAATATAATAATAACCAATTTATTATTGCCTCTAGGGCATATTTCCAACAGTCTCCCACTTGCACTAGAGTCAATAATCTAGTTCACATCACTATGTGATTTACATTGTAATGAATCGAACACCCATGCAGTTCTGGTGTTGTTCATGTTTAGCCCTTGGAAGAGGTTTAGTCATCGGATCTGCAACATTTAGATCCGTGTGTACTTTGCAAATATTTATGTCGTCCTCCTTGATGTAATCGCGGATGGAATTGAAACGTCGCTTTATGTGTCTGGTCCTCTTGTGAAATCTTGGTTCCTTGGCTAGAGCAATGGCACCAGTATTATCACAAAACAGAGTCATTGGGTTAAGTGCACTAGGCACTACTCCAAGATCTGTCATGAACTCCTTCATCCAGACACCTTCCTTCGCCGCCTCCGAGGCAGCGATGTACTCCGCTTCGCATGTAGAATCAGCTACCACGCTTTGCTTGGAATTGCACCAGCTAACCGCACCCCCATTAAGAATAAATACGTATCCGGTTTGCGACTTAGAGTCATCCGGATCAGTGTCAAAGCTTGCATCGACGTAACCCTTTACGACGAGCTCTTGATCACCTCCATAAACGAGAAACATATCCTTAGTCCTTTTCAGGTACTTCAGGATATTCTTGACCGCCGTCCAGTGTTCCATTCCTGGATCACTTTGAAACCTTCCGACCATACTTATGGCAAGGCTGACATCGGGTCTTGTGCACAGCATTGCATACATGATAGAGCCTATGGCCGAAGCATAGGGGATGCCACTCATCTTTTCTCTATCTTCTGCAGTCACTGGGCATTGAGTCTTACTCAAACTTCACACCTTGCAATACAGGCAAGAACCCCTTCTTGGACTGATCCATTTTGAACTTCTTCAAAACTTTATCAAGGTATGTGCTTTGTGAAAGTCCTATTAAGCGTCTCGATCTATCTCTATAGATCTTGATGCCTAATATGAAAGCAGCTTCTCCTAGGTCCTTCATTGAAAAACTCTTGTTCAAATATTCCTTCACGCCTTCCAACATTTCTATATTGTTTCCAATCAGCAATATGTCATCCACATATAATATTAGAAACGCTATAGAGCTCCCACTCACTTTCTTGTAAATACAAGCTTCTCCGTAAACTTGTATAAACTCGAACGCTTTGATCACCTCATCAAAACGAAGATTCCAACTCCGAGATGCTTGCACCAGTCCATAAATGGATCGCTGGAGTTTGCAAACTTTGTCAGCATTCTCTGGATCGACAAAACCTTCTGGTTGCATCATATACAACTCTTCCTTAAGGTAACCGTTAAGGAACGCTGTTTTGACATCCATCTGCCAAATTTCATAATCGAAAAAGGCAGCTATTGCTAACATGATTCTGACGGACTTAAGCATCGCTACGGGTGAGAAGGTCTCATCGTAGTCAACTCCTTGAACTTGTGAAAAACCCTTTGCCACAAGTCGAGCTTTATAGACGGTGACATTACCGTCCGCGTCCGTCTTCCTCTTAAAGATCCATTTGTTCTGAATGGCCTTACGCCCTTCAGGTAATACTTCCAAAGTCCATACTTTGTTTTCATACATGGATCCCATCTCGGATTTCATGGCCTCTAACCACTTCTCGGAATCCGGGCCCATCATCGCTTCTCCATAGCTCGTAGGTTCATCGTTGTCTAACAACATGACCTCTAAGACAGGGTTGCCGTACCACTCGGGAGCAGTACGCGTCCTTGTCGACCTACGAGGTTCGATAGCAACTTGATCCAAAGCTTCATGATCATCATCATTAACTTCCTCTTCAGCTAATGTAGGCTCCACAGAAACAACTTTCTGCGCTGCGCTACACTCAGGTTGAAGTAAAGGTTCAATAACCTCATCAAGTTCTATCTTCCTCCCACTCAATTCTTTCGAGAGAAACTCTTTCTCAAGAAATGTTCCGTTTTTAGCGACAAACACTTTGCCTTCGGATCTGAGGTAGAAGGTATACCCTACTGTCTCTTTTGGGTATCCTATGAAGACGCATTTCTCCGCTTTGGGTTCCAGCTTTTCAGGCTGAAGCTTTTTGACATAAGCATCACATCCCCAAACTTTAAGAAACGACAGCTTTGGCTTCTTGCCAAACCAAAGTTCATATGGCGTCGTCTCAACGGATTTCGATGGTGCCCTATTTAAAGTGAATGCAGCTGTCTCTAATGCATAACCCCAAAACGATAGTGGCAAATCGGCAAGAGACATCATAGATCGCACCATATCTAATAAGGTTCGATTACGAAGTTCGGACACACCATTACGCTGTGGTGTTCCAGGCGGTGTCAATTGTGAAACAATTCCACACTGTCTTAAGTGACTGCCAAACTCATAACTCAGATATTCTCCTCCTCGATCAGATCGTAGGAATTTAATCTTCTTGTTACGATGATTCTCAACTTCACTCTGAAATTGTTTGAACTTTTCAAATGTTTCAGACTTGTGTTTCATTAAGTAAATATACCCATATGTACTTAAGTCATCAGTGAAGGTGAGAAAGTAACGATAACCACCGCGCTCCTCAATACTCATCGGACCGCACACATCAGTATGTATGATTTCCAATAAGTCACTTGTCCGTTCCATTATTCCAGAGAACGGCGTTTTAGTCATCTTGCCCATGAGGCATGGCTCACATGTGTCAAGTGATTCAAAATCAAGTGACTCCAAAAGTCCATCAGTATGGAGCTTCCTCATGCGTTTTACGCCAATATGACCTAAACGGCAGTGCCACAAGAAAGTGGTATTATCATTATCAATTCTACATCTTTTGGCATCAATGTTATGAACATGTGTATCATTACTATCGAGATTCAATAAGAATAAACCCCTCACATTGGGTGCATGACCATAAAAGATATTACTCATATAAATAGAACAACCATTATTCTCTGATTTAAATGAGTAACCGTCTCGCAATAAACAAGATCCAGATATAATGTTCATGCTTAACGCAGGCACCAAATAACACTTATTTAGGTTCATCACTAATCCCGACGGTAATCGAAGAGCGAGCGTGCCGACGGCGATCACATCAACCTTGGAACCATTTCCCACGCGCATCGTCACTTCGTCCTTTGCCAGCCTCCGTTTATTCCGCAGTTCCTGTTTTGAGTTGCAAATATGAGCAACCGCACCGGTATCAAATACCCAGGCACTACAACGAGAGTTGGTAAGGTACACATCAATAACATGTATATCATATATACCTTGTTTGTTGTTGGCCGCCTTCTTGTCAGCCAAATACTTGGGGCAATTCCACTTCCAGTGTCCAGTTCCCTTGCAATGAAAACACACAGTTTCTGGTTTGGGTCCAGCCTTGGGTTTCTTCACGAGAGGAGCAACTGCTTTGCCACTCTTCTTGGAGTTACCCTTCTTACCCTTGCCATTTTTCTTGAAACTAGTGGTTTTATTGACCATCAACACTTGATGCTCCTTCTGAATTTCAGACTCAGCGGCTTTTAGCATCGCAAACAGCTCGGCGACTGACTTGTTCATCCCGTGCATGTTATAGTTCAACACGAAGCTCTTGTAGCTAGGTGGCAATGATTGAAGAACTCTGTCAGTGATAGCCTCTGGCGGAAGGGGCATCCCTAACTCAGCCAGACGGGTCGAGTACCCAGACATTCTGAGCACGTGATCACTGATAGACCCGTTCTCCTCCATCTTGCAAGCATAGAATTTGTCGGAGATCTCATATCTCTCGATCCGGGCATTCTTCTGAAAGATAAACTTCAACTCCTGGAACATCTCATATGCTCCATGACGTTCAAAACGTCTTTGAAGTCCCGGTTCTAAGCCATACAACATTGCGCATTGAACTATTGAGTAATCATCAGAACGAGCCTGCCAGGCGTTCACAACGTCTAGAGACTCAACTGGAGCGGGTGGATCACCAAGCGGTGCATCAAGGACATAAGCCTTCTGGGAAGCCGTAAGGATAATCCTTAGATTACGGGCCCAGTCCACAAAGTTACTTCCATCATCTTTCAACTTAGCTTTCTCTAGGAACGCATTAAAATTCAGGGGTGCTACTGCGCGAGCCATGATCTACAACATAAATATAGCAAAGACAACTTAGACTATTGTTCTAGATAATGAGTTTAGTTAATCATATTACTTAAAAAACTCCCACTCAAATTGACATCCCTCCGATCATTCGAGTGTAACATGATCCAAATCCACCAACTCAAGTCCGATCATCACGTGAGTTGAGGTAGTTTCAATGGTGAACATCTTCATGTTGATCATATCTACTATATGACTCATGTTCGACCTTTCGGTCTCTTGTGTTCCGAGGCCATGTCTGTACATGCTAGGCTCGTCAAGTTTAACCCGAGTGTTTCTGCACGTGCAACATGGCTTACACCCGTTGTATGTGAACGTAGAGTCTATCACACCCGATCATCACGGCGTGTCTCGAAACGACGAACTTTCGCAACGGTGCACACTTGGGGAGAACACAATTTATCTTGAAATTTAAGTGAGGGATCACCTTATAATGCTATCGTCGTCCTAAGCAAAATAAGATGCATAAAAGGATTAACATCACATGCAAATCATAAGTGACATGATATGGCCATGAACTTGTGCTTTTGATCTCCATCTCCAAAGCACCGGCATGATCTTCATCGTCACCGGCATGACACCATGATCTCCATCATCTTGATCTCCATCAACGTGTCGGCATGAGGTTGTCGCGCCGACTGTTGCTTCCACGACTATTGCTAACGTTTAGCGATAAAGTAAAGCATTACATAGCGCTTAATGATTGACACGCAGGTCATACAATAATTAAAGACAACTCTATGGCTCCTGCCAGTTGCCGTACTCATCGACATGCAAGTCATGATATTCTATACATCACATGATCATCTCATACATCACATATATCTCATCATGTAATTGGCCATATCACATCACAACATACCCTGCAAAAACAAGTTAGACGTCCTCTAATTGTTGTTGCAAATTTTACGTGGCTGCTACGGGTTTGCAAGAACCGTTCTTACCTACGCAAAACCACAACGTGGTGTAGTGATTGCTTTTTGATCTTCTAAAAGAACCCTCTTCATTGAAATCGATTCAACTAAAGTGAGAGAGACAGACACCCGCTAGCCATCTTTATGCAACGAAGTTACATGTTAGTTGAAGGAACCTGTCTCGCGTAAGTGTACGCGTAATGTCGGTCCGGGCCGCTTCATCTCACAGTACCGCCGAATCAAATATCAACTAGTAACGGCAAGCAATATGTATACACCCACGCCCACAACTCGTTTGTGTTCTACTCGAGATCTCATCTACGCATAGACCTAGCTCAGATGCCACTGTTGGGAAACGTTGCAAGGGAAACAAAAAATTTCCTACGCACACGCAAGATCTATCCATGGTGATGAGCATCTACGAGAGGGAGAGTGAATCTACATACCCTTGTAGATCGCTAAGCGGAAGCGTTAATAAACGCGGTTGATGTAGTCGAACGTCTTCGCGATCCAAATCGCCGAGCGTTCCGCGATCCAATCACGATCCTTCCGATCTAGAGCCGAACGGACGGCACCTCCGCGTTCAACACACGTACGGCTTGATGACGCCTTCACCTCCTCGATCCAGCGAGCGATGGTGAAGTAGTGGTTGAGTTCCAGCAGCACGACGGCGTGGTGATGGTGGTGAGGAACAATCTCTGCAGGGCTTCGCCAAGCGCTACGGAGATTATGACGGAGGAACTAGAGGGTTAGGGTTGCCGCACACGGCTTGGGGAAATCTTGATTTGTCCCGTGTGCTAGCCCTGCCCCTCTATTTATATGTTGAGCCTTGGGGTCTAAACTTGGAGTAAAAGCCTCCTCCAGGTCGGTTTTGCCCGCACAAGGTCGGTTTGGCCCGCAGAAAAAGAGTCCAACTCAGATCCCTGCCGAACCGTGCACAGCCGCGCACAAGCGGTAGTACCGCTCACAAGCGGTAGTACCGCTTCACACAAGCGGTAGTACCGCTCGGGCGGTAGTACGCTTCACACAAGCGGTAGTACCGCTTACGCGGCAGCAAAACTACTTTTTGCACTTTCCAATACCTCGTGGGCTTTATCCCTTTGGCTCATATAAAGTGTCGCTGCACCCGAACACTTCGGTAAACATCCGGAACCCCTTCCGGTGAACTCCGGAACTTTTCCGGAGATCAAAACACTATTATCACATATATCAATCTTTACCTCCGGACTCTTCCGGAGATCCTCGTCATGTCCGGGATCTTATCCGAGACTCCGAACAACTTTCGGTCACCAACATAATAACTCAATTATACTAATCGTCACCAAACGTTAAGTGTGTAGACCCTGCGGGTTCGAGAACTATGCAGACATGACCGAGACACCTCTACGGCCAATAACCAATAGCGGGACCTGGATGCCCATATTGGCTCCTACATATTCTACGAAGATCTTTTATCGGTCGAACCTCTATGTCAAGGATTCAGTTAATCCCGTATGCTGTTCCCTTTGTTCTTCGGTATGTTACTTGCCCGAGATTCGATCGTCGGTATCTCTATACCTAGTTCAATCTCGTTACCGGCAAGTCTCTTTACTCGTTCCGTAATACAAGATCTCGTGGCTAACACTTTAGTCACATTGCTTGCAAGGCTCATTGTGATGTTGTATTACCGAGTGGGCCCTGAGATACCTCTCCGTCATACGGAGTAACAAATCCCAGTCTTGATCCATGCCAACCCAACAGACACCCTCGGAGATACCTGTAGAGCACCTTTATAGTCACCCAGTTACGTTGCGACGTTTGATACACACAAGGTATTCCTCCGGTGTCAGTGAGTTGCATGATCTCATGGTCAAAGGAACAGATACTTGACATGCAGAAAACAATAGCAATAAACTGACACGATCATATGCTACGTTCGTAGTTTGGGTCTTGTCCATCACATCATTCTCCTAATGATGTGATCCTGTTATCAAATGACATCTCATGTCAATGGCTAGGAAACCTTAACCATCTTTGATCAACGAGCTAGTCAACTAGAGGCTTACTAGGGACACAGTGTTGTCTATGTATCCACACATATATTTGAGTTTCCAATCAATACAATTATAGCATGGATAATAAACGATTATCATGAACAAGGAAATATAATAATAACCAATTTATTATTGCCTCTAGGGCATATTTCCAACAATCATCCATAGCATTAGCGGGAGAATACCGAAAGTATGCGATAGGACAAAGTCCTTCTCGGCACTCTTGAGGACAATCCTCACATTACATTACCAACCGTAAAGTTTTAACCAGATATTTAACAGCTATTCAATTTTAATAGGGAAGGTGGAAACGCGAGCCATTATTCTACTTATTATGCAAATCACACTTAGACAGTGTTCAAGATTAATTGCACTGAGAATTAAACAAGGTAATTCTACAGTGCGCTCCCACTCAAATCAATATCTCTCATAATTGATTGTGAGTGATTCAAGATCCAAATTTCAATTGAATGTCAAGGATGCATCCATCTCAAGTGACGAGAATTTCATTTGGTAGGCCAACTTGCCAATCACATCTCTATGTGACTCTTGTTCATCTTTCGATGCGTGTGTTCCGAGCTCATGACTTTCATGCCTGAACGTCAAGACAACCAAGTGATCACGCTGCGAGGTCTCAACTCACCCGCCTCACACCCGTACAATCGTTCGTACCCATGCATCCATGTGATACCCCGAAAGGAAAGATGCCGTGACGGTGCTACACTTGGGAGAACACTAACTACTTGATATTTTTGTGAGAGATCACCCTAATAAAAGCGACTACCACGCAATCAAGAAGGGTGCATCATAAGGGATAAACATCTCAGGCAATTCATAATAGCATGATATGGTATAGCCCTTTCTGACGGAGAAGTCTCATTTCTTCGTCTTCGGCATTCGCGTCGGTGTTCACCTTTGCGAAGATTGCCACCACCTTGTCGGTGCACCAGATAATATTGCTATCTCTATAGCTAATAAAATTAGTGCATTACATAAGGTTGACATGCAGGTCATTAAAGTGCAATCATATGGCTCCAGCCATCATGCCGAATCATGACACGCAGGTCATGTTAATCAATTTACATCATATAGTCATCTCATACATAATCAAATTATTATGAACACTGCTATACCACATCATATGCACATGCAAACCATCCTGCAAAACCAAGTTAGACGCCTCTAATCGGTTCATGCAAAATTTTATTTTACGTGGCTTCTAAGGTTTCGAAACAAACCGAAGCTACCAACTTCCATCATCAAGCATGATAATCCAAGTCGCTAGATTAACATTCCAGGGTGTATGAAACATGAGATAATAAAATCTTGAGCCCCATACTAAACTTCGTCATACGCGTGACCCCCGTGCAGATCATATCTGCATTGCCCTTTCGTCTGCGAAATTTCATCTTTCTTTTTAACTACGGTGGAATTCAATGAACTGTTAGCACTTCGTTGATCAATCAGGATCGCGGATTGCCAGAACATTGAAACACCACCATACTGTTATCAAGATCAGAAATATGCAAATTCTAGGGAAGCAACAAGAACATCGGGTAACAGACTTCATCTGCTACCCGCACAAATAATTTTCAGCAATAGAACTCATCTACTACCTAATTATATTGTGCAACACCCATACATCTCTATGTATTCTAGATCGCAACCTGCATCTACGCATAGCACGGCTCTTGATGCCACTGTAGGGTAACGCAGCAGAAAACAAAAATTTTCCGGCCTACGCACCAGCCCAGGATCACTATGGAGACTGCATACAAGGTTTGATCATTTTCGTTACCGACTCGTAGCGCAGCGGAAGTGGAGTCGATGACGAACGGCGGTGCAGATCCCCGCAGCTAGGATTTTACAACCTCCCAACCGCGAGGATGTATACCCTCATCTGCCCCGCGGACAGCCCTCCGGGAGGCGGTCGCACAGTCCCCCGGACGGTGTCGCGGACAGCCCTTCGGGAGGACCTCCGAAACTCGGACTGTCACTCGGACAGCCCTTCGGGAGGACCTCCAAAACTCGGACGGTCACACGGACAGCCCTTCGGGAGGCACTCTCGAACTAAGACCGAAACTACGATCTCTCTACAGAGTTGCACACATACGGTGTCATCTATCCGGCAGGGCTTCGCCGTCCAGAACTAGTTCCTGCCGGAACCCAGACAGCCTTTCGGCTCTACGAAACTATTTCGCTGGGAGGGAGAGAAGAATGCCAGATCATGCATGGCTTTGTATGTGAGAGCAAGAATCTGAAGATGGCAGCCATCTCCCTTCCTATTTATAGGAAATCCCAAGGGGAATATCCCTTTCTCAAAAGGAATATGCCTTTGGAATATCCCTTTCCCAAAAGGAATATGCCTTTCTCAAAAATATCCAAAAAGTGCTTTCACTATTCACGACGACATTTTTCAGCGTCTGATCGAACTGAAAATATTCATGTGGGCTTAGAACAATTCTAGTACCCACCAAAATAATTTTCAACGCGAGCCGGAACAATTCCGGTTTAGTGATTTCATCTGCGAAAAGCATCTGAAGCGGTTTCGGCAGCTCCGGAACATTTCCGGTTTTCATTCCAGATAATTCCAAAAAGTTTCCAGAACGATTCTGGCACCCTCCAAGAATTATCAGGCATGTGCCAAGACCAATTTGACTTTATGGTATCCCCTGAAACAACTTTTCCAGTTTCACCGAAACTCATCCGGTGACCTCTCTCTGCGGAACTTTTCCGCTGTCCGAAACTTTTCCGGCGTCCGAAACTTTTTCGGTGTTTTTCTCTCAGACTCCCTGTCTAGCATTCAACAGATAGATGACCCTTAAGCGTGTGACCCTATAGGTTCGGTGAAGCATAGACATGACCCGGAACCCCTTCCGATCAATGATCAACATCGGAGCCGTGGACACCCATATTGACCCCTATACCCACACGAATGAATATTCGAGTGAACCTCCAGTTGCCGTGTGCTATTCCTGTTGCTTCGCGATATGTTAGCAAATACCCGAGGTGAGACATGTAGGCATCCCCGTGGATCAACAACTTGTCCACTATGCCAGTTCCCTCGTTACCGGTATTGTTCTCTTTTCTCGTTCCCGTGTTCCGGCATCCCCGTGATCAAATCACAAAGTGTCTGGCCAGACGATGATGGATACCGTAACACCGAGAGGGCCCAGAGATATCTCTCCATCGTCGGAGGAGCAAATCCCAATCTTGAGCTATCAAGTTACTTGACATACTTTTCCATGAACCCGTAAGCCGCCGTAATAGCCACCCATTTACGGATGACGTTTAACAAACCCCAAAGTTCATGAAGCAAGCATGAAGAAACTCGATACTCTCATGGTCTAAGGAATCATGCAAACATTAACCATCTCTGTGTTATTTAACCATTAACTAATGACGAATGTATCTCATAGCATAACATCAATTCGGGTCGATTCAACACAAGTGTTCTACCAACAATTGTGCCCTCAAAATTGCCGGCATAGTCATGCCCATGATCAGGAAAACAGGATCATCATGCAATACTTGAGCCAGTCATAGAGGCTTGACTAGGAATACTTTTTACCGTTTATTATCCCACACGTGCACATGAGTTTCCCTCCAAGCCTCGTTTTATTTGCAGACTCGAGAATCATTGCAGTTATAGCATGGAACATAAACATAATTATGAACAGGGAGATAATCAATAACATTTATTATTGCCTCTAGGGCATATCTCCTACAGACTCCCACTTGCACTAGAGTCAATAATCTAGTCAATGCTAATGCACTTTACACCTATGGCATACTGGTGTAAAATATGCTTCGCATGTGGTATAGCCTGATGTCCAACGGATCTGACGACTTCAGCTCCGTGTGTAACTTTGCATATCCCCGCGTTTTCACGCTTTCACAAAATTCATATTTTGTGTAGACTTGGCTTTGCATATGTGTGAATCATTGGTCGAAACCTGATTCCTCAGACTGAGCTATGGAGCA
The DNA here is from genome assembly GCA_039707655.1 of Elymus sibiricus. Lineage (NCBI taxonomy): Eukaryota > Viridiplantae > Streptophyta > Magnoliopsida > Poales > Poaceae > Elymus > Elymus sibiricus. Next base: position 3,748,933 of record CM077676.1, read on the forward strand.
ACTATCTGCAATAGTGTCCCATAGACCAAAGCCATCTTGGAACCATACTAAGTTCATGAATGAACTATATGATTCAACAACTTCTTTGTCACTTCTTAAGCGTCAACATACTTAGCCTTTGTTATAGAATTCGCCACAGTATCTTGTTTGGAACAATTTCCAACTACCGTGCCACCATATTGTGTATTACACAAAACCCTTAAGTTAAATCGAAAATCGCATGGAGCATTGATGAAGACTGTATCGATGTAATTACTTACAACGAGTACTTCATAATCTCTGCTTGCGAGAAAACATGTCATCACTACTACTCTAGTACTCAATGACATCTTTCACTGTTGTCCTATGATCAGTACTTTGATCACTTTGGTATCTATACTCGCAACAACTTTGGAGTATTGGACATATCTGGTTGTTTTTACATACCATGGAATACATGATTAATCCAAACACAAGAGTGTGTGGAATCACCATCATGTATTTTGCTCATCAGTGTTTTGGGACACCGAGTCTTGCAAAAACTCTTTCCATGTGACTTTGGCAAGAATCACTCCTTGACGGTTTTCAATGCTAAAAGGTTTTAACATCTTGTCAATATGTATTCATAGCTTAGCCCCATTAGGTAAATCTATCTCCATAGATCATCATGCCTAATATTGAGGCTATTTAGCCTAAGCACTTCATCGAAAAACTATTTTCAAATGAAGTCCTAATTCGTGTCAAGAAATTTATTTCCAATTAACAATGTGTCAAGTACACAAGGTTTTTAGAAATATTATTATGCTCCCACTTACTTTCTTGAATCACAAGTATCTTCGATACCCATTTGATGAAGTCAAACCCCTTTGACCATTCCATCAAAAACGAAGATTCCAACTCCACTTTGCTCTCTTCTGTCCATCGCTGGAACTCTGAAGTTTGCATACTTACTAGCATCCTCTGGATCAACAATTTACTTTGGACTGTATCACATATAAGTCCTAGGTTTCATTTCCATCAGATGGAAATCCTTTTGTCATCCATGTTTCATATCTCATGATTGATATATGAATTAATTGCTAGTTCAACCCGAACCGACCTCAAGCATCGCTACGGTGAAACAACCTCATCGTAGTCAACTCCTTGAACTTGTTATTTCAACAAGTCGAGCTTTATGGATAAAACATTTTTATCCGTATCAGTTTTTAGTTCCATAAATATTCGTTAGACTCTAAGTCTTTAGAAAGGTGTATCAAGATTTTAATCTCGAACCACTTATATGGAAACTATCTCGGATTGTATTTGGCATTTAACCAATTCCGGAGTCAGGGCCCATCAACGCTTCCTTGTGTATCGTAGGTATACTGTTGTCTAACAACAATATCTCGTATGCGCACCTGAGAGGTTTGCATGAGTTTTTCCTACGCGGTTCAGCTGCAAGTTCGACCGAAGTCCATACATCTCATGTAGAGGCTTCCGTATCAGTCGCAGTAGGAAACGCCGGAATCACTTCCAAGGTTCCTTTCCTTTGACCTGATGACGAAGATACTGGTTATCTCGTCGAGTTGCACTGTCCTCCCACTCACCTTTTGTAAGAACTATTCTCTTTTAAAAGCATACCGTTTTGCGGCAAAACCCTTTGCCTCGGTATAGTGGTGGGGAAATACCCAATGACTTGGGATAACCTTAAAAAGTAGCACTTGTCTGATTTGGAATAGGTTTGTAACCTTTTACACAAGCCCCATATTCCAAATGTTAAGAAAAGATATAACATGGTTGGGCGTACCATACCATGGCGTCATTTCAATAGACCTGATGGAGCTCTTTTCAGTGAAAAAGCCGCAGTCTCTAAAGCATCACTTTAAAAGGGATAATGGCAATTTTATTTATGTCATCTTTGATCTTACCATGTCAAAAATGGTTCGATTACATCTTCACGGACTTTCCACTTGCAGTGGTGTTCCAGGAGGTGCAAGTTATGAAACCCCTTTCATAACTCATTAGACATTCGCTAAAGTTGTAACTCAAATATTCCTTTCTGCAATCGAATTGTAGAAACATAATTTTGTTGTTACAATAACTTCTACTTCATTTTTGAAAACCTTATGAATGAATTCAAAAGATCCAGACTTACGTCTCAACAAGTAAATATCCATATATCTACTTGAGTCATTTCTGAAGATAGACAAATCCACTACTTGCAACAACATTTATTGGACTACACACATCATAATGTATGATCACCAATATGTTCTTTGCTCGTTCCTTATGGCCTGTGAACGGTATTTCAGTCACTTCACTTTTCAGAGGAAAGTTGCAAGTGTCAGATGATTCAAAATCAAACGACTTCAAAATCCATCACAATGGAATTTTCCATGCGGGTTTCTTCAATGTGACCAAATGCAGTGCCACACTTGTGTGGTATTCTTTTAGTCTTGCGACATTTAGCGTCAGTGTTATGGATGTATCATATTACCATCAATATTCATAGCATACATCCCATCCTGTATGGAAGCATGGCCCTTCATTTTATTCATAACATCGAACATCAAAAGTCCTCTTATGAATAACCTTCTTGCAAAATACCTTATGCAAAGGGCTAGAGTGTATGAAACTCTAAATGAATTATGAAAGTAAATACAGAGGCAATGTATTAATATCAATATTCATAACATACGTCTCATTCATAATGAAAGTATGGCCCTTATGTTATTCATAACACCGAACATCAAAAGTTCTCTTATGAACAACCTTCTTGCAAGATACCTTATGCAAAGGGCTAGAGTGTGAAACTCTAAAATGAATTATGAAAGTAAATACATAGGCAATGTATTAATATCAATATTCATAACATACGTCTCATTCATAATGAAAGTATGGCCCTTATGTTATTCATAACACCGAACATCAAAAGTTCTCTTATGAACAACCTTCTTGCAAGATACCTTATGCAAAGGGCTAGAGTGTGAAACTCTAAAATGAATTATGAAAGTAAATACATAGGGAATACACCGATGGAAGGCATAGTAACTTTTACTATGTTCCCTATGTGTATCTTAACCTCATTCCTGGCTAGTCTTTCAGGCCATAGTAGTTCTTACATCGAGTTGCAACAGAATGCAATCAAGCGGGTATCTTTGTGATTAACTCACAATACCCAAGAATTAATGATTAACATGTTTAACCATAATTCCCAAGAACTATATCTTTGACCAGCCTTCTATACATCAAAAACTTGTATGACATTCATACATGAGCTGGATATTCCAGTCTTCTTTCTTATTTGCCATTATACTTCTAACAGTTTAACTTTTAGTATTTCTCCTACTCTCAGAAGAAGCACCCAACTTAAGAGTGGCGATAGCCCCGGACTTCCTAGGCGTGAAAGTTTCACTAACACCCTTCGGACACTTCCTTTCTCTTTAAGTTGTTGTTTTATTCACCTTTCATCATATGACAGGCGTTCTCCTGGATCCCTCTCTTATCAGTCAAATGCCTAGTAAACACTTTTACTAATAGTTTGCAAACAAACATGGCTTTAGATATCTCATATCTTTCAGCCTTTGTTTGTATCTGAAAATTAATTTTCAGTTCCATGAATATCACATAACTATCCCAAAACTTTCGAAGTTCGGGTCTCATGGAAGCAAACATATTTCACTTGACCGTAACGGAATTTTAGCTTTTGGATCGAAGGACGAGAGTCATATCATCCATAGCATTAGCGGGAGAATACCGAAAGTATGCGATAGGACAAAGTCCTTCTCGGCACTCTTGAGGACAATCCTCACATTACGTTACCAACCGTAAAGTTTTAACCAGATATTTAACAGCTATTCAATTTTAATAGGGAAGGTGGAAACGCGAGCCATTATTCTACTTATTATGCAAATCACACTTAGACAGTGTTCAAGATTAATTGCACTGAGAATTAAACAAGGTAATTCTACAGTGCGCTCCCACTCAAATCAATATCTCTCATAATTGATTGTGAGTGATTCAAGATCCAAATTTTAATTCAATGCCAAGGATGCATCCATCTCAAGTGACGAGAATTTCATTTGGTAGGCCAACTTGCCAATCACATCTCTATGTGACTCTTGTTCATCTTTCGATGCGTGTGTTCCGAGCTCATGACTTTCATGCCTGAACGTCAAGACAACCAAGTGATCACGCTGCGAGGTCTCAACTCACCCGCCTCACACCCGTACAATCGTTCGTACCCATGCATCCATGTGATACCCCGAAAGGAAAGATGCCGTGACGGTGCTACACTTGGGAGAACACTAACTACTTGATATTTTTGTGAGAGATCACCCTAATAAAAGCGACTACCATGCAATCAAGAAGGGTGCATCATAAGGGATAAACATCTCAGGCAATTCATAATAGCATGATATGGTATAGCCCTTTCTGACGGAGAAGTCTCATTTCTTCGTCTTCGGCATTCGCGTCGGTGTTCACCTTTGCGAAGATTGCCACCACCTTGTCGGTGCACCAGATAATATTGCTATCTCTATAGCTAATAAAATTAGTGCATTACATAAGGTTGACATGCAGGTCATTAAAGTGCAATCATATGGCTCCAGCCATCATGCCGAATCATGACACGCAGGTCATGTTAATCAATTTACATCATATAGTCATCTCATACATAATCAAATTATTATGAACACTGCTATACCACATCATATGCACATGCAAACCATCCTGCAAAACCAAGTTAGACGCCTCTAATCGGTTCATGCAAAATTTTATTTTACGTGGCTTCTAAGGTTTCGAAACAAACCGAAGCTACCAACTTCCATCATCAAGCATGATAATCCAAGTCGCTAGATTAACATTCCAGGGTGTATGAAACATGAGATAATAAAATCTCGAGCCCCATACTAAACTTCGTCATACGCGTGACCCCCGTGCAGATCATATCTGCATTGCCCTTTCGTCTGCGAAATTTCATCTTTCTTTTTAACTACGGTGGAATTCAATGAACTGTTAGCACTTCGTTGATCAATCAGGATCGCGGATTGCCAGAACATTGAAACACCACCATACTGTTATCAAGATCAGAAATATGCAAATTCTAGGGAAGCAACAAGAACATCGGGTAACAGACTTCATCTGCTACCCGCACAAATAATTTTCAGCAATAGAACTCATCTACTACCTAATTATATTGTGCAACACCCATACATCTCTATGTATTCTAGATCGCAACCTGCATCTACGCATAGCACGGCTCTTGATGCCACTGTAGGGTAACGCAGCAGAAAACAAAAAATTTCCGGCCTACGCACCAGCCCAGGATCACTATGGAGACTGCATACAAGGTTTGATCATTTTCGTTACCGACTCGTAGCGCAGCGGAAGTAGAGTCGATGACGAACGGCGGTGCAGATCCCCGCAGCTAGGATTTTACAACCTCCCAACCGCGAGGATGTATACCCTCATCTGCCCCGCGGACAGCCCTCCGGGAGGCGGTCGCACAGTCCCCCGGACGGTGTCGCGGACAGCCCTTCGGGAGGACCTCCGAAACTCGGACTGTCACTCGGACAGCCCTTCGGGAGGACCTCCAAAACTCGGACGGTCACACGGACAGCCCTTCGGGAGGCACTCTCGAACTAAGACCGAAACTACGATCTCTCTACAGAGTTGCACACATACGGTGTCATCTATCCGGCAGGGCTTCGCCGTCCAGAACTAGTTCCTGCCGGAACCCAGACAGCCTTTCGGCTCTACGAAACTATTTCGCTGGGAGGGAGAGAAGAATGCCAGATCATGCATGGCTTTGTATGTGAGAGCAAGAATCTGAAGATGGCAGCCATCTCCCTTCCTATTTATAGGAAATCCCAAGGGGAATATCCCTTTCTCAAAAGGAATATGCCTTTGGAATATCCCTTTCCCAAAAGGAATATGCCTTTCTCAAAAATATCCAAAAAGTGCTTTCACTATTCACGACGACATTTTTCAGCGTCTGATCGAACTGAAAATATTCATGTGGGCTTAGAACAATTCTAGTACCCACCAAAATAATTTTCAACGCGAGCCGGAACAATTCCGGTTTAGTGATTTCATCTGCGAAAAGCATCTGAAGCGGTTTCGGCAGCTCCGGAACATTTCCGGTTTTCATTCCAGATAATTCCAAAAAGTTTCCAGAACGATTCTGGCACCCTCCAAGAATTATCAGGCATGTGCCAAGACCAATTTGACTTTATGGTATCCCCTGAAACAACTTTTCCAGTTTCACCGAAACTCATCCGGTGACCTCTCTCTGCGGAACTTTTCCGCTGTCCGAAACTTTTCCGGCGTCCGAAACTTTTTCGGTGTTTTTCTCTCAGACTCCCTGTCTAGCATTCAACAGATAGATGACCCTTAAGCGTGTGACCCTATAGGTTCGGTGAAGCATAGACATGACCCGGAACCCCTTCCGATCAATGATCAACATCGGAGCCGTGGACACCCATATTGACCCCTATACCCACACGAATGAATATTCGAGTGAACCTCCAGTTGCCGTGTGCTATTCCTGTTGCTTCGCGATATGTTAGCAAATACCCGAGGTGAGACATGTAGGCATCCCCGTGGATCAACAACTTGTCCACTATGCCAGTTCCCTCGTTACCGGTATTGTTCTCTTTTCTCGTTCCCATGTTCCGGCATCCCCGTGATCAAATCACAAAGTGTCTGGCCAGACGATGATGGATACCGTAACACCGAGAGGGCCCAGAGATATCTCTCCATCGTCGGAGGAGCAAATCCCAATCTTGAGCTATCAAGTTACTTGACATACTTTTCCATGAACCCGTAAGCCGCCGTAATAGCCACCCATTTACGGATGACGTTTAACAAACCCCAAAGTTCATGAAGCAAGCATGAAGAAACTCGATACTCTCATGGTCTAAGGAATCATGCAAACATTAACCATCTCTGTGTTATTTAACCATTAACTAATGACGAATGTATCTCATAGCATAACATCAATTCGGGTCGATTCAACACAAGTGTTCTACCAACAATTGTGCCCTCAAAATTGCCGGCATAGTCATGCCCATGATCAGGAAAACAGGATCATCATGCAATACTTGAGCCAGTCATAGAGGCTTGACTAGGAATACTTTTTACCGTTTATTATCCCACACGTGCACATGAGTTTCCCTCCAAGCCTCGTTTTATTTGCAGACTCGAGAATCATTGCAGTTATAGCATGGAACATAAACATAATTATGAACATGGAGATAATCAATAACATTTATTATTGCCTCTAGGGCATATCTCCTACACTACCCTCTCACTCACTTACATGTGGGCCCACTGCAGAATAAAATCAAAAAAACCTCTCTCTCACTTACATGTGGACCCCACATGTAAGTGTCTAGTTATTTTTCTAAAATGGTTTAGCAGTTTTGTTAACTGTTAGGGTCCACGGATTAGTCTCACTAATAAGCATATTGTTAATACTAGGTAGGATTAGGACTAAACTAACTAATGGGACCCACATGTCATAGGATGCCCACTATCCTAATCAAACCACCGGCGTTAAGCCGCCGGCGAACCACGACAGAGGGCATGGAGCTCTGTCCGGCAACCAAAACGGCGGGTAATTTCGTCCTACGCGCGCCTGGGCTCGCTCCGCGTTGAATGGAAGTGGTAGGGCGAGCGGGGACGACTGGAGTGTCGGCTATGGCTGAGGCTAGCGGCGGCGCCGGTCGAAGCTTGCTGGCAGAGGGGCTAGAAGGCATGGGGAAGAGAGGATAGAAGTGCATCAGAATCAGGGGATCACCGCAAGCATTCTAGAGTGGAAGAAGGGGGTGAAAAGGGCCGATAGCAAGCGCCTCGACCTCGTCTGCGACCGCCGGAGCGAGGCGTCGTGGGAAGGGGGCTGGACAAAGAGGAGCTCATTGGTGAGGTGTCTGGAAGATCCGCGACAGCGAATGGATCTCTGTGACAGTAATGGAGCGCTGGGGGATCTCGGACGACGACGAATCGAAGACGACGGCCGGCGGGCAAATGCGGCGGAGATGGTGTCGGTTGTGGAGTTGTAGGGCACCCGGGGTCACTATCGTCGGCGTGGTGATTCTTACCTCAATGGCAGGGCTCGGAGACATGGTGGTGCAGCTTCTCAGCGGCGTTGGCCACGGGAACGGCGGCTTGGGTGAGCACGCGGGTAACATGCCCTCGGCCTCGGCAGAGGAAGGAGATGACCAACCAAAGGGCTGGGCTGGCTGGGCCGTCCTGGGCCGAAAGGTAAGCGCGCCCTCTCTCTTCTCTTTTTCAATTTTTGTTTCATTTTTTTCCAGGGGCAAAAATGTCCAGCAAACGCCTAGAAAACGGTCAAAGCCGTTTGACTAGATGGTAACGGCACATAAGGGCATTTTTGTAAGTGCAACTAATTAACGGTAGAGTGGAAAATTTGAGCATGCTTCGAAATTAGGGGCAAATCTGAGTAGTAGGTTTGAGTTAGGGGCACAAATGTAAATGTCCCTATAAATAAAGCACAAACCAAAGTACACGGCCAAATGATACAAAGTAGTGGGGAGACCCTTTACAAAGTAGATCTCTGGATAAACGGCCGACATAAACGCACTCTACTGCATTGCAAAAAAATAACATAGGTAGACTTGAAACTACACCACTAAACGCCGTAGAACACCTAAGCTCCACGACAACACCCTCAGGGGAGTGAACGACACAAAAGCGTCGCCGCTGCCAAGTCCCAGACGGACTAGGGCTTTCACCCGGAACCCTGGCACGGAGAGGAGAACCGTAACGACGTCCCCAAGAGGAAAACGGCAACCACGGGTGTCCCCGAGAGTGAGTTGGAGGCATCGACGAGCTGCGTGGGGATGGCGAGCTCATGATTTTTGCGAGGACTAAAGTGTAAAGTTACAATGTGAGGTTTTTTCATTTAACCCCCTGCAAAATCTCTCAATTTTCATTGTGCGCTTGGCTCAACTAATTTGGGCCGCTAGCACATCACTTATGCAACATCATGTACTGAATTGCGAGTGTTCTAACTTGATGTATGAAACTGAACTTTCGTGACAACTTTATGTACTTATGTACTAACCATGTACTTTACCCAAATTTTAAAGATAAATTTCTCAAATGGTCGCTCTAGGTGCAATTTGCTCCTCGATCTAACCAACTAAACCCCACATGACTACTTGCTTGTAATTATAGGCTTATGAGTTATAGAAAAGCCTCAACGAGTAAAATAAGCCTATAGAGAATAAAGAGCAAAGTGCCTCAAGTAAAGTATTTACAGTTTGAATTTTGCATTATTCACCCAGTTTTTTGTTTCTTAATGTGCAAACTGTATTAGGTTTTGAAACTCATGACAGATAAATATTTCTTGCGTGTTCTCATCGCCTTTTGGATGCTCATTCGAACTTCTCACAGATTGCATGCTAGCTGCTCCGCATACATTTTTATTCTAGCTGCTCCGCGTAGGCGCGTACATTTTTTTGTGGCAATAAGTCCTCACTCCGTTCTGCAGGTTTTCTTACAGTTGCCATTGTGATTGGATTTGTCGTTGCAGCAGTTGTGGCATCTTTGTTAGCAGGTTTGATTTGGCGCATCTATAGGTCAAGGAGGCATAAAACACAAGGTATTTTCATAACATTTAGTTGAACTGTGTTGGGCGACAAATTGACAAAGCTTCACAACTTAAGTCTAAACAAATATCTTTTTATGGTCTGTGCTTTCAGAGGAGGATGTAAAGCCTACGGGCCAGATTCAAGCGACCACAACACCCGGCACCTCAAGTGCAACCACAAGTAAATTATTCTCTCCATTATTGCATATTGTCAGACGTTCACAACTTCATACTGAACCCCCACAATACATGCATCAGTTTGTTTTCTAGAACTACCCCTGCATGACACATAGTTGTTATTCAAGAAGCTATTTTTTTGGCACATGCCCGATAATACCTTTTTTTATTTTTATTTCAGAAAAAGAAAATGGTCAAGAGGGTGATTCAACAGTGTATGTTCCAAGGCATTTCTCTCTTTTCGATAAAGGGTGTTTTTTATTGACTCATAATGTAGCATTAAGGGAATACATACATATGATAATGCTCAATCTATGATATGTTAGTACTAACTTCTTCACAGTGATACCACATATTAGTTCATCATCATCAATCTCCTTGCTAATCTAACTAGTACAAGTAGATATTGCTCAATCTAATTTCATTCGAGATGTAGTCCTAAAAAAATTACAGTCTTTTACGCAAAGAATCTTATCAATACATACCCAATCTCGACTATCTTGCTCGATCCACCCATTATATGATCCTCCTATTATAGATCTACGGCTCTGACATACACCATGTACAATGGCCATATGCTCGAGTGTTTCAATCATATAATTTCATCATATATAAACTTGCTATATTTTCGAAGTTGATGCATATGATGTTTATTTTACGCACATGTTTTCACTAGTGGAAAAAGGGGGTTTAGGCCCGGTTCGGGAGGGCCTTTAGTCCCGGTTCTGGAACCGGGAGTAAGCAATCGGGACTAAAGCCCCCCCCCCCCCCCCCCCCTTCAGTCCCGGTTGCATTACGAACCGGTACTAAAGGCCCTCCACATGGCGATGTCTGGGGAGGGGGATGGAGGACCTTTAGTCCCGGTTGGTGTTACCAACCGGGACTAAAGGCTCCACCTTTAGTCCCGGTTGGTAACACCAACCGGGACTAAAAGACTCCACGCGTCAGCAGCTCGATGCGCTGGGGTTTTTTTTTTTTGAAAGGAGGGCTTTAGTCCCGGTTGGTAACACCAACCGGGACTAAAAGACTCCACGCGTCAGCAGCTCAAGGCGCTGGGGTTTTTGTTTTCTTTTTCTGAAAGGAGGGGTTTAGGGGTTTCATATTGTGTTTCCCCCTTTTCTTTTTTGTGTAGACGATTCAACTCGACGTTTGCTACTACATAAAGCAATGAAGAAACCATTACACAAATCGTCATGAATTAATATAGAGAGAAGTGACCTCTCTTTCTCCGTGCTTGGTCGAACAACATGTTTTCGTATATCTATTCGACGCTACGTACTATGTCTAGTACACGTTCATGCATATATACAATGAATAACATCTCTTACGATCTCTAATATCTAATTACCAACATTCATCCTAATTTCTTCATGGTATTCTCCATTTTTAGCTATGACGTGATCAAGGAGGAATCCCGCCAATTCCTCTTGAATAGCTCGTAGGCGATACTCTGGTAGGAGTCCGTCCCTCTTCCGTTCGATCTAATTTAAAGAAGGGGGTCAATATATATATATATATATATATATATATATATATATATATATATATATATATATATATATATATATATATATATATATATATATATGAATGAAACTCAACACAGTTGATGGTAATAAAATAAATTTGTGAATATTGTTTACGTACATCAAGTTTTTCTAATATTCTGCCCTTATCACAGGTCGTCTGGCGCATGAACTCGCAGACGTAGTATCCACAGAAGTTATTCCCGGATCCCTGTTGAGGGCACTTTACGAGAATAGAGTTCAATCAAAATAATAATCAAGCATGATAGTGGTATTGAAACTAGAATCAAAGAGATGCGCGGGCCTAGCTAGTACTACTTACAGGGAGCAATTCATATCGCAGCTCCTCTTTCCAGGGACCCCTAACCGCCTGGGTGAACCTTGTCCAAACCCTGCCCGGCAAACAAAATGAATTAAAGAGTTATTAATTACTTGATATCAGGAAATGAACGATAGTTGCCGATATAGTGCGATAATGATTGAAATTACTTCTGGAGAATTTTTTGCAGGGACGCCCACTTCGAAAGGTCTTTACGTAACGTGTCCATGACTTGTATTCGACTTTGGTCAAACTGTATGATGAGCAGAATAAAGTGGAAGCTGCACACATGTAGCTCATCAATTACACTTAACATCGAGTAAGCGAAACAAAATGATGTGTATGTACAAGACAGTATATAACACTCACTCGAAGTTGTAAGGAAGTAGTATTTCTCTTTTGGTTTGTTGTTTGATAAACGCCCTTAGCAAGTAATCCTCTACATCCTTTTTGTTGTGTTGGACAGTAACTTCATGAACAATATTTGGGCTAACGAACCCAATGTCATAGATTTGGGTTGGTCCTTTGTTGCATTCGAGGATCTTCTTTCTGCATAATATACATATGGTGAGGATAATTATATACATGCAATAATGAACGAGCTGAGCTAGAGACTTAATTACAGAAATGATACTTACAAACAATAGCAAGTGATGGTAGTTTTGTCGATATCTTTTAGATTGTATAACTGGAATAATTCTGAAAATTCAATGTAAACCGACTCGTTTCCATTGAAGAAATGCTCATCTTTAACTCCTGCAGTGATATAGGCCTCCCCTCGCTCGCAGGCTTCCAAGTACCATTTATGCAATTGTCGCATCCTCGTTAGTAGATTCGGGAGCTCCTCAGGTGTGACGAGAGGCTTCCCGTGCTCGAATCTAAAGGCTACTACATCAGCCATTTCGGGTAACGGTATATGATCGGGTAAGTAATCACCAGGATTAGTACCGGGCGCTACCCCCTCCGGAACATCAGGGATATCGCTAGACACCTTGAGCGGGGGGCACAATTGGTTCTCCTGCTCGCCCAGTTGGGGAATTGTTTTTTTCCCTTGATATGCGTTACCGCTGCTTCCCGACCGCTTCTGTGGATCTTCAAATGACTTTACAATCTCACGGTCATAGTCTGATAGCAACTTAGGCGGTGGTTTTTCAAGGTTTTTCAGCGTACGCCTCGCTTTTTTCGGATCCATTCTCTCCTTTGGAGGTGGACGTTTCAGTGTAAAATGGGCCTTCACTTCGGCCTTTGAGATTGCCTTGATTTCCTCATCAGACCTATCATATGGTCTCTGTGGAAGAGGCTTGAGGCTTGGACAATATTGAAACCTCTTCTCTCCTGTTGTTGTACTGCTAGCCGCCGGAGCGGCGGCGGCTCTCTTCCGCCGCTGTTGCTGACGCGGCGGAGACGGCTGACGCGGCGGAGGAGGCGGAGTCCGCTGACGCGGCGGAGGAGGCGCAGTCCGCTGACGCGCCGGAGTCTACTGAGGCAGCGGAGACGGCTGACGCCTCGGAGGTGGCGAAGACGGCAGACGCGCCGGAGACGGCTGAGTTTGCTGATGAGGGGCCTCCTCCGGCTCATGAGTATGCTGAGGCGGCGTGAAGTAAGGAAGCTTGATGTGTGACTTTCTCCATAGACAGGTAGTCCTTAAGGCATTTTCCAGAGAACCCTCGCCTTCACCTGTAGGATGATCAAGCTGCAGGCTCCCAAATCCGGGCGTTATTTCATCCACCATGACAACAGCATAGCCATCTGGAATCGGAGCGCAATGGAAAGTTGCATCAGGTCGAGGATGGTGGACAGAGCCTTTCGCCACCTCCAAGCTCAGGTTTCTGCAATCCGCCAACAGCACACAATGTTCATTCTCCGTGATACCATCCACGGGGTAGCGGCGAGCCGTGATATCAGGCTGAACGTGCTCCGTGGAAGCCACGCTGCTTCTCCGCTGAGATGGTGGGGTAGCTTCCAATGAAGGATCGTGCTGCTGAGATGGTGGGCCGAGGGCTCGCTGGCTAACTGATGCCGCCTCTAGTGCCGCTAATCTTTGTTCCATCTGCTGTAGTTTGCTTGCTTCCTCTTTCTTCTTTCGCCCTCGGCTTCTATAAGTGTCTCTGCTGTCGCGAAACCCATGCACCCACGGAACGGAGCCTGGTGTGCCTCGTGTTCGTCCAGGGTGTTCAGGATTCCCGAGGGCCTTTGTCAGCACGTCATTCTCTCTGTCGGGATGGAACCTCCCTTCCTCCACTTCCTTGATTGCTTCCTCAATCTTTTTCATGGGTATTGCAAGTTTAGGATCCACGTAAACAACCTCCCCAGTTTCTGGGTCCAAAGCTCCCCCATTCCCGAATACCCAAGTCCTTACCCGATCTGGCCAGTTCCGTGACACTGGTTCGACCCCTTTAGCAAGTAGGTCGTTCTCCATTTTTCCCACTTAGGCTCGGCTTGGCTGTAGCCACCTGACCCCGTAACATGGTGATACTGCTTCTTTGCAGCATTCAGCTTATTTTGCTGTGACGTTTTCTGCGCCTTCTCGGATTTCTTGTAGGCCACAAATGCGGGCCACTGATCTTTTATCTTCTCATATATACCGGTGAAATCTAGAGTCTTGTTTTGCTGGACAAACTCTGTGTTCAATTTCTTCTTCCAGTTCTTGAACTGTTCTGCCATCTTCTTTAGAGCGTACGCCTTGACCTTTGGCTCTATAACTGGTGGGGTTGTCGGATCTTCCTCTGGCGGTAGGATGAAATTTGTCAGCAGCTCGCTCCAAAGATATTCTTTTTGTCTATCCTGGACAAAAGTAACTAAAGGGTTGTCCTTCTTCTTATTTCATTGCTCGATGGTGATCGGGATGCTATCCCTAACCAGTACTCCGCACTGATATGTAAAGGCGTGTTTGGTCCGCTTGGGAAGAATCGGTTCGCCAACTGGAGAGATTACGTCGATCTTGTACCTTTCCTCCTTGTCCAACCTTTTCTTCGCGCCTCGTCTCCTTGTTGACGAAGTTTGGCTCGTTCCGGAGGGCTAAAAGAAGAAAGAAGCGTTAATATATGTACATACAAAATAATTAATGCATCTAGTCAGCATAGGCTTAATTAATATATATATATATACCTCGCCGGACTCTGCATTAGTTAAGGCTCCCTTCTCCATATCACCGGAGCCGTCATGATCTTGTTCCTCCTCCATTCTTCCATCATCGGAGCCGTGATGATATCCTTCCTCCTCCATTCCACCATCGTTGTCGTTGAGAAACGACAAGGCGTCCTCCTCCATTGGATTTTCTCCGGCGCGGATTATATTCTCCAACGCCTCTTCTTTTTGTAAGTCTCTGTGATCCATAGTTTCTGCAAATATTACAACATGGCGAAATACAAACCATGAGAGATGGATAGAGGCAAACATAGACCTATAACCAGAAAAAGGAATCATATGCATATGAGCAATGGATTAGTGGCAAACATCATGCAAAGTTCACAAGTTATATATATATAGGGGCAACATTTTAGATTAAGAATACAAGATATCTCTTGCGTCCGTACATCGTCGAATATTATCACTAATACATCTCTAATAGTATCATATATATAACATCACTAATACAGCTAGCTAGAACCCTAGCGAACGACGGGTATCGGCGCGGGCGGTGGACACCCAAAGAGAAGGAACCATCACAGGATCATAGCTCCAGTGAGATCCCTGAAGAACCTGCCAGGTATTGTCGGACCTGGCCTCCAACGCAACCATGTAGCGACGGACGTGCTCGTCCTCCTCCCTGACACGGTGACGTACCACCTCCGCGGGGGACTCAAGCCTCCGCACCGTCACTGGCCCACGCGACCGCCACCAAAGAAGCTCCGGGTCGACGACGGGCTGCCTCCTCACCAAGCTGTGCGCCCCGGAAGGTAGCACCTCCCAGTCCCACCCCGGCGGAGCCCAGTCCCGGACATGGCCCCTCTGATCAAGCAGGCCTCCTCCGCCGAGTCGACGACTAGGATGCATGCCAGGCATCGTCAACGTCGAGAACAAATGCTTAATTATGAAAACAAATTTAATAAACACTTAGCAAAATTAACATGCTTCTTCATGCAATTTTCATTTATCATAATCATCATCATCATCTATCATCATCATCTATCATCATCTATCATCATCATCTATCATCATCATCATCATCATCATCATCATCATCATCATCATCATCTAACAATCATCATCTAACAATCATCATCATCATCATCTATCTATCATCTAACTATCTAACTATCATGAAAAAAAACTGAAAAAAAATCATCATCTATCATCATCATCATCATCATCATCTAACAATCATCAACATCATGAAAAAAAAACAGAAAAAAAATCATCATCATCATCATCATCATCTAACAATCATCATCATCATCATCTATATATCTATCATGAAAAAAAAATGCAAAGTGTGCATGGCGGCCGGGTCTCACCGGCGGGCGGGGCGAGGCAGTGCCGGGGCGAGGCGCGCGGGCGGCGTCGGGGCTCGGGGCCGGATGAGGCGCGGGCGGCGTCGGGGCTCGGGGCCGGATGAGGCGCGGGTTGCGGGGCGGCGACGACGTCGATGAGAACGGGCAGAGGAGGTGCGCGGGCGGCGTCGGGGCTCGTGGAGGAGACGCGGGCGGCTGGCGTCGGGGGCGGCGATGACAAGGACGGGCTCGGGGGCGGCGGCGAGCTCCGGCAGCCTGGCGGCGTCGGGGCAGGGCGTCGGCGTCGGGGGAGAATGGGAGAGAATTTGCTAAGTCGTGCTTATATACACAGGCATTTAAAGACCCCCCTTTAGTCCCGGTTGGAGCCACCAACCGGGACTAAAGCCCTTTGCTTCCCGCCCTTTCGACTGCTGAAAAGGAGCTTTAGTCCCGGTTGGTGGCTCCAACCGGGACTAAAGGGGGGGTCTTTAGTCCCGGTTGGAGCCACCAACCGGGACTAAAGGCCTGTGCTTCCCGTGTCCAAAATTTAGTCCCACCTCGCTAGTTGAGAGCTCGCAGCGGTTTATAAGCCCTGCCGCGGCTTCGCTGTCTAGCTCCTCTCTAAAGCAGGCCTCTGTGGGCCAAACTAACATGTCCTGCCCTGTGGGTCCTACTGGGCCATGCGGGCCTGCGTCCTGGCCCAACTGATAGTTGGGTTTCTAGTCGTATGCAGGCCGTGGTGGCCCAGTAGGCGGGCTTTTTTTTAATTTATTTATTTTTCATTTTTTTTGTTTTCTGGTTTATTTATTTTCTTTTGTTTCTGAGTTGTTTTTTGCTTTATTTAGAGTTTCTGAGTGAATCTTTTTGCTTTACGTCACAAAAATTAAAAACTTTCTGTTAGTGCCAGTAGTTTTCAAATTTCAATAGTTTAAATTTGAATTATTTGAAATTTGTGTGAATCACTAGTTTGTGAATTACTTTACTTTAAAAATAGATTTTTGAGTGATTCTTTTTCCTGCTGTTTAATATTAGTGTGTTTTATCATTATATTCAATTTGGTTATTTTTAGGTTATTTTAAATGGGTGTTTTTTTCTACAAAAATTAAAAACTTTCTGTTAGTGCCAGTAGTTTTCAAATTTCAATAGTTTAAATTTGAATTATTTGAAATTTGTGTGAATCACTAGTTTGTGAATTACTTTACTTTAAAAATAGATTTTTGAGTGATTCTTTTTCCTGCTATTTAATATTAGTGTGTTTTATCATTATATTCAATTTGGTTATTTTTAGGTTATTTTAAATGGGTGTTTTTTTTCTACAAAAATTAAAAACTTTCTATTAGTGCCAGTAGTTTTCAAATTTCAATAGTTTAAATTTGAATTATTTGAAATTTGTGTGAATCACTAGTTTGTGAATTACTTTACTTTAAAAATAGATTTTTGAGTGATTCTTTTTCCTGCTGTTTAATATTAGTGTGTTTTATCATTATATTCAATTTGGTTATTTTTAGGTTATTTTAAATGGGTGTTTTATATAATTTTAAGTTTATAAAAGCTTTTTAGTTGATTCTTTTTGCTATTGAAGAATATTATAGTTTTGTTTTAGTTGATCATCAATTTTCAACCCTTTTCTGACTTCATTTGCTATTTTTCATGCATTTAATGATTTTTTTGAGCTAAATGACCCTGAAATTGAAAAGCACTACAAATGAAGTCTGAAAAAGTTGAAACTTGGCATGGTATCATAATTTCACCCACATAGCAAGTGCTAAAAAGTTGAGAGGGTTACGGCAAAAACTGGATGCACTTCGTGTACAAACTGGACAATCTCTTTCGAAGTATCAGGGTTTCGGACGAAAACTCATCTATTACAAAGGGATTTCATTTTTAATAACTTATTTTAACTCCAGACTTTTTGTGTGTTCAATATGCACCATTCAAAGGCACATCATCAATTTTCAACCCTTTTTCTGACTTCATTTGCTATTTTTCATGCATTTAATGATTTGTTTTGAGCTAAATGACCCTGAAATTGAAAAGCACTACAAATGAAGTCTGAAAAGGTTGAAACTTGGCATGGTATCATAATTTCACCCACATAGCAAGTGCTAAAAAGTTGAGAGGGTTACGGCAAAAACTGGATGCACTTCGTGTACAAATTGGACAATCTCTTTCGAAGTATCAGATTTTCGGACGAAAACTCATGTATTACAAAAGGGATTTCATTTGTTGACATGTAACTGCAGTGATATTCTAGATCAAAGCCATCATCATAATAGTTGTGGAGAGAAAGTCTTCACTTTTTCTTCGCGTGTGTCCCTTGCTTATTGCGCTGTAACCATGGATAATCTTCATTGTTTAACAGGATGCTTGGGTCAGCCTTCACTTTGAAGGGAGGAATTTCATGAAACTTTTCATAATCTGCAGACATGTCTGTCTTGTCCTATGTATTCGCTTCCTTATCTTTTCTTTTTTATCTCGATTTGGTAGACATGTCCTTCACATAGAAAACCCGTGCCACATCATTGGCTAGGACGAATGGTTCGTCTGTGTACCCAAGATTATTCAGATCCACTGTTGTCATTCCGTACTGTGGGTCTACCTGTACCCCGCCTCCTGACCGATTAACCCATTTGCACCGAAACAAAGGGACCTTAAAATCATGTCCATAGTCAAGTTCCCATATGTCCACTATGTAACCATAATATGTGTCCTTTCCCCTGTTGGTTGCTGCATCAAAGCGGACACCACTGTTTTGATTGGTGCTCTTTTGATCTTGGGCGATCGTGTAAAATGTATTCCCATTTATCTCGTACCCTTGGTAAGTCAATACAGTCGAAGATGGTGTCCTGGCCAACGAGTACAGCTCATCTCCAACAATGTTGTCACCCATGAGATGTGTTTGCAACCAACTGCCGAAAGTCCTGATGTGTTCACATGTAATCCAGTCGTCACACTGCTCCGGGTGTTTGGAGCGCAGAATATTCTTGTGTTCATTGACATACGGTCACCAAGGTAGAATTCTGTAGAACTGTGTAGTGTGCTTGAGCCCAAGAATACCCGTCCCTACATATTATTGAATCCGCTCCTAGCGTGCCTTTTCCAGTCAGTCTCCCCTCATACCGCGATTGAGGGAGACCAATCGGCTTAAGGTCAGGAGTGAAGTCAACACAAAACCCAATGACCTCCTCTGTTTGCCGGCCCATGGAGATGCTTCCTTCTGGCCTAGCACGGTTACGAACATATTTCTTTAAGACTCCCATGAACCTCTCAAAGGGAAACAGATTGTGTAGAAATACAGGACCAAGAATGGCAATCTCGTCGACTAGATGAACTAGGACGTGCGTCATGATATTAAAGAAGGATGGTGGGAACACCAGCTCAAAACTGACAAGACATTGCACCAAATCATTCTTTAACCTTGGTAGGATTTCTGGATCGATTACCTTCTGAGAGATTGCATTGAGGAATGCACATAGCTTCACAATGGCTAATCGAACGTTTTCCGGTAGAAGCCCCCTCAATGCAACCCGAAGCAGTTGCGTCATAATCACGTGGCAGTCATGAGACTTTAGGTTCTGGAACTTTTTCTCTGCCATATTTATTATTCCCTTTATATTCGACGAGAAGCCAGACGGGACCTTCATACTGAGCAGGCATTCAAAGAAGATTTCCTTCTCTTTTTTGGTAAGAGCGTAGCTGGTAGGACCTTCATACTGCTTTGGATGCATGCCGTCTTTTTCGTGCACACGTTGCTGGTCCTCCCGTGCCTCCGGTGTATCTTTTGTCTTCCCATACACGCCCAAGAAGCCTAGCAGGTTCACGCAAAGATTCTTCGTCACGTGCATCACGTCGATTGCAGAGCGGACCTCTAGGTCTTTCCAATAGGGTAGGTCCCAAAATATAGATTTCTTCTTCCAGATGGGTGTGCGTCCCTTAGCGTCATTCGGAACAGATTGTCCGCCAGGACCCTTTCCATAGATTACTTGTAAATCCTTGACCATATCAAGTATGGCATCACCAGTACGGAGGGCGGGCTTCTTCCGGTGATCTGCCTCACCTTTGAAATGCTTGCCTTTCTTTCTTAAGAGATGGTTGGTCGAAAGAAATCGACGATGTCCCAGGTACACATTCTTCCTGCATTTGTCCAAATATATACTTTCGGTATCATCTAAACAGTGCGTGCATGCGTGGTATCCCTTGTTTGTCTGTCCTAAAAGGTTACTAAGAGCAGGCCAATCATTGATGGTTACAAACAGCAACGCATGTAGGTCAAATTCCTCCTGTTTGTGCTCATCCCACACACATACACCTTTTCCATTCCACAGCTGTAAAAGTTCTTCAACTAATGGCCTTAGGTACACATCAATGTCTTTGCCGGGTTGCTTAGGGCCTTGGATGAGCACTGGCATCATAATGAACTTCCGCTTCATGCACAACCAAGGAGGAAGGTTATAGATACATAGAGTCACCGGCCAGGTGCTATGATTGCTGCTCTGCTCCCCAAAAGGATTAATGCCATCTGCACTTAAACCAAACCATACGTTCCTTGCGTCACCTGCAAAGTCCCCCCACCTTCTCTCGATTTTTCTCCACTGCGACCCGTCAGCGGGTGCTCTCAACTTCCCGTCTTTCATATGGTCTTCCTTGTGCCATCGCATCAACTTGGCATGCTCTTTGTTTCTGAACAGACGTTTCAGCCGTGGTATTATAGGAGCATACCACATCACCTTGGCAGGAACCCTCTTCCTGGGGCGCTCGCCCTCAACATCACCAGGGTCATCTCGTCTGATCTTATACCGCAATGCATCGCATACCGGGCATTCATTCAAATCCTCGTACTCACCGCGGTAGAGGATGCAGTCATTAGGGCATGCATGTATCTTCTGCACCTCCAATCCTAGAGGGCAGAGAACCTTGTTTGCTTCGTACGTACTGTCGGGCAATTCGTTATCCTTTGGAAGCTTCTTCTTCATTATTTTCAGTAGCATTCCAAATCCCTTGTCAGATACACCATTGTCTGCCTTCCATTGCAGCAATTCCAGTGTGGTACCGAGCTTTCTTTTGTCATCTTCGCAATTTGGGTATAACCCTTTTTTATGATCCTCTAACATGCGCTCGAACTTCAACTTCTCCCTTTCACTTTCGCATCCTCTCTGTGCATCAACAATGACCCGACGAAGATCATCATCGGGCACATCGCCTGGTGCCTCTTGATCTTCAGCTTCCCCCGTTGCAGTATCACCGTATTCAGGGGGATAGTTGTCATCATCCTCTTCTTCTTCGTTGTCTTCCATCATAACCCCTCTTTCTCCGTGCTTGGTCCAAACATTATAGTGTGGCATGAAACCCTTCTCAATCAGGTGGATGTGAAGGGTTCTCGAGTCAGAGTGAGACTTCGTATTCCCACAGACAGTACATGGACAATACATAAAACCATTCTGCTTGTTTGCCTCAGCCACTTCGAGAAAATTATGCATGCCATCAATGTACTCGGAGGTGCGTCGGTCACCGTACATCCATTGCCGGATCATCTGCGTGCATTATATAATTAAGTGTGTCAAAAACCATTACAGAACATCATGAATAGGGAAGTGACCAAATTAATACAAGTTCATCATCACATTAAAACCAAAGTACTATAGTGATCAAATGTTATTACTGAAAAAATAAATACATAAAGTTCATACATATATAGTTCTCATAGATAAGAACAAGAGGCTCACCACGGTGGTGCCGGCGACGAGATCGGCACGGGCGATCGACGGCGGTGAGGACGGGGACGGGGACAATGGTGCACCGCCAAATCTAGACAAATCTTGGGGAAAATGAAGCTTGGAGGTCAAGCTTGGAGAGGAGAAAGCTTAAGTGTGACTCGGGCATTTCATCGAACACCTCATGTGCATAGGAGGTGAGAGCAGAGCAGCACACACCTCCCACATCGGCCGGCCAAAAAACAGAGGAGTTAGCGGGCAGGGCATATATATAGGCATCTCTTTAGTCCCGGTTCGTGTCTGGAACCGGGACCAAAGGGGTCAGACCAAAGGGGTATAGGCTTTTAGTCCCGGTTGGTGTCTCCAACCGGGACTAAAGGTATAGACCTTTAGTCCCGGTTGGAGATACCAACCGGGACTAAAGGGTATCGGCCCATTTAGTCCCGGTTGGTGTCTCCAACCGGGACTAAAGGTCCCAATCGAACCGGGACTGATGCCTGCCGAGCCCCGGCCGGCGTCCGATCCCCTCGAACCGGGACTAATGCTCACATTAGTCCCGGTTCGTAACGCGACCGGGACTATTGCTCCGATCCGGCTGGGACCAAAGCCCTGTTTTCTACTAGTGTTTGAGGGGGTTTAATCTGTACCTTGAAGCAGAGACAGTGGCATGGGTAGCAAATTCCAAAATACAACAAGTCTAACGGTCCGAGTATTACAAGAAATCACAGATAATTTCTCCGAGAAGAAGAAAATTGGTCAAGGCGCATATGGAAAGGTCTATGTGGTAAGATTCCGAATACACATTATGCTTAGTTGATTTGTATCTCGTCAATATGTACATATATATATATGCAAGATAGTTTGGAGTACTTTGTTAAACAATAGGAATGGAAGCACCAATTTAACTGCTTGATTTTACATGAGTTCCATAACCACGCTCAATCTAGACCTCACTTGCTTCAGTAAATTGGCCCAATCCATATGGTGGTTTAGACCTCCCAGTACTGGAAAAGGCCAAGATAGCGTCCAGGACTTTTGACTACTCGGCAAGAGTGGTGCATGTTCACACCTGGACTAAATAGGCTTCGTCCAAGTTAGATGCATTGCAGAGGAAACTAACTTATTAGCGATCTTAATAACTACAAGCATTCTCTTTCTTGCGACGTTTCTTTTGTAGCGTTTTTGTATGGGTTGATTGTTTGTATGTGGGACCGTTTGTGTCACTGTTGTCGTGGTTTTTGTGGGGGTGGCCGTAGTGCAACATCCACCTGACTGCTAGTTGATTATATAAAGTTAAACAATAAAGTATTAAAAAATCTAAACTACGAAAACAAATATAATTGGAATGAAAAAATACAATAGTGGATGTCGATTGCCTAGAGAAGAAACAAAATCACAAATAGAAACAACAAATAAAGCTTGTCGACTGAATTATAAGGTTTGAAGTTAAACTTACTTGCCATTGTATTGTACTACCGTTTGTGGTCTAGCCATGGACAAGTAACTCAAACAAGAGTGAATCACTCCTTGAAATAGGCAAATCATAGTAATTGAATTCCCAGCCGCAATACCCTTAAATTAAAACCCTAGCCATAAAGTCCTGGAAGCAAGAATTAGACAAGATAGATACATACATTTGAGAGAGATTAGCGACTTGCCATACTTTAGCAACTGGCCGAGAAGACGAGGCCGACGTCATAATGAACAAGTGCGGGAGGCGAGGATACAACTATCAGATCGATCAATCGATTCATGTGCGTACGCGTCGCTAGCCGCATGGGCAGCACCTGCTACCCGCATGCATGGACGTTGTGAAGTAGCTAACTATGTGACTCACCTCTTGCAAACTTGTGTACCCGTGAGAACATTAGTAGTATGGGGTCGGGAACGGAGGAACTGCCTTCTTTATTTCTGTGTTATGTTATTAAGAATAAGTAAAGTTTAATTGTGTGCAACTTGTTGATGATTATGAATAAAGGTGCTTATAATATATTTTTAACAGGCAGAGCTTGAAAATGGAAAAGAAATTGCTGTGAAGGTGCTTTACAATAACACTCCAAAGATTGAAAGAAGAAGTGATCAATGAATGTGTCGCTGCGACCTATGTGGTGTGGAACATATGGAATGAGAGAAACGGGCGTATCTTCAGGAATGAGCAGAAATCTGTTGAAGGAGTTTGCTTGTTGATTAGAGATGATCTAGGCCTCCTTATGGAGGCAAGGGAGTAGTCATGTAAGGCTTGTACAGCCGGTCTGCTGGATGCAGCACCGGACCCCTTTTCTTTTTGTTTTCTCTTGCTAAACCTCTCAGTTATGTACAGTTTTTCCCCCTACTATAATGAAAAGGCAGAGCACCTGCCGTTCCGGTCAAACACTCCAAAGATTGATGACGTACAATTCCAACGTGAGTTTGAAAACCTTATGAGGCTCGAGCATCACAACATTGTAAGGTTAGTTGCCTATTGCTACGAAACACAACATCAACCTATGCAGTACATGGGAAGAACATTTTTTGCTGAAAGGACATACAGAGCGCTCTGCTTTGAGTATAGGCAAAATGGAAGCCTTGAAAAACACCTTTCTGGTACGATGTTGCTCTATTCTTCCTCTTTTTCTTATGGTGCTCTATTTTCTTTATGCTGCCTACCGTGTGAATAAAAATGATTTTGTATATTTGGATTTCATTCATGTGTTCTTTCCTAAATTGCAGACGAAGGTGATGGACTTGACTGGCATACATGTTACAAAATTATCAAGGGGACATGGAAGGGTTTAAAGCACCTTCATGAAGGATTCGATAAACCCGTTTACCATTTAGACCTAAAACCTAGCAACATATTGTTAGACAAGAACATGGTGCCAAAGCTTGCGGATTTTGGTTTGTCCAAGCTCTTTGGTGATAAACAAACCATGATCACACAAACTCCTATAGGAACAATGTAACTTAATTAATGCGCTTTTTGTTAATGAATTTCTTTCATAATACACATAACATGTTCTATTACTAGATATTAATATTGTATATATTTGGCCATGCAGTGGATATGTGCCGATGGAATTCTTCCATGGAAACATCGTCTCGAACAAGTTTGACATATTCAGCTTGGGTGTTGTAATGATAAAAATAATTGCAGGCAATGGAGGCCATTCCAGAAGTATCGAAATGCCTCTCCATGAGTTTTTTGATCTGGTAAGAAATGCTATCTTTTCACTTGGAAAAGTTTGATATTTTTTTTAGGATTTTTATGCTATGCTTTACTTTGCTGTTCACCACTGATTCATTTTGAAAAATATAGGTTGTATCCATCGAATCACTACTTAAGTGTGTTTCATTTCCTCTGTGCTTTAATTAGTTTCCAGCTAATGTACTTGGTACATCACCACGGGCATGCATTGAGTATTCAATTAATGCATTCTTGATC
Source organism: Elymus sibiricus (assembly GCA_039707655.1). Lineage (NCBI taxonomy): Eukaryota > Viridiplantae > Streptophyta > Magnoliopsida > Poales > Poaceae > Elymus > Elymus sibiricus. Next base: position 3,774,094 of record CM077676.1, read on the forward strand.
AATGTGTAAAATATGCATTATAGTTTCATATGGAGTGTAAAATCCTTCCAAATTCATGTTTCATTTACATAGGTACAAGAAAAGTGGAGAGGCAGGATGCTGGAAACATGTCTAGCTTCAAGGCCACTGGAAGCGTACTGCAAACAAGTTAATGTATGCACTGAGATTGCGCTGAGTTGCATGGATATTGATAGACACAAAAGGCCAAATATAGCGGATATCATCAATCAACTGAATGACACCGAAGATGTGATTAACAGGGTAATTAAGATCATTACGGCCATATTTGCTTCTTTTTCCCCCAAATAATTCAGTGGTGCATCCAGGAGTGTATGATATAAGGGTACCACATTTTTCATGCAAAATTCAGTTTTCACCCCGAATATCACAAATTTAACACGTGAATTCACAATATTTCAGAATTGCAATAGAAATGGTTTAAAATGCTCCCAACATCATCGTACTTCAAATTATCCTTTAAGTAGTTAGACATATCCATTCATAGTTAAAGACGCAAAATAGAACATTCAGTCAGTAAAGGGACACACTATGATGTTACATGTGTAAGAGGTACACAATGTTATATTGAATCAAAGTTTGAATTTAAGAAGCATTCTTTCTTTTCATCCTACCAGTTATCATGCACGTGCTCCCTAAATGGAATTAAATATAGTATATCATACACCTGCATCGTGCAATGTAATGTACATTTTGCATCAACACATCACACATAACCTTAATTAGCCACCAACTAGATGATCTAAATACGATATACTATTGATACAAATGTTGTTCCTCGGCAGGCGTTGTCGTCGAACATACAAACAAGCATGTCATGATTGTGGTTATCAACAAGCCTGGCCCAAACTTCATCGTTAAGCTCAAACTCGCCGAGGGCACGAGGAAGCTTGTCACCATATGCGGCATGTCACCATCGGCGGCCAATACCATCGCGGCATGTCTACAAGTCTGGACCTTGATGAAGATTACTTCGTTAACCAAATATCAAACAAGGATCCTGGGTTTGCTAGATTCAACTACTACCCTCCATGTCCGAGACCTGACCTAGTTTCGGGCATGAGGCCTCACTCAGATGGTGGTCTCCTTACCATCCTTTTTGTTTTTGTCAACCACGACGTCTGCGGCTTACAAGTTGAGAGAGATGGGAAATGGTACAGTGTTCCAGCGAAGCCTTATTCGTTCGTGATTAACTTAGCTGACTGCATGGAGGTATGAAACTAATCACTTGCTCTCTTGAATAATCTACAATCATCGGTGTACATATATCCTATTTACTGAATCCTAATGTTTCGTTGATTTGTATGCAAATATTTGGGGCAAGCAGATAATGTGTAACGGAATCGTAAGGAGCCCAGTTCACAGGTGGTGACGAATGCCGAGAAGAAGAGGCTTTCCATGGCCGTGTTTTATGCTGTGGATGGGGAAACGGTGTTGGAGCCGGCGCCTGGTTTGCTGGATGACAACCAACCACCAAGATAAGGTAAATTCAAGGCCAAGGATTTCGGTCTTTCTTTCGACTGAAAGTTTCCATCAAGGGAAGAGATTCACCGAGACCCTGAAATTACTAGTTCTGATGGTTTAATTAGTAGGTTGTATTTTGCCTATATATATATATATATATATATATATATATATATATATATGGAGAATAATTAAAGAGATGGTTTCGCTTCTGTGGGTGGAGTTTTTATGTATGTATAATCGCCTTTCTTATAACTAGCATACTAGCATCCACAAAGTAATTTTTTAAAGAGTTGAAAAGAAAGTTATGGTAAAGTATTGGACAGTATATGACATAATTTTTTGGGGCCAATACATTTGATTATGCGGATGTTGTATTTGGAAAATCACATCTTGTGTTTTCAGAGAAAAACAGACTTGGCTAGGAACTCCATACTTGTCAGCTACAGTAACAACGACTAGCTTTTTTTCGCGAATACGCAAAAGCTTTGCGTATCATTGCATTGATAGAGAGAGCGGAAATACAGAGTTTATGTTACAAGTAGCGACCAAAAGTGGTAGCAGAGATCAATCGCGTGCACATGGATGGCATGACTGAGCTCTGCGGGCGTGGAAGAGAGAGTAGTGGGCACGCCTCCCACGATCTACAGAGGGTTACGTCTCGGGGATGATGTGTGCTAACCCTGTGGCGCCGGCGCGTGCCCAGAGCCGGGCCTCCTCCTGGATGGCGTGGACGACGCAGCTGATGGAGTGCTGATCGCCGTCGAATAGGCATCTGTTGCGGTGCTTCCAAAGCCACCAACCCGAGAGGATAGCCAATGAAGAGAGGCCTCGTCGAAGTTGGCGTGGGGCGTCGTGGATGTTTGAGGATAGCCAGGTGATGTATTCCTCGTCGTGGCCTGGCAAGCGAGCGGTAGATCGGCACCATGAGAGGATCTCATGCCATACCGTGCGAGAGAAGGAGCATCCCACCAGAATATGTTGCATGGTTTCTGGCTCTTTGTCACAGAAGAGGCAGTTGTCCTCGACAACGACTAGCTTAAGATTGAGTGATGTACATTGACAGAATTTCAGCGCATGAAAGCCCTCTTAGGCATTGCATTCTGACTTGACTGAATTTGTGATGTTACAGTATGAAGTTCACTCGGTTAAAAAGGGCAACAAGGAGCATCCGCATAACGGGCTAAGCAATGGCCGTCAGTCAAATCTGAAATAACGATGGCTGCCTGGACATCCTTTTTTTAGACAAATAAATATACTCTGTTTCTTTTTCCTGAAATTGAAACACGGCTCCTCTGCTTTCCCTGGACCCCTGCATGCATGCATGCTCTGTTTTTGAGACCGAGGGGCAGGCAGCTGTTCATTGGAGCATGTACTTGAGATTGCATCAAAACACATACAGTTGTTTGTGTAAATATGTTGCTTGGATGTTTCGTTTCTGAAGATGAATGTCATCTGTGATGTAATGCATGGCAATGGCAATTCCCTGATTTTTTTTCTCTTGTAGTATTAAAAAAAAAAAACCTATTTCAGGGTCGTTGTAACGGAGAGAAATTAGCCCAGTTTGCTCATGTTTCGTGTAAACAAGGCATGTTTCATTTTGACAGATAGAATCGTGGTTCAGTAACTGAGATGTGGTTCAGCAGTATCCGCACTCAGCTTGACCTGTTGACTGTGCTCTCAGGGCGTTGTTTACAACTAATTGCTGGCACGTCCTTAGCATATCTCTACATTTTTAAACATGGAAATCAGAGATTCTGAATGTCTGAAATTTTTGGACATCGAGAGTCGGGCACATTTGGACTCCTGATTCTTCCACGGGACGGGAGCAAGCGCAGTGCAGCAACGAATTAGCTTACAATCCATAGGTAACTTTTCTAATGCCATAAACTTAGCTCATCAATTATCTTCAATGACAGCATCTCAATGTTCAAACTCGATCTACAACTTTGTACGAGATCTAAACAGCAGAAGCTTTGCATAAAAAAGTATATATCTATTAATTCAGCCTGAGAACGAGATCTAACAGCAGACACTTGGCAGCAGGATCAAATTAATGGTAATGATTATTTTTTTTCTTCCAGTTTCTTGCGTATGTACTTCAGTTAGCGGTTCAGTACATACTTATCCCCAGTTCGTTCCATGGACCATCTGCACCATCCGCTAACTGAATTTAACTGAACCGTGCCGAGCTTCATCAGTTCTTGGGATTGCCTTTCCTGAGTGAAGCTTTGGCGGTGCCCCTGACAGTAAGTAACTCAGGAGGTTCCATAAAGAAAGCTTCAACTCACCACTAACTACCTAGCAGTGCCCTGTGAATACATCATCTTGTCTTGTGATGAACCAAGAAAAAGAAACAGAGCAGCTCATCTCCTCTGTTTTTCCTGAACCGCTGCTCTGTTTTTGCTGGACCTCTGCTCTGCAAGGGACAACAGCAAGCAACTACTACTATGTTATTCAACTAGTCTGGAACTGCATTCGTCCATTGCTACCCAAGCAACCTGTAGTAGTACAATTTTGGCCCTTTTCATTTCCAATAGGACACACTCCTAGCTTCAAACAACAGAGCAATAATCAGGCAGATGCTGAAATCTCCTCTTCTGTTTTAGGAGAACGTACAGCAGACTTGACAAGGGAACACAGCTATTTGGTGAGCTAGAAAAACCCCCAAGTCACATAGCTACAACGATTACTTGAAGATTTATTGAGTAATATACAAAGACCATCTTAGGCAATTCATTCTGAATTTGATATTCTTCTCACCACGCGGGTCAGTTCATCTGAAATAACGATGCCTGCCTAGACATCCGTACTGCCTTTTTCAAACAACACACTAGGTAGATGTCTGTTAACTGACTTCCAGTTTTCGGTCAGTCGATTTTGAAGTTTGCCGGAGGCAGTGGCGGAGCCAGAAAATTTTGATTAGGAGGGCCAAGTGATGTAAAACCAGGTTGGGGAGGGCCAAACATTGGGAAAACAAGCTTTTAGCATCAAATAACCACTAAATATGCACTGTTCAAAAGCAAATTAGCAGCAAACTAGTGATGTAGGGGGGGAGGAGGCAGGGCCCCTGCTAGTCCCCCCTGTCTCCGCCACTGACCGGAGGGAGGCCGGAGGGAAGAAAGGAGCTCGCCGGAGGGCTACCCCATCATCTACCGTTGGGGTGAGTGCTACGAGATTACCATGCTGCGTGCGTCAAACAACAGTATAACCGGAGCAATACCATCAAGCATAGGAAAATTATCTCGGTTGGGCATACTTGATGTTTCATAAAATAAGCTTAAAGGAAAAATTCACCTAGAAATAGGCAATGTGATGATGTTGTTCAGTTTGAGCCTTTCTAGTAACTTGCTCCATGGAAATATGCCTCAAGAAATTGGATCACTGAACAATTTGGAGTATCTAGATATATCATCAAACAACTTAACTGGGCAGATACCAGGATCAATTGAGCACTGTATGAAGCTTCACTTTTTAAAGTTGAGCCATAATCACCTCAGTGGTACCATTCCTACCGAACTAGGGATGTTGGTAAACCTGCAAGATTTGGTGGATCTAAGTGACAATTCAATTGATGGCGCTATTCCAAGTCTGTTGGGTGGTCTTAGTATGCTTGAAGCCTTGAATCTTTCTCACAATGCACTGAACGACAGCATTCCACCATCATTTCAGAGCATGACCAGTCTCTTATCCATGGATGTGTCATACAACAAATTAGAAGGGCGAGTGCCACATACTAGGTTCTTTGACACTAGTAGAAAACGGCCCATTAGTCCCGGTTCCAGAGGCCCATTAGTCCCGGTTCTGGAACCGGGACAAAAAGGTCGGGACTAAAGCCCAAAACCTTTAGTCCCGGTTCGCTTACGAACCGGGACAGAAGGGGCTCCACGTGGCCGCTCTCTGTGCGTGGGCTGGAGGACCTTTAGTCCCAGTTGGTGTTACCAACCGGGACTAAAGGAATTTTTTTTTTAAAAAAAAAATTCAAATTTTTTTTTTCAAAATTTTAATTATTTGACAATTTAATCTCTAATCACCCCTCCTCACTGCTTCAGAATTTAATCTCTAATCTCTAATCAACACTCATTCCAAATCGTCTAATTTCCCGGCCGGTCACCCATCCTCTCACTACTCCAGCCCCAGCACGCTTAACTTTCAGGTTCTATTCCCCCTAGTTTAGGGGTCTGCACTTGTTGTTTTCCTAACAATAGTAAGCTATTCTCTCAAAAAAAAAAAAAAAAAAAAAACAATAGTAAGCTATCAATCCTGTTAACCCTTAGGTCTTGATGTCACATGATTTAATTTTTTGAATTCCAAACAATTATTAAAATAAACAACAATGATTAACAAACAACAATAATTAATTTAAAAACTAAAAAATACTTCAAAAAAAGGAAAAAAATTCAAAAAAATCAAAAATTCTCAAAAAACAAAAAAAAAATCAAAAAATCCAAAATAATACAAAAAGTTCAAAAAAAATTAAGAATAAGTAATAATAATAATATTATTATTATGCCGTTTATTCATTTAATATGGCATAATTAATATCTTTAAATTTGTAAATCGAAATTCGACAAATAATATATCCATTATTATCAGAAAAAATGTGACCATGATGTCACACGCTTCACCGTTTGAGTTTGAAACTATTATTCTAAAAAACAATAATTATTTAGTAGTTTGACCACAGTTTGACCACTGTTTGACCACAGTTTGACCACATTTCATTTTTTTAAACTTATATTAACTGAAGAATTTTTGTGTGTTCAATATGAACAATTCAAAGCCACATCCTCAAATTTCAACCATTTCTGACTTCATTTGCTATTTTTCATGCATTTAATGATTTTTTGAGCTAAATTAGCCCGAAATTGAAAAGCACTACAAATGAACTCTGAAAAGGTTGAAACTTGGCATGCTATCATCATTTCACCCAAATAGCTTGTGCTAAAAAGTTGAGAGGGTTAGGGCAAAAACTGGATGCACTTTGTGTGCAAACTGGACCATCTCTTTCGAAGTAACAGGGTTTCAGACGAAAACTCAGCTGTTACAAAGACATTTCATTTTTTTAATCTTATTTCAACTTCAGAATTTTTGTGTGTTCAATATGAACCATTCAAAGCCACATCCTTAAATTTCAACCTTTTTTGACTTCATTTGCTATTTTTTCATGGATTTAATGATTTTTTGAGCTAAATTAGCCTGAAATTGAAAAGCACTACAAATGAACTCTGAAAACCCTAAACCCGGGACTTAAAACGTCCGAAACTCTATTCTAAACAGTAAACATTAAAGGTTCAAACCCTAAAACCTAACCCTAAACTTAGAAATCTAAACCCTAGCCCCTAAACCCTAAAACGTCTAAAACGTCCAAAAACTCTATTTTCCCTTTGGAATTTGGTGATTTTAAAAAATTGTCGAAACGGAAAACTAGTTGTTTCATCGGACAAAACTTTTTTTTCTGCAAATTTTGATATATTATTTGTATTTTTCTGAATTAGAATGATTTAGTTATGATTTTTCTATGATTAATGTGGTAAAGGGGTTTAGGGTTTAGGGGCCCCCCTTTAGTCCCGGTTGGTGTCTCCAACCGGGACTAAAGGGCTGGGAAAAAAAATTGAAAAAAAAAATTTTGAAAAAAAAATTTGAATTTTTTTTTCCAGTCCCGGTTGGTATCTCCAACCAGGACTAAAGGGGGGGGGGGGGGCTTTAGTCCCGGTTGGAGATACCAACCGGGACTAAAGGGGCTGGCACCGTTCGAAGCCGGTCGCAAACCCTTTAGTCCCGGTTGGTGTCTCCAACCGGGACTAAAGGTCCCGTTCGAACCGGAACTGATGCCTGCGCCGCTCGAACCGGGACTAATGCTCACCTTTGGTCCCGGTTCGTGAGTGAACCGGGATTAATGTCCTTATCCTGCCTCAACCAAAGCCCTGTTTTCTACTAGTGTGAAGAAGCTCCAATCAAATGGTTCGGGCATCTAACTAGTAAAGGAGTCTGGGCAACCCGGCCACAGGAGGGGTCTTCACTCGCGTTTTGATTTCAGGCCGTTTGATCATGTTACTGCTCATAGGTTTTACTGTCTGCCGGCTGTACAGCCGTTCATTTTTTTTCCACCCGTGTCCTGACTATTGCAGTCTAACTAGTAAAGGAGTCTGGGCAACCCGGCCACAGGAGGGGTCTTCACTCGCGTTTTGATTTCAGGCCGTTTGATCATGTTAGTGCTCATAGGTTTTACTGTCTGCCGGCTGTACAGCCGTTCATTTTTTTTTCACACGTGTCCTGACTATTGCAGTGTATGACCGGTGGGACAGCTCGTTTGTGGGGCCGCCGTGCAGTGGGCGCCGTTCGCGCGTCAGCGTCGTCAGTTGCTGGTTGGCTGATTTGTTCCACGCATGTCGATTGGCTGGCCGTCGTTGGCGGGGATTGGGGCGTCTCGTGCGTGTCGTCTGACCGGGCGAGGCGGCGTGGTGGGTGAGGGCCTGAGGGGTGTGCCGCTGCTTTTCTACCCGCCATAGCTGTACCCAGCTGCGTTTCTGGCCCCCGCCTCGGGTTGGTCCCGCTTTATAGTGTGTTGGGTGCGTGAGAGGCGTGAGCGCAGCTGTATTTCCCGCCGGGCAAAGCGCTGCGGTCGGGCAGCCCCTGGGTAAAAGGAAGCCTCCTTCACGGTGAGGGTCGCACGCGTCGTTCCTTTGTGCCCGCGTCGTTCCTTTGTGCCCGCGTCGCTGCAGCTGGCCCCTGTGTGCGGTGGTCCCATCTGTCAGCCGGAGGGACCTGGTGCGCGTGGGTTCTTTTGATTTTTACAGCGCTTTGGGTGGTGAACCTGCCAGGGCCGAGCAGGGGTACTGTTCGCTTTTCATGGAGGGGCGGTGCGCGACTTCTGCGCTTCGTCCTGTGCGGTGCGAGGAGCCGGCCTCGATCCAACTGCACTTCTCCTTAACGTCCAGCCTTGTGCCACTGACTGTGGGCCTGCGTAGCTACGTGTTTGTGTTCCTGTGGTGAGTTCGTTGCTTTCTCTGTGTGTAAAACAATCCCGTGGGTTGCTGTTTACCTCCTCCCTGCCCCTTTTCTTTAACAGATGAGGCCATCAGTTCTCTCTTCCTCGCCCTCCTTTCAATCGTTTCTCGCCATTGCTGCTTCCAGTTCACCCCGCCGTCTCCTTGCTGGTTTTCCTGTTAACACACCGGTCTTTGGTTGGGTTTTGGCGATGGCGCACCTTCCTTCGGCTGTCGCGTATGGTTGAGGTTCGTGTTCTTCATCTCCCTGCCAACGTCGCCCGTCATTCTTGGTTTTTCATGCATGTGCTCGCTTTGCTTTACCTTTCCTCACCCGGGAAGGTGTTCTTCTCACTTCTTGCTGCAGGGTCATTCAGCTTCTTCTTTACCGCTCGGCTTGGTGCTTGAAGAGGTAAGGTTTTTCTTGCTCGTCTTCTGTTCGATGAAATGTCTGTGAGCTGAAATGTTCTTTGTTGCTTGTTTGCGTTTCTGTCCAGGTTTCCTGACGTCCGTATCATTCTCTGGCAAGGTAAGACATGTTCCGCATGCTGTATTTAATTCCTTCTTGTTGCATGCGTCCAGTGCGTGCATCTGTCCAGAGCCTATTTTGTTTGTTTCACGGCTCAACTCCTGTTCTTGTCTGGTCATGCCATCGTGCAGGTTGCTGTGTAGAACGTGCATGCGTTTGTTGTGCTTCATTACAGTAGATAAGAAAGTAGTTTAGTTTGCCTAAATTGATTAGATGGACTTTGCTTCGATCTGTGTTCCATTAGAGTAGATAAGAAAGTAGTTTAGTTTGCCTAAATTGATCAGTAGTTATAAAAAAGTTGATGGACTCTGCTTTGATCTGTGTTCCATTACAGTAAATAAGAAGGTAGTTTAGTTTGGCTAAATTTATTAGTTATAAAAAGTTGATGGACTTTGCTTTGATCTGTAGGTTGATCCGTTGCTTTTCTATAGTTTGGTTTGGGTGAATTTATTATCTATACAAATTAGATGGTCCTTTGATTGAATCTTTGGGTTTATCTGTTGATCTTTAGGTTGATCTGTACCTTTTCTATGATTAAGTTTGGATAAATTTATTAGCTATAAAAATTTGATGCTCCTTTGCTTGAATTCTCTACTGCAAGTCACAGATCTAGCTTCAGCCAAAAATTGGTTAGCTTTAGGAAGAAAATCATTTCTAAACCGTGTGCCTAAAGAGAAATATTCCGTGTCTGTTTCCCTAATTTTCAGTGTGCGGAGGTGGTTGTGATAATGCGGCTAATCTGATCTGTTTGCTTATCTTTGGAATATTCACCTGTTGTATCGTGCATTGGCCTGCATTTATAGTGGCAGCTGTGTTTTTGTTTGTCTTTTTTGTGATGATTTTAGGTGAGAACAGAGTATTTATAGTTGTGGCTAAGGTGCTTATGATGCATGCAAGTGACTCATGGTTCCATTCAAGTAATGGATAGATAGTAGTTGCTAATTATATTTCTACTGATTGCAAGCATAATTAACCTATCGTCTATGTGGTTTGCTTATTATACACGTTCTTTTCATTTGTATTTCCCCCTGTAAGGCATTTCTTCTGTGTACCGCAGGTTGATTTTGTCCTCCCATCGCCTCTTTAATCTTCATCTGCTGCTCTATTGGTTCGGGCTCTCCTCATTGTCTGTCAAGGTCCGTGCTGCGTTCCTGAGTTTTACCTCCTTTTGTTTGTCTATATTATTTACTGCTTCTTGCTGTTTGCTGACCTGGTGTTGTCTGTGTTCCGTTTGTGTGTTCTGGTTGTTTATGCTTGGTACTGTATTTCCATTGCCTTTTATCTCCACAGGATGTGTTCTGCTATATCGTTTGTGATACCTATTTTAGAGGCTGTGGCATCACAATTTTGTTTACCAGCTATTTTGTAACTGTGCGACATCGCGGACGATGGGGTTGTGCTTGCTGGGGTGGAGTTACAACTTCCTACAGATGGTGTGTCCTTACTGCCAGATAGGAGGTTCTTTTGGGCTGATCGCTGCCAGGGGGCATTCGCTGCGTACGGGCATGCTGCTTTAGAATCCATAAGGTTTTTACAAGGGATGTATGGGTGACTATAATTTCAAATGCATGCTTGACTATAGGAATTCGATGGCATCTGTGATTGCCGTTGCTGCATCTGTTGTGCAGTATGCGGCAAGGTTGGAGAGAGACATTACACATTTATGGCTTTCATGCACGACACAGCTGCTTTGCCTAGCAATGCTTATGGGCAGCTACAGTTTAGCCTTTCTTTTCTATACTCGCGCCTCTTAGCAACCATGCATTCAATTTAGTTAGCTTCTTACTCTATTGCTTTGTAATTCTTGCTGCTAATTGCCTTTGTTCAGTTTAGTTCTTCAATAATATCATAAAAAGATTGTTGCTTAATGAAATATAATATTTCCCTGGTTGGCTTCTTTTCATTACGCCTGTGCAGATTAGGCAGGTGGCTTGCTCTACTATGTTTTCTGAATCCTTTGAACTGCTGTTGTATGATGGGGATTGTCTTATTCTCCTTTTCCTAAGGGTCGTCGTCTGCGTATTGGCGATATGCCTCCGCGTCGTGTTGCGCCTCCTAGGGTTTCTGTGACTGCGTTGGGCGTTAGGCCTACGCGGCGAGCTGCACCTCGCAGGGTTCCTGGGCCTGTATTGCCGGTTAGACCTCAAAGGCCTGCAGCCCCTCCCAGTGTTCCTGTGCCTATATTGCTTGTGTTGACAGTGAGGCCGTCTCCTTTGGTCATCTGAAAGAGAAAATGTATGTTGCCTTTTCCTTATGATCCAGCGCTTCCTTTAGGATCTTGTCTTCCGTGCGTTGAAGGTGGTTTCATTTGCCTGCTTATAGGGGATGGTTTCTTCCACCTTCTTCCTCCTGTGTTACTGCGCGGAACCGCAAAAGATGTAGGTTCTTATTGGACAGGTTGCAAGCCCATAACAAACGTGGTTAGTGTAGATGGACCTTTGTTTTCGTTACCGTTAGCCCTTTGCTTCTTTACCCTTTGTCGTATGAGCGTTCTGTTTCGCTTTTTAACACAGAGGATCTGCCTGGGTCTCTGCTTGTGCCTGGTTGGGTTGTTTTTTCGCTTGAAGAGGTCGAAATATTAAAAGGTATGGTGTTGTGTCCTTATCCAGCATCGTTTTTTACCCTCTGCCGCATCTTCTTTCTCCCGATATGTGCCCTCCCTGTAGCATTCCATCGGAAGAGATCGTACTATGGGGGCCCTGACTACAAGTGTGGCCACTGCCATGCTGTCTTCTGGTGGCGTGGGAGGGTCCAGTCGCTGTCAGCTATTACAAAAAGGCATGTTGTTTACAACCTATGTTGTAAAGAAGGAAAAGTGCGCATCCCTCCGTTTAAGAAACCCCCTCCCTTTTTAAATGACTTGCTTGACTACACCGGTCCTCCACAGACTCTCCAGTTCATAAAAAAGATACGGCAATACAACTGCTTGTTTGTTTCACTTCCATGGGGGCAAAAATTGACCGTTCATTAAATAATGGTGGGGGCCCAAACATTTTTAAGATCAATGGTCAGGTGTGTCACTGCATAGGATCACTTCTGCCAGAAGAAGGGGATACTCCAAAATATGCTGAATTATATATCTACGATACACAAAATGAGGTGGAAAATAGAATCAAGTAAAATAGAATCAAGTAGTAGCTGGTCCACGCTTTGGGATGAGCGTGCACGTGTGGTACGTCCATTCCTGCAACCTATAGTCCCTTAACTGATTTGTTCATGCCTTCCTCTTGGTTATTTTGCACAACCATACTTTACATTGTATTGTCTTTCACATGATAGAAACCCAGAAATGTTGTTGAGCTCTTTTAGAAAATTGATTGGTGTCTTGATGATGCCTATGGTCCTTTCACTTGTTTGTCCATGCCTTCTGCCTTCCATATCAGCTGATACATTTGTTCATGTCCACGCTTATATAAATAACTGATGCACTACATATATAATGAGTTTTATTATTCCGGTAATTGAACCCTTATAAACTTGTGAATGCCATGTGGATCCCTTGTCTTATGAATTTTCCTATCTTTTGCATCAGGTAGTTTTCTATATAGAAGCTCGCTACTTTGGCCTTGGCTACTAAAGCCTCTGCCAGCAAGAGCAAGTGAAGACTGGTTCGCCGTGTCTGTCTTCATTCGTCTATCTTTGCACCCTTCTGAACAAGCTCCTGCTATGTTGCTTGCGTGTTTGCAAAACCAGTCTTTGGCGCTCATAGAACCATGTCAAAGTTCTGTTGACACAATTTCCTATTTAAGATCTGAACCAAACTACTTCCATGCGTTGTAAATATTGCCGTTGGCCTTTCCTGCTTTCCCCTGCCTCCTCAATGACTATTTCTATGCATTGTAAATATTCGTTCGAGCATGCTACCTAATCTATCTATTATTATCAGTGCAATGTTAGTTGTTCTAAAGTTTGTGTCCGTATGCTTCCCCTTCTCAAATTTTTATTTGGTCATAAGGTTTACTTACTTATGATTGTGTCTTATTGCCAATGGTTGTGCCTATAACAGATTACTTGGCTTCTTATTCCACTTTTTGTGTTCAGGTTATACCATCTTGAGAAAAGTCTTTTCTCAGTGCAACTTTACTGAAGATCATGCTCCTTAATGTAGCTCTTGTCATCGTCAGGATGTTGTCTATGTGTAATTATGTCTTCTCTCTATTATTCGTCCACTGGAATTGCTTACCTATCAACCTTTCTCTTTAACTGATCTACTTCCCAAGGCAAATGTTGTGTTGTTTCCTATGCAAATGCACCGTGTTGTATTTTGCCTCTGTTAGTTTCAGCCCCTTCTTAAGTAACTGACTGCTCCAATGGATCATGCAAGGGCAAGCTAAATATAACTAGGTAGTTTCTTTTGGCCTTCTTTCAGTTCCCGTTCTTTCAATTCCAATAGGGATTAAGGATTGAGAGTTCACGTCAATATTCACAAATTACCTATTTGAATTACTGTTGTAATGACGATTTTCATTTGGCATTTGGATATCTTCCGATAATTTCCAATTCTAAAGAAGACAAATAGGTAATCATATACTGATTTTTTTTGCTGATCTTAGTTAGATTTTACGTGAGGTTGAAACTTCAAATCTTATTTGAGTGTTTACTGCAGAGAGAATAAAATTAATTTACCAGAATGTTTCTTTAGATTTTGGTTGTGCTTGAATCCTTTGTTCAGATGTTTGTGCATTCAAACACTTTCTAATTCAAAAGAAAACAACTCAAAATAAATACAATAGCTGGTTCATGTCTTCAGAAATTAGTGATTGACTCTGATATTTATCCGTGCACACCCTCTGAGTATCATGTTCAATCTACTAAGAGCTAAACTACCTATATAGCTTACGAAGCTCTTTGTGCATGGCCCCAACTAAAAACCTGTTTGCTTTTGGCACTGGACTCCAATGAGCATGTATAAATTTGGTACCCATAACGCTATGTTAAATTCGTGTAAGATATCTATATCAATTGCATCTAATCCCCATTGCTCAGTTCATCTATGTCGACTGCTTCTATGGCGAATGTGGATGAGAAATCAATTTATTTTGCTCTATGTATGATCAAATTAACTTTATGAATACATCTGCTACTTACTCACTACTAACATCACTACTAACCGGCTTCTTGCGCCATCGGCGCAACCGGGTCATCTAGTTATAAGAAATTGTGTGGTGTTGTGAAAGGTTTTCCCCCTTGTGATCTTCCTTGAGGTAGTGGACAAGAAAAGAAGTCTAGAGCGGTTTTAGGACTATCGTTACACTTAACAATATTCTAAGATCCGGAAAACATGATCAGCAACAACATTTGAGCCCGTCTTAGAGGCAAAACTAGGAACATATTCTTTACCGTTTATCATTCCACACGTGCATATGAGTTTTCCACAGAATCGCATATTCTAGGATCATAGCAGTTATAGCATGAAATATAAACTCTTAATTATGAATATGGAAATATAATAATACAATATTATTACCTCTAGGGCATATTTCCAACAGTAGCCTGGGAGGTTTTTAGTCAACATGGGTGGCAGCATAATCTCCGGATTGATCCACCACCTCCTTCGACATAGACATAGTGTCGGTTCTATATGATTCTACTTTTGCCGATATGTCAGTTTTTAATTTTCTTTTGTCAGACTGTTGATGTTTTGGCTGTGTGCATCTTAGTTATGCAGAGGCCGGTTGTTGCTCATCATGCTTTGTATCCGCTTGATGCTACATTTTGAGTTAATAAAAAACGCCCTTTATTGAAAAAACAAAGTTTGCACCTAAGAGCAGGTCTGGTTCTTGCTTTGGGGGTCAAAATTCAGTCAGCTGCTGGTGACCATGTACTACTAAGAGGGCTCTGCACTCAGCGTGAGGAATAAAAACACAAGAAGAAAGGCATTGGTTTGGTTGCCTGAAACTGAAACCCGAGTGTGCGTGCTGCTCTGTTTTTCTTTTGTGTACTCAGTGTGTGTGCGTCGTAACCTGTAGTGTACAATTTTGAGTCTCCGCTGGTACCCATTCGACCGGAAATTAAGAGGGTGGCTTATGTATGTTAACAACTTTTCCCGGTCATGGCGCTTGTATGTAATGTATCGTTTATGCGGTGTTTATATTACCATGTTATTTACACGGAAATTATCGGGGTACATTTTTTTTTGAATTTTCACGCGGGGGAGGGGGGGGGGGGGAGTAATTCTCCTCACCTGAATTGTATTCATTTTGCCTATAGGCTTTGCAGCCCAATACAAGATAGGATTCAAGTGAACCAGAAGTTACAGGGGAACAGATACAGAGAGATAAAGCTAAACAACACAACAACACATGGCGAGGGGGGACACAACACAGCAGGGGGCACCCCTAGGCGCTCAAACTGCAACGGTCAGCCGAGACCAAACCATGACACTGCATCGTCGACGCAATCAAAAGGCGCCAGGAAACCGAGACTGCACAACGCCGCGACACCACCTATGTCATGGGGTACATTCGAAAGGTCACGCCAGGCCGAGATGGCGCCATGACACCTGTGTGCCATTGGCGTTGTCAAAGGCAACACCAAGCAGAGAACTCCATAGAGCACACCGCCAAACATCACAATACCGGGGGTGAAGACAACGCCATCACGATGGAGACGACGGGTAGCGTCGCCGCTGTCTCGGGCAGCAGCAGCTGGCCGACCAAGGATTTCTCCCCATCCCCGGTCACGTGCGCCACACGATGAGTCGCAGAGCAGCCGCCAATAGCGCTGGGCAGCGCTGGAATTGACGGCCCCAGATCCAGGTGAATCCAACCGGCAGAGCGACGCCGACAGGCACCCTTGACGCCGAGGGCACCAGCGAGGACCACCGGTGCGGAGCCCTTAGTAGGTAAAACCACGAACAGCGGCAGCCCACCGGGGGAACTGGGAGGTGGAGGGCTCCAGTGAAGCAGGAGTCACGACGCCACCTTCGTTGGCGAGCACGTGTAGAAGCTCGAGATGATGGAACAGGGGGGCGGTGGAGGCGGGAGACATGGCAGATGGATCTGCGGGAGGCAGGATGCAGAGCGTCGAGTACGGCAGAGCCGTAGTCTGCGACGGTGAGCGGTTGAGGGCGGGAGGCGGCAGAGGCCGGCTCAAGGACGCGGAGCAGGGGCCGGGGCGCAGCGCCCAGTGCAGCAGGAAACGGCGGGTGGAACCTCCGCCGAGGCAGGCGCGAGGACCGCCCCCCAGAGCCGCCCGAGGGCGTCGGAAGCCCGCAGACAGTGGCGCACCGACCGGATCTGAAGGGAGGGCGCCGACCGACACCGGGTGAGCGACCATAGGGAAGCCCGAGCCCAGATCTGGCGGGGCCCGACGCGATGGAAGGCGGGCAGCAGGGCTAGCACAAGCGTGCGGGACGGATCCCACCGCCGCCAGCCGTCGCCGGGATTTGCCCGCCGTCATTTTGCCGGCGGCGGCGGGGGGCGGGGGCTGGTGAAGAGGTTGTGGCGACGGCCGATGGGGTGCCCGCCCGAGTCGCCTCAGAGAGATGACGCGGGGGGTTGGGGGGGGGGGTTCATTGGGGTACATTTTCAACACCCTCGCACCCTGGATCTAAGTTACCGTGGTTTTTGTACGTAAATTATCAAGTCCGCGTGGCGTAATTTATTATGCTATTTACACATAAGTTAATGGGGTTATATTTTTCATCGACATTTCACCTCGGGTCAAAGTTACCAGGGGATTTGTGTGTAAGTTATCGGGTCTATGGTACGTATGTTACCACGCTATTACACAGAAAATTGCGACAGGTATATTTTTCAACAACTTTTTTTGGGTGGTCAAATGTTACCCCGGTGCTTGTATTCCAGTTATCAATTCTGAGGTGCGTAATTTACCATGCTATTTACATTTACATTAGTCTCAACTTACCAACCAGCTGCTGCTAGCTACCATATTAATTTGCTGTTGCGCATTTCTGATCTGTAAGCTCATTAGCTGGTGCAGAATCTTGCATATATTATCATGTCGATGGCTCCAAGATCCCATTACCTACTGTTTTTTTTTTCTACCACTCACACTTTGCACACCACGGCATTAACTGCTGTTAGCTACACTAAGTACGGCTCTAAATTATTATTGTTACTGCTTACTATATATGGCCCTGCATGCACTTGCGCTTTTTAACTGAACTAACCACATGCATGTGCATCTTGACGTCCCCGGGCTCCGGCCGTCCAGCTGGAAGCCGTGGGCGCGGCTGGAGGTGTGGCGCTCATTCAGATGCGGGGAAGGGACGCCAGGTGGGAGGAGAGGGAGAGAGGAGGAAGGAAAGGAGACCGTGACCACTAGATATAGATCGAACGATGCTGGGATCGTTGGGCAAAAAAGCGAAAATAATTTGGTGTGCCAGTTACATAAAGTGTTTTCTAAAAAAGAAGCCTATAAGTAGCCTATTGTTTCTTCTTCAAAAGAAAATTGGTATAAGAAATTAATTATTACAACTCCGTCCGCATTAGAATGCGTTTTATTCAAGAAATAACTTTGGTAGACTGACGGAGCTCCAATACTTTGGCATGTAATAGATAGATCATCACAACAATCCCTCCTACAACTATCGTAGCAATTCACGGTGCAGCAAACCGCGCATATCCATCTAGTTTAGGGTTCAGGGACAGTTTTATTTAGGTGAATACTACCCCACTATGCGGTCGTGTGTTCCTTCATCATGTTTTCCAGCGAATACTTGGAAGCTCCGACAAGCTGGCCCACAACCTTTCCTTCCTTCATACGGAGTAAACAGGAAGGTCGGCATGGCCTCAACACGGAAGTCCTCAGCAATTGACTGTTTGTCACATAGATATATTGTTAATTAGCACAATAAATAAGAATTTTCAAAGACGGAATTCTGTAAACAGTGTCATATGCTCGCCCGGCCTAGCATATTTTGTTCAATCTCGACATCGACCTTCAGGAAAGTAACATTTGTATGGTTCTTGGCAAGGGCATCGAAGACTGGAGAAATGGAGCGGGATGGTGAGCTCCATTTTGCACTGAAGTAGATCACCGCCTGTTACAAGAAACATGTCAAAATGAACTCTATAGAAATGTGGAAAAGCCTCGGTCAGTTACACTATTGCTATTTCTTTGGCAGTAACTATTGCTAATCCAGCTGCATAAAAGGCTTTCGGAGCTTGCAATCCAGGTCACAGTTTTTTTTGGGGGTGGGGGGGGGGGGGGGGGGGGGGGGGGGATTGCATATGTACCATACAAACTTGAAGAGACTTTCTGATGTACATATAAGGAAGTTGGTGATGTTTTTTAGCACTACCAAATAGGGGATGATTGAAATAAGACGAATATGTCCAGTTTTAAACGAAAACCAAGAGAGACAACTAAAGGCATCTTGTAAGGAGTTATTCCCCAGCTAACCCTTCTATCAAACCTATAACTCATAAAAAAATGGAGGAGTTACTCCTCAAAAGATGTTTTTGGCCACTTGAATTCTTCCTAAATCCTCTCCCCCATCCTCCGATGCTCAATAGCACGCACTGACCTCGGGCTAAATTTCGATGAGATTACAGTGGAATCTGTTGGTATTTTCTAGTACTATGATTTATCGTCTTCCCCATCGTCCATAGCCCCCACTGTCCTACTATGATTTATCGAACGTGGAGCTAGACAACAACGCCTATATATACATGCATGCCCGTAAACGATATACTGCAAGCAAGCAGAGAAGGGAACACAAGAAATGAAGAAGATGGCGGCGACCGACCAGGCCGTCATCCCGCGACGCGCCACTGCTCCCTCCTCGGAAGGGACCCTACCCCCGCTCCCGTGCGGAGCCGCCGCGCCGCACCGGGGCGTCCCCGCCGCCCTCCTCCGGTCACCCCGCCACCACTCTCCTCTCTGCCGCCGTCGGCGAAGATGCCAGGGCAAAGCCCGAGCGGCTCGGCGGCTGCAGCCTTCTTCTCGCGCGTCAGCTGCTCAAGATCGTTGCAGCGGTTCCGATCTTGATCTCCTCGACGGTGATGGCGGACAACGACGGCTGGAGTGTGGCGACGGGTCTATAGCCGCAGCGGCAGGTGGCGGCGGCGGCCATGCTGCAGCCGCTCAACCTCCGGTTCGGCTTCGGATCGCGGTGGCGCTCCTGGTCTTGATCTGCATCATGCCGACGCTCGGGGCGGCAACCCTGGGCTTGGCGCTGGTGGTCATCTCCTCCGTCGGAGGTGGTCGGCCTGAGGCTGGGTGGTCGGATCTCGAGAGCCGTCATCTAGTCCCAGCTGCGAGTCGGGGAGACATAGTTGCCGGTGAAAACCGAGCCGACGGCGGGTGATGGCGGCGTTCTGTGCCGTTACCTTGATGAAGGCATCGTCGTGTAACTACTGTCGACCCACTCGTACTGCTCCGGGGAAAACCCTACGATTTGGTCTTCCAGATCGGACAATGGCGGCACTGTAGTGTCGTTTTTCTCTTGGGAGCATCGTTTGTGGAGTAGCGCTGGAAAATAGAGGCAGGAGGTGGAGCGGCTTCGTCTTGCACGGAGCTTCGGTGGAGATGTCAAGTCATGCCTAGCCGACAGGTGCTACGCTGTGTCATGCCTGTTCGGCAGGTGCTACGCACGACAGATCTTTCAGAGACTTCAAGCTGTGTCCGCTGGTGGTACTTGGCGGCAGGTGCTGCGGTGTATCGGCGGCGACCGCGACGTGCTCAGAAGTTTGCGCGCAGGGAGGTGGTGCCATTGGGCGCCGTGGTGGCGTCGACGGATGGCCGGACCGGCAAGGATGGTGCGGATCTCTGTGACGCCCCCGACTTAATCGTGCACTAATCGTACACACAAATGTGCACGATCAAGCCTAAGAACTCACTTGAAGACATCACAACACAACTCTAAACACAAAATAAAATAATACAAGCTTTATATTACAAGCCAGGGGCCTCGAGGGCTCGAATACAAAAGCTTGATGTCATACAAGCATCAGCGAAAGCATTAGATATCTGAGTACAGATATAAAAGTAAAACAGATAGGCCTTAAACAGACGGAGCAAAACAACGACAACGATCGAAAAGGCGCAGGCCTCCTGCCTGGGAGCCTCCTAACTACTCCTGGTCGTCGACGGTCTCCACGTAGTAGTAGGCTCCACCGGATGGGTAGTAGTAGTCGTCGACTGGGGCAACTGACTCCGGGGCTCCATCATCTGATCGCATCAAACGGGTATGGGGAAAAAGGGAAGCAAAGAAACCGTGAGTACTCATCCAAAGTACTCGCAAGACTTACATCAAATCTAATCTACATATGCATCGGTATCAAGGGAAAGCTGTATCTGTGGACTAGACTGCAGAAATGCCAGAATAGAGAGAAAGGCCTAGCCTACCGAAGACTAGCATCTTCAGCAATCTTGCAGCATTAGAAGAGTGTAGATTAGTTCATAATTAAAGTAGCAAACATGTTGTGGCAAAGCCTAGAGATCCTTCCTTGACTCCCTGCGAGAAAGCGATCCCGGAGCTTCCAATTTAATTAGCATGTAACCAGTTCAAATAGTAGTAGATCGGGATACTTTACTGAGCGTCCTATTACCGTGGACACGGCTATTCGAATAGATAATCTTTCCTGCCGGGGTGCACTACTGTTACCCAACATGCTCGATTAACTCTGCCCGGACACACTTTCCTGGGTCATGCCCGGCCTCGGCTGATCGACACACCGCAGCCCTACCTAGAGCTCAGCAGAGAGGTCCCCGCCGGTCTACATCCTAAGTGCTCAGGGGTCCTGGGCCCATCGCCCTTTGCACTCCGGGTCGTTGTGTCGCGGGTCGGAGTCCAAGCACCACCTCAGTCCTGGATGGCCTTGTCCCGACCGGCTCACAATGCTCAACTGCGCCGAGGGCCCCATTAAACCATTATCCCGCGTGGTGGTAGTGCGTATAGGCCAGTGGCCAACTCAGATCAAATACCCAAATCCGTTAAGCGTGTTATTAGGAGCTCGCGGTGACGATCAGTACTCCTGTCGCCCTGTCCCGAGGAAGTGCAACAAGGGTCAGGCCCATCCCCCTCTAGGGCGGTCTCTGCCTGCCCGGCTGCGCCTCGTAATTATCTCGAGGGTACCCTCCAGGTCAACCCGTCTTCCCAGGAGACTGTCGGAAACTCAGGTCCACCTCTACCGGGGTGGTACCGCCTGTCCCTTCAGTCCCGCAGTAACAGTACATGGGGCAACATTTAAAGGTAACCGTGTGTCCGTAACATCAAGAGGGTAATCCGAGGAATCACCCTCGATGGATTCCCACACGATGCTACCGTCAAGGTGAACCCGGAGGAATCACCCTCGATGGATTCACACTTGAGGGGTTGCACGACAGAAGCTTCATCGGAGGTGGTGGAAGAGGAATCACCCTCGTATCTGTAACACCCCAAAAATTTAGTCATATTTTTATCAAGTAAAATTTGGCTAGAAATAAAATTTTGAATTATATTAGGTCTTTTATTTATTTTAGAGTAATTTTTGTTTTCTGTTTTCCAAAATTCTTCCCTCCATATAGAAATTTTTGTAAAATATTGTGGGCTTTGGAAGTTTTCTTAAAACAATTCATTTATATTTTAAATAAATGATAGGAAATATTTTCATAATAAAATTTTGCCCAAGATAATCATTTTAATAGCATTTCCAGCATTTGAAATGCTTCTGTTGCACTATAACCATTTTAAATAATTCTTTATAAATTCCACAAAAATTATGAGGGGTCATGAGATTCCTACAGCTCACTTTTATGCAAAAACCCATCATGGTCTTTTGAAAAATTGAGTAAAACATCCTCTTTTTAATTTTGTCCCATTCTGGAGTTTTAACTACAACCTCAATTTTCGTTGCTCAAACAATTCCCAAAATTTTCCCACTTATAGTCCTTCCAACCAAACCTTTAAGTCCAGGAGATCAGCTCCATTTGCATCTGGGAATACCTCCAAATAAACCCTCCAAGTTTGGGACCATAACTGAATTTCACTCAAACTTGCACTTGCAAGTTTCTCTTCTGATCCATCCAACTTCACCATCCCATCTATCTTGCAATGAAGCATCATCCTGGTAATTTTTACAGCCAACAAAATCTTCTAAATAGCCCTAGCATTTTGTCAAGCAGCTTATGGGCATGGCAGAAACATTGCATCCTTCTAACTTGCATTGCACACTAGGTCATCTAGCCAAACCAGCATGTCCAGCATACCTCTCAGACTTGACTGCATCACCCTACCAAAAATCAGCTCGAATAGACCACCCTAGTTCACCCTGGCATTGCGTCGAGCACCACATGTGCACATCCAGAGCGCGTGCAGAGCACTCGTTGTGCAGGCTTCGGCATCAAGCCGCGGTTGCCCTCTGCTGCTGCTCCCGCACGCCAGCCGCTCCGGATAGCTTCATGAGCAAGCCTAGTGCCTCGCCGACACCTCCCTCGTCCCCTAGTGCCGCCCTCCACCGACCTGCACCGGCCGCCGCCGTAGTTCTCTCGGGCACGGCACTGCCCGAACCACCTGGCACGTTCTCGGGCTGCCAGGGCGCCCCTCGCCCAACCCCCAACCACCCGAACTCATCCATCCCCCGCCGACCACGCCACCGGCCTCAACCACCTCCTTCGTCCCAGTAATGGCGCCGCCGACATGCCTCTTCTCTGGAAGCTACGGGCCGACGTTCCCCGTTTATATAAAGGCCACCCCCGAGCTCTTCTCCCCTCACAGCACCATCCCTCTCCCTCCAGTAGCACCCCGAGGCACCAGCTGAGCTCGGGAACGACCTCTTCCCCGCCTTCGGCCGAGGCAGACGCCTCTGTTTCTCAGGTGATTTCAGCCAGACCAGAGCCCCTCCCCCTCGGATTTCCTCACCAACAACCCCCTAATGATCTCACGGATCCGCTCCCATCCTCAATTTGGCCGGAGCAAGCCCGTGGGTAAAATCCCTCTTTCGAGCTCCGCCGGAGTCCTTCGGGCGAGCTCGCCGCCGGCAACCCCTTGCTCCCCGGAGGCCATGCTGCACCTCGTCAGGATCGCCAGTTCCTCCCGAGCCCAATCCCGTTCTCATCTCCTTGAGTGGCGCCGCCGTTCGCCAGCGCCGGACGCCGGGAGCTTCGGTCGAAGGAGGGAGAAGGCCAGGATTGACCCCGGTCAAACCTGACAGTGGGCCCCGCTGCCTTTCGGCCCAGCCTGCCAGCGGTCCAGCGCAAGGCCTGAGCCACCGACGGGTGGGCGTCGCCCAGTTTAAGTGGACACGGCTTCCAAGCGAAGTCGTTTTCGCTCGCAGAAAGCGTACTCCACGGAGTACGTCTTCACCCCCGCGTGGCAGCACCTCTGGGCTCGGCCCGGTGGCGTAGTTTAGCTGGGCTTCGCCCGGTGCACGCCTCTGCCAGCCCGTCAGGTGGTTTTCCTGTCTTTTTCTTTTAACCAGAGACATAAAAAAAATCTACAGAACTCATTTCAAATCCAAATGAGACAATACAAATTTACAGGGGCTTATAAAATTGTACTCCATTTACATAGCTACAGTGAACATTTTTCCTATGATTAATTTCTGCCTAACCTAATTAATAATTCATTGTCTTGTATAAGTCAATTTATAAAATCCCTAGAATATTCATCTCTAATCCAAATCCAGTGAAGCCAATTTATAAATGCTTCTAAAATCATGCCTCATTTAATGGGTGCCAAAACTCATTTTTATAAAATGTTTTCTGTAAAATTCTTGTAGATCCATTATTTCCTTGAATTCCACCTAATTTGAAATGTTCAAAAATCTCAGTAGCTCTATAAATAGTAGGTACATTCTGGTTATTTTTCATATAACCAGAGAGGTCCTAGAAAAGTGAAATTTCCATTTGTAGGGCACTTTTATTTTCCTGCCTAATATTTGTGTGGTAATTGCGTTATTTTGAAAATAGGAAAATGGAGGGAAGATAAAAATTTCCAAAGTTTTGGAGTGCACCCAATCCCTCTGCATGCTTAAGGCAAGCATCTGGAACACTTGATATGGTGATTGCATGGTTAAATGTTTGCAAGAATAATCGAATCATGCATATGTTGAATTCAAATAAAATTTGCATGCATGTAGTGTTGGCACGTTTCCTCGTACCGTGCAACGTGTGCTTGTCATGACTGACTTGCAGGATCAGGTATAAGAGAAATACCGTTACCGGCAGAAGGGTGATCACGTCGGAGCGTGATCATGCCTTGTTGGTTATGCATGTTGGGACATGCAAGGGCTGTGGCCCTGTTTTGGTGTTATTGCTGAAAGAACACTTTATTGTGCTAACCACTACAGGAAAAACATAAGCCTCCTGAGTCGACCGTAGATCGAGTCTTGTTCCGGTAACCCCCAAACTTGATCCGTGCTACCACTTGTCCCTGCCACAGGTAGGGTATGGTTTAGTAAGTTGATAACCCCTTTCCGTGCACACACCGTAAAGAGAGGCCATGGTGAAAGATACCAGAGGCCTCTTGTACGCATGTCACCTGGTCAGGGGGCATGGGTGTTACCGGTCTGGGACCGAGGGGGTAGCACCCCTGTTTGCGCGCCGATATAAATATTGTGATCCCATGCTATTGGAGGCCGTTGAATGAGGCCTTCCCACTTAGAGTTTTACTTTATCATTGCCTTGGGTGATTCCTGGCTTTGGTGAGTCAAGCTGGTGTGTGCTGGTTAGGTGTGTTTTCAACCCAAAGACCGTAATGGGAATTAGTCAGCGTCTCGGTGCTGGCTAAAGAAATCCTTTACATGTGGGTAAAGACTACACCCTCTGCAGAGTTATATCTATTCGAATAGCCGTGTCCGCGGTAAAGGACTACAGTCTGGGTTGGTCAAGTGTCGGTCTTAGTGTCGGTCTCTGGAGGAAATAATTAAATTGAGCATGAAATATTTTGCAGAATGATTATTGCCACTACTGATATTAGCATGAATATTATTGTGGACTAACCCTGTCATTTTATTTTATTTTCTGAGTGTCTCATGGGCTGGCTAGACTACCTGGGCACTCAGTTTTATTTTCTTTTCTGAGTATCTCATGGGCTGGCTAGACTACCCAGATACTCATTTATTTTCAAGATCTCTCGTGGCGTCGCTAGAGTTCTCGGGCGGTCCTGTCTCGCCCGATTCTCTTTTAGACACCCGTTTGGCATTTCTTTTCATGACCTCTCGTGGCGTCGCTTGAGTTCTCGGGCGGTCCTGTCTTGCCCGATTCTCTTTTAGACACCCGTTTGGCATTTCTTTTCAAGACCTCTCGTGGTGTCGCTTGAGTTCTCAGGCGGTCCTGTCTCACCCGATTCTCTTTTAGACACCCGTTTGGCATTTCTATTCAAGACCTCTCGTGGCGTCGCTTGAGTTCTTGGGCGGTCCTGTCTCGCCCGATTCTCTTTTAGACACCCGTTTGGCATTTCTGTTGGATACTCGGGCGGTCCTGTCTCGCCCGATTCTCCACTTTTATATTTTCTTTTGGATTCTCGGGCGGTCCTGTCTCGCCAGATTCTCCATTAACTTTCTTTGTTTGTCACTAACATTTCATATTTATTCTTCAGCACCGTATTAATATTCATCATGCCATGCTTTAGTTTCGTTCAGCATATGCATATAATTTTAACCCATCATGATCATATGCATTCGGTATATCTTTTGTTCATTATGTTTGCGAGTACATTCAAACGTACTCACAGGCTTGTCCCTGGCTATTTAATTGGCCAGGTCAGGATTTCAACGAGGAGTACTACATTGACGTCCATGCGGAGCCTAGGATAGCAGCCGCGCGGGATAGGAATTATCCAGGTCAGCCGTTCCTGTGGGAATGGAGCCCCATTGACATTGGAGAACCACGAGTCGCTTCCGTCATCCTCACTAGAGATCATTGTTGTATCATTAGACCTTTATGGTCTTGCATCCAATTCTTGTAAATGCTTGGTAATCTGTAACAAGAACGTGTCCACCAGTAACAGTAATCCTGGGCTGGTGACGACACGAGGGGTTAATTTCTGGGATATCATGTTCCGGAAATCCGGCCCCGACAGTATCCCACAACCGACTAGCTATATCACAGAGGCATATCAGGAGTGAGATAAGAGGTATCACCCTCGGCACTCGAGGTTAACTCTGTGGAGTCGAACAACTTAGGGGGTGTGCAGTGATGTGCTGGTCTCAGCCCGTCGATCACATCGATCGGGGCACAGGTAACTAAGCGGGGCAACTAGAACGAGAAGAGGGGCCACAGATGGTTTACCAACCAACACTAGGCATTTAGGATATCAGGTAAAGTATCAACAGAAGTTACAATAAACAGGCTATGCAACAGAATAGGATCAATCAAAAGTAGTAGCAAAATCTAATGCAAGCAGGAGGGAGAAATAATAGGTGATATAGGCATGCGTCAAGGGGGGTTGCTTGCCTGGTTGCTCTGCGGCAAAGGAGGGGTCGTCGACGGAGAAGCAGTCCTGCGGGGCAGCGTCGGTCTCGGGGTCTATCGGAAGAGAAGAGGGGGGAGAAACAATAAATAAAAGCAATCAAATGCAACACAGTGCATGGCATGGCAAAATGCAGCGTTAGAGGTGACCTAATGCAAGGCTACACGTCGCAGACGAAACGGGAAAATATCCGGAATATATTCCCGGCGTTTAGGCTGATTTCGATATATTGAACCAGAGGGGAAGGTTCCATGTTCAGATAGTTAGGAGTGATGGTCAAGCACTTTGACCACATATTCGGATTCGTCTCGGTTTTCTGATCAACTTTCATGTAGAAAGTTTTTCGATCCGAGCTACGGTTTATTTTTTATGTTTTTTCAAAGATTTGACCAGCTGACCAGTCAAACTGGCAGGTGGGGCCCAACTGTCAGCCACAGACAGGTTTAAACAGAGTTTAATTTAAACTAACAGATTAATTAGTGAGTCGGCCCGGCCTGTAAATGACCTAATCAACTAACAGAGTTAACTTAATTAATCGCTAACAGTGATTAGCCATGCGGGCCCACATGTCAGTGGTGGTAGATGCCGCGTCAGCGCGTTGACCACGGTCAACGCAGTCAACCGTGGCCAGGGGACCCACGCCACGTCGGACGCCGGCACCAGAAAACACTCCGGCGAGCCCCGGACGCGGCGGAGGGCTCCAGCGAGCTCGGGTTTCGTATGTGGTGGCCCATTTGGACCGCGGCCGGGCGCGTTCGAAAGCCAGCGAGCTCGCGCGTCGAGTGGTGCTACCGGTTGGACTCAGGGGTGGCCGGAACGACGTCGGCGACGACGTTCGGTGGCGGTGCTCTTCGGATGAGTACGGCGGCACGGCTACTGTGTGTTTTCACGCGCGCTTTCGGTCGCGTTCGAGCGAGTGCGAAGTGCCGCATCCAATGGAGCTAGCGCGAGGCCACGGGAGTGACCAGAGGTGGCCAGACGATGAAGTCCCGCGGCGGCCGGAGCGCGGCTAGGCAACGAGCTAGCTAGGGGGAAGCACACGGCGCGGGAAGAAGAACGGAGGGAGGGAGGAGCTCACCGAGAGGCTAAGGAAAGCTGGCGACAGGTTAGTAGCGCAGAGGGAGGCCGGGAACGACGACGATTGCCGGAGGCCTAGGCGGAAGGGGGCGGCTCGATCCGCGGGCTGCGGTGCTCCCTAGCTGCAGCGGCTTGCCGCAGGTGGCGTGGACGAGCGCGGCGAGGGATCCGGACTTGATGGAGGGGAGCGGTAGTGGCTGGCACCGCGGCGGAGCTAGACGAACGGCGGCAGCGGCGCTCGGGACAGAGGGGAAAAGAGAGAGCGAGCGAGTGCGTGGAGAGGAGAGGGGAGAATGGCGATGGGCGTCCAGGGGGGAAGGGACGAGGGCGAGCTTATCCCCTCGCCCAACTGCCCCGGCGCCGTGGCGACTGCAGACGGCGCGGCGAGCGGCTGTCCATGGCGGCAGCGACACGCAGCCAGGAGCAGGTAGACGAACAAGAGCTGGGCTGGGCCGGCTGGGCCGCGACAGGTAAGTTCCCTGCCCACATTTCTTTTCTGTTTTCTCTTTTATTTAATAAACAGAGATAGATAAGGAAATATTTAAGCTACCAAATGGCTAAGGAAAAATATGGATCTAGTCCACATAAATCCTTGGCATTTTTAGGCACTGCCACAAAAAGTTTGGGAGTGTTTTGAATTCACTTGGAAATTTTCATAAATGAATTTGCATTTTAAATTGCTGGAATAGCACTGTTTTAAGTGCTAATGCTCATTTTAGCCACATGGTGATGTTGTTTTTCTTAACAAACATTTGTTTAGGAGTATTTACTAAATGATGAACATTTTTGTCCTACTGTTTGGATAACTTTTAAATTTTGACTTTATTTTAAAGTAGAATTTGAAGTTGGAATGTTCTCTAATTGTTTTTATAAGACTTATTGATGATGACTTGGCAAGACTAATTAGCATAACTACTGTTTAGTAATCTGGGGATGTCACAATCTCTTTCCTGAAGATGGGTCTACGGTTCGATGATGCTGGCGGCTTCTAAAACGTGTGCATATGGTGTACGCTTTAGGTTTGCTGCACCGGCTGTAGGTTCCGATACGTTATGCAGATGGATCGGCGACGACACCGGTTTTAGATATGGGGAGTGAGAGCACTCCACATTATTGAGTTTGTAGGTGTGAGTGGTGGCTTCGGGTGGCTTGATGTATGTTCTTGTCATATCTTTGTGGAATAAGAGGTCTGCTTCGGTACCCCCCCCCCTAACGTATAAGGGCAGCCTGGTCATACGGTGCTTAACGTATGCCGCGTCGCCCCGCGCCGTATGTGTGCGTTGCCCCACTGCGCGTACAGCCGAGCCGGTACGCCCCCCTCCCTCAGCCGACGCATGCAAAAAAAAGAACACACCCCACGACCTAACAATCCACCCGGCGTTCACGCGGCCCGATCCAGCATCGCCCCGGCCGATCGCTGCCATTGCCTGCCGGTTGTAGCCCACGGTTGCGACCCCCATCGCACGTCCGCCGCCGCCGCCGGTAGGAGAGCACGGTCGACATCCCGCATCGCACGACCGCCGCCGCCTCCGGTTGCAGAACACGGCCGGTATTTCCCCGGCTTCGCCACTGATCTCGCTTCCGTCCGCGTCGTCGAAGTTGTCGCCGTCCTCATCACGCCGTTATCTGGCCTCCGTCCTCGTCGTCGCCGTCCTCAATCACGCCCGAGTCACGTACCTCATGGCTTAGTCCCGCGACATCGACACCCGCCAAACCCTAGGTTTCTCATGACCCAATACGAGCCCCCGGTGCATCTAGTTTGATTTTGAATTGAGATATGATTTTTTATTTTAAATTATGCAGTTTTGGTAGTGAGGTTATTCAATGGAGGAAGAAACAGGATTTGCGGATGCGCTCCTGCAGACGAGTGAGTGGTATGGTAGCGATAGTGTCGGTCGTACCGATAAGGATCGCAGTACTGAAGATGATGATAGCAGCGACAATGAATCGTGGTCGTCATACGATAATTTACCTGAGGAGGACTTTCAAAAGAATGAGGATGGTGCTTGCTGTGAAAACGTAAGTGACGTGTACATTGATTTCGTCTGACGATCAACCATATGGGTACTTACACGTGTATGTTGTTTTTTATCTGCAGGAAGATATTGATGTCCACATTGAGGAAAATATTTTTCAGGAATCTTTTGCCGATAACTTAAGTCAGGTTCGTTCAAATATTCTGTACGTCACACAATCATAATAAGTAAATAATGACAACTTACATGTGCTTATGTGTAATTTTGTAGGATGATTTGGATGGTTGTAGTGGTGATGATGGCCATGAGCATGACGATGCAGCTGATATGGACATTGAGGAGGCTAAAATGCAGCAACAAGCACTGCAGACAGATTGGAAGGTTATGGCTATGACCTTTGGATCACAATGGGAGGCTTACACGTTCTATAATAACCACGCCAGAGAGCGTGGATTCAGTATCAGAAAAGATAAGGTGAAACGAGGGAAAGGTCTTTCAACAACTATACGGTACAGGCGGTACATTTGCTCCAGGGCAAGAAAACGGCAGAGTAAATTCTTAAACCCGGAGGGCCGCACCCGCAGGCTAAGACCTGAGACTCGGTGCGAGTGTGGCGCGCATTTGGTCGTGAAGTTGGACAAAGCACATGGAGTTTGGTTCGTGGCGGCTTTCATGGATGATCACAACCATTTGCTGGCTAGACCAGACGAGGTGGCATTCCTGCGGTCACATAGAGTGGTAGGAGATCACCAGAGGGCTGAGATCTTGGCGATGGAAGCAGCTGGAATCAAAAAGCATATCATCGTCGATAACTTCATTAGCAAGTATGGTTCGTACGATAAGTGCGACCTTGTGAGGCGAGACGTCTACAACCTATGCTGCAGAGAGAAAATGAAATTGATTGCAAAGGGTGATGCTGACACGGCAATCGGCATTATGAGGAGTAGAAAGGACAAGGATCCAGACTTCTTCTTTGAGCACGTGCTCAATAAGGAAGGCCGGTTAAAGAGCATGTTCTGGTGCGATGCACAATCACGGCGGGACTATCAGTTGTATGGAGATGTGACTGTGTTTGACAACACATACAAGATGAACAGATATGGTATGCCCTTCGTCCCCTTTGTTGGTGTAAATAATCACCGTTGCACCACTGTGTTTGGTTGCGCCATTGTGTCTGATGAGACTGAAGCTACGTACGTGTGGCTGCTCCAGACATTCTTGAAAGCAAATTGTCAGAAGAAGCCAAAGTCAGTCATCACAGATGGAGACGCTGCAATGATCCGAGCTATTCGGTTTGTCCTTCCAGATGTGTTACATCGTCTTTGCTCATGGCATGCGGAGAAAAATATGCAGAAGCACCTTAATTACAAGTCACTGAATGAGTTCAGGTCACTATTGTACTACTCCACCTCTCCTGCTAACTTTGCGGCGAGATGGCTCGCTTTTGTCAGTAAATGGAAGACTGATAAAACAGAAGAGTGGCTGAATAGGATGTACAGGAAGAGGAGTCTGTGGGCAGCATCATATCTTTCAGATGGATTTTTTCTTGGTATGCGCAGTAATCAGAGGAGTGAAAGTCTGAACTCTTGTCTTCACCTTCACCTGGACTATGGTATGACTATTGTTGATCTAGTAGTGCATTATGAGAACTGCATAGTTCGACTACGTGAGAATGAGGCGCATGACGACTGTCGTTCTAACCAGTCAGTACCACCATCAGTCACTGAATATAAGGACATTGAGAAGCATTTTGCCAGTGTATTCACTCATGCCAATTTTTATATTCTTCAAGAAGATCGGAAGAAGATGGGAGAGCTGGAGATTTTTGAGACGCCAGTGGGAGTTGTCTGTCACACCTTCATCGTGACATGGAAAAATAACCGCAAATTTCAGTTTAGAGTTAAGTATCGACCTGGAAACTCAGAGGAAACTATAGAATGCAGTTGTGGACGAATGGTTCGGAAAGGGTTGCCTTGCAAACACATTCTATATGTACTGGTTCATCTGAAAATATCTGAAATACCTAAGTGCTGCATCCTTAAGAAGATGTCGAAAGTTGAGAGAGGTGGGCTGCCTGCACAGCGCAAGAGTGATATGTTTGGCTGGGGTTGGTCAGGGTCAGAGCAGCGTGCTCGGTATAGTCAACTCAGTATAACAGGTGCAGAAGCTTTCCATGTTACGTCAAATGATTCATTCGTGTTCGATGAGTTGATGCAGTGTCTGAATAATATAATAGCGAAGAAAAAGGTCCCCAATGATGAAGCTGTTGGTCGTAGAAGGTATGTTCATGACGAGGCACGTGAGCCGGAACGAGGTGTCGATGTTATAGGTGATCCTGTGAAAGTTTCCACGAAGGGTTCACCTAAGCAGAGCAAGACAGGGCGGTCAAAGAATGATCCAAATGTTACAAAAAATGGAAGACCAAAATCTTTTTCCGAGAAAAAAATTGATCCTCTTTGCGGCCTATGTCGCGAATGAAAAGTAAGTTTTACATTTGAGTTGTCTATTTTTTATCGTATTTTGTTCTTAAAAATTGTCTGACGAGTTGTTTACATTTTGCTGTGTAGGTACCAGGCTTAGAGATGGAGTTTCATTCATCGAAACAAGGCAGAGAGTTAAAATTCGCATGTCATTCTGATGCTAGACATAATATATATGTGTGAGACAGTTTTATTGAAGTCTTTTGAGACAATTTTTTTAATGTTTTATTATGTCTTTTGTGTGAGACGAAATGATACATGTGTATCCAACTATTATTGCTGCTATTTTGTGAGACGAAATGTTGTATGTGTGTGCAACAATTATTGGTATGTTATATGTGTGTGAAACTATTATTGCTGCTACGTTAATCTGTACTAGTATCTATTACTGCTGTTATAATTATCAGTTTGTGTAGCACAACATATATAATCAAAAGTACTGTGTCGTTGGCGGCGGTGATATTTTTTTCTCTAAAAAAAAGCCCACGCCGTCCTAGGTCGGCACTAACGGGAGGGCCCAGCGGCGGGGAACAACATGGCAAGCAAAGGCAGCAGATGATCAACTGAGCTTATGAGGAGACGGCGACGCGGCTATTTAAGCCAGTCGGTGCGTCCCTCAACTGGCGAGGTGGGACTAAACTGTTAAACCATCGTCGGGCAGAGGCGGGAGTAGCGCGTGAGCGGGCCGCTGGGCGCAGCGCGTGGGTCGGCCCAGTAAAGGCGCGCGGGGGGGGGGGGGGCGCTGGCCGCCGTTCGTAGGTCGGCCCAGTAACGACGCGCGCCGGGCGTGTGGGCTGGCCCATTAAGGACGTGTGGGGGTGCGGGAGGGGACGTTGGCGCGGTGCATGCCGCGGAGTTTTAGTCCCACCTCGGCCGTCGAGGGACACAACAACCGGTTTATATACCCACCTCGCCGCCCCCTTCATAAGCTTACTATTATATACTCTCTCTCCGCCTCTGACTGCCCTGTTGTTCACCGCCGCTGGGCCCTCGCGCGGCCGAAAGGCCGTCCCTTTCGCCTCCTTGCTTGATCGGGACGGTTCTCGTAATGCTTGCGTGGGCCCAGCGGCGGCGGGGTTTTCTTTTTTCTTTTTTAGATTTTGAACATAGATTAATTTTTTTGTTAAATTAAACTTATGACAATAGTCATAACAGTAGTAATACATTACAAAATATATATCACAGTTCACGCTTAAAAAATGGACATATTCACTGTGAATCAATGAAACCGTAGAAGAAAGAATTTTAAAGTGCCATGTCTCATATCCTTTAAACAAGTGACAAGTAGCATAACGAATAAACTCAAAGTGCCATGTCGCATTACAATCCAACAAAGTAACAAGTACCCAACAACGGCAGGGAAACCTTCTGCGGGACTAAAACTCTATCGCATGCTAATACTTATGCCTTCTCCATGATTTTAACAATTTTCATCTTCACCTTATCTAATGTGTTGACCTCTGAAAATAGAATTTTCGTGACAATACATGGCTTGGATGCATTAATCTCTTGTTGGTCAAATTCAAATGTCCAGCCATCTCCGTCCCAGTGTTCTATGCACCTCATTACAAATAGTCCACATGACACTCTGGAATAAACACGCATGGTCAGCTAAGGATGTAACATGCAATTGCTTGTAATAATGGTATGAAGTATGAACTTACGCATCCAGTTGTCTCGGCATTTCGTACTCATTTATTGGCCATGATGATACATCTGGAAACTTTTTTGCTTCAAGAGTTAAGTTGGCCTCCATAATATCTTTAGATATTTCAGCTCTCTGAAACAAATTAACGAAACTAGATTAAATGCATATCCCAACAATTATGTTCATGTGCGTGGGAAAATACAAGTTTACCAGTGTCTTAATCATATTGCGAACTCTTGTGCTAATTCCACCATTAGAATTAGAGTCAAGAACTTGAAACTCCTCCTTCACGGTGTGCATCACAATGGTTATTCAATGATTGTCGTTAATGTGCATTGGAAAATATGCCTATACAATTATAAAATTATCTTAGTGTAATTAAACATTGTTGCATAACCAAAACTAATAAATACGAAAGCAATACCTTCTCCCGTGCGAAATACTCATCCATCACTCTCGTGACGACTTTCCTTTTCTTTGTAAGCTTCTCTGATTTTTTATTCTTTACCGACTTAGTCTTTCCTTTAGCCCTCTCTAAAAGAAATTTGGGAAACCACGTTGTTGTTATGTGACGATCAGGAAAACCACGGGACGCTAGGTGTTTACAATATGTATTGATGACCTGCAAATAGTATCATACATTTTCTCAGAACTTCCGCACTAGAAATGACAATTGTAGTACAAAAAAACTCAAACTTACAGCGCCATTCAACCATTTATACGTGAGGACGGCATGAAGCATTTCTGGCGAGCATATGTCCCCATCTGGTGGCGGCACACTAGCCACAGTTCGGTGCGCATGCTTCTTTGACGATGCGAGAGTCTCAACAAGAACTTTGGCTGCCTCTATGTGCTCCGGTGTCATATTATTTGAACTTGCTAAAATTGAATGTGGTGAAGCAAACAGACCTAGAACAATGTAATTACCCTCAGTTAAATAATTGCGATAATTACATAACACTTACATTGACAATAAACTAGTATTTGACTTACATTTTTTAACACGTTTCCTGCGAGTGGCCTGGTCGTAGGGGGACTGAAAATATTTTGAAGGATTTCGCTTGCGCTTACCTTCATTCTCCTTACTGCCACTAGCCTTAGCTTTCTTGCACATTGTCCGCAAACTTTCAAAAGTTTCTTCGGAATTTGATGGAGACAAACCACCCGTAGACTCGCCGGATATAGCACCATTTTGCGGGGTTCGGGACATAGACGGGAAGTCTTTTGTCGGTACAAAAGATGACGAAGACGGAGAGTTTCCATTCTCCAAAATAATGAAAGGATCATTAGCTTCACCTTTACCTGGTGTAGTGGCTGGAGCACCCGTGTCATCAACGGGCACGGAGGTGCCATTCATACATGTGAAGGATGCTTCTTTTTTCTCCTCCGTGCGTACATGCAAAGTACCAGTTGATTCAACTTCCGGAAAATATTTTGCCTTGTACTTGCCATTCTCCCTCTGAACACCTTCACCTACATCATCAAACTCGTCAAAGCTCTCCCGCTTAAAGGGCTTGTACATCACACCTTCCGTGTTCAACCTTTCAATGACCCTCTACAAAGACAAATGAAACACATTCAGTAAATGAATAAGTAAAGCACATTCAGTACAAATTCAAAATTACCTCTGCACATTTATCGGGAACAAGAAGAATCTCCTTCTGAAGCAGTTTTATGTACGTCATCACACGGTCCATAGTGTAGTTCATGTTAGATGAAACCGCTGAGGTACTTGGCTTTCTAGTTCTGCCACCGCCTTTCCGTTTAGGTGGGTTCGCTTCGGCCTCGGGACAGTCCCTTCACGTGCAACCTTAGCACGTCTGTACTCTTCGCTTATGCGGTTATCAATCTGTAGAGCAAACAACAAAATGAATTAAATAACAAATATACTTATTTACTACGTGCAAAAAATAATGACTATACTTAATTACTTACATTGCCGGTACCACGCCCGTGTATGTTGTCATAGTCGTCTCGCTTTTTCCCTTCACTTTTTGGCCAGTTAAGCATGAGTGGGTACTCACGCGACAAAGGATCAAATGTATCCACATCAATTGGCTGCAGTTTTTCCCGGTAGATGTACTGCATAATAGTCAATCAAATTAGTTCCACACATATAACCCATAAAAAAATTGTATTTACATATTGCCGGTGTAAAAACCGGCAGACCTCGGGGTTGGGGGTCCCGAGCTGTGGATCTCGGATCGGTGGTAACAGAGACGAGGGAGACGATGTTTACCCAGGTTTGGGCCCTCTCGATGGAGGTAAAACCCTACGTCCTGCTTCTGTTTATATTGATGGAGATGTATCAAGTACAAAGTTGATCTACCTCGAGATCGTAATATGTGTCTAACTTCTAGGGCTAGGTGAGCGATATTGCGTTGATGTCCCCCTTACGGGCTAAACCCTATGGCTTATATACACGCCAGGGTATCTAGGGCTACAAAGTCGGTATCTTAAGAGAGAGGCGGCAGGAGAAATCTTGGAGTATACGTCAAGTCTTCGGTAGAGGCAGTCTCGATCACGCTTCCTGTATACAGCCTCCGGAGTCCATCCTGATCACGTACAAGGGTCCATCAGCCCTATCCGAGGAGACGGTCCGGCTAGGTTAGCACCCCCTAGTCCAGGACACCGTCAGCAGCCCCTGAACTGGTCTTCGATGCCGAAGTCGACGCCCTTCACTTTCCAGAGTCTTGGCTCGATAGACAAGTTCACGTGCTTTATTCTCCGACCAGATTTAAAGACCTTGACCAACCCTTTAGAATTCCGTTGGGACCAAATTTCCGATTTTGAGAATCGTGTCGCCTAGGGAATCGGGCCCCTTTATGGAAAAAACGTCGAAGCGTCAGCCCCTTCTGCCCTTACTTAACAGACGCGTAGCCCATGCTGGTGGCAGTACGCATCCGCAACTGCAGCAAAAAATCCCCCTCTCTTCCCAGCCCAAGCTCGAGAGCCCGAACAATGGCGAGCGGCGAAGGATCGTCAAGGCGTCCTCACGGCCCTGATAGAGGGGACTGGGGGAGCTGCTCTGTCGCGCGCCTTCAATTAGAGCGCTTGGTGACGCAAGGATACTTGCCGGATGCAGATCTGGCCGCTACTCGTCCTGGACTAACGTCCATCGACGGTCAAGCCCACGCCGAAAATTACCCTTCGCCACAAGGAGACGAGCGGGTATGCTTCATGCCTTTCCTCCTCCGCGGCTTAGGGTTTCCAATCCACCCTTTCCTCCGCGGCTTGCTGGAGTTCTACGGGTTGCAGCTACATCATCTCTCCCCGAATTCGATACTGCACATCGCGGGGTTCGTCGCACTCTGTGAGCTACACCTTGGCTGTCAGGCGCACTTCGGATTGTGGCGAAAGTACTTCTGCGTCGTGCCCCGCTCCTCGGCCGACAAGCTATTCGAGGTTGGAGGAGCCGAAGTCTGCCGAGTCGACAAGAGTGGCTATCCAGCGGGAACACCTCGGGAGGACACCGATTACTGGCCTTCCGAGTGGTTCTACGTCAATGACGTCCTGTTGTACGAGCCAGTCCGGCCAGGTCTCCTGCCCTTCTCATTGGATCCACCGAGGAAGTGTTACAGTTGGAGGCCGCAGAGTTTGGCTCAAGAGGAAGACGAAGCCGTGACTAGGCTAGCGGCCAAGGTGAAGCTTCTGTCAAGCGCTGGCCTCGCCGTCATTGATGTGATGGCGGTGGCTCTAGACCGAAGAGTCCAACCCCTCCGGCAGCGCCAGCACTTATTGTGCGAGTATAATGGGTCCAAGGACGCCTCTCGATCCATCAAGGGGGCTTTTATGAAACAAATGACCCTTGGAGCCGTACTGGCCATCATGTACCAAGGGTCCACCGAGGAGTTCACCAGGCGCTAGTTCCAAGACGGGCTGTCGTACTACAACCCTGCTGACATAGTAAGTTTCCATTCCGAGTTGTTCTGTTTTACCTCGGGATCCTTAACATTAACCCATTACACATCGGTTCAACAGAGGTGGAGGCATTGGCTCGAGGGCATGAACAGTCCGGCCCCTGAGCCGAAACTGCACTGCCGTGCGGAAGACCCTCTTTACCACGAGGACGAAGACCTGGGGCTTATTTATGAAGGGAGGAGTTTTTTCCTGGACAGCCTTGACGGCTCAAAAGTAGCGGTCATCCTTGACACGCCGGGGACGAGGCCAGCCCCATCAGTAACACTCCCTTCCTCTAAACGAAAGAGAGCCCCTCGTCCTCCAGTCCCCAGTCTTCTGACTTCTCCTCCAAAGGGGCGGCGCTCCCAACGCCTACGCAGAGAAACGGCTTCACTGGAAAGGGCTCCGCCAGAAGTACAAGAAGCTCGAGCCGAGGTTACGGGGGCAGGCGAAAGTGCCCCCCCATCACCAGGTAATACTTCGATCTATGTTGCGGCAAAGACACTTCAGATTCTAGCATCCCCAATTATTTGCAGACAACCTTCACCCACCACAGCACATGTGGTGGCCGAGGGAGCCATGGCCCCGCCCAAGGAAACAGAGGCCCGAAATCCCGCGAGGGTTGACCTCGGAGCCGCCCAGCCCGAGGACTCGGTGACATCGGCCACTCCATCCGAGATTCAATGCGCCGCGAATTATCGCCGACGAAAAGCTTCTTTGAACAATCCGGCTTTCTCGGACAGGGAGTTCAGTGCTCTCAGCGCAGTGGACGCATACCTCGGGGCAACCCGAGGTGCCTTTGATGAGTCACTGAATGTCTTGTCGCGGGGGCTGTGGGTAAGGTTTAAAGACAAATATGACTACCAAGTATTGTAGTAGCCCCTAAGGCTTGGTACGAGCCCCTGGGGTCGAATCAAGACTTGAATACTAACCAGCAATCACTGTCATAACAGGAATCTCGCTTGAAGAACGAGCAATTCACCTAGGCGTTGGCCCAAACAAAGGTGCAGCTTGACGCGGCTTTGTCCGAGGTTGAACAGGTGAAGAAATTCACCAGAGAGGCGCACGGTAAGTGCTTAGTGCTTGAAGTGGGTGATACCAAAAAAGAAATAGAGCTGACGCCAGAATCGCTTGTAGCAGCAGAAGCTCTGGGCCATCTTGAAAGAGATCTGAAGCAGGCGTGCGAAGATCTGGCGTATGCTGAAGCGCAACGCCAGGCAAATCAACATGTGGTCACTCAGAGAGCGGACAGCGTGAATGCGCTTACGGCTGAGAACACCCGACAGGCTCAGGAAATTGAGAGCTTAAAAGCTCGCCTCACTGTTGCGGAAGCAAAGAATCGGCAAACGGACGACATGATTTATGGTAAGTTTATAAGTCTCTAAGGAATGGTTGTCGTGTAACTTGTCCGAGATGATTTCTCATGCGAATGTTATTTTGTTTGGCAGCTTCTTTGTCTGGCGTTCCTCCGGAATCTTGGGGTCCGATGTCCGAGGACATGGTCGTTCGTCTATCCGAGGTGCATGAAAGGGCATGGAAATCGATCAAGGATGTGCACCAGGCGTTATGGCCCGAGTTGTCGGTCCCCGAAGACATGGCCGTGCTAGCCGAATAGCTGAAGAGAGCTCGGCACCGGATCCAGGCTTGGAAAGTATCAGCTTTCCGAGAAGGTGCGAGGGAGGCCTGGGCCATGGTGAAGACCCACTACACCGGTCTGAAGACGGATGGGGCCCATGGGGTCTGACGGGAAAGAAATCCCCGCTAGTCATGCTTATGAGAGTGTAATGCCTGCAGCGCGATTCTCACAGAAGGACTGCGCGTTGGACACCCTAATAGACGGGCTAGACCGCGCGTGAAAATTTTGTATGACTTTATTTACCGAAGTATTTATGTCTTATGTTTCAATCCGTGCATACAAACTCTTGTCAGCCAGCCTTCGGCTTCTGCTCCTCGGATAAACTCCGAGGAGTGTCCCATACTACTGGCCGAGGTTATCGGACCTGGTGCTTTAGGCAACAAGGCAATCGGGCTACGCGGCTCGAAAGACAAAAGGGTAACGGAAAGTAATGTTATATTACTATTTAACATAAGAAACATCTTCCAAGGAAAATAGTTCTTCCAACAGTTCCTTTTCTCGGGTTACTGTGTTGAGCACCACTGTCCGAAGACGGATGACCTCGGGGGTAAAGCCCCTGGTCGGGGTTTGAAAGGACCACTGCCACGTTAGTCCTACATCCAGGCCGACCGATTCGCATTGTAAGAATGCTAGCTTTCGGCTTTATCCGTCTGAGGTACTACACCAGCTGGTCCAGGAGTGACAATCACAGCGGTGCTCCCTTTGCCCCTAGCCAAAACATCGGAAACGTAAGTGGCAAGCACAGGAGCTGGGCAACCCAGCTTCGCCAAATCATAACGCGAATCGATGCATATAGTGGCTCAAACGACGATAGTACATAAGAGGTGGCCTAGCTCTTGTTTTGAAAAGAACATGCTAGATTGTCCTCGGGGTCATTGAATAATGTTCCGAGGTGGGAAAATAAATAATGAGTAAAAGATTGAGTTTAAAGAAAATGCACAAGTTATTTACACGGACCGTATGCGTGGTGTCAAGCGTAGAAACGTCGGAGTAGCGCCGCGTTCCATGGGTGGGGCTCTAATCGGCCGTCCTCTGGATCTCGGATTCGATAGGCTCCTCCGATGAGTACTTGGTCAATGATGAACGGCCCGTCCCATCTAGGGGAGAGCTTGTGTTTTTCTTTTTCGGGGTGCAGTCTCATTATGAGATCCCCGACATTGAATTCTTTGGCACGAACCTCTCTACCATGGTAGCGCCGGGCCTGCTGCTGATAAATAGCTGATCTTGCCCGTGCGACATTGCGCTCTTCTTCGAGAGCGTCTAGGGCATCTTGCCGATCGAGCTCGGCCTCTAGCTCCTCATACATGCGCACCCGAGGTGCATCATGTATGATATCGCAGGGGAGGACCGCTTCGGCGCCATACACCATAAAAAATGGGGTATATCCTGTGGACCTGTTTGATGTTGTACGCAAGCCCCATAGTACGGAATCAAGTTCCTCAACCCATTTACAATCAGCTTTCTTAAGGGAGCGAACTAGCCGTGGCTTAATTCCACTAAGGATAAGTCCATTGGCTCGTTCCACCTGCCCATTAGACTGCGGGTGGTAGACGGACGCGTGGTCGAGCTTAATGCCCAGTTTCTTACACCATGCCTTAACCTCTTTGGCCGTGAAGTTGGTTCCGTTGTCTGTAATCAGACAGTGGGGGACACCGTAATGATGTACTACCCCCGAGATGAATCCGATTACCTGGACGGCCTCTGCCTAGGTGACCGGCTTTGCTTTGATCCACTTGGTAAATTTGTCTACCATAACGAGGAGGTATTTGTTTTTGATTGATCCTCACTTGAGTGGCCCAACCATATCGAGCCCCCAGACCATGAAGGGCCAAGTAATGGGGATGGTGCGAAGGGCCGTGGGGGGCATGTGGCTCTGCTTGGCGAATACCTGGCAGCCTGGGCAATGCTGTACTAATGCCGAGGCATCGGCACCTGCCGTTGGCCAGTAGAAACCGGCTCGAAAAGCCTTGCTGACCAGGGTCCGAGCAGCGGCGTGATGTCCGCTCATGCCGGAGTGTATCTCCCGAAGTACGAGTTTTCCTTCTTCCTCGGATATGCATCTCTGGAGGACGCCCGTTGTGCTCATTTTATAAAGTTTCCCTTCATGAACCTTGTAAGCTTTAGACTGCCTTACAATCCGGCGGGAGTTGGTTTGGTTATCGGGGAGCTCTTTTCGGAGTAAGTACGCTAGGAGCGGCTGGGTCCATGGTGCGATAACTGCCGTGACTTCGTGCGCTGAAGTAGTCTTCCGGATCATTGACCCGCCTATGATACCATCATCTTCTTCGGGCGGGGCCTGTTGCCCGTCGTTGGTTGATTCTGACGTTCCTTTGCTATCTTGCCAGACTACAGATGGCTTGAAAAGCCATTCGAGGAAGGTGTTTTCGGGAACCTTATCCCACTTTGCGCCTAATCGGGCGAGTACATCTGCGGCCTGGTTGCTATCTCGGGGTATATGGTGAAACTCCAACCCCTCGAACCTGGCCGAGATCTTTATGACGACATTTCGGTAAGCTGTCATCTTCGGGTCTTTGGCATCGAACTCGCCGTTGATTTGTGAAATGGCGAGGTTGGAATCACCTCGGACCTCGAGGCGTTTGACACCCATGGAGACTGCTATTCGAAGTCCGTGTAGGAGGGCTTCGTATTCGGCCGCATTGTTGGAGTCCGTGTACATGATTTGTAGTACATATCTGGTGTTATCTCCCATGGGGGACGTGAGCACCACGCCAGCCCCTAGGCCGGCGAGCATTTTGGAGCCATCCAAATACATTGTCCAATGCGAGTAGGTACTGTACTCACGGGGGAGTTCGGCTTCGGTCCATTCGGCCACGAAGTCGGCCAACACCTGGGATTTGATGGCCCGGCGTGGTTTGTAGATAATTTCAAAAGGCAGGAGCTCTATGGCCCATTTGGCAATGTGCCCCGTTGCATCCCTATTATTGATTATGTCGCTTAACGGGACGTCGGATGCCACGGTCACCGCGCACTCTTGAAAGTAGTGTCGAAGTTTTCGTGATGCCATGAAGACTGCGTTAGCTATCTTTTGATAATGAGGGTAGCGTGTCTTGCAGGGAGTTAAGACCTCGGATACGTAATATACGGGTTTCTGGACCTGGAACTTGTGACCTTCCATGTCTCGTTCGACCACGAGGACTGCGCTAACCACCTGGTTTGTAGCCGAGATGTATAGTATCATTGGTTCGCAAATACCTGGTGCTGCTAGGATGGGATTGGTGGCGAGGAGGGCCTTGTTGTCTTCCAGGGCCGCCGCGGCCTCCTTGGTCCATTGGAACGTTTTGGTCTGTTTTAACAGCTTGTACAGGGGTAA
Organism: Elymus sibiricus; assembly: GCA_039707655.1. NCBI lineage: Eukaryota > Viridiplantae > Streptophyta > Magnoliopsida > Poales > Poaceae > Elymus > Elymus sibiricus. The sequence continues at coordinate 3,816,504 of CM077676.1, forward strand.
GGCTTTTTCTCCGAGCCGTGATATGAAGTGGCTCAAAGCTGCTACGCAGCCCGCCAGTTTTTGTACGTGCCTGAGCTCTGTTGGAATCTCCAAACGATCCAAGGCTCGAATTTTAGCCAGATTGGCTTCAATTCCTCGGCTAGATACGATGAAACCGAGGAGTTCGCCAGCTGGGACTCCGAAAACGCATTTCTCCGGATTGAGTTTTATTTGATATTCCCACAGGCTAGCAAATGTATCTCGAAGGTTGTTCACCAACTGGTTGACGTGTTTAGTTTTGACAACTACATCGTCTACGTAGGCCTCAACGGTCTTTCCGATGTGTTCTTTCAGGCATGTTTGAATCATACGCTGGTACGTGGCGCCAGCGTTCTTTAGTCCGAAAGGCATCGTGTTGAAACAAAACAGTCCATAGGGCGTGATGAATGCCGTTGCTGCCTGGTCGGATTCCTTCATCTTTATTTGATGATATCCCGAGTAGGCGTCGAGGAAGCAAAGCGCATCATGACCTGTGGTGGCGTCCACGATTTGATCAATATGGGGTAAGGGGAAGGGGTCTTTGGGGCAAGCTTTATTGAGGTCTTTGAAATCGACACACAACCGCCATGACCTGTCCTTTTTTGGTCCCATGACCAAATTGGCTAGCCAGTCAGGGTGTTTTATGTCCCTGATGAATCCTGCCTCCAGCAGCTTTGCTAGTTCCTCGCCCATTGCTTGACGCTTGGGCTCGGAGAAACGCCGAAGTGTTTGTTTAACAGGCTTGTAGCCTGTTAGTTTATTTAGGCTATGCTCTGCCAGCCTACGGGGTATCCCTGGCATATCGGAAGGGTGCCAAGCGAATATGTCCCAGTTTTCCATGAGGAAAGTGCGTAGGGCTTCGGCAACTTTTGGATCGAGGTTAGCCCCTATGGACGCCGTTTTAGCAGGGTCCGTAGGGTGAACCTGGAATTTGACTATCTCGTCGGCCGGTTTGAAAGAGGTAGATTTTGATCTTTTGTCGAGAACGACATCGTCTCGGTCAACCTCGGCGCGTAGCGCGGTCAGTTCCTCGGCCGTGAAGGCTTAGGCCAGAGTCTCGAGGGCGAGGGACGCCGTTTTATTCTCGGCTTTGAGTGCCCTGTCGGGATCACTTGAGATAGTAATGATCCCCTTCTTTCTCGGCATCTTGAGCTTCATGTAGCCGTAGTGCAGCACTGCTTGAAATTTTGAAAAAGCGTCTTGTCCGAGGATGGCGTGGTATCCGCTCTTGAAAGGCGCGATGTGGAACGTAATCTCCTCGGAGCGATAATTGTCCGGAGTCCCAAAGACAACGTCCAGTGTTATCTTTCCGCTACAGCGTGCCTCTCGTCCAGGGACTATTCCTTTGAAGGTAGTGTTGCTCTGTTCTATGCGCGATTTATCGATGTGCATTTTGGCCAGAGTGTCCTCGTATATTAAAATCAAGCTGCTGCCTCTGTCCATAAGGACCTTATGGAGGCGGCAGTGGTCCACGATTGGGTTGAGGACTAGCGCGGCGGGACACCTGTCTAGGGCCGACTTCGGCTGATCGTGGTGGTTGATGGTGATCGGCGTGTCTATCCACATGCCCCGAGGTGGTACTTGCTGGACGGAATTAATTTCCCGCAGGGCCCGTTTGCGCTGGTTGTTAGACGTAAAGGTCTCATAAATCATTAGTACCTCGTCTCCTTCCGAGGTCTGTTCAAGGCGGCTGGAGGTGCCCGCCAGGAGGGCGGGTCCCCCTTTAGCCACCTACCTCAACACCCAACAGTCGCGAAGGCTGTGAGTCGGGCAGGAGTTAATCAATATGGCGTGGATCGGGCATGGTTTATCCAAAAAGCCGTCCAGAGCTGTTCCGAGGTGGCCGGAGATTTTCTTCTTCTTCCGGGGTCGATCGCCCGGAGTGTTCCATTTGCGATTTTCACGCCGAAGTGCCGATCGGTCGTGTTCCGGGTAGTACTCACAGATCGAGTCCGTGTTTTCCTCGGTTCACCAGGCAGCTTTGATGGCGCAAAATCGTGCTACCAGGTTGGTTAATTCAGGGAGTGTCTGGACGCAACGACGAGCGAGGACGTTCGAGACGCCTTTATCCTTGCATCCGTGCTTGAAGGCGGCGATTATGTCAAAGTCTTGGCAATCCAGTATCTTGCTCTTGGCGGACTAGAATCTGGCCCAGTATCGTCTGATCGGCTCATCAGGGAGCTGTCGTACGTAGGCCAAGTCCCAGATGTCAGGTGGGCCGGAGTTATCGGGGTGATATTCTATATGGGAAGTGAGCGGGCCAGCCCCGATCTCTAGAGACCGCGGGCTCAAGACCTCGTTATTCTCACTTGACGTCGGATCCATGGTTACCGGTTTAACCGAATTGATCTGGGGGTTGGTCGCCGGCAGGTCGCTGTCCGATCCGCTTTCCAAGAAGTATCTTAGCCCTTCGTCCGTGAGGGGATTCCTTGTTGGAACCAAAGAAGGGTCATGGTTCGCTTCCACATCATGTGGAGGTATCTCTGTGACCAAAGCTTCAAACGTGGAGACGTGCTCCAAGGGTTTAAGGCCGTTAACCGGCGATCCCATCGATCCTTTTGGCGATCGCACAGCGGAACTCTCAATGAAAGCACCCGTGTAGGTGTAAAAACCGGCAGACCTCGGGGTAGGGGTCCCGAGCTGTGGATCTCGGATCGGTGATAACAGAGACGAGGGAGACGATGTTTACCCAGGTTCGGGCCCTCTCGATGGAGGTAAAACCCTACGTCCTGCTTCTGTTTATATTGATGGAGATGTATCAAGTACAGAGTTGATCTACCTCGAGATCGTAATATGTGTCTAACTTCTAGGGCTAGGTGAGCGATATTGCGTTGATGTCCCCCTTACAGGCTAAACCCTATGGCTTATATACACGGCAGGGAGGGTATCTAGGGTTACAAAGTCGGTATCTTAAGAGAGAGGCGGCAGGAGAAATCTTGGAGTATACGTCAAGTCTTCGGAAGAGGCAGTCTCGATCACGCTTCCTGTATACAGCCTCCGGAGTCCATCCTGATCACGTACGAGGGCCCATCAGCCCAATCCGAGGAGACGGTCCGGCTAGGTCAGCACCCCCTAGTCCAGGACACCGTCACATATGTACTATTATTTAATGAGCTGTACCTGAACAAGCGCCAAGTTCCCAATCGGCCATTTGAATTTTTCAAGATCTTGGACCGCCTTTTTAATAGCATCCATGCACACTCCCAACGTGAAAGCGTTCCAATTGTACGACTTGATAGCGTCAACGTCCTCCACCATTTTGTAATAACGATAAGGAACAAACTTGGTGGATTGCGGTGCTATGACCGTACCCATAAGAACCAGTATGGTCCTTCTCACAAAATCATCATCAAATGCCAGACTATCAACAATTTTTTTTACCAAGTCATCTATCACTATTAGGCCTGTTTTTTTATCTAGAAACCGATTCGGAACAATTTTTTTGGCGTCTAGTTCTACTGTTGCTATCGTGCTCATCACATCATCACCCTCGTTACGCAGCCCGAATATGTGATAAACATCTTCGTGAAGCACAGTGATGCCATCACTGTTCGGCCGAACAATAAATCGCTTTGTACTAGCATCATATGTTGTTATCATAAATTGCAATAAATTTTTCCTCATTTGCACCGGACGAATTCTCAACATACTGTCCAAATTGGTGCCACGAAGCCGCATACGCTGTCTAGGAGTGAATTTTCCCACCAACTCGCACCACTTCTCAACCGAACAGTACACATCTCCGTACTCTTCCATTCTAAATAAATGTTTTTAGACTAGGTATTAGATATAGTAACATGGCAGAAAAAAAGTATTAAAAAACTATTACGAGTGTGTTACGAGTATACCTTCTGGCGACGTGACGTGCACCGGCAGCCTCCGTGGGCGATGTCAACAACAGGGGGTGACCGTCGTGGCAGGCGCCCTTTGCCCGAGACCACCGCTGGGGCCGACGGCCCGCCCTAGGGTTGTGGGTGCGGGCAAGTTTGCGGACGCGGCGACGTGCGGGGCGAGATCTAGGCGGTGCGTGGTGAGGTCGGCGACGATGGCCGTCGTGACCCCGCCAGCGACGGGAGTTGTGACGGCGACGGCGGTGCGACCAGGGTGTGTTGGGGGGGGGGGGGGGCTGTGTAGGCGGACTGTGCCTGCGTGGAGGCGGCGGGGTTAGGCGGTCGTGGGGAGGTAGTGGAGGCGTGATTACCGACGCCCGCGCAGGCACGTAGGGCGTTATCCATGTAGGCCACGTAGCTCACCCCACCATGGCCCCGTCCTGTACACGATGCGCCGGCCGGCCCACGACGCTTTTAATACAGTACATCCGACACCATTAGAAAACTAATTTAGTACCACCTCGCTCCGCCGGCTAGCCGTTCACTCCCTTATATAATTTTTTTAAATCAACATAAGCGTCAGTGTTTATTGGACTCTATTTGGAGGATATGCAGGATCGATATGAGTCTTCTCCTGCTTAGAACTGGCGAAGGTTCATACGGATCCCGCATATTCTTTAAAAAGAGAGCAATGATGTCTGATGTTTTTTTTAACGACCAAAAAATGCACCCACGACAAGTTTCATTGATTTTTTCTATTTTTTTTGAATCTATAGTTAATTATACTGGAGGTTCCTCAACTTGTCCTGCGCGATCAGTCTAGTGCCTAAAGTTGTAAAATACACGACACGGGTGCTCAAACTTGTCCAGCCGTGCAAATACGTCCTGCCCGCGTGGGGTGCCAGTGTGGCAGAGAAATACAATGAAGGTAAACAAAAATAGTATGTGCTTGCTGTCCAGAGTTCATAACATCATCAAATTAAACATACGGTCATTTCTTAATTTTCAGATAAAACATTTGAAATTCCATTCATATTTTAGGATATTTTACATGGATTTAGAACGGAATTAAAATTTAAGTCCTAAACTAAACCTAATCTACCACTCGTCGTCGCTCACGGCGAGGTCCACGACCACCGCCATGCCGCCGTCTCCGCCGCCGTCGTCGTCGTCGCCCCAAAGTCGTCCGCAGCCTCCTGCGCCTGCACGACCGCCAAGGCCGCCGCCTGATCTGCAGACTCCTTCGCCGCCACCTCGGCAGCCTCCTCCGCCGACCGCGCAAGCGCCGCCAGCAGCCCCGGCGTGTCCTTCGGGTCGCCGTCCTGCAGAAGTGCTGCTTGTTCCGGCGAGATTGGGACCTCCGTCGGGCCAGGTGCGGCGGGGGCGGGGTTGGGGGCGGGAACGGCTTCACGGCGGTGGGAAGGGCCGGCTGCACGGCCGGTCGAAGGGCCAGCTCCGCCGGTGATGTCTCCGACGGGGAGACCTTGGGCGGTGAGCTTCAACACCCCGACGACGTCGTCGAAGTTCTTGCTGCTCCAAAAGTAGCGGCGGCCCTTCCTGTTGTAGTGGCCGCCGATGTGCGCGCGAAGCTGCTCGTTCGTCGCTTGCGGTCCGAGGGTGGGTATGCCGTCGGCGGAGATCTTCCACGGCCGCGGCAGCTTCGCCGACGGCGGGACGTACAGCCCGAACCGGGCTAGATCCTCGGTCTAGCTAACGGTCAGGCTGGACAGCCAGACGCCGCCTGGCGCCGCACCCTCGGTGTCGGAGTCGCTCGACGACATGCCGGCACCGCGGTTGAGAAGGAGCCGCCGAGGTGGAGAGGGGAGAGGGAGAGGAGAGCAGCCGGGGTGAGCGGCTAGGCCGGGGCGTGGGGTTTATATAGCGGCGGGGGCCGGGGACATTAACGCCGCCGCGTAAATGAACGCGCGGCACCCGAGAAGGCGGGCACGGCAGGCGAGGTGGCGGGGCAGTCTGGCGGCAGCGGGAGCCGAAAAGACGGGCGCGGCAGGCGAGGTGGCGGGGCAGTCGGGTGGCAGCGGCAGCCGATGGGACGGGGCGGCGCGCGACACACGAAAACACGGTCGGGCGGCAGGGCCAGTAATTGCGGCGGCAGCGGGCAACCTGTGGCCGCGTTGAACGCGGGCGGGTGGGAAGGGTCACGTCTGCATGCTCGCCACGATTGCAGGCGCGCGTGGGGTGGGACGGTGGGAGGCTGAGAAAAAATTGCGGACGGGCGGGACGATTGGACGGCCAAATTGTACCCTATAGTCCCACCTCGCCCCGCCGGCGCGCCGTTGACCACCTTAAGGACATTAATTTTTCAAGTTACATAAGCGTCGGTGTTCATTGTAGTCTATTTGAAGGTATATCAGGATTAGTACGAATCTTCGCCTGTAAGATTCGTACTGATCCTGCTTATTCTTCGAAAAGACAGCATTAATGACCGATGTATTTTATAAATGACCCCAATTTTTTTCACACATTGGCATCAGCATGGGCATCATGCATGCAAATTTTTATCTTTTTCCGACACTGTATTCATTTCCTAGTGTTTTCCCGATGCAAATACCCTAAAACACTGCCGGTTCATGACGCAACGTGCGTTTGGTGTCCGAATTCTTTCTAATCTTGCGTGGGGGCCTAAGATGTGCATGCCCACTTGCTGGCAAAATTTGATGTCATTTCATGCATCCCACCATGGAGCACCTGTAGAATCAGCACCGTTCGGGTCTGACGGAGGGCAAGTCCGAAGGACGTTTTCTTTTTCGACTCCACCAAATGACCACAATTTTTATTCACACATTGGCATCACCATGGGCATCATGCATGCAAATTTTTATCTTTTTCCGACAATGTATGCATTTCCTAGGGTTTTCCCGGTGCAAATACCCTAAAACACTGTCGAGTCGTGACGCAATGTGCGTTTGGTGTCCGAATTCATTCTAATCTTCCGTGGGGGCCTAAGATGTGCATGCCCACTTGCTGGCAAAATTTGGTGTCATTTCATGCATGCCACCACGGAGCACCTGTAGAACCAGCACCGTTCGGGTCTGACGGAGGGCAAGTCCGAAGGACGTTTTCTTTTCCGACTCCACCAAATGACCCCAATTTTTTTTCACACATTGACATAACCATGGGCATCATGCATGCAAATTTTTATCTTTTTCTGACACTGTATGCATTTGCTAGGGTTTTCCTGGTGCAAATACCCTAAAACACTATCGGGTCATGACACAACGTGCGTTTGGTGTCCGAATTCGTTCTAATCTTGCGTGGGGGCCTAAGATGTGCTTGCCCACTTGCTGGCAAAATTTGGTTTCATTTCATGCATGCCACCATGGAGCACCTGTAGAACCAGCACCGTTCGGGTCTGACGGAGGGCAAGTCCGAAGGACGTTTTCTTTTCTGACTCCACCAAACGACCCTAATTTTTATTCACACATTGGCATCACCATGGGCGTCATGCATGCAAATTTTTATCTTTTTCCGACACTGTATGCATTTCCTAGGGTTTTCCCCGGGCAAATACCCTAAAACACTGCCGGGTCATGACGCAACGTGCGTTTGGTGTCCGAATTCATTCTAATCTTGCGTGGGGGCCTAAGATGTGCATGCCCACTTGTTGGTAAAGTTTGGTGTCATTTCATGGATGCCACCTCAGAGCACCTGTAGAACCAGCACCGTTCGGGTCTGACGGAGGGCAAGTCCGAAGAACGTTTTCTTTTCCGACTCCACCAAACGACCCTAATATTTATTCACACATTGGCATCACCATGGGCATCATGCATGCAAATTTTTATCTTTTTCCGACACTGTATGCATTTCCTAGGGTTTTCCACATGCAAATACCCTAAAACACTGCCGGGTCATGACGCAACGTGCGTTTGGTGTCCGAATTCATTCTAATCTTGCATGGGGGCCTAAGATTTGCATGCCCACTTGATGGCAAAATTTGGTTTCATTTCATGCATGCCACCTCGGAGCACCTGTAGAACCAGCACCGTTCGGGTCTGACGGAGGGCAAGTCCAAAGGACGTTTTCTTTTCCGACTCCACCAAATGACCCTAATTTTTATTCACACATTGGCATCACCATGGGCATCATGCATGCAAATTTTTATCTTTTTCCAACACTGTATGCATTTCCTAGGGTTTTCCCGGTGCAAATACCCTAAAATACTGCCGTGTCATGACGCAACGTGCGTTTGGTGTCCAAATTCATTCTAATCTTGCGTGGGGGCCAAAGTTGTGCATGCCCACTTGCTGGCAAAATTTGATGTCATTTCATGCATGCCACCACAGAGCACCTGTAGAACCAGCACCGTTCGGGTCCGACGGAGGTCAAGTCCGAAGGACGTTTTATTTTGCGACTCCACCAAAATGACCCCAATTTGTTTTCACACATTGGCATCACCATAGGCGTCATGCATGCAAATTTTTATCTTTTTCCGACACTGTATGCATTTCCTAGGGTTTTCCCGGTGCAAATACCCTAAAACACTATCCGGTCGTGATGCAATGTGCGTTTGGTGTCCGAATTCGTTCTAATCTTGCGTGGGGGCCTAAGATGTGCATGCCCACTTGCTGGCAAAATTTGGTGTCATTTCATGCATTCCACCTCGGAGCACCTGTAGAACCAGCACCGTTCGGGTCTGACGGAGGGCAAGTCCAAAGGACGTTTTCTTTTCCGACTCCACCAAACGACGCTAATTTTTATTCACACATTGGCATCACCATGGGCATCATGCATGCAAATTTTTATCATTTTCCGACACTGTATGCATTTCCTAGGGTTTTCCCGGTGCAAATACCCTAAAATACCGCCGTGTCGTGACGCAATGTGTGTTTGGTGTCCGAATTCGTTCTAATCTTGCGTGGGGGCCAAAGATGTGCATGCCCACTTGCTGGCAAAATTTGATGTCATTTCATGCATGCCACCACAGAGCACCTGTAGAACCAGCACCGTTCGGGTCCGACGGAGGGCAAGTCCGAAGGACGTTTTCTTTTGCGACTCCACCAAATGACCCCAATTTGTTTTCACACATTGGCATCACCATAGGCGTCATGCATGCAAATTTTTATCTTTTTCCAACACTGTATGCATTTCCTAGGGTTTTCCCGGTGCAAATACCTAAAACACTGTCCGGTCGTGATGCAATGTGCGTTTGGAGCACCTGTAGAACCAGCACCATTCGGGTCTGACGGAGGGCAAGTCCAAAGGACGTTTTCTTTTCTGACTCCACCAAATGTCCCCAATTTTTGTCACACATTGGCATCACCATTGGCATCATGCATGCAAATATTTATCTTTTTCCGACACTGTATGCATTTCCTAGGGTTTTCCTGGTGCATATACCCTAAAACACTGCCGGGTCGTAACGCAACGTGCGTTTGGTGACCAAATTCGTTCTAATCTTGCGTGGGCGCCTAAGATGTGCATGCCCACTTGCTGGCAAAATTTAGTGTCATTTCATGCATGCCACCACTGAGCACCTGTAGAACCAGCACCGTTCTAAAATACATAATCAAATTCCAATTTGAAGAGTGATTTTTTAATAATTACTGAACATTTTTTAAAGTATAACAAAAAGCACATAAATAAAGTAAACTTAATGTATATGTACAATTTTATAAAGTATAAAGAAAAGTACATAAATAATGAAAAACAATTATAAGGTATAAATAAAAGTACATAAATAAATTCCAATTTGAAGAGTGTTTTTAATAATTATTAAACATTTTATAAAGTATAACGAAAAGCACATAAGCAAAGTACACTTTTATGAAGTATCTATTAAATAAAAGACGAAAAAAGAAAAACAAATACCCACCCTCGCTTGGGCCACTAGGCGTCGCGCGCGTGTATGTATTTTCTAGGGTTGTCCCGGCGATGAAACCCTAAAATACTTGCCGGACCTACTGCAACGTGCGTTCGTTGTCAGAATTCGTTTAAACTTTGCGTCGAGCCCTAGGGTGGGCATGCCCACTTGCTCGCAAAGTTTGGTGTTGATCTGAAGATGACCAAAATTTGACCTCTTGCAGCGGAGGCCATCCGGGTAGGGAGCAAAGGGTCCGTCTCGAAGGACGTTTTTTTTCGACATCCTTCAAACGGACCCAAATTTTTTCTACGACATTGTACCAACATGATAAGCATCCACGCCAATTTTTAGTGAATTTGGACACTGTATGCATTTTCTAGGGTTGTCCCGACGATAAAACCCTAAAATACTTGCCGGACCTGCAGCATCGTGCGTTCGTTGTCGGAATTCGTTTAAACTTTGTGTGGAGCCCTGGGTTGGGCATGCCCACTTGCTGGTAAAGTTTGGTGCTAATCTGAGGATGACCAAAATTTGACTTCTTCCAGCGGATGCCGTTCGGGTAGGAGCAAAGGGTCCGTCTCGAAGGAAAAAAAATTCGACATCCTTCAAACGGACCTGATACGTCTCCAATGTATCTATAATTTTTGATTGTTCCATGCTATTATATTATCAATCTTGGATGTTTTTATAATCATTTACAGCAATTATATATCATTTTTGGAGACTAACCTATTAACCTAGTGCCCAGTGCCAGTTGCTGTTTTCTGCCCTGTTTTTGTTTTACAGAAAATCAATACCAAACGAAGCCCAAATGCAACAAAACTTTTTGGATATTTTTTATTGGACAAGATAAACACTAGAAGCTTTGGGAGAGGGCCAGAAGATGAAGGAGTGGGCCACGAGGTACCAGGGCGCGCCCCAGGGGGGTGGCGCGCCCTGGTACCTCATGGGGCCCACCCAGCTCCGTTTGACCTAATTCAAGCACTATAAATTCCAGAAAAATCAGAAACCCTCAAGGGAGTCCACGAAATACTTTTCCGCCACTACAAGTTTCTGTTCCAGAGAGATCCCATCTGGGGTCCTTCTCCGGTGATCTGCCGGAGGGGGAATCGATCACGGAGGGGGTTTTACACAAACCTTGCTGCCCTTCCGATGATGCGTGAGTAGGTTACCACAAACCTTCGGGTCCATAGGCAGTAGCTAGATGGCTTCTTCTCTCTTTTTGATCTTCAATACAATGTTCTCCTCGATGTTCTTGGAGTTCTATTCGATGTAATCACTTTTTGCGGTGTGTTTGCTGGGATCCGATGAATTGTGAGTTTATGATCAGATTATCAATGAAATTATTTGAGTCTTTGATGCACTCTTTATGCATGATTATTATAGCCTCGTATTTCTTCTCCTATCTATTGATTTGGTTTGGCCAACTAGATTGATTTATCTTGCCATGGGAAGAGGTGCTTTGTAGTGGGTTCGATCTTGCGGTGCTCAATCCCAGTGACAGAAAGGGACATGACACGTATGTATCGTTGCTACTAAGGGTAAAAAATGGGGTTTATTCATACGTGAGTTTATCTTGTCTACATCATGTCATCGTTCTTAAGCCATTACTCCGTTCTTATGGACTTAATACACTAGATGCATGCTGGATAGCGGTCGATGTGTGGAGTAATAGTAGTAGATGCAGGCAGGAGTCGGTCTACTTATTTTGGACGTGATGCCTATATACATGATCGTTGCCTTGGATATCGTCATGATTATTTGCTTTTCTATCAATTACCCAACAGTAATTTGTCTACCCACCGTATGCTATTTTCTCGAGAGAAGCCTCTAGTGAAATCAATGGCCCCCGGGTCTATCTAAATCATATTACTAAAAACCTAAAAATATTGCTGCCATTTTCTTTTATTTATTTTATTTTGTATTTTTGTTTCAATCTATCTATCTATCACATACAATTTAATCTTGCAATTTACCACCGAGAGATTGACAACCTCTCGTTTGCGTTGGGTGCAAGGATTTGTTGTTTGTGTGCAGGTGGTGCAAACGAGGTGTTGTGTGATTCTCCTACATGTTCGATAACCTTGGTTTCATAACTGAGGGAAATACTTATCTCTACTGTGCTGCATCATCCCTTCCTCTTCGGGTAAATACCAACGCAAGCTACAAGTAGCAGGAAGAATTTCTGGCGCCGTTGCCGGGGAGACATCATTAACATCTGTCAAGTACCTTTGCATAAACTCTCATCTCCTTGCATTTATTTTCCATTTGCCTCTCGTTTTCATCTCCCCCACTTCTAAAAGTTTTTACAAAAATACAAAAATATTTTCCGTTTGCCTTTTTCTTGTTTGCTTGTTTGCTTTTTTGCTTGCTTGAAACTTGTTATCATGGGTGATTTTGGTATGGCGGAAACCGATGATGGTAAAACTCCTAGAAAGGGAAGTTCTACCAATCTTAATGCTAAAACTTTTGTGTTGGGACATGGTAATGTTATAGTAAAAAGTGTCATCCAAGAATTCTTTAATTGCATTGGGACCTTGGCTTTTGATGATGCACCTATACTTAAAGAAACTAATAATTATGCCAATGCTATTTCCACACTTGTTCTTAAACTTGAAAGAAGATTTATTCGCACCCATCCTACTTTGCAAAGATTGTTTTATGAGTTACCGGTTATAAAAGACCCTAGAGCTAAGAAAATAGCTACCCTTGTTCTCATGAATGAATTTGATCATATAGTGCGAGAAGCTAGGGAGATCTTTGATTTCTATGGTATGAACCATGAAAAACCGGTAATAGATGAGATCCTTTATAATAACGATTACTTGCTGAGATATTTGTTCCGCAATGACCACATCTTCGATGAGAACATTAAAACGGAAGTTCCTCCTTTGAATATAATCCAACAAGTTTTCAATAGCGTCAGTAGACAATATTCTTGGATTGTCGCCGGCAATCAAGAGGGATTTAAAGATGGACAACTTGCTAATGCTAAAATTTCTATGGATGATATATTTGATGGAAATATGCCCTAGAGGCAATAATAAAGTTGTTATTATTTTATATCTCCTTGTTCATGATAAAGGTTTATTATTCATGCTAGAATTGTATTGACCGGAAACTTAAATACATGTGTCAATACATAAACAAATACCGTGTCCCTAGTGAACCTCTACTAGACTAGCTCATTGATCAAAGATGGTTAAGGTTTCCTAACCATAGACATGAGTTGTCATTTGATAACGGGATCACATCATTAGGAGAATGATGTGATGGACAAGACCCATCCGTTAGCTTAGCATATGATCGTTCTGTTTATTGCTACTGCTTTCTTGAATGTCAAATACATGTTCCTCAGACCATGAGATCATGCAACTCCCGGATACCGGAGGAATACGTTGTGTTCTATCAAATGTCACAACGTAACTGGGTGATCATAAAGATGCTCTATAGGTATCTCCGAAGGTGTCCGTTGAGTTGGCATGGATAGAGACTGGGATTTGTCACTCCGTGTTTCAGAGAGGTATCTCTGGGCCCTCTCGGTAATGCACATCATAAGAAGCTTGCAAGCAAAGTGACTAAGGAGTTAGTTATAGGATGATGTATTACGGAACGAGTAAAGAGATTTGCCGGTAACGAGATTGAACTAGGTATGGAGATACCGACGATCGAATCTCGGGCAAGTAACATACCGACGGACAAAGGGAATTACGTATGTTGTCATTGCGATTCGACCGATAAGATCTTCATGGAATATGTAGGAACCAATATGAGCATCCAGGTTCCGCTATTGGTTATTGACTGGAGAGGCATCTCAGTCATGTCTACATCATTCCCGAACCCGTAGGGTCCGCACGCTTAACGTCCGTTGACGATATAGTGTTATATGAGTTATGTGAATTGGTAACCGAATATTGTTCGGAGTCCCGGATGAGATCCCGGACATCACGAGGAGTCTCGGAATGGTCGAGAGGTAAAGATTTATATATGGGAAGTCATATTTTGGGTTCCAGAAAAAGGTGCATTTTTTTTTGGTATTGTACTGAGAAGCTTCCAGAAGGTTCCGGAGGATTCCGAAGGGGTCCGGAAGTCCACAAGTGGGTCCACCACGTTCCAAGGGCTGGCATGGGCTAAGGGGAGGCGCCCTGGCCTTTTTGGGCCAGGCGCACCAAGTCCTCAAAAGCCCACGCAGCCAGGGAAGGAAAAAGGGAGTCCCCTAGTAGGAATAGGATTGGACTTTGGAGTCCAAGTCCACGTGTGTACTATTCACAGTTACAGTTCACGTGGCACTATTCCTTCTACTCCAAGCCCCTACATATATATAAATAGAGGAGAGGGGGCACCCCAAAGGACACAACATTTTCTTAGCCGTGTGCGGCGCCCCCCTCCACAGTTCCGCCCCTCGGTCATATTTTCGCAGTGCTTGGGCGAAGCCCTATGGAGATAGCATTACCATCACCGTCACCATGCCGTCGTGCTGCCGAAACTCATCCACTACCTCGCCGTCTTGCTGGATCAAGAAGTCGAGGACGTCACCGAGCTGAACGTGTGCTGAACGCGGAGGTGCCGTACAATCGGTACTCGGTCGGTTGGATCGTGAAGTTGTTCGACGACATCAACCGCGTTGTTCCAACGCTTCCGCTTACGGTCTACGAGGGTACGTAGACACACTCCCCCTCTCGTAGCTATGCATCCCCATGGATAGATCTTGCGTGTGCGTAGAATTTTTTTTGTTTTCCATGCAACGTTCCCCTACAATGGCATCATGAGCCAGGTCTATGCGTAGATGATATGCACGAGTAGAACACAAAGAGTTGTGGGCGGTGATTGTCATACTGCTTACCACCAACATCTTATTTTGATTCGGCGGTATTGTAAGATGAAGCGGCCCGGACCAACCTTACATGTCCACGTACATGAGACCGGTTCCACCGACAGACATGCAACTTGTTTTGCATAAAGGTGGCTGGCGGGTGTCTGTTTCTCCTACTTTAGTTGAATCGAATTTGACTGCAGCCGGTCCTTGTTGAAGGTTAAAACAGCAAACTTGATAAATCACCGTTGTGGTTTTGTGCCGTAGGTAAGAACGGTTCTTGCTAGAAGCCCGTAGCAGCCACGTAAAACTTGCAACAACAAAGTAGAGGATGTCTAACTTGTTTTTGCAGGGTAAGCTGTGATGTGATATGGTCAAGACATGATGTGATATACGTTATTGTATGAGATGATCATGTTTTGTAATTTATCGGCAACCGGCAGGAGCCTTATGGTTGTCTCTCTATTGTATGAAATGCAAGCGCCATGTAATTGCTTTACTTTATCGCTATGCGTTAGCAATAGTTGTAGAAGCAATAGTTGGCGAGACGACCATGACGCAACGATGGAGATCAAGTTGTCGAGCCGGTGATGATGGAGATCATGACAATGCTTTGGAGATGGAGATTAAAAGCACAAGATGATGGCCATATCATGTCACACATTTTGATTGCATGTGATGTTTATCCTTTATGCATCTTATTTTGCTTAGAACGACGGTAGCATTATAAGATGATCCCTTCACTAAATTTCAAGATAAAAGTGTTCTCCCCGAGTATGCACCGTTGCTAAAGTTCGTCGTTTCGAAGCACCTCATGATGATCGGGTGTGATAGATTCTACGTTCACATACAACGGGTGTAAGCCAGTTTTACACAAGCAGAATACTTGGGTTAAACTTGACGAGCCTAGCATGTACAGACATGGTCTCGGAACACTGGAGACCGAAAGGTCGAACATGAGTCCTATAGTTGATATGATCAACATGGAGATGTTCACCATTGATGACTATCCCATCTCACGTGATGATCGGACATGGGCTAAGTTGATTTGGATCATGTATCACTTAGTTAACTTGAGGGATGTTAATTTAAGTGGGAGTTCATTAGTAATTTGATTAATTGAACTTAATTTATCATGAACTTAGTCTTGATGGTTTCTTTGCATATCTATGTTGTAGATAAATGGCCCGTGCTACTGTTCCGTTGAATTTTAATGCGTTCCTAGAGAAAGCTAAGTTGAAAGATGATGGTAGAAACTACACGGACTGGGTCCGTAACTTGAGGATTATCCTCATTGCTGCACAGAAGAATTATGTCCTTGATGCACCGCTAGGTGATGGACCTGTTGCAGGAGCTGCTGCAGACGTTGTGAACGCCTGGCAGGCTCGATCTGATGACTACTCGATAGTTCAGTGTGCCATGCTCTATGGCTTAGAACCGGGACTGCAAAAGCGTTTTGAACACCACGGAGCATATGAGATGTTCCAAGAGCTGAAATTGATATTTCAAGCTATTGCCCGGGTTGAGAGATATGAAGTCTCCAACAAGTTCTTTAGCTGTAAGATGGAGGAGAATAGTTCTGTCAGTGAACACATACTCAGAATGTCTGGGTACCACAACCACTTGACTCAGCTGGGAATTGATCTTCCGGTTGAGAGTGTTATTGACAGAGTTCTTCAGTCACTGCCACCAAGCTATAAAGGCTTCGTGATGAACTATAATATGCAAGGGATGGAGAAGACAATTCCCGAGCTCTTCGCGATGCTGAAATCAGTGGAGGTAGAAATCAAGAAGGAGCATCAAGTGTTGATGGTTAACAAAACCACTAGTTTCAAGAAAAAGGGCAAGGGAAAGAAGGGGAACTTCAAGAAGAACGGCAAGCAAGTTGCCGCTCCCACGAAGAAACCCAAAGCTGGACCCAGGCCTGAAATAGAGTGCTTCTACTACAAAGGGACTGGTCACTGGAAACGGAACTACCCCAAGTATTTGGCGGATAAGAAGGATGGCAAAGTGAGCAAAGGTATATTTGATATACATGTTATTGATGTGTTTCTCACTAATGCTCGCAGTAGCGGCTGGGTATTTGATACTGGTTCGGTTGCTCATATTTGTAACTCGAAACAGGAGCTACGGAATAAGCGAAGATTGGCTAAGGACGAGGTGACGATGCGCGTCGGGAATGGTTCCAAAGTTGATGTGATCGCCGTCGGCACGCTACCTCTACATCTACCTTCGGGATTAGTTTTAGACCTCAATAATTGTTATTTGGTGCCAGCGTTGAGCATGAACATTATATCTGGATCTTGTTTATTGCGAGACGGTTATTCATTTAAGTCAGAGAATAATGGTTGTTCTATTTATATGAGTAACATCTTTTATGGTCACGCACCTTTTGTGAATGGTCTATTCTTGTTGAATCTCGATCGTAGTGATACACATATTCATAATATTGATGCCAAAAGATGCAAAGTTGATAATGATAGTGCAACATACTTGTGGCACTGCCGTTTAGGTCATATTGGTGTAAAGTGCATGAAGAAACTCCATGCGGATGGACTTTTGGAATCTCTTGATTACGAATCATTTGATACTTGCGAACCATGCCTCATGGGCAAGATGACTAAAACTCCGTTCTCCGGAACAATGGAGCGAGCTACAGATTTGTTGGAAATAATACATACCGATGTATGCGGTCCGATGAATGTTGAAGCACGCGGCGGGTATCGTTATTTTCTAACCTTCACAGATGATTTGAGTAGATATGGGTATATCTACTTGATGAAACACAAGTCTGAAACATTTGAAAAGTTCAAAGAATTTCAGAGTGAAGTAGAGAATCATCGTAACAAGAAAAAAAAGTTTCTACGATCTGATCGCGGAGGCGAATATTTGAGTTATGAGTTTGACCTTCATTTAAGAAAATGTGGAATTGTTTCACAACTCACGCCACCTGGAACACCCCAGCGTAATGGTGTGTCCGAACATCGTAACCGTACTTTATTGGATATGGTGCGTTCTATGATGTCTCTTACCGATTTGCCACTATCGTTTTGGGGTTATGCATTAGAGACAGCTGCATTCACGTTAAATAGGGCACCGTCTAAATCCGTTGAGACGACACCATATGAACTATGGTTTGGCAAGAAACCTAAGCTGTCGTTTCTTAAAGTTTGGGGATGCGATGCTTATATGAAAAAGCTTCAACCTGATAAGTTCGAACCCAAAACGGAGAAGTGCGTCTTCATAGGATACCCTAAAGAAACAATTGGGTACACCTTCTACCACAGATCCGAAGGCAAGGTCTT
The DNA here is from genome assembly GCA_039707655.1 of Elymus sibiricus. NCBI lineage: Eukaryota > Viridiplantae > Streptophyta > Magnoliopsida > Poales > Poaceae > Elymus > Elymus sibiricus. The sequence goes on from CM077676.1 coordinate 3,834,288, forward strand.
TGTTGCCAAGAATTGGTCCTTTCTAGAGAAGGAGTTTCTCTCGAAAGAAGTGAGTGGGAGGAAAGTAGAACTTGATGAGGTAATTGTACCTTCTCTCGAATTGGAAAGTAGCTCATCAGAGAAAACCGTTCCCGTGATTCCTACACCAATAAGAGAGGAAGATAATGATAAAGATCATGAAACTTCAGATCAAGTTACTACTGAACTTCGTAGGTCGACCAGAGTACGTTCCGCACCAGAGTGGTACGGTAATCCTGTTCTGGAAGTTATGTTGTTAGACAACAGCGAACCTACGAACTATGAAGAAGCTATGACAAACCCGAATTCCGACAAATGGCTTGAGGCCATGAAATCCGAGATAGGATCCATGTACGAGAACAAAGTATGGACTTTGGTGGACTTGCCCGATGATCGGCAAGCCATTGAGAATAAATGGATTTTTAAGAGGAAGACAGATGCTGATGGTAATATCACTGTCTACAAAGCTCGACTTGTCGCGAAAGGTTTTCGACAAGTTCAAGGGGTTGACTACGATGAGACTTTCTCACCCGTAGCGATGCTTAAGTTTGTCCGAATCATGTTAGCAATTGCCGCATTTTATGATTATGAAATCTGGCAAATGGATGTCATAACTGCATTCCTTAATGGTTTTCTCAAAGAAGAGTTGTATATGATGCAACCAGAAGGTTTTGTCGATCCTAAGGGTGCTAACAAAGTGTGCAAGCTCTAGCGATCCATCTATGGACTGGTGCAAGCATCTCGGAGTTGGAATATACGCTTTGATGAGGTGATCAAAGCATATGGTTTTGTACAGACTTACGGTGAAGCCTGTATTTACAAGAAAGTGAATGGGAGCTCTGTAGCATTTCTAATATTATATGTGGATGACATATTGTTGATTGGAAATGATATAGAATTTCTGGATGGCATAAAGGGATACTTGAATAAGAATTTTTCGATGAAAGACCTCGGTGAAGCTGCTTATATATTGGGCATCAAGATCTATAGGGATAGATCAAGACGCTTGATAGGACTTTCACAAAGCACATACATTGACAAAGTTTTGAAGAAGTTCAAAATGGATCAGTCAAAGAAAGGGTTCTTGCCTATCTTGCAAGGTGTGAAGTTGAGTCAGACTCAATGCCCGACCACGGCAGAAGATATAGAGAAAATGAAAGTCATTCCCTATGCCTCAGCCATAGGTTCTATTATGTATGCCATGCTGTGTACCAGACCTGATGCGTGCCTTGCCATAAGTTTGGCAGGGAGGTACCAGAGTAATCTAGGAGTGGATCACTGGACAGCGGTCAAGAATATCTTGAAGTACCTGAAAAGGACCAAGGACATGTTTCTCGTTTATGGAGGTGACGAATAGCTCGTCGTAAAGGGTTACGTCGATGCAAGCTTCGACACTGATCCGGATGACTCTAAGTCACAAACCGGATACGTATTTATATTAAATGGTGGAGCTGTCAGTTGGTGCAGTTCCAAGCAGAGCGTCGTGGCGGGATCTACGTGTGAAGCGGAATACATAGCTGCTTCGGAAGCAGCACATGAAGGAGTCTGGATGAAGGAGTTCATATCTGATCTAGGTGTATAACCTAGTGCATCGGGTCCAATGACAATCTTTTGTGACAACACTGGAGCAATTGCCATAGCCAAGGAGCCCAGGTTTCACAAGAAGACCAAACACATTAAGAGACGCTTCAACTCCATTCGTGAATATGTCAAGGATGGAGACATAGAAATTTGCAAAGTACACACGGATCTGAATGTGGCAGACCCGTTGACTAAGCCTCTTCCACGAGCAAAACATGATCAGAACCAAGACTCCATGGGTGTTAGATTCATTACTATGTAATCTAGATTATTGACTCTAGTGCAAGTGGGAGACTGATGGAAATATGCCCTAGAGGCAATAATAAAGTTGTTATTATTTTATATTTCCTTGTTCATGATAAAGGTTTATTATTCATGCTAGAATTGTATTGACCGGAAACTTAAATACATGTGTGAATACATAAACAAATACCGTGTCCCTAGTGAGCCTCTACTAGACTAGCTCGTTGATCAAAGATGGTTAAGGTTTCCTAACCATAGACATGAGTTGTCATTTGATAACGGGATCACATCATTAGGAGAATGATGTGATGGACAAGACCCATCCGTTAGCTTAGCATATGATCGTTCTGTTTATTGCTACTGCTTTCTTGAATGTCAAATACATGTTCCTCAGACCATGAGATCATGCAACTCCCGGATACCAGAGGAATACCTTGTGTGCTATCAAACGTCACAACGTAACTGGGTGATCATAAAGATGCTCTACAGGTATCTCCGAAGGTGTCCGTTGAGTTGGCATGGATCGAGACTGGGATTTGTCACTCCGTGTTTCAGAGAGGTATCTCTGGGCCCTCTCGGTAATGCACATCATAAGAAGCTTGCAAGCAAAGTGACTAAGGACTTAGTTAACGGATGATGTATTACGGAACGAGTAAAGAGATTTGCCGGTAACGAGATTGAACTAGGTATGGAGATACCGACGATCGAATCTCGGGCAAGTAACATACCGACGGACAAAGGGAATTACGTATGTTGTCATTGCGGTTCGACCGATAAGATCTTCATGGAATATGTAGGAACCAATATGAGCATCCAGGTTCCGCTATTGGTTATTGACCGGAGAGGCGTCTCAGTCATGTCTACATCATTCCCGAACCCGTAGGGTCCGCACGCTTAACGTTCGTTGACGATATAGTGTTATATGAGTTATGTGAATTGGTAACCGAATATTGTTCGGAGTCCCGGATGAGATCCCGGACATCACGAGGAGTCTCGGAATGGTCAAGAGGTAAAGATTTATATATGGGGAGTCATATTTTGGGTTCCGGAAAAAGGTGCAGTTTTTTTTCGGTATTGTACCGGGAAGCTTCCAGAAGGTTCCGGAGGATTCCGGAGGGGTCCGGAAGTCCACAAGTGGATCCACCACGTCCCAAGGGCTGGCATGGGCTAAGGGGAGGCGCCCTGGCCTTATTGGGCCAGGCGCACCAAGTCCTCAAAAGCCCACGCAGCTAGGGAAGGAAAAAGGGAGTCCCCTAGTAAGAATAGGATTGGACTTTGGAGTCCAAGTCCACGTGTGTACTATTCATGGTTACTGTTCATGTGGCACTATTCCTTCTACTCCAAGCCCCTACACATATATAAATAGAGGAGTGGGGGCGCCCCAAAGGACACAACATTGTCTTAGCCGTGTGCGGCGCCCCCCCTCCATAGTTCCGTCCCTTGGTCATAATTTCGCAGTGCTTGGGTGAAGCCCTGCGGAGATAGCATTACCATCACCATCACCATGCGATCGTGTTGCCGGAACTCATCCACTACCTCGCCGTCTTGCTGGATCAAGAAGTCGAGGACGTCACCGAGCTGAACGTGTGCTGAACGCGGAGGTGCCGTACGTTCGGTACTCGGTCGGTTGGATCATGAAGTTGTTCGACGACATCAACCGTGTTGTTCTAATGCTTCCGCTTACGGTCTACGAGGGTACGTAGACACACTCCCCCTCTCGTAGCTATGCATCTCCATGGATAGATCTTGCGTGTGCGTAGAATTTTTTTTGTTTTCCATGCAACGTTCCCCAACAATATTTCATATTACCTTTGGATAAGAAGAAGAAATATGACAACACTTGAAATTATGCATTATGCCTAGCTAGGGGCATAAAACAATAGCGCTTGTTGGGAGGCAACCCAATGAATAAAATAAATTGTTTTCTGTTATTGTGTGTTTTCACTGTCATGCTACTGGTATGATTGTGTTTTTGTGTTTTTAATTAGTGTTTGTGCCAAGTAAAGCCTTTGGGATGATTAGGGAGATAATATAATTGATGCTGTTTGAAAACATAAAGTTTTGTGTCCAGTGCTGGAATTTTGGTTTTTCTCTGGAACGTCAGAACCTTCTGAATTTTTTACACAATATTGATATATGAATTGCCCACGTCGTCCTAATTTTTCAGAATTTTAGGAGTAACAGAAGTATGACCATAATTCAGATTTCTACACTGTTCTGTTTCTGACAGATTCTGTTTTTGATGCACTACTTGCTTGTTTTGATGAATCTATGGATTGTATCGGGGGGTATAAGCCATGGTGAAGTTAGAGTACAGTAGGTATAATGCAAAAATAAAATATGAATGGATTTGCAACAGTACTTATAGTAGTGATTTATTTTGTTATACTAACGGATCTCACGAAGGTTTTGTTGAGTTTTGTGTAATTGAAGTTTTCAAGTTTTGGGTGAGATCATGATGGATGAAGGAATAAGGAGTAGCAAAAGCCTAAGCTTGGGGATGCCCGAGGAACCCCAAGGTAATATTCAAGGAAGACTCAAGCGCCTAAGCTTGGGGATGCCTCGGAAGGCATCCCCTCTTTCTTCTACCAACCATCGGTAATTTTACTTGGAGCTATATTTTTATTCGTCACATGATATGAGTTTTCCTTGGAGCGTCTTGTATTATATGAGTCTTTGCTTTGTTTGCTTTTTAGTTTGTCCCAATCATCTTTGCTGAACACACCTATCTTACGAGAGCCACATGTTTATCATCATTTGTTAGCATACTCTATGTGCTTCACTTACATTTTTTGAGCTAGGCAATTGCTCTAGTGCTTCACTTAAATCTTTTTGAGCACGGTGGTGGCTAAATTTTGAAGAAATAAACTCTCGTGCTTCACTTATATTATTTTGAGAGTTGATTAAAATTTTGAAGAAATAAACTCTCATGCTTCACTTATATTATTTTGAGAGTTGATTAAACTTTTGAAGAAATAAATTCTCATGCTTCACTTATATTATTTTGAGAATTGACAAGATTAAAATTTCGAACAAATGAATTCTCATGCTTCACTTATATTATTTTGAGAATTGATAAGATTGAAATTTTGAAGAAATATTTGCACTCTCATGCTTCACTTAAATCTTTTTGAGAGTTGATGATAGTAACGGTAATTTGCACAAGATATGAAGTTGGTCCCAAAGTGATGAATATTCAAGAGGGATATAAATAAAAACTTTCATGTAGATTATTGGATATGATAAGTGTGATTCCTTGCAATAGTTTTGCGATATGGAAATGATAATATGTGAGTCATGTTAGTGAGTAATTGTGATTTAGTAAGAATATTAGTGTTAAGGTTTGTGATTCCCTATGCATGCACGTTAAGTCAATAGTTATGCAACGAAATTATATCCTACTTATGGTGCATTATTCGGTGTTAGTTATGTTCAATGCATGATTAAGACCGTTTTTGCTTTTTGGTTGGTTGCTTCTCAATCTATTTGCTAGCCTTCATTTGTACTAAGCGGAAATACTGCTTGTGCATCCAAACTATTTAAACCCAAATTTTGCCAAATGAGTCCACTATACCAACCTATATCCGATATTGACATGCCTTTCCAAGTAAATTTGCGTGTGCCAACTCTAATTTTCAAAATAATTTTTCCATTTTGTGTCCCCGTACCGCTCAGGAAGCAGCAGGGGGTGGCCATTATTTTCCATGCTAGGTGTGTTATTCTCACGATGAGTGTTTATTCACTTGTCATTGCATGAGAGAGTGGCTGGTAATAGGGATGCCCAGTCCCACAATGAAATCAAAAATAATAACAACAAAATTCCTTGGAAAGTGTTGGTTTGGGGGGCACCCGTGGATACGGCTAGCGATGGATTGTGAAAGAATGGTGGAAAGGAAATAACCTTTACTTTCTGTTTGGGAACCGCCTATGATGTGTCTAGCATGGAAAATATTGGGAATTCTCGGTCGTTTTCGTTGACAATAAAAGCATGCCTCTCAAAATATTTTTATCTCTTTAATTTCAGACTTGAGCTCTGGCACATTAGCAAATCTCTACTTCCCTCTGCGAAGGGCCTATCTATTTACTTTTATGCAATTTTTATTTTTTGAGTCTCCATCTTCTCTTACAAAAGCACCAACTAGAGAGCACTATTGTCATACTTGTGCATTGGATGTAGCTAATATTTGAGTGTGTTTCATGAATGGATCAATGATTGAGCATAATGGGCTAGGGATAACTTTGTTTAGCGTTTATATTTTGAAAGACATGGTTGCTTGTTAGCATGCTTGAGTATTTATATCTTCATGTCAAATTATAGACTATTGCTTTGAATCATTCAAGTCCAATGTCCATGCTATAAAATAAAAGAATATGTGATGAATATGTTAGGCAGCATTCCACATCAAAAATTCTGTTTTTATCATTTACCTACTCGAGGATGAGCAGGAATTAAGCTTGGGGATGCTGATACGTCTCCAACGTATCTATAATTTTTGATTGTTCCATGCTGTTATATTATCAATCTTGGATATTTTTATAATCATTTATAGCAATTATATATCATTTTTGGAGACTAACCTATTAACCTAGTGCCCAGGGCCAGTTGCTGTTTTCTGCCCTGTTTTTGTTTTACAGAAAATCAATACCAAACGAAGCCCAAATGCCACGAAACTTTTTGGAGATTTTTTATTGGACAAGATAAACACTAGAAGCTTTGGGAGAGGGCCAGAAGATGAAGGAGTGGGCCACGAGGCACCAGGGCATGCCCCATGGGGGGTGGCACGCCCTGGTACCTCGTGGGGCCCACCCAGCTCCGTTTGACCTAATTCCAGCACTATAAATTCCAGAAAAATCAGAAAACCTCAGGGGAGTCCACGAAATACTTTTTCCATCGCCGCAAGTTTCTATTCCAGAGAGATCCCATCTGGGGTCCTTCTCCGGTGATTTGCCGGAGGGGGAATCGATCACGGAGGGGTTCTACATCAACCTTGCTGCCGTTCCGATGATGCGTGAGTAGTTTACCACAAACCTTCGGGTCCATAGGCAGTAGCTAGATGGCTTCTTCTCTCTTTTTGATCTTCAATACAATGTTCTCCTCGATGTTCTTGGAGTTCTATCCGATGTAATCACTTTTTGCGGTGTGTTTGTTGGGATCCGATGAATTGTGAGTTTATGATCAGATTATCCATGAAATTATTTGAGTCTTTGATGCACTCTTTATGCATGATTATTATAGCCTCGTATTTCTTCTCCGATCTATTGATTTGGTTTGGCCAACTAGATTGATTTATCTTGCCATGGGAAGAGGTGCTTTGTAGTGGGTTCGATCTTGCGGTGCTCAATCCCAGTGACAGAAAGGGACATGACACGTATGTATCATTACTACTAAGGGTAAAATGATGGGGTTTATTCATACATGAGTTTATCTTGTCTACATCATGTCATCGTTCTTAAGCCATTACTCCGTTCTTATGGACTTAATACACTAGATGCATGCTGGATAGCGGTCGATGTGTGGAGTAATAGTAGTAGATGCAGGCAGGAGTCGGTCTACTTATTTTGGACGTGATGCCTATATACACGATCATTGCCTTGGATATCATCATGATAATTTGCTTTTCTATCAATTGCCCAACAGTAATTTGTCTACCCACCGTATGCTATTTTCTCGAGAGAAGCCTCTAGTGAAATCTATGGCCCCCGGGTCTATCTAAATCATATTACTAAAACCCTAAAAATATTGCTGCCATTTTCTTTTATTTATTTTATTTTGTATTTTTGTTTCAATCTATCTATCTAGCACATACAATTTAGTCTTGCAATTTACCGCCGAGAGATTGACAACCTCTCGTTTGCGTTGGGTGCAAGGATTTGTTGTTTGTGTGCAGGTGCTGCTAACAAGGTGTTGTGTGATTCTCCTATAGGTTCGATAACCTTGGTTTCATAACTGAGGGAAATACTTATCTCTACTTTGATGCATCATCCCTTCCTCTTCGGGGAAATACCAACGCAAGCTACAAGTAGCAGGAAGAATTTCTAGCGCCGTTGCCAGGGAGACATCATCAACATCTATCAATTACCTTTGCATAAACTCTCATCTCCTTGCATTTACTTTATTTGCCATTTGCCTCTCGTTTTCATCTCCCCCACTTCTAAAATGTTTTTACAAAAACACAAAAATATTTTCCGTTTGCCTTTTTCTTGTTTGCTTGTTTGCTTTTTTGCTTGCTTGAAACTTGTTATCATGAGTGATTTTGGCATGGCGGAAACCGGTGATGGTAAAACTCCTAGAAAGGGAATTCTACCAATCTTAATGCTAAAACTTTTGTGTTGGGACATGGTAATGTTATAGGAAAAAGTGTCATCCAAAAATTCTTTAATTGCATTGGGACCTTGGCTTTTGATGATGCGCCTATACTTAAAGAAACTAATAATTATGCCAATGCTTTTTCCGCACTTTTTCTTAAACTTGAAAGAAGATTTATTCGCACCCATCCTACTTTGCAAAGATTGTTTTATGAGTTACCGGTTATAAAAGACCCTAGAGCTAAGAAAATAGCTACCCTTGTTCTCATGAATGAATTTGATCATATAGTGCGAGAAGCTAGGGAGATCTTTGATATATATGGTATGAACCATGAAAAACCGGTAATAGATGAGATCCTTTATAATAATGATTACTTGCTGAGATATTTGTTCCGTAATGACCACATCTTCGATGAGAATATTAAAACGGAAGTTCCTCCTTTGAATATAATCCAACAAGTTTTCAATAGCGTCAGTAGACAATATTCTTGGATTGTAGCCGATAATCAAGAGGGATTTAAAGATGGACAACTTGCTAATGCTAAAATTTCTATGGATGATATATTTCATATTACCTTTGAGAAACCCCATCATAAAAGTGCATCTTTGGATAAGAAGAAGAAAGATGACAACACTTGAAATTATGCATTATGCCTAGCTAGGGGCATAAAACAATAGCGCTTGTTGGGAGGCAACCCAATGAATAAAATAAATTTTTTTCTGTTATTGTGTGTTTTCACTGTCATGCTACTGGTATGATTGTGTTTTTGTGTTTTTAATTTGTGTTTGTGCCAAGTAAAGCCTTTGGGATGATTTGGGAGATAACATAATTGATGCTGTTTGAAAACAGAAAGTTTTGTGTCCAGTGCTGGAATTTTGGTTTTTTCTGGAACGTCAGAACCTTCTGAATTTTTTACACAATATTGATATATGAATTGCCCACGTCATCCTAATTGTTCAGAATTTTTGGAGTTACAGAAATATGACCATAATTCAGATTTCTACAGACTGTTCTGTTTTTGACAGATTCTGTTTTTGATGCATTACTTGCTTGTTTTAATGAATCTATGGATTGTATCGGGGGGTATAAGCCATGGTGAAGTTAGAGTACAGTAGGTATAATGCAAACATAAAATATGAATGGGTTTGCAACAGTACTTATAGTAGTGATTTATTTTGTTATACTAACGGATCTCACGAAGGTTTTGTTGAGTTTTTTGTAATTGAAGTTTTCAAGTTTTGGGTGAGATCATGATGAATGAAGGAATAAGGAGTAGCAAAAGCCTAAGCTTGGGGATGCCCAAGGCACCCCAAGGTAATATTCAAGGGAGACTCAAGCGTCTAAGCTTGGGGATGCCCCGGAAGGCATCCCCTCTTTCTTCTATCAACCATCGGTAATTTTACTTGGAGCTATATTTTTATTCGTCACATGACATGAGTTTTCCTTGGAGCGTCTTGTATTATACGAGTCTTTGCTTTGTTTGCTTTTTAGTTTGTCACGATCATCTTTGCTGAACACACCTATCTTGAGAGAGCCACACGTTTATCATCATTTGTTAGCATACTCTATGTGCTTCACTTAAATTTTTTGAGCTAGGCAGTTGCTCTAGTGCTTCACTTAAATCTTTTTGAGCTCGGTGGTGGCTAAATTTTGAAGAAATAAACTCTCGTGCTTCACTTATATTATTTTGAGAGTTGATTAAAATTTTGAAGAAATAAACTCTCATGCTTCACTTATATTATTTTGAGAGTTGATTAAAATTTTGAAGAAATAAATTCTCATGCTTCACTTATATTATTTTGAGAATTGACAAGATTAAAATTTTGAACAAATGAATTCTCATGCTTCACTTATATTATTTTGAGAATTGATAAGATTGAAATTTTGAAGAAATATTTGCACTCTCATGCTTCACTTAAATCTTTTTGAGAGTTGATGATAGTAATGGTAATTTGCACAAGATATGAAGTTGGTCCCAAAGTGATGAATATTCAAGAGGGATATAAATAAAAACTTTCATATAGATCATTGGATATGATAAGTGTGATTCCTTGCAATAGTTTTGCGATATGGAAATGATAATATGTGAGTCATGTTAGTGAGTAATTGTGATTTAGTAAGAATATTAGTGTTAAGGTTTGTGATTCCCTATGCATGCACGTTAAGTCAATAGTTATGCAATGAAATTATATCCTACTTATGGTGCATTATTCGGTGTTAGTTATGTTCAATGCATGATTATGACCGTTTTCGCTTTTTGGTTGGTTGCTTCTCAATCTATTTGCTAGCCTTCATTTGTACTAAGCGGAAGTACTGCTTGAGCATCCAAACTCTTTAAACCCAAGTTGTGCCAAATGAGTCCACTATACCTACCTATATGCGGTATTGCCATGCCGTTCCAAGTAAATTTGCGTGTGCCAACTCTAATTTTCAAAATAATTTTTCCGTTTTGTGTGCCCGTACCGCTCATGATGCAGCAGGGGGTGGCCATTATTTTCCATGCTAGGTGTGTTATTCTCATGATGAGTGTTTATTCACTTGTCATTGCACGAGAGAGTGGCTGGTAATAGGGATGTCCTGTCCCACAATGAAATCAAAAATAATAACAACAAAATTCCTTGGAAAGTGTTGGTTTGGGGGGCACCCGTGGATACGGCTAGCCATGGATTGTGAAAGAATGGTGGAAAGGAAATAACCTTTACTTTCTGTTTGGGAACCGCCTATGATGTGTATAGCATGGAAAATATTGGGAATTCTCGGTCGTTTTCGTTGACATGAAAAGCATGCCTCTCAAAATATTTTTATCTCTTTAATTTCAGACTTGAGCTCTGGCACATTAGCAAATCTCTGCTTCCCTCTGCGAAGGGCCTATCTATTTACTTTTATGCAATTTTTATTTTTTGAGTCTCCATCTTCTCTTTCAAAAGCACCAACTAGAGAGCACTATTGTCATACTTGTGCTTTGGATGTAGCTAATATTTGAGTGTGTTTCATGAATGGATCAATGATTGAGCATAATGGGCTAGGGATAACTTTCTTTAGCGTTGATATTTTGAAAGACATGGTTGCTTGTTAGCATGCTTGAGTATTTATATCTTCATGTCAAATTATAGACTATTGCTTTGAATCATTCAAGTCCACTGTCCATGCTATAAAAGAAAAGAATATGTGATGAATATGTTATCATTTACCTACTCGAGGATGAGCATTCCACATGAAAAATTCTATTTTTATCATTTACCTACTCGAGGATGAGCAGGAATTAAGCTTGGGGATGCTGATACGTCTCCAACGTTTCTATAATTCTTGATTGTTCCATGCTGTTATATTATCAATCTTGGATATTTTTATAATCATTTATAGCAATTATATATCATTTTTGGAGAATAACCTATTAACCTAGTGCCCAGTGCCAGTTGCTGTTTTCTGCCATGTTTTTGTTTTACAGAAAATCAATACCAAACGAAGCCCAAATGCCACAAAACTTTTTGGAGATTTTTTATTGGACAAGATAAACACTAGAAGCTTCGGGAGAGGGCCAGATGATGAAGGAGTGGGCCACGAGGCACCAGGGCACGCCCCATGGGGGGTGGCGTGCCCTGGTACCTCGTGGGGCCCACCCAGCTCCGTTTGACCTAATTCCAGCACTATAAATTCTAGAAAAATCAGAAAACCTCAGGGGAGTCCACGAAATACTTTTTCCGCCGCCGCAAGTTTCTGTTCCAGAGAGATCCCATCTGGGGTCCTTCTCCGGTGATCTGCCGGAGGGGGAATCCATCACGGAGGGGTTCTACATCAACCTTGCTGCCGTTCCGATGATGCGTGAGTAGTTTACCACAGACCTTCGGGTCCATAGGCAGTAGCTAGATGGCTTCTTCTCTCTTTTTGATCTTCAATACAATGTTCTCCTCGATGTTCTTGGAGTTCTATCCGAGGTAATCACTTTTTGCGGTGTGTTTGTTGGGATCCGATGAATTGTGAGTTTATGATCAGATTATCCATGAAATTATTTGAGTCTTTGCTGCACTCTTTATGCATGATTATTATAGCCTCGTATTTCTTCTCCGATCTATTGATTTGGTTTGGCCAACTAGATTGATCTATCTTTCCATGGGAAGAGGTGCTTTGTAGTGGGTTCGATCTTGTGGTGCTCAATCCCAGTGACAGAAAGGGACATGACACGTATGTATCGTTGCTACTAAGGGTAAAAAGATGGGGTTTATTCATACGTGAGTTTATCTTGTCTACATCATGTCATCTTGCTTAAGGCGTTACTCCGTTCTTTATGAACTTAATAGACTAGATGCATGCTGGATAGCAGTCGATGTGTGGAGTAATAGTAGTAGATGCAGGCAGGAGTCGGTCTACTTCTCTCGGACCTGATGCCTATATACATGATTATTGCCTTGGATATCGTCATGATTATTTGCTTTTCTATCAATTGCCCAACAGTAATTTGTCTACCCACCGTATGCTATTTTCTTGAGAGAAGCCTCTAGTGAAAACTATGGCCCCTGGGTCTATCGGTTTGGGTGGCTGCCTGGGAGCTTCGGTTGGCCGGCTGTGGGCTTTGTTCGCTCTATGGAGTTGTTTCCGATCCGGGTCGCGCTTCGTCTACTTAGTTCCGTGCCTAATTGCACTAGTACAAAACAGGGCTTTGGTCCAGGCCAGATAAGAGCATCAATCCCGGTTCTGTTATGAACCGGGACCAATGGGTGCATCAGTCCCGGTTCATGAGGCCAGGGCGCCGGCCGGGCCACGGCAGGCACCAGTCCCGGTTCGTTTGACCACTTTGGTCCCGGTTCCAGACACGAACCGGGACTAAAGGGCCTCGCTCCTGGCGCAGCCCCTTTAGTCCCGGTTGGTGGCTGGAACCGGGACTAAATGTGTGTCTTCTATCCCGGTTCTAGCCACGAACTGGGACTAAAGAGATGCCTATATATATGCTCTCCCCTACCCACTCACTCCTCTGTTTTTTGGCCGGCCGGTGTGGGAGGTGTGTGCTGCTCTGCTCTCACCTCCTATGCACATGAGGTGTTCGATGAAATGCCCGAGTCACACTTAAGCATTCTCCTCTCCAAGCTCCACCTCCAAGCTCCATTTTCCCCAAGATTTGTCTAGGTTTGGCGGTGCACCAACTACACAAGTGTTCTAAAAGGTTAGCAACTTCATCGTTTCATCTCTCTCTCCTAGTTTAGCTCATTTCAAATGCTGTAGAAGTAGAGTGGTTTGTGGGTTTTAGTGGAGGAGTGTATGTGGGAGTTCTTTTGATTTAGATGCACAATTTGTGCTGAAATTAACTTCTTGGAGTCTGCACATGTGTAGGGTGCCGTCCCCATCCCCGTCCTCACCGCCGTCGATCGCCCGCGCCGATCTCATCGCCGGCACCACCGTGGTGAGCCTCTTGTTCTTATCTTCTTTTTAAAAGAAAAAAAATTCTTACTTGTATGATTTAGATATATACTTGTATAATTTTCTTACTTTTATTATTGTTTGTTATTATATAGTGCCATGACTTTGGTATCCGCCCCCGTCGGCCCTCGTCATGTCTATGATTCGGATGTGGTATATTATATTTTATTATGATTTGTTTCATTTAGTGTTTATGACAATTATGCCGACCAACGTGACATAGATGTTTTTATCTAGGAGGTATGTGAACCAGAAATTCCAACCGACCCTCTTGTCGAGAGGTTAAATTTAGTTGAAAAAGAAAACAATTACTTGAAGAAAAAATTGAAAAGAATTGAGGAGGAGAAGATGGAATTGGAGTTGCATGTTGCCGATGTCGTCGATGATCACAAGATCAAGATGGATGCAATGCGCTTGAAGATTAGAAAGATTAGAAAATATGCCATTCATAATGAGGCTTGGTATCATAATGCCGTTGGATCAATTGTTACCTTAGTTGCGATTATGATCACATTTGTTGTTGCATTTAAATGTTTTTCATAGTCTCAATGTATCTTTTAATTAGATGCTCTAGAGAGCTATATGTTGTTCTATGAGAACTATTATGTATGAACTTTATGTATTTATTTTTTCAGTAATAACATTTGATCACTATTGTACTTTGGTTTTAATGTGATGATGAACTTGTATTAATTTGGTCACTTCTCTATTCATGATGTTCTGTAATGGTTTTTGATACACTTAATTATATAATGCACGCAGATGAACCGACAATGGATGTACGGTGACCGACGCACCTCCGAGTATCTTGAGGGCCTGCATAAATTTCTCGAAGTGGCTGAGGCAAACAAGTAGAATGGTTTTATGTATTGTCCATGCCCTGTCTGTGAGAATACGAAGGATTACTCTAACTTGAAAACCCTTCACGTCCACCTGCTTGAGAAGGGTTTCATGCCACACTATAATGTTTGGACCAAGCACGGAGAAAGAGGGGTTATGATGGAAGACAACGAAGAAGAAGAGGATGATGACAACTATCCCCCTGAATACGGTGATACTGCAATGGGGGAAGCTGAAGATCAAGAGGAACCAGACGATGTGCCCGATGATGATCTTCGCCGGATCATTGTTGATGCAAAGAGACAATGCCAAAGTGAAAGGGAGAAGTTGAAGTTCGATCGCATGTTAGAGGATCACAAAAAAGGGTTGTACCCAAATTGCGAAGATGACAACACAAAGCTCGGTACCACATTGGAATTGCTGCAATGGAAGGCAGACAATGGTGTATCTGACAACGGATTTGGGAAGCTACTGAAAATAATGAAGAAGAAGCTTCCAAAGGATAACGAATTGCCCGACAGTACGTACGAAGCAAAGAAGGTTCTATGCCCTCTAGGATTGGAGGTGCAGAAGATACATGCATGCCCTAATGACTGCATCCTCTACCGCGGTGGGTACGACGATTTGAACGCATGCCCGGTATGCGGTGCATTGCGGTATAAGATTAGACGAGATGTCCCTGGTGATGTTGAGGGCGAGCGCCCCAGGAAGAGGGTTCCTGCCAAGGTGATGTGGTATGCTCCTATAATACCACGGCTGAAACGTCTGTTCAGAAACAAAGAGCATGCCAAGTTGATGCGATGGCACAAAGAAGACTGTAAGAAAGACGAGAAGTTGAGAGCACCCGCTGACGGGTCGCAGTGGAGAAAAATCGAGAGAAGGTGGGGGGACTTTGCTGGTGACGCAAGGAACGTATGGTTTGGTTTAAGTGCAGATGGCATTAATCCTTTTGGGGAGCAGAGCAGCAATCATAGCACCTGGCCCGTGACTCTATGTATCTATAACCTTCCTCCTTGGTTGTGCATGAAGCGGAAGTTCATTATGATGCCAGTGCTAATCCAAGGCCCTAAGCAACCCGGCAACGACATTGATGTGTACCTAAGGCCATTAGTTGAAGAACTTTTACAGCTGTGGAATGGAGAAGGTGTATGTGTGTGGGATGAGCACAAACAGTAGGAATTTGACCTACATGCGTTGCTGTTTGTAACCATCAATGATTGGCCTGCTCTTAGTAACCTTTCAGGACAGACAAACAAGGGATACCACGCATGCACGCACTGTTTAGATGATACCGAAAGTATATATTTGGACAAATGCAGGAAGAATGTGTACCTGGGACATCGTCGATTTCTTTCGACCAACCATCTCTTAAGAAAGAAAGGCAAGCATTTCAAAGGTGAGGCAGATCACCGGAAGAAGCCCGCCCTCCGTACTGGTGATGCCATACTTGATATAGTCAAGGATTTACAAGTAATCTATGGAAAGGGTCCTGGCGGACAATCTGTTCCGAATGACGCTGAGGGACGCGCACCCATGTGGAAGAAGAAATCTATATTTCGGGACCTACCCTATTGGAAAGACCTAGAGGTCCGCTCTGCAATCGACGTGATGCACGTGATGAAGAATCTTTGCGTGAACCTGCTAGGCTTCTTGGGCGTGAATGGGAAGACAAAAGATACACCGGAGGCACGGGAGGACCAGCAACGTGTGCACGAAAAAGACGGCATGCATCCAAAGCAGTATGAAGGTCCTGCCAGCTACGCTCTTACCAAAGAAGAGAAGGAAATCTTCTTTGAATGCCTGCTCAGTATGAAGGTCCCGTCTGGCTTCTCGTCGAATATAAAGGGAATAATAAATATGGCAGAGAAAAAGTTCCAGAACCTAAAGTCTCATGACTACCATGTGATTATGACGCAACTGCTTCCGGTTGCATTGAGGGGGCTTTTATCGGAAAACGTTCGATTAGCCATTGTGAAGCTATGTGCATTCCGCAATGCAATCTCTCAGAAGGTAATTGATCTAGATATCCTACCAAGGTTAAAGAATGATTTGGTGCAATGTCTTGTCAGTTTCGAGCTGGTGTTCCCACCATCCTTCTTCAATATCATGACGCACGTCCTAGTTCATCTAGTCGATGAGATTGCCATTCTGGGTCCTGTATTTCTACACAATATGTTCCCCTTTGAGAGGTTCATGGGAGTCTTAAAGAAATATGTTCGTAACCGTGCTAGGCCAGAAGGAAGCATCTCCATGGGCCATCAAACAGAGGAGGTCATTGGGTTTTGTGTTGACTTTATTCCTGACCTTAAGCCGATTGGTCTCCCTCAATCGCCGTATGAGGGGAGACTGACTGGAAAAGGCACGCTAGGAGCGGACGCAATAATATGTAGGGACGGGCATTCTTGGGCTCAAGCACACTACACAGTTCTACAGAATTCTACCTTGGTGACCCTGTATGTCAATGAACACAAGAATTTTCTGCGCGCCAAACACCCGGAGCAGTCTGATGACTTGATTACATGTGAACACATCAGGACTTTCGGCAGTTGGTTGCAAACACATCTCATGGGTAACAACATTGTTGGAGATGAGCTGTACTCGTTGGCCATGGGACCATCTTCGACTGTATTGACTTACCAAGGGTACGAGATAAATGGGAATACATTTTACACGATCGCCCAAGATCAAAAGAGCACCAACCAAAACAGTGGTGTCCGCTTTGATGCAGCAACCAACAGGGGAAAGGACACATATTATGGTTACATAGTGGACATATGGGTACTTGACTATGGACATGATTTTAAGGTCCCTTTGTTTCGGTGCAAATGGGTCAATCTGTCAGGAGGCGGGGTATAGGTAGACCCGCACTACGGAATGACAACAGTGGATCTCAACAATCTTGGGTACACAGACGAACCATTCGTCCTAGCCAATGATGTAGCGCAGGTTTTCTATGTGAAGGACATGTCTACCAAACCGAGAAAAAGAAAAGATAAGGAAGCGAATACATCATACGATGAGCCAAAGCGCCACATAGTTCTTTCAGGGAAAAGAGACATCGTGGGAGTGGAGGGCAAGACAGACATGTCTGAAGATTATGAAAAGTTTCTTGAAATTCCTCCCTTCAAAGTGAAGGCTGACCCAAGCACCCAGTTAAACGATGATGATTATCCATGGTTACGGCGCAATAAGCAAGGGACACGCGCGAAGAAAAAGTGAAGACTTTCTCTCCACAACTATTCTGATGATGGCTTTGATCTAGAATATCACTGCAGTTACATGTCAAGAAATGAAATGCCTTTTGTAACATATGAGTTTTCGTCTCAAACCGTGATACTTCGAAATAGATTGTCCATTTTGTACACGAAGTGCATCCAGTTTTTGCCGTAACCCTCTCAACTTTTTAGCACATGCTATGTGGGTGAAATGATGATACCATGCCAACTTTCAACCTTTTCAGAGTTCATTTGTATTGCTTTTCAATTTCTGGGTCATTTAGCTAAAATAAATCAGTAAATGCATGAAAAATAGCAAATGAAGACAGAAAGGGTTGAAAATTGATGATGTGGCTTTGAATGGTGCATGTTGAACGCACAAAAAGTCTGGAGTTGAAATAAGTTAAAAAAAATGGAATGCCTTTGTAACATATGTGGGTGAAATGATGATACCATGCCAACTTTCAACCTTTTCAGAGTTCATTTGTACTGCTTTTCAATTTCAGGTTCATTTAGCTCAAAAAATGAATTAATAGCAAAAAGAATAAATCAAAAAGCTTTTATAAAACTCTAATAGCAAAAAGAATGAACTAAAAAGCTTTCATAAAATTCTAATAGCAAAAACAATGACCTAAAAAGAATCAATTAAATATAATATTTTTCAATAGCAAAAAGAATCAACTAAAAATAATCAAAATAATATTAACTAAAATTATCAAAGTATTTATTTGTTAAAAACTTTAATAGTAAAAAGAATTTTCATAAAGTATTTTTTGTTACAAACTTTAATAGAAAACTAAAAATCTTTTATAAAACTCTAATAGCAAAAGGAATCAACTAAAAAGAATCAATAAAAAATAAAACTTATGCAACTAAAATTATATAAAATTTATGCAACTAAAATTATATAACTAAAAATAACATATACAAAAAATAACATTAAAAATTTAAAAACATAACATATGCAAAAAAAAAGGCCCACCTACTAGCCACCACGGTTTGCATACGACTAGAAACCCTACAAATGGGCCAGGATGCAGGACTGCAGTGCTAGCAAGCCCAACAGGGCGTGAGATAGGCATGTACTGCCTGTAGTAGAGAGGAGCTCGAGAGGGCACCGGCAGCAGCGCTTATAAACCACTCCGAGCCCCTCTCAACTAGCGAGGTGGGACTAAACTTTTGGCTGCAGCAGCACAGCGCTTTCGTCCCGGTTGGTGGCTCGAACCGGGACGAAAGGCCCCCCTTTCGTCCCGGTTGGAGCCACCAACCGGGACTAAAGGTCTCTGCTTCCCGCCCTTTGGGCTGCTGAAATAGACCTTTGGTCCCGGTTGGTGGCTCGAACCGGGACGAAAGGCCCCCCTTTCGGCCCGGTTCGTGCCACCAACCGGGACCAATGCTCTGGGTATATAAGCAGCACTTACAAGTTTTCCATTCAGTTTTCTTCGATCTCCTCCTCTCCCCCGACGGCGCCGACGACCACCTCAACGCCGCCAGGCTGCCGGACCGCGCCGTCGCCTCCCCGAGCCCTGCCCCGACGCCCTCGCCGACCCCCTGCCTCGACGCCCTCGCCGACGCGCCGGACCTCCTCGCGCGCCCTCATTCCCGTCGCCGCGTGCCCCCTCGAGCCCGCCGTCCTCATCGCCGGCCTCCAGCCATCGCCGCCCCCCCAGTGAGCCCCCTTTCCCATGGTCCCCTGCTCCCCGTCGCCGCGTGCCCCCGAGCCCCTTGCTCTGCCACTGCTCCATGGTCGCCGCCGGCCCCGTTGCTAAAAATGTGTTTTTTTAGATGAATAGATAGATAGATAATGTTCATGTGGAGATGAGATGAGATGTATGGTGCTCTGTTTTTTTAGATAATGTTCATGTGGAGATGAGATGAGATGAGATGTATGAGATGTATGAGATGTTTTGTGGAGATGAGATGAGATGTTGTCATGTGGAATTTTTTTTGTTCATAGAAATTAGTGTGAATTTTTTGTTCATGATGATCTTGCTAAAACTCATATTAAGTTTGTTCGATGAATGTTTTCTGTTAAAACTCATATTAAGTTTGTTCGATGAATGTTTTCTGTTAAAACTCATATTCAAAATGAGTTAAAAGACTCATATATTCAAAATTTACTCCCGGTCCGCTCGCCCGACCAACTCTCGAGGCCACCCAAACCCTAGAAGAAAGAGCGTTGTCGATCTACCCCCTCCCGCCCCTACCCGTAATTGTTATGTATAATACTATATATTGGCGTCTAATTCACCAGTCTTACCTTAGTGAACCGAAGGGACTTTATTTATTCGGTAGGCGGCCGGCATAGGTCAATGTGGTAGAATGGATAGTTCGATCTCCTGCATAGCGATTATTTTTTGTAAAGTGTCCTCTCCTGAAAGTATAACCCCGATAACTTCGACATGAGGGGGGACGTCGGACATGCATGAGAGAGGCGGTCCGCAAAGTATACTCTCTCGAAAGTATAACCCCCAATAACTTTGCATGATGTTTGCGACTAATCCATTGCTCATATGTGCATATGATTCCTTGTTGTGATTAGCTAGGTCTATGTTTGCCACTAATCCATCTCTCATGGTTGTATATTGCCATGTTGTAATATTTGCAGAAACTATGGACAGAGACTTAGAAAAAGAAAAGTTGTTGGGGGATATAATCCGCGACGGAGGTGATATCACCTTGTCGTTTCTCAACGACACCGATGGTCAGGAAAGAGAGGATGATGGCTCCGGTGATCCAATGGAGGAGGAAGGAGATCATGACGGCTCCGGTGACCGAATGGAGGAGGAAGGAGATCATGACGGCTCCGGTGACCGAACGGAGGAGGGAGCCTTAACTGTTGCAAAGTCCGGCGAGGTATATATATACATATATTAATTAAGCCTCTGCTGACTTGATGCATTAATTGTTTTGTATGTACATATATTAAAGCTTCTTTCTTCTTTTAATTAGCCCTCCGGATCGAGCCAAACTTCCGTAAGGAGACGAGGCCCGAAGAAAAGGTTGCGCCAGGATGAAAGGTTCACGATCAAAGAAGTCGGTCGAGATGGCCAACCGATTGCTCCCAAGCAGAGCAGGGACACATTTATACATCAGTGCAGAGTGGTTGTTAGGGACATCGTCCCGATCAGCATCCAAGAATGGAATAAGAAGAAGGACCCTGAAGTTTCTTATGTCCATGATAGACAGAAAGATGATCTTTGGACCTCGCTGATGACAAATTTCAGCCTACCACCAGAGGCGGATCCGAATAAGGTCAAGGTGTTTTCTCTTAAGAAGATGGCAGAACTATTCAAGAACTGGAAGAAAGATTTGAACAAAAAGTTTGTCGAGAAAGACAAGACTCCAGAATTCACCGGTCCATATGAGAAGATAAAAGATCACTGGCCCGCATTTGTGGCCTAAAAGAAATCGGACAAGGGCAAGCAAAGGTCAGCGACAAATAAGCTAAATGCTGCAAAGAAGAAGTATCACCAAGTTACGGGGTCAGGTTGCTACAGCAAAGCCCGGCGTACGTGGGACAAAGCTGAGCAAGACGTGCTTGCTAAAGGGGTCCAACCAGCGACATTGCACTGGCCAGATCGGTCAAGGACTTGGTTCTTCGGGGTTGGGGGAACTTTGGACCCAGACACAGGGGAGTGTGTTTGGACGAAAGCTCAACTTGCAATACCCGTCAAGAAGCTTGAGGAAGCAATCCAGGCAGCGCAGGAAGGGAGGTTACATCCCGACAGAGAGAATGACGAGCTGACACAGGCCCTTGGGAATCCTGAACACCCTGGACGAACACGAGGCACATCAGGCTCCGTTCCGTGGGTGCATGGGTTTCCCGACAGCGGTGGTTATAGAAGCCGAGAGAGAAAGAAGAAAGCGGAAGCAACCGAAATGCAGAAGATCAATGCAAGATTAGCGAAACTAGAGGAACTTGAGAGCCAGCGAGCTACCGGCCAACCATCTCAGCGGCACGAAGATCCTTCCTTCGATACTGCCCCAGAAGCTACCCCACCATCTCAGCGGAGAAGCAGCGTGGCTTCCACGGAGCTCCTTCAGCCTGATATCACGGCTCCTCGCTACCCCGTGGATAGTATCACGGAGGCTGAACATTGTGTGCTAATGGAAAAATGCCAGAACCTGACCTTGAAGGCGGCGGTCGGCTCTGTTTTACCTCCTCGAGCTGAGGGAACTTTCCATTGCCGTCCGATTCCACATGGCTATGCTATTGTCACGGTGGATGAAATAATGGAGGGATTTGAGGGGCTGGAGCTTGACTACCCTACAGGTGAAGGGGATAATCTTCTGGAAAATGCCTTAAGGAGTACCTGCCTATGGAGAAAGGAGAATATCAAGCTTCCAAACTGGACGCCGCCTCAGCAGACTCAGCCGGAGGAGGCCCCTCAGCAGACTCCGCTGCCTCATTCGTCTCCAGTGCATCAGCTGTCTCTGCCGCCTCAGTTGTCTCCGTCGCGTCAGCCGACTCTGGCGGAGGAGGCCCCTCAGCAGAATCCTCCTTCGCCTCCTCCGTGGCGTCAGCGGACGCCGCCTCCTGCGCCGCGTCAGCAGACTCTGCCTCCTCCGCCGCGTCAGCGAGCTCCGCCTTGTCAGCAACGGCAGAAGAGAGCCGCCGCCGCTCCGGCGGCTAGCAGTACAATAGGTGGTGGGAAGAAATTCAAATTTGGTCCAAGCCTCAAGCCTCTTGCCAAGTTACCATATGAGCTGACTGACAAGGAAACCAATGAGGTCGTGGCTGCCGATTTGAAACGCCAATTTGCACGGAAAGTTCCACCTCCAAAGGAAAAAATAGATCTGGTAAAGGCGAATCACACTCTGGATGCCCTTACGCGACCACCTCCGCCTCCGCCGCTATCAAACTATGACCGCATTATTGCAAAGACATCTGACAAAGCTATGAGTCGGTCGAGAAGTAGCAGTACTGGTGCAAGAAGTGGGAAAACAATTGCCCAGCTAGGCGAACAGGAAAAGCAATCGTGCCCCCCGCTCAAGGTGTTTACCGATACCCCGGGGGTAGCGGCCGTTGCTCCAGGTTTCAATCCTGGTAGACACCTTTAAATACCAGCACGGGAAGCGTCTCGTCAGAAGTGATGATCTGGAACGAGATCTACCAACGATGATGCGAACATTACATAAATGGTACTTGGAAACCTGCAAGGATGGGACGGGCAGTATCTTGGTGGGAATTAAGGATGAGCACGACTTCGTTGGAGTCGACTCGATCTTCGTTGAATTTAACGAACTCTTTCAGTTATACAATCAAGTCGCCCTCGACAAAAGTCTCGTGGTTTGTTATTGTCTGTAAGTATTATTTCTGTAATTAAGTCTCTAGCTCAGCTCATTCATTGCATGTATGTAATTATCCTCACTATATTATTCAGATTGAAGATCATCGAATTTAAAAGAGAACAAATCTATGACATTGGGTTCATTAACCCAAATATCTTAAATGAATGGTCGGTACAGAAAATCCCCGAGGAGACTGAGAAAATCTTGCTAATGGCGTTCCTTCGACACCAAAACAAAAGGGAAATACTCTTTCCTTACAACTTCAAGTGAGTGTTACTGTCTTCTGCATATTCTGTTTCGCTGACTCGAGGTTAAGTGTAATTGATGAGTTATGCGCGCGCAGGTTTCACGTTATTCTGCTAGCCATTCAGCTTGACGAGGGACCAGTAACTGTCTTGGACTCGAGACGTAAAGAGGCTACGGAGTATGCGGACATGATTGAAATGCTCCAGAAGTAAGTTCAATCATTATCGCACTATATCGGCAACTTTCGTTCATTTCCTGATATCAAGTAATCATTTTCTTTGCCGGGCAGGGTTTGGAAAAAGTTCATCACGCGGGTTAAGGGTGAATGGAGACCGGAGCTGCGATTTAAACAACCCAGAGTAAGTAGTACTAGCTAGTTCCGCGCATCTCTCATTGATTCTAGTTTCAATACCATTATCATGGTTGATTATCATTTTGATTGAACTCTATTCTCGTAAAGTGCATATGGCAGGAACCCGGAAATAAGTTATGTGGATACTACGTTTGCGAGTTCATTCACCAAAAGACCACCGAGAGGGGCTTCACTAAACAACAATTTGAAGTACGTAAACAATATTCATAATTTTATTTTATCACCAACAATTGTGTTGATTTCATTCATATATATATATATTGACCCCCCCTTCTTTAAATTAGACCTGGCAGAAGTGGGACGTACTCCTACCAGCTAATCGCCTACGCGCAATTCAAGAGGAGTTGGCGGGATTCTTTGTTGACCACGTCATTCCTAAAGACGGAAAATGCCATCGGGAATTGCAAACCTGTTGAATAGATATATGCATCAACGTGTACTATCTGTAGTAGCGTCGAATTGATATACGAAAACTTGTTGTTCGACCAACAAGCACGGAGAAAGAGAGGTCACTTCTCTCTATATATTGATCATGCATGACGATGTTGTGTAATTAATGGTTCCTTCATTGCTTACTAGCTAGCGTCGAGTTCTCTCTATATGTAGTAGCTAGCGTCGACCAAGCACGGAGAAAGAGAGGTCACTTCTCTCTATTAGCTAGCTAACACAATATGAAACCCCTAAACCCTCCAAAACCCCTAAACCCCCCCCTTTCAAAAAAAAAACCCCAGCGCCTGCGAGCTGCTGATGCATGGCTGCCTTTTGGTCCCGGTTGGTGTTACCAACCGGGACTAAAGGTCCTCCTGCCTGAGTGCTGCGCAGCGGCCACGTGGAGACCCTTTAGTCCCGGTTGGTGTTACCAACCGGGACTAAAGGTCCTCCTGCCTGGGCGCCCCACAGCGACTACGTGGAGCACCTTTGGTTCCCCGGTTCGTAGGCCAACCAGGACTAAAGGTTTTAGGCATTAGTCCCGATCATTTTGTCACGGTTTCAGAACCGGGACTAAAGGTCCTCTGGAACCGGGACAGATGCCTTGGTTTCTACTAGTGTTGGTATGGCCAGCACTACTAATCAGCCGGATGATAATCATATTTTTAAACCGATTTGCGAGCCGTGCGATTGGGTCCAGCCAGCCGTCCGATTTTCGCGTCACATGAGTGCGTGAAGCCAGTCAAACCATCGCTTTCACACAAACCCGTGTTCACACACACATGTACGCATGCAGGGCGTTTGACTACGGCGTCGCAGAGCGGCTGCCCTTGCATTGTGGCGTGAAGACTTTTAGCCATGCACATCCATGACTTGTGGTGGCGTGGAATCAAAAAGTGAGGTATTCTAGCAAGTGTATGGTAGCAGCGTGCAACATTAGAAGCCAAAACAAGAGTATCCATTGTAGCGACAAGAGCTGCTGCAAAGACATGCGCCGGACTGGCTGCTATGAACAAGGGCTGACACATTACAAGTCGAGACGACGATGCTGCTACAGTGACAAGAGCTTCCAGTGTTTATCTTGTCCAGAAAAAAATCTCCAAAAAGTTTCGTGACATTTGGACTTCGTTTGATACTGATATTCTGGAAAACCAAAAATAGGCAAAAAACAGCAACTGTCACTGGGCACTAAGTTAATAGGTTAGCCCCCAAAAATGATATATAATTGCTGTAAATGTATATAAAAACATCCAACATTGATAATATAATTGCATGGAACAATAAAAAATTATAGATACGTTGGAGACGTATCACGCCTCCGCCCCCACCAGCCACGGCCACAGTAGAGGCGGACGCCCGCAGCTCGCGCCGCTCCCGGCCCACGCCGCCTGGGCCTAGATTTGGCGGCACGCCGACAGGGCCAGCGCCACCGGAGCCCACCGCGCCCCACCACGCCTTAGCCCCTTCACGCCGCCACCCATAGCCCGCGTCTCCGCCGCCGCGCCTCGAGGAAAATGCCGGGCCGCCGCCCGGTCTTGGAACCCGCATCCGTCGGCCCGAGCTGGGGAAGGAGGAACACCCCACCGCCGCCCGCGCTGGCAGGGCTTAGCCCACCAGCACGCCGGGGGCGGCGGCGAGGAGAGGGAGGCACGAAGAGGAGGGGCCGCGGGCTGGCGCTAGGGTTCCCCCCCTCCCCCCCGCCCCGGCGCTCGCGGGAGGGGAGGGGAGGGGAGGAGATCTTATTTGTTTGGTATCCATGGATCCATTTGCTGGTTCATTTTTGTGATTCTATCTGTGAGAATTCCATTGTGTTTCCTTGACCTATTGTTGTAGGTTTTGTGGATTCCATCTGGAGAGTGCAATATCATTTCATTGGTACCCGGTTTAGATTTCTCCTTTTCGCTGGTAATTCATTACTGCTAGCCGAATTCAGAGTCCCATTGCATGGCTAAATATATATAGATTTATGCATGCTTGAAAATAATCTGAATTCCACACAAATATACGGCTATATACACCGAAGGATGTCCAAGTAATCTTGTTTGACAATAGTAAGAGTTGTGTGTGTTTGTTTCAACATGAATCTTATATGAGTACAGATCTGCATAGAAGTATTTTGGACCGAGCATAGCTGGTGTATTTCTGTCTCTTTTTAGTTTTTACGTAGGATTCTTAACACATGAGGGCAAGAAAGGATACTTGTTTTAACATCGTTTTGCATGATCTATATGTAGTACAGGCGCAGGTTAAGGTTCTTCCCAAGTTAGTAAATTTGCTGATAGCAAGTAACTAGGTCGACTGTCAGTAATTTTTCTAGACATCTATAGTTCTTTCTTAGAGTATCTCTGTCGAAATTATATTTCCACGGTAAAAACACACTATTTGAATGTCATATAGAAAGGTCAGTGATGTGATAAAGTTTACAAACTCGGCGAGCTTAGATGTACATCACCTTGAACTTAAGAATGACGGAAGATTACCACGATATTATTCAGGCTCACTGTCCATTGCAGCAGGTGGACTAATACACTTGGTAAAAGGGTTTACCATTGAAAATCTCTTCACTCCCTTGAAATGGGATGATGTGAGCTCTCCGGTCTGTTTTCACATGACGGTCCCTACCGTTTCTTCTGCCCTGGTACCACCTTTCCGTGTGTGTGGTTCTATTAAGTCTACATGCCTCATTTATTAGGATAATAATTCTGCACTAATGTTTTTGCTGTTCTGTTCGGTCCATAATAACTGATGTGATGGCCCAGTTTTCATGCTATATATTACATGTGATATTTGGTTTCTAATAACTGATTAGTACTTCTTTGTGTTCATGTATAGAAGAAATATTATTTTTGGGAGCATAGCACATTGATTTCAGTTTTCTGGAGCACACATGTATATATCATGTTTAATCTTCTGCTTAGCTCTCTATTCTGGCGTCCCCTTTGGAGCAGAATATTTATTTTACATGAATATAGAACAGCAAAAGTCTTCACACTTAGATAGTTTGACAAAATGCAGCCAGATTGAGCTTAAGGAATTGAGCCAAAAGAATAGAAAAGATTCTGCATTTGTTGCATACTCCCTCCGTCCGGTGAAGAGTGTACGTTTGGCTTTAAAATTTCTCCATAAAAGAGTGTACATCTATCTTCCCAATGCACTTTAAAGTAGAAAAAAATACTTCTCTCTCATCACACGGTAATCAAGACCAATAACATTCTACACATGGTCTCCTTAATTTCTACATGCACTTAGCTCATTGGGGGTTGACTAATTAAAGAGGAGGGAGATGGTGGCTTGCACCTTTCCAATGCATTGTTTACTTCACTTCATAATTTGTCCTAAAATTTCTATATGTACACTTTTCACCGGACGGAGGGAGTACAACCAAGGCCGACAAATGAAAATATCAATGTCCCGACAGTTTTCTAGGAGAAAACAGGGTAGGAGTGTAGTGCGGCGTTTGGGCGTTCCATGGCAGGCCGTACATCTGATTGAGGGAAAGGGGGAACAAACCTCCGCATTCATAACCTTTTTCAACAAATAGTCCATAGTTTGTGAGAACTACTTTACTAGACTCGAAAACCAAGTTAAACCCTTCTATAAAGAGAAGTAAGCCACTAACAAGGTTTTTCTCGATGGCAGGGACATGCTGCATGTTCTTCTGCTGCACGATCTTTCCCGAAGTGAACTCGCGTCATTACCCATCAATACATGTGTCCCATCAATACATGTGTGCTCCAGAAAACTGAAATCAACACATGTATATATCATGCCAACACCAAGAACAGAAGTACTCGCGTCATTACCCATCAATACGTGTCCGTGACCTGTGACCTAGTAAGAAGAGAACAATGAAATGTCAGCACACACATGAATATTTGCACCTATGTGCACCCACCATCGGTGGACTGATAAACTGAAAATACAGTAAATAGACTACCGTACCCATATGCACCACTCTCATTGTTGCTCACAATCATCACTACTGGGAAAGGGCTTATAGGAGATCACAAATTAGTGGCGGGCACGGCGGGGCACCCGCCACAGATATTTTTGAAAGCAAGCAGTGGCGGGTAGCAAAATTAGCCCGCCACAGCTACATGAGTTGCAGTGGCGAGAGTGTTCTCTCGCCCGCCGCAGGTGAACCATTCCAAATCTTTATCCCGTGATGAAACACGGCAGCGGCGGGTGGCTTACGGCGCCCGCCACTACTCTTTCTATCAGTTGTGGCGGGCAAGTCTATGGCCCCGCCACAGCTAAAATGGCCGTAACTTTTGTCGGGGGGGGGGGGGGGGGGGGGGGCAGGAGGTCATTTTAGCAGTGGCGGCCTCCTGGTACAGACCGCCACCGCTTCTTGCCTCTTGCCATACGTGTGGCGGGCCCTATACCCCGCCCGCCACTCGTAATTCCACTACGCTAGCTGGCGGTTCAATTTTCACACGAACAACCGTTCCCCCCACTCGCCAAAACTGGTCATTTCTCCCCGCGCACCGTCTCTTCCCCCCTCAAATCTCGCCTGAGTTGCCGCCGCACCCCTCGGTGTCGTCGCTCCTTGCCGCCGCGCGCGCCCCTCGCCCTCGCCGCCGCGCCCCTCCTCGCGCTGCCGCGGGCGGGCATGGCCTCATCCTCCAACACCGGAGGAGGCATCTCATCGCCGCCGCCACCGCCACTGCCGAGCTCCACCACGATGGCTGGCCGTGCGGCCGTGTCCCCCTCCCCCGCCAACATCGAAGACCTCGGGCTGCATTCGAACTCCAAGCGTTCCACCTCTCCGGTATGCATTTTCAGATTTGTGCCTAGTGTAAATATTAGTAGTTTAGAAATACATGCCAATGTTTTTTAGTGTTATTTTGTATGATGGTCAGATCTGTGTTTAGGGTAAATATATACTAGTAGTTTCGAAATATTTGGTAACTTTATGCTTACGAACCCTTCTAGTGTGGTCATGTCAAATTTTTCTTTCATTTTTTAACTAGGATCCATTGTAGTATCGTTGGCTTATGTTTGCAGGTATCGACATGAGTGCCAATGTTTTGGCGAAACGTCGATTCATTTCCGTTAAACCGAATTTCTGGCACTCGTTATGTCCTCTTGTTAGCAAAGGTCATGTAGAATTTTTCTTTCATTTTTTAACTAGGATCCATTGTAGTATCGTTGGCTTATATTGGCAGGTACCGACATGAGTGCCAATGTTTTGGCGAAACGTCGATTCATTTCCGTTTCGCCGAATTTCTTGCACTCGTTATGTCCTCTTGTTAGCAAAGGTCATGTCGAATTTTTCTTTCATTTTTTAACTAGGATCCATTGTAGTATCGTTGGCTTATATTGGCAGGTATCGACATGAGTGCCAATGTTTTGGCGAAACGTCGATTCATTTCCGTTTCGCCGAATTTCTTGCACTCGTTATGTCATCTTTTTAGCAAAGGTCATGTCGAATTTTTCTTTCATTTTTTTATGCATCATGACTCATAATTGCATACTAAATTTTAGCAAACCCAACAAATGCATTCCAGAGAACCATCTTCTATGGACCCCTCAGCTCAGCGTCGTAAAAAGGGCACAAAGCGAAATAAGAAATCAGCCAATGAACCTACCGCCAGTAAGGCACCAGGAGAAGATGTGGTGAATGTTTCTGTCAGTCGGTGCTTCATGCAAATGTTTAAGCCCGGTGAACTGATGTTGCCACAACACAAGTTAAGTGCACTAAGCGTTGAAATTCAACTTCTACACAAAGACGTAGTAGCTAGGTCAGGAAAGGGTGAGATGTATTACACCGCCAATGCTATAGAGGGCCTTGGATTTGTCGACGAGTTCCCTGCTGATAAAATATATCTTGGATTTGAGAGTGTGGTCAACGACAATATTTTCTATGTGGATGTAATCAAGCCGTCTTTAATGAGGCTTTGGTCGCTCTGGCATGCTACAAATCCATTACTCCAGAATGAGGAAGTTGGCTTCCTTGATCCGTATCTCATGCATTGGGCCAATGTGGATTCTGATAAAGGCCAACGTCTTATGACGGATTACCTCCACAAGACCATTCTTCGTAGTCATCGGACCAAGCACAACTTTATCGTGCCTTACTTCAAAACGTAAGTTCATTTCTTTTTGCTTGCACTATACACCTGGGTACTTTGATGTCAATCTCATTAATGTTGCGTTGTTCAATTGTTTTGCGCAGCAATGAACACTGGATCGTCATCGCACTGATGCCCCAGGACGGCCGAGCTTTTTTCTTTGATTCCAGGAGAGACCCTAAGAAGCCGTGGACCGATCTAAAGAAAGTTCTCAATGCTGCTCTTCTTACGTGTCATAAGTCCGACCGTAAGAACATGCCGCATTCGCAGTACAAATTTAACAGTAGCTTTTGTTGCCGCCAACAACCGAAAGGCGAAACCATGCACATGTCTGGCTACTATGCCATGGTCTTGATGGATGACTATGTGCGCACAGGACCACTGTTAAGAAGTGATTCAATGTTGCAGAAATGGTCCAAAGAGAATGAGAAGGAAGTTAAGCTAGCTCACTTTTGGACAGAGCACGAGCACATTCGGAGAGTGCTCACGAATATCATCAATCGCCATGTAGTGAGGGATGAGGGGATGTTCTACTGCGGGGTAGAGAGTCAAGAAGAACGAAACATGAGAATGAAACATCAACATGCCGATATACATGCTCCTTTCTAGTCTAGTAAACTGTGAAAAACATTAAACTATGTCATGACACAATGATTATTACCTTGTGATCTCTACTTTATATGTACGAGTGTCATATGTTTATATATTAACCTTGTGATCTTTTCTATATTTATATATTTTGAATGTTATTGTCTGCTAAAAATAACAGATGGGACCGCCAGAAGATATGTGGGAGGGGGTCTCTGTGGCGGACATGGAGAAGCACTATCTATGGACACGGGAAAAGTATCGGGCAGAGCGCCTCAAGGAGGCGATGTTAGCTTGGGTCAAAAGTGTTCCAATGGCCCATTGTTCTTTCATAGCGATTGAGAAGATTGCAGAGAGGTGGTTCACTGACCTCACAGTGTGCATCCTTGCGGAGGCGACCCCGGATGAGAGGCTGAGGATCAGGCCGGGTATGAGTCCAACCACCATTCCCACGCCCGCTGAGGTTGTGCAATGGGCTCTTCGAGAGGCCAAATCTCCAATTCTAGAGCAAGCGGCCCGTTGGTCCCCGTTCGTTCCATCAAGTACTAATTCATGTAGTATGTGCGGCTTCTACTAACGGTCTGCGTGTTGAACATCTGCCAACACTCATTTCACTCAAAAAAACTCGTCAAACCATTAATTACGTGATGAGCGCGTCATATGTATGCTTATTAATTATTGTAATGCACTTGTTATATTTTATAACTACTACTTTTCATTAATCTGAAATCATTGTAATGTGTTGCGTGTATGTGGATCAAGGTTCAAACGAGAATTTATGTATCAAATGCAATTTGATGATATGATCCAGGTGCAATTTGCTGTAATTCAATCATGTCGGCATGCAACAATAGCAGTGGCGAGCGGTACAAAAGGACCGCCACAGCAGCGCGAAATTCCTGTGGCAGGCAACACGGAGTGCTGTGGCGGGCACGACGTAGAGCCCGCCACTGCTAATGGTCTAACAGTGGCGGGCGCCCGCCCGCCACTGATGCCATAATAGCAGTGGCTGGAGGTCGGTGGCGGGTGGCCCTGGGAGCCTTGCCCGCCACTGCTGGCCTTTTCCCACCCGCCACTGCTAGGCATTCCTGCAGTAGTGCATATTGGCAGACTTGGAGTCCTGCCCTGGCTTCATGTACTTGCTAGGGCACTTGCTGGCCCAATGTTTCTCCGAACCACAACTAAAGCAGCCATCTTTCTTCTTGTCCTTCTTGAAGGTCTTTTTATCCTTCTTCTTAAATTTGGTATTCTGTTAGACACTATTCTTTCCCTTGGGCTTGTCGAAGTTTCTCTATACCACATTGGGGATAGAGGTTCCCTAGTTCCCTTTTCGGTGCGAATCATTTGCTCTCGAGTTCTGCTCAACACTCAGATGACCGAATTCATTCTCAACTGAGAATTGTCGTCTCTGATATTTCAGAGTAGTAGCAAAGTTCCCCCATGAATTAGTGAGCTTAGAGATTATGCATCCCGTGACAAATTTACCTGATAAATTACACTTAAGAAGCTCGAGCTCCTTAACGATGCATTGTATCTCATGAGCCCGTTCCAATACAGAACGGTTCTCGACCATTTTGTAATCGTGAAATTGCTCGATGGCATACATCTCGCTACCCTCATCCGTTGCGCCGAATTTAGATTCGAGCGCCTCCCACAAGTCCTTGGCAACCTTCATATGTAATTATGCATTAACCAACTTATCTCGGATCACACTTAGAACTGCTCCAAGAAAGACGACGGTGGCCTCGCTGAACGTCTTCTCCTGTTCAAGAGCAATCATTCAGATGGGAGTAACACCGGCGACCCAGAACACGTTCATAGTTGTGAGCCATAAGGAAGTTTTGCTCCGCCAACGCTTAAAGTACGTCCCCAGAAACGGGGCTGGTTTCAGTGCAGCCGCAAAGCCTTCGATAGAAAATTGCCTACACATATTAGGTTTTTGGATTGTTGAGTATATTTGCAATATTTTGATCAATTTAATACACGAACAAATCAAGAGCATGGCATTGAAAAATTTAATCACATACTGATTACGATCCAAGTAAGCACATACTACGCATATAGTAGAAGCATTTACGCATATAGCTAGTACTGCTAAGACAGAAATAAACATGAGCGGGATAAACGTGTTATACCCTCCAGTAGGCCAGTTGGCAGTAGCAGCAGCGGCAGCCTCCTCGGCCGCGAGTCTCTCGGCTTTAGTGGACATTATGATGATGAAGGCGACACGAACTTAATAGATGCAGACGACGGAGGCGAGCAGTCGCGTAGGAGACGCTCCCCCAAAAACCTAATCGGCCCTTGATACGTCTCCAATGTATCTATAATTTTTGATTGTTCCATGCTGTTATATTATCAATCTTGGATGTTTTTATATACATTTACAGCAAGTATATATCATTATTTGGGACTAACCTATTAACTTAGTGCCCAGTGCCAGTTGCTGTTTTCTGCCTGTTTTTGTTTTTACAGAAAATCAATGCCAAACGAAGTCCAAATGCCACGAAACTTTTTGGAGATTTTTTTCTGGACAAGATAAACACTAGATGATTCGGGAGAAGACCAAATGCCAGAGGAGGTGGCCACGAGACACCAGGGCGCGCCGGGGGGGGGGGGGGGCAGGCGCGCCCTGGTGCCTCGTGGCCCACCTCAGCTCCGTTTGACCTAATTTCACCACTATAAATTCCCAAAACTCGGGAAACCAACAGGGGAGTCCACGAAATACATTTTCCGCCGCTGCAAGTTTCTGTTCTCGAGAGATCCCATCTGGAGGCCTTTTCCGGTGCTCCGCCGGAGGGGGAATCGATCACGGAGGGGCTCTACATCAACCTTGATGCCCTTCCGATGATGCATGAGTAGTTTACCACAGACCTTCGGGTCCATAGTTAATAGCTAGATGGCTTCTTCTCTCTTTTTGATCTTCAATACAATGTTCTCCTCGATGTTCTTGGAGTTCTATCCGATGTAATCACTTTTTGCGGTGTGTTTGTTGGGATCCGATGAATTTTGAGTTTATGATCAGATTATCCATCAATATTATTTGAGTCTTCTCTGATCTCTTTTATGCATGATTATTATAGCTTCGTATTTCTTCTCCGATCTATTGATTTGGTTTGGCCAACTAGATTCATTTATCTTGCCATGGGAAGAGGTGCTTTGTAATGGGTTCGATCTTGCGGTGCTCAATCCCAGTGACAGAAAGGGACATGACACGTATGTATCGTTTCTATTAAGGGTAAAAAGATGGGGTTTATTCATGCGTGAGTTTACTTTGTCTACATCATGTCATCTTGCTTAAGGCGTTACTCCGTTCTTTATGAACTTAATACACTAGATGCATGCTGGATAGCAGTCGATGTGTGGAGTAATAGTAGTAGATGCAGGCAGGAGTCGGTCTACTTGTCTCGGACCTGATGCCTATATACATGATCATTGCCTTGGATATCATCATGATTATTTGCTTTTCTATCAATTGCCCAACAGTAATTTGTCTATCCACCGTATGCTATTTTCTTGAGAGAAGCCTCTAGTGAAAACTATGGCCCCCGGGTCTATCTAAATCAAATTACTAAAACCCTAAAAATACTTGCTGCAATTTTATCCTATTTATTTTATTTTGTATTTTTGTTTAATCTATCTATCTATCACCATACAATTTAATCTTGCAATTGACCGCCGAGGGATTGACAACCCCTCGTTTGCGTTGGGTGCAAGGATTTGTTGTTTGTGTGCAGGTACTGCTAACGAGGTGTTGCGTGATTCTCCTACTGGATTGATAACCTTGGTTTCATAACTGAGGGAAATACTTACCTCTACTGTGCTGCATAATCCCTTCCTCTTCGGGGAAAATACCAACGCAAGCTACAAGTAGCAAGAAGAATTTCTGGCACCGTTGCCGGGGAGACATCATCAACATCTATCAAGTACCTTTGCATAAACTCTCATCTCCTTGCATTTATTTTATTTGCCTCTCGTTTTCATCTCCCCCACTTCTAAAAAGTTTTTACAAAAATACAAAAATATTTTCTGTTTGCCTTTTTCTTGTTTGCTCATTTGCCTGCTTGCTTTATCATTATGGCTAGTTCTTCGCTCGTTACTATTACCCCTGAAAATGAAGTACTTAATTTTAAACAAAGGGGAGGAGAGAATTTAAAAGATGCTTGGTATAGGATTTGTGATGCTCACAATAGATCAACTTGTAAGCAATCCTCTACCATCCTTCTTCGCAATTTTTATGTGGGCATTACTACTTGGTATAGATTTGTGCTTGATACTATTACTGGAGGAAATTTCTTGATGTTTCCCTCTATGGATGCTTTTAATGCTATGCGAAATTTAGTGGGATCACCGCATATTATTAATAATGAAACAACTTTGACCTTGGAACATGTTATGCAAAGGTTAGATGCTATTGAAAATAAAATGCCTACCGTTGAGCATATTGAAAATTTAGATAAAAAGATTCATAACCATGTTACTTAATTTGGATCAAAACTAGGGATTACTCTTAAGATGCTAAAAGAGAAAGAACCAATAATTAATGAAAGGGTGGAACAAAGTCCCGCTAGGATTGATAAGTTGGAGGAAATTATTAATAAATTAGGTTCTGATAACCCACAAGTATAGGGGATCAATTGTAGCTTTTTCGATAAATAAGAGTGTCGACCCAATGAAGAGCTAAAGGTAGAATTAATATTCCCTTCAAGTTCTATCGACCACCGATACAACTCTACGCGCACTTAAAGTTCACTTTACCTAGAACAAGTATGAAACTATTTTGTAGGTGATAGGATAGGTTTGCAAGAATAAAACTAGAAGTACTTTGCGGGAATAAAACTATGAGTAATTTGCAAGATAATAAAAGTTAGTTGTTTACTAGAAAGCTTTTGTAACACAAGAGAATGATTTGTCCCTAGCCAATCGATAACTAGACCGGTAATCATTATTGCAATTTTATATGAGGGAGAGGCATGAGCTAACATACTTTCCGTACTTGGATCATATGCACTTATCATTGGAACTCTAGCAAGCATCCACAACTACCAAAGATCATTAAGTTAAACCCAACCATAGCATTAAGTATCAAGTCCTCTTTACTTCCATACGCAACAACCCCCTTACTCGGGTGTCAGCTTCTGTCACTCTAGCCGCCCACCATAAGAGAATTATGAATGTATTGCAAAACCTACAGCGGGAATCCCCCACGTGTGCGCGGCATGGAAGGCACCATAGGATAGCACCAAAATAAAACATACAACTCAAACCAATCACGATCATCAATCAACCCATAGGACAAAACGGATCTACTCAAACATCATAGGATGGCAACACATCATTGGATAATAATATGTAGCATTAAGCACCATGTTTAAGTAGAGATTACAGTGGGGAGAAGATGTGTTACACCGCTGCATAGAGGGGGAGAGAGTTGGTGGTGACGGTGGCAAAGTTGTTGGTGTAGATCGCCGTCACGATGTTTCCCCCGGCGGCGCTCCGGCGCCACCGGAAGAGAGGGGGAGAGAGCCCCCCTCCTTCTTCTTGTTCCTTGGCCTCCCCCCTAGATGGGAGGAGAGTTCCCCCTCTGGTCCATGGCTGCCATGGCGGCGGAGGGGCAGGAGCCCCTCCTAGATTGGATCTCTCTCTCGGTTCTCTTCTGTTTCGCGTTTCTGTTTTCTGACCCTTCACCATTTCTTAAATTGCCGGAGATCCGTAACTCCGATTGCGCTGAAATTTTAACACGATTTTTTTAGATATTAGCTTCCTTGCGGCCGAAGAAGGCAACCAACCGACCTACAAGGGCCTCATGAGGCACCACGGCGCGCCGGGCCCCCTGGTGTGCCCTGGTGCCTCGTGGGGCCCACGAGCACCGCCTTGCGTTGATTCCACCTCCCAAAAATCACATATATTCCCAAATAATTCTCTGTAAAATTTTATTATATTTGGACTTAGTTTGATATGGATTTTCTGTGAAACAAAAAACAAGCAGAAAACATAAACTGGCACTGGGCACTGGATCAATATGTTAGTCCCAAAAATAATATAAAATGTTGCCAAAAATATGTGAAAGTGGTAGAATATTGGCATGAAACAATAAAAAATTATAGATACGATGGAGACATATCAGCATCCCCAAGCTTAATTCCTGCTTGTCCTCGAGTAGGTAAATGATAAAAAAAAGATAATTTTTGATATGGAATGCTACCTAACATAATCTTGATCATAAAATTTAATCATGGCATGAATATTAAGGACACGAGTGATTCAAAGCAATAGTCTATAATTTGATATAAAGACATCAATACTCAGGCATCTCAACAAAGAATCATGTCTTTCAAAATATCAATGCTAAAGAACGTTATCCCTACAAAATCATATAGCCTTGTCATGCTCCATCTTCTTAACACAAAGTATTTATCATGTACAACCCCGGTGTCAGCCAAGCAATTGGTTCATACTTTTTAACGCGCTTCAGCTTTTTCAACCCCCACGCAATACATGAGCGCAAGCCATGGATATAGCACTATAGGTGGAATAGAATGCGGTGGTAGAGATTAATATGGAGAAGACAAAAAAGGAAGAAAGTCTCACATCGACGCGGCTAATCAACAGGCTATGGAGATGCCCATCAATTGATGTCAATGCGAGGAGTAGGGATTGCCATGCAACGGATGCACTAAGAGCTATAAGTGTATGAAAGCTCAAACTGAAAACTAAGTGGGTGTGCATCCAACTTGCTTGCTCAAGACCTCGGGCAATTGAGGAAGCCCATCATCGAAATATACAAGCCAAGTTCTATAATGATAATTCCCACTAGTCTATGAAAATGAAAGCATAGGAGACTCTCTATATGAAAAACATGGAGGTACTTTGAAGCACAAGTGTGGAAAGGCTAGTAACATTTCCCCTTCTCTCTTTTTCTCTCATTTCATTTTTTTTGTTTTCTCTTTTTTTCTTCTTTTTTTTCTTTTTTCTTCTTGGGCTCTTTTTGGCCTCACTTTTTTTCTCTTTTTTTTATTTTGTCCGGAGTCTCATCCCGACTTGTGAGGGAATCATGGTCTCCATCATCCTTTCCTCACTGGGACAATGCTCTAATAATGGATATGATGATCATCACACTTCTATTTACTTACAACTCAAAATTACAACTCGATACTAGAACAAAATATGACTCTATATGAATGCCTCTGGCGGTGTACCAGGATGTGCAATGATCTAGCGTAGCAAAGATATCAAAAAATGGACAAGCCATGGAAATATCATGCTAGCTATCTTACGATCACACAAAGCAATATGACAATGAATGCTCAAGTCATGTATATGATGATGATGGAAGTTGCATGGCAATATATCTCAGAATGGCTATGGAAATGCCATAATAGGTAGGTATGGTGGCTGTTTTGAGGAAGATATAAGGAGGCTTATGTGTGATAGACCGTATCATATCACGGGGTTTGGATGCACCGGCGAAGTTTGCACCACATGTCAAGGTGAGAAAGGGCAATGCACGGTACCGTAGAGGCTAGCAAATTGCGGAAAGGTGAGAGTGCGTATAATCCATGGACTCATATTAGTCATAAAGAACTCACATACTTATTGGGAAAGTTTATTAGCCCTCGAAGCAAAGTACTACTACGCATGCCCCTAGGGGGGAGGTTGGTAGGAGTTCACCATCGCGCGCCCCCGACCTCCATGCAAAGGAAGACAATCAATAATAAATCATGCTCCAACTTCTTAGCATAACGAGAAACTATACGTGCATGCTTCGGGAATCACAAACCTTAACACCAATATTCTTACTAAACCACCATTATTCACTAGTACCTCCCACATATTACCATCTCTATATCGCGAAACTATTGCAAGGAATCAAACATATCATATTCAGTGATCTACAAGTTTTATGTAGGATTTTATGACTAACCATGTGAATGACCAGTTCCTGTTGACTCTCTAAATAGATATAACTGAAGCAAGAGAGTTTAATTCTTTCTACAAAATACCATGCTCTAATAAATATAAGTGAAGCAAAAGAGCATTCTACAAATAACGGTTTTCTATATGAAGAGAAACAGGCATCCAAACTTCAAATGATATAAGCGAAGCACATGAAGCATTCTATAAAGCCAT
Organism: Elymus sibiricus; assembly: GCA_039707655.1. Lineage (NCBI taxonomy): Eukaryota > Viridiplantae > Streptophyta > Magnoliopsida > Poales > Poaceae > Elymus > Elymus sibiricus. Next base: position 3,873,036 of record CM077676.1, read on the forward strand.
ACTCAAAAGATATAAGTGAAGTGCAAAGATCATTCTATAAATCAACCAAGGACTATTCCATACCATCATGGTGCATTATTAAAAGAAAAATAAAAGGCACATGACGCTCCAAGAATTTACGCATATCATGTGAACAAAACAAAAACCGAGACATGCCGATAATTGTTGAATAAAGATGGGATGCCTTCCGGGGCATCCCTAAGCTTAGACGCTTGAGTCTCCTTGAATATTTACTTGGGGTGCCTTGGGCATCCCCAAGCTTGAGCTCTAGCCTCTCCTCATTCTTCTCATATCAATACCTCCTCGATCTTTGAACACTTCATCCACACAAAACTTAACAAAACCTTCGTGAGATCCGTTAGTATAATAAAACAAATCACTACTTTAAGTACTATTGCAAACCCAATCATATTTTATTTTTTCATTATACCTACTGTATTCTAACTTCTCCATGGCTTATACCTTCCGATAATCCATAGTTTCATCAAAACAAGCAAAACAATGCATCAAAAACAGAATCTGTCAAAAACAGAACAGTCTATAGTAATCTGAACATTAACCATACTTCTGTAACTCCAAAAATTCTGAAAACTTAGGACAAAATAAAAACTTTGCATAGAAGTACTGTGTAAAAATTTCAGAATTTTTGCACGTTCCAGTAAAAAATGTAAACTCATGCACTACAGCAAAAGTTTATGTTTTTGCACCGCAGATACCAAACAAGCAATTTAAACATCCTAACGGTAAATCTTGGCACATTATTTTTATAATACAATGGATTTGTACAAGGGGATACTTATTTTTGTTGAAAAGTTTCTGTAATTCAAGATTCACAAAGTTTCCATGGGCATGAACAAAGTTCAAGGAGCTCCCCCACTTCAACGGTGCTCGTCTTTCTTCCTTTCACTTTTCTTTTTGAAAAAGTTTTAGGTTCCCCTCTATATTTTTTTGTTTTTAAACTTTATAAAAACACTCAACAGAAATAAATGACTGTCTAAAACTTCCGGGTTGTCTCCCAGGCAGCGTTTTCTTTAAAGCCATTAAGCTAGGCATAAAGTGCTCAAGTAATCGATCCAGCCAGATCCCAAGGTATATCAAAGCCAATTTTAATTAACAATGATTTGTATTTTAGTAGTGAGCACGAAGTAATATAAATCGTGTAACAACGAAGTCTAACTCTCTTCCTATGCATCGGCATATCTTAAAAGAACAATTCATGCACATCAAGTAAAGGCCAATGCATAGCATAAGTAGTTTCTTGCATTTTTATCGTATTGGAAACATAGAGAGGTAGAGATGTAGTTCCTCTCTCATAATAATTGCAAGTAGGAGCAGCAAGCACATGCATATTATATTCATCAAAATTATCATGTGTAGTAGTAAAACGCAACCCATCAATATAGTCCTTAATAAGAGCAAACTTCTCTGATATAGTGTAGTTGGGAGAATTCAAAAAGATAATAGGACTATCATGTGTGGGTGCAATAGCAACAATTTCATTCTTAACATAAGGAACTATAGCAAGTTCATCTCCATAAGCATAATTCATATTGGCATCATGGCCACAATCATAGCAAGCATCAATTTCATCAAAAAGGGATATTTCAAAAGAATCCAAGGGGTCATAGCAATCATCATAGCATTCATCCTTCGGTAAGCACGAAGGGAAATTAAACAATGTATGAGATAAAGAGTTACTCTCATCAGAAGGTGGGCACGGCTGATCAATCCGCTCTTCCTCCTTTTGTTCTTCACTCTCCTCCTCCATTTTTTCATCTAATGAGCTCACAGTGTCATCAATTTCTTCTTCCATAGATTCCTGCAAAATATTAGTCTCTTCTTGGACAGCGGAGGTGTCCTCAACATATTTTTTCACATAAGCATTAGAAGCATAGTTTTCGTGGCAATATTTAAGTATGGCAGAATTTTCAGATTTGTAAAGAGTAGCATCATACTTTTCAATCAAATAAGCAATTTCGTGAGCACCCTTAAAAGCAACAAATTCTTCAATTTGTTCAATATCATAATAGCTATAAACACCTTTAGCATAAGAAGATAAGACTCCATTATCACTAAACTCACATTGATAGGGAAGATGTTTCTTAGGGTCTTCAGAACAACAAGTAAAATCATGTATTTCGCATAAATTCCAAGCATAGCAATACATAGTATTAATATGATGCCATAAAAGTTTCCCTTTTTGAGATAAGCGGTGTCGTACAAAATAAGCATGCTCATTTAATGATTTTCCCTCAACTAAGCTAGTTGGGTTTTTAGCACGAGCACATAGGGATCGAAGATGATCCAAGTAGAAAGCTTCGGCAGTATGATAGATTTTGGGTGGTTCTTCAACCATTGGTTTAGCAGGTACAACTAATTTTTTTGGTATTTTGCGTTTCCTACCCATAATTAAAGATAGAAAACAAGAGCACAAAATAAAATCTACTTAGTGATAAAGCAAACAAGCACACACGAGAATATCAACCCAACGCTATTGCTCCCCGGCAACGGCGCCAGAAAAAGGTCTTGATAACCCACAAGTATAGGGGATCAATTGTAGCTTTTTCGATAAATAAGAGTGTCAAACCCAACGAGGAGCTAAAGGTAGAATTAATATTCCCTTCAAGTTCTATCGACCACCGATACAACTCTACGCGCACTTAACGTTCGCTTTACCTAGAATAAGTATGAAATAACTTTGTAGGTGATAGGATAGGTTTGCAAGAATAAAACTAGAAGTACTTTGCGAGAATAAAACTATGAGTAATTTGCAAGATAATAAAAGTTAGTTATTTAGTAGAAAGCTTTTGTAACACAAGAGAATGATTTGTCCCTGGGCAATCGATAACTAGACCGGTAATCATTATTGCAATTTTATATGAGGGAGAGGCATGAGCTAACATACTTTCCGTACTTGGATCATATGCACTTATGATTGGAACTCTAGCAAGCATCCGCAACTACCAAAGATCATTAAGGTAAAACCCAACCATAGCATTAAGTATCAAGTCCTCTTTACTCCCATACGCAACAACCCCCTTACTCGGGTGTAAGCTTCTGTCACTCTAGCCGCCCACCATAAGAGAATTATGAACGTATTGCAAACCCTACAGCTGGAATCCCCCATGTGTGCGCGGCACGGAAGGCACCATAGAACTGCACCAAAATAAAACGTACAACTCAAACCAATCACGATCATCAATCAACCCATAGGACAAAACGGATCTACTCAAACATCATAGGATGGCAACACATCATTGGATAATAATATGTAGCATTAAGCACCATGTTTAAGTAGAGATTACAGCGGGGAGAAGAGGTGTTAGACCGCTGCATAGAGGGGGAGAGAGTTGGTGGTGACGGCGGCGAAGTTGTTGGTGTAGATCGCCGTCACGATGTTTCCCCCGGCGGCGCTCCGGCGCCACCGGAAGAGAAGGGGAGAGAGCGCCCCTCCTTCTTCTTCTTCCTTGGCCTCCCCCCTAGATGGGAGGAGAGTTCCCCCTCTGGTCCATGGTTGCCATGGCGGCGGAGGGGCAGGAGCCCCTCCGAGATTGGATCTCTCTCTCTGTTCTCTTCTATTTCGCGTTCCTGTTTTCTGGCCCTTCACCGTTTCTTAAATTCCCGAAGATCTGTAACTCCGATTAAGCTGAAATTTTAACACGATTTTTTTCTGGATATTAGCTTTCTTGTGGCCAAAGAAGGGAACCAACCGACATATGAGGGCCTCACGAGGCACAATAGCGCCCCCCCCTGGCGCGCCCTGGTGCCTCGTGGGGCCCACGAGCACCGCCTTGCGTTGATTCCACCTCCCAAAAATCACATATATTCCAAAATAATTCTCGGTAAAATTTTATTGCATTTGGACTATGTTTGATATGGATTTTCTGTGAAACAAAAAACAAGCAGAAAACAGAAACTGGCACTGGGCACTGGATCAATATGTTAGTCCCAAAAATAATATAAAATGTTGCCAAAAATATGTGAAAGTGGTAGAATATTGGCATGAAACAATCAAAAATTATAGATACGACGGAGACGTATCAGGTTCCGCTTTTTCTTCCGCTAAAACTATTGAAAAAACTACTCCTCGCAAGAATTGCAAGTTTATGTATGTTCCTAAAACAAATGGTGCTACTTCCAGTAAGGGAAATGAGGATCTTAAAATGATTAGCGTGCACCCCGATTTCATTGGTATAATTAAGGAACCTATTCACAAAAGTGAAATTCTTGATTTTCTGCCTAGAAGTGTGATGGTGAGAAACACTTATGTTAAATCTATTAAAAAAATGGATGTGTGATTGAGGAGTTGGAAACCAAAGATGACAATACTTGAAACTATGCATTATGCCTAGCTAGGGGCATGAAATAATAGCGCTTGTTGGGAGGCAACTCAATGAATAAAATAAATTTTTACCTTTTGTTTCTGTTATTGTGTGTTTTCACAATTATGCTACTGGTATGATTGTGTTTTTTGCTTTTTAATTAGTGTTTGTGCCAAGTAAAGCCTTTAGGATGATTTGGAAGATAGTATAATTGATGCTGTTTATAAAACAGAAAGTTTTGCGTCCGGTTCTGGAACTTTGGTTCTGTACTGGAGCGTCAAAAAAATCTGAAATTTTGACAAAGTATTGTTATATGAATTTCTCACGTTGTCCTAATTTTTCAGAATTTTTGGAGTTACAGAAGTATGGCTTTTAAATAGATTGCTACAGACTGTTCTGTTTTTGACAGATACTGTTTTTGATGCACTACTTGCTTGTTTTGATGAATCTATGGATTGTATCGGGGGGTATAAGCCATGGTGAAGTTAGAGTACAGTAGGTATAATGAAAAAATAAAATATGAATGGGTTTGCAACAGTACTTAAAGTAGTGATTTATTTTGTTATACTAACGGATCTCACGAAGGTTTTGTTGAGTTTTGTGTGATTGAAGTTTTCAAGTTTTGGGTGAGATCCCGATGGATGAAGGAATAAGGAGTAGTAAGAGCCTAAGCTTGGGGATGCCCGAGGCACCCCAAGATAATATTCAAGGAAGACTCAAGCGTCTAAGCTTGGGGATGCCCCGGAAGGCATCCCCTCTTTCTTCTACCAACCATCGGTAATTTTACTTGGAGCTATATTTTTATTCGTCACATGATATGTGTTTTACTTGGAGCGTCTTGTATTATATGAGTCTTTGCTTTGTTTGCATTTTAGTTTGTCACAATCATCCTTGCTGAACACACCTATTTTGAGAGAGCCACACGTTCATCATAATTTGTTAGAATACTCTATGTGCTTCACTTAAATTTTTTGAGCTAGGCAGTTGCTCTAGTGCTTCACTTAAATCTTTTTGAGCACGGCGGTGGCTAAATTTTGAAGAAATGAATTCTCATGCTTCCCTTATATTATTTTGAGAGTTGATTAAATTTTGAAGAAATGAATTCTCATGCTTCACTTATATTATTTTGAGAATTGATAAGATTAAAATTTTGAAGAAATATTTGCACCCTCATGCTTCACTTAAATCTTTTTGAGAGTTGATGATAGTAACGGTAATTTGCACAAGATATGAATTTGGTCCCAAAGTGATGAATATTCAAGAGGGATACAATAAAAACTTTTATAGATACCATTGGATATGATAAGTGTGATTCCTTGCAATAGTTTTGCGATATGGAGATGATGATATGTGAGTCATGTTATTGAGTAATTGTGATTTAGTAAGAATATTAGTGTTAAGGTTTGTGATTCCCTATGCATGCACGTTAAGTTAATAGTTATGCAACGAAATTATATCCTACTTATGGTGCATTATTCGGTGTTAGTTATGTTCAATGCATGTTTATGACCGTTTTCGCTTTTTGGTTGGTTTCTTCTCAATCTATTTGCTAGCCTTCATTTGTACTAAGAGGAAATACTGCTTGTGCATCCAAACTCTTTAAACCCAAGTTGTGCCAAATGAGTCCACTATACCTACCTATATGCGGTATTGTCATGCCGTTCCAAGTAAATTTGCGTGTGCCAACTCTAATTTTCAAAATAATTTTTCCGTTTTGTGTGCCCGTACCGCTCACGAAGCGGCAGGGGGTGGACATTATTTTCCATGCTAGGTGTGTTATTCTCACGATGAGTGTTTATTCACTTGTCATTGCAGGAGAGAGTGGCTGGTAATAGAGATGCCCAGTCCCACAATGAAATCAAAAATAATAACACCAAAATTCCTTGGAAAGTGTTGGTTTGGGGGGCACCCGTGGATACGGCTTGCCATGGATTGTGAAAGAATGGTGGAAAGGAAATAACCTTTACTTTCTGTTTGGGAACCGCCTATGATGTGTCTAGCATGGAAAATATTGGGAATTCTTGGTCGTTTTCGTTGACAGGAAAAGCATGCCTCTCAAAATACTTTATCTCTTTAATTTCAGCCTTGAGCTCTGGCACATTAGCAAATCTCTGCTTCCCTCTGCGAAGGGCCTATCTATTTACTTTTATGCAATTTTTATTTTTATTTGAGTCTCCATCTTCTCTTATAAAGCACCAACTAGAGAGCACTATTGTCATACTTGTGCAATGGATGTAGCTAATATTTGAGTGTGTTTGATGAATGGATCAATGATTGAGCATAATGGGCTAGGGATAACTTTCTTTAGCGTTGATATTTTGAAAGACATGGTTGCTTGTTAGTATGCTTGAGTATTTATATCTTCATGTCAAACTATAGACTATTGCTTTGAATCATTCAAGTCCAATGTCCATGCTATAAAAGAAAAGAATATATGATGAATATGATAGGCAGCATTCCACATCAAAAATTCTGTTTTTATCATTTACCTACTCGAGGACGAGCAGGAATTAAGCTTGGGGATGCTGATACGTCTCCAACGTATCTATAATTTTTGATTGTTCCATGTGGTTATATTATCAATCTTGGATGTTTTTATATACATTTACAGCAATTATATATCATTTTTTGGGACTAACCTATTAACTTAGTGCCCAGTGCCAGTTGCTGTTTTCTGCCTGTTTTTGGTTTTACAGAAAATCAATACCAAACGAAGTCCAAATGCCACGAAATTGTTTGGAGATTTTTTTCTGGACAAGATAAACACTAGAAGCTTTGGGAGAAGACCAGACGCCAGAAGAGGTGGCCACGAGCCACCAGGGCGCGCCTGGGAGGGCAGGCGCGCCCTGGTGCCTCGTGGGCCCACCTCAGCTCCGTTTGACCTAATTCCACCACTATAAATTCCCAAAAATCGGGAAACCAACAAGGGAGTCCACGAAATACTTTTTTCGCCGCCGCAAGTTTCTGTTCTCGAGAGATCCCATCTGGAGGCCTTTTTCGGTGCTCCGCCGGAGGGGGAATTGATCACGGAGGGGCTCTACATCAACCTTGCTGCCCTTCCGATGATGTGTGAGTAGTTTACCACAGACCTTCGGGTCCATAGTTAGTAGGTAGATGGCTTCTTCTCTCTTTTTGATCTTCAATACAATGTTCTCCTCGATGTTCTTGGAGTTCTATCCAATGTAATCACTTTTTGCGGTGTGTTTGTTGGGATCCGATGAATTGTGAGTTTATGATCAGGTTATCCATGAATATTATTTGAGTCTTCTCTGATCTCTTTTATGCATGATTATTATAGCTTCGTATTTCTTCTCTGATCTATTGATTTGGCTTGGCCAACTAGATTGATTTATCTTGCCATGGGAAGAGGTGCTTTGTAATGGGTTCAATCTTGCGGTGCTCAATCCCAAAGACAGAAAGGGACATAACACATATGTATCATTGCTATTAAGGGTAAAAAATATGGGGTTTATTCATGTGTGAGTTTACTTTGTCTACATCATGTCATCTTGCTTAAGGCGTTACTCCATTCTTTATGAACTTAATACACTAGATGCATGCTGCGGTCGATGTGTGGAGTAATAGTAGTAGATACAGGCAGGAGTCGGTCTACTTGTCTCGGACATGATGCCTATATACATGATCATTGCCTTGGATATCGTCATGATTATTTGCTTTTCTATCAATTGCCCAATAGTAATTTGTCTACCCACCGTATGCTATTTTCTTGAGAGAAGCCTCTAGTGAAAACTATGGCCCCCGGGTCTATCTAAATCAAATTACTAAAACCCTAAAAATACTTGCTGCAATTTTATCTTATTTATTTTATTTTGTATGTTTGTTTAATCTATCTATCTATCACCCTACAATTTAATCTTGCAATTGACCGCCGAGGGATTGACAACCCCTCATTTGCGTTGGGTGCAAGGATTTGTTGTTTGTTTGCAGGTACTGCTAACGAGGTGTTGCGTGATTCTCCTACTAGATTGATAACCTTGGTTTCATAACTGAGGGAAATACTTACCTCTACTGTGCTGCATCATCCCTTCCTCTTCGGGGAAAATACCAACGCAAGCTACAAGTAGCAGCCCTCTCCCGTACTTGATCTCGAGAGACGGGGTTTCGGAGGCCTGATCTCCTGGAGGCAGCAGCATAGGTATGAGCTCGGCTCATTCCCGCAACGGGCGATGGAGGAAGAGCGCGCGGGAACCGCTTCTCTTCTCAAGCTTCAATAGCATGTGGAAGAGAATACCTTATAAGGAGGTGCAACTCCTTCTCCACTAGCAGGGTGGGACTAAACTTTCCACCATATCCCTTGTCATGACACCTACATAGGCCCTTAGATATTTTCCTGAAATTGTTACATGGGCCCGAGGCCCATCCTATATTTCAACACTCCAATGCTAGGCAGCTACTACCTCCGTCCTGGTTTATTGGTCCCGTTAGTATTTTGTGTCAAATTTTGACCATAGATCTAACAAAGAAAATAATAATGCATGTTGACGGTGTCCTGGATTACGGGGTACTAACCTTGTCGGCCCGCTCTCTTCGGGGTGGGCTCGTGGTCCCTGATTTTCCCTAGGGATGATTCCGGAAGCTGCACGCTGGACGTGGGATCGGGATTGGATCTACCGAAGACTTGACATATGCTCCAAGATTTCTTCTACTGCCTCCATGCCTGGATACCGACCTTGTAAACCCTAGACTCCCTACCTGGCATGTATATAAGCCGGAGGGATTAGCCTGTAGAAGGGATCCCATCATAATCACCATTCACCTAGCCTTAGAGGTAGAACACATCCAACGATCTCGAGGTAGATCAACTCTGTACATGGTCCTCTCCATTAATATAAATAAGAGCAGGACGTAGGGTTTTACCTCCATTAAGAGGGCCAGAACCTGGGTAAACATCGTCTCCCTTATTCCTGCTACCATCCGTCTGAGATCCACAGCTCGGGACCCCCTACCCCGAGGTCTGTCGATTTTCACACTGACACTGGTGCTTTCATTGAGAGTTCCGCTGTGAGATCGACAAAGGATCGATGGGATCATCGGTTAACGACTCCAGCCTCGCAGGCACGATCCCCGTGCCCGAAGCTCCTGCCGCGGAAGTCCCTCTTCTCTTTTGCAAAATAGAGGCGACCCGTGACTCCTCTCCGGCCTCGGCCAAGCTCCCCTTCAAGAGCGACGACCCGAGGTATTTTTTGGAAAGCGACTCAGACGGCGATCGACTAGATGCAGCCGATGAGTCCAAACCTCAGATCGGTTCGACTGATCTAACGACTATAGGCCCGCCACGGGACGAGGGCACAGGGGCTTCAAACCCGCGATCCAGAGAGATCGAAATTCGCCCACCCACCTCCCACATCGAGTATCGTCCTGATAACTCGGGCCCACCAGATGTCTGGGATCTGGCCTACGTGCAACAGCTTCCCGACGAATCGATCAGACAATACTGGGCCAGGTTCTCGTCTGTTAAAGACAAGATACCTAGTTACCAGGACTCGGATATCATAATCAGTTTTCAACACGGATGCAAGGATAATTGCGTCTCGAACGCCCTCACCTGTCGTTGTGTCCAAACATTACCGAAATTGTCCAATCTGGTGTCCAATTTCTGCGCCATCGAGGACGCTTGGCTAGCTAGCAAAAGCAGAGATTCGATCTGTGAATTCAATTCAAAACGCGACCGACCCGTACCTCGGCGAGAGTCCCGTCCGCAAAAACCATCAGTCGAGCGACCTCGGAAAAAGAAGAAAACCCTTGGCCACCCCGGGACTACCCTGGACGGCCTCCTTGGTAAACCATGCCCGATACACACTATTCTGCTTAATTCTTGCCCGACTCACAGCCTTCGCGACTGTTGGGTGGTAAGGCAAGTGGCCAAAGGAGGACCCGCCCTCCTCTCGGGCACGCCCAGCCACGCAGGCAAATCCTCGGACGAAGACGAGATCATGATGATCTACGAGACGTTCTCGTCCAACAACCAATGCAAGCGAGCCCTGCGGGAGGTTAACTCTATTCGGCAGGTGCCAGTACGGGGCGCGTGGGTAGACATGCAGCCGAGGTCGATCCCGAACAGATGCCCCGCCGCGCTGGTCCTCGACCCCATCGTGGACAACTGCCGTCTCCGGAAGGTACTAATGGACGGAGGCAGCAGCCTGAACTTAATATACGCAGACACTCTGGATAAAATGCATATCGATAAATCGCACATAGAGCAGAGTAGTACCACCTTCAAAGGTATCATGGAAAATCACCTTGGATGTGGTCTTTGGAACACCGGAAAACTACCGATCCAAAGAAGTTACGTTCCACATCGCTCCCTTTAAGAGTGGCTATCACGACCTCCTGGGACGGGACGCCTTCTCCAAGTTCCAAGCAATACCACACTATGGCTACATGAAGCTCAAAATGCCGGGCCCAAATGGGATCATCACAGTCTCGAGCAACCCCGACAGAGCGCTTAAAGCCGAAAACAAAACGGCGTTGCTCGCCCTTGAATGCCTATCCACAGCCCTCGCGGCCAAGGAATTAAACGTGTTACGGGCCGAGGTCGATCGAGATGATGTCATCCTCAACAAATGGCCGAAGTCCACCTCATTCAAGCCGGCGGACGAGATAGTTAAATTTCAAGTGCATCCGACGGACCCAGCTAAAACAACGTCCATAGGGGCAAACCTCGAGCCAGAGATTACCGAGGCCCTACGCAATTTCCTCAGGGAAAACTGGGATATATTTGCCTGGCACCCCTCTGATATGCCAGGGATCCCCTGCAGGCTCGCCGAGCACAGTCTGAATATCCTTAAAGGCTATAAGCCTATCAAGCAGACACTTCGGCCTTTCTTCGAACCTAAGAGTCAAGCAATGGGCGAGGAGCTGGCAAAACTCCTCGGAGCCGGATTCATCCGGGATGTAAAACACACCGACTGGCTTGCCAACTTGGTCATGGTACCCAAGAAGGATTGATCCTGGCGCCTGTGCGTCGATTTTAAAGACCTCAACAAGGCTTGCCCCAAGGATCCCTTCCCATTACCACGCATCGACCATATCGTAGACGCCACAGCTGGACATGATTCGATGTGCTTCTTAGACGCCTACTCGGGATATCATCAAATAAAGATGAAGGAATCTGACCAGGAGACGACCGCGTTTATCACTCCGTACGGGCCATTTTGCATTAACACAATGCCCTTCGGTCTCAAGAACGCCGGCGCCACATACCAGCGCATGATTCAAACATGCTTGAAAAAACACATCGGGAACACTGTTGAGGCCTATGTCGACGATGTGGTTGTCAAAACCAAACAAGTCGGACAGTTGGTAGAAAACCTCCGCAGCACATTTGCAAGCCTGCGAGAGTACCAAATCAAACTCAATCCAGAGAAGTGCGTCTTCAGAGTCTCGGCCGGCAAGCTCCTCGGCTTCATCATATCCAGCTGGGGAATCGAAGCCTACCCAGCCAAAATAAGAGCCCTGGACCGATTAGAGGCACCAACCGAGCTCAAACATGTTCAAAAATTAGCAGGTTGCGTGGCGGCATTAAGCCGCTTCATATCAAGACTTGGGGAGAAGGCTTTACCTCTGTACAGGTTGCTAAAACAGACTAAGACATTCAAATGGACTGACGAGGCCGCGGCGGCCCTGGAGGACATCAAGACCCTCCTCGCCACCAATCCCATACTAGCAGCACCAGGAAATTGCGTAGGGCCTCGGCAATCTCTGGCTCGAGGTTTGCCCCTATGGACGTTGTTTTAGCTGGGTCTGTAGGATGCACTTGAAATTTAACTATCTCGTCTGCCGGCTTGAATGAGGTGGACTTCGGCCGTCTGTCGAGGATGACGTCATCTCGATCGACCTCGGCCCATAACGCATTTAATTCCTTGGCCGCGAGGGCTTTGGATAGGCATTCAAGGGCGAGCGATGCCATTTTGTTTTCGGCTTTAAGCGCTCTGTCGGGATTGCTCGAGACCGTGATGATCCCATTTGGGCCCGGCATTTTGAGCTTCATGTAGCTGTAGTGTGGTATTGCTTGGAACTTGGAGAAGGCGTCCCGCCCCAGGAGGGCGCGATAGCCACTCTTAAAGGGAGCGATGTGGAATGTAACTTCTTCGGAGCGGTAGTTTTTCGGTGTTCCAAAGACCACATCCAAGGTGATTTTTCCATTACAGCGTGCCTCACGCCCTGGAATGATACCTTTGAAGGTGGTACTACTCTGCTCTATGCGCGATTTATCGATATGCATTTTATCCAGAGTGTCTACGTATATTAAGTTAAGGCTGCTGCCTCCGTCCATTAGTACCTTTCGGAGACAGCAGCTGTCCACGATGGGGTCGAGGACCAGCGCGGCAGGGCATCTGTTCGGGATCAACCTCGCCTGATCTTTATGATCCAACGTATCTATAATGTTTGATTATTCCATGCTGTTATATTATCAATCTTGGATGTTTTTATATACATTTACAGCAATTATATATCATTTTTTGGGACTAATCTATTAACTTAGTGCCCAGTGCCAGTTGCTGTTTTTTTGCCTGTTTTTGGTTTTCCAGAATATCAGTACCAAACGAAGTCCAAATGCCACGAAACTTTTTGGAGATTTTTTTCTGGACATAACAAACACTAGAAGCTTCGGGAGAAGGCCAAAAGCCCCAGGAGGTGGCCACGAGCCACCAGGGCGCGCCTGGGGGCAGGCGCGCCCTGGTGCCTCGTGGGCCCACCTCTGCCTCTTTTGACCTAATTCCACCACTATAAATTCTCAAAAATCAGGAAACCAACAGGGGAGTCCACGAAATACTTTTTCCACCGCCGCAAGTTTCTGTTCTCGAGAGATCCCATCTGGAGGCCTTTTCCGGTACTCCGCCGGAGGAGGAAACGATCACGGAGGGGCTCTACATCAACCTTGCTGCCCTTCCGATGATGCGTGAGTAGTTTACCACAGACCTTCGGGTCCATAGTTAGTAGCTAGATGGCTTCTTCTCTCTTTTTGATCTTCAATACAATGTTATCCTCGATGTTCTTGGAGTTCTATCCGATATAATCACTTTTTGCGGTGTGTTTGTTGGGATCCGATGAATTGAGAGTTTATGATCAGATTATCCATGAATATTATTTGAGTTTTCTCTGAACTCTTTTATGCATGATTATTATAGCTTCGTATTTTTCTCCGATCTATTGATTTGGTTTGGCCAACTAGATTGATTTATCTTGCCATGGGAAGAGGTGCTTTGTAATGGGTTCGATCTTGCGGTGCTCAATCCCAGTGACAGAAAGGGACATGACATGTATGTATCATTGCTATTAAGGGTAAAAATATGGGGTTTATTCATGCGTGAGTTTACTTTGTCTACATCATGTCATCTTGCTTAAGGCGTTACTCCATTCTTTATGGACTTAATTAACTAGATGCATGCTGGATAGCGGTCGATGTGTGGAGTAATAGTAGTAGATGCAGGCAGGAGTCGGTCTACTTGTCTCGGACGTGATGCCTATATACATGATCATTGCCTTGGATATCGTCAGGATTATTTGCTTTTCTATCAATTGCCCAACAGTAATTTGTTCACCCACTGTATGCTATTTTTATGAGAGAAGCCTCTAGTGAAAACTATGGCCCCCGGGTCTACCTCTATCATTTACTAAAACCCTAAAAATACTTGCTGCACTTTTTCTTTATTTATTTTATTTTGTATTTTTGTTCGGTCTATTTATCTATCACCATATAATTTAATCTTGCAATTCACCGCCAAGGGATTGACAACCCCTTGTTTGCGTTGGGTGCAAGGGTTTGTTGTTTTGTGTGCAGGTGCTGCTAACGAGGTGTTGCGTGATTCTCCTACTGCATTGATAACCTTGGTTTCATAACTGAGGGAAATACTTATCTCTACTGTACTGCATCATCCCTTCCTCTTCAGGGAAAAAACCAACGTAGATCACAAGTAGCATTGACTCCAACCTCGCCATCTCACAGGTCAACGGCGATTTCGACACAAAAGACCCAAAGATGACAGCGTACCGGAATGCCGTTTTAAAGATCTCGGCCAGGTTCGAGGGGCTGGAATTTCACCATATACCCCGAGATAGCAACCAGGCCGCAGATATCCTCGCCCGAATAGGCGCCAAGCGGGACGAGGTCCCGAAAAACACCTTCCTCGAACGGCTCTTCAAGCCATCCATAGTCTGGCAAGACGACAAAAATACGTCGGAGTTAAACGACGACAGGCAAACTGCCCCACCCGAGGACGACGAAGGGCATGACATAGTGGGCGGTTCCGCCATCCAGGAGACGGCTTCCGTGCATGAGGTCATGGCGGTCATAGCACAATGGACCAAGCCACTCCTTGCATACCTGCTCCACAAGGAGCTCCCCGAGGACCAGACCGACGCACGTTGGATTGTCAGGCAATCAAAGGCCTACAAGGTTCATGAGGGAGAACTCTATAAGCTAAGCACTTCGGGTGTCCTCCAACGATGCATATCCGAAGAGGAAGGAAAACTACTACTTCAAGAGATACACTCCGGCATGAGCGGACATCACGCCGCTGCTCGTACCTTGGTCAGCAAGGCCTTTCGAGCTGGCTTCTATTGGCCGATTGCAGGGACCGACGCCGCTGTGTTGGTTTAACGATGCCCCGGATGCCAAGTATTCGCCAAGCAAAGCCACATGCCTCCGGCGGTTCTCCGCACCATCCCCATCACTTGGCCTTTCACGGTCTGGAGGCTAGATATGGTTGGCCCACTTCAGGGCGGATCAAGAAAAAATAAATACCTACTCGTTATGGTGGAAAAGTTCACTAATAAGTGGATCGAAGCAAAGCCAGTTACCTTGGCCAGGGCCCTTCCCATAATCGAATTCATCTCGGGGGTGGTGCACCACTTCGGCATCCCGCATAGTCTGATAACATACAACGGGACCAACTTTAAGGCCAAAGAGGTCAGGGCATGGTGCGCAAAAATGGGCATTAAGCTCGACTACGCGTCTGTCTACCATCCGCAGTCAAACGGACAAGTGGAGCGCGCCAATGGGTTAATCCTCAGTGGCATTAAACCTCGGCTAGTCCGCTCCCTTAAAGAAGTTCGCTGTAAATGGGTAGAGGAACTTGACTCCGTCCTATGGGGAATGCGCACCACGCCAAATAGATCCACTGGGTATACCCCGTTCTTTATGGTATATGGCGCCGAAGCAGTGCTCCCTTGCGACATCATACATGACGCACCTCGAGTACGCATGTACGAGGAACGGGAGGCCGAGTTAGATCGGCAGGACGCCCTGGACGCCCTAGAAGAAGAGCGTAATGTAGCTCGGGCGCGATCCGCTATTTATCAACAACAAGCTCGGCGCTACCATAGCCGGGAGGTCCGAGCTAAGGACTTCAACGTAGGAGACCTAGTCATGAGGCTCCATCCTGAGAAGCAGAAGCATAAACTTTCCCCTAAATGGAATGAGCCCTTTATCATCGACCAGGTACTGATCGGAGGCGCTTATCGGATCCGTGATCCAGAAGATGGTCGGCTAGAGCCTAACCCCTGGAACGCAGCTTTACTCCGGCGGTTCTACGGTTGACACCCCGAGCTCAGACTATGTATATACCTCCCCTTTTTATTTTATTTTTACTTTAAAATTTCTCTTATAAAGCATCTTTTGAATGTCCTAGAGATAATAAAGCATGTTCCTTTCAAAACAAGCATTGTTCCACCTCTTGAACACTATTGTCTTTCAAGCCAAAATATGCATCGATTTGACTTAAGATTTGGCCAAGCTGGATTGCCCGACTCCTGTGTTTGCCCCCTACGTTCCCGATTGTTCGGCTAGGGGGCCAAGGAAGCACCGCTGTGATTGTTACTCTCGGGTAATCCGGAGTAGTGCCTCGGACGGAGAAAGCCGAAAGCTAGCAGTCTTAATTGTCCAAATCGGTCGGCCATGACATAGGAATAATGTGGAACGGGTCTTTCAAACCCTGACCAGGGGCTTTACACCCGGGGTCGATAAGTCTTTGGACAAGAAGACTGCTCCACGCACCTACCCGAGAAAAGAAACTGTTGGACGAACTATTTTTCTCGAAAGATGTTTCTTACGTTAAAAAGTAATATAACATAACTTTCCGCCTCCCTCTTGTCTTTCGAGCCACATAGCTGGATTGCCTTGTCACCCGAAGCACCTGGTTCGTCTTCACGACCAGTAGTAAGGGACACTCCTTGGCCTCTGGCCGAGGAGGTAGAAGCCGAAGGCTGGTTAACAGAGTTCGGATGTGCGGACTGCATACATGACGTAAAGTACTTCGATACATAGTCATACATAATTAATTTATTCTACTCGGTCTAGTCCATCTATTAAAGTGTCTAGGGCACAGTCTTTCTGCGAAAACCGAGCAGCAAGCATTACGCTGGCATACGCAAGGCTTGTGGGAATTTCTTCCCCGTCTGGTCCCCTTGGACCTACTTCGGCCATGCGCGTTGTGTCTACGCCTGTATACCGGGTCTTCACCATGGCCCAAGCCTCCCGTGCACCTTCTCGACAGGCGGACACCTTCCACGCTTGGATCCGGCGCCGAGCTCTTTTCAGATGCTCGGCCAGCACAGCCATGTCTTCGGGCACTTGCTCCACTTTGGGCCATAGCGCCTGGAAGACTTCTTCATTGCTTTCCATGCTGTTTCGTGCACCTCGGATAGTTGAACCGTCATGCTTTCAGGCACCGGACCTCGGGAGTCAAGGGGCTGGCCGAACAGCGAAGCTGCTAAAAAACAATTGTTAGACCGTTAAACTCTCACGGGTAGTGGCCACATTTAATGATACTCTTTGAGATATCCACTTACCGAAGACGGTCTGTCAGTGTGGCGATTCTTTGCCTCAGTGGTGGCCAGTTTTGCTTTTAAAGCCTGGATCTCTTGCGCCTGCTGGGCGTTCACAGCCTTGAGCGCCTCAGTATTGGCCCTTTGCTGGGATAACACGTTCTGGTTGGCCTGGCGCTGTGATTCTGTATAAAACAGGTCTTCCCGAGTTTGCGCCAGGTCTCTTTCCAGACCCCCAAGAACTTCCACTGCTACAAAGCATTTATGTTATTTCATGAGTCCTGAAAGGTCGCGGTAAGAAGAAGCAGGAGCACTCACCATGTGCATCCCTGGTACAATTCTTTACATCTTCCACTGTTTTTATTGCCGTAAGCAACTTCCCCTCCATTTGGGAGAGCACTTCGGCAAGTTGCTCATTCTCCCCCCGAGCACCCTGTTAAAGGGATATTGGCAATTATAAGTCTTGATACGGTCATATATTCGCATATCAACACTTAGGGGCTACTGCCATTTATGGCAGCTCTTTCATTTTTCACAAACATGACCAGTACATAAGACCTCGGGTGGACACTTACCTGCGGCCCGCGCACGAGGACGCCCACTGCCTTCTTGAAGACAGAGCGGGTCGCTCCGAGGCATGCATCCACCGAGCTAAGAGCATTAAACTCTTGATCGGTAAAGGCAGGATTCCTCAAAGAAGCATTTCGTCGCCGATGATTCATGGCGCTCTCAACCTCGGAAGTGGTAGCTGAGCAGGTCCACGGATCTTCTGGCTCTGCGACCTCAGGGATTGTACCCGAGGCCGGAGGAGGTCCTCCATTGAGGCCTGAAGCCAAGGTCCCTGCGGCCCTTGCATTGCTCGTTGGCGGAGTAGGAGCGGGTTGTCTATCAGAAAATCATAACAGTCAATGATCCATCTCTGTTCACTATCTTATATCAATGGTTCAAAGCAATACCTGCCAATTGAGGGGATGCTCTGGGCGGTCTCCTCGCGCCTCTCGTTCACTTGAGGTCCGTCCGTCCTCGGCAAGGGACTCCTTTGAGGAGTCGGCTCCCCACGCGGGCGCTTTGAGCGCCGACCCTTTGGAGGAGAAGTCAGCGTGTTGGGAACCTCGGGACGCGAGGGCCTTTTTCGGGAAGAAGTAGGAAGCTTTACCGCTGATGCCGGGCATATTCCCAGCGCGTCAAGGATCACGGCAACTTTAATGCCGTCCAGGTTCTCCAAGAAAAATTTCCCTCCCTCATACAAGAGGGACAGCTCGGTGTCTTCATGGTAGGTGTGGTCCTCTGCCCGGCAGTGTGTCTCTGGCTCGGGGGCAGGGCTACTTAGAGTAGCCACCCAGTTCCTCCACCTCTGTTTTTATGCAGTGATGGGATGGTTAGACATCTTGAATGCTTTGGACAGACGAAAACGTTTAGAAACAAACTTACTATTTCGGCGGGGTTGTAGTATGACAATCCGTCCCTGAACTTGCGCCTGGCGAATTCCTCCGCGGACCCCTGATATATGCTTGCCAGCACGGTCCCGAGGGTCATCTGGTCCATGAAGCTTCCTTTGATAGACCGGGAGGCATCCTCAGTACCGTTGAATTCGCACAGCAGGTGCCGGCGCTGCCGAAGAGGTTGGATTCTTTGGTCTATGGCGGTGGCCATCACATCAATGATGGTGAGGCCGGTGCTGGACAGCGCCTTTACCTTGGCCGCGAGGGTGGTCACGGCCTCGTCTTCCTGCGCTGAGCTTTGCGGCCTCCAGCTGTAGCGCTTCTTCGGCGAATCTAGGGAGAAGGGCGGGAGTCCGGGGCGAGCTGGCTCATACAGCAGAACATCGTCTATGTAAAACCATTCGGAGGGCCAGTAATCAGCGTCCTCCCGAGGGGTACCGGTTGGATAGCCGGTCCCGTCAATTTGGCAGACCTCGGCTCCGCCGACTTCAAACAGCTTATCGGTGGTAGAGCGGGGCATTATGCAAAAATACTTCCGCCACAATCCGAAGTGAGCTGGGCAACCGCGGTGCATCTCGCAAAGCGCTACAAATCCCGCAATGTGCAATATTGAGTTGGGGGTCAGATGGTGCAGCTGCAACCTGTAAAACTCCAGCAGGCCCCGAAGGAAAGGATGGATTGGAAATCCAAGGCCGCATAGGAGGAAGGGTACAAAGCATACCCGCTCATCTCCTTGAGGGATGGGATGGCCTTCGGCATGAGCTTGCCCTCCGGTGGATATTAATCCAGGGCAAGTCGAGGTCAGGCCCGAATCTGGCAAATAGCCCTGCGTGGCTAGGCGCTCCAGTTGGAGGCGCGTGATGGAGCAGCTTCCCCATTCTCCTTTCTCCGGGCCATGGGGACGCTTTGAGGATCCCGCGCCACTCGCCATTGTTTGAGCTCTCGAGTTTGGGCTTGGAGAAGGGGGGAAAATTTCTGCGGATGTGGTTGCCTCTTGCCGCAGCCTGGGGTCGCGTGCCTATTAAATAAGAAGGGGCCGATGCTTCGACGTCTCGCCATAAAGTGACCCGATTTCCCAGAAGGCATGATTCCTGAAACTTGAAGGTGGGCCCGTTTGGAGGCCTGCGCGTTGACCAAAGACCTCGGAATTGAACTGAAGAAATATGCACGGGAACTCGCCAGTCGAGCCAAGACTTCGGATCCGAAGACCAAGGGCGTCAACCTCGGCGTCGAAGGCTAGTTCAGGGGCTACTGACGGTGTCCTGGATTAGGGGGTACTAACCTAGTCGGCCCGCTCTCTTCGGGGTGGGCTCGTGGGCCCTGATTTTCCCTAGGATGATTCCGGAAGCTACACGCTGGACGTGGGATCGGGATTGGATCTACCGAAGACTTGACGTATGCTCCAAGATTTCTTCTACTGCCTCCACGCCTGGATACCGACCTTGTAAACCCTAGACTCCCTACCTAGCGTCTATATAAGCCGGAGGGATTAGCCTGTAGAAGGGATCCCATCATAATCACCATTCACCTAGCCTTAGAGGTAGAACACATCCAACTATCTCGAGATAGATCAACTCTGTACTTGGTACTCTCCATTAATACAAACTAGAGCAGGACGTAGGGTTTTACCTCCATTAAGAGGGCCCGAACCTGGGTAAACATCGTCTCCCTTATTCCTGTTACCATCCGTCCGAAATCCACAGCTCGGGACCCGCTACCCCGAGGTCTGCCGGTTTTCACACCGACACATGTTATCAAAAATTATATCATTGGATTCGTATTTGAACATAGTTTCCAATAATATTATTTTTGGTTACATGCATTAACATTTTTTAGTTAAATCTAAGGTCAAAATTTGACACAAAATGCGAAAGAGACTAATAAACCAGGACCGAGGTAGTACATGTCTATGTCCCGTGGCGCTCTAGCTGTGACCTATTAAGAAATGCAGACCCCCACGCCGGCCGTTGACCTAGTATGCTACTCCCTCCATTCCAATGAATAAAACATGCACGCTTATCAAAATCTGACCTTGACCGTAAATAAGATTAATAATATATATTTTTGTGACATCAAAATTATATCATCAAAAACTTATCTTTGACATGAATTTAAGAGTATAATTTTTATCACATTAATAGTTGGTATAATTTAGAGAAAAGTATGTTTTTCATCCCTCAAGTTTCCAAAAAGTATAGAATTGGTCCCTCAAGATTTTTTGGTATACATTTGGTCCTTCAACTCTCAAAACCAGCTAAGTTTAGTCCAAAACCAGATTTTGACCAGGTTTGACCGGGTTTGACCGCCCAGACTTTAACCCCAAAAAAATTCAGATTTTTTTGATTTCTTTTGCTATTTTTTTCAATTTTACTGTTCATAGGGAGTAGATTTTTTTTTTTTTTGCCACGGGCGCCTCGAGTGTCGAAAGACTAGGAAATTTGGCACGCACCTTGCACATGTAAGCTTATTGCATGACAAAAAAATTCAGATTTTTTTGAAGTATTTTTGAATTTACTGTTCATCCGATCAAACCCGGTCAAAGTCTGGGCGGTCAAACCCGGTCAAAATCTGGTTTTGGACTAAACTTAGCTGGTTTTGAGACTTGATGGACCAAATGTATACCAAAAAATCTTGAGGGACCAAGTCTCTACTTTTTGGGAATTTGAGGGACGAAAAACATACTTTTCTCTATAATTTATGATCAAAGTTGAATTCTGGAATGTGTGCGCGTTTTATTCATTGAAATGGAGGGAATATTGACAGGGCTGAGAGGCCAAATCAATCAGTTTGTTTGTACTCTGTCCGTTTACGTTTATTTGAGAATTAAAGGAAGCTTTTCACGCATTTCCATTGCTGATGTATTATATTTCCAAAACTCACCAAGAGTACTGTATTGTATTGGTTGACCTTAAAGGTTGTTTTTAATCACTCGTTGAGGCTCACCTTAAAGGTTGCCAACAGTACCGATCGATGTGCACGGCTGGGCTCCAGGGTGCGCCTTATTTTTTGGAACCGGAGTGCAAATTCATTAGCCAGCCTCACAATAACTGAGATCCTCCTTACTACAATATACTCCGCCCGTAGAGTAGTGATCTAAAACGTCCTATAAAAGTTTACAGAGGGAGCAATTTACTAGCTAGCCATCCATACAATATTAGTATGTAATGACTGAGATCATATATGATTGTGCACACAAATTTGTTGCAAAAGAAGAAAAAAAAGCAATTTCATACATGCATGCATTCAACGTACGTACGTACGTAGCCTCTTGTGGTTGTGGGTTCACTCACTCGAATGCCTCCGCGATGTCTTGTACAGATTCAGCGGCGCCTCCAAAATCAAAGGTGGCCACATTGAGCACCAAACGGACGGCGCTAAAGGACACTTTGGCAGCCTTCAAGATACTGTCTCCCTTGTAGGAGGAGGACGAGGACGACGACGCAGCAGCTGAAGCATGACGAGTAGAGCTCCCCATCACGCCCGGCCTGATGGGCGCGCTCGCCACCTAGTTGACGTAACCAGTGAGGTCGTTGTTTCTTTTGGCGAGGCAGCGCACATGCAGGAACAGCTGCTCGCCGTCGTCGTAGGTGGAGCGGTAGGACAAGGACGCTGTGGACTTGTTCCTGCACATGCCGCACACACCAGACGGGTGGTAGTTGAGGTGGAAGGTGCGGCCGTCTTGGACGACGCACTTCGGCAGGAGGGCGCAGCAGGGGTGGAGACGGTAGTCGAGGTCGGCGTTGTGGTATCTATATAGCCGAAAGCCTCGCCTCCGCACACCTCGCAGTAGCAATGGCCGAAGGTATTGGCGGCACGCAACACCAGGTGGCCGGGGTAGTTGAGACGTGCTTGAGGGTGGCCGGAGCCGTGGCGCACTCTGGGTGGGCTTTGAAGTTGCATGGCACGCACCGGTAGTGCTGTGACCCTAAACCCCACCCGTTGCACACGTTGCACTCGTACCCGGAAGGTGGTACGTTCACCAGGCCGAGCTTGTGCTCCGGGTGCAGTTCGTGAGTGACCAGCGCCCCTGAAGCCGCGAGCCTCGCAAAGGTCCCCAGCACCCCCTGTACTATCGGTGCGCTGGCCTGCCAGTTCTCGTAACCGGTCACTGTGTTGTGGCTGCGGACGAGGCATGACACGTGAAGGTACAGATGCTCGCCGTCGTCGTAGGAGGTCAGATAGGACAATGACGTCGACTGGGACATGTCTTTGCAGATGCCGCACTTGACAGACGAGTCCTTGAGGAGTTGGAACACGCGGTCATCCTGAACGACGCGCGTGGGTAGGATGGCGCAGCACGGGTGGAGACAGAGGTGCGCCTTCTCGTGAAAGTACCTGAAGCCGACCGTTTCGCCCCGGCACGCCTGGCAGGACATGTAGCCGTTCTGGGTCGTCTGATTTTCTATCAGGGTGAACCTGCTGCCAACGAACAGAGGGTGCTGCAGGACGGCCGGAGCGGTGGCGCAGTGTGTGTGGACGGTGAAGTTGCATGGCTCACACAGGTAGAACGACTCTGACCCTTCTCCGTACTGGTTGCATGCGTCGCACGTGAACCATCCCGTGATCGTCACCAGGCTAAGCTCGTGATTCGGGTGGAATGTGTGATAGAGTGTCGCCCGCAGCGCCATATTTATATATGCCGACTTGCTTAATCTCTTTGCCTCTCTATCTACTTGTCCAAGCTAGACGTCCTGCAGGCAACACTAACAGCGGAAGTGGATTTTTAGAGCACCTGCACCCCGGCCCTGCTATCCTGGCTCTTCAATGTCGCTTTAAGATCTGTGTCACACAACTAACTTTCTATATGAAAATTTCTCTTTTTTGTTTCTCTCATATAGAACATGTCTTGAAGTTCAAACCTTTGCAGCGTGGTAAAACTTTCTAACTAGAATCTAGGATAAATCGCGATGCGGGGAATGGATGGCTAGATAGAGAGGGCCTGGGTGCAGGTGCTCTATTATATGTTTTTGCACTAACAGCTTATATATATGCAATCACTTGTCAGCAGACAGAGAAGGAAGAAAACACGGATCATAAAGGAACAATCCTAAATCTGGTTATTTTCTAAAACAAAACTACCAGATAAAGTGCTAGCAAGAGTTACTTGTTGAGATCCTGCAGTGATTTCACTGCTAGGGCTCTCAAAAGACTTCATAGCCAGGGCTGATAACACAAGTTGCTGCATGTATGTGGTACCAAAGACATCCAAATATATACTAGAAAGTAGAAACAAAGGAGGAACGCACAAACACGATGGATTACTACATGGAAAAGACGGAGATGAGCGAAAAAGATTAATTCACCTTGGCTAGCGGGGATTCCACCTGTCCCTGCGTCCCTATGATTCTTAAAGCTTGTGTGATCGCGCACCAGAGGCAGAGAGTGAGAGAGAGAGAGAGAGAGGACCAAGGAGCCAGCCAGGGAAACTGCCCTCTTATATTATTGTGTGTGTGTGAGAGAGAAATAGAGAGAGAACTAGGATGAAGGAGCCAGCCAGGGAAACTGCTCTCTTATATAGTGTGTATGAGTGAGAGAGAGAGAGAGAGAGAGAGAGAGAGAGAGAGAGGGAGGAGACTCCTGTTAGAAGGATTCTAATTGAAATAGAAAGTGGCGCTTAGCCAATGAATTGGGGGGGCGGCAGCTGGATTTAGCGATTGCAAGAAACACTAGGGATAGTTTTGTATTGTTCTATATTTTTTGGTTCTATGTGCAAAGTTTTCAGGACATTTTCTCCTGGTCTGTTTTTTAGTTTCCACATGATGTAACTTTATCTTCTATTATAGTAATGAAATAGGTGGTTGCTCTAAAGAAAAAGGCAGCATTTAGAGTTTGCTAAGTCTATGGGTATTTTCTGATCATGTAATTAAGGCATATATATGGGTTTGTTTGTTCCCTCCACCATATTCGTTCACATGATTGTCTTAACTCTGTAGCAGCCCATGTCGCCGAGCTGTGACGACTATGTTTACAATTCAAGTCGTCGGATATATCATCCCTTGTTTACCAAAACAGAGAGAGTATTAATTAGCAAAGTATTCTATATATCATATTCGGTTGATGAAACGGATGGTCGAAAGTTGAAGCCAACTAAGATGGGGCGGGGGGGGGGGGGGGGGGGGGCTTGTTTACCAAAACTGAGAGAGTATTAATTAGTCCCTTAGTTTCAAAATATAAGTCTTTTTAGAAATTTCAATATAGACTACATACGGAGCAACATGAGTGAATCTACACTATAAAATATGTCTGTATACATCCGTATGTTGTTCGTATTGAAATCTCTAAAATGACTTATATTTAGAAACGGAGGGAGTAGCAAAGATGGAATAGTGCATGTTACACTAAGGTCGCATGACATGTGATAGGCTACCCTGTTGTTGACTCATTCATAATGACTTTTCTTACCTTCCAATTGGCAAAGATTTTGTAAAGAGTATCATTTGAGAGAAGACTTGTACATGTGGCCAATTGCTTGAATGGCAAGACTTCACGGCAACCACTATTCATTTATGAGAAGAGACCTACCACTGCTTGAAATTGTATAGAGTAGCTTGGTTACATGTCCATGCCTCACCATTGCATAGTCATTCTCAGCTTGGTTGCATTACCACCCCTCACGTTTTGAGAACCGCGTCTAAATTGTTAAGACTGATTCATGGACCCATTCAAATAGGTTCAATATAGTGCCGTCAGCGTCATGAAATTAAGAAACTATCTTGTTGGTTAGTGTGGGTAACTATACGATATTCAACAGATGATAAATTGATGGTCAGAAGTTAAAGCCAAATAATAGGCGGCCTAGTTTACGAAAACAGAGAGAAAGCATTAATTAGCAAAGCTGGAATAATGCATGTTGCACAAAGTTACGCTCGAAAAAACGCACAACAGGCAGCATCCGCGTAACTGGATAAGTTCTATTCTTTTGGTCATGAGCACCATGGTCGGGTCATCTGAAATAATGATACCCGGGCATCCTTAGAGCAACAATAGCAGATCCCGTAAAAGTAGTCAAATCTTTAAATTTGCAGTACAGGTTGAAAAAAAATGCATCGAACAGATTCCGTAAAATAGCAGATCCCGTAAAAAATTACAGGTCCCATATATTATCCCCTACATACCTTATATTTGCAGTTTTCGAGCCGTTTTTGAGAGAACCTGTAAACCGGCCAATGCCGGAGCAGGTGGCCTGGCGACGTCGCGCACGTGCAGCGAGCAGGCGGACGAGCTCGGCACTGGCCAGCCTGAGCGTCACCGGAGTAGGAGGCAGGCCGGAGCGGCCAGCTCCATGTGTACGGCCAGCTCCATGCGTACGTTCTAGCTGGAGTTCTAGTTCGTCCATACATGCGTCCCGGCGAAGAAAAAAGCGTGGAGAGAAAAAAAAATACACTTTTGCAGTACAAGTTTACGGGATCTATTCCGTCCGATGCGGCGTGGTACTGTAAATTCGTTTTAGGTGACCTATATACCGTTTTTACGGGACACGTTTTTACGGGATCTACTAGAATTGTTCTTAGAGCAACTCCAACCGGGCGACACGAACGGACGCACGCTTTGTCCGCTTTTTGTCCATTTGGGTCGGCCCAACGAACACCCATGTCCGTTTTCGCGTTTGGGTCGGCGCTTGCGCTCAACGCTTGCCCGACCCATTTTTGAGTACGCGCGCGAAAAAGCAAATACTTTGAAACTAAAAACATTAATTAAACATAAATGATGGCCACAAAGGCCGGCGAGAGTCCACATTACAACTAAACGACTCGTCCTCCTCGTCGGAGATGTTGATGAAGTTAGCCCCGGAGCCGCCAGCCTCGTGGTCATTGGTGGTTGGGCCCACCTCCAGCTCATCGTCCTCCTCGAACTCGGCGAAGATCTCGTCGATCTCCTCCTTCCGTCGGCGGAGGAATCGGCGGTTGACCTCCGCCTCGAACGCCGACTCGAAGCACTGGAGGAGCGCCTGCTGCTCCGCCAGGTGGTCCGCCTAGGCCGCATCAAACTCCACCATGGCGTTGGCCATGTCGAAGCCTGCAGGAGGCAGAACTGCCTCCGCCACCTTCTCGGGACGCTCCTCCTCCGTCGGCCCCGGCTCCTCCTCCTCCATGGCAGCGTCGTCCTCCTCCGGCTCCGCCTCCTCCTCCTCCTCGGACTCCGGCTGCGGTGAATCCAGAGGCAGGCCGCAGCGATCCGAGCGTCACGCCTGGCCCGGATCTCGTCCAGCAGCTCCAACCGGGGCTCCGGAACGGAAGGTAGGGAGAGGGAAGAAATGGGGGCAGGCTAGGATTGGCCTGTCACCGTATGGCTTAAGTAGCCGTACTTTCTCCCTCGGGCATCACGCCGAACTGGCGCCATGCGTCCATGCTGAGGACTGCAGGAGGCCTGTCGGACCGACGGTCTACGCGTGTGACCACGTGGGCCCTTGCGGCCAGTCTTACATGGCGCCCGTCCGGGCGCGTCTGGGTGTCCCATATCCGCCTGATATGGACCGGATATGGGGAGTGCGGTCAGTCCGGGCGTTTGAACCGGTGTGGGAAGCCCGATTGGATGCTATTTTTTCGTCCGGTCAGTGACCGGGCAGCCCGCCCGGGCATTTGGTCTGGATTTGAGGGCCCCGGTTTGTAGATACTCGAAGGGAGATCAGTTGGCATCAACCCCTAGAGTACAATACTTTTTGCAAATACAAAGCCTTTGAACAAACCCATTTACAAATACAAAGCCTCTAGAAAAGAAAGAATTGAACCCAACAAATTCGATCATATTCCCAAAAATATAGAGAAGATTTGAATTTGGTTACAAAAGATCTCAATAAAAAAATTATTGTGTTTTTAGGTGCCACAAAGAAAGCTGAAAGTTTTTCATTTTTATAGAAATAGGTTATGTAGATTTTTTGTTTCCAACAATGCTGGAGAGCAACCACATGGTGTATGTGGTGAGCAACCACAAGCAAAACAATGCAGGAGAGTTGCATGTATATAAATAGATAGGTAGGAGACCTCTCGAAACAGTCTTCACCAGCTTTATAGATAAAGCAACAAACCAAAGTACACGGTCGAATGATACAAAGGTAGTGGAGAGACCCCCACCTCTTTACAAAGCAGATCTCGGGA